>CM056054.1:66069903-67546928 GCA_029574335.1 Rana kukunoris
CCCCCCCCCATCCCCTCCCCCCCCTCCCCAGACCCCACCCCAATCCCAGCCCCCCCACCCCTTCTTCCCCCCCCCCCCCCCCCCCCCCCCCCCCCCCCCCCCCCCCCCGCCCCCCCCCCAGCTCATTTCACCATTAATTCTAATTCCAACCCATTCACCCATCTCCTTTCCCCTTCACCCCCCCCCCCTTTTCCCTCAAAGAATCCTTTCCTTCCCCCCCCCCCCCCCCCTCATTCTCTCCCTGCTCCCCTGCTTAAGCATAATTTATTGAGGATTTTGTCTAATATATTGAACCAATTATGATTCCCTGATCTCTTGTACCAATTGTTTGTTTCAATGAATACATTCTCTTTATCTACAAATGTTGTACTTCTGTCTTGAACCATCTGTATATCCTTGTTTTAACACAGTGTAGTTAAGTTCCAAAAACCCTTGAAGAAGCTCTACAGAGCGAAACATGTCGGTTGAACTACAACTACCAAAGAACCTTGCTCAGACTACCGAAGCTTGTGACATATGTGACATATAATACAATGGATGGTTTTTATTTACTTACCTTTGTATAAACCTAATAAAATTTCTTTTGTATTTTATCAGTGTTTCGGTACACTTTATCAGCACCGCCTTATAGTCCCAGGGTCCTCAGGTACCCCCCTTCTCCCCAATTTTTGTTCTTTAATTAATCTACACGGGATGAGGTGCTCAAACACAGAGTAACAGGGTGTCCACACCAAATTGTTTTTTGAACACATAATAGTACTTTAATCTACATCAAACTGAATTTTCCTGCGTTGCAGCCTCCCGTGAGTTCCGGGGTAGGGGCCCCGGCTCGATAAGGTGCATCAGTAAGGCAGCAGTCCACATGGCCAGTCCACTGCGTTTTCCCTTTTTCTAAGAGCATGTAAGTAAGAGTAGAGATAAAGAGAAGAGTGAAGGAAGAGCGGGGGTGGAGGGGGGGGGGGAAGTAG
Organism: Rana kukunoris; assembly: GCA_029574335.1. Classification (NCBI taxonomy): domain Eukaryota; kingdom Metazoa; phylum Chordata; class Amphibia; order Anura; family Ranidae; genus Rana; species Rana kukunoris. The sequence goes on from CM056054.1 coordinate 66,070,872, forward strand.
GAGGGGGGGGGAGTCACGAGCACGTCTGGCCCGCATGTTCCAGCGGATCGCGATAAAAGATCAAAATGGAGTGTCCTTGTAGAGGGCAGCCGGGAGTGCCGATCGTCTGGTATAGCTAAGGGGCGCCCCTAAGGGCTTGGCCTTCTGCAGAATATTTAAAGACATTCCATAGAGACCATGTTTGGGAGTATTGCTCATTTCTGTCTTGCTTCGTCAGGACTAAGTCTTCCATGGTGTTTTTACGTCATCCACCTTTTTTAGCCACGGAAGGCACGGAATTTGGGGTCCAGAAGGCCCGGGGGAAACGACGGATTGCCCAGAATCGGGCGCAGTGGTGAGGGGTCCGACGACAGTCGGAACCGTGCAAGCAACCTGGTGCAAACCGTAACAGTATTTCCAATCAGGGGGTGATCAAGCATGCCACTTAACCGCATGGTCGGGTTCCAGGGTGCGTTTCGTAGCAGTACTGTGCTTTGCGCCTGTTCTATTTGAGGCCAGAGTTTAATCTGGTCATGTCGGCACCAGTCTATCAGTCTGTTTAATTGGGCCGCGTAGTAATACATACGGATGTCTGGGGCGGCGAGGCCTCCGCTGGATTTAGGCAGGGAAAGGACCGCTCTGCCGATCCTAGGATGTTTGCCCGCCCAAAGAAACGTCCCTAGCGCAGATTGGACTCGTTTAAAATAATCCGCCGGTATTCGTACGGGGAGGGCTTGCAAGAGATATATGAATTTAGGGAGGATGGACATCTTGAGTATGTTACATCTCCCAAACCACGAGTGTAAGCCCGTGGACCATTGGGACAGCAATTTTTGGATCGTCTGTAGTAGGGGGGGGGAAATTAAGCTTAAACACGTCAGAGATCCGTGGCGAGACGCGCGTCCCCAGATACGTGAGAGCCGTGTCTGTCCACTTCAAATTAAAATTTTGTTTCAGTGAGGCCAAGTGTGGTTGAGGGACGCCCACCCCCATGGCCTCGGACTTTGTTAAATTAATTTTTAGATTGGAAAGCTTACCATAGCAGTCAAATTCCTTCATCAAGGCTGGGAGGGAGGTCAGCGGGTTCGTCAGGGAAAACATCATGTCATCGGCGTAAGCCGAGACTTTATATTGGTAGTCGCCCACCACCAGTCCTGTAACGTCCGGGTTCAATCTAACACGTCGTAAGAAGGGTTCGAGGGTCAGGGCAAAAAGTAGGGGCGAAAGCGGGCAGCCCTGCCTTGTCCCGTTAGTAATCGGGAATGGGTCGGACGTTGTGCCATTCGCCCTAACTCTGGCTGTCGGGGTCGTGTAGGCTGCAGTCACCCAATTTAGCATTTTCCGTCCGAGTCCTATGTGTTTAAGTGTCGTAAACATGAACCGCCACTCCACGCGGTCAAAGCTTTCTCTGCGTCTGTTCCCACGAAGACCGAAGGCGTCTTAGCAACACTGGCAACGTGGATCAAGTTCAACACTTTAGACGTGTTGTCTCTGGCTTCCCTGGAGGGAATGAAGCCCACTTGATCCAGGTGTACCAGGTCCGGGAGAAATCTCTGTAGTCTGGCGGCGATCACCTTCGTGAACAGCTTAAGGTCTGAGTTAAGTAGTGATATGGGTCGGTAGCTGCCGCACTGACCCGGGTCTTTACCATCCTTGTGGATCACCGCAATCTGCGCCTGCAGCGTTGAGGTATGAAAGGCGCCTCCAGAGCTCAGGTCATTGAAGAGGCCCAGTAGGTGATCTCCCAAGGATGGGAACAAGATTCTATAGTAGGGGGTAGTAAGTCCGTCAGGTCCCGGGGGCCTTCCCTGGCTTGAAAGATTTCAAGGCTGTCTGTATTTCGGGCAGAGTAATTGGTTCGTCTAGGAGTTTCACTGCATCAACCGGGAGTGCGGGCATTTGGGAGCTAACCAGGTAGTCTGTATGTCGGTCTGCCTCTTCAGACGTGGACAATTTAGGGAGGTTGTAAAGGTCCTGGTAGAAGTCCTTAAACTCGGCAGAGATCTCCTGTGGGAGAGATACTCTACCGCCCCCCCGTTTTGCAATATGTGGGATGTACGAAGTCGAGTGTTGTGAACGGAGCGCCTGGGCCAGCATCTTCCCGCATTTATTGCCTGATTCGTAAACCGATCGCCTGCATATTTGCATGGCCGCCTTGGCCTTGTAATGTAGTAAATCTGTGATATGTTTACGGGTAGCATTAAGTTTGGTCGTGATCTGGGTTGTTTGAGTCCGTTTATGTTGTAGTTCCAGGGTCTGCAGTTTTTGAAGTAGGGAGGTAAACTGTTCAGTCCTCTGCCTTTTCAGCCTGGCCCCATGTTTAATGAGGATACCCCTCACCACTGCCTTATGGGCCTCCCACACCAGTCCCCGGTCGCTGTCTTCAGTGGCATTCGTGCGAAAATAGTAACCCAGTTCCCTTACTACCTCTGTCATAGTGTCCTTGTCGTGTAGCAGACTCTCATTGAGTCTCCAGGGGTGTCCCCGGTCAGTCAAGGTGTCAGACAGTCTGTATCGTAGTTCTATGGGAGAATGGTCCGACCACGTGATAGAGCCTATCGAGGCTGTTTCAATCGACGCCAGGTGTCTGTGGGGGATCAGAAATAGATCAATCCTTGAGTATGACTGATGAGGTTTGGAAAAGAAGGTGTAATCCTTCTCTCCCAGATGAAGTAATCGCCAAGCGTCCACCAGCCGGTGTGCATGCAGCGTCTCACAAAAGCGTTTACGCAGGTCTCCCGAGACGGCAGACCTACCCGTCGATGTGTCCTCTGGGGGTATTAGAGGGATGTTAAAGTCCCCCCCTATAATAAGTTGGCCTGACCTGAAGTGTGATAGCCGGTCTAACTGTCTAGACAGGAATCTGTCCTGTCGTTCGTTCGGTGCGTAATAGTTCGCTATGGTGACCTGTGCCTGACCTATGCGTCCTTTCAGAAGTAATGATCGGCCCTCCGGGTCCGTCCGCACCTCCCCCAGGGTCCAGGGGACCCTGGCCGAGATGAGGACGGATACTCCCCTCGATTTTGTCTCCGTGTATTGAGAATGGTACACTGTGGGGAAGTACCTGTTCTTCAGTACAGGCAGGTTGTTATCCTTGAAATGTGTCTCCTGAAGCAGCACTACGTCCGCCCTCAGGTTCCGCATATCATGGAGGAGCATTCTCCTCTTCTCCGGGATGTTTAGTCCCTTAACATTCAGGGAGATCACTTTGAGCGTATCCATGCTCGTGACTCAGGGGTGGGAAGGGTAGAAGAGGGGGGAGGGACAGAGGTAGAGGGTGGTAGGGGGGGGTCAGGAGATAGTGAATCTCCTGGAAGAGTGTAGTGTGAGCTAAGACGGGGAATGGGTAGATATATACAGATAAGTAGAGAGGAAAGAGAGAGAAAAATTAGGGTGCCTGCACAAGAGCGTGCGGCACTTAGAAGGAGAAACTAAATTAGCCTAAACAGCTAGAGCGCTCTCCAGTCCAACACCGGGGATTGAGCGCAGGCCTAAGTGGGAAGTGAACGGACAGGACCAGCAAAGCGAGCTCCCGGGTCATTTCCCTCCCCAGCCAAACAAGGTAACATAAATAAGTAAATAAGGCATGACTAACCTCTTAAGTATGCTCGCGGCAATCTCATTCTCAGGGTAGGATAGGCACAGCAATCGGCTTGAGACGCCACGAGCATATGAGAAAGTCCTTAATAGCAAGAGCAACCATAACAGTAACAGAAATAATAGCAACAACAGCAATAGCAGCAATAATGACAACAATCCCCCTTCAATCTCATGGGGCACACAGCACACATAGAGGGTGTGAGTGGCCTCCACATCAAAGTGTAATGTAATCGTGACCAGGAGGCCCCCACCCCAATGGCTCCAGAACCTGTCTCACCCGATGACTCCCCTCCACTGTATACCGTCCACCGAGGCTCAGTGGACCAGAAGATCCAGCATGAAAATATGTGTCGCCGCCACAGCCCCCCACCCAACAAAATCACATAGCGCCACCGTCTCCCATAAGGCTATTGAGCAAGTGTCTCGTGGGGGCAGCTCCAACCATCCTCTCGCATATCACGAGCCCCCGTCCTGAAGACCCCGGAAGAGGGAACCCTCACGTTGAGCCGAGCTGCAGCAGCCCCTGTGGAGCGGAAAGATGATAAATAGCCAACCCTCACTCCCCTCCCTCCAACATGGGGCACGGGCCGATGTCCAGGGAGCACTGCTGCGTCTCGTTCCCAGTTCCCCTGCACAAAACAGCTGAGTGGCAGTAGCATATCATCCCCTGAGTAAAACAAAACAAAAACATGGTATAACCTGGTGACAACAGGGGGTAGATCAGTGCCCGGGATCTGTCATTGCAATCAGCCGGACCGTGCCCATCCCATCCCACGGCTCTAGGCCCAAACATGGTGTCCCCAGCGAGCTGCGTGAAGAGCTCTCCCCCAGGTGTACCGTAGCCCATCTCTGGGGGGTCCAGCGTAGCGGGACGGACTAAGGGGTTGCCAGCCCCCTCCCTCCACCCCCACCATGGGATACTAATGGGCAAGACTGGGCATAAACTCGGCCCTGAACATGTGACAGTTTGCATAAATCCCCTTATGAAGCTCAACAAACCCACGGAAGGGGGGGGAGGTAAAGGGAGACGGCCAGGGCACAGCACCTCTGTGGCATCCAAAACGGGCTTTAGCTTGACTGATCCCAGGTGGGGCAGCGGTGGCCATGGTATCGGACAGCGTCTAGTAGAGGGAAGCAAGCAGGGGTAGTCAATGGAGTGTGGCCCAGGGCCTACTTACAGGTCAGACTCGGGGTTCTTCTCCAGAAGGGGCTCTCCTCCGCCTCCTCCCCTGCCGCTGCTGGCGTGGTTGGGCCGGGGCCCTGAGGTCAAAGGGGCCCGATCTCCCGTTCGATCTCGGCAAGAGCTGGAGCCAATCTGGCACCGGTATCTGGTCTGCCCCTGGGAATCCGAAGAGACCAGGTAGGTCCGCCGGCGTCTGCAGGGTGTACGCTTGTCCGTCCTTCCGAAAGGTGACCGATAGGGGGTATCCCCACCTGTACGTGAAGCCGCCTTCCTTTGCTAGATCTAGGACAGGCCTCAGCATTTCCCTGCGGCGCAGGGTTGCTCTAGATAGGTCAGGCAGCACTTTGATCTGGGATCCCTCCATCTCCAGCACCCCGCGTTCCCACGCCAGACAGAGGATGCAATCTTTTTGGGCATAGCGCAGCAGGCGGCATATCACGTCGCGCAGTCTGTCCTGTTCCTGCGCCCTGGGGCCTAGTGCTCTGTGCGCCCGGTCCACCTCCACCTCCTCCTCGGGTACCCCCAGAATGTCGCGGAACAGTCCCTGTAGCTGGCCGTCTAGAGCCGCGGAGTCCACCGTCTCCGGTACACCGCAAATCCGCAAATTATTGCGGCGGCTCCTATCTTCTGCATCCTCCAGGTGGAGCTGTAGGGATACCGCCGTCTGCCGATGTTGGTCCCTCGAATGCTCCAGGCCCGCCACCCTACTCTCCAGGTCCACCAGCGATGCCTCTCCGGTCGTCACCCTCTCCGTGAGTGTGGACACCTCGACCCTTACCTCCTGGAAGTCCCTGCGGTGCGTCTCCTCCAACCGCAGAATGAGGGCCTCGATGTCTGAGCGCGTGGGGAGGGCCTGCAGCAGGGCACGTATGTCCTGTTCCGCCATCTATCCTCCCGTGGGGGAGGCCGGGGACGCCATGGAGAGGTCCGGGATCCCCAACGTTGGCAGCGGGTCTGAAGGTGAGTCCGAGCGGTCGGGGATAACAGCCCAATCGCAGATTCCCGGTTCTTCAGGTGAGTCTTGGCACGCTGCTCCACGTGGTGCCGTGGCCTTAGCCCCGGACGACTTCTTTGGTTGCCGGTGAAAATAGTCGTGGAGATCGCCTGTTGCTGCACCGGAACGGGTCACACGGGTGCCTGGCTTGTTGGTATGTTTCTTGGCTGATTGCATGCCTATATCAGGGCTAGTTTGGCCGGCATAAAGAGGGTCCAGGCCGGGAGCTCAGAACTAAAGCAGCATCACTCAGCCATGTCCAGGCCACGCCCCGCGCCTGGGTACGTTTATGGTTTTAATGCTTTATAAAAAATACTTTATTTATTGTGGAGTAAAGTCTGATTTACACCTATGCAAGTTGCAGTTTGCATATTGCAGGTGCATTTTGTGTTTTTCAATACACATTTTTGATCCAGTGAAGTCTATAGAACAAAAAAAATGAAAAAAAGTCCCTGGCCCTTTCCATAAAATGCACACATGTGAACTACATCCATAGGAAACCATGTTAAATAGACCGTAGTGTGTTTCTGAAAAACTGAACATGCGTAGGTGTGAACCTAAAGTAACTTCCTAGATTGATTTGCCAAGGAATTCTCCAAAGATGATTTTGCCATCAAAGGGCATGCATAGAAGATGTTTCTTACAATCTTGTTCACTAGACCAAGCTTTGAGCCACAAAATCCCGTGCATGTGCATACACACAAAAGACATTCTTGAGACTTGTCAAATTACATTTTCAAGAGCATCAAAACATAATGGCCCAGATTCACAGAGCAATTGCGCCTGTCTAACTGGTGTTAGACAGGAGTAATTTCAAATTTTGCGCGCCGTATCACTAGTTTGAATCCTCAAACCATGATACGGCGGCTTCGGGCTTCGATCCGAGAGGCTTACGTCTTCGTAAGCCTTCGGATCTACGCTGCGATATTTTTGCGGCCGCTGGGAGGAGTTCGCGTCGTTTTCATGCGTCGGGGTATGCAAATTAGTTTTTACAGCGATCCACGAAGGTACGAGTGTCCCTCGCAATCGCCTACGTCATTTTTTGGCTGCGTAATGTTAGAGGAGCTTTTTGCTGGTCTAACAGTGCGTAACCCATGTAAAGTATGGCCGTCGTTCCCGCGTCGATTTGAAAATATATATATTTTTTTAACGTAACTCGTTCGGGAATAGGAATGTACGTAAACGACGCTACTACGACGTGACGACGTGTTTTCGCGCAATGCACGGCGGGAAATTTGCGAACGGAGCATGCGCAGTTCGATCGCCGCAGGAACGCGCCTATTTTAAATGCTTCACGCCCCCTACTCGCGCAGATGGATTGCGACGGGAGAAATACACTACGCCGCCGTCGTTTACTGGACAAAATCTACCTGAATTCCACGTAGAGCCAGGTAAAAAACGGCGGCGTAGTGTATTTCTGATACTCTACGAGAATCGAATTCTCTGTGAATCTGCCCCAATAAGACTGAAGGCATCATCTGTAAGTATTCTAATGCCACGTACACACGATCGGCTCATCCGATGAAAACGGGCCGATGGATTTTTTCATCATATATCCAATGAAGCTGACTTTCATCAGTCTTGGCTACACACCATCAGTTAAAAATCTGCTTGTGTCATAACACAGTGACGTAAAACACTACGACGTGCTGAGAAAAAATAAGTTCAATGCTTCTGAGCATGCGTCGACTTGATTCTGAGCATGCATGGATTTTTAACCGATGGACTTGCCCACAGACAATCGTTTTTTTCTATCGTTTTTTTAACCATCAGATATTTTTAAAACAGGATCTAAGTTTTTTTACCGATGGGAAAAAAACGATGGGGCTCACACACAATCGGTTCGTCCAATGAAAACATTCCATCGGACCGTTTTCATCAGACGAACTGATCGTGTGTACAGGGCATAAGAGAGCAGGGTCTTCCAAGAAGGGTTCCTGGTCTCTGTTCATGCCTCTCGGCCAATTAGCAATAGTCTGACAAGTAGACATGGCAGCAATTGGTGGCTGAAGAGCTGGGACGTGCATGAGAAAATAAGACCTTTAAAATTGCTTCACAATGCCTATCAACAGAATCCATAATGTTGTTATAAAAGGTGTTCTTTTCCCCCTAAAATAAACGTGTTATACCTACCTGCTAGACATGCGCACTGGCAAAAAATGTATTTGTTTACATTTCATTTGTTTTTTAAAAAATTTCGGAAATTTGGGAAATTCAAAAATTGAAAATTGAAAATTTGAATTTTGGAATTTCGAATTTCCGAAAATCTAAAAAAAAAAAGAATAAAAAAAAACGCATCTAAACAAATGGAATGAAACAAATTAATAAAAAATAGGGCTGTGCAAATTAACTTTTAATTAATCGATTAATCTTTAATTTTTTTGATCGATCGAAATATTTTTGATCGATTAAAATACTTTTGATTGGTACTCGCCTCTCCACCGGCTTCTGGGCCTTCAGGTAGTTCCGTTGGAGATCCAGTAATGTCACGGACATGGGCGGGGCTTGCCGTGTCCATCTGAAGGGCTCCTTTGCTGTGCCTTCATATCTGCATGTCGGCCGGACCTTATTATCTGCCACACGCAAGGGCTGTTACACTTCCCTCTATCACTTCCTTCTATCAACCTGGGATTCTACAGCCATCCACTGGGAGTTGTGATAGTTCCCTTTATGGGACAGCTACATGCCTGATGTTAACCTCTCCTCATCTGGATTCAGCAGTGTTATCGTTTTACACATTTTTATACCAGTATCATACTTGACTACATATTTTTATGACTGCTTTTGCTACCGTTTGGTATTACTCGCACCATTTTTGCAGTTTATGTAGCTACGTCGATTTTATCTCCAGTGCAATATTTATTTTCTTACCTACTTGAAGACTATAAAAGTTTTAATGCTATTCCCATCGAGCGCTGCCTTTGTGTGTTTTTTGTATCCCTCTATCTATTTTTCCAGTGGTTGGGAGCTGCACTGGGAATCAGCCTGCAAGGAGATCAGCTAAAAGTAGTTGGATCTGTATGTGCGTTATAATTAATCGAAATTAGTCGATTAATCGATTAAAATAAAAAACGATTAATCGAACACAAAAATTTTGATCAGTAACAGCCCTAATAAAAAATAATAATAAAACGTTTTTTTATTATTATTTATTATTAGATCATTACGTTCCATTTGTTTACATGCGGCATTCGTTATTTTGGATAATCCGTAACTTCGGATGAGTTCGTATTCGTTGCGTTCACTAACGACTAAATTTGAAAGGAAATTCCAAAAGCTAATCTCCAAATTTTCAAATATAGATTTTGAATTTTCCAAAATTTTGAATTTTCCAAATTCGGAATTTCTGAAATTCGAAAATTCGAAAATTCGGAATTCTGAAATTCGAAAATTCTGAATTCTGAAATTCGAAAATTCGGAATTCTGAAATTCGAAAATTCTGAATTCTGAAATTCGAAAATTCGGAATTCTGAAATTCGAAAATTCGGAATTCTGAAATTCGAAATTTCGGAAAATTGGAAAATTCTGAAATTGAAAAATTTGGAAATTCAGAAAATTCAGAAATTTCGGAATTAACTAATTTGTCGGAACTAAACGAATTGCACATGTCTAATACTTTATATTGACACACCAAATTGCCTGATGTATATAACTTACAAAAAGAAATAAGAATAACACATTCAAAGAAACAGTGAGCATATATTAAGCTATTATTTTAATAAATAAAGTAATCATATCAGATTACATTTTAAACTATTTGCACATCATGAAATTGTTACTAGAAAACATGTAAACAAGTTAACTTTCCGTGCAAAAATATCAATTAAAACATATTTTACCCAAAAACAAAAATGTATTCCATCTTACCAATCATTAGATGTGGTGGGTGCAACGGCTTAGGCTTTTTTCCTTTATTTTCATCTGCTGATCCTGCCAGTAACACGCTTCCTGTCTTAAGGTGGCTACACTCCTCCACCCTATCTATGGAGGAATACTGTAGCCACCATTAGACAACAGTATTACCAACCAGTTGAGAGAGGAGTGTTAGATGGACTAGTAGGTTTATATGGTGTTTACGATTTAAAGCCCAACATCGCTAACATTTTTTAAGCAGTTATAGAAACTATTTGTCCCAAAAGTTTTTTCCTTTTGGAATAAAGGTTTTACATAAATTAATGAATACCAACCATTGTAAGCACCTCTGACAGTGTTCGATTTTTTATGTTAACTCTTAAATGGAGTAGCTATGTATAGAAACCAGTTTATATTTTCTGCTTGTTCTGCTTTGAAAAATTAAAGAAATATGCTGATTGGTTGCCATACACAGCGGTTCCAGATTCTGTTTCAGTCTTAGGCCCCTTTGAGGCTGGTGCGACTTCAAAGTCGCACGATTTCGCCATGATTTTGCTGCAATTCACGGCCGCGATTTCAGGGAATGCCAGTGTAAATGGCAGTAAAATAGGACCAAAGTAGTGCAGGGACTACTTTGAAGTCGGAACGACTTGAAGTCGTACTAATATGAATGATTGTCATTGGAAAGCATGGGAAACGACTTGTCATGCTACTTTGCCATCACAAACCATGGGACAAGTCGTATAGGTGTGAAAGGGGCCTAAGTAAATTCCCTTCTTTGTCTTTTAAAAGATGTTGAAAAAAACAGACTTACTGACAGGATCAACAGGTAATAAATCCTGGGCAACGCAGAAAATCAGGACCTGCTTAAGTGTCATCATACAAGATCAGATAACCCCAGAGGAACACTTGAAATAATTTCCAGATCTCAGAAAAAATGTATTGGTGGCCAGTGGAGAAAATGCCTTTTACATTGATGGCTGATGGGAAGGATGCCATCTTTGAAGACAACTAAAAAAAATCATTGGTGTCAAGCAGTTGGCTCTGCCACGTGGCATTTACCCTTGGCCTATGCAGGCACAGTCAAATGGGAGGCCAATCAGCCACAGCTCAAGTAACCCCTCTGCAAACTCTAAAGGAACCCTGGTTGAGAATGGCTGGACTAGATGAATATCTAGTTTTTAATTGATCAGCTTGTTTTGTGTAATTTAGAAAAGCCCTTGATCATGTTTGATGGACTTCATTAAAGGACATTTGTGATTGAGTACTTACCCATCAACCCACACTTGTGCATTTTAAAGCTGAATTCAAGGTATGGCAATTTTTATATAGTAACATTGGTCCAGCTTGGACCAATGTATGCACACGCCATACCGGTGGGATCCCCTTGGAAGCTGGAAATCACTGCTACAACAGTGATCTCCACTAGCCTCTGGATCCCGTGATAACCAGCTGCACTGTACTTAGAAAACAGGAGGTGGCCTGCTTGGCACAAACACCATTCAGAGAACACTTTCCATTGCACAAAGTGGAGATAGTCACGTCACCATCCCGCCTCTCCACATCATCTACTCAGAGAACGCTTGTATTCATTGAGGGGTTGCAACATGTTCCCTGAATGCCACACGTGCACTGCTAGTGACCCCCTGTGTTGACAGTACAGTGCAGTAGCCGCTCGGCATGAGACTGGAAGCTCATTGGAGTAGCGGTGACTACTACAGTGATTTGCAGCTTCCAGGGGGACCCACGCTGGACCCATCTAACTATGTACAAATTGCCGTGTCTGGAATTCATCGTTATGGCAAAATGCATATTGAGATCTATTCCATTATAGCCAATAACACTGAAGAAAATGTATTAATTATAATGACGCAGGTCTTAAAATACAATTTGCATACAGTTTATGTCACATCACCAATATACACAAGTATAAGACCTATTCTTTTAGGCTTTTATCTTCAGAATAAGAATGCCTTGAATTATAATTGTCGTTGCCACTAATTTTCCTGTCATAGTCATTGACTAGCTTTCTGTTGTTTCTTAGCTCTTTGTTGCATCTTGTTTTCTTCCATATGCCCGGCTCCCATTACCATCTCCATAGCAATTGTTCAATAGTTTTGTTGCTGATTCTCATGTCCTGCCTGCTGCCTGGCTCTCATTGCCATCTCCATTGCGTTTGTCGCATAGTTTGGTTGCTGTTCCTCAAATTCAGCCTGCTGTCTGGCTCTCATGACCATCTCCATAGCATTTGATGGTCCTGTGTTGTCCCATGGCGGTTGCTCCTTGTACACAGCCTGATGCTTGCCGCTCATTACCCTCTCTTTAGCACTTGGTTCTACAATGTAGCCTGGTTGGTCTGTATCACGTTCAGCTTGTTGCCTTGCCATCTTAATTTGAGCCATTGTACTGGAATCACTTGGTATTTTTCTGTTCAATGGCGGGGAGTCCCCTTCTAGTTCTGCTTGTTGCCTTGCCCTCATAACTAATGCCAAGGCACTGGAGGCACCATTACTTTGAGGAAACGCTGATTCAGTTTCTATGGAGAAGAAAAGTGCATGTTTGTTAGGGAATGTCACAGAAAAAAAAAGAAACCACCCTCACAAATGAGGTATGATAAAAAAAAGAGAAATGTGCAGCTAAAAAATGTTTAAATTGTAAGTTCACCTTTACAGGGGTGGCGAGGTAGGGGTCCTGTGTAAGCAGGGCCGTTTGAAGGAATTTTGGGGCCCCAAGCATAGAAAAAAAAAGTGACTTTTCAAGTTGAGAAACAGGGGGGGGGGATTTACTGAATTGTATTAAGTTAATAGGCAGCACTCCTCTCTCCCCAACATCCAGGACCACTATCCCCCCGCACAAGACACTCTACCTCTATCCTCTGCAGAGCCTCACACGTCGGCATATGTTGGTGTCCGAATGGCAGGAGATTCAGTTTGCTGTTCCCGGGGCCGGACTGAAAGGAAATGAACACTCAGTGTGTGCGCTTCCTGTCAGTCCGGCCAGGAACAGGAAACTGAATCTCCTGTACCACGCGGTTATGGTACACGGCAGACCAGACTGCAGGAGGAAGCAGTGGTGCGGCAAGGGCCCGGCCTGCTGGGGCCCCTGGCCAGCTCAGGGCCCCAAGCAGTTCTTTGGTTTGCCTGTCGTGTTCCGACAGGCCTGTGTGTAACTTCACCTTACAGATCGTTCTGTAAAGATGAACTTACCCTTTAAAGATTTGAGCCAAATGACTCCACACACATATGCATTCTTGGATATATGCTTCAGTCTGATTTCCAGATTGTGAATACATTTAAAGTAATTACATTCTGTTAAGTTGATGGTAAATGCTCACCCAGCAAAATAATAGTGAGTATTACATTCTTATTTATTTGAAGAATAATTCAAAAGTGTCTTCAGCAGTTAACTAATGCCTGGTACACACAGGCAGTTTTTTGTTTAACCCAGTGGGCTAAAGGAAATAAAATAAAATAAAAAAACCATGAGGAGCTTGCTGTACTAACTATGTGACGTGACAGAAATCTCCCGCTGAGCTATTGTTTTCTGAGGGGGGACTGCCCCTGCCAGAACGCACTGGTCAGCGCTCCTAGCCATTGCTGTTCAGCTGCTGGTTTTCCAGCATGCCTCCTTTGACAGAAGCCGTACAGGCTGTTGTACACACTGAACAAATGGTGGCCAGTTTCTGTTGAACAGGCCGATACCAGCTGATTTCTGGCCAGTGTGTGCCAGCCTTAAGTGTCAATGAGCACTGACACCTTTATCTTTTGCAAACACATACTGTATAATGTGAATTACGTTTTAGGTATATACATACACTTTTTTACAGATATGGAAAAATGTACTTTCCAATTCTAAATTGTCATAGGCACAAGCTCCGAGTTTTACCACTTCAGCATACTTTTTACTTTTCTTTCATCATGTCTGGATACTTTAACATACAGCAGATCAGTAAATTAAGGGAGGAAGGACTGTACATGGCCACTTCAAAGGATCATTAGTTCTGTGGAATAAATAAGAACTAGCCCCATACTTGATCTCTGCAGGCTGTGGAGTAGTAGACTGTACAGCAGGGGTGGGCGAGGGCCACTTAAGGGATTTGGTAACCGGTCGCAGGCCACAATGCACTATGGGGTTTTACTGCCCCCCAAACACCAACCCCCAAAACCCTTGCTGTCCTGACTCCCCTATAAGGCTGCTTTCATGCTGATGTGATGCGATTTTCCCACACTGCGGGTACAGTGCAATGCACCTGCGGCTTTTTAGATGCATTGAGCCACAGACTTCTATTACATACACATACATTACTTCTATTACATACACCCAATCCATGAATGGCAGCACAAGCTACAGCTATGATACTGCATTTACTATAAAAAGGACTATATGCCCAAAGCAATAAACTTCTGTTAAGCAGGGACCGCCACACACTGATCGAAAAAATGCCATCAATCTGGTCCCTACTAAACCAATGTATGGCCAGGTTAGGAATTTCTAGCCAAGTAGTTTATATAACTTACCATTAGCAAACCTTCTGTCTTGAGATTCACGTACAGACTGAATCTAGAAAACAATAACATGTTTAAAACAGTTGATAGTGTCCACCATACAAATGTTAGTAGTTGGTAGGCAGGGTAAGTATGTAATGAGTTATGCCTGTAAATTCTGAACTCCCCCCCCTGTACTAGAAAGTGACCTGGATAAGCATGACGGGCAAGAAGCTTGTACCCCTTATTTGTCAGCAATAGCAGCTCATGTGTTTATATACTCAGTGGTTTTCATTAATGAATTCCAAAGAAAACTGTACCTGCCTGCTCCATGGTAAAAAATCCACTCTTTTCTGCTTGCTGATTAAAAGTTTTACACTGGTTGTGTATGGCGAAACAAACACAATTTGAGCAGCAGATGTATTACTGCTTTGCATTGCTGTACTATCAATCTGGGAGACAATCCTGAATTAGCTTTTGTTGTCAAAGCAGAAGAGCAATCAAAAAATTGCATTACTTATCCAGGAAACTTGAGGCCAATGCAACCAAATTCAAAGCTCAACTTAATTTCTAAAAGTCCTGTGCTTCCATACTCCTGGTAAAGATTTTTTTTAATTTGCTTTAGTGCTTCCCTCTGCACCGTCCCTATCCAGCAACACTGGTCAGCTTCCTTTGAGCTCAGGCCTTCATTGATACGCCCTTTGGAGGTGTGTCATCACGTCAGCCTTGGCTCACAGTGCTGACATCATAATGTGAGGGCTGTTCTTTGCAGCATTAAAGACCATTGATTACCAGAGATGAGGACCTCTGGTCATGTGACTAAGCAAAAGACAGCTGGAAAACTAGTATGTATAATACAACGTTTTTAAAATGTATTGTGTGTGGGGTTGGGGTGTAGGGGGGCATTACTGCCCCCCTCAAATGCTCCCACATTAGTGCTAGTGCTGCAGTCAGGAAATGCTAACCACTTCACTTTCAGAGCTCTGTCATGACTTTATCACAGAGGAGAGCATTGCATTTTTGGCACCTCAGACACAAAACACCCTAACTAAGGCTATAAAATGTTGACAGAGTGAACCATTGGATCATGGAAGGGTCTCTGGCTATGCTCAGAGTATTTCTGCCAGTACAAATACCATTCAAGAGGCCACAATTTGGAGTAATGAAAGACTTTCATGAAAAATTATCCTTTGTGCTGGGGTTTATGTGTCTCTGTTACCGTTCCACTGTAATAAGGGCATATTATGTGAGGTCAGGGACTACAGAATATGTGTGTAATATATACAGTATGAAGCCCCATACACACAACCGCGGGGGGAGCTTTTTCCCGGCCGTGTGTATGCTCTCCCCGCAGTTTTCCCGATGGGAAACCCGGTCGTGTGTACACGGGGAAACTTACCGAGCAGATTCTCGGGTTTCCCATCGGGATTCCCGGCAGACTTTATACCGCCGGGAATCCCGGTCATGTGTACAGGGCTTGAGATTAGGCTCAGACTTTTCTAAACCACACTCAATATAAGAATTGTAACTACACCCACTTTTCACATGCTAAGTGCACAGCAGTGCCTAATCTCCCTGAGATGTTCCGCTTTCTCAAGTTCTAAAGATAGGCGGTATGGTGGGTGTCTGAAAGATTGTGAAGAAACACAGTGGGATGGGTTCTTGTTAAAGTGTAGGGGAGACACTTGGCATGCTAGGCTCAAAAGGTTGCCTATCCTGGCTTACTACATATGTTTGTTATATTTCGTTGCACGTGTTTGCTACAGAATGTAGCAGTTTACTTTGTTGTGCATCATGTCATTCATAAAAAGGAAAGGCATGCAATGGCTCTTTGCAACTACAGCCATTGACTTGAAACTATTATTAATATTTAAGTACACAGAATTGATACATTTTAACCAAGTTATTGTTAGTCAGCATCTTACAGAACAAATGAAAAATAAAACAGAACATGTGTATTTAGTGGGTTCAGTATTTTCAGTTTCCGTCAGATACTAACCTGTCGCTGTGATGTTCTTTGTGGAACTCCACGATCTTCTACATTTGACATTTGTGCTTTACGGAGTGCTTGAATTAAAAAGTACTTATCCTTTCCTTCCTACAAAGAACATTCATACGCAAAAATCATATAAAATGAAGTACAATTTAATGCAATTCATGTAACAACTATAATTTTTATACACTCACCGGCCACTTTACTAGGTACACCTGTTAAATTGTTTGGTAAAACAAATTGCTAATCAGCCAATCCCATGGCAGAAACTCAATGAATTTAGGCATCTAGATGTGGGGAAGGCAACTTGCTGAAGTTCAAGCCAAGCACCAGAATAGGGAAGAAAGGGGATTTAAGTGACTTTGAACGTAGCATAGTTATTAGTGCCAGATACTAATAACCATCTCTAGGGTTTATAGAGAATGGTTTGAAAAAGAGAAAATATCCAGTGAGGGGCAGTTGTGTGGATTAAAAATGCCTTGTTGATGTCAGAGGTCAGAGGAGAATGGGCAGACTGTTTCGAGATAATAGAAAGGCAACAGTGACTCAAATAACCACTCATTGCAACCAAGGTATTATCTCTGATTGCACAACAGATCAAACCCTATACAAAGATGGGCTACAGCAGCAGAAGACCACAACGGTTGCCACTCCTGTCCGCTAAGAACAGGAAACTGAGGGTACAATTCGCACAGGCTCACCAAAATTGGACAACAGAAGATTGGAAAAACGTTGCCTGGTGTGATGAGTCTTGTTTTTAGCTGTGACATTCAGATGGTGGGGTCAGAATTTGGCGTAAACAAAATGAAAGCATGGATCCATCCTGCCTTGTATCAATGGTTTAGGCTGGTGGTGGTGTAATGGTGTGGGGGATATTTTCTTGACACACTTTGGGCCCCTTAGTACCGTTTGAGCATTGTTTAAATGCCACGTTCTACCTGAGTATTGTTGCTGACTATGTTTATTCCTTTATGACTACAGTGTACCCATCTTCTAAAGGCTATTCAGCAGGATAATGCATCATGTCACAAAGCTCAAATCATCTCAAGCTGGATTCTTAAATATGACAATGAGTTCACTGTACTCCAATGGCCTCCACAGTCACCAGATCTCAATCCAATAGAGCTCCTTGGTGGAATGTGATGGAACAGGAGATTTGCATCACAAATCTGCAGCAACTGAGTGATGCTATCGTGTCAATATGGACCAAAATCTTGGAGGAATGTTTCCAGCACCTTCTTGAACCTATGCCATGAAGAATTAAAGTATAACTAAATGCAAAACTTTTTTGGAGAGGGATTAGAACATCTGTCAGTTTTTATAGCTGTCTGTTTCTCCATTAAGGAGATTTACCCTCCCTATATGTCCTGTTTACTATTATTATTGAAAGTGTAAGTAAAAGAAAATCCAACATTTTGGGTTGTCCCCAGAAAAGTAATAGAGGGGAAATCTTCCAATGGGGACATTGGTTTCCGGGGACCTGGGGGTCCCCAAGGAATTCCCTTAATTTGCAGGTATTTCCTCTAACTTCCTGTTTGAAAAATGGGACAGGAAGTGAAGGGAAATCTGAGCAATGGGACACAGATGATAAAAAATGCCTTGATGAAAAAAAATCTGACAAGGGCTATAACTCTATCCAAAAATGGCTGAAAATGCAGGGCTAGTATTCATCTAACAAACCTGTCTATTTAGGATATGCACATGCATATTAATGAAATTATATATGACATATGATATGAAGTGATCTCTACACTCTAGTTAAGTCCAGCTTTTCAGAACTTTTAAATTTGAAGAGTGTTTACCTTTCTTCTGCTGTCTCCAGAGAGCTTTACTGAGAATAACAATTGTTCTGTTGGGTCCAATTTTCTGGAGACTGGAAATTACCTCAAAAACAAGAGCCAAAGAACCTATCCTTTGCATTTATTCTAGATGTCAATGATAAAAAGCCCCTTGCAGCGGGAGCCATTGGCTTCTGCTGTTGTCAATAAAAGTCAGTGTCAATAGATGCAGGCAGGGAGGCTCAGTTGTGAGTCTGCTTGATTCCCCCCCCCCCATAGGAACCCAAAGGAACCGGCTTTCTATGGGGGCACTTGCCAGAGAAGAGGAGCCAGAAGGGCTGGCAGGGACCTGAGAAGAGGAGGTTCGGGCCACTCTGTGCAATTCCATGGAACTATGGAAAGCTTTACCAACCAGCATTCGGTTGGAGGAGAACCACTTAGCATTCAGGAGAAAGATCAAGACTCATCTCTTTTGATACCAAAGGAGACAGGAACAACAAGCGCTCAGAGGCGATTTAGTTCGCATGTGCCGCGCTATATAAGTTTTCATTCATTCATTCACAGAGCAGGTAAGTATAAACTTGTTTCTTCTCTTTTTTTTATTACATTTACTTTAAAGCGGAACTAAACCCATCGCTGTGACAGTTTCCTAAAACAGTTATATTGAGGACATTTTGTGAACAAGAACTGTCACAGGTTCTTATCCAAATTGTCAAGCCATCAAATGGCTGACGTCACATGTGCTGGACCATTGCTACTGCAGATCAAACAGATGCTAAGATGGCAGCTTCATTGGCTGTAAAGGATAAAAGGGTTTATTCTGCTTTAAATAAAATGGACATTTGAATATTTTTTTTCCTTCATGTCAGTTTTTAGTAAGAGGGAAGTGGGAGGTTGTAATATCCTGGAGCTGGGCTTTAATTAATAAAAATAAATAAAACTATTAAGACCTACTTACATTGGCTATTTGTTCGAAGAGATGTTTCACCATGATCTTCCTGCCTTGTACAATGTGCCAGTTAAGATAGGAAATAATTCTGTAAGTGAAGAAAACTTATATTGTAACTCAAGGTATACTATTATTTTTTTCATATTTTATTTTAAAGCCCAACAATAACTCTATTACTGTATGACCTAGCTGCCAGTCCTTAAATATATTGGCTGCATTGCTTTTCTTTTTTTTCAGGCTAAGAACATTTTTAGCAAGTACAGAAAATACTTGCTGATCTTAACAGAAATGCTTGTTACTTCCTCTGAAACATTAATTTATCTTTCTTGCGTAAACTACATATCCTATTACCCCTATATAATTAAGAAGAACAAAATCAGACATGTTTGAAGTCCGGCCTGGGTGGCCAACAGGGCTCCCTCCTTAGATAAAGTGCCTGTATTGAGTTGTATTGTAACTGTACTGGCTGCCTTCATAATGTAAAGCACTGTGCATGCTCTAGGTGCTTTATAAATCCTGTATAGTAATAATAATAATAATAATAATAATAATAATGTAGCTGGCCAGTGACAGGGAATGTTTTTATTTTTTTATTTTTTTTACGAAAAGGCAAATCTACTTTGCACTACAAGTGCAGTCGCTGTAGATCTAAGGGGGGACATGCAAGAAAAATAGAAAACAACATTTTATCTTGCACATGATTGGATGATAAAATTAGCCAAGATTCCCCTCATTTCAGATCCACCCCTCAGATTTACAGCAACTGCACTTCCAAGTACACTTGTAGTGCAAAGTGCATTTGCCTTTCGTAAATAACCCCCAATGTGTCAATCAGAGGTTAAAAGAAAAGAGAAAAAAAAAATGCAGCTACCTCATCTGAGGAATGGTAACATAGATTATAGTAAATATTTCTTGGGGTTTTTCTTATACAGGGTTTAGGCTCCTTCTATAGATAAAGTGGTGGGGGGGGACATAGCCACCCAGGGACAGGTGGTATGCTATTCACAGTAATAACAGGAGAAAATAAAAAATGAAAAAAATAAAAATAAAACAAATGCAGTCACCTTATCTGAGGACTGATAAACTGGGTTATTTTAAAAAAGTTTTTTTTTTTATATATACAGTTTGGGTGCGAGCTATAAAAAAAAAGCAGTAATGGAACTCAACTGGAAATGTATACTTACAGAACAAACAGGGTGAGGATGTAGAAGAAGAGAACACTTTGAATTAGGTTGCGATAAATCCACACTACCCATTTGGCATTATCAAAAAAGTTTATCTGATCTATCCAGATATCAATGGATTCATAAGGAGTTGACAGCCCCCGGAAGGGGCCACATTTCTCTGAAGGAATCCGTCTAAAATAAAAAGATTTGTCTTTAAAAAGAAACAAAACAAAACAAAGGATAGCCATGTTTAACATTACAAAAATTGAGTGCCCTCTACTGTTGACTAATTTAACCGATGAAAGTATGACCTGAATACATTTTTTAGTATGTTTGGCATAATGTTTCACTATATACAATTTTTTTAAGCAAATTTGGTTTATCTGCAGATCCTTTCTGTTGCAGGCTGGCTACACTAAACCACTGCTTAGCAGTAATATTGTCAGCCTGGTAATCAAGCTTCAGTTGACTGCTTGGCTGCCTATATGATAGAAAGAAAAAAGAGGAAGAGCACACAGACCTACTGCATTAAAACATTTACAATGGTAAAAACAATATATTCAAAGGCCTCGTACACACGAGGCAATAGATTTGTTCAAAACGGTCTGTCCGTCCGATTTGAACAAATCTGTCTGCTGTCATTTTGGTTTACTCGCGTGTACACACGAGCAAACCAAAATCCCCGCCAGCAGACAGTGCGCTGACGTGTCGGTGACGTGGCGGTGACGTTGACGCCGCCACGTCACCGCACCAGGAAGTAAAACACTTCCGCGCATGCGCCGAAACCATTCGGCGCCGGTGGGAGACGACATTTCTGCTGGTAAGTGTACTAACCAGCAGACATGTCGGGCGGACGGGTTCCCACCCGATAGATTTCAAAGCATGCTTTGAAATCTGTCGGGTGGCCAAATCCGTAGGCTCGCCCATACACATGATCGAATCTGTCTGCTGAAACGGTCTAGCAGACCGTTTCCAGCAGACAGATTTGATCGTGTGTACGAGGCCATAAGGAGATGTGGGAAAGTTGCTTGGAATTGATCCAAAGCTGTATGCCCAACATCCGTAGCCAGTGGCAAGGCTAAATATCAAAAGGTATAAAATAAAACTGTCTCTAAACACAGCAGCACAGTCCCCATGTCATGTTGGTACCATTCAACATTCTCTGTGCTTTAAGGCACCTTCAGGAAACAGGTAGCATTCACTTCCTGATGTCACCTTGTTGCTATAGGCCAGGCATTTTGGGACTCTTCCCCTTTGTCAAGTTCTACATCGATGTTCCCTAATACGATAGGTTAAACTGATGAGAACGGTCTGATGGGTTAGGTTTCGTCTGGAGATGGACTTTAACCACTTAAGGACCCCCGCACGCACATATACGGCCACAGAATGGCTCGTACAGGCACAAGGGCGTAAATTTACGTCCCCGCCTTCGTGCGGTTCGGGGGTCCCATCGGGACCCCCTCCGCGGCGTGTGGGGGTCCCCCTGGCTCCGGGAGCGATCCGGGACGAGCGGGCGGACGTCGGCGTTTACCCGCCCCCCGCGATCGCTCCCAGCCAATGCGCGCGCTCCCCCTTTGTGTCACTTCCTCCTCCTGTGTAAACACAGGAAGGGGGAAGTGATGTAATCTCCCATCGCAGCGGTATTTCCAACCGCTGTGATGGGAGAAACACCTCACAGTAAGTGTGCACCAACATTACACTGACACACACACACATAGGCACACTTAACCCCTTGCGATCTGCCCCCCCACCCCCCCTGTCACAGTGTCACTGAATGCAGTGATCTAATCACTGCATTTAGTGTCAGTGTGACAGGCAGTGTAAAATCAGTTAGTGTTAGGTTCAGGATAGCCCCCCCACCCCCCCTAATAAAGTTTTAACCCCCTGATCACCGCCCTAGTTAACCCTTTCACTCCCTATTGCCAGCGTCACTAAGCGATCATTTTTCTGATCGCTGTATTAGTGTCGCTGTTCCCGCTAGGTAGCTATTTTTTTTATCGCTATTTTTTTTTTTACTAAAGACATGTGGCTAAATACATTTTGGCCTAAATGTTTGACTAAAATTTAGTTTATTTGATTTTTTTTTAACAAAAAGTAAAAAATTGTGTTTTTTTTTTCAAAAATGTCGCTCTATTTTTGTATATAGCGCAAAAAATAAAAATCGCAGAGGTGATCAAATACCACCAAAAGAAAGCTCTATTTGTGGGAAGAAAAGGACGTAAATTTTGTTTGGGAGCCACGTCGCACGACTGCGCAATTGTCTGTTAAAGCGACGCAGTGCCGAATCGCAAAAACACCTTGGGTCATTTACCAGCGTATTGGTCCGGGTCTTAAGTGGTTAAATAATGTAAAATAAATCAGTTTGAAATCAGACACAAAACCGAGGTCTTTGTTCATCAGCAAAGTTTTATCTTTAGAAGGAAGTAATGACGTTCTGAAAAATTCATTATTTGTTAAGGTGAATGTGTAGTTTATGGTCTAAATCTCCTTATGGCCTTTTATACATATATTTTCTTCTAAGACCCCTTAAAAGTAGATTTAGGGAACATTGCTGTAATATCAATAAGGGAATCTTGGATTATAGGCTACAACAAATTAACGAAAGGAAGAGTTTTATTTGCCAATGAAACTATTTTTTGGAATTCTAAAGATTCCAAAAACCATGCTGTTAGGAAGCATACCCTAACCAGCCTTTTATCTCAGAGGAATTTTTAAGTGTCGAGGAACATTTACTATGATCAATTCATCAGTGATCAATAGGAAGTTCCACCTACATTGATGGTCAGTAGAAATAACATAAAACACTAGTTGCAGCGCTTTGGTACATATAAATTATGTAGCATAATATTTCAAGGAAAGTCCCACTATACACGTGACAGCCCAAATGTGTAAAGGAATGATTCACCTCCACCACCGTGATCAAGTATTGCACCAAAGCCAGTGTAAATGTCCTTTTACCAAATGCACAGAATGCACACTCACCACAAGGATGTGCTGCCAGATGATAAGCAGCAATAAAGCGTTTAAGGACCAAATTAATGTGGACATCCATCTCAGTTGCCACAGGCCATCTCCTTAGTTGTCCTCCACTAGGGTCAGCACCCTGCACTTGTGCTCATAAGTCAACACTTTCCCAGAGAACACAGTGATCATTGCTAGCGGCTATAGAATAAATGTGTGCAAAAATGTACCCAATTTGATCAATAGATTGGCTTGGGTACAATCAGCCTGTCCATACCCGGTTCGAATCTCGGGCAGTTCCTGAAGATTCAAATCATCTATGGCCAGCTTTAATTAGTGAGCTTAATTAGCAGCCCAACGGCCAACTGAAGTAGTGCACACAGAGGGCTGATAGTTGAAATCCAGTGGCTTAGTGTTTTCAGGCTGAAACAGGAATTTCTTTCACTTGCAGGGTCTCCAGGTAAGAATCTTTGCAACAGATTCATGATTTGCTTAAGAAAACTGATGAGGCATATTGCCAAACAAAGTGAAAAGCAAATCCTCAGTTTACATACACTTTATTTTAAGTAACAATATTGTCTACAAAGTTATAAAAAGTTATTGTGAAGTCTCTTTTTTTGGGGTTCAAAATAATAAACATGTTATTCTTAGCTGCTCTGTGCAGTGGTTTCGCACAGAGTGGCCTGGATCCTCCTCTTGTTGGGTCCCTTGCTCCTGGTCCCTCTCTCCTGTTTATTGCCCCCACAGCAAGCAGTTTGCTTTGGGGCACCTGAGCCAAGTCGCAGCTCCATGTGTCACATTAAATGAATGAATGAATGAAAACTTATATAGCGCGGCAACATGCGAACCAAATCGCCTCTGGGCGCTCGTTGTTCCTATCTCTTTTGGTATCAAAAGAGATGAGTCTTAATCTTTCTCCTGAATGCTAAGTGATTCTCCTCCAACCGAATGCTGGTTGGTAAAGCATTCCATAGTCTGGGACCTTGGACCGCGAATCTTCTGTCTCCTTTGGACTTGTAGTTTGTTTTCGGCGTCTGGAGTAGGTTTTGATTGGTGGATCGCAGAACGCGATTGGAATTATGAACTTTTATTAGACAGAGTGCTTTAAAAGTGATTCTGTCTTTTACTGGTAACCAGTGAAGGGATCTCAGTGAAGGTGAGATTGATTCCCAGGGTTTTTTCCCAGTCACAAGTCGAGCAGCCATGTTTTGAACGACCTGCAGACGTGCGATTTGGTACTTGGGGAGTCCGAGGTAAAGGGCATTTGCATAGTCCAGTCTGGAGTTAACAATTGCTCCCACCACGACCGCTAAGTCTTCTTTGGGGATGAAAGGAGTAAGTCTGCGTAGTAGGCGCAGCAGATGGTGAGATCCGCTGACTACTGACCCTATTTGTGCGTCCATTGTCATGTAGGAGTAAAAAATGACCCCAAGACTTTTGACTTTGGCGCTAGGGGTGATGATTTTGCCCAGAATGGGCGGGGGTGTCCAAGTTGTTGCAGGTTGATTCATGCGCTTGGCGTTAAACAGGAGAAGTTCCGTTTTCGCTCCGTCATCTTTGTCATCCAGTCCTCTATCAAAGAGAGGCATGTCTCTAGATTGAGGTGGTGATCCTTTTTGTTGCAAATGCGGAAATACAGTTGCGTGTCGTCTGCATATGAGTGGTAAAGCAGTTTTTGGCTGCTGATGATTTCAAAAAGCGGACGAAGATAGATGTTGAATAACACCGGTGACAGCGGGGATCCTTGAGGGACACCGCACGATAATGTGCGTTTCTCAGAAGTGAAAGGTCCCAACTTCACAATTTGCAATCCGTTCTCCAAAAAAGAGGAGAACCAAGATAAATCGACTTCAGCTAGCCGAGTCAATAAAAGCTTGTGGTCTACTGTATCGAAGGCTGCACTTAGGTCCAACAGAACCAGAAGACAAGATTCTCCTTCGTCTGCGGCCTCGAGAGCGTCGTCCCATATCTTGAGCAATGCAGTTTCCGTCCCGTGTCCGGGCCGGAATCCCGATTGAAATGGATCAAGTAGCTTGTGGGTATCTAGATGCTGTTGCAGCTCTTGTACCACTACTTTTTCCATTACTTTAGAGAGTGCATTTAGGCATGTTATGGGACGGCGGTGGAGTGGGTCCTTAGGGTCCAGGGTAGGTTTCTTCAAGATGGGTCGAATTATACCCTCCTTCAACAGGGAGGGTACTATGCCTTCCCTGAACGATTGGTTAATAAGCTGCGTGATAGGAGGTGCCAGGATGTCGGCGCATTCCTTCAGCAGTTTGGTGGGGATAATATCATTCGGCGCAGTGCCGTTACGCAAAGTACCGATGATATTTTTAGTGGCATGGATAGAGATGGGTTCCAGCGTGAACTCACCTGGTAGTGGCGAGTTACTACAGGTGCTGTGTAAATAATTGCGGGGGGGCTACAGGGGAATTGTTTTGCTGAATGCTTTGCCGGTTTCCCTCGATTTTATTAATGAAGTAATCCGATAATTCATCGCAAAATTCTTGTGTGTCTGAATTGGGGGCTTCAAGACATCCTGGATTCATGGTCTGAGTGACAGGCTTGAAGAGTTCGCGGGGGCGATTGAGGGCGCTGTTGATAGCCTCAGAAAAATAGTTTTTCTTGGCTGTAAAAATTTCTTTGTGGTATTTTCTTGTTATTGTCTTGTAGATGGAGAGGTTCTCGTCTGAGGGTCTTCTATTCCAGGCGACTTCCGCTCTTCTGCGCTCTTGCTTCAATAACGTCAGTTGGTTGTTGAACCAGCTGGAGTTATTTTTCCGGATCTGGGTCTTACGTTTCGGCGCTATTAGGTCAGCTGACTGTAATAGGGCTGTGTTTATGGCATCCAGGGTTTCTTCAGCCGTTTGATGTGGCTGAATGGTTTTTATTTTTTCCTTTAACGTGGCTTTGAAGAGTTCCGAGTGGAGCTTCTTCTGACATCTAGTCCAGTGTGTTGTCACTGGATTTGATGTTTTTGTTAAGGGGGGAATTCGGAAATAATGAATTTGATTGCATGGTGATCTGTCCATGGCAATGGTTCATTTCCCCAGATTTTTATTTCCAGATTTTGTCTGAAAATAAGATCGAGCGTATGACCTGAGGCATGTGTGGGTCCGCATACTAGTTGTTGTAGCCCAAATCCTTCCAGGTGGTCAATACAGGCGTTGGCGACGGGGTCTTGCGGGGAGTTGGCCCAGAGGTTGAGGTTAAAGACACATCGCTGTGGCTGGCCCCATCCCCTCTCCTGATTGGCTCACTGAATTTGATTGATACTTTCCTACACAGGTCATTTGATTTTTAGTCTGCAGGTTTACCTCCATACGGTGACACCAATGACACAGAGGACTCCAGTAAAAGATGGGAAAAAAAGGAGAAATATGAAGGCAGTGGTCATCTGGGAGGCTCTCCAGGCCCTTCGAGGAGGAGTACAGTTCATCATAAGGCTCACCTAAATACATAGAAAATATTAAATTGATACTAAACAGAGAAGTTTTAAATGCCATTCGTTACCATAAATCATGTATATCATAGGACTGTATTTTGTTTTTTGTTGTTTTTTTAATCCTTTTTTTTAAATGTTGTGTGGTCACATGATTTTTCCCTGTTCTTTGGAATCTACAGGAAAAGATCTTTGGGAGAGGATTTTATTATTGTGCTGACAAATGCTCTCTACAGTGTGAGTCTGTGTCTGGCCAACCCTGATTTTTATTGAACTTCAAATGTGTATTTTTTGGTGCATTAATATGGTGTAGGCAGAGATGATTGACACCAGCTTTCATTTTGTTCAGGTGGCATCTGCATCCAAGGCTCTTTTTTAACTTTATAGGTATAAGCAATTACCATACATATAGTTAATAGACATGTGCACACTGAAATATTTTGTTTCGGAATTTCGTTTTTGTCCGAAAAATAAATATATTTAGTTACTCCCGAAATTCGTTTTTACTTATTTTGTTTAGTTACGAAATGCATTTGTCCGAAAATCAAAACAAATTAAGGTTGAATCTGTCATTGAAGGCTTATGGTATCTGTCAAATGTTCTAAGAAGATTCGACGGAGCAGCTAAACTGTATGAGGCCGCAATCATACATTTCCGGTCGAATGTTCTGCCTACAAGCTATAGAAGAATTCTAATGTTGTATGACACTAGTAATAATTATATTTATGAATTATTATTACTAGTCAACTAATATTCAAATTCTTATATAGCCTATGGGCAGAGCATTTGACCGAAAATGTATGATTTCGGCGTCGTACAGTTTAGCTGCTTGTCGATTCTTCTTAGAACTTTCGACAGACACCATAAGCCTTCAGTGACAGATTCGACGTTTGTATGTTTTTCTCTGCTTTGTCGAATCTTCGTTGTTCATGACAAATGATCTACCCCAACACTGTCTCTATAATGTCGAATCCTTTCTCTCTATGTCGAATCTTTCCTCTCCAAGTAGAATAATCTTGGACTAAGAGTAAAGGTTAGGCACATTCGACCACAGGTTTGATAGACACAGATTGCTATTGTCAGCGTCATGTCGAATCTCCTATCTATATCGAACTGCTGTAGCAACGAAAACGAAAATACCCGAAATTCGGATGAAAATGCATTCGAACGAAAACTAATGCACATGTCTAATAGTTAATACTGATTTATATTAAAATGTATTTCATGTGAGTTTCATAGTGAATGTAATCAATCAGCATACTATGTCCTGCATCTTTCAAAGGGCTCCTGTGGCAGGATCATTGCGCTTGAGTTTTCTATGTTCACCAGCTGCAGTCATTATAATGGGATCTCCTCTTTCTCGATGTTTCGTTTAAATTGTACTTTTACTTTCAGGACCAGGAGCCAGGCAATGGTAGTTTTTGACATTTAACTGACCATAGCACTAAACTTAACACATAATTTAATCCCTAAATTGAGCCCCTAATGCTTAAACTCCCCCAACACCTCTAATGCCTAATTGTAATGGTTAACTAAAACCCTAACCTCAGGGCCTAACACTACACTAAAGTATCAACTACTTGACTTAGAGGCTGCTATACCAAAATTTTACAGCAGGATTACATCAGCTTAGCAATTATCTGCTAATGCAGAAGAAAACATTTTTCTTTTAAATTATAGAGACCTCAAATAGACATCCCTTTGCCAACACCGCTCAAGTCTAATCCTGATAGTTAACAAAAACCTAACTTCTGATCCACAACTGCAATAGCTATGGAAGATCATACAACTTAAACCTGCTGAAACCTGAAAATTATGTAATTGTTTCCTGCTTTTTTTTTTTTTTATTGTTCCTTGGGTCCTTTTCTAAAGCCAATCTGTTGCTCTGCCCCGCATTGGAAGATCAAGTACTGTTAATATTGTTTGAGATATAGGTAGAGATCTGCCTATCTGGGAGCAGGATACTTGGTACGTCTCTATGCTACAGTTAGGCAACACTTAAGGCAGGGGTGTCAAACTCAATTCCATTGTGGGCCGCATCAGCATTATGATTGCCCTCAAAAGGGCCGGTTGTATCTGTAAGATTAGATGTCCAGCGCATTCCCTTAAATTAGATGTCAAGAGCCACCTCAAGACAGAAGTTCAGTCCCCAACTCTCCCTTACATCACAGTGCACCCCCTTTCCTTATGCTGCTGCTGTCAAGAAGCTGGATGCATTGCTTGAAAGCAGAAATTAGGGGTCTGGAGGAGGGCCAGGGGAGGGTTGGTTGTAGTAGTTGCAGGAGAGGTGCGAGGGCCACATGAAATGGCCTGGAGGGCCGGATTCGGCCCGCGGGCCTTGTGTTTGACACCTGTGACTTAAGGTATTGTCCCTCTCCCAGATTGTGACTGCACAGTGAAAAGAGAAGCAGCAGACTGATAAACTCATCTGTCTATCAATCTGCTCTATCCTCCTATCAGCATATTTCTTGTTAGTACATGAGCATTATAGCACAACTGACTGGCTCCTTGTGTTCCTTCTCCATCTCCCAGTGTAGACTCTGCTCTACAGTGAATTGCAATATCAGATACCATGTTAAATTAGGGTGTATACGCTGCTTGCATTTAAAAAATCTCTTTAGTCCCTGTTCGCACAGGTGTGAGTTTGAAATCGTGCTACTTCAGGGTGATTTCAAAGCCGCACATTAGTGCAATTTGCACTGCCGATTTTATTGCGACTTCATACAACAGTAGTCTATGCAAGTCGCAATGAAATCGGAAAAAGTAGTGAAGGAACCTTTTTTAAAGTGGCTGAGACATGAGTCACGACAATTTGAACTTTTCCATTGCCAACTATGGGGCGCGGGTGTGAATGGGGGGGCTTAATGATTTATTAATGAAAACAGAACTGAATTAATTTGTATCTTTTTTTTTTATCTAACAGGAGTATATTACTTATTCTTGAGAGAACACTTACCTTTTTTACATAAAATATAATGAAAAGTTTGATAATCTGTATTAGTGGTAGTAAAGGGGAGAAGAAAATACCAATCCTGCAACGGGATAGGAAAAACAAACATTTACTAGAAGTCTTATTCTACCACATCATTTTCAAAAATGTTATTCTACAGTGCTAGCAAGTGCTGGATCAATGCAGTTTATAAGCTTTCATAGTTACCATATAGTAGGGCATGCAGGATAAACTAAAAGCATTGTAAAGAATATATAACACCTAAGGCTTCATACAAAAAAAAAAAAAACGCTGGAAAAAAATGTGTGTAAGCTATGTTTAGTAGCATTAGCCTTAAGGCCCCTTTCACATTGAGGCGTTTTTCATGCGGTACAGCGCTAAAAATAGCGCTGCTATACCGCATGAAAAATCATGCCCTGTAGTGTTCAATGTGAAAGCCCGAAGGCTTTCACACTGAAGCGGTGCGCTAGCAGGAACGCTCCAAAAGTCCTGCTAGCCGCATCTTTACCGCGGTATAGGAGCGGTGTGTTCACCGCTCCTATAGCGCGCCTTCCCATTGGAAACAATGGGAAACCGCGGCAATAGCGCGGTAATACCGCCCGCAACGCGGGCGGTATTAACCCTTTTTCGGCCGCTAGCGGGGGTTAAAACCTCACCGCTAGCGCCCGAATATCGCGGTAAACACGACGGTATAGCGGCGCTACAAATAGCGCGGCTATACCGTCACCGCGGCTCCACGCCTCAATGTGAAAGGGGCCTAAGGAGTGGGGCTGCCGGCATCCTTAACAACCAGCTGGTTATTAAGGAGCGGACCGACAAGCTGGCTGCCGTGTCCTTAACAACAGATGAGTCATCAGCTGCCAATGGGGTTTCCCTCTGAAAGCTGAATGGTAAACAAACAATTTCCGGCAATAAAAAATTGTGAACAAAACAGCAGAGAAGGGTATGGATTTAATAAGTGAACTCCACACCGAAGTGAAAAAAAAAAAACACCATGGGGCGCCAAAATCCATACCAGGCCCGTTGTGTCTAGTATGGATTTCAAGGAAAACCCCACGCCAAAATGTAAATAAAAGAAAAACTTCCAAAATCCATACCAGCCTTTTATACAAGAATGTAGCCTGGCAGCCCAGGAAAGAGCGGGAAGAGTGCCCCCTCCCCGTACCATACTAATCTACATGGTCTCAACATAGGGGGGTGCTTTGGGATAGGGGGCTCCCCCCAAATCACCTTTTCCCCATGTTGATGAGGACAAGAGCCTCTTCTCCACAACCCTGGCCCAGTGGTTGTGGGAGTGTAGGGGGTAACCTATCGAAATCTGGAAACACCCTTTAACAAGGGGACCTCCCCCATGTGAATTTTTATGGGGGACATTGTACTCCTACTCATTCACCAAAAAAAACACAGTTTTTGACCCCCTGGGGTAGATCCATTGCCAATCATGATGAACGCTGGCTGCGGCCCACAGAAAAAAAAGCCGCTCCGCACTAGATGAAGCCTCCCGCTGTTTGACAGCTCTACAACCCTTAAACTAAGGGCTGGTGCCACTGATTGACATCACTGGGTGACCCCACCCCCTTGTGACATCATCGACCCAGCATGACCCAGTGTTCATCGTGATTGATGATGGATCTAGACTGGTGGAAATCGTTTTTTTTAAATAAAGGATTTGTCAAAAAATGTGCGTATGCTTTTATTTCGTTTTTGACAATTTTTTTCATGAATGAGTATGGGTACAATGTAACCCATACTCATTTATATGGGGGGGGGGGTGGGATTGGATTCCGATAAGTCACTCCCCGCACCCCCACAACCACCAAGCCAGGGTTGGAGACAAGGCACCCCCCCTCCCCAAAGCACCCACCTATGTTGAGGGAATGTGGCCTGGTAGGGTTCAGAAGGGATGGCTTTTGCTCCCCCTGCCTTTTCTGGCCTGCCAGGCTGCATGTTCGGTAACCCCACCAACAGTTGATGACAGCTTTATATAAAAATAACAAACATGTCCTATTTACCTGCTCTGTACAAGGGTTTTGTACAGAGCAGCCCTGATCCTCCTCTCCTGGGGTGCCCTGCTGGCGCTCCTGGCTTCTCCCCTTCACCGAGAGCCCCCACGGAGACATGCTTCCGAGTCCCGCTGCTGTATCCATTGACACACACAGCAGGACAGAGCTCCAACCCTCCTGCTCCTATGTCACTGAATTTGATTGACAGCAGCAGCATTTTTACTGGTAAACTTTTACACCTTGGGGGTTATTTACAAAAGGCAAATCCACTTTGCACTACAAGTGCACTTAAAGTGCACTTGGAAGTGCAGTCGCTGTAGAAACAACATTTTAGCTTGCACATGATTGGATGATAAAATTAGCAGAGCTTCCCCTCATTTCAGATCTTCCCCTAGGATTTACAGGGTGCAAAGAGGATTTGCCTTTTGTAAATAACCCCCCTTGTGTGGCCAAGAAGGGAATTTTAACCAGAGCATGGTGAATGTGGTGAATTTTTACTTTGCAAAGAATAACCAATCCTGTGCAAGGAAAGAAACAAAACAAAAAACAAATTTTTGCTTGCACACTATTGGATGATAAAAGTCAGCAAAGCGTCACCTTAATCACTATTATGTGGGGAAAAATTCCTGACTCAATTGCAAAGTGAACTGTCTATTTCCCTTTAGTAAACTGACCCCTTCCTGTCCATTTTAAGTATTTCAGTACATTTCCCTAACTATTGCTATCTGGTCTAAGGCCTGGTTTACACTTGTGCGGGATGCGTTCATTGTAATGGGCTGCCCTACCCACAGAAACATGGGGGAAAGAAGTCCCAGATCCTTTCTGAAAATCACAACGCACAGAATTTCATGGTTCAAGGGTGAAGCGATCTTCTCTGCTTCATAAACCGGCACACAGAGGAGAAAAATCTTCACTGTGAATGCCGGAGAAAGAAGCAGTGAATAGATTTCACTGCTTCATAAACGGACACCTAAATGTTTTAAGCAGAATTAAGTTCCAAAAATAAATATTATTAACCACGTTAACAATATTAACATAAAACCTATCAGTACCCATCAGTGCAGCCTCACTGTGCCCATCAAATGCAGCTTTACGGAGCCCATGAATGCAGCCTCACAGTGCCCCATCAAATACAGTCTCACAGTGCCCCATCAAATGCAGCTTCACAGTGCCCCATCAAATGCAGCTTCACAGTGCCCCATCAAATGCAGCTTCACAGTGCCCCATCAAATGCAGTGTCCCTGCATGTTACACAGTCACCCCCCCCCCCAAATTTGGACCCCATGAATGCTGCACAGTCACCTCTCCCCCCCCCCTGCATATTACACCGTCACCTCTCCACCCCAGCTTTGAACCCTCTGCATGCTGCACAGTCACCTCTCCCTGCATGTTACAGTCACCCCCCCCAGCTTTGCACCCCCTGCATGTTGTACAGTCACCTTTTCCCCCCTGCATGTTGCACAGTCACCTCTCCCCCCCTGCATGTTGCACAGTCACCTCTTCCCCCCTGCATGTTGCACAGTCACCCCCCCCCAGCTTTGGAACCCCTACATGTTGCACAGTCACCTCTCACCCCCCCCCAGCTTTGGACCCATGCATGCTGCACAGTCACCTCTCCCCACTGCATGTTACACAGTTACCCCCCCCCCCCCCAGCTTTGGACCACCTGCATGTTGCACAGTCACCTCTTCCCCCTGCATGCTGCACAGTCACCCCACATCTCTGCCCCTTCCTACCTTACTTCCTACCTACCGTGCCGGCCTGACACCCCCCGCAGTGTGTGCCTGTGCCGGCCTGACACCCCCCCCTGCAGTGTGCGCCCCCCTCATACTGCCTCCAGACTCCAGCGCCGATGTGCTGAATACCTCTCACAGCACGTTGCTTCCCGTCGGCCCCTCCTCTCTTTTTGTCTCTCCCAGGGGATACCCGCTGTGTGTGTGTGATACACAAGAGGAGAGCGCTGCAGCTTCAGCTCAAAGTAGCGCCACGGCAGTCCAGCCATGTCGCTCTGTTTCCTCCCGCTGACAGTTTCCTGGCTGATGGCTTCAGCAGGAAACTGTCAGCCTGCTCAGTCTCTGCACCTCCCTCGCCCTGCACTAAATTCCAAAATGCGAGCAGACGAGTGGAATTTTTGAGGATTGCACCAAGCAATCTGATTGTATATTGTGTATTTAGTAAGAAGGGTAATCACTGATTTATTGCATTTCATTTAAAAAACGTGCAGCTGGGAATGGGTGGGTGATTGGGTATGAGGGTGGATGATGCAGGTGGTATGCTAATGAGGTCAGCTGATCAACTCCTTTCTGTGTCTTGAACTATAGTATGATCAGGAAGTAAGGCATTACTAATAGATACATTTGGAAACATGGATGAGGACAAGTGAAGTAAGTGTGTGTAGATTTAAAAGAAAGCTTTGGTATTTTTGCAAAATAAGCACATGAATGCTATATTGGTACATAGGGGAGCTGGAATAAAAAACAAAACCAAAAAAAAAAAAAACAGAACAAAGGTAAACTTATCCTTTAAGTAGTACATGATGTACCCCAGCAGGTCCCATGACTGCTAACTACCAGATGTTTCCCCACTCACCCTTCATGTTGAAACATCAACCCATCTAAATCTTCCTTTAAATATTCAGAATTCTGTAAATAGTACTAAGACGTGCCACACACATACATACCATGCCAATGTCTGTGCATAGATTAAATCCAGCACGTTTCTTGCTATATCAAACTCCGGCATTCCTAATTTTTTACAGCAATACGTCCCAATAATCCTACAAAAAATAAATAAATATTATTTAAATAATCTCATTTTTATTACTGCCTTTTTCAGTTCTCTGGGGAACCATTGGTTCCACCTAACACATATATGTTCCATACAGTATATGCACACAGTGACCCATTTATTATGAATAGATGGCAGAGGAGGGCTGGCAGGGGGGGGGGGCATGGTGGAAATCTCCCCCCGGGCTGGTGACACTATGCACAGCCACTGGCCGCCACTAGTAAATGTTGTTTTTGCAGAGCAGGAATATGCCTGCTGGAGCTCTGTTAACACAGGTCACAGCCGCTGCTCACCTCCCACTATGCAGCCGTGCCTGTGTCAGCTCTGAGGTAGATGGCTGCAGAGCTGAGCCATCTCTCGTCTCACACATGGCTCAGCCTCAGTGCACACCAGCGCTGACATCCCCTTCTCTCTCTGCACAGACACAAGGACTCTGGTGTAAGGGGAGGCTCTGTGCGGACTCTGATGTAAGGGGGCCTCTGTGCGGACTCTGATGTAAGGGGGGCCTCTGTGCGGACTCTGATGTAAGGGGGGCCTCTGTGCGGACTCTGATGTAAGGGGGGCCTCTGTG
This sequence comes from Rana kukunoris, assembly GCA_029574335.1. NCBI lineage: Eukaryota > Metazoa > Chordata > Amphibia > Anura > Ranidae > Rana > Rana kukunoris. The sequence continues at coordinate 66,105,564 of CM056054.1, forward strand.
CGGACTCTGATGTAAGGGGGGCCTCTGTGCGGACTCTGATGTAAGGGGGGCCTCTGTGCGGACTCTGATGTAAGGGGGGCCTCTGTGCGGACTCTGATGTAAGGGGGGCCTCTGTGTGGACTCTGATGTAAGGGGGGCCTCTGTGCGGACTCTGATGTAAGGGGGGCCTCTGTGCGGACTCTGATGTAAGGGGGGCCTCTGTGCGGACTCTGATGTAAGGGGGGCCTCTGTGTGGACTCTGATGTAAGGGGGGCCTTTGTGCGGACTCTGATGTAAGGGGGGCCTTTGTGCGGACTCTAATGTAAGGGGGGCCTCTGTGCGGACTCTGATGTGCGGAGTCTTGTGATCATGAAAAATCTTAGACTGTTTTCCTCGATCAATCATTTTTCCACGCTCTGTGGGCCACTTGACCGGACTTGCCCCCCAGGCCTAAGGCTGCCAGCCCTCCCTTGATAGATGGTTGCGTTTGCATTTTGCTTTTGCCATTTTTGAAGAATATGGGATGCAGTTTTAAAATGTAATAGTACAGAGAGGGCGGTTTTCTTAGGCACTGTATTAATTTTTTTGTAAATGCAGCTTATACTACTGCGTTTCAACTGCTTTCATCATAGAGACATAGAAAAGTGACAGCAGAGTCCATCGAGTCTGCCTATTTTTTTTTTTTTTACTTTTATAAAGTATAGATATTTGTCCCAAGCATGTTTGAAGCCATTTACTGTTGAAAGTCTCACTACCTCTGCTGGAAGTTTACTCCAAGCAAAATAATACTTTCTAAGTTTAGTTTTGAACTTTCCTTCAATTAGTTTGAGGTCATGTCCCTGTGTTCTTGATTTTGGTTTCATTTTGAAAATACTGTCCTCCTAAATTGTATTCACCCCTTTGAAGTATTTAATGGTTTCAACAGTGGTGGCTGGTGCTCAAATTTTTTTTTGGGGGGGGGGGGGGGGGGGGGGGCGCAAACAAACTGAAAAATACTGAAAAAACAAAAACAATCAATTGCAGCCACTGTGCCATCAAACACAGTCAGTGTGCCCATCAATTGCAGCCTGTGTGCTCATTAAACACTGTCAATGTGCCCATCAAATTCTGCCACTGTGCCATAAAATGCTGCCACTGTGCCCATCAAAAGCTGCCACTGTGCCCATCAAAAGCTGCCACTGTGCCCATCAAAAGCTGCCACTGTGCCCAACAAAAGCTGCCACTGTGCCCAACAAAAGCTGCCACTGTGTCCTCAAAAGCTGCCACTGTGTCCTCAAAAGCTGCCACTGTGTCCTCAAAAGCTGCCACTGTGTCCTCAAAAGCTGCCACTGTGCTCATCGAATGCTGCCACTGTGCCCATCGAATGCTGCCACTGTGCCCATTGAATTCTGCCACTGTGCCCATTGAATGCTGCCACTGTGACCCCCCTGCCGTTTACTCGTCGTCTGCCCTGCACTTACCCTGCCTCAATGGGGCAGCGGATGATGGTGGCGAGCGGTGTCCTCCATGCATCTCTTTCCATCCTCTCCTCCTGTCAGGCATCCAATTACAGCGCCTGTCGTTTCAGCCAATAAGGTGACTGCTAACAGACGCAGGTCACCTGTTTTTACACCTATTAGAGCCTATGGCTCTAATCGGGTGCTTCAAAAACACCCTTCAAAAACACCCCCCGCCGCTGTAATTTAGGCACCCAAGCTTTCACCATTTTTGTTAACTGTTTCTGGACTTGTTCTATTTTATTCATATATTTTTGTAAGTGAGGTCTCCAGAACTGGACACAGTACTCTAAATGAAGTCTCATTAGAAGTCTCATGGAGCGCTTCACTTCCTGGTTCCCTCACCGTGGATGGAGGGGGGAGCAGCAGGCTGACGAGTGATCGCTCGTCCTCTGCTGCAGACGCCACTGGACTCCAGGACAGGTAAGTGTCCTAATATTAAAAGTCAGCAGCTGCACTATTTGTAGCTGCTGGCTTTTAATATTTTTTTTCAGGGGGAGATCCGCTTTAACGTCCGATTTTCGGACGAATTTTCGTATAGTGTATGGCCAGCGTAAGAATCTGCTTGGTTGCTCCGAGCAACAGCTCCAGTGATGCTGTAACATTTAAAAATCAGTTCTGTAGTGGGACTCAATAGTAAATCCTTACAGTTTAGGTTTAGGCATTAGTCTAAATTGTACAGAGATTGCTGCTGTTTACACCTGTGGCCTTGCAAAGCTGCAGGGATTTGTACTGAGGCATGCAACGCTGGATTCCCAGGCAACCCCATGTCTATTACCCAGTACTCATGGGTGCGCAGAAATGCTGCTTTCCATTGTAGAACATCACAGTGGCATCATCTACTCTATAAAAGGAAACAGCACTGCTTTCCAGGAGTGAAATGCATGTGAGTAAATGTCTGCTTTAAAAAAGCAGGAGTGCCCTCTATTACTGTTAAATATAAGCTATTTACTTTGTACATTCTATGTTTTGGAATATGGCAGTGGGTCCAAAGCTTAATATTTTAAATAATTAGATAACTTACCTTCTTAAAAATTCTCCAAAAAAAGACCCAAACAATGCAAATAGGAAATCGATCACCACCAACCGATAAATATCTTGGCCAACATATGATTCCCAGCACTGTGAAATAAAATGTCATATAGAATTTAAGATTATTCTGTCAGCACGACTAAATGTTCTATTGCAAAGCTGTACCTGTAGTTCTGTGAATATGCAAAGTTAACATGTCAACTGTAGTTTTACAAACATGCAAATCTGTGGTCTGTCCCTACCTTGTTGTAACACAGAACTGAAAAAACTCACAGCATCTCACCAACTGATTATTAAAACCAGATTCATAGCTAGTCCACCTCTCAGCCAATTTGAACTACCTCTCTATTTAAGCTGGGCTCAGACCAACATCCCTTGCCTAAACAACATGTTCCATACCTAACCGCACACCCCAGTTCCAGATTATTCCTAGTTTCTGAGTGTTCCAGTCTTTCTGAGTGCCAGTGACCTGTGCCTCCAGCGATCCTTGTGCCTTAATCAACCCCAGCATTCCTATCACTCCAGTGTCTCCTGCACTTTTGTTCCTCCAGAGACTCTGTCACCTTGTGCACTTTCTCTTGTGACCCCTGTAAGCCTGTAATTCTGGTGACCCCTGTAAGCCCCGTGTCTCTGAGTTCCTTTAAGCTCCAATATGCACAAATTCTAGTGTTCCTGAGTTCCACAGTTCCTGTCTCTCTGGTTATGGTCCTTGGCCTTGTATCTGACCACTCTTGTCCGCTACCTACCTGACTTTTGGCCTGTCCCCATTTCTAAGAATGCATTATCAATTTGGCCAAAAATATTATATACAATTCAAAGTGCGGTGCTCCACCTCACTAATTTATCATTAAACACTACGGGCCAGATTCACAGAGCCATTACTCCGGTCTATCTCCTGTTAGACAGGAGTAATTTCAAATTACCTGCGTCGTATCATTAGTTTGAATCCCCAAACCATGATACGACGGCTTCGGGCTTCGATCCGACAGGCTTACGTCTTCGTACGCCGTCGGATCTACGCTGCAATCTTTTTCCGCCCGCTGGGTGGAGTTTGCGCCGTTTTCAGCGTCGGGGTATGCAAATTAGCTTTTTCCGGCGATCCACGAAGTTACGATTGTCCGTCGCATTCTCTTACGGCATCTGTAGTCATCTTTTTGCTGCGTAAAGTTAGGGAAGCAAAAATCTGGTCTAACATTAGACAGCCCATGTTAAGTATGGCCGTCGTTCCCGCGTCGAATTTCAAATTTTGTTTTGTTTTTGCGTAAGTCGTCTGAGAATAGGAATGTACGTAAACGACGCTACTCAAAAAAAAACTGACGTAACGATGTTATTTCGCACAATGCACGGCGGGACATTTCTGAACGGAGCATGCGCAGTTCGATCGCCGCAGGGACGTGCCTAATTTAAATGCTTCACGCCCCCTAATCGCGTATATTTGGATTCCGCCGCAAGAAATACACTATACCGCCGTACCTTACGGCCCGAAATCTACCTGAATTCGTCTTAGAGCCAGGTAAAATACAGCGGCGTAGTGTATCTCTGATACTCTGTGCCAGGGCAATTGTACCTGAATCTGGCCCTACCTATGTAACAAGTGCAACTAAATTACCAGATATATAGTGAGAAACATATAAACTCATATTATTCTCAATTTACACAAAATAACATTTCAGAAACTCAACACAGTGCAGTCTGTATATATCAGTCTGCAAGTAAAAGTCCATGCCACACAATGGGGGTTATTTACTAAAGGCAAATCCACTTTTCACTACAAGTGCAAAGTGCACTCGAAATTGCACTGAAAGTGCACTTGGAAGTGCAGTCGCTGTAGATCCGAGGGGGACATGAAATACAAATAAAAAACAGCTTTTTAGCTTGCACATGATTGGATGAGAAAATCAGCAGAGCTTCCCCTCATTTCAGATCTACTCCTCAGATTTACAGCGACTGCATTTCCAAGTGCACGTTCATTGCAATTTCAAGTGCACTTTGCACTTGTTGTTTGTACTTGTGGTGCAAAGTGGATTTGCCTTTAGTAAATAACCCCCATTGTGTTCTATACTGTGAAGTACAGTAAGCTTCCACTATAACACACATGCGTAAAAGCTTTCCTCAGAATTTAAAGAACTGAGTTTATCTTCTCACAATCAACCATCAAGATGGATGCTTATCGTCATTCACAGACCACCAGATTATAGGATAATATGAACACCGTTTTCCTTCTGGTTAGCACTCTTCCTACACTTTGCCCAAAGATGATCAGATGGTGCTCATAAATAGTAGACATGTGCAATTTTGAATTTTCGAATTTCCAAAATTCGTAAATTCGTAAATTTCAAAATAAAAAAATTGGAAATTTCGAAAATTTGAGATTCGAAATTGCAAAATTTGAAAATCTACAATTTGAAATTTCGAAAATGGGAAATTTCCTAATTACCGAATTCTGAATTTTCGAATTTCCGAATGTAGAATTTTCGAACTTACTAATTTCCCGAATTTACGAATTTCCTGAATTTACTCATTTTCGACAAAAGAAAAGAAACAAATAAAACCAAAAAACTATGGCAGTGCACATGTCTAATAAATAGATAAAACATGGAAGATCTCTGTGTAAGTTGCTATTTATTATATGAATCAAATTGCACTTCACTTCACTACAAGTGCATATCTCGTTCCTGTCCTCCCGATGGGTTGCTCGTGTAAACTCCACCCATCTGTCTGATGGCCAAGAACGGCACCCTTGCTCTACATGTTACCCCCTGGGGACTTCCTCAGAAGCTAGGGTCCAGTGGGATTACAGAAAAAAACTATTGGGACATTTCGACCCCTTGCTAATAAGAAACAACGTACACAAAAGTACCTGCCATAGCCTGATGGAATAAAAAAATTATGGATTTACTCAGGTACAATCAGCCTCCCCTATACATGGTTTGAATCTCGGCCAGTCCCTTCTGAAACGGCCAAGATTTGGACTGTCTATGGCCTGCTAAATACAAGGGCCCGGATTCACAAAGCACTTATGCCGACGTATCTCGAGATGCGCCACATAAGTGTAACTATGCGCCTTTGTATCTGTGCGCCGTGCCCACAGAACTAGATACGACTGAAAATAGGCTTCTTCCGACCGATGTAACTTTCCTACGCCGACGTGGAGTGGGCACATATTTACGCTGGACGCTCCCATTGATTTCCTCAATTAAATATGCAAATTAGGGAGATACGGCGATTCACGAAAGTACATGCATCCGGCGCAGGCTACGCGATGTGCGCGTAAGTTGTACGCCCAGCGCAAAGTTATTCCTCATAAAGCAGGTTTAACTCAGCAACAGACGTGTACAGGTCAGCGGAGAGCAGCTGCAGCAGCACCGTTACGGACGAGCTGAGCAACCACACTTGCAGGACAACACATCTGTATGCCAACATGCCAGGGGCAGCCATGGTCAAAGCACTACTACTGTGTCCACAGGCACGTAGGAGGGCACGGGAGAGCATATACCGAACGCGCATTAACGTCTTTGGCATGGGGGAATCAGAGGTGTATCGCATCTTCAGATTCAGCCCTGATGCCATCCTGGAATTAGCCACAGCCCTGCATGATGAAATCACCAGCCAGACACGACGTTCACATGCAGTGCAGCCACTGGTCAAGGTACTGGCAACATTCTATTTCCTCGCCAGTGGATCATTCCAATGTACAAGTGGAGTCGTGTCTGGGATGTCACAATCCACCATGAGCAGATGTGTGCACCAGGTTGTCCCCGCAATGCTTACACGCATGTCCCACCACATCATCAAACCCACCCATGAGCATCTGCGGCAGAAGGCAATGCAGGATTTCTACAGAATTGCCAGATTCCCACACACCATCGGGGCCATTGATTGCATACATGTGGCACTACGGCCCCCAGTGCCACAGAGCACATATACCGCAATCGGAACAGGTGATAGCCTATGCCTAATGCCTCATATGGCACGTCCGTGCCGAACACCCTGGGGCCAGCCACAACAGCTACATTTACTGTCAAAGCAACATCCCAATGGAATTCGAACAGAACCTGTACAGGGACAGCTGGCTGGTTGGTGAGTGACATGGGACTCAGGCATGACTGTCCGACCCCATGATGCAGACATCACGAGGGGCACATGCATGGCTAACATCCTCCTGTCTTTTCCCTTCCAGGTGACTTGGCATATGCACTTGGGCCCCATCTCATGACTTCATACCGGAATCCCCAAACCAGAGGAGAGAGGAGATACAATGCTGCACACATACGCACCCGTGCAGTGGTGGAGCGCACATTTGGCATCCTGAAGTCCCATTTCCGATGCCTGGATAAGTCCGGGAGGGCCCTGTTGTATTCCCCAAACTTTGTGTGCCAGATCATCGGTGCATGTTGTGTGCTGCACAACTGCGCCATGAGAAAGGGCCTCGAGATTGACATATGTGATGACCTGACCCCCGAGCCACACAGTCCCCCCCTGCCTGAGGAGACCCCGTCTGCTGAAGCAGTCAGGAGTTGCCTCGTGGAACGTATCTTTGCACGTTTGACACACACACATTCATCATGGCACACGGACAATGCATGCATGCACACCACTGTGGTCCCTAGCTCACACAAACCACATCCACCTCACATTGGTTTAGCCCAAGTCCACCACATGGGACTTGGGAGCAGCAAGGCCACGCCAAGGCACCAATGATGTTGCTGTCCATTCATACCACATTCACACGGTCATGGGGATAAACTTTTCCCGATTACCCAGGGTGACACACCTTACTGGCAGGAATGCCACCCACACTCACACTGTAGCCTGCACTCCTCACCGTGTGCAGTGACTACAAAAAAAAGGAACATGCCATTGGCCGACATGGCATGCCCTTATAGGAGGACAGCACATACCTCTGTGCACATCTCTCAAAAAACAAAAAGCTCATCATCTGAGCAAAAAAAAAAAAAATGTCACTCATTTGCCCCATCGTGGGCCAGGCATAGTGCCACGGCTCTCGCTCCTCAGTTGCCTGGGGGGAGCCTCAGGTGGGGGGGTGGGGCATCAGGAGGAGGAACATCCCTGGCTGCTGGCTGCCTGCCCTCTAACGCCAGGGCAATGCGTTCGAGGAAGGTGTTGGTCCGACCCTGTATCTGCAGCCACTGTCAGGCTCCTCACCTCCGCCATGAGGCCTGATGTTGTGGCCTGCTGCCCCCCAATGCTGGTGACTATGGCAGCACAGTTCCCACTCACATCCTGCAGGCTGTCAGAGATGGAGCTGCTCTGATCAGCCTGCTGAGTGAGGCACTGCTGCACAGCGGGTGCGGTGGCCTGCACAGCCAATGTGCCTTCAGCCTGGTTCTGGGCCGAGGAGGCCAGGCTGTCCGCCACATGGCGCAGGTCACCCGCTATAGCACCCATCTGGTGCATCTGCCGGGCCTGCTCCCTCTGCAGCCCCTCCTGGAGGGCTCGGGGTACACCCCTGGTCTTCTGAAGAGCCTTCCTGGGGGATGGAGAGGCTTGTGCCCGTCCGTATGGGGTAGCCCTGGAGGGGGTTCCCCTGGATGGGGTAGACCTGGAGGGGGTTCCCCTGGATGGTATAGACCTCATGGGCGGGGAGGTGTGTGAGGGTCCAGGGAAGGTGGAAGCCTCCTCAGTCTTGGAGTGGAGATCCACTGGCTCCTCAAAAGCAATCTCTAGAGGAGAGGTGTGGGCACTCCCCTCCACCGGTGGTATGTGGCTTCCCAGGTCAGAAGGAGGTACAGGATGTTCCGGGGATGGCGTGGGTCGGACACCGGCATCAGACGGCCCCGATCCCCTCAGCGCATGTGTGGATGACACAAATAATTTACATGTTGGTGGGTATGGAGTTGGGTTTATGTGATGTACGGTGTTTTTTTATTTTGTTTGTTTATTTTTTTTATGGTTGAACTGGATAGACTTGTGTCTTTTTTCAACCTGACTAACTATGTAACTATGTAACCCACACACTTGTCACATGTCCCCTTCCACCCCCTCACATGCTACACACCAAATGGAGGATAAAACACACTTACCTGTCCTCAAGGCCTGCTCACCGGATTTGAAGCCCTCTATGCCCTCCACCTGCTCCTGCGACAGACACCTGGCGATGACCTCCTCCTCATCGGTCAACCGCACAGATGAGGCTGGTCCTCCTCTAGTGCCCCTGGCGTGCCTCCTCATAAGGGCCAACTTATCCCGGACCTGACGTCTCAGATCATTGATCTTCTTCATGATCTCGTCAGGTGTCCGGGTCTCATGCCCAATGGCATTCACATTGAGGGTGATCTGCTGCAAGATCTCCTTCTTACGTGCCTTGCTGGTCTGGGCACTGTGGGCACCATGGAGATAAACATCATATTTGGCTATTGCCGATATGACGATAGCCCTCTCCTCACTCGAGAAATTTCTCTTCCCCCTCTCCTTGCCCATATTAGCAGCTGCCATCGCTCAGCAAAAGTACTTTGCTTTAGGTGGGAAACAAACAGATGTACTTTTGCACCGGACAGGCGTATGGCTGGGCGTATTTATGCGCTCGGCGTAAGCTGGTGGGCCGGCGTATCTCAGGAAGTTGCGCCGGCATAGTTGTGAGCATGCGCATAGGGGCGCTAACCATACATCTATATCAATGCGCATGCGCCGTTTAAGATACACCAGGCGTAAAGCATTGCACCACGCTCGGATCATCTTTCGCATAAGGTCACACCCACTTACACTTACGCTGGCTTACCCCGACAAAATTACGTTACGTTGGCACAACGTTAAGAGCATTTGCTTTGTAAATTCCATGCTTACCTCTCCGCGATGCGCCGGCGTAGCGTAAAAGAGATACGCTACGGCGGCATAAATATGCGCCGATGTATGTGAATCTACCCCAACGTATCTAGAAGTAGGGAGAGTTGAATGTATGCATTTACAAGCTGTGACATTTTGACTGCAAAACAGGAACATTGTAACCTGTTAACCATAGCTACTGGACATAAAAAGCCTTGTTAAAACAATGAAAAAAGTACAGAGACAAAACAAAATAAAATAATTAAGACCGAAAAGAACATGTTGCTGCCAGAGTGCTATGATACCTGTTTACGAGAAACTCCTGTCAAAATGTTAAATAAACATTTGAAATAGATATGGTTACTAGTTTTTAAAACTCCTTTTGTTGATCTCAAACAGTTGTAAAAAAAGTTACAAGCCTGCAGTAGTACAGTTAAAAGTGTAAATGTTGACAGTCTCAGGTGAATGATGGTTTGATATGTTTGCTTTACATATGAGAGTAAACATATTGGGCCAGATTCAGCAAGACTTGCGCTGGAGTAATTCGATATGCGCCGCGTAACTGTGAAGATGCGCCGTCGTTTCTATGTGGCCGTACCCACCAAACTAGATGCGACAGAAAACGGGCCATTTCCGATCGGCTTAACTTTCCGATGCCAGAGTCTCGTCAGCGCATAATTTCGCTTGGCGCATCAGTCGCGCCTATTGATTTCCCCTGCAAATATGCAAATGAGGGAGATTTCCCGATTCGCGAACGGATTAGCACCATACGCTGGCTACATGCGCCACGCTCGTCCGTCCGGCGCAAAGTTATTTCTACAAATAGCTGCTTTATCTTTACTCCAGACGGCAACAGGTCAGCAGGAGAGCAGCTACAGCAGCGTTACCGACGATAAGAGCTAGCTGAGCACCCCCACTTGCAGGACAACACCTCTGTCCATGCTTGTCTGTCAACTTTTACAGCCATGGAGGAAGACATCATAGGTCTCCATAGCCGAGATGATGGCTGACAGCTCCTGGCCTTTAGAGTTCAGCTTTCTCCTGTGTGTTTGCGGGGAAGGGGAGCAGCCATCTCAGAACAAAAGTAACTTCACTGCGGGGAGGGGGAGCAGGATATACTTTAGTGCCGGAATGGCGCATCTACGGGCGCATTTAAACGCCCAACGGAACGCATTGCGCTGACGTTTCCCGTGAAGTGGTGCCGACGGAACTTGTGAGCATGCGCACAAGGGGGCCGAGTGAAGCCTCACTTACTGCGCATGCTCCGTGGATGATGCGCTGAACGTAAGCCTCTGCGCTGGGCTCCGCCCATCATTTACATATGATCACACCCACTTCCACTTGCGTCGGGTTACGCCAGCGCATTATCGTTACTCTGGTGCAAGTTTACGCGCAACTGCTATGTGAATAACAGTACTTGCGCCGAAAGTGTCGGCGGAGTAACGTAAATGAGAAAGGTTACTCCAAAGTAAAGAAGCGCCCATGTACCTGAATCTGGCCCATATGTGTTCTATAATTGCTATGCTATTCGGACAAGATCAACCCACCTTGGGGGAATTTATTTTTACTACATTGGAGAATGGGTGAAATTGCTATGCTAACCCACATACAAAAGCAGCTAACATTAAAACGGACAAAGTTTAGAGAAAATTTAAAACACAGTGTAGCGCTACAAACCATCACAAGTGAAATATGTCATACAATACATATAAAACCTATAATATATAAAGCACTGTATGCAAAAAGTACAGAGTCCAATGACTAACCAGTGATCTATGTGAATCACTGATATAAAGTGAGTTCATAAAGGGCTAATAGCCAAAACATGAAAGAAATAAGTCCATTCTTGAAGAAGAAGATACATTCAGACGTGAGATGGAACAGCCATGATAGTAAATAACACCAGGAGTAGTGCGTCCTCCACCAGGGAATAGGGGTAAATACTCTTACTGGACATAGTAGATTCACATGCCAGCGGCAGTGGGTCAATGAAGCTAAGACAACCAGGCCGTGGAACTCCAATGTAAATAATAAATATTAGGGTTGTCCCGATACTTGTACTCCCGCAAATACCCCCGATACCTAAATAGAATACTCCCCCCCCCGCCGCCGAATACCGCAAAGCCGCCGTGTTAGTCCCGTGCATTACAGCGCCGCACTATACAGGCATCTTATGTTTGAATACTCCTAATCCCCGCCGCGCCATGCATAGACACTCCTCTTCTCAGGGGTTGGTCCAATCCCGAGCAAGGGGGAGTGTCTATGCATGGAGCCGTGTATAGACACTCCCCCTTGCTCGGGATTGGACGTATCCGTCCAATCCTGAGAAGGGGAGTGTCTATGCATGGCGCGGCGGGGATTAGGAGTATTCAAACGGAAGATGCCTGTATAGTGCGGCGCTGTAATGCACGGGGTTAACGCGGCAGCAGCAGCAGCGGCAGCGGTGGTGGCATCAGCATCAGCTACCACTAGGTATGGGGGACATGACATGGCTGCATATGTGAGGGACATGACATGGCTGCATATGTGAGGGACATGACATGGCTGCATATGTGAGGGACATGACATGGCTGCATATGTGAGGGACATGGCATGGCTGCATATGTGAGGGACATGACATGGCTGCATATGTGAGGGACATGACATGGCTGCATATGTGAGGGACATGACATGGCTGCATATGTGAGGGACATGACATGGCTGCATATGTGAGGGACATGACATGGCTGGATATGTGAGGGACATGACATGGCTGGATATGTGAAGGACATGACATGGCTGCATATGTGAGGGACATGACATGGCTGCATATGTGAGGGACATGACATGGCTGAATATGTGAGGGACATGACATGGCTGAATATGTGAGGGACATGACATGGCTGCATATGTGAGGGACATGACATGGCTGCATATGTGAGGGACATGACATGGCTGCATATGTGAGGGACATGACATGGCTGCATATGTGAGGGACATGGCATGGCTGCATATGTGAGGGACATGACATGGCTGCATATGTGAGGGACATGACATGGCTGCATATGTGTGGGACATGACATGGCTGCATATGTGAGGGACATGACATGGCTGCATATGTGAGGGACATGACATGGCTGCATATGTGAGGGACATGACATGGCTGCATATGTGAGGGACATGACATGGCTGCATATGTGAGGGACATGACATGGCTGCATATGTGAGGGACATGACATGGCTGAATATGTGAGGGACATGACATGGCTGCATATGTGAGGGACATGACATGGCTGCATATGTGAGGGACAGGACATGGCTGCATATGTGAAGGACAGGACATGGCTGGATATATGTGGGGGACATGGCTGCATTTGGGGACACATTTAAAAAAAGTATTGGTATTCGGTATCGGTGAGTACATGAAAAAAAGTATCGGTACTTGTACTCGGTCCTAAAAAAATGGTTTAGGGACAACCCTAGTAAATATTACTGCCCTAACCCGGTATGTGAATGGTGAACAGCTGCTACATAAAAATGTGACAAAGATTAGTGGAACTCCAATGCCGGACCCTGGGACTCCCACAGAAGAGGATGAAACTTGAACTCAGATGCATATCAATCCAGATGCAGGCAGTGAGTACAGGACGCTCTCATCCAAACAAATATGGGGGTTCTAAAAAGGGAAAATTAAAGTGTATGTCCAGCCAAAACTTTTTTTCTTCGTTTTGGCACCTTCCCATCAGGGATTGAGGCCGCGTACACACAACCGGTTTCCTCGGCAGAATTCAGCAAGAAACTCGATGGGAGACGTATTCTGACGAGAAAACCGGTCGTGTGTACACTGTTCGCCGAGAAAACTGTCGAGGAACTTGTCGAGCCAAAAAGAGAGCATGTTCTCTATTTCCTCGATGGCCAATGGGAAAATTTGGCTCGACAAGTTTTTTGACAGCCGAACAAGGAACTCGGCGGGGAAAATTATGGGCCAGATTCAGGTAGAGTTACGCATGAGTATCAGTGATTCGCCAGCATAACTCACACTTTGAGCCGGCTTATCTGTTTTCTGTAGTCAGAAAACAAGATACGCCGGGATTGAGTTCATATACGAGCGGTGTAATTGTATTTCGCCGTCGTATCGGAACTGCAATTTTAAAATGGGCGCTCGGGGTGTTCCCGCTGATTTACGCCAAGAATATGTAAATCAGCTAAAGACGGAAATTCAGGATCGTACGCGGGCCTGACGCAGTGACTTTACAACGTTTCCGTAAGCGATACGCGGCGTAAAGAAAAACATGCCCCCTAGGTGGAGTATCCTATGTTAAGTATGGCCGTCGTCATCGCGTCGAATTTAAAAAGTTTAGCGTCGTTTACGTAAAACGTCCGTGAATGGGGATTGACGTCATTGACGTTCACTGACAGAATTTGGAGCATGCGCACTGACAGTCGACGCATGCGCAGTACGTTCGCCACGGGATCGCGCCTAGTTTAAATAATAGACGCCCCCTACCCGCCCAATTTGAATTCCGCTGGCTCATTTTCGCTACGCCGCCGCAACTTTAGGAGCAAGTACTGTAATGTGAATAACAGTACTTGCTCATAAAGTTTCGGCGGAGTAACGTAAATGACAAACGTTACTCCAAAATAAAGAATCGCCCATCTACCTGAATCTGGCCCCATGTTTTTTTTCGCCCGTCGAGTTTCTTGGTCGTGTGTACGCGGCCTTACTGCTGTCTGAGGCTCCACTGGGAGAAATTGAATCCAGGTTTCTCATCTGGAAATCTGCCCAGAATCTAGACGAGAAAAAAAGAGATCCTGCTGTCTATTTTCTTGTCGAGATCCTTTCGGCCTGTTTCCCAACAAGAAACCCGAGTGTCTGTATACTCCCATGTCGCCGTGGAAACCCTTCGACACATGCCCGGAACTCCGGTTCTTTTCAAATGAGTGTGTGTACACTTGGGCGGCAAGAGATTCTTGTCAAGAATCTCATCAGGAAAAACAACATTATTTTCCTGACAAGATTCTTGCCCGTGTGTACGAGGCTTCACCCTTACTTCTTGTCTTGTTGATAACATTTTGGCAAACAGAAAAAAGGGGGATAGTTTTCTTTAGTAAAGTAAGGAAGACTAGTTTTCCTGTCAGTGCCCTTGTTGCACCTTTTCTCCTTATTTCCTTTCAGGTAGTCCTCAGAACAGGAAGTGCGGGTAAAGCTATCTCCCTGGCTAGCAGTACAAACCCAGCAGAAATTGTTTTTTTTTTCTAACTTTGTTCAAAACGAAAAAAAAATTTTTTGGCTCGTTTAATTTCAAGGGAAAAAAATGCAGATAACATAATAATATTAACCACTTGCGGCCCGCGCTATAGCCGAATAACGGCTACAGCGCGGACCTGAAAAGCCAAGCCGTCGTCAATTGACGGCCGCCCCTTAAGGCGTTCCCCGCACGCGCTCCAGAGCGCGCAGCGGGGAAGCTCTGTGTTGGTCGTGTCCCTTGGACACAGCCAATCACAGATAGCGGCGAACGGCCAATCAGAGTGGCCGTTCGCTATGCGATCTGCGCGGCCAATGAGAGATGATCTCATATGTAAACATATGAGATCATCTCTCATTGCCGTTTTACACAGAGACAGCGTCCTGTCTCTGGGGAGGAGGAGACCGATCTGTGTTCCCTGTACATAGGGACACAGATCGGTCACCCCCACAGTTAGAACACACCTAGGATACACATTTAACCCCTTTCCTCACCCCCTAGTGTTAACCCCTTCACTGCCAGTCACATTTATACAGTAATTAGTGCATATTTATAGCACTGATCGCAGTATAAATGTGAATGGCGCCAAAAATGTGTCAAAAGTGTCAGATGTGTCCGCCATAACGTTGCAGTCCCAATAAAAAGCGCAGATAGCCGCCATTTCTAGTTAAAAAATAAATAAAATAGAAAATAATAATTCTGTCCCCTATTTTGTAAGCGCTATAACTTTTGCGCAAACCAGCTTATTGCGATTTTTTTTTTTTTTACCAAAAATATGTAGAAGAATACTTATCGGCCTAAACTGAGAATTTTTTTTTTTTTTTTAAATTGGGCTATTTATTATAGCAACAAGTAAAGATTATTGTATTTTTTTTCAAAATTGTCGCTCTTTTTTTGTTTATAGCGCAAAAAATAAAAACCGCACAAGCGATCAAATACCACCAAAAGAAAGCTCTACTTGTGGGGAAAAAGGACGTCAATTTTGTTTGGGAGCCACATCGCACGACCGCGCAATTGTCAGTCAAAGCGACGCAGTACCGGAAGCTGAAATTTCACCTGTGCAGGAGGGGGGTATATGTGCCCAGTAAGCAAGTGGTTAATAGTATTCTCAAGGTTGATTTATAACTTGCAAAAATGTGACCCACCTTAAGGTTGCTTTCTGCAACTTTCTGCAACCAGTAGTAGCACAAAATTCCAATAATTGAGATTTTCAGAAGAATATTTCTATAAAAGACATAACCATATATACAATTAGTCAGAAATGTAGTTTCAATTTTGTATCACAAAATATAACAGAAGAAAAGCCTCACCTCAAAATCTCCACATAGATCTCATGGCGGGGATACTTGAATTTCTCTACAAGGCCAAACATGGCAAAGACTAGAGGCATGATGAGATTAATGAGGGAGACTACCACTGGAACTAACAATGTTGCTGCTTGCTTTGTTAACTCATCCAAATTGGATTCCTGTTAAAAGAAACACACACGTGGCAGCTTTCATAGAACAGTACTAGGAATATTAGATTTTTAAGCGATTCTCAGACTGGACGTGATATTTTTTCCCGCCAAATGATTTATATTTGTCCAATAATGGATTGACAGATGGTTCAAGAACGAACATTTCTTTACTGCAATCATGTAATAGAAGCTGGTTTTGTACCTGCACCAGGCCTGTAATAATTCCAGACTCTAGAGTGAAGATAAATCAGCTGAACGAGGAGTTCATCTTTATGTCACTCTCCTCCTATCAGCATATCCTTGCTGGCATAAGAGTGCCGCAGACTTTGTGCTGTTCATTTCTTTCCCAGACTAAACTTCGCTGTACAGGAGTAGCAAACAACGAATGCATAATCATATTCAGTTACCTACACTAATTGCTATATTTAATATAGCTACATAGTTATTATGGTTGGAAAAAGACATCAAGTTCAATCAAAAAAAAAAAAAAATCCTAAATAAAATTAAAAAATGCCTATTCGAAGCAAAATCCACAGAAAAGTCAGATGAAAGTCCGATCGTGTGTATGAGGCTTTAACCACTTTAGGCCCGCGCTACCGTCGGATGACGGCAACAGCGCGGGCCTGAATATCCAACATGCCGTCATTTGACGGCATGTCATTCTGGCGTTCCCAGCGCGCGCTGTAGTGCGCGCTGCGGGGAAGCCCTGTGTTGTCCGTGTCACAGATCGCGGCGAACGGCCAATCAGAGTGGCCGTTTGCGATGCAATCTGTGGGCCAATGAGAGATGATCTCTCATAGATCATCTCTCATTGCCGTTTTACACAGAGACAGCGTCCTGTCTCTGGAGGGGAGGAGCCCTATCTGTGTTCCTTCCTACATAGGGACACAGATCGGTCACCCCCCCAGTCACCCCCCCTCCCCCCACAGTTAGAACACACCTAGCATACACATTTAACCCCTTCCTCACCCCCTAGTGTTAACCCCTTCAATGCCAGTCACATTTATACTGTAATTAGTGCATATTTATAGCACTGATCGCAGTATAAATGTGAATGGCGCCAAAAATGTGTCAAAAGTGTCCGATGTGTCCGCCATAACGTCGCAGTACCAATAACAATCGCAGATCGCCGCCATTTCTAGTAAAAAAAAAAAATTATAATTCTCTCCCCTATTTTGTAAGCGCTATAACTTTTGCGCAAACCAGTCACTTATTGCGATTTTTTTTTTTTTTTACCAAAAATATGTAGAAGAATAAGTATCACCCTAAACTGAGAAAAAAAAAATGTGTTTTTTTTTTAATTGGGATATTTATTATAGCAACAAGTAAAAAATATTGTATTTTTCTTCAAAATTGTCGCTCTTTTTTGTTTATAGCGCAAAAAATAAAAATCGCACAGACAATCAAATACCACCAAAAGAAAGCTCTACTTGTGGGGAAAAAAGGACGTAAATTTTGTTTGGGAGCCACGTCGCACGACCGCGCAATTGTCAGTTAAAGCGACGCAGTGCCGCAAGCTGAAATTTTACCTGGGCAGGAGGGGGGTGTAAGTGCCCAGTATGCAAGTGGTTAAAGGGACTGTATATACCATTTTTCAAAACCATATTTAAGTAAACATGTTCACGTACAGTATGTTTAAAACTTCATTGTATCTTTGAAAATTAAATCATGTTTGGCCGCTGATCACTTCCAATGGTTATTTTTAGGTCCAAGGGAGGAAGGGAGCTAACAGGTTGGAAAATCAGTGTCTGTGGCATAAAAAGCAATATTCACTTTTTAAAACATCTTCAAAACCTGTAGGTCATAAAAACTATTGTGGTGTTACAGCTAGTACTGTAATGTAATTAATTCTTGTGCTCCCATAGTCAATATATTTTTAATAAAACTATTTTTAAATTAAAACCTTGTAAAAGTAAAGTTAAGCCTCACACACACGATCGGACTTCCATCTGACTTTTCCGTGGATTTTGGTCCAAATGGGCGTTGGCCGTGAACTTGTTCTGCATACACACAGCAGGACTTTTTCAGCCAACTTTCACTAAATCACATGGTTTTCAGCTCTTTACCGCCACCCTTTGGGTAACTTCTGCTATTGTTCTCTGATCTTTAGCATTGGTTCTGAGCATGCGTGTTTGTACTTTGAACTTTAGTCCGATTGGACTTGCGTACGCACGATCAGATTATCCTCCATCGGACATTTGTTGCCGAAAAGTTTGAGAGCATTCACAGCGAACATTTGTCCGTTGAAAAAACAAAAACTTTTGTCAGATGTAGCAAACACACGGCCGGATTGCCCGTCGGACATTTGTTGTCAAAAAGTCCTATCGTGTGTATGTGGCTTAAGAGTATTGGCAACAGTATTACCTCCTCATGCTCACGTTTTTTTGAAAAAAAATAAGATAGTAGTTTTATAGTAGTTTTATACTTAGGGCCAGATTCAGGTACATGAGAGTATCTTTCCTCTGGAGTAACGCTTCTCATTTACGTTACTCTGAAGACCCTTTCAGCGCAAGTCCTGTAATTCACATAGCAGTTGCGCGTAAACTTGCGCCAGAGTAACGATAATGCGCTGGCGTAACCCGACGCAAGTGGAAGTGGGTGTGATCATATGTAAATGATGGGCGGAGCCCAGCGCAGAGGCTTACGTTCAGCGCATCAACCACGGAGCATGCGCAGTGAGTGAGGCTCCACTCGCCCCCTTTGTGCGCATGCTCACAACTTCCGTCGGCACCACTGCACGGGAAACGTCAGCGCAATGCCTTCCGTTGGGCGTTTAAATGCGCCCGTAGAAGCGCCATTCCGGCACTAAAGTATATCCTGCTCCCCCTCCCCGCAGTGATGTTACTTTTGTTCTGAGATGGCTGCTCCCGTTCCCCGCAAACACACAGGAGAAAGCTGAACTTTAATGGCCAGGAGCTGTCAGCCGTCATCTCGGCTATGGAGACCTATGATGTCTTCCTCCATGGCTGTAAAATTTGACAGACAAGCATGGACAGAGGTGTTGTCCTGCAAGTGGGGGTGCTCAGCTAGCTCTTATCGTCGGTAACGCTGCTGTAGCTGCTCTCCTGCTGACCTGTGGCCATCTGGAGTAAAGATAAAGCAGCCTTTTGTAGAAATAACTTTGCGCATGTAGCCAGCGTATGGTGCTAATCCGTTCGTGAATTGGGAAAAATCCCTCATTTGCATATTTGCAGGGGAAATCAATAGGCGCGACTGATGCGCCAAGCGAAATTAAGCGCTGACGATACTCTGGCGTCGGAACGTTCCGCCGGTCGCAAATGGCCCGTTATTGGGCGCATCTAGTTTGGTGGGTACGGGCACATAGAAACGACGGCGCATCTTCACAGTTACGCGGCGCATATCGAAATACTCCAGCGCAAGTGTTGCTGAATCTGGCCCTTAGAGCTTATTCTAAATGGATTTAGGAGGGTTGCAGGTTAGTGACATAGACAGAGACGACACTGCCTAGAAGTGTTGGATTCCTCTGAATCCATCCAACACTTTAATCAAAAGTTTTAATCAAAGAGGAACCCAAAACTTCCAGGCAGTGCCATCTCTGTCTATGTCGCTAACCTGCAACCCTCCTAAATCCATTTAGAATAAGTATAAAACCATCATCCTTTTTTTGTGGAAAGAAGTAAACAATAATAACTAATTTAATAAATATATATATATGATGATATGACCAAAACTGAAAAAAAGACCTGCTATTACAAATGACCTGATACAGTTCTTTGTGCATAGAATGTATAGCCTCACCATATATCAATGAGCATAAATTGGTTAAGAGGAAATTAAAGATGCATTGTGGAGCACAGAAAAAGATAGAAACCCAGTCAATTATTTAAAAATTAAAAATTCTCTATATCAAATACCTTGAATGTTTGTCATACAAGGTGTAACGGCAATGGTTACTGCCAAAGTCACTCAGTAGAAGACATAGGGCACTATTGTCTGTGTATTACGGGACCTAGCAACACTATTGCTTAGATACAAACTTGGTTTTCTGTGCCATTCCAAGCATGGCTGTAAAAATAATCTCTGGACCCAGACATCAGAAATGACCTTGAAAATAATTTCTGTCACTTCTGTAATTCTATCTTTATGATGGTAAGTGACATAATGACTGGTGTGCACAACATCCTGCTCTGAATTTTACTCCTGTAAATTCCTGGAATCATTCTAAACTAGTCATGAAAATGCAACATGCAAAAAAAGGTAACAGACTTCAGTACATATTTCCTGCTTCCCACACTGCCGTGTTTGTGATACCATGTTTCCCCGAAAATAAGACGTACTCCGAAAATAAGCCGTAGCGGGATTTCGACACAAGATCGAAATATAAGACACCCCTCTGAAAATAAGACATAGCGATGGCGTGTCGAATCTCCGAAAATAAGACATAGCGATGGCGTGTCGAATCTCCAAAAATAAGACGTAGCGATGGCGTGGCGAATCTCCGAAAATAAGACGTAGTGATGGGCGTGTCGTATGCGTAGCGGCGCGGAGCGGAAAAAACAAAACGTGATAGGCGTACGGTACTGTACTGGAGCTGAAGTGAGGAGAAGAACGTAAAGCTGTAAAGCTTCTCCCAGCACCGACCAGCAAACCCCTCTCTCACTCCACACAAACACCAGGGGATAGGGGGAAAAGCTGCTACCGTACTGAGCCCAAAGAGATCACCCCAGCTCCACTTTGCTCCACATCAGCTTTGCTGGCCTATCTTTCTGTACAGCCAGACAAGATGAGTGCAAAGAGAAGAAGTTGGATATCCGAATGGTCCAAAAATGGCGTGCAGAATACGATAATCTCAGTCTACAGGTGGACAGAGGAAATGCTAAGAAGCGCAAGTGTGGTTCAGGTAGGCAACCTTTATTTTCTGTAATAAAAATAAGACACCCCCCGAAAATAAGCCATAGTGTGATTTCTTGAGGAAAAAAAAATATAAGACGGTGTCTTATTTTCGGGGAAACACGGTAGTTGGGGCATTTACATTGTGGTTAATGGATAGCCAGCAAAAGGTTCCATTTGTACCTAAATGTCTTATGTGTGTTTTAGGCGCGATGTGTTGGAAAAAAGTCCTGCTTGCTGTATCTTTGATGTGCTTTCATGAAAACGCATGCAGTGGTAATGCACATAAAACACACGTAAACCATGTCTAAAATGCAACGCACCTAAAACACACCACACAAATGTAAACATGTCGTAAAGGCTCGTTCACATTGGTGTACTACAGCATACACCCGTGTGAGGGTTTGCCTGCACGTGAATGCACAGTCGTTCCGTAATCCCTGTGCAGGCAGTAGGCAGTTCAATTCATGTCAATTAGGATGTAGTGGCTGTACAGAGATAGCTTCTGCTCCCAATTTGACAGATGTGCAGTTGCACAGTAGTATTGCCACCTCATCCCTTTAAACTAGGGTTGCCACCTGTCCAGGATTTACCCGGACAGTCCAGTTTTTGAATCATGATTCAAAACCTGAACTGTCCGGGTGGATGACTGGGCTGTTACTCCCCAACTAATTGAGTACCACAACCACTGAGTGCATAGGTGTGCCCACAGGCTATGTGTACCTGGACAAACCATAATCACCAGGGTTACAACTGTCCAGAGGGCTGGCTGAAGTTGTCGAAGACAAGTGCCTGTGACACTCTCTCTTACACTGCCTAGAACAGAGCCCTCTGCACGCATAGGAGAGGACATGGATGGGACAGTAGAGAGGGCTCGATCTGCTTCCCCCTCCTCCTGCCCCTACCTCTCTGTGTCATGCCAATCCCAGATGTGCTGTGCCTCAGAAGAGGGATACGTGGCTGGAAAATGTAAAACCCAGTAGCTGGAAGATACATGGTGGATGAAATGTGCCGATGCCTGAGCCTCAATTCTTGGATGAGTGAGCTCATCATCCACTCTCTGTGACTGAAGTTTTTACCCTCCTGCCTTTTTCTCTCCTGCCTCTAAATGAGTACACTAAGGTAAGGGGGACTCAGATGTAAGGGGGGCTTTGGGAATAGAAATCCCTCTACTTCAGAGTTTCCCTCAACATAAAAGTCTGCAGTGTTCCCCAAAACAAAAACATTTGCTGTGCGTCGCTAAAGTGTTCGGGTTTGGCTTGAAGAAAGGTTGGTAACCCTACTTTAAACCTGAACACGTATGAATTATATCTGAATTACATTCTGAGGCTAATTTAATGCAGATAAGGCATTAAGTGAGTTTAATTATCATCTTAATAAGCCACAGAACCTGTATTATTAATATGTGTTCGGGTTTAAAGGGATGAGGTGGCAACCTTACTGCACAGCCCTGCACTGTATGCATTTGGCTGCAGGAGCAGCTGTGTCTATGCAGCCAGTGCATCCAACTGACATGAATGGCATTGCCCGCACGAGAATGCATGAACACGTGAGGCCTGTTATGTTTAGTTCTTCTCATACAATCACAGTAAAAATATTGTTGTTCTTTAAAAGCTGACACTCATATACAAAAATCTGCTGGAACACATTCTTAACATCTTGTAGAATTTTGCAAAATGTGTCCACTTTAAAAAAAAGGGTTAATAAAACAACAAAAAGATTACCTGTACAGATAATCCAACATGAACACATAGGAAGTATACTCCAGCACAACAGCCAACTGCCAGTCCTATTGCTGCGATCCAAGCAACCAGGTGAATGGCAAACCGAGCCAGCCTCTGACTAATTGAAAGCTTTAATTTCTGCAGCAACTTTTCTGACAGGATTTCCTACAATAAAAAATATGTTAAAGGAAGCTCGTGAATTAGTGCCACTATCTGCATATAAACAAGTGGATAAAAGCAGATTAAAACTACAAGTTTTATTTTGCCAGCAGTTTTCTATTTAACATTTAATAAAACTGAAAGAAAGCATCTGTTTTCAATTGATAGATAATTCTGCAAATAATTTTAAATAAACAAATCTTGAATTTCCTGTGCATTTGAATACCTTGTTAGGTTCACAGTTAATAAAGCATCCTTAAGGCCTAAACGCCCAATGCACAACCTGTGGCTTTTCAGCACTTTTTGTGTGGTTCCCAGGGTTCCTGTAGACTTTAAGCTGTATTTCTCTATTGCCCTGTTCCAGCAGTGTTTTTATTGGGACTGCAACATTAAAGCGGACACATCAGACACTTTTGACACATTTTTGGGACCATTCACATTTATATAGTGAACAGTGCTATAAACATGCACTGATAACTGTATAAATGTGACTCGCAGGGAAGGGGTTAACACTAGGGGGCAAGGAAGGGGTTAAATGTGTAGCCTAGTGAGTGTTCTAACTGTAGGGGGGGGGGTGACTGGGGGAGGTGACCGATCTGTGTCCCTATGTACAAGGGACACAGCATCGGTCTCCTCTACCTGACAGGACGTGGATCTCTGTGACTATATCCTGTTGTGTCTGTCATTTCAGATGTTGAATATTCACTGAATGTTATGTGGTTATGTGGTAATGTTGGGGACCAAACTTGGGTTCCCCCAAATAAGGAAAGTTGACCACCACTGGCCTAGAAAATGCAGCTTGCAAAAGAGTTGTAGTCAATGTGTAGTTGTCATACTGTACTGAGTAACAAACATATGACTTTATATCAATTATATAATATACTGCATCTATAATACACAGTATCTAAAGATAGAATTGACCCAGATGGATTTGAACTTTCACGCTCTGTTACTTTCTAGTGCAAGTATGATTAGTGGGGAGAGAAATAAGAATAAAAGTATGTAAAAAATAAAATAAAAAAATCTATGTACTTAAAGCGGATCTCCACCCTAAAGTGAAGATCCGCTGATCGGAATCCTCCCCCCCCTCCGGTGTCACAATTGACACCTTTCAGGGGGGAGCGGGGTGCAGATACCTGTCTAAAGACAGGTATCTGCAACCACTTCCGGCCCGCAGTCTCGGGCAAAAGACGGGTTTTTTGGCGACATCCCGTCGCCCCCCCGTTGTGTGCTGGGAACTCTCAGCTCCCAGCACACGGCGGGAGCCAATCGCCGGGCGCAGCGCGACTCGCGCATGCGCCGTAGGGAACCGGGCAGTGAAGCTGCAGCGCTTTACTTCCTGGTTCCCTCACCGTGGATAGAGGGGGGAGCAGCAGGGTGACGAGCGATCGCTCATCCTCTACTGCGGACGCCGCTGGACTCCAGGACAGGTAAGTGTCCTAATATTAAAAGTCAGCAGCTACAGTATTTGTTGCTGCTGGCTTTTAATATTTTTTTTCTAGTGAACCATCCGCTTTAACTTATTTTTAATTTGTTTTTGAATGTCCAATAACAATAGTTGATACAAGTAATTTCATCATCCACAATTATTATCATAATATCAAAATTTCATTCTACCTAGGACTGCAAACTGCATTAGGTGGAGCCTTTTCCAGTCACAAATCACAATTCCAAAGTTGTAGGCTTTAAATGAATGAGCCATTATTATAAAATAAAAACACCTTTTAATAATTGGCCAAATATGTACACAAACTGAGATATTGGGGGAAGGGGATTATAGTAGTAGTGAATTCTGGTTTGAAAATTTACAGCAGTCAGTATTAGGGCTGCGCATCTTCACCAGTCTCACGATTCGATGCGATTACGATTATCAAGTCCACGATTCGATTCGATTCCGCGATGCATCACGATGCATCACGATTGCAGTGCAAGTGCGCATGGCTCGCCCCCCAAAATACTAAAGGAGATGATCAGAGACTGTGGGCATAGTACAGGAGATGATCAGACTGTGGGTATAGTACAGGAGATGATCAGAGACTGCAGACATAATACAGGAGATGATGAGAGACTGCAGACATAGTACAGGAGATGATCAGAGACTGCAGACATAATACAGGAGATGATCAGAGACTGCAGACATAATACAGGAGATGATCAGAGACTGTGGGCATAGTACAGGAGAAGATCAGAGACTGCAGACGTGGTACAGGAGATGATCAGAGACTGTGGGCATAGTACAGGAGATGATCAGAGAATGCAGATGTGGTACAGGAGATGATCAGAGACTGCGGGCATGGTACAGATGATCAGAGACTACAGACGTGGTACAGGAGATGATCAGAGACTGTGGGCATAGTACAGGAGATGATCAGAGACTACAGACGTGGTACAGGAGATGATCAGAGACTGTGGGCATAGTACAGGAGATGATTAGAGACTGTGGGCATAGTACAGGAGATGATTAGAGACTGTGGGCATAGTACAGGAGATGATCAGAGACTGTGGGCATAGTACAGGAGATGATCAGAGACTGCGGGCATAGTACAGGAGTGGATTTCGCTGTAGCGATGATCAAGATATCACCCTTACAATCCAGCAATGTACCAGTACGTCGCTGGACAGGAAGTGGTTGGGGGGCACATGTTTACTGCCCCCCCAAATGCAAGTGTAAAGCATCATCTCACTGTATCTTCACCAGCATTATGAAAATCACACAGACAGCATGTGTTCTGTCATGGATCTGATGCCCCCAGTATGTGTGATTGGTGGAGGAGACCCATGTGTAGGACAGGTGGGATGTGGTGAAGGGTCAGTAGATGATGAAGCCCCCCAGTATGTATGATTGGTGGGTGGGATCCATGTATAGGACAGGTCAGTAGTTGATGATGATGCCCCCCCCAGTATGTGATTGGTGGGTGGGATACATGTATAGGACAGGTCAGTAAGATGTCAGCCTTGATGTCAGCCTTGTGTACAGTATGCTGTCCTCCACAGATCAGTACTTCCCTAGTGTCACACTTCCTGCTCCCAGCCCAGTGTGAGAAGCCCTGACCCCCTCATACACATACAAAGCTGCTCCCTTCAGCACCGTGTCCGGCTACCCTGGAGTGCCCCGAGCCTTCCATGCAGGGCCGGCCTTAGGTGTTCAGGCGCCCTGTGCGAGCTAATCCTGTGGCGCCCCCCCCCCCCCCATCTTCACCCCTCGCCCCCTGGTCACCTAAACATACACAAAGAGGACAAATAATTTGTTTTAATAAACAATTTAAGTGCATGTGCAAACAATCCATGCATCTCAATGGACCCTTTCACACTGAGTCCTGCAAGCAGCATCTTTGGAGCAGCTTTTGAGCGTTGAAAAAAACTCTCCAAAAACTCCCCTCTCCATTTAAAAAGAATTGAAAGCGCTGTAAAAACACCTTGCCCTTTCACACTGAGACACTGCAAAAACGCCTTAAAACGTTAGGGTCTTAGTGGTGCTTTACCAGCACATTGGGATTGCAGATGAGGCTTCGCTGGAATAACGCTGTAATCTTATCCTCTAATAAAAGCAGCACATACAGTACACATAAAACACTGGTTAGGCAACACAGTTAAGACTTTAATTGCCCTAGATCAGGGGTCTCCAAACTGCGGCCCGGGGGCCAGATGTGGCACTTTACTTGCTTTTATCTGACCCTTGGGGCAATATTTCATCTTCTGACACCAACAAAGGGGCACAATTCTTCCCAGTGACACCAACAAAGGGGCACAATTCCTCCCAGTGACACCAACAAAGGGGCACAATTCCTCCCAATGACACCAACAAAGGGGCACAATTCCTCCCAATGACACCAACAAAGGGGCACAATTCCTCCCAATGACACCAACAAAGGGGCACAATATCTCCCAATGACACCAACAAAGGGGCACAATTCCTCCCAATGACACCAACAAAGAGGCACAATTCCTCCCCATGACACCAACAAAGGGGCACAATTCCTCCCAATGACACCAACAAAGGGGCACAATTCCTCCCACTGACACCAACAAAGGGGCACATTTCCCCCTAATAACACCAACAATGAGGAACAATTTCCTTCTAATAACGCCAACAAAGGGGCACAATTCCTCCTAATGACACCAACAAAGGGGCACAATTCCTCCCAATGACCCCAACAAAGGGGCACAATTCCTCCCAATGACCCCAACAAAGGGGCACAATTCCTCCCAATGACACCAACAATTGGGCACAATTCCTCCCAATGACACCAACAATTGGGCACAATTCCTCCCAATGACACCAACAATGAGGAACAATTCCTCCCAATGACACCAACAATGAGGAACAATTCTTCCTAGTGACACCAACAAAAGGGGCACAATTCCTCCCAATGACACCAACAAAGAGGCACAATTCCTCCTAATGACACCAACAAAGGAGCACAATTCCTCCCAATGACAACAATTGGGCACAATTCATCCCAATGACACCAACAAAGGGGCACAATTCCTCCTAATGACACCAACAAAAGGGGCACAATTCCTCCTAATGACACCAACAAAGGGGCACAATTCCTCCCAATGACACCAACAAAGGGGCACAGTTCCTCCCAATTACACCAACGATGGGTCATTACTCCTCTCACTGACACCAAAAAATAACTAAAATAACACAGAGGTGATCAAATACCACAGTACAGTGTTGCATTGCCGCGCAGTTGTCAGCTACAATTACGGCAGTGCACATCGCAAAAAATGGCCTGTCATGAAGGGGGGGAGGGGGGTAAATCTTCCAGAGGTCACGTGGTTAATCAGTGAAATTACATATGACAGAGGTGCAGACATAGCCAGAGGTACATGGTACCAGTACAGGCCAATCACAGACTTTCTGAAGTATAAATAAACTCTGGGCAAAAAAATGTCACTGATTAACCACGTGACCTCGAAGATTTACCCCCCCCCCCCTTCACGACAGGCCATTTTTTTATATATGCACTGCTTAACTTAAACTGACAACTGCTTGGTGGTATTTGATCACCTCTGCGTTATTTTATTTTTTTAACAAAAGACCAATTTTGAATAAAAAGAATTTTTCGTTCTGCTATATATATATACCATTTTGTTTTTTGTTTTTACGTTTTTTAATAAATTCAAAGTTCCAGGCTCACATCTGTTATGGTGCCCGCCCCCCCCCCCCCCCCCGCCCTCCTCATTGGAGTACAAGCGAGGGGGGAGGATGGAAGACAGGTGTGAAGATAGACACTGACAGGTGTGAAAACTGTCAGCCTGAGCCTGCTACATAAGGGGGAGGGGACGGGCGGCCTTACCGTAACTTTTCTTCAGAGTACGGCAGTCTGGCAGTCCCGTCCCAGTTTCAGTACTCCTGGCGCCTTTAGGATTTGAAGCTGCATTACACAGTTACGCACGACGCATGCAACGGCGTCGGCGCTATCCACCGGGCTGAGATAACAAAGAGGTGGAGGAGAAGGAGAGGGGGAGGAGAAAGAGAAGGGGAGGAGGAGGGAGGGGACCAGTGTCCAACACTTCGGCGCGACGCCTCCCCCCCTCTGCAGCGCTGGGGTGTTGTGCTGCTGAGAAGTGACTCGGTCGCCCAGGTGAATGATTCGTCATATTAAACTTACTGCGAGCTGTGACAGCCGCACGGCGCCCCTGGTGTCTATGGCGCTCTGTGCGGCCGCACAGCCCGCACACCCCAAAGGCCGGCCCTGCTTCCATGGCACCGCCGGACTACTTTCAGTTTCAGAAACCCCCCCACGTTACAGGACCAGCCCTGACTTTACCTGAACCGGGACTTGTCTTTCAGACACTCCTCGAAGTCCACCGTCACCTTCATGTCCCTGGTACCGTGAGAACTATGAGAGGACGGAGCGGGCACGGTCACACACAGCCGGACAGGAAAAAGCTAACCGAGGCCGTGGCGCTGTATATGTCCAAGCTCCCCTCTCCCTAAGCCCTGACACAGCCAGCTTCCCAGTCACCAACCATGCCAAACCCCGCCCCGACACGCCCATCCGCCAGGGCAAGCCACTGAGAGACAGCTGTGACAACCAGGAGGGCGGGGCTGACGCCAGGAGGGACGTGAGACGTAAAACGAGAGAGACGGGCTGGGCAGTTACATGAGCGCGCCTTATACACACACACAAGGCAACGTCTGAACGACGGACCGCTCTCCGGGGACGGGGCGGGGCCAAACATCGATTAATACGATCGCATGCATCGTAATCGCATCGGGGGCACCCGAATCGCGATGCACCGATGCCCCGATTAAATTTGACAGCCCTAGTCAGTATTGCTAGAGGTCATAATGAATATAATTAATTTATTACAGTCAATCAACCTAAAATCTTTAGAGTTTTGTCAATCTATTCACTCTAGAGAGGAGACGCTTGAAAGGGGATATGATAGCGATGTACAAACGGCATACTGGTGACCCTGGCATAGGGAAGAAACTTTTTAGTGAAAGGGGATTTAAAAATACACGCAGAGAAGCGGTTTAACCTTGAACTGCGTAGAGGGTTCTTTGCTGCCAGAGCGATAAGGATGTTGAATTCTCTTCCAAAAGGAGTGGTATCAGCAGGGAGTGTCGATAGTTTGAAAAAACTATTAGATGAGCACCTTAAAGATCACAACATACAGGGATATACAATGTAAGATTGACATAAAAACAAGCACACTCACACACCAAAGGTTGAACTGGATAGACTGGTGTATTTTTTCAACCTTCCCAACTATGTAACTATGTAATCACGTGATTTTATCCTAAGCAATGCAGGAGAGTAATTGAACCATGTATTAAACATATTGATGTCCCCTCATTTCCAGTTTACATATTTATCCATTAGGTTTATTCAGACTTCATTTATATTGAAGGTTAGAAAACGTAATTCTATCCTATGCAAAAAATGTGAAGTTGCGCTGTGAGAAAAATAACAAATAAGTAAATAAAAATTATTAATATGAGTGACCTAACTAGGGAAAAATACAAAGGTGAATATTAGGATACAAAGTCTGTTGAGGACTCAGTATAAGTGTGAAAAAAATATAGCAATGTAGACAATGAAGATAGTTTGTTATTTCACAAAACAGATTTAAATCAAGTCCTTAATTGAATGTTGATTATGTGTAAAGTGGTCAGTGAAGTCCAAAAAGGAGAATAACACCCGTCACCAAAAATACACCAAAAATGGATGGAGGCTTACCAGAAGGCAAGCTCAATGGGCTTGCGGCTATAAACCCTAGCCCGGGCCTTTAAGGGATCCTCAGCAAGTGTGGTTGTAAGGAGCTCCAAAAATAACAGGCAGGAACAAAAAGAAAAACTCACATGGTGAAGTATGTCAACACAGTTTGAATGTGACACTATTAACACCACCACCGTATCACCCACATAAATTGGAGGCTTACCAGAAGTCAAAGATTGTTCTTCCTATGGCTAAAATACCCTTAGCCTGGGCCTTGAGTGATGACACTGCTACCTTGATTCTCTCACAGAGAGGTCCATCTTTTCTGAGAGAATCAAGGTAGCAATGTCATCACTCAAGGCCCAGGCTAAGGGTATTTTAGCCATAGGAAGAACAATCTTTGACTTCTGGTAAGCCTCCAATTTATGTGGGTGATACGGTGGTGGTGTTAATAGAGTCACATTCAAACTGTGTTGACATACTTCACCATGTGAGTTTTTCTTTTTGTTCCTGCCTGTTATTTTTGGAGCTCCTTACAACCACACTTGCTGAGGATCCCTTAAAGGCCCGGGCTAGGGTTTATAGCCGCAAGCCCATTGAGCTTGCCTTCTGGTAAGCCTCCATCCATTTTTGGTGTATTTTTGGTGACGGGTGTTATTCTCCTTTTTGGACTTCACTGACCACTTTACACATAATCAACATTCAATTAAGGACTTGATTTAAATCTGTTTTGTGAAATAACAAACTATCTTCATTATCTACATTGCTATAATTTTTTCACACTTATACTGAGTCCTCAACAGACTTTGTATCCTAATATTCACCTTTGTATTTTTCCCTAGTTAGGTCACTCATATTAATAATTTTTATTTACTTATTTGTTATTTTTCTCACAGCGCAACTTCACATTTTTTGCATTTACTATTGTGTGTGTATAACACTCAGCTGTTGCAGCTCCTTTGTTGTTTATTTAGATATTTAGCGCGGTAATTTTTCCTTTTTCCGTAATTCTATCCTACCCTAGATAAGAAATGTGCCAACTTCAGGTCCCCGTCCCATGCTATGTGCCTGTCGCTGCTTTTGCCTTCTGATTATGGCAGTCTGTCTGGATAACAGTGCAATTGTTCAGGGAGCACAGCATGTGGCTAAAAACGTATCTATAAAGAATATTTATTGTTTGATGTGATTATTATGGGCACCGAATTCTATTTCCTTTGTAGATAATTTTTGGCAATGAGCCTTGAGTTCTGTAGACAAAGCTGCTTTCTATAGATATATTCATGTATACAGTTTTCGGTGGTCAGTAGCCAAAACCAAAAATGTGGTTTTGGGCAGAATGGATACAATGGAAATAAGTGATGCCATTTACAAACAGTTATTAACTATTTAATTTAATCTAATTTATTTTTAATGTACTTGTTATAGTTTTTTTTTTATATAAAGCCGACAATTATGTAGCATTTTACATACTGTAGTTATTACCCCAGTCCCTGCCCTCAATGAGCTTACAATGGGGTCCCTATCTCACATGCTTTTATATACACATGGGCCAGTTTAGACAGGGGACAATTAACCTACCGGCATTTCTTTATAGTGTGGGAAGAACAAAGAGTTCCCACAGAAAACTCATGCAATCAGAGGTGCAACATGCAAACTCCATACAGAAAGCAGTGGCTCCATTGGCCTGGGGGGTGGGAGGTGGCAGTTGGACCTGATCGCAGATGCCTCCCATGTTGCTCCAGCCAGCCAATGTGCACCATACACACCCCCAGGTCGCAGGCTCTCTTACTTTGGCCCCGCCGTCAGTGGCTTCCCCCCCTGTGTCCTTGCCTTTTTGTTTCCTCTTTCCATCTTGATGCCTACCCTGGCAGAGGATGGGTACAGTGGGCACAGTACACAGGCATGGAGGGAGATGACAGCCTATAGAGCGCTCCTCCATGGCAGCTGGTGGGTCAGGGTTCCCCTGCGTGACATCTTCTCACTCCTCCTCAGCGGCCAATTGGAACGCTTCTGCTTTTGGCCAATTTGGTGACGGGTCTCAAGACCTGCTTTCTAATTGGCTGGGGGGAGGATCAGTGTGGCAATAGCGAATATTAATTTGTCATTGTCACACAACTGGGTGGGCTCAGAGTGCAGTACTTTTTTTGAAGCCTATTAGAGCCTCTTACTCTAATCACTTGCTTCATTGGAATCCATATTCCGGCACGCTGCATGTAGATTAGGGGGCCATACACATGGATAGGGGGGCGGCACCCGTGCTCCCCTAATAGACGGGCAGCCACTGACAGGGTGTCCTGACCAGAATTCGAACCAGGGGCCCCGGTCTAACCACTAAGCCATGGTGCTGTCCACAGTGGCTTAGTGGTAAATGTGTCCAAAAGGTGGTGGTGTGGAGCATTATTATTAAGTATCAGTTTTACTCAAATCTTGGAACTGTACATCTCATATCATTTTCAAAGTTTACATACAGAATGGACAATACAGCTTTATCACCGTTAATCACTGGATTGTTTGTTTGGTTGAAACCAGTTTTTCTAGTCAATGCAGGAAACAAGAGACACAGTATAGTATGCCAAACTTCATAGAAAATTCTGCAATTTGTACACACTAAGTCAATAGGTACCAGGAAATTGGTTGTATTTAATATTCTACCTTTATTTGTGTACTAAGATGTATTTTCTTTAATTTTACAGCTTTCTCATTATTTATGCTGAAATCCCAGCTGCACAGCACTTTTGCAGTGTTTCCCATGTAGGACGTAGGGTTAATAAAATTCTTCCTGAATGACTTTGCCATGCTGAAAAACAGAACCGATTAGGAAAGTATTAGTATAATTCCACAAAGAAAAGATGTTAAAAAAGAATGTATAGTTTATTTTGGTTTAATCTGTTCTAATTCAGGAAAATGTATTGCTTAAATGTTGTATTCTTTTTCAGAGGTCGAGCTTTTGGGTCATTACTTTATTTTTCTATTTAGCCATCTTGGAAAAAAAAAACAGCTGTGGACAGAAATCAAGGTGAAATTTACAAACACCTCATGACTCATTACTGTGATGCATCCCCTAGTAGACAGCAGAGTTGGAGGTTTCAGTTAGAGACAGTCAGCCTTAAAGTGTTGTGCTATCCCCTAGTCCTCTTAAATATTCGTAAAACAAAGATTGTGTATACTGTATATAGTAAAAACAGATGCAACACCTCTGTTTAAAAACATATAGGCTTAAAAGCGGAACTCCAGGTCATCAATTTGTTGATTTGGTTAATTCAGGCATAATAAAAATAAATAAAAAATTGTAATATAATAATAATACACTACATTTTAACCAAGTCTAAAAGTTGTGGGCATGTTATGCTCTAATAGTCTCCTTCTCCATGCTGTTTTCTCTGTATTGGCAGGGAGAAGAGGCTCTCAAAGGGTTGGCATTACAAAGGTGTGCACCAACACAGGGACCACCCTTCCCTGGGGAATACCTCAGAAGACTTTGCAGATTACACTGCCAGTAGATTGAGGCCATATTGTGTTTGGGCGTAGCAAGCAGAGGAAAATTAATGTGCATACTACCCTGTGCAACACACAACCACCTCTATGGCCTCGTACACAAGGCCGAGAATCTCATCGCAAAAGAAACATAGTTTTCCTCGACGAGTTTCTTGTCAGGCTTGTCAAGAATCTTGTCAAGCTTTCTTTGTGTACACACTGTCAAGATAAGATCTCGTCGTTTTCAAACGCAGTGACGAACAACACGTACGACGGCACTATAAAGGAAGAGTTCGATCCCACTGGCACAAACCTTGGCAAGTAAAAGTTTGGTAAGAGACGATTTGCGCTTTTTAGTCTGTTACAGCGTGACGAATGTGCTATCTCCATTACGAACGCTACTTTTACCGAAGGTGCCCTCCCGTCCATTTGTTTATTCTGAGCATGCGCGGGTTTCTAAGCATACACACGAACGTGTTTCTCGTCGTAAACCAGCCCGACGAGAAACATGACGAGGAAATTGAGACTCCCGACGAGAAAAAACAGAACATGTTCTCTTTTTTTCTCTTCGAGATCCACTACAGTTTTCTCGACGAAAAACATACAGTCGACCGTTTTCCTGGGCAAAAAAGCTCTGCCACCAATTTTCTTGATGGATTTTGTCGAGGAAAACGGTCGTGTGTACGAGGCCTACGTCTAAATTCTGCTAGGAGAGAGACATGTCAATAATTGCATGTCAGCATTGCCTGGTGTGGGTTTACTGCTTTTTGTATCATCAGGGATCTGCATACATCAACGCTGCAGTTTGGAGAACTACAAAGGGCATAAAAACTGCGGTCAGACACAGGACAGCCAGTGCCACGCAGCTGTAAGTTACATTCGAGCCATAGCCAGAATGAGGTGGTCAGAGGATCATTGCATGGACTACTTGAAACTGTCATGCACAGAAGATGGTGGATAGGAGTGACCACATCAAGCATACCACATCAAGACCCTCTTTTGATTGGTACTCACCTCTCCGCCGGCTTCCGTGCCTTCAGGGAATTCCGTCGGACATCAGATGACGTCACAGACACTGGCGGGGCTTGCTGTGTCCATCTGAAGGACTTCTTTGCTGTGCCTTCATATCTGCATGCCAGCGGGACCTTACTATCTGCCACATGCAAGGGCTGTTACACTTCCCTCTATCACTTCCCTCTATCAACCTGGGATTCTACAACCATCCACTGGGAGTTGTGATAGTTCCCTTCATGGGACATCTACATGCCGACAGACTGATGTTAACCTCTCCTCATCTGGATTTAGCATTGGCATCGTTGTACACCTTTTTTATACCAGTATCATACTTAGCTACATGTTTTTATGACTGCTTTTGCTACCGTCTGGTATTACTCGCACCATTTTTACAGTTTATGTAGCTACATCGATTTTATCTCCAGTGCAATATTTATTTTGTTACCTACTTGAAGACTATAAAAGTTGTAATGCTATTCCCATCGAGTGCTGCCTTTGTGTGTTTTTTGTATCCTACTATACATTTTTCCAGTGGTTGGGAGCTGCACTGGGAATCAGCCTGCAAGGAGATCAGCTAAAAGTAGTTGGATCTGTATGTGCGTTTATAATTAATCGAAATTAGTCGATTAATCGATTAAAAAAAAACCGATTAATCGAACACAAATATTTTGATCAGTAACAGCCCTAGAAAATATGCATGCATTGCGGAGATGTACTGCATATGATTTTTTTCCCCCTGACACCCAAGAACATAGAAGGCAATAACAGATGTCAAATTGTGGTTGAACACGTAAGCACAATAAAGGTCTTTCTAACAAAAGATCTCCCTGTGAGAATGCACAGATTGGCTGGAAGAATGGGAGAAAGCATTGTAAAGCTGGATCTACACACTAGAAACACATGATGTCTTGGCTATGTATATTATGCGTGGTGATGATGTAGTCACACAAGCAGTGCACATACAGTCCGGGCTCTTGAGAAAAACATTACGATCAGACAGGATTTTCTAACATAATTTTTGTTCCCCGAGGATGCTACACTCCCCTATAGACATTGGATAATATTTTGATGTTGTGGCCAAAAATAGGCTTAGATAAGGAGAGTATTATCTATAGGCACCTGACTCCCGATGGCAGCTTATCTTTTTTTTTTTAAATCAGATACATTTTTATAGAGTCATCAGAAACAAGACATATATTGCATGGTCAAGTAATGCAAAACAGTCCAGATAGACAGAGAAACAAAAACCCGCCTACCTGGCAAAACGACAGAGAAGGCCAACAAGCCAACAGATAATACGGAGTACTCATAACATTCTACCTGTACGACTAGAATCTCTCAGCAGCAGAGGGTGAAGACAAATCTCACACTTTCCAGTCAAAGATAGAAAATGCTGAGATCGCCATCCAACCACCCAATGATGCTGCTCACATTTGCAATAACCGATGCATAATCAATCGCAGAGGTGCCAACCCAGGTGTGTCCGGCCATGCCTGCCATATAGAATAGAATTTTCGAGGTGCATTTCTATGCTTATATGTTAGGTGCTCTCGAATGAGAGCATAATTCACTTGCTACCAGCTTGTCAGCTATGTATAATAATCGAATCATCGCTAATCACCGCTATATTGACAGGGTGAGGAAAAAATTGCTCATCAATTGCTCCCAAGACACATATTAAGGGATCCAATGGGATCCTAACCTGAAATACTGAGGAGATGACTTCAGTGACATCACCCCAGTAACGATGTAGCTTGGGGCAGCTCCACATTAGATGAATTAGAGATCCCTATCCCTGCAACATTTAGGACATATAGAGGAGTCTCTCCTTGCCCAGCGATGCATAGTATAGGCGTGCGGTAAGCCCTATGCAATAAAAAGAGACGGAACAATCTATGAGACTGTGAAACAGAAGTAAGGGGACCAGATTGTAAGCATAACTCCCAATTTTCCTCAGAAATCTCTCCCAAATCCTGTGTCCATCCCCTTCTACTCGGTAGATTCACTGTGTCCTGTGTGGACACAAATAGGTTTGAGTAGATATGAGAAACCAAGCCCTTCTTCTCTTGACCATAAAAAATCTCCTTAAGTAAGGAATGACTAACAAGCATGAGAGTGGAAGTGCAGCTTTGAGCCTGAAGAGCGTGTCTTAGTTGGAGATACCTATATAATTAGGTTCTAGGAAGGTTACATTTATTTTGGAGGTCTATAAAGGACTTCAATACATTATCATGATATATTTGGGCAACCTTGTGAATACCCACCACCCTCCACTCCTGGAAACCCTCCAGTTGATATACTTCCGTGAAATTAAGATTACCCCACAATAGATCTGAAAGCAGTCCAAAGTTGTTTAAGAAGGACAACAGTAGGGGCCTTTTGCGGCAAACAGGGTAACCCTGCCTCCAGCTCAGTCAATACTGTTGCATCATGCGTTCCAGTTCGCAATAAGTTCCCAATCGGATCAGAGTCATCCAACAACCCACAGCCACTGAGATGCTGAGGCTGAAATGCATAAAAATAAAGTTTGGGATTGGGGACTACAGCTCCTCCCTGATCTTTGCCATATTGCAGAGTGGAAAGACTGATTCTGGCAACCTGTTTTCTCCATATTAGAAATCTAAACAGGGTATCAATACGGATGAACCATCTGTTTGGGATCCACTGTGGGGAATTGTGCATAATATGCAAGAGTTGGGGACACCAGACCATTTTAATTAGATTTATCCTACCAATTACGGACAATGGTAGTTTACACCAGGTGTTGCACGTCAGTTGGAGTTTTTTGATAAGGGGCAAAAGATTCTCCTCTAAGTGGGACAAACGGGTTTGCAGATACATACACTCCTAGGTATTTAAAAGAGGAGACTACCTTGAGGGACTCCGCAGCAACCGGCAACAAAATCGATTGGAGCATTCAAAGGTAAAAGAACTAATTTATTCCAAATTGATGGAGAATCCCGACAAGGAGCCATAGCACAAGTTAGGGATGCATCCACATCCCCAAATATAATAGAGTGTCGTCCGTGTAAAGGGAAACCTTCTCAATGCCCCTCTCAATGCCGCGTCTAAAGAAGAGAATCGTTCCTTGCCCTGGATTGTCCACTGGAATCTGAAGGTTTGGGAATAAGCGCCGAATATTAAGGGCTGTGGACCTAGTAGGGATGAACCCTGACTGATCTTTATAAACCAGTTTACGTATGACTTTGGCTAACCTAGTGGCCATAACCCTGACTAATAATTTTACATCCGTGGTCAGCAGCTTATCTTTAGTGAAAGAAACAGCTAATGTCAGGTAAAATGTGATCTAGTCAACTGATTTTTTTCTAAAAAGGGTAGCCCATGAGATATCTGAAGAGATCAGGGTGTGTTTATAGACATACAATAATTTTTCATAATGGGCTAGATCAAAAAAAAGTTCATATTTTGTCTGTAGGCACATTTAGCAATTAAAAACATAGATAATAAATAACCCTGTATTGCTTTATTGTCAGACCCTGACAGGTCTGAAGGTATGGCCATTGACCCCGTGCTTTTACACAATAATTGTTTTATGACTCCAGCCTCTGTTAATCAGTGGTGATGCTCCTTTCAAGAAAACACCCATTTCCTTCACTTGGTAAAAAAATTCCTCATATTTGTCTTGTTATCTTCTACCGCTTTTGAATAGAAAACTAGAGTCTTTTTCATTTATCTTAAAGGGGTTGTAAAGGTTCATTTTTTATTTTCTAAATAGGTTCCTTTAACCACTTAAGACCCGGACCAATACGCTGGTAAATGACCCAAGGTGTTTTTGCGATTCGGCACTGCGTCGCTTTAACAGACAATTGCGCGGTCGTGCGACGTGGCTCCCAAACAAAATTTGCGTCCTTTTCTTCCCACAAATAGAGCTTTCTTTTGGTGGTATTTGATCACCTCTGTGATTTTTATTTTTTGCGCTATATACAAAAATAGAGCGACATTTTTGAAAAAAACCCACTATTTTTTACTTTATGTTAAAAAAAAATCAAATAAACAAAATTTTAGTCAAACATTTAGGCCAAAATTTATTTAGCCACATGTCTTTAGTAAAAAAAAAAAATCGCAATAAAAAAAAATAGCTACCTAGCGGGAACAGCGACACTAATACAGCGATCAGAAAAATGATCGCTTAGTGACGCTGGCAATAGGGAGTGAAAGGGTTAACTAGGGCGGTGATCAGGGGGTTAAAACTTTATTAGGGGGGGTGGGGGGGCTATCCTGAACCTAACACTAACTGATTTTACACTGCCTGTCACACTGACACTAAATGCAGTGATTAGATCACTGCATTCAGTGACACTGTGACAGGGGGGGTGGGGGGGCAGATCGCAAGGGGTTAAGTATGCCTATGTGTGTGTGTGTCAGTGTAATGTTGGTGCACACTTACTGTTAGGTGTTCCTCTCATCGCAGCGGTTGGAAATACCGCTGCGATGAGAGATTAAATCACTTCCCCCTTCCTGTGTTTACACAGGAGGAGGAAGTGACACAAAGGGGGAGCGCAGCGATTGGCTGGGAGCGATCGCGGGGGGGGCGGGTAAACACCGACATCCGCCCGCTCGTCCCGGATCGCTCCCGGAGACACGGGGACCTCCGAACGCCGCGGAGGGGGTCCCGATCGGACCCCCGACCCGCTACTGGGCGAGGATGTAAATTTACGCCCTTGTGCCCAACCGTGCCATTCTGTGGCCGTATATGTGCGTGCGGAGGTCCTTATGTGGTTAAGCTAGTGCATTGTTGGTTCACTTACCTTTTCATTCGATTTCCCTTCTAAATGTTTATTTTCTTTGTCTGAATTTCTCACTTCCTGTTTCTCCTCAGTAAACTTCACACCATCATCCGATCAGTGTTTAGTCAGACAGAACAGCTTACAGGCATACCCCGCTTTAAGTACACTCACTTTACATACACTTGCGAGTAAGGACATACCCGTGAGTGTATGTTAAGTGCCTTACAAGTACTGTACAGACATTTTGCAGCCGCAGTAGAAGGAGCTGATCCTGTTCCAGTGTGCCCCTGACACCCCCACTACAGCCCCTGAGACATAAACTACAGCTCCTGACACCCCCACTATAGCCCCTGACCCCCCACTATACCCTAGAAGTGAAACAAGGCATTGTTTCACTTTAAGTACATTTTCGTTTAACATATATGCTCTGGTCCTATTGTGTACTTAAAAGTGGGGTATGCCTGTACTGAGGAGGAACAGGAAGTGAGAAATTCAGACAAAGAAAACAAAGAAAACATTTTTTAGAAGGGAAATTTAAGGAAAAGGCAAGTGATCCAACAATGCACTAACTTAAAGGAACCTATTTAAAAAATAAAAAAATAACCTTTACAACCCCTTTAAGTATAAGAACTGTGAATATATCTTGTAATATAGAGTTTGCGTAGAAATGTATGTGAATATTATCTGAACATTAATTACCATTTATCTCCTATATGTAGTAGTTAATCATTTATTTGTTTTATCACGAATTATACCTGATTTTAATTTGCACTGTATTTTAGTTAATAAATATATATATTTTAAGCAAACGTCACTTGTGTCACTTGTCTTTAAAATAGCACGGATAAAAAAAATTGGATTTCTTGTTGATATTGGTAGAAATTTGTAAATCTCCCAAATCAAAGATTTTCATATTTCCATAAATACAATACTATTTTATTATTTCAGTATAAACATTCTAACAGCATGTATATGGGACAGTTATAGTTATAAACACACATTTTCCGCTTATGCAATCAAAATTCCAAGAAAATAACAGGACTTTAAATAGGAGAGTAAAAAATAATAAAACAGATTATTTTTATTGTGTTCAGTCAGACACCTACAAACATGGGGATAAATGCCAAAATGGGGTATGGTATCTAAGAATGTAGAAAAATCATCACTTGTGTCACTGAAAAATAGAACAGCAATCAACAAAATATGTATAATTGGGCCAGAGTAATGGAAACCCAACCCAAGGGTCCAAAAGACTTCACAGACCAGCAACAGGGAGATTGGGCTTCAAAATGTATGAAAAACCTCCCTGTCATTTTTGGTGACACAAGTGATAATTTTTGTTCACTCTTGTGAATGTTCACTCTTATACCGCGTACACACGGTCAGAATTTCCGACAAGAAAAGTTCGATGCGAGCTTTTGGTCAGAAATTCCGACCATGTGTAGGCTCCATCTGACTTTTTCTGTTGGAATTTCCGACAACAAAAATTTGAGACCTGGGAAAAGTTCTTATCGGAAATTCCGATCGTCTGTATGCAATTCCGACGCACAAAAAAACATGCATGCTCGGAATCAAGTTCACGCATCCTCAGAATTATTGAACTTTATTTTTCTCGGCTTGTCGTTGTGTCACCACGTTCGTGGCGGTCGGAATTTGGTGTGACCATGTGTATGCAACACAAGCTTGAGCCAAATTTTCCTCTAGAAAAAATCCAGGGATTTCTTGTCGGAATTTCCGATCGTGTGTATGCGAATGTGTTTCTGAATGTGGTTAGTATTGCAGGGGGCTTGTGGGCCCTTTTCTCTTGTCCCATAGTGAAGAGATTTATCCATACTGCAGTGGGGACAAGTGTGGGGATTTTTGAGGTAATTACATTTTTTTTCTGCTGCCATGAACAGATTTAATTTTTTTTTCTTTTGTATGTTTTGGATACAAGTTTAGCTCTAGTTCACATTTCAGCACAAGGCTATTATTTCAGTTCAAGTATTTACAAAGCCCACAAGGTTCTGAGGAAGTAGAGATATCCGTGAAACGCATAGACTATACATGCTAATATTACTACTTACTCTAATGCAGTGGTCCCCAACCTATTTGGCACAGAGGACCGGCGTTGTGGCATAGAATCGGGTCAAGGCCCGGGGGGGTTGGGCTATTATGTAGCTTTTCACGGGCAATTTGTCGGGGAAATGGCTGGTGTTAGTGCTTCAATCATCACAGAACCATGGCTGATATGGTGTTGGGATGATTGAAGTGTATTATTGTTGTCATTGCATTGTAATATAAAATTAAATGGTTTAAACTCACCATAATGCCACTAGGTGTGGATTGACGCTTGCCGCGTTGCCTTCCACCAGGTGTGGATTGTCGCTTGCCACATCACCTGCCACCAGGTGTGGATTGCCACGTCACCTGCCACCAGGTGCAGGATGCCACGTCACATGCCACCAGGTGCGGGATGCCACGTCGCCTGCCACCAGGTGCGGGATGCCATGTCACCTGCCACCAGGTGCGGATTGCTACTTGCCATGTCACCTGTCACCTGATGTGGTTTGCCACCTGCCATTAGATTATTTTTTCTCACCTGCCATGGTGGCAGCACAGGCCAGTGAGGGAGAACAGCATTAATGCAGTATAGTAGCCCCACTGTGTGGGCAGAAGTGCCGTGTTTTGGGCGGGCAGCGAGAGATAATCTTATCTCTCTGCTGCCGTGCCTCACCGGAGTATAGCAGCCCCGCTGTGTGGGGACGGAAGTGCCGTGTTTTGGGCGGGGGGTGAGAGATGATCTCATCTCTCTGCTCTGGTGCCTTGCAGCAGTGTAACAGCCCCGCTGTTTGGGCGGAAAGTGCCGTGAAGTGAGAGATGTCATCTCTCTGCTTGCCCGCTGCCGCACCTCACACAGTGCAGCCTTCGCGGCCCGGCTGAAAATAGGCCACGGCCCGGCAGTGGGCCGCGGACTGGGGGTTGGGGAACCCTGCTCTAATGCCTGTAAAACTACGTTTTTAAACTATACTGTAATTTTAGGGCCAGTAGATTATGTGTTTTTATTATGTTTTACTCTCGTATTGATGTATTCATTCCCGATATTTTGTTATTGTTCTTGTAATTTAGTTTACATACTGTATATGTTGGAATGAAACCTTCAGGAAATTAAACTTCTTTGGGATATTCATCATAACCTCGACCATAACTGAGTTTAATTCATTGTTCAGTATTACCAAGCTAAAATGCTGTTTTTTATTTTCCTTGAATGTCCCCCTCAGATCTACAGCGACTGCACTTCCAAGTGCACTTTCATTGCAATTTCAAGTGCATCACCCAGGTGATGAGCCTTTTAGTCCAATTAAAGTTTCTTCCCACTGCATGTAATTTTTTTTAAACATATAATAATTATTTAGCACATAGGAAATCAGAGAAAGGGTCCTTATGGGCAGTATAATATGGTGTTTTTAGCCGTACAGATGCTATACATCTTACCTGAAAAGCAGGATAAGGAAGCAGATAGCCAAATACAATCCGATAGTGAAAAAATACGCAAGCTGCATATTGTAAGGTGCAAGATGTGGATATTTTCTGATGGTGTAATTTGTGTAAAATCCATAATACAGAATAGTTTTATCAAAATAGCCCTGAAATGTAAAAAAAAAATAGCATAAGTCAAATCTAATGATATCTTACCCTGAATATGTACTGTATGAAGACACATTTGCAGTATCTATACATCCTAAAAATGATATAAATGCCCCTTTCCTGTTGGTCATACCATATGGCTCATGTGACATCCAACTGCAGTGTGACCATAATGTTTTTCTAATCTGCTCAGAAATCAGACATGATTCCTGGTGGGTTCTTATATATGTGCAAAATGCATCTGTCCAGACTATAGCACAAAGTTCCTAGCAGTGGTGGCCGTTTATGCAGGGCGCATCCGGCCCCTAATCTACATGCAGGGCGCTAGACACATGGATTCCAATGTTTTTTTTTCTAGAAGCACATGATTAGAGACAGAGGCACTATTTGGCTTCAAAAAGGGTAGGCTCTTTGCGCCCCAACTCACCCAGTTGTGTGACATTGGTGAATTATTATTTGCTAATGTCTCCTCCTGGCCAAGCAGGAAGCGGGTCCTGAGACCCGATTGGCCGGGAGTCCTAAGACCTGATTGGCCGCGGCTCCTAAGTCCTGATTGGCCAGGAGGAGAAGCAACCACTGGGACTCAGGAAGAGACCTGGACAGAGTAAGTGCAGGGGCTGGTGAGGGGCCTGGCGGGCGACAGGCAAGTGATGTGGTGATCGAGCGATGGTGATGGAAGTGGCGATCGAGCGAGGTTCGGGGGATAGTTAATTGGCTGGCTGGGGAGGCCGTGGGCGCCCCCCTCCCCAAGAAAATTGAG
The DNA here is from genome assembly GCA_029574335.1 of Rana kukunoris. Lineage (NCBI taxonomy): Eukaryota > Metazoa > Chordata > Amphibia > Anura > Ranidae > Rana > Rana kukunoris. Next base: position 66,149,073 of record CM056054.1, read on the forward strand.
CACCAGCCACCACTGGTTCCTAATTCCCCAAAATACAATGAAACTATTTTAGCCTAAATGTATAGGTAGAGGTTACATTCATGAGCGTAAGCTAGACTGGTAAAGTCTGTAACAATAAAAGCTCGCTAGAGATTTAACATCCACCCACAAAATCTTTTCTTAAAAGCATAATTTGACGCTCATTATCTAATACTATAATGCAGTAAGGCATCATATACAATAATACAACAGGATTTCCTTTTCCTGGCGTTCATTAGGGGATACATGGGTTATTCTGAGACAAGAAGGTTATACTGTTTTTGCACTTGAATGAAAAAGTTGAGTGCCTTTAGATCCAGAATTGGGCAAATGCCCCCTTTTGCCTTGGGGACAGTAAATAGATTTCAGAAGAAACCATGAAAACCTATTTTTCCTGGACTCTGATTATGACTCCTCTTCTAGAGATTTATAGAGGTATGCTCATCCTTACATGTATGGTGACAGGTTTGACATTATAAAGCAGGATGGAGGTAGAGTTTGAAACTCTAGCTGTCACCATGCATCCAAAATGTGTTCATTTCAAGTGGTAGCAAAGGCTAACAGACACCCCCCCCCCCCACTTTGAAGTGGGCAGCTCCCCTCATTGCTAGGAGGACTTGCTTGCAGACTTTAGTAATCCTAGGCTTGGGCTTGGACCTAGAGGATTGGGAGACATGAAAATTACTATTCTAAAGCCCTGTACACATGATGGGTTTGTCTGATGAAAACAGACCGATGGATCGCTTTCATCAGACAAACTGACCGTGTGTGGGCCCCATCCGTTTGTTTTCCATCGGTGAAAAAATTAGAACATGTTTTAAAATCTTCCTATGGATAAAAAAAATGATAGAAAAAAAATGATCGTCTGCGTGGAAGTCCATCGGTCAAAAATCCACGCATGCTCAGAATCAAGTCGATGCATGCTCAGAAGCATTGAACTTACTTTTTCTCAGCACGTCATAGTGTTTTACATCACCGCGTTGGATTTTTGACCGATGGTGTGTAGGCAAGACTGCTGAAAGTCAGCTTCATCGAATATCCGACGAAAAAAGTTCCAATTGCGGAAGATAAAGGATGAGTAAAGGTTGAACCTGGATCTCTAGGCATATCCTTGGATCATACAACCAGGGTCTGGCAGATGGACAGCACAGCAAAGACTACATGCAAGGCAGCACCTGTTAGGAAGAATGATGTTTTTCAAACACTGGAATGTCCTCCACGGGAACAGAGTCTTGTTAGGACAAAAATGGCTGGATTCATAAAGATTATTTTTTAGGGTAATGCTAAATAGCTTATTATGGATTTTGACACTCTCCATACAAAATGATTTTAGTAGCAAGTGAACTGGGAAGGTTTTGGCAGGTTTGGGGCTTTTGAGGGAGCATAGACTGGTATCCTTAGAGAATTTGGTTGCAGGCTACTCCAGCTCTAGTTGTGTGTGTGTGTACTGTGTCATAATGACTGAAATAGTTCCCTTAAGCCTAGGAGTAGTATCGTCAGATGCACAAACTCATTCAAAGTCAACCATACAGAGGTAGGTGTAGAGAGACTCTGCAGGAAAATGAAAAGAAGCTCAGCTGAGTCAGCTATTGTGGTAATTATTTTAGCCATGAAGTCGGACATGATTACAGAAAACTTCTTGCTAGAGAACACAGAGTAGGAAGTCACACTTGAGAAAGTTAGGGTAAACTCAAAAGAGCATGAGGACCCTAGCGGGGGGAACAATCTAGACTGTTAGGCCCTTAGGCAGGGTCATTACGAGCTATCCCAGAGATGTTGGTGGATAGGAAGCCAAGAAGACCTGTTCCCTCTGCACCTATGATCCGACATAGTGGAAGTGTGTAAGGCCGCGTACACATGACCGGTTTTCTCGGCGGAATCCATCAAGAAACTTGATGGGAGACGTATTCTGCCGAGAAAACCGGTCGTGTGTACATTTTTCGCCGAGAAAACTGTCGAGAAACTCGTCGAGCCAAAAAGAGAGCATGTCTTCTTTTTCTTCGACGGGAATGTGAAAAATTGGCTTGATGGGTTCCTCGACAGCCGAACGAGAAACTCGACGAGAAAAACTACAGTTTCGCTCGACGAGTTTCTCGGACGTGTGTATGCGGCCTAAGATTGCAGGTCTCAGGGAGGTTATATGGCTGTCTGTGACCTTGGTATTATAAAGCAGTAGGTAGCCCACGCCTTTTCTCTGCAGCAATGCTTTATACTAGGGCCTAGGCAATATAGACATCTGAAACTTTAATACAGTGGATCGTCATGGGATTCATGGGTGTTTAACATGTAAAATTTCTATCTCACTCTACACTCTCCTTAACAAATATGTTATCCAAAGCAGGCACATGATTCAGCAGAACATTTCATTGCATGGTTACATATAGAAAAAGGACATACCATACAAACAATGAATAATACAAATGTCTATGAAAAGCATTGTTACACTTACAGCTCCTGTAAGAAGTTCCAGACCAGAAAATGATAGGTTGTTGGATGGCATGTCAACAAACTGTGGAATAGTTATAAAACTGAAGTTCACCACAAATGAGAAGATGTTGAAGAGCAGGAGCCATTTGAGGAAAACAAAGTATGACAGAATACTTGACCCAAATTTTCCTTCTATGATTTTCAAGGTACTATGCCAAAGTTCTAATATTTCGAAAACATCTAAGATGGCTTGCTTGAACCTCTGAAAGGACTGATTGAAAAAACAGAAAAAAAGAGGAAAATAGATGAGCTAAAGTGGAACATTGGAAACAAAATAATCACACAAATGCCGATACTTTACTGTAGATTCAGATTTAACTCCTTGGCGCTGACAGCCTCTAGCCCTTTAGGAGTTCTAAAAGTCAGAGGCGAGCATTCAGGTCATATGAACACTGTGATCGTCTGTCACAGCAGTCACATGATCAGAAAGCTCCTGATGGCATGTATGAATCGAAAACTTACCGATCCCCGTTGGCTACCATGTTGGAAGTCTGCAGGGAGCGCGCTCTGAGCATGGTAAGTTGTTTACACATGGCCATATATATGCGCCCGCTTGGCATTAAAGCCCATCCCACGAGAGGCCGCATATATATGCATACTGTCGGTGTCAAGAGGTTAATCATTAAAATCATATATAAGATTTCACATATTATTGACATATCAAAAGGGTCTTCAATCTCCTTACCTAATAATGAAAACTGTCTCCCAGTTATGCTCTTTTGTGGTCACCCTGACACCTGCACCCCCTGGTAGTGACTGCAAGTGGCCAATGCAGACACACATTGTGCAAACATGGTTCAGTGTTTTCACCATCAGAATGCTAGTCCAGAGCAATGATGTGTAGCCAAAGCTGGAGCAAGTGCATGTAGGAAATGACTGAAAGGCCAGGGGAAAACAGCAGTACAAGCAGCAAAAAAGGATAAAAAAAAGTGAAAGTATATTTCATGATTAAAAAATGGCAATGACACATTTAGCCAAATGTCAGTTAATGTTTAAATCTGCTTTAAACTATTCTGAACAATAGTGGCTTTGCAAGGTCCTGGTCTACCACAAACTCTTTAGGGAATTTGTACCGTTTCCCCTGTAAATAATATTCAGAAATGTGTTTTCCTGTAAAGACCAGTAAATTTGTGTGCATCAAAAGAAACGCTCTGAAAGGGTATTGTGAGCTATATATGAAAATATTTTAGTTGGCACAAGAGAGCAAACAAATCAATGGGAAATTCTCTCCTAAGAGCTTTATGAAGAACCCCAGCCCTAATTCTAGGCTATAAGCTTAATTCTAAAATAAACATTAGTCCAAAACTTAAAGAATAAATTCCAGACTTTTTTTTTTTTTTTTAAATAAGTCAAATGTAAAAACAGCTGCCCTGTCAGCTGCATGGTTCCTGGAAGCAATTTTTCACTTATACCACTGAATCAACCGGTGCGTTGTGTGCCTGTAAACATGATGACCTCTCAAAATTGCAAAACCATTGTTGGTCAGCCCACACTATTTATGATGGGTTCTTACTAGGAAGTGGATATCAGAGTTTAATATTTATTATAGTATATATTATTTAAAGTTTTTGTAAAGCATTATTCATTTTTTTTTATAAAATAACAAACGTCATATTTACCGTACTTGCTCTGTGCAGTGGTTTTTGTTACATTATTCATCAGTGCCTACTAAGGAAAGAGATACCAGGGTCATGACTGCAGCTGCAGCAATGATCCTGGTAGGACCACTACACCAGATGACGTATGGATATGTCCATATGGGTGTAGTGCCCCCTTACTTTCAGAAGGGACGCTATTGTAAATTTAGTGGGGTGAGAGACTTACCTGCCCTCACCCAGGTTGATTTGTGGTAAATTTGGGCCGCTGTCAGCCCTGAATTGTCCTGTGGATCATTCTGTGTTCCAGAGATGCAGTCTCATCTCTGGGAGGCAGGTGGCGCCAGAGGGGTTCAGGCAGAGCAGCTTTTCCCCAGCAGCCAATTGGAAGAGTGTTTCTCTCGCGGGGCATGCTGGGGGAGGGTATATCTGTGGCAGACGCCTATTTTCGGGGTTCTTTGCGGGTTCCTGGTTCCAGGTGCGGCACCCACTTTCAGGGTGTGCGCACATCACGGGCCCCACCACTATGGCCTACCAGGGCCCGTGCTATGCAGAGTTCCAAACTCTGGGCCCTCGTGGCTCAGAGCAACTGAACTTTACTGGGTCCCCACACTTCAAGAGGAAAGGATCCCAAGCTGGGTGCTGGTCGTGGGGAGTCGGTCTGAGGTGAACCCGGAGGCAGGTGAACCAATAGGGCGCAGACAAAACCATCAGGGATCTGAGTGACCGGACACTGACAGGTTGTATGCAGAAAACTGTCAGCCGGTGACTCCTTAATTATTGACGGAGAGGATTTGCTCTACGTTCATGTTTCTGAGTACTGGGCCTGTGGCAGAGACCCTTTACTAAACCAAATTCTATTAGAGCCAAGTCGGTGGCAGAGACTTGTTCCTTCTCGGCATTCTCAGTGACTTTCCGGCTGCCAGGCCTGTGAGAGGGGCCTGTCCGGGGGCGCTATACCCACTCCGGCTGGAGGGGCGACGAGACAAACACATTCGTTGGAGGCAGGATTGCTTCTATTATCCACAGCCTGTATCTGCAAGGTTATTCTTTCTTTCACCAATCTACTCTATCTACCTCGAGTTGACTGTTGGTCGTGTTGGACCAGAAATAAAGCATTGAAAACGTCAACCAACGATCTGGACATTCTATTACTGCTCTCATCACCATAAACGCCCCTAGACACAATCACAGAGGTAACTTAAATACGCCGATCCTAAATCTAACCAGCGGCTCCTTCGGGGGTAAGCGCTACATGGGGAAAAAATGCACTAAAGTGAATGCATTAAAGTAAAAAAAAACTTTAGGCTTTAGAATCACTTTAAACTGGATGTAAACTTGATTCATGAAATTTGAGCTGGACACACAAATCTGTAGTGTTTTCTTATCTCTCTCCAAAGCACTATGTCCCGTAGCTGTCTCTTGCTCCATAGCTCTGCAATAAATAGATTAGCAGTCAGCTTGCTGTCTAAGAGCAGGGCTTTGCACATCCCCTTCTTCCTTTGCCTATGAGGAGAGGTGGTGTGTGCCTTTCCTCTAATCTGCTGTTTTTGCTGTATGCCAATAATCCACTCCCAGTGGTGACCAGGAAGAGAAAAAATTTAACATGAAGAGCACTTTCTAAAGGATATATACAGATAAAGACAGCAGATATACATGTAAAACGTATATAGAGAGATTTATTTCATCTTTGTGTATCATCTGAGGCTGTTCACTTCACTGGGCATATGTAAGGGTTTAAGTACCCATTTATTTTATTCAAACAAACAGTGTTTGTTATTTTTTAATAAGTTCTATTTGTATAACTTTTGATTGATATTTGGTGTGATGGTTCTGTACAAAATTCAAAAGCTGATTATTGGACAATAACCTGTATATCCCACTCTACGCCTGTAGACTGTTCTAAAAGGTTCTGCATCTATATAAGCTTTATGAAGCACATCAAATAACTTAACTTCCATTGACTCTCACCTGAAACTTTTCTTTGTATGTGGCTAGCCAGTGGTGTACCAATGTGGTGGATGGGCGGCCCACCCCGTGTGCCACACATTGGGGACATGTCAGGCCGTTGTGGTATAGGGATTGCCGGCCCAACCCCCCCATCCGTGCTGCGCCTCTAGCCTCTGGGCAGTAAATTGGGGTGGCCGTTCATCTGGGAAAGGGGCTCCGCTTCTGATCTCATCTGATCACATTGCTGCAGTGTCTGTAGGACTAACTGACCTCCGAGAGATTTGTTGGGCTGTGTACTGTGCCTGGGGGAAGGGGGGGCAAGGGTGTATAGAGGAGAGGGTTGTGTAGAGTCAGAGAGTGACCAGAGGGGACAGAAAGTGATCAGAACAGGCAGAGAGTGACCAGAGGGAGCAGAAAGTGAAATGAGGGGGCAGAAAGTGACCAGAGAGGGTAAAGAGTCACCAGAGAGTGAAATAAGGGGGCAGAGAGTGACCAGAGAGGGCAGAGAGTGACCAAAGAGTAAAATGAGAGGGCAGTGAGTGGCCAGAGAGGGCAGTGAGTGACCAGAGAGGGCAGTGAGTGACCAGAGAGGGCAGTGAGTGACCAGAGGGGGCAGATAGTGACCAAAGGGGACAGAGAGTCACCAGAGAGGGCAAAGAGTGACCAGAGGGGACAGAGAGTGACCCGTGGGGGCCAAGAGTGACATTTATATTTTTGTGTTGCAGAAATTGCTCAGAGCACTTATTTACACTTGCGTGCGTTGTTCTCCATTTGTTCTAATAGGCATTATTTTTTGCATTGTGTACTGTATGTAATGTATTTAATGGATGATACCTTATAAATGCCTTTAAATTCCATATAAATGAAAGATAAGCATAATGAGATGAAAATAGTAACATAAAAGAAGACTTACCAACTTAATACTACGAAGACATCCAGTACAGCACTTCATTTCAGAAGCGTCTTTTGAAGAGTTCTGTTTTATTTTCATGACTTGGTTCCTGCAAAGAGTTACTTTTTAATGTAATCATAAGATATACAGCCAGCCTTTCCATATTTCTTGCATCCTGTTTTCTCAATTAATACATTTGTTCTGCAGCAGTATTGTACTTAATAGGATTGTTGTGTTTACCGTAAAATCCTTTTATCAAAGTCCATTAAGAGACACATGCTCAGAGTATAAAGCTCTGTACATACGATCGGTCCATCCGACGGACCGTTTTAATCGGTTCACTGATGAAGCTGACTGATGGACTGATGTGCCTACACACCATCGGTTCCTGAACCGATCGTGTCAGAATGCGGTGACTTTAAACACGACGTGATGAAAAAAATGAAGTTGAATGCTTCCAAGCATGCGTCAACTTGATTCTGAGCATGCGTGGATTTTTAACCGATGCTCGTGCGTACTAACTAACTAACAATCGGTTTTGACCTATCGGTTAGCCATCCATCGGTTCGATTTTAAAGCAAGCCATCTGTTTTTGGACCGAAGGATAACGGACCGATGGGGCCTACACACGATCGGTTTGGACTGATGAAAACAAACTTCAGTCCGTTTTCATCGGTTTGAACCGATCGTGTGTACGCGGCTTAAGACAATGGGGGTTATTTACTAAAGCCAAATCCACTTTGCAATACAAGTGCAAAGTGCACTTGAAATTGCACTTAAAAGTGTAGTCGCTGTAGATCCGAGGGGGACATGCAAGGAATATAAAAAACAGCATTTTAGCTTGCACATGATCAGATAACAAAATCAGCAGAGCTTCCCCTCGTTTCAGATCTACCCCTCAGATATACGGCGACTGCACTTCAAAGTGCACTTTCAGTGCAATTTCATGTGCACTTTGCACTTGTAGTTTGCCCTTGTAGTGAAAAATGGATTTGCCTTTCGTAAATGACCCCCAATGTGTTATTTGGAACCACCTACAAGAGAATGGACACTAGTGTAAACAAGACTGTGGTCTACTAATTCACCAGCAGCTACTTGATTGAAGAAGTCATATACACAGGGCTGCCATCAGGAATTATGGGGCCCCTTACACAGCTTCAGGCATGGACCACCTCTAATTGAGAAGGGGGGGCTGCCGCGTATTAGGAAGCAGGGGGCTGCCACCGCTAATTGAGTAAATTGAGAAGCGGGGGGGGGGGCGTGATTTGAGAGAAGCAGGGGGACCTGTCCTGGGGACCTCTGGGCCCCTTACAAAAAAAGGAATAAAAAAAAATTATATAAAAGAAAAAAGGGGGGTAGCCAAATAAATAAAAGAATAAATTAAAACTTTTTTTATTAAAAAAAAGGGGGTTTGCCATCCGGGGCCCTGGGGACCTCCGGGGGCCCCTGGAGACCTCTGGGCTCTTTAATAAATAAAAAAAATATGTATATTAAAAAAATTATAAAAAAGGGGGGTTGCCATCCAGGGCCCTGGGGAGGTCCGGGCCCCTTACAGGTGTACTGCCTGTACCCCCCTGATGGCGGCCCTGCATACACATCTTAAAACAGAGCTAGAGAAGGACATCAGGCATGTCTGATGTAGGAGGGGTTATAGGGCTGACCTACAGTCCATTACCCATTATACAACCCATCTTATATCCTGTTACTGAGTCTCTCAATGGCTGATAGAGGAATATATTAACGTATTCATTCTGTATATTAGTTTTGCAGATAAATTAGCATCAATTTGAATTTGTCAAATAGGGGTAGTAGACGATACACATAACACAAAATATGTTACAATTTATGAGGAATTTGAAATGATGAATAAAAGTAGAAGAGAAATAATGGGTCCTATATTCAATCTAATTATGAACACAGGGTATAGAAAAAGTATGATATAGAGCAGGGTTGGCAAACACAAGGCCCGCGGGCCGAATCCGTCCGCCAGGCCTTGTCATGTGGCCCACGCAGCGGACCCAGTGTCAGCAGGGGGGATCTATCTTATCCTAAAATGACTCAGGCCCCCGATTTTTTTACGTCGCTGGCATCCGCCGCTAGAGGTCCGCCGCCGGGCAGAGACAATGTCTCCGCCGGCTGCCATTTTCTTTAAGACCGCCGTCGCTGCTAGTAGAGGTCCGCGGCCTCTGCTGCTGGGGATTATACCCGATGTAAGGGGGGGACTCGGCTGGTGGGGGATGCCTGATGTAAAGGGGGGACTCGGCTGGTGGGGGACACCTGATGTAAAGGGGGGACTTGGCTGGTGGGGGACGCCTGATGTAAAGGGGGGATTCGGCTGGTGGGGGACGCCTGATGTAAAGGGGGGACTCGGCTGGTGGGGATGCCTGATGTAAATGGGGGACTCGGCTGGTGGGGGACGCCTGATGTAAGGAGGCGCTCCGGAAGGAATGCCTGATGCAAGGAGGAACGCCAGGCTTTCACTGTTTCGGCATTATGGTGAGTTGAATGATTTCATTTTTTATTACAATGTAATATTAGAAATGTGCTTCAATCATCCTGATACCATAACAACCATGGTGCCATGATGATTGAAGCGCCAACACCAGGTGATTGGAGGATCTTTATCTGCTGATTTGTTAATCTGGAGAGAGCTTAGATGTTAGAGGTTTTTTTTTTTTTTTGGAGGGGGGCAGTGAGGTCAGAACCCAGGAGGAGGGATGAAATCAATTGTTGCACACTGTGCATAGCATACTCCTGAACCCTGCACTGCGTCCATATGCAGTGCAAGAAAACTTGGAGACTGAGCACTATGGTGGAGTGCAGATACAACCGGCTCTTTGAGGGCAACCAAACTGCTGATGCGGCCCCCGATGAATTTGAGTTTGCCACCCCTGATATAGAGGAAAGGAGATATGAGACTGTGCTAGGAAAATGGATAACTTTAATGTGAAATTCATGTTTAGAGCTAGAGAAAGGGCAGGGACAAAGAAGGGAATGTAGGAATGTAGAAATGATCACACTAAGCTTACTTAGGGTAAATGAAAAGTGTATGTGTGTGAGGGGTAAGGGGTATAAACAGGACAGTTACAAAATAGGTATTTCCAATGGACTCTCTACGAAATAGGTATTGTCAATGGACACATTACCACCTAAAGCTCCAGAAGGTATAGATCAGAAACCCTTAGAAAGAAACTTAGAGCTCCGTAGAGCTCCGTGGCTGGCAGTTAGACTAGAATCTATCCATTCTATCAGTCAATTTTACTACAGTCTTTTCATGCAACATCACAGAATTTATTCTTGTTCTAGCTTCAACCAAGGCGAGGGTAGGAAATTTCCAGGCTTTAGAAATTGTTTGTGTGTCGATCCCCCCCCCCCGCTCTGTCTGCCACATGAAAACACACACGCAGCGGCACTGGGATGAAGGGAGAAAGCAGCCTCTGCTGGCTTTTATCCCCCTCCCTCTCCTCTGCATACTGCCACAGAAGAGCGACGCAGATCAGACTGTGTTTCCTGGTTAATTGGCTGCAACAGGGGGAGCTAAGCACCATGGGACATATAGTCACAAAGATAGGGGGCCCTTTTTTCAAGCCTGGGGCGGAAACAAGCCCCAGCAAGCAGGTTCTAGGGAGAAGAGGGTGTGGGCTGGAAAAGAAAGAGACCATGAGGAGCACGAGGCAGACAAGGGGACCACAAGGTTATCAGGGCGAGCTTGAGGAGGCCAAAGGTAGGTGAAGGAGTGCTTCACTTTTATCTGCTGGGCAAGACATCGCAAGGTGGTGGCCCTTCCAGGAAGCAAGCTACATGTTCGGACACAGATCACCTGTCACAGACCCATCATCTGCCAGTCGGGCATCCTTCAAGAGCCTGTTCCAGGATATCTATTCCTTTTGGGCTTCTGTATCTTCAGGATTGGTGAGCGAGTGGAAGGCCACCTTGAGCACATACTGTACACTAAAAGAGACACTGCATACCAAAACCTTTACTTTATCTTCTCATTAGAGCCTTCACAGAAGACACTTTACACAAGTTATCCCCTGTTACTGGCCCTCATTGCCAGGTGATCTCTTTGGGCCCTTGTTGAGCTAGCTGAAGATACTGGATATCTCGACTACAAGGACTCCCACATTTCTTCTTCTACAAATCTTCTGTCGCGAACACATGGTCGTTTCTTGTGATGAAGTAAAACGACATTTAAAAAAAACGTCATTTAAAATGACCGTGTGTGGGCTTTACGTCGTTTTTTTGTCTTCTGAAAAAAAATTCGAACCTGCTTCAATTTTTAATGTCGTTTTTCAAAAAGTTGGTTTTTGTATCATAAAAAATTATCGCGTGTGGGCTAAAACGACATTTAAAACAACGTTTTTAAACCCGCACATGCTCAGAAGCAAGTTATGACCGAGCTTGATTGGAACAAAGTGCCGTCGTACGTGTTGTAAGTAACCACGCTTTGCAAGAGCATTTTCAGAAAACGATGGTGAGTAGGCAACATCGTTTTTTAAAATTAAGTTTGAAAAAAGATTTTTTTTTTTTAAGTGTCTACGTGGCATAAGGACTTATTAGAGAAATATTGGCACATACTGTATTAAGATAGAACTATCATTTAAAAAGTGCAAAGTTTAAAGTTTCATATTGTTGCTGCATTGTACATTTATATTCTGGGCCTGTGATCTCAGGATTTTAAGGAAGTAGATTGACATAAATCATTATTTCTCCCTTTCATACCTAAGCAAATAGGCTACTTCAGGGCCTGTGGGTTGTTTAAACTGTGATTTAATAACGTTGTATTTTTCTTTTGTGTCTAGTTGCTTAGTATCAGAGTTTACTACATGGAACTACCCTTTTCAGGTCTTCTATGTTGCAAAATCTCTTACTAAAGTACTCTTTGACCTGCTACAGTCTGGTGTCCTATTATCTTGCGACTACAGTAAAATTATTTTAATCAGGTGTGCCAGAGGGGCTGAGATTTTTCTTGGAGTTGAGGGGCAGAACACAGAACCTGCAATTATTAAGTGGCTCCTTCAGGGGTAGTGCTACATTTGTTTAGCTGCCGTTGAGTTGTGAAGGAGTAGCTTGATGCCCCTTTTTGTAAGACCTGGATGTTTGAGATTTAGGTGAGCAGGTTGGGCTATGAAGGGGATCAAGGAGTCCAATAGTTTGGAGATCACAAAAAAAACTTGTTACCAGAATTGCCTTAAAACTGAACATACGTTTGTGGCTTTTTATACTGAAATAGGTTTTACTCAAGCCGTCAGAGCCCTGTCTTATGCAACTGTGTGGAGACATTGTGCAGGCACAATCTGGTTATCATGTGACCTTTAAATTGACAATGGTTCTAAAAACTTGCAGTGGGTGTTGTACAACTACTTTCATGATTATGGCTATGGAAAGAGGAAGGAAGAGAATACGGAGATGGCTTGGCTTGTCTCAGAAGCCAAGAGGAGAAAAAGAAAGAGCAGATGTTATAAAACAAAGTTAGTTTATATGTAGTAGTTTCTCTTTATTTCCAGGGAAGTAACAGCAGGATATAAGTTTTAAACCAGTTAGTTCCTGAGTAAAAAATCACACTGACCTTCGAGAAGAGGTCTCATTTCATTTTTTTTTATTAATGTCCCAGGGGACAAAGTGAAGGTAGTATTTTGTCCCATCTTCTAAACGTGCTGTGGAGGGGTAGCTTCTTGGCTGGACAGGACACCTCCCTTCACCACAGCTGTTCAGCTAGCAAGGAGATGGCTCCATTGTCTTTGGCTCCAAGCACTCCAAGACAAGCCCCAGACAGAAAAAGTCAAGGGGACCCTCCATCCCTCTGCATTCCAACTGGCTGGCGTTTGACTTGAGAAAGTGCTTGGAGTCAGAGTCAAGCAATGGGCCATCTCCTTGTTAGCTGCATTGTCGAATGGCAGTGCATAAGGGGAAGGGGGGGTGGACCTCTTATCCAACTATGTAGCAAGCCTTTCACAGCACGTAGGAAGTTGTAGAACACTAATAAAAGAAAATAAAACTAGAAATGAGACTACTTCTTTCACGGTATCTATTACATATAATGCAACTATTACCTTAGGTCTCGTTTTTCATTCAGACAAGTTGGAAATTTCCGAGTTTTGTTGGCTATTTCACTGTTAGACTGTTCCACGAGTTCTGCAATTAGCTTTTCCCTTTCTGATTGATAAAAAACAGAGCTAAATTAACAATAATAAAATAATATTCCAAACAGAATATAAAATATTTACAAGACACATTTATGGAGAATTGTTAGCCACTATAAACTTTGCATTCTGATGGGTGGGATATATTTTGAACACGTATACTAAAAAAGTATAGAGCCTTATAAACAGAGCCTTGGTAACGCTGAGAATAATAAACTTAGTACAAACAAGCACTTTATAGCAATCACTTTATCCTGCACTGTGCTATTTCAGTAATAATACAGCCTTCACCCTGAGGCCATGTTAGTGGATTCAGTGCCATACATTTTAATTGCGGTCCGTGGCAGACTGCCATGACAGGCTAGTTTCATAGCTAAACAGACCGTCGAGTTACATGTACTTGAGGTGCTTCAAAATCTAACACATGTGACCTGGTATGGTATTGCTATGAATCCAGCTTTCATTTTCTAAGCTGAACTTAACTGTGCAGTGAATCTTTTCTTCTGTGTCTGTAAATGAGCTCTAGACACTGCAGACACGTTTCACTGTTTTCATAATAGACTATATTCCAAGATGCTGGATAATATCAACTGAACAGGTACAATTCACTACATAGAAACTGATTTGCAATGTCCCATTCTCTACCTGCTCTGGGAAAAAATATATCTTGAACCCAGTTTATTAATATGGGCTTTGGATCACTGCAGACAGTTCTTGTTTTATAAAGAAAAGTCTCAATGTGATTTATTGCTTGAAGTAAACACATCTTTAATCCAAACATCACAATTATGAAAGGCCTTATGCTGTAAATATCCAAGACACCTCAGGCACTAGGTTTTAGGATAACGTTATGTCGTGGCAAGAAGATAGGGTCTTTCCTTTTCGGTGCTTAGAATTGAAAAAGAAAACAGATTCAGCTAGAATAAACCCTATCAGACCATTGTCTCAAAATTGATGCTATGGTTGCACAATAAGTTAGGCCCCTTTCACATTGAGGCGTTTTTTACGCGGTACAGCGCTAAAAATAGCCCGAAGGCTTTCACACTGAAGCGGTGCGCTAGCAGGACCGCTCCAAAAGTCCTACTAGCCACATCTTTGCAGCGGTATAGGAGTGGTGTGTTTACCGCTCCTATACCGCACCTTCCCATTGAAATCAACAGAGACGCATTGCGGGCGGTATTAACCCCTTTTTGGCCGATAGCGGGGGTTAAAACCGCACCGCTAGCGGCCGAATATCGCGGTAAATACGATGGTATAGCAGCACTAAAAATCGCGCTGCTATACCGCCACCGCGGCTCACGCTGCAATGTGAAAGCAGCCTTAGGCACATGACTGTGAAATCTCTTGTGGTGTTCCTCTCTAGAGACATGTCAGCTGAATAGTTTAAACCTGATTTTTTACGTTATTTGGCTTTCTTATTGAGCCTTGTGCTTTTTTCAGGACTCCTCACTATACGTTGTATCATGTTTTAACAGGGATGCTAGTTTGTACTATGTGTTCTGCTCAAACAAAACAATGATTACAAAATTTCCAGTTAGCAATATTCAATATACAGGTGAAATTCGAAAAAGGTAATTTTGTGCAAAAGTTCATTTATTTCACTAATGCAACTTAAAAGGTGAAACTAATATATGAGATGGACTCCTTACATGCAAAGCAAGACAGTTCAAGCCTGACTGGCCGGGAGGAGAAGCAGTAAGACAATAGCGAATATTAATTTGCTATTGTCACACAACTGGGTGGACGCAGTGCTCTGCGCCCCGATAGCATTAAAGGAATGTCCACAAATAGGAAGTCTCTTTATGGGTGCTCTTTATTACCCAGCCGGGTAAAAACAGTCAACAGGTGAGGGAAGGACAGAAGAAAGGTTTTGAAGGAGAACAGCAGACTCAGGCCTTGGATATGGAAACTGCTCCCGGCAACGATCAGTCTTTCTGCACCACTCCAACTTGAGTGGGTATAGCGTACCTGGACAAGTCTCTCTCACAGAGTAGTAGTTGATAGTCACTGGAGAAGTATTGCTCACCTTGTTTTTTGTCATTCTCAATCTGTCTTTCCAGTGCAGGGTCAAGCCCGGCAATGTTAGATGGTCGCATAAACTGTGGTGAAAATACGGTTTGCCGCCTCAAACGGTTTCTTAGCCCTTAATTTGACAAAAGAATAAGATGTTACTACTATGTAACTATGTATGTTATTAGCTGTTGGTAAAAAAAATAAAAAAAAAACTCTATATATGTATTTCAGGCCTAAAGTGTACCCCTAGGGAGGGCCATGTTTACCTGTAATGGGATGTACAGGTATTCAGTGCATCCCCATGCAGGCAGCCGCTGCGTCTCAATTGACATCAATGGGATTACCTGCTCAGGGATGCACAAACATCTGCACGTGCATCCCCTTGGAGGTAAACATGGCCCTCCACGGGTGTACGCTTTAATTTGTCCCATGTAAACACGGCCTAAGCATCAATAAGTACCGTATTTATCAGCATATAACATGCACAGGCATATAACACGCACCCCAACTTTAAGGCCGCGTACACACGATCAGACATGTCCGATAAAACAGGTCCGACGGACCGTTTTCATCGGACATGTCTGATGGGATCTTTTGGTCTGATGTATATACACACCATCAGACCAAAATTCCCGTGGACCAGAACGCGGTGACGTAGAAGATACCGACGTGCTGGAAAAAGGAAGTTCAATGCTTCCATGAATGCGTCAAATCAATTCGTTGCATGTGCGGAATTTCGGTCCAATGGTTGGGCGTACTAACCATCGGACATGTCCGACGGACAGGTTTCCAGCGGACAAGTTTCTAAGCATGTTTAGAAACTTTTGTCCACTGGAAACCTGTTCGCTAGGCCGTACACATGATCGAACATGTCCGCTGAAACTGGTCTGCATGTGTACGCGGCCTAAGGCCGTGTACACACGACCGAGGTTCTCGCTGGAAACCAGCGAGAACCTCGCTGGAAGCTGCATTCCAGCGAGGACCTCGGCCGTGTGTACACTTTCGGCGAGCTTCCCGTCGGGAAGCCCGTCGAGCAGAAATAGAGAGCTCGCTCTCTATTTGCTCGACGGCCCGCCTGGATGAATGGCTGGTTGCCATTCCCGACGGGCGGGTCGCCGATTTCGACGGCCGGCAGAGAACCTCGACGGGCGGAACGATGTGTTCTGCCCGTCGAGGTTCTCTGCCGTGTGTACACGGCCTGAGAGGGACGTTTCGGGAAAAAAGCTTTCCACAGCCCCCTGCGTATAACACGCAGGCACAGTTTACCCTCTATTTTCAAGTTAAAAAAGTTAGTGTTATACGCCAATAAATACAGTATATTAGCAACATCATCAAAAATAATAATTATATGGTTAAAACATTTGATTGTTGTGCCCCTGTAAGCACTGTAAAGCTGTACAATATATTAACATATGCAGTACCTGGAGGTAATTCTATAACTTCCACATCAGAAACAAGACCACCATGGTCAAAACCTGTCATTTCTACCAGGAAAAGCATGTCTGAGGTGGCGTGTGAGCCTGAAGGCCCGGCTTCTGTAAAATCCTCTATATGAGAAATATTGTCGTTTTTCTTGCTGTGTAAAGCCGAGGTACAATCTCTCAGGGTTTTAAGCCCTTTACCTAAAGTTCTGGACAGAAATGACAATCTTGGTTTCTCGGGTTGATCACAAACCGAAATGACTGAATGTGGATCTTCTTCTATGACGACCACCTGATGGTCGTTCAGTGCTGGCGTATTACTGGTATGTACAGAGATTGAAGTCTCATGCGTATCAACAGAAAGAGTAACGTCCTGTCCTTCTGCCATTTTAATAACACAATGGTTATCTGTCAAAGTATAATTCTCCTGATGAAATGTAGGTCTGCAATAATGATATACAAGGTTCTAGGAAGCTATGCAGGTCAAGGGGATCATGTGACCTCATTTATCAAGTGCCTGAGAGAATGATTTTTCTCAGAAGTAGACAACCAATAAGGGAGCGTTTTGTATCAATGTGACTTTAAGTATTTTCTGATTGGTTGCTTTGCAGATTGCTGTAGATGCCCACTAATTAAACACATGGTTTCCCAGAGCGACCAATCAGAATCCTTTATTCAAATGTAAACATGTGCTACAGATATGACAGCTGGAAGCTGTCTGGTTGTCATGGATAACAAGAACATTTTTTTTTAACGTCTGCTAATGTATAAAAAGTCTGCTATGTAGAACATTTCTTGATGCCCAAAGCAACCAAGCTTTCAACAATCATTCATGCCGTGCAGAATTAAAAAAGAAACAGTGATTTTAATTTTACTTTTAGTCCATTAAGCACTTTGTTCTTCATACTTTTTATAAGACTAGATACGCTGTGTGTTCTGTTCATTTGAACTAATCAAATTACATTTTTCCTTCTGCTTAAAGGGGTGTTCCACCCAAATGTAATGTTTATTAAAAGTCAGCAGCTACAAAAAGTGTAGCTGCTGGCTTTTAATAAACAGACACTTACCTTCTCCACATTCCAGCGACGCGCCGACCGGGGCTCCGCTCCTCTCCCCCCCTCCCCGGCCGGCATCCTCATTGCGACTGTGGGCACCCAGCCGTGACAGCCTTCGGCATCACGGCCGGGCACCTACTGCGCATGCGCGAGCCGCACTGCGCATGCGCAGGCGGCGCGGCTCGACGCTGATTGGACAGGCGATCGCCTAGGACCTGTCAGTGTCCTAGACGATCGCCAAAGGGAGGGGCTGCAGTAAGGCGATTAGACCTAATCGCCTTACCAGCCCCTCAGGGGAAGCAGGAAGTGGGACAGGAAGTCCCACTCCTACTGAAGCCCCCACTTCCCCCCCCAAAAAATTACATGCCAAATGTGGCATGTAAGGAGGAGGGGAGGGGATTAAGCGAAAGTTCCATTTTTGGGTGGAACTCTGCTTTAAGTACTGTGGAGGTGATTATGGTTTGCCCAGGCACACCTGGCTACTGCGCACGCCTATGCCCAGAACTTAAAGCGGAAGTAAACCCATCGATTTAACAGTTTCAAAAAGCAGTTACATTTCTGGCATGCTGGGATTGCCAACTGTCACATTGGTTGTGCTCTCAACCAGACTGTCAAACCATCCAATGGCTGGTGTCATAACTGATCACATGTGCAGCACCACGGCAGTTGAAGATTAAACATAAGCCAAGATGGCAGCTTCCTTGACTGAAAATTATAGAAGGGTTTACTTCCACTTTAAGTCAGGAGGACTCCACCTAGGAGAGAAGTGGGAGCCAAAGCAGCAAGGTGCTGCTAGCTATTTGGACAGTGCTGGTGAGAAAACAGTCTGTAGGAGACAGATGAGGGCCTGGGGTGGAAGGATTGAGTGGCAGTGTTGTATGTACCGTGTTTCCCCGAAAATAAGACCTAGCGCTATTTTCCAGGAGGGCTGCAATATAAGCCCTGCCCCAAAAATAAGCCCTAGTTCGAGGTGATTGTGTGATTTTTGAGGAAACAGTATAATTATGTTACGGCGGTGTGCAGTGTGATGTGTGTGTGTCTCTCTAGCGGTGTCAGGTGCCTTTGATACAGAGCGGCACTCAGCTGATCTCCACGCTGGTCTCCTCTTCTCCCGCCTGTCTGCGTGGGAACTTCGGCCCCCCCATCACTTCACAGAGCTTCGGCAGGTCACTGAAAGTACCGTACGGTGCAGAACCTCTGCAATCAACATGTGTGCAGTATGCAGCATGTATACTCTGGTCTCCATAAGGTATTTACAGGTATTTTTTTCCTCACATGCTGGTGTGCCCTCTTCCCTGCTTCGAGCATTGCGGAGAGAGGGGGGCTGGGGTCCCTCACTGGTGGCTGGGAGAGGTGGAGGAAGGCTGAGGTGTTTGGCACTGTTGGATTGCAGGGCCACACACATTTTGTATTGTGTGCTACTGTAAAAGAAAGAATTTGGGTATTTTGAGTTTGTTCAAACCGGGCATTCCTGACCGGCAGGGGAGAGAGAATATATTAAGACCTACCCTGAAAAATAGCCCTAATGGGTCTTTTGTTGCCAAAATTAATATAAGACCTGGGCTTAGCCTGGAGGCTGAATGCCTATTAGTCATGTGCAGAATGAAAAAAGGTGTTTTGTTTTGATTCATTATTTACTCCAATTAGTTTAGTTAAATTTGTTTAATCAGTTTAATTCACTCTCATAATTTGTTTTATTTGTATTCAAATTGATTCGAATTTGGATCGCTTCGAAAGGTTTTTCGAATTCTAATCATTTTCAAATTTCCAAAAAGAATAAAATAGAATAGAAAATATAGGAATAGAATAGAAACAAATTGAATACAATAGAAAATAATATAACAAAAAATAAAATAATAGAATATAATAGAGTAAAACAGAACAAACTAGGATAGAAAATAAAATAACAGAATAGAATGAAATAGAATAGATGGGAATAGAAATACAAACTAATAGAATTAAATAGAAAGATTATAACCATCTTCTGAAAAAAAACCAATTGAATACAATAGACTAGAAATAATATAACCATTTTCCAAAATTCAAAGAGAATCAATTCAAACTTGATTAGAATAGAAAATAATATTCTTCCTATTCTAATCTATTCTATTCAAATTTTGGGAAATAGTTGCATGCTTTCTATTCTTTTCTATTGTTTTAATTGTATTTTATTTCTATTAGTTTATTCTATTATTTTCTATTCTATTATTTTATTTTCTAGCCTATCTTTTCTTTTCTATTCAGTTTTATTCTATTTGAAATTTCGAATTTCGTAAGATGGTTATTTTCTTTCTATTCTATTCTGTTGTTTTTTTCTATACTATTCTGTTATTTTCTATTCTATTCTAATATATTATTTTTTATTCTATTCAAATTTGAATCGATTCTATTTTAATTTTGGGAAATGGTCAAACTCTTTCTATTCTATTCTATTTTGTTTTGTTTTTCGAATCTATTATAGTCTATTCTATTCTTCTTTTTCAATTCTATTCTATTAAAATGTATTCTATTTGAAATTTCAAAAGATGTTTATATTCTTTCTATGTTTTTCTACCCTTAAAAAGGCAGAAAAGTGAGTGGCTCTGTCCGTAAAGCTCTAAAATTTGATGCAAGTCCCCACTATATATACATGCACATATATTGTGAGTGTAATGCTCGCTGGTTAAAGCAGCCTCTTTAGGCCTTATTCACATGGGCATGCGGTACCGATCTGTATACCTGTGTGATTCTTTAGCTGCCCAGGTGTTCCGTCCCAGCAGCCTGTTTAAATCAATGACAGATGGCCAGCTACACATACCTCCAATGTATCCCAGACAGTCTTGCCAACCTACCAGATAGAATTTACTGACACGACACCCACAATTTACTGGCACAACCATGTTTTTACTGGCATTTCAAAAATTCCAAAATTACAGTTTTAGGTGCAAATTTCAGTATTTAGGCTACAAACAAGTACAATATTAAAAAGGGGGGATAGGGTTGG
The DNA here is from genome assembly GCA_029574335.1 of Rana kukunoris. Taxonomy (NCBI): domain Eukaryota; kingdom Metazoa; phylum Chordata; class Amphibia; order Anura; family Ranidae; genus Rana; species Rana kukunoris. The sequence goes on from CM056054.1 coordinate 66,169,630, forward strand.
GACTTTAAATGAGGCATATGATAGACACTACCACAGGCCTCCATCCCTGTAAATGTATAAAAAAAGGGGGGATAGGGTTGGGACTTTGAATGAGGCATATGATAGACACTACCACAGGCCTCCATCCCTGTAAATGTATAAAAAAAGGGGGGATAGGGTTGGGACTTTGAATGAGGCATATGATAGACACTACCACAGGCCTCCATCCCTGTAAATGTATAAAAAAAGGGGGGATAGGGTTGGGACTTTGAATGAGGCATATGATAGACACTACCACAGGCCTCCATCCCTGTAAATGTATAAAAAAAGGGGGGATAGGGTTGGGACTTTGAATGAGGCATATGATAGACACTACCACAGGCCTCCATCCCTGTAAATGTATAAAAAAGGGGGGAGAGAGTTGGGACTTTAAATGAGGCATATGATAGACACTACCACAGGCCTCCATCCCTGTAAATGTATAAAAAAGGGGGGAGAGAGTTGAGACTTTGAATGAGGCATATGATAGACACTACCACAGGCCTCCATCCCTGTAAATGTATAAAAAAGGGGGGGAGAGAGTTGAGACTTTGAATGAGGCATATGATAGACACTACCACAGGCCTCCATCCCTGTAAATGTATAAAAAAGGCGGGAGAGAGTTGGGTCTTTGAATGAGGCATATGATAGACACTACCACAGGCCTCCATCCCTGTAAATGTATAAAAAAGGGGGGAGAGAGTTTGGGACTTTTAAAAAGGGGGGGGAGAGTTGGGACTTTGAATGAGGCATATGATAGACACTACCACAGGCCTTCATCCCTGTAAATGTATAAAAAAAGGGGGGAGAGAGTTGGGACTTTGAATGAGGCATATGATAGACACTACCACAGGCCTTCATCCCTGTAAATGTATAAAAAAAGGGGGGAGAGAGTTGGGACTTTGAATGAGGCATATGATAGACACTACCACAGGCCTCCATCCCTGTAAATGTATAAAAAAGGGGGGAGAGAGTTGAGACTTTGAATGACGCATATGATAGACACTACCACAGGCCTCCATCCCTGTAAATGTATAAAAAAGGCGGGAGAGAGTTGGGTCTTTGAATGAGGCATATGATAGACACTACCACAGGCCTCCATCCCTGTAAATGTATAAAAAAGGGGGGAGAGAGTTGGGACTTTGAATTAGATGCGTTTTTACAGGTGCTGTACAGCGTTTCAGAGTAAAATAAACTATCAACAAAAGAAAACCTAAGCCATGTCCCAGCCCTTACTACAGGTCAGTAATCCTAGCTAACAGGCTGTCCAAGCCTACTGCTTATCAGCCTCCACAGCCACAGTATTGTACTTTCACCAACCTTTATCTTCAACAGACATGACCTGTCTGCTCCCAAAACTTCAAAGCACTGACTCTATTGGTGGGTTATTTACGAAAGGCAAATCCACTTTGCACTAAGTGTACTGGAAATTGCACTGAAAGTGCACTTGGAAGTGCAGTCACTGTAAATCTAAGGGGTAGATCTGAAATGAGAGGAAGCTTTGCTGATTTTATTATCCAATCATGTGCAAGCAAAAAAAAAAAAAAATTTCCTTGCATGTTCCCCTCGTATCGACGGCAACTGCACTTCCAAATGCACTTTCAGTGCAATTTCAAGTTCACTTTGCACTTGTAGTGCAAAGTGGATTTGCCTTTAGTAAATAACCCCTATGATTCAGTTGAACTGTGAACCTACAATGCTTGACAGGGAGATGCAAAACTCCAAGGGCCAGATTCAGAAAGATTTGCCTAAGTTTCCGCGGGCGTAGCGTATCTCAGATACACTAACTAACTAACTTACAGAGGCAGGTACCGTATTTAGAAAGAATTTGCGCCGCAAGTTACGGCGGCGTAGTGTAAATGGGCCGGCGTAAGCGTAATTCAAAGTAGCCAGGCAGTGGGCGTGTTGTAGTAAAATGAGCCGTGACCCCATGCAAATGAGGGTCCAAACGAACGGCGCATGCGCCGTCCGTGGACGTATCCCAGTGCGCATGCTCCAAAATCACGTCACAAATACTCAATGCTTTCGACGTGAACGTAACTTACGCACAGCCCTATTCGTGTACTACTTACCCAAACGACGTAAACTACGTACAATTCAACGCTGTTCCGACATCCATACTTAACATTGCCTGCGCCTCATATAGCAGGGGTAACTTTGCGTCGGTCGAACGCCTTACGTAAACGATGTATATCAATACGCCGGGTGCAACTACATTTCTGAATCAGCGTATCTAGCTCATTTGCATATTATTTTTTTCACAAGAAAATCATTTGCATATTTTTAATGGAAGCGCCGAATGCGTCCAGCCATGTTTTTCGGCGTATCTTGCTTTCTGAATCGGCGTAAAGATGCGACGGCGCAATAATTGTTTCTGGCATCAGTGGGACTAAACATCTGGTATTAGGGGGAGGAATAGTGCCCCATTGCTGGTATCATGGGGGGGGGGTGCCCCATTAGTGGTGTCAGTGGGAGGAATAGTGCTCCATTGTTAGTGTCAAATGGCAGAATAGTGTCTCGTATCATTGGGAGGGATAGTGCTCCAAGGGCCAGATAAAGGAAAGCAAAGGGCCGCATCCGGCCCTCGGGCCGCAGTTTGGAGACCACTGGTCTATACATACCATTAAAAAGAATCACTGGCTATTTCAAAATATTGCCTAGGTGGTAAGATTTCCCAAGCCCCAGTAGGAATTTTCACTGCAGAAAAACGTTTTTGAAAAAAAAAATTGAAATAAAATAAATACCGTATTTATCGGCATATAACACGCACAGGCGTATAACACGCACCCCAACTTTAAGAGGGAAGTTTCAGGAAAAAAACTTTCCACTGCCCCCTGCGTATAACACGCAGGTACAGTTTACCCTCTATTTTCAGGGTAAAAAAGTGAGTGTTATATGCCAATAAATACAGTAATAAATTATGTTTTTTAAATAAAATCTCTGCTCTTTGGTAAATCATAACTCATAAAGAATTATCTTATCAGCTATTGTGACAACTGCTTGATTGACCCAACACTGATTTAACATATAATGCCTAAACCCATACCTCCATCGACTGCATCATCGGGTTCTCTGTCGATCTCAATAAAAGAAGGCCCATAATCAGTCCGAAATGAAGGATTATCTAGCAAAGAATAATGTGTTAATAGTTACAATTTGTACAAAAGCAAAGCACATAATACCAATACTGTACTGAATTAAATATGAAACACAAAATGCAGTGGGATTATTACAAAGGCCCATACAGTGGCTGAAAGAAGTCAATCCTACTGTAGGAATTGATTCTTTGTATGTCTTGGATAGAGATTTTATCTCAAGATGCCTTGGTGCCAGAATTCTACTTTTCTTTAGACTATGGGCTGAATTCAATTTGTTGTATAAGAATATACATCAAAATAAACCTATCTATGCTATATTACAGGGGTGTACCTACGGCTGTCACAGGGGTCGCAACATTCTCCAGTACACTTGAAATGAAGGAACAGTGTGGTGGCTGCATATAGAGTTGAACCAATCTCTCCATTTTCCTTCTGCAGCCATTGAATGCCCACTTCTCCTTCTCTCCCTCCTGCAGGCATTCGGCAGCTGCTGGAAGAAAATGGATAGATCGGTTCCTCTGCAGCCGACCCCTCCTATCCAGCTTCTTTCTGCTGCCTGCCTGTGTGCCCCCCTGTGGTCTCTTCTGGCCCCCCTCATCCCGCATTGCTTCCAGCTTCCGTCTTCCCTTCTCCCGCCGGCCACTGCGGGGGATGCTGTCAGGAAGGAGAGTGGGAAAGAGGCAGATAAATGTATAATTTACAGGCCCCTTCCTTGTCTAAATTAATAGAATCAGTGATCAGTACCGATCACTGACTTTGTACATTCATAACTGAGGCATGGTAAACTGTGTTTACTATGCATCTGTTTGTAAATGAACAGGAAGCTCTGTACAGAGTTATTCCTGTCCATTGATTCTATGCAGCTGAGGCTGCAGAGAAGGAGATTGAGAGCTGACTGTGTCCTTAATATATTTTCTTTGTCTCAAAGGTGAAACATTTGAGGTCTGTTTAGATCCCTGATATATCACCAAAGCCCCCCCCCCCCCCCCCCCAACAGGGCTTAAAAAAAATAATAAAATACTAACACCAGTGGCAGAACTGCCAGGGCCACGAAGGGCCCTGACGCTCCACCACCAGGCTCAAAGGGAGTTGGGGGGGGGGGGTGGCCTTAATAGTTTCTTGCACCGCTATATTATATCCTTAAAATCATTACCAGGCACTTACGCACCTTCCCGCCCAAGCCAATTTTTAGCTTTCAGCACTGTCACACTTTGAATGACAATTGCGGGGTCATGCTACACTGTACCCAAACAAAATTGGCGTCCTTTTTTCCCCACAAATAGAGCTTTCTTTTGGTGGTATTTGATCCCCTCGGCGGTTTTTATTTTTTGCGCAACAACCAATAAAAGACTGAAAATTTAGAGAAAAAAAATATTTTTTATTTTTTTCTGTTAACTTTTTTGTAAATAAGTATGTTTTCTCTTTCAATTACGGGCACTTATATGGCGGCACGTATGGGCACTGATGAGGTAGTACTGATGGGCACGATGAGGTGGCACTGATGGGCACTGATAGGCGGCGCTGGTATGCGGCACTGATGGGCACTCATAGGTGGCACTGATGGGCACTCATAGGTGGCACTGATGGGCTTTAATAGGTGGCACTGATGGGCACTCATAGGCGGCACTGATGGGCACTCATAGGCGGCACTGATGGGCACTCATGGGCAGCACTGGGAACTCATAGGCGGCACAGAATGGCACTCATGGGTGGCACTTATGGGTGGCACTGATGTGTACTTATGGGTGTCACAGATGGGCACTGATAGGTGGGCACTGGGCATGGATTGGCATGGAGGGGTGGCACTGAAGGACACTGTGGGGTGGCACTGATGGACTTTGAGGGGTGGCACTGATGTATATGTTGCCAGTCAGTGCCCATGTGTGGGCACTGACTGCCATCTTTCTTTCTTTTTTACCTTTTTTTTTTAATCCTGTTTTTTTTTTTTTTACCTTTTTTTTTTCTTTGCCCTGCCAGTGTGGGCATCCCTGGTGGTCTAGTGTGGGCATACGAGGGGGGGCTGCGCTGATAAACAATTAGCGCGAACCCCCCCTGTCAGGAGAGCCGCCGATTGGCTCTCGTGTACTCGCGTCTGTCAGACACGAGTGATGAAGAGCCATCTACGACTCTTCCTGTTTACATCGTGATGAGCCGTGATTGGACACGACTGATCACGTGGTAGCAAGCCTCCGCCGGAGACTCGTTACCGAGATTGTGATGCCGGGCGCGCGCGGCATGAAATCGTGCAGGACGTTTGAGAACGTCCAGTCACGATTTCATAACCACTTCCCGGACGTCAATCTCCTATTGACCGGGCGGGAAGTGGTTAATATCTGTAAGTAAGTTAGTTATATCTGTTTTGTGTATCCATTTTTCAATGTCAGTTTTTTGGCGAATTGTGCGCTGACTACAAACTTTTACATATTATAGTATAGTTTCATTTTATTTGGTTTCACATCTGTACTGTAAAATTAAGTTTAGGGATTTTTTTTATATGGTCTTAGATTAGGGATTAGGTAGGGGGGGGGGGGGGGTAAACTGGGAATTGGTTTAGGGGTTAGGGTTAAAGTAAACCACAAGTCATTACAAGGATTACAACAGTGTCAAGGCAGAATAATTCACAATCCCTACATAACTACGATAAATGTGCCAGCAAGTTGACATGAGAATTTAAGTGTTTTGCAACTGAAGTACTCAAGTAGGATTAAAAACAAGTGAATAATCTATCCTATTAACATCTATACTATATAGCCAAAAGTTTTATTGACACCATTCACATTTATATTAGCTTATTGGTTATCCTATTCTAAAACCATGGAGTATGGGGTAACATGGCGGTATGATTCTTTCAGATTTTAGGTGCTGAAAGCGGTACCATTATTTGCATGGAAATTTGGCGTTTTATAGGCTTGTAATTCTAAGGCCGCGTACACACGATCGAACATGTCTGCTGAAACTGGTCCACAAAATGTTTTTATTTATATTTTGATGTCACAGTGTACAATATAAGACTTTCTATCATCTGTGCCCAGTTAATCCAGCTCTGAGCAATCCTCTTTTATTGTTCAGTGAAGTAAAACGGACTTACAGAGAAAAACCTTAATCCGTTCTGCCCCCTTGCTGTGAGTGACAGGTTATTTACATATCTCATGCACTAGCCTGGAGACAGGCATTCTTTTTTAATTCCCACCCCCAATCCTTTTCTGAAGTCATGTGGTTACTTTTCTGGATTTTGACTGGATGTTAGTGATCATAGCAGAATTTAGTGTAAGGAATACACAGGAGGTGGGCAGGGAGTCTACTGACATCACAACTCCACCCACCGAGCTCCAGACAACAGATCCACCCACGGAATCTGCAGTTTTTCAGTTCTTATAACAAAGAGAGGGGAGACATTTGACAGGTAAGGACATATGCAGGAGGCATGTACAGTATATCCTTATAGATCAGCACTATGGCAGTAGTTTAGAAAGGATGAGAGTGGGTTTACATCCATTTTAATATAGAGTTGCCCCCACCCTTTACATCTATAACAGCTTCCATTCATCTAGTAAAGCTTTCTAAAGTTCTTGAAATGTGTCTGTGGGGCTTTGTGCCCGCTTAGCCAAAGGATTATATGTTTTTGTTTTTTAACTCATACCAAAGTTGCTCAGTAGGGCTTTGTGAATAGGCACACAGTCATGCTGGAACAGATAAGGGCTTTCCTCAAACTATTGCCATGAGGATGGAAATGTAAAGTTGGCTGTAATGTCACCCTGTACTTGAAACATCTAAATTCAGCCAATTGAATGGGTATCCACAAACTTTTGGCAACAAATAGTATATATTGGTTGTGGGTTTGAGACAATTGTGTTGGCCAAAGCTGGTTCAATGTTTAATGGTCACACTTTCTGGGTCTTTACATTAACAATTATATGATTTTACTTACAGTGCCCTAGGGCATATGTATCTTCCCCTGTTGAAGTATATCCAGGTAATCGCATATTGTAATCAACATCTGTCGGAAGATCGTTCATTGGAAGAAACTCTTGGTTCCGCCTCTGGTTTCTTTCTTTGGGAAAACGTTTTTTAGGATCATCATTATCATCTTCTACATAAGGGTTTTGTCGGAAAGATGAGTCCTGTCTGAAAGGTAGTCTGGTGGAGGGCCTGGATGCAGGTCTGCTCTGAAGCCTACAGGACATAAACACAGATTTTCCGTGTGAGATAATAAAGCAGTTATAGCCAAATTAGGTGACCAATCCACATGTATCCACTTATGACATGACCAGCTCAGTGAGTGGCTCTAAAGAGATGAAACAGAAAATTGTATAACAATCCATTCAATGAATACATCAATATAGTGATAATATAGTTAATAATTAAATACTATATTGATGTATTCATTGAATGGATTGTTAAACAATTTTCTGTTTCATCTTTTTAGAGCCATTCACTTACCTGGTCATGTCACAAATCCCCTGATGAAGCCAAAGGTTTGGCGAAACTAGTTGGGAAGACCTGACCACCAGCCTGTATTGTGATGTTTTGCTCCCACATCTCTATTGTACTGCCTATATGTTTGAACCAATTTTTTTAATCTTGTATAACTAATAAATCTTTTTAATTTTTATATATTTACTGTGTTTGGTTTCTATTTGTTGGCACCGCTATAATCCCACATTCCTCCATTCCCTCTTTCAATTCTACCAAGGGATGAGGTGCCGTATATAATATATATATAGTGGTCGATTGGACCATCGACCACTACTTACCCACTTATTCACTTACTGTATGTTTGTGATCCAGAGAGATTTGTGACAGATTAGGTAACAAAATGTATAGCCAAATCTGCTAAATCTGACAAATTTGTACTTAAGCCCAAAGTCCTGTTGACACATTGTCAGTCTTTCTGCCTATCCCTGTAGTCATAGTTCACCTATACTGTAAATGCTAGAGCTGCGATAGTAAAATTTAGTTATATATACAACATAATCGACCTAAATATAGGCGTGTTATATAACAATTGCGATGAAAAAGTTCAGCAATGTTAACTTCTATTGTTGATAAGTTTACCATAAATGCATGACACATTAAAAGGATATCTAACAAAAATGTTCTACATTGCAGCTTACTAGTCATAAAGACTGGTAAGCTGCATTATATAAAATATGTGTTCTTGGGTTTAAATAAGCTTTAACAGAGTTTTGTCAAGGACATAAAATACCAAAACCCAACAGTCCCCCCCTTTGGTGCCTAAACTTACCCTTAGAGCTACTGCACCCAACCCTGATTGCTAAAAAATGCTCTGGTATTGGCTGGCAAACTTTTGGAAGAAGAACCAGGACTAAGTATAAATCCAGGCTTAGAAGTTGCCTAGTTCACAGTGGTGGGAAGGTTTTTATTTTCTTGACAGGTTAACTTTAACCAAAACAAGACAATATGGGCCAGATTCTCAGCGGCGATACGACGGAGTATCTCAGATACCCCGTCGTATCGCCGTTTTTTTTGCCTCGTATCTATGCGCGTGATGCTTAGCATCACTTTTGCATAGATACGCTTCAACATCCGACAAGTGTAAAACCATTACACTTGCGGATCATAGTTGTAATGACAACTCCGGCAACTAGGTGGCCTTTATGTTGTTTTCTCATTTGCATATGCAAATGAGGCTAGTACGCCGATTCCCGATCGCTTTAACGCCGCCCAGTCGTCGCGTACGTCGTTTTCGTCCGCGTAAGGTTACCCCAGCTTCTATGTGGAGTAACCTTGCGAAGTACCGTCGGATGCCGTCGGGTGCCGTTGGATGCCATGTTAAGTATGGCGTCGGGTCAGCGTCGGCTTTTTCCGTCGCTTACGTCGTTTTACTAACTCGTTCGCGAATAGGAGCATTGCGTAGTGACGCTCACGTCGTTTTGACGTCGGTTTCAACTACGCTTTCCGACGTGAGCTGGAGCATGCGCACTGGGCTTTTTCCCCGGCCGGCGCATGCAAAGTTCGTTCGACGCGGGGGCGCGCTTCATTTAAATACAAGCCGCCTCATTTGAATTACGTGGGCTTACGCTGGGCCATTTTCGCTACGCCAACGCAAACTACGGAGCAAATGGTTAGAGAATACGGCACTTGCTCTAGTACGATGCGGTGGCGTAGTGTAAATGGCTTACGATACGCAAGCGAAATTCTATGAGAATCTGGCCCTATGTATCTTGATAGGATAAAATTGTTATAATGGCAATTTTTTTGTCCCAACAATAATAAACATGTTTTACTTACCTGCTCTGTGCAATAGTATTACACAGAACAGTTCCTTACCTCCTCTCCTGGGGTCCCCTTCCAACACTCTCCACTCCTCCACTTCTGTGAGTGCCCTCATAGCAAGCCAGCTGCTATAGGGGGACTTGTGCGGGAGCACTCCCAAGCTGGACTGTGCTTGTCCATATTTAGCAGGACTGCTCCCTCCTTACAGGATTTGCTTGACACCATCAGGCACAATTGGCTACATTGCTGCCTCTGTCTCCTTTGAGAGCGGGGAGAGCGCTGCTGCTGACGGGCACAGTGCTGGATCAAGAACAGGCTCAGATAAGTATTTATTGATGTTGGGGGGGGGGGGATACAACTACTGGGACTTTTTTTTTACTTTAGTGCAAGAATTGTGTTAAGGTAAAAAAAAATATCTTACTTTAAAACCACTTTAAAGCAAATAAGTGAATAATAAAAACTTCTCAGAATAGATGGGAAGGATCAGCCATTGCTGACATATCATTAAGACCCCTTTCAGGCGCTATAGCGTTAAAAATAGCGCCTGCAAGCCACCCTTAAACTGCTGCTCTATTCACTCCAGTGTGAAAGCCCGAGGGTAGGGCAGGGCGTCAGAAAAAGTCCTGCCAGCAGCTTGTTTGGAGCGCATTAGGAGCGGTAAACTCACTGCTCCTAATGTGCTCCTGCCCATTGAAATTAATAGGCAGTGCGCTGTACCGCTGGCAACTGCCGTTGTTGCGGCGCATTGCGGGTGGTTTTAACCCTTTCTCGGCTGCTAGCGGGGGGTCAAAGTGCCCCACTAGTAGTCGAAATGCGCCGTAAATCTGACAGTTAAAATAGCAGCGTTTTACTGCTATTTTATCGCCGACGCTATGGGCACAGTGTGAAAGGGTAAGAGCACCAGGGCTGTCGTCCTTACCTTTTCTTCACTAATAATAAATCGTTAAAGTGCAACTGCAGCCAAAACTTTGTTTTTCCATTGTGGAATGGGATTAGAAAACCTGCTAAGTTTTTATTGCTGTCTGTGTCTCCGTTACAGAGATTCACCCTGTTTATTTGTCCTGGTGAAAGTAAAAGAAAATCTAATTTTTTTAGTTGTCACCAGAACAGCAATAGACGGGAAATCGTTTAAATTGGGGTCACTATTGTGGGGGAAATCTCCCCAACTAAGACACAGATTGTACAAAAACCGTAATGGCGCGTACACACAATTGGAATTTCCGATGGAAAATGTCTGACGGACTTTTTTTCCATCGGATATTCCGATCGTGTGTAGCCCCATCAGAGTTTTTTCATTTCTCATATTCTGAGGAATTCCGTCGGAGTTTAGATATAGAACATGTTCTATTTTACTCCGATGGAATTCCGTCGGAATTCCGATGTGATTTGGCTGGGCAAAAGCCAGATCGTGTGTTCAGGGCATTAGGGGTTATAACTAGGGTTGTCCCGATACCTCTTTTTTAGGACCGAGTGCAAGTACCGATTTTTTTCAAGTAGTCGCCGATACCGAATACCGATACTTTTTTTAAATGTGTCCCCAAATGCAGCCATGTCCCCCCACAGATGCAGCCATGCCCCCCCCGCATATATTGCAGCCATGTCCTCCACAGATGCAGCCATGTCCTCCCACATATATTGCAGCCATGTCCCCCCACATATATTGCAGCCATGTCCCCCCACATATATTGCAGCCATGTCCCCCCACATATAATGCAGCCATGTCCCCCCCCACAGATGCAGCCATGCATGTCCCCCACATATGCAGCCATGTCCCCCACAGATGCAGCCATGCATGTCCCCCACATATTGCAGCCATGTCCCCCACATATTGCAGCCATGTCCCCCACATATTGCAGCCATGTATGTCCCCCACATATTGCAGCCATGTATGTCCCCCATATTGCAGCCATGTATGTCCCCCACATATTGCAGCCATGTATGTTCCCCATATTGCAGCCATGTCCTGTCCCCCACATATTGCAGCCATGTATGTCCCCCACATATTGCAGCCATGTCCTGTCCCCCACATATTGCAGCCATGTATGTCCCCCACATATTGCAGCCATGTCCTGTCCCCCACATATTGCAGCCATGTCCTGTCCCCCACATATTGCAGCCATGTCCTGTCCCCCATACCTGTAGTAGCTGCTGCCGGGTTAATCCCCGTGCAATACATCGCGCATTACAAGCTTTCGTTTGTATACTTGTAATGCACGCCTCGCCATGTATAGACACTCCCCTTCTCGGGATTGGACGGATCCGTCCAATCCTGAGCAAGGGGGAGTGTCTATACACGGGGGGGGGGGAGTATTCTATTTAGGTACCGGGGGTATTTGCGGGAGTACAAATACTCCCGCAAATACTCAGTATCGGTCCCGATACCGATACTAGTATCGGTATCGGGACAACCCTAGTTATAACCGAGCTCCACCACAATAAAAAAGGTGTTAGCTTTAGTTCTATCCAGAGAAGGTGTTTTTTTTCCATGGCTGCTTGCAATGGTTTATTAAACAAAGATAAAGAGGAATGCTAGAGCATGCATCTTCAAAACAATTCTATAATGGCAGCTTCAATGTTTCTGCTCTGATTATTTTCTAGATATATAGATTCTTATTCAATACACTTGCCAAGGGTTTACACAAGTAACAATGTATTTGCTTTCCATTTGGAGCTCTTTTTTAATCCTATAAATAGTTTACAATGACAGGTAGGTCACTGTGTTCCCATTCTTTTATTCTAAAAGAAATGATACAAGGGAGGAAACAAAGACTTGCAGCATTAAAGGGTGAAAAGTCAATGCTGACTATAATAGATGGCAACACAAAAGAAGCCAGCCAGTATGTGAGTGGCAGTGGAATTCAGGTTGCAGCCACATTGTTCTCTTTTTTCTTCTAGCTCATTCTCTTGCACTGTGCCTATATCTTTTGGGAAAATCCTTTGAAAAATGTCTGCCAAGGCTCCTATGTAGTGTCTGTTTGCTCTGGACATTATGCTTATATTCAGTGGTGTATTTAGGGTTTGTGCTGCCCTAGGCATAACTAAAATTGTGCAACCCCTAATTTAAATATGATCCACCTTTTCCTGTCAAGGTCACACCCCTTCCTGTTTAAGACCTGCCCTGAAATTTTCCAGTGGGGACACTAGTTCTTAGGGCCATGGGGATTCCCTTAATCTGCAGAGATTTCCTCTCATTTCCTTTTTGGCTATGAGGCAGATAATAAAGAGAAATTAATGGATGGCAAAAAGAAAAAAAAATTAACAGGGGCTAATAACCATCCAAAGTGGAAAAAAAAGTGTTGCCTATAGTTCTACCTTAACCACTTAAGCCCCGGACCAAAATGCAGCTAAAGGACCAGGCCCCTTTTTGCAAATTGACACTGCTTCGCTTTAACTGACAATTGCGCGCTCGTGCAACGTGGCTCCCAAACAAAATTGGCGTCCTTTTTTTCCCACAAATAGAGCTTTCTTTTGGTGGTATTTGATAACCTCTGCGGTTTTTATTTTTTGCGCTATAATTGAAAATAGAGCGTCAATTTTGAAAAAAATGCAATGTATTTTACTATTTGCTATAATAAATATCCCCCAAAAATATATAAAAAAATTTTTTTTTCCTAATTTTAGGCCGATACGTGTTCTTCTACCTATTTTTAATAAAACAAATTGCAATAAGCGTTTATTGGTTGGTTTGCGCAAAATTTATAGCGTTTACAAAATAGGGGATAGTTTTATTGCATTTTTATTATTTAAATTTTTTTACCACTAATGGTGGCGATCAGCGTTTTTTTCGTGCCTGCGACAATATGGCGGACACTTCGGACACTTTTGACACATTTTTGGGACAATTGTCATTTTCACAGCAAAAAATGCATTTAAATTGCATTGTTTACTGTGGAAATGACAGTTGCAGTTTGGGAGTTAACCACAGGGGGCGCTGATGGGGTTATGTGTTCCCTAATGTGTGTTTACAACTGTAGGGGTGTGTGGCTGTTGGTGTGACGTTATCGATCGTGTCTCCCCTATAAAAGGAATGACACGATCGATGCAGCCGCCACAGTGAAGCACGGGGAAGCCATGGTTACACACGGCTCACCCCGTTCTTCAGCTTCGGGGACCGATCACCGCACTCCAGCGGCGATCGGGTAGGCGAGTCTCGCGGTCCCGGTTCTGGAGCTTTGGACCGGGTCAGGGGAGCGCCGTGACCCACAGCAGGGTAGTAGTACAGTAGGTACCTGTACGTGGATCTGCCCAGCCGTGCCATTCTGCCGACGTATATGTGCAGGAGGCGGTCCTTAAGTGGTTAAGCACAAATTTCTGCAAAATGTATGGAGGACTAAGAGGATATAACAATGACAGTGATGCAGCAAAAAACATATAGCACAGTAATGGAGGTATGTGGTCCAGGCAGTGAGTAAAGGAAGGATTGGGGGCAGGAACAAATAAATCCATCTGTTTATTTTTCTCATCAGCAATCAACAGAAATAAAATTAAGATTCCCCAATATGTACAACTGACACAAGCAAAGGATTGCAGGAGAGACTTACTACCTACCTGCCAGGTATAGGTAACCCTGTCAGTGTCCCTTGTGTCTGCACCATTCCTATCATACTGGCAGTAGTGCGGCCGCTTTATGGGGGCACCAGACTGATTTGTCTTTGTGGCCCAGTCCACCTCATAGGACTAGCGCTGCACTAAAAGTGTAGAGCAAGCCGATGGGGAGTCTTTTCATGCTGCCCCCTGTAAAGTGCTGCCCTAGGCCTGGGCCTTGTTGGCCTAGGCCAAGATACAGCATTGCTCATACTCACTCTGATAAAACCACAAGTAAACATTTTAAGTTTGGCCAGGCACAACTTCTGGGTTATCTAGTTCTAATAAACTGGGGCTCATCAAGGTCTATTCCATCACTGGGAACACCAGTTGCTGAGCCCTGTGAGTCTGCAGACCAGATGTTCCTGGTTCTGCCCATTGTAGATGTCTTGAAATCTGGTCCGTAAAGACACAAAGGGATGTTGTGTAGAAGAAAATTTTGAGACCTAAAGATGTTTTTTTTTACCCAGGATCACATATATGCAGGCGATTTCCAAAACCTTGCTGATCCAAATACTAGGATTAACTACAGTGGTTGACCGCGATATTGTGTCAATCTCGCTCCCTTTCTCGGCGAGATTGAGCACTTGCGAGCTCCATCGCGGGAGCCAGCGCCGAGCTGGCTTGCCGCGATGCAGACAAAGCCGTCATAGAAGCGACGGGGATCCGACGCGGATTCCCGCCAATTCTACACGTGGGCGGAGTTTGTTATGAATCCTGAGAAGGAAGTCCCCGCCGGATTTTAAATAAAAATCCGGCATGGGTTCCCCCCTCAGGAGCATAACGGGCCCTTGGGTCTGGTATGGGTTGTAAGGAGACCCCCTACGCCGAAAAAGCGGCGTGGGGGTCCCCCTAAAATCCATACCAGACCCGTATCCAAAGCACGCCGGCCGGCCGGTCAGGAGGGGAGTGGGGGCGAGCGAGCACCCCCCCTCCTGAGCCGTACCGGGCAGCATGCCCTCAACATGGGGGGGTCAGGTGCTCTGGGGCAAGGAGCGCACTGCGGCCCCCCACCCCAGAGCACCCTGTCCCCATGTTGATGAGGACAGGGCCCCTTCCCGACAACCCTGGCCGTTGGTTGTCGGGGTATGCGGGCGGGAGGCTTATCGGAATCTGGAAGCCCCCTTTAATAAGGGGGCCCCCCAGGTACCGGCCCCCCACCCTAAGTGAATGAGTATGGGGTACATTGTACCCCTACCCATTCACATGCAAGAAAAGTGTAAACACAAATAAATCACACAGTGTATTAAAATATTTTATTAGTTGGCCGCGGGCTTCTGCGGGGGGGTGGGTGCCGCAGTTCTTCACCGCCGTCTGGTTCTCTTCCGCCGCCGGGGGGAGGGGCGCTTTGATAAAAGCGCCCACCACCCGGCGGGCTTCCTTCGACATCTTCGGCGGCGGGGTGGTCTTCGGCGGCAGGCACTGTACATGACCTCCGGAAAATTTACGGCTGGGCATGGCTGGGCACATACTGGTACGTTGCCCTTTAAGTGCCCAGCCATGGGTCACGCGCGCAACCCATAGTTGGGCACTTATATGGCAACGTACCTGTACGTGCCTGTGCCCAGCCGTGCCATTCTGCTGATGTAGGCGCTATTTAAGTGGTTAAAGTATAACTAAAGGCAAAACTTTTTTTTGTTTGGGACCGAGTGGAGGGGGATTAGCACCCCTGTCAATTTTTATTGCTGTCTGGGGCCCGGTTAAGTAGATTTATCCTCTCTATTTGTCCTGTTTATCATTAACATCGAAAGTGAGGCCTCGTACACCTGACCGCTTTCCTCGACAGAATCCATCAAGAAACTTGGTGGCAGAGCTTTTTTTGCTGAGGAAAACGGTCGTGTGTATGCTTTTCATAGAGAAAACTGACGTGGAACTCGACGAGAAAAAAAGGGAACAAGTTCCCTTTTTCCTCGTCGGGAGTCTCAATTTCCTCATCGTGTTCCTCGTCGGGCTGGTTTTCGATGAGAAACACGTTCGTGTGTATGCTTACAAACCCACGCATGCTCAGAATAAAGTATGAGACGGGAGCGCACCTTCGGTAAAAGTAGCGTTTGTAATGGAGATAGCACATTTGTAACAGACTGAAAAGTGCAAATCGTCTCTAAAGGCCCGCACACACGGTCTGACTTTTTGTCAACAAACTTCAAAATCTGCAAGTTTTCAAATTTGTCCAATCGTGTGTACGCTCCATCAGACAAAAGTTTGGTCTGCAAACGGAAAAACTTTTCGGCAACAAAATAACTTTTGTATAAAGTGCAAATAAGCAGAACCAATGTTAAAATCAACCAACAATAGCAGAAGTTAACCAAAGGGTGGCGTTAAGAGCAGAAAAAAGCAGAAAAACCATGTGATGTTGGGAAAGTTATAGAAAAGTTTGCAGAAAAGTCCGAGCATGTGCATGCTATGGGTGTGACCGGACAACTCCCTTCGGACAAAAATCCAAGGGAAAGTTTGTTGGATGTCTGACCGTGTGTACGAGGCTTGACCAAACTTTTACTTAACACGCAGTAACATGAGATTAGCAAAAGCAGCCCCAAGGGTTGTGCCAGTGGAACGAACTTGCCCTGCCATCGTATGTGTTGTACGTCACCGCGTTTGAGAACGAGGAGATTTGGTCTTGGCTGTGTGTACGCAAAGAAAGCTTGTCAAGTTTCTCGACAAGCCTAACAAGAAACTCGTCGAGGAAAACGGTGTGTTTTTTACGACGAGTTCCTCAGTCGTGTGTACGAGGCCTGAGAGTAAAAAGTGAAATTTCCTCTCACTTTCTGTTTGGCTATGGAACAGGAAGTGAAGGGAAATCTCCGCAATGGCACAGAGAAGACGAAAAAAAATCTGACGGTGATTATAAACCTCTCTAACTCTATCCAAAATGAAAACAAAAGTCTTGCCTATTTTCTACTTTAAATGTGGCTGCATTACTTTTCTTTTTTTGGACTAGATACAATTTTCACAAGTACAGAAATATCTCTTAAAGCGGATCTCCACCCTAAAGTGAAGATCCACTGATCGGAACCCTCCCCCCCTCCGGTGTCACATTTGAAACCTTTCAGGGGGGAGGGGGGTGCAGATACCTGTCTAAAGACAGGTATCCGCACCCACTTCCGGCCCGCAGTCTCGGGCAAAAGTCGGGTTTTTCCCGTTGTGTGCTGGGAACTCTCGGCTCCCAGCACACAGCGGGAGCCATTCGGCGGGTGCAGTGCGACACGCGCATGAGCCGTAGGGAACCGGGCAGTGAAGCCGCAGCGCTTCACTTCCTGGTTCCCTCATCGTGGATGGAGAGGGGAGCAGCAGAGAGACGAGCGATCGCTCATCCTCTGCTGCGGACGCCGCTGGACTCCAGGACAGGTACGTGTCCTATTTTTAAAAGTCAGCAGCTGCAGTATATGTAGCTGCTGGCTTTTAAAAAACATTTTTAATGGGCCATCCACTTTAATCTTGCCAAAAATCAAATGTCCTTGTAACTTTCTGTAAACTGAATTAAAATCTCAAACAATATTGTCAGCCTTTCCAGTTATCTTATTTGGGCTACAGAACCCCCCCCCCCCCATTATGAACAATGGGTTTGTAGGACAAAAGCCTTGGGTGACAAAACTTCATAGAAACAGCACAGTAAGTAACCAGGGCTCAAGTCCTACAGGAACGTGTGGGAAAGGAGTTCCTGCACTTTTTTCACAGCAGGAACTCAGTTCCCTTTGTAGGACTAGAGCAGCCGAGCTGCCCGAGCCAATCCTTAACTAAGCGGCGATGCCCAGCTCGAGTCACTGTCAGGGGCAGGCGAACCTTAGTAATCCTTTATGTTACTGGCCGCTTCCTGTATATGGATTCATCAGGTAGTGTTCCGGGTATTCCGTCACTTCCTCGATGCCGCAATGTCTCCTGGGAGCTTTTGTCATTGCCTTTTTCCTTTACCTTACTGCAGTCCTGGTTTCATGTCCTCATTGTTCGTTTTTGCTTTGAAGTTGCTGTAATTCTGCTCTGATCTCCACACTTCCTGCTTGTCTGGCTCCTTAGGAAAAATCTCATGGCAGCTTTTCACTGTGGTCCAAGCTGTCATTACTGTGTGTCTAAAACTCCTCAGAACCAATCAGATTCATTTTAAAAACAAAACACTGCCCTGTATTTGTTTGTTTTTGTTCTGTGTGTCTCTTTACTTCACAGAAACATGAAACCAGTTTAAAAATGAAACTAAACTGCAGGCACATTATATGATTGATTTTTATCTATTTTTAATCATTTTTAAAAGGAATCAGTTAACTATTATGTCTATATACCCTGTAAACAGTCATTTCAGCAAAAAAACTTTTTTTCTTTAGTGACCCTTTAATTGAACAAGCTGAAATTAGAAGCTGATTGGCTACCACACACAGCTACACCAGATTTTGCACTCTCCAGTTTTAGTAAACAACCTCATGGTATAATTTTGATTTTAGCATAGATACGCTGTGTCCCTCTTTGTATAAAGATTATGCCAATGTCTGCTTGTATTGTGGTGAAGGGCAATCTGGAGACAAGCAGTCGGTACAATTCCAGGCCATCCAGCGCTTAAGAGGTTCTACATCCTAAATTTTCCTGGAGTCATGCCACAGATTGGCCAAAACCTTCATAACATTTTAAGTACCGTATTTATCGGCGTATACCGCACACTTTTTCCCCCTTAAAATAAGGGGAAAATCGTGAGTGCACGGTATACGCCGATACCCGCTTCCCGCGCTCAGTTTGAACTGAGCCGCCGACATATACCGAGTGCAGTACACTCGGGTACATTCGGCCAGGTTTGGCTTTGCTCGTGCTCACGCCAGAGGTGTATTTAGGTTTTGTGCTGCCCTAGGCCTGACTAAACGTGTGCACCCTCTAATTTAAATATGACCCACCCCTTCCTATCAAAGCCACATCCCTGTCATATTCATGGGAGAGAGAAGGACAGAGGGATGCCCTGGGAGAGAGAAGGACAGAGGGACGCCCTGGGAGAGAGAAGGACAGAGGTACGCCCTGGGAGAGAGAAGGACAGAGGGACGCCCTGGGAGAGAGAAGGACAGAGGGATGCCCTGGGAGAGAGAAGGACAGAGGGACACCCTGGGAAAGAGAAGGACAGAGGGACGCCCTGGGAGAGAGAAGGACAGAGGGACGCCCTGGGAGAAAGAAGGACAGAGGGACGCTCTGGGAGAGAGAAGGACAGAGGGACGCCCTGGGAGAGAGAAGGACAGAGGGACGCCCTGGGAGGAGGAGAGAGGGATGCCGTGGGAAGAGGACAGAGGGCCGCCCCCCACAAAGTGCCGCCCTAGGCCTGGGCCTTGTTGGCCTAGGCCAGAATACATCCCTGGCTCACGCATAAATGTCACAGAGCGTGAGCACAAGCGATGCCGAGCCTGGCCGAATGTACCCGAGTGTACTGCACTCGGTATATGTCGGCGGAGGCGTTCAAACTGAGCGCGGGAAGCGGTGATTCGACTCGAGGCGCGCGCCGGGGAAGCCGGGAGGACACCACTGATGCCGAAGACGGACGCCGGACCGGACAAGGCCGCCGATGGACGCTGCCCAAGACACCAAAACTGTAAGTATTAAAAGTACTAAAATGTTTTTTTTACAGGTCCACATTAGGGGTGCGCGCTATACGCCGGAGCGCGCAATACCCCGATAAATACGGTAGATAAACTTTATTTTTGGCAAGTACAAATTCAAACCTTAATGCAGACATACCCTCTATCAATCTCAAGAGTCTCCGAATCATGGTATGCCGAGTTATAAAATCCATCACTGTCGTTTAAAGCCATGGTAGTGGTATTTTCTGTCTTGCAGTTAAGACTTTATTTTTTCATATGTTTCTTCTTACATGGTATTCTGAAAAAAAAAAAATATAAATGTTAAACAATAGCAGGCACAATCGATACAGATAAACTATTAAGTCTCGTACACGCGATCAGACTTTCCAACGGGAATTGTGTGATAGCAGGATGTTGTCAGATAATCATGCTTTAAAAATTTTCGACAACAAATGTGTGATTATCCGATCGTGTCCGTCAAAAAAATCCAAAGTACAAACATGCATGCTTCGAAGCAATGCTAACCATAAGACAACATTAGCAGAAGTTGCCCAAAGGGTGGCGCTAAAGAGCTGAAAAACAATGTAGTTTCGTGTATGTTGGCCAACAATTCTTTGCAATTTGTATGCAATACAAGTTCACGACCAACGCCCTTCGCACAAATTTCCATGGCTTTGTCCGATGGAAATCCGACTGTGTGTACCAGGCTTCATACTGACTTATATTTAGCCCCATTCAAGCTCGATTTGCATATCCCTAATGTCAGAGGTAAGCAAAGAAAAACGATTTATACTGCAAATCAACATATATTTGGATGACAAGGTTTATTGCATAAATTCATCAGGTTTACACATGGCATAGAGTGTGGCAGATATCTACTGATGAGGCCCAGTGGGAGGGGTAAAATGCATTAAGCCATCTGTGAAGGCTGTGTGGATGCCAAGGCAGCAACCTCTGCATGATTTTATCTTTTTTGATATAAGTGTAATGATTTAAATTTTTTCTAAATAAATGGCAGTATTACACTATATGCTCTCTCCTCCGTTTTTGTTGGAACGATACCACTGTGGATTGTTGCTGATCGAGTGAGCCTGAGGGACCTTGATTATCGGGAGGAGGCCAGCAGACACCTAAATTCCAAGGCCAATTACAACAAATTCCGTGGACGGACATCACCACCTCAATACATGCACATATACCATTTCCATCTGGTGAGTGGGGAACCAGGAGGGGAGCACAAACAGTCACCTGAATTTTTGATTTTGAAGTTGTCATGAAAAGTCACGGAAAGTCACTCTCTACAGGAGAGTCAGGACGCTCTCTACGTTGCAGATAGAGAAAGGAGCTGTGTGTTAGTGGGCGTCCTGGCTCTACTGTAGTCCAACTTAGGGAGGGGGCGAGCACGACACTCCACACCAGGGAGAAAGCCTTGCATTACTGTGTGTAGTTACAGACAGAAGAACAAAAAGTGAGGATTTGTCAGAAGAAATAAGGACATTTAAAAGCAAAGACAAAGGATGAGGTAAGTGAAGGAGGACTGCACTAAGATAAACAAAGCTAGTTAGGAAAAAAAAATTGTACCGTTACAACCCCTTTAACCTTTTTTTGGTTAATTCTCCATTAAGGGGGTATGCCAGGGGGCGTGTCCTATGCCTACATACGTTTGCAAGTAGGTGTCCCTCATTACCATCTCAAAATGTATGATGTTATCACTGCTCACTACACTGAACCTCCAGAGTGCATTGCAGTGTGAATAGGATACAAAGAAAACAATTGTTTTCTGCATGTCCTAGCAGTGACCTGTGTTCATCCAGTGTAAAACATAGGTCACACCACTATGTTTGAACAGGGTCTAAACCAAGAATATTCTTCCATTTATGTATAATGTAATATCAACTAAAATAACTTACATCTAACAGGAAACAGTTTTTCATACAGTAGGTACGATTTTTATAAAAAAAATTCCGAACTCACCACTGGGAACATTTTTATTCACTTCCTTATTCCCCCATGCAATAACTACTTAATGGAGGTTCTAACCTTTCCCCATTATAATAATAAAAAACATGTTTTATCCTTAGATTCACTTTAAGCATATTAACATTATTAATCCATGAAGCCAAAGTGAATAAAAGCTTAATTTATAATTACATTTACTTAGATAGTGTATAATCATTTATTTATCGAGATGCTATCACTGGAGAGAAGTGGAGTAACTGCAGATGTTTTAGAAAATTATAGAGTGAGAAGCTGAATTAATGAAATTCACTTCTCACCCTGCAATCTACCTCTCCATTGCCACTGCTTTTTTCCATTACTTCTGTTAATAAGGTTTTACAACTGACGAAGGTATACAGTTTTAGTTACTTGGTGACAAAAGTTTTTAACAGTGCCCATGGTACCCTTTGTTTGCATAGCTTAATGTGGTTCAACTTCAGAAGCCACAACCTGGTCCTAGTAAGTACAGTCCATTGAAACCTCAGTATAGTAACAATAATCCAGTAAAGGTAAATTATTTGCTACATTTAAATTTATGCAGGCATCCAGACATTACTTACAGTTTGGTTATTATGTAGAATAATTTTGCAGGTATGTTTGTAGATGCAGGAAGGTATAGTGATTTAAAGTGGATGTCACAATGTAGAGTATAAGATTTCCTATCATCTGTGCCCAGTCTTGCCACACAGAGTTAATCCAGATCTGAGAAATACTCTTTTAATGTTCAGTAAAAATGAACAGAATTCCAGATAAAAACCTGCAGAAATAAAAAGTCTGTTTTCTCTCTTCTTGCTTTGAGTGACAGGTTATTTACATATCTAGCTTGGACATGTTTACTTAAATGTTATGTTATGTTTATCATAACATGAGGTGATTCACAGTATAAAAAGTGAGAAATCCACCCCTCCCCCACATAACACATCCTGGTAATATACAATGGACTCTGGATCACCTCATGTTATGATAAACATAACATAACATATGATAAACATGTCCTAGCTAGATATGTAAATAACCTGTCACTCAAAGCAAGAAGAGAGAAACAGACTTTATAGTTTGGCAGGTTTTTATCAGGAATTCTGTTAATTTTCACTGAACATTAAAAGAGGATTACTCAGCACTGGATCAACTCTGTGTGGCAAGGCTGGGCACAGATGATAGGAAATCTTATACTCTACATTGTGACATGCACTTTAAGCATATGTTTTAGTCTCTTTAGTAAGAGCATTCTCCCGCCTTGATTTCTTTTGTGGTCAAACTAATCATTGCATATTAAACTGCAGATCTTGTGCATCTACATGTTCAACAATAACTGTGCACAGTTTAGATACCCACATGTAAATATGCCTGTACATGGGGTAATAAGTTTAGCAGTCTGTTGGCAGTTGCCCCAATAAAAGGGAACTTGTTGAAATTTACAGTATGCATTTGGATGGTTGTGTTGTGTTTGCTGAAAGTACACTAAAATTGGCCATACATTCAAACGGACACTGGTATGAAAATTTGTACAAAAAATGCTCAGTGCATTTGATGATTTCATTTGGAAGTACTTCAACATTTTGTTTGCTTTTACCATTAAATTTGGAATAAATGGACTTAACCAAAAGAAAACCATGCACACTGTTAGAAACTTGTTTCTGCGAGAGAAAATTTCCATCCTGCACCCTGGAATTTTCTTATCACTGCGGTTGAAAATTTATGTTGAATTGATCCCTCTAAGGCCGCGTACACACGATCAGTCCATCCGATGAGAACAGTCCGAAGAAACGTTTTCATCAATTAACCGATAAAGCTGACTGATGGTCTAATGTGCCTACACACAATCAGTTACAAAAACGATCGTGTCAGAACGCGGTGACATAAAACACAACTACGTGCTGAAAAAAATGAAGTTCAATGCTTCCAAGCATGCGTCGACTTGATTCTAAGCATGCGTGGATTTTTAACCGATGGTCGTGCCTACTAACGATCGGTTTTGACCTATCATTTAGGCGTCCATCAGTTAAATTTTAAAGCAAGTTCTCTTTTTTTTGACTGAAGGATAACTGACCAATGGGGCCCACACACGATCGGTTTGGGTCAATGAAACGGACCTTCAGTCCGTTTTCATCGGTTTGGACCGATCGTGTGTACGCAGCCTAACAAACAGAAAATGAAACAAGCATTCTTAAAATTAAAATTTTCAAATCAAATTCTACTAATGTATGGTCAATATAAAATAGGCCCTCAACCTCCAATAAGGTGAGGCCTAGTGCTTCTCATTTTATTAGTTAAAGTGATACTAAATTATATATTTTTTTTCTTTAAAAATAATAAACATGCAATCATTTTGCACAGAGCAGCCCAGATCCTCCTTTTTCAGGTCCCTGGCCGGCGCTGCTGGCCCCTCCCATCTGTCGAGTGCTCCCACAGCAAGCAGCTTGCTATGGGGCACCTGAGCCGATCCGCAGCTCTGTGTGTCCATTCAGACACAGAGCTGTGGTTCGGCCCCGCCCCCTCTCTCTCCTGATTGACTAACTGATTTTGACAGCAGCGGGAGCCAATGGCCAGTGTCTCAGCCAATCAGGAGGGAGAGTCCTGGGTGGCCGAGGCACTTGTGCACATCGTTTGATAGAGATAGGGCTTAGGTAAGTATTAGGGGGGATGCTGCACACAGAAGGTTTTTTATCTTAGATAAAAAAAACTTCTGCCTTTAAAACCACTTTAACTCTTTCCTCTGTATTATTCTTCATCCCAGTCATGTAGCCATCAATCTTTATTTTTTCCTTCAGGGCTATTTTATGTAAACTCAAGGAAATGCTCAATGTATGTTTTGCTTGGAGCACAATTACCCTTTGCTGCTAATGTTACTTTCTGTCATTTTTTTATTACCTTGCCTGTGCAGGACAAAATGTCTGTTCAGACACAGTCACTGCCTGTCCACAAAAGGGTCCCCCCTTGATGTTTTACACCCACCTTACCTTTGCTGCCTTGCTATTTCCTCCATCTCAGCCAGCAAGACTATCTGATGCTTCTGGGTATAGGGGGATCATGACCTTGTGATAATGCTTGGCCCTAGCTGTCAGTTGTTAGGTGAACCCCGCCATTCACAATATCCCAGCACTGCACAAGTAAATAATCAACAGGAAAATGATCTATACATAGAAAAACACTCAACCACATAGAATGAAAAATAAAATATAATGAGAAAATATCAAACTATAATCTTATAAAATTAGTATCCACAGTTGAAGTACATATGACAAAAACATTCAATATCAAACATGTATCATAAATTCCATGCAGAAGTTAATATAAGTAATATTCTCTGTATCAAACATCTGCCCTTTGAAGTAATAGATCCTGTCATGTCTAAAGTAAATCCAAACTGTGTCACACAACAACTTCTGGATTTCATCATCCATAAGAACCAGACTCACCCTAAAATATGACCTCCAAGCTATAGGTAGGTCACAATGCACCACAAAGTATTTCCCATGGACATTTACTGTAAACTACAATTTGTATCATAAGAGCTAGCTTAGTCCTGCTTCTTGAGGAAATATTGAGGACATCTTCATGTCGTTCTTGAAATTTCCCTTTGCAAAGAACACTCAATCATGAAAAAATAATAATAATTTTTGCTTGCACATGAATGGGTGAAGGAAGTCAGCAGAGTTTCACCATATCCACTAAGCTCTGTGAACAGTCTTTGTGACTTTAGTAAATCAACCCGTTGGTTAGCAAAATCTGGCATTTGCGGCAGTGCTGCCACCAGTTTAACTGACAACAGGCTTGGATTGTATTAAAGGCAGTGCTGTATTATGGCCTAGGCTGACAAGGCCCAGGCCTAGGGCGGCACTTTGTGGGGGGGGCGGCAAAAAAGCCTGTCTACCTGTCCTCATCCCACCCTGTCCCCCTGTCCTCATCCCACCCTGTCCCCCTGTCCTCATCCCACCGCGTCCCTCTGTCCTCATCCCACCCTGTCCTCATGTCCTTATCTCACCCTGTTCCCCTCCCACCGCGTCCCTCTGTCCTCCTCCCATGAAAATGACAGGGCCGGTCTTAAAAAGGAAGGGGTGTAGTCTTGACAGGAAGGGGTGCGTCATATATAAAGTAGTGGGTGTGCGAGTTTCGTCAGGCCTAGGGCAGCACAAAACCTAAATACACCCCTGATTAAAGGGGTTCTAAAGGTACACATTTTTTTCCTAAATAGCTTCCTTTACCTTAGTGCAGTCCTCCTTCACTTACCTCATCCTTCGATTTTGCTTTTAAATGTCCTTATTTCTTCTGAGAAATCCTCACTTCCTGTTCTTCTGTCTGTAACTCCACACAGTAATGCAAGGCTTTCTCCCTGTTGTGAAGTGCTATGCTCGCCCCCTCCCTTTTACTACAGGAGAGTCAGGACGCCCACTAACACACAGCTCTATTCTCTATCTGCAACATAGAGAGCGTCCTGACTCTCCTGCTTGCCCCCTCAAGGGAGGGGGCGAGCATGACACTCCACATCAGGGAGAAAGCCTTGCATTACTGTGTGGAGTTACAGACAGAAGAACAGGAAGTGAGGATTTCTCAGAAGAAATAAGGACATTTAAAAGCAAAATGGAAGGATGAGGTAAGTGAAGGAGGACTGCACTAAGGTAAAGGAAGCTATTTAGGAAAACAAAATTGTACCTTTACAACCCCTTTAAGTACTGAGATCATGTTGCAATATTCTAGGAAGTCTCCTTAATTTTTGATATTGTCTGAAACAGTTCATAATCTGATTGCTACACGGAAACAATTAGTACAATTAGGTGTTAGCATTAGTCTTTCTGTTTACTAAGAGAGTGGAAATCATTCTGAAATTCGTATTGAAAGACCTGTGTAAATATTAGCTGAAACCTGGAGAATCTATTTCAGATACCACACTGTAGCAATGCAGATAAGAGGAATTATTTAAGCAAACACTAACAGTAGGTTGTAAATAACTAATGCCTAAATACTGGTTTGATTTTCCCAAATTATTTGCCAATTCAATTTTAAATATTTATTTATAAAATTGCTTATATTGGCAGTTTCAATACAGAAGCGGAATGGATAGGGGGGTTACTCATGGGTACTCATGGCCCTGAAAAGGCCCATATCTGAACCAAGTTAACAGTACTTGCCTTTTTTCACCATCACTGCCTTGAAGTGTATGTGAAACCAACGCTCTGCTCTGCCCCTCCAGAGCTCACTGGAGTGCCAGGATGTGGAGGGGTTGGGAGTGATTGGATCAATCTCCCAATTTCTTGATGAGAGGCTGAGCCAGCTGCAGCTTCAGGCATCTGGGTGGATCCCAACTGTAGTCAGCATCGATCCATAGTCTGGACCGGCTGAGTGATGTCAGCCGACAGCAGATTTCAGCCCGCTGTCAGTTGAAAATGGGTCACAAGTGTGCAGAACGAAGTGCACTCCTGTGAACCACAGGAGAAGTAGGGCCAAAAGAACATTGGCCCTACTTCTCTATAAAGGGTCTGTCTACAAAAAGTAACATTTTATTTATACATGGCACCTTGCAGGTTAAGCCTGCCCTTGGCTTCTTTTTTTTCCAAGTCTTTATTTAACCACTTTGCAACCGCCCTATAGACAAAGTACGTCTACAGGGCGGTTGCTTAACTCTAAGTGGCCGTTAATTAACGGCTTCTTAGAATCGCGCTCCGGCGCGCCCCCTGAGGCGCACACACGGGAGCATCCGGATCACAGTAAATCGCAGCTGATAGCGGCGGTTTACCACGTGATCCCTCCGTCCAATGACGGAGCGAACACTTGTAAACAAACCGGCGTCATTTGATGACGCCGGTTCCTCCCTCCTCTCTCTGTACCGATCAGTACAGTGTGAGAGGAGAGGGGAGGGAGCAGATGTCAGCGGCAGTGCTGTGGGCTGGATCTGTGATAAATGTAGTCACAGATCCATCCATCCATCCCTCCCTGCTCAGCCATTCCTGCTGCAATACTCTGCAATACTGGGGAATACTCGGCTGGGCATACTCTGCAATACTCTGGCAATACTCTGGGCATACTCTGGCAATACTCTGGCAATACTCTGGGCATACTCTGGCAATACTCTGGCAATACTCTGGGCATACTCTGGCAATACTCTGGGCATAATCTGCAATACTCTGGGCATACTCCGCAATACTCTGGGCATACTCCGCAATACTCTGAGCATACTCTGCAATACTCTGAGCATACTCTGCAATACTCTGAGCATACTCTGCAATACTCTGGGTATACTCTGGGCATACTCTGCAATACTCTGGGCATACTCCGCTATACTCTGGGCATACTCTGGGCATTCTCTGCAATACTCTGGGCATACTCTGCAATACTCTGGGCATACTCTGGGCATACTTCGCAATACTCTGGGCATACTCCGCAATACTCTGGGCATACTCTGCAATACTCTGGGCATACTCTGCAATACTCTGGGCATACTCTGCAATACTCTGGGCATACTCCGCAATACTCTGGGCATACTCCGCAATACTCTGGGCATACTCTGGGCATACAGAGCCCCTGTCCCCGTGAGCTCGCATGCAGAAGCGAACGCATACACAAGTCCCGCCCACATTTGAAAACGGTGTTTAAACCACACATGTGAGGTATCTCTGCGAACGTTAGAGCGAGAGCAATAATTTTGGCCCTAGACCTTCTCTGTAACTAAAAACATGTAACCAGTAAAAATATTTAAAGCGTCGCCTATGGAAATTTTTAAGTACCGAAGTTTGGCGCCATTCCACAAGCGTGAGCAATTTTGAAGGGTGACATGTTAGGTATCTATTTACTCGGCGTAACTTTATCTTTCATATTATGCAAAAATATTGGGCTAACTTTAATGTTTTTTTTTAAAAGCACAAAACTGTTTTATTTCCAAAAAAAAAACGCGTTTGAAAAATTGCTGTGCAAATACCATGCGCGATGAAAAGTTGCAACGGCCGCCATTGTATTCTCTAGGGTCTTTGCTAAAAAGCATGTATAGGGGCAGATTCACAGAGAATTAGATTCTCGTAGAGTATCAGAAATACACTACGCTGCCGTTTTTTACCTGGCTCTACGTGGAATCCAGGTAGATTTTGTCCAATAAACGACGGCGGCGTAGTGTATTTCTCCCGTCGCAATCCATCTGCGCGAGTAGGGGGCGTGAAGCATTTAAAATAGGCGCGTTCCCGCGGCGATCGAACTGCGCATGCTCCGTTTGCAAATTGCATTGCGCGAAAACACGTCGTCACGTCGTAGTAGCGTCGTTTACGTACATTCCTATTCCCGAACGAGTTACGTTAAAAAAAAAAAAAATATTTTCAAATCGACGCGGGAACGACGGCCATACTTTACATGGTTTACGCACTGTTAGACCAGCAAAAAGCTCCTCTAACATTACGTAGCCAAAAAATGACGTAGGCGATTGCGAGGGACACGCGTACCTTCGTGGATCGCCGTAAAAAGTCATTTGCATATCCCGACACATGAAAACGACGCGAACTCCTCCCAGCGGCCGCAAAAATATCGCAGTGTAGATCCGAAGGCTTACGAGGATGTAAGCCTCTCGGATCGAAGCCCGAAGCCGCCGTATCATGGTTTGAGGATTCAAACTAGTGATACGGCGCGCGAAATTTGAAATTACTCCTGTCTAACACCAGTTAGACAGGCGTAATTGCTCTGTGAATCTGGGCCATAATGTTTTGGGGTTCTATGTAATTTTCTAGCAAATAAATGATGATTTTTACATGTAGGAGAGAATTGTCAGAATTGGCCTGGGTGCTCCCTGCATGTTGGGCCTCTGTATGTGGCCACACTGTGTAAAAGTCTCACACATGTGGTATCGCCATACTCGGGAGGAATAGCAGAATGTGTTTTGGGGTGTAATTTGTGGTATGCATATGCTGTGTGTGAGAAATAACCTGCTAATATGAAAATTTGATGGAAAAAAAAATCTTGATTTTGCAAAGAATTGTGGGAAAAAATTACAACTTTAAAAAACTCACCAGGCTTCTTTCTAAATACCTTGGAATGTCTTCTTTCCAAAAAGGGGTCATTTGGGGGGTATTTGTACTTTTCTGGCATGTTAGGGTCTCAAGAAATGAGAGAGGCTGTCAGTACATCAGGTGTGATGAAATTGATCAATTTTCAGTAATTGGTACCATAGCTTGTAGACCCCATAACTTTCACTTTTTTAACCAAAGATATGTAGCAGTATACATTTTAGGCCAAATTTATGAAGAAAAATTACTTTTTTGCAAAATTTTATAATAGAAATGAAGAAAAATTATTATTTTTTGCAAAATTTTGTTCTTTTTTCATTTATAGCAAAAAAAATTATAACCGCAGAGGTGATCAAATACCACCAAAAGAAAGCTCTATTTGTGGAAAAAAAAGGACAAACTGTGAGAGCACCGAAAGCTAGAAATTGGTCTGGTTATTAAGGGTGTTTAAGTGCCCAGTGGTCAAGTGGTTAAAGAAAACTGAGCTTACAAGAGTTAGTATGCAAGCACAGTAGAAACAAACAAAGCTACACTTACCATTGAAGGTAGACACAACAGAAGATCATGATAACAGATAGTATGGATACCTAGACTTTGGTTAGTGTTCAGGATTATTAGGGAGGACTACTAGAATAGGTTCCTTAGCCAGAACCCAGCTTGGGGAAAAAAATAGAAGTCTTCAGTTCTCAAAAAAAAAGCTCAAGCTGCAATACTCACCCTATTTCCAGTTCCTTCCCCCACAGACTCACCATTCTAGTGCAGCTCCTCTTCTGGGTTGAGTGACACCTGACCTCAGCTTCATTCAACCCGCTTCCTGTGAGTCCTGGGCACTGCTCTCTACAATAGGATATAAAGGATATAAGGACCTAGGATGTGACATAACCATACAGAAAACATGAATGAAGTAAGGAGGTGCTACCTCATAAAACAAATAAACAAATAATTTGATGTGATCAAGTACTAAAAAAGTAATAATAATTACCCTCTCTATCACCGTGATTGGACTTTCTTTGGTTTGTGAATATATTTCATAAGATTGCTTTCACTTTAATATGATTTATTGTATTGAGGATACACACCATTAGATTCATTGGATCCTTTATTATTTATTATTTAGTACTTGATCACATTTGTTATTGTTTGTTATTTGTTTATTAGTTTTATGAGGTAGCGCCACTCTTCACAAATTTTTCATTAATTTTGAAATGGTTATCCACTTTTAAAGGAGCAGCTTAACTCATCAATTATTCATATAATGTATTGGCACCATTCTTTGTCAACTTTTATCCCACATAACAGTACAGACGACACCTGGAAAAAATGTTGAGTGATGCTTCTATCATGGGGAATGCTGTACCCAGAGTGGGGCTTTAAAATATTGGTTTTGTAGTGTTAAGCAAGTTTTAAGGAGTCATGAAATAGTTTTATAGAACTGAGATGATGGGAGAGCATTAAGCAATAAGCATTAGGTAAAGCTGGCCGTGCACGCGTCAATATTTCTTTTATTCAACCAAAGGGACAAATTTCGATCCATGTATGGCTGGCTTAAAGGGTCACTAAAGGATTTTTTTTTTTTTTGCTGAAATGACTGTTTACAGGGTATAGAGACATAAAAGTTAACTGATTCCTTTTAAAAATGATACAAAATAGATAAAAATCAATCATATAATGTGCCTACAGTTTCAGTTTCACTTTTAAACTGGTTTCATGTTTCTGTGAAGTAAAGAGACACACAGAACAAAAACAAACAAATACAGGGCAATGTTTGTTTTTAAAATGAATCTGATTGGTTCTGAGGAGTTTTAGACACATAGTAATCACACCTCTTTGATCATGGACCACAGTGAAAAGCTAGCATACGTTTTTTCATAAGGAGCCAGACAAGCAGGAAGTGTGGAGATCAGAGAAGTATTACAGCTACTTCAAAGCAAAAACAAACAATGAGGACATGAAACCAGGACTGCGGTAAGGTAAAGGAAGCCATTTAGCGAAAAAAAAATCCTTTAGTGATCCTTTAAGGTGTAAAGCACAGCTCTGAGAAGGATATGGTAAAAGAGAGAGGACAAGTAATTGGGAGTGGGGGGTGATTTATCAGGAACATGAATACAGCACTACTCAATGTGGTAAAGGTCTGATATAAACTTTAAGCATAAGAAGGTCTAATTGTTTAAGCACTTTACTGAGTATTGAGGTAAGGTATCTAAACTGGGGCAAAGAAATTTTTCCCCTGTGGGTTTTTTTTAGCAGCGAAAAATCCAACAATTACAAAATTATATGTTAAAAGGGTTTATTAAATGTGTACATTTGGACACAGTCATGATAATAAAAACATTTTTGAATCTCCATTCACAAGAATAAAAATACATACATACAGTTACAAACACAACTTTGCAATTACAGTTGTACATAGCAAGGACATCTGTATATGTTGAATTACTGACGCGTTTCAATCCCTGATGCGGGATTTTCTTCAGAGGATTTATAGTTTTCTGTAATGGAATAAGTAATGAATTTAAATTGAATACCTAGGTGTATGCCCAATGCATAGGCGTGCACAGCCTATTGCATTAGGGTGTGCACCCAAAAACTCAAGCACACATACGTGTGTATGTGTGTGTATATATATATATATATATCCGGAGGGTTGAACATTGAGTTGGCCCACCCTTTGCAGCTATAACAGCTTTAACTCTTCTGGAAAGGCTGTCCACAAGGTTTAGGAGAGTGTCTATGGGAATCTTTGACCATTCTTCCAGAAGCTCATTTGTAAAAGGGCAGTGATGTTGGACGAGAAGGCCTGGCTTGCAGTCTCTACTCTAATTCATCCCAAAGGTGTTCAATCAGGTTGAGGTCAGGACTCTCTGCAGGTCAGTCAAGTTCCTTCATCCCAAACTCACTCATCCATGACTTTATGGACCTTGCTTTGTGCACTGGTCCAAATAATATGTTGTGGGGTTGTTTTCCAGGGGTTGACCCCTTAGTTCCAGTGAAGGGAACTCTTAAGGTGTCAGCATATCAAGACATTTTGGACAATTTAATGCACCTTACTTTGTGGGAACAGTTTGAGGATGGCACCTTCCTGTTTCAACATGACTGCTCACCAGTGCACAAAGCAAGGTCCATAAAGACACGGACTTAGCAGGGGGGGGGGGGGGGGGAATTAACTTCAAGTGCAGTAATTCACATTATAACCATGACTAAAACATATACAATTAAGTGTAACAATCTAAAAAAAAAAAAATTCCAAAGTGATAGAATGATGTGAATCTCCCAAATGAAGTTGTTGCACTTGAAGGTAATTTGAATTGCAATTATCTGTAGAGGGGTTTCCACCCTCCCTGCTAAGGCAGCACTGGTGGGCACTGATAGGCAGAACTGATGGGCACTAATAGGCTGCACTGATTGGCAGCACTGATTGGCAGCGTTGGTTGGCATGGATAGACAGCATTGGTTGGCACGGATAGGCAGCATTGGTTGGCAGTGCACTGATTGGCAGCATTGGTTGGCACTGGTTGGCACTGATAAGCAGAATTGGTTGGCACTAATAAGCAACACTGGCACGCATAGGCAGTACTGGTTGGCACTGATTGGCAGCATTGGTTGGCACTGATAGGCAGCACTGGTTGGCACTGATAAGCAGCACTGGCACGGATAGGCAGCATTGGTTGGCACGGATAGGCAGCATTGGTTGGCACAGATAGGCAGCATTGGTTGGCACTGATAAGCAGCACTGGCACGGATAGGCAGCATTGGTTGGCACAGATAGGCAGCATTGGTTGGCACTGTAAAGCAACACTGGCACTAATTGGCAGCATTGATTGGCAGGGAGTTTCACAGGCAGCAGATCGTGAGAATTACCAGAGCTGTTCAGTGTATGAAGCTGTCAGATAATGACACTACATGCAGGGAGAGAGACCAGCTGTTAAAAGTCAGTGGCAGTTGTTAGTTTCCTCGCCACATACTGTGACTACTGTAAATGTATTGACTGATGCCCTTGACTCCCCCCTCTTATTTCCTTTTTATGTGAATGTATGTAACTGTTCCATTACTCTGTATGCACCTATTTTACTCAATAAAAACCTTTTGTTCAATGGAAAAGTCAGTGGTGATTTCGGGGGTGGGTGGGACTGAACAGTTATTAAACACCAGCCAATGGCATATGTCTGGGCGCTACATTTCTCTGGCTCCGCCCCCTCTCTGAAGCAGCGAATCATTAGCTGGTGTTGATGGCAGTTGGTCCTGCCCCCCCCCCCGACATCACGGCTGAGTTGTGATGACTTACAACTCAGCCGCTATGTCGGGGGTGGGCGGGACCAAGCGGCATCAACACCAGCCAATGATTGAGTGGGCTTCATAAAGCGGGCGGCCAACACAGTGCTGCCAAGCCGTGTGTGACTTTCAGAGAGTCATGCTAGGGAGAGAGGCACCCCTGGGGGCACGCACGAGGGTACGATCGGCACCTATAGTGAAGCATTAAGGGCGTTATTATAGGATGCATTGTTGATGCTTCCATACAAATTGTATTAGTTTGAAATGGTATATGGATGGACCAACAGTATACAAAAATATGCCCTAAAAAAATTCTATATATTGATATGTTGTAATAAAGTAGCTTTTGCTAATTGGTTAGTGTTAACAAGGATAGCTTAGATGGTGTTTGATGGCTGTTCAGTCCCGCCCACCCCCGAAATCATCACTGACTTTTGACAGCTGGTGTCTCTCCCTGCATGTAGTGTCATTATCTGACAGCTTCTTACACTGAACATCTCTGGTAATTCTCACGATCTGCTGCCTGTGAAACTGTTTGCAGCGGGGGCCACATACTCTCTTGGATGCAGCATTTCTGGGGAGATCTCTGGAGACAGCATGGGTGATTAGGTTGTGCTAAGGCACGCCCGTGCGCACGCCTATGGCCCAATGGTTAGAAAACAAGAATATATAGTTATAGTTGTAGGAACAGTATTCGTAACTGTAGTCCCACCAAATATGTTAAAAAGAGATCCTGGTGGTCTCCCGGCCGCTGAACCTCCCAGAACACAGTGCTGCCAAGCCGTGTGTGACTTTCAGAGAGTCATGCTAGAGAGAGAGGCACCCCTGGGGGCACGCACGAGGGTACGATCGGCACCTATAGTGAAGCATTAAGGGCGTTATTATAGGATGCATTGTTGATGCTTCCATACAAATTGTATTAGTTTGAAATGGTATATGGATGGACCAACAGTATACAAAAATATGCCCTAAAAAAATTCTATATATTGATATGTTGTAATAAAGTAGCTTTTGCTAATTGGTTAGTGTTAACAAAGATAGCTTAGATCAAGGTTTCCATTAAAATCTAATTTCCCGAGGATCCCAGGTCAACCTTCCGCCATGATGACATCTAAGGAAGGACGAATAGGGTAAAAGTTACCAAGTGGCCTACAAGGAGTCACAGGTAATAGAGGAAGGAGTCCACATGATGGTTGGCATGGAGGGGAAGGGAAAGGGGAAAAAAGGGGAAAAGGCAGAAGGGAAGGGAGAGAAAGGGTTTCCCGCACCTAGGTCAAGTATATAATTAAATGTTTTTATTCGATATTGGGATAATATCAATTGATATATTAGTGTGTTACCAAGAGGGAGTGAGCAGAAAGGGTGTGTCACAGAGTGAATGTTACTGAAAGACTGACATGTGGAACTGGATCCAAAAACGTGCACATGAGTGGAACCAGATCTCCAAACGTATTAGTCATATTTAGTCTGCCATATCCAAATGGATAGGCAGATCGAGGATGGAAGAATTTTGCTTATGCGCAGCGCTCTTCACTTTCCATATGTCTGTCTTTTCCATTTCAGGTATCTAAACTGGTAGCTCACAATTCTTCCAGATGAGAAATTAAGTATAATATGTGAAATCACTCCTAGATGACAGGGGAAATGCAAAATGCTGCAACTGAGAACAGGCATCGTTAGGGACTGTTTGTATTTTCTAAATGTGCTGAATGTGGAATTAAGGAAGAGGGATTCTGGAGTATATTAAGTGCGTAAACCTATAATCTGGAAGGTGAAACTATGAATGAAGAATGAAAAGGCAGTTGGTTTAGGGCAGGATCACAATAAGTGGAGTCAATTACCTGTCTCTGTTTGACATGTCTAGCAGGGCTGAAGAATTAGGGATCTTGTCAAGAACAGCTAAACTTTTCAACCAGTGTGTGGGCACCACATCATTTGTTTTCTAATTTTATTGTTGAGGAAACATTTGTGGGCTAAGGTGGAAATGTTTTCCAATTTTTCCCTATTAAAAAATATAAAAATATGATCTAAACCTCAGACATGAAATATGAAAAAAGCAGTCGCTTCTGACAGCTTTTCCCAACACCAAGAGATAAAAAGGTGACATGGCAGAGAGCTGTCTTATATTCACTGACTTATATTCACAGCTACCCTTCTTCTCCAAACCATGTGAAGGGGTGTGTGTCTCTTCCCTCCAATCAGAGCTCTTTGAGAGCTGTTGGCTCTGTAAAGACTTCACACCCCTGCACCCTGCTCATAGATCAACTTATAAATCCTTTCCTCTTTGTGTTTTCAGAACAATCTACAGAATAAATTCTTGCAGATACACAGGTACAACTTATGTAGGAGTATTTGTTTTATCTCTGTACATCACCTTATGTTGGTCACTTCCCTGGGTATATGTACAGGTTTACAACCACTTTCAGAATGTTTATATAAATCACCAGGAAAGAATAGATGAGGAACAATGTGACACTTCATAGCTGGGCTTATCAAAGGGTAGTAGGGTACATTAGTTAGGACTATTCATTGCAAAATTTATAAAAGCCCCATGCATTATGTTTTGGATGCTTAATCAGCAAAATTGGTCATCATTACTATAGGTAAGAACAGTCAACCAATGGCAGCTATGATCTGTAGGGACTTTGGAAACAGGCAAGTAGGATACTGCTGGATTTCAAACAGCTGCTTACTTTATAACATAAATTACTGCTTCTCTTTGGCAACACATAACATAAAAAGGGCTTATTTTCTTCACAATTAGGTATCTATTCATGTGGGTCAATACCCAATTTACATGTCTCCCATATACATAATATAGTTCCTTGGTCCTTGTCACAGTGGCTCTCTTGCTCCTTCCAGGAGCTTATGTCCATGGTAAATACTGTCATGATGGCAAGTGGAAGCCGATCAGGAAACATCCAATCTACCATGCGATCAATAAACCTGGAGGCACTCTGTATTGAGCATTTTTGGGCTGTCAGAATTCTGACTGAAATGCCAGGTAAACAGCTAGTCAAACACAGTCTTGTGCTTTATCGGCTGTAGCAGAGGGCAGAGGCGACATTAAGGGTAAAAAGAACTAGGATGTCTTCATAAGGACATCCTCTCTTTTGCCATTGTTACATAGCACCCTCTAGTGTGCAACTAGTGTAGATAAATAGTTTTTTTGACTTACAGTGGCCTGTGAGCCTACTAATTGGTTAGGGGTTCTGTAGGTCAGGCTGTAGGGCTCTACAGGGCAGGCCTCTGTTGCCTCCCTCTGGTTCTAGAAGCCTGGAGAAGTTTCTAGAAGCTGGGTGGAGGCCATGGGGTCCTGATCTGTGTTTTTAAAGGAATCTGGCAAATTCCCATGCAGAGGGCCTGGCAGGGTGTTTGGATCAGCCCTTAAAGTGGTTGTAAACCCACTTTATTGACTTTTACCTACAAGTAAGACTATAATAAGGCTTACCTGTAGGTATAAAGAATATCTCCTAAACCTGTACGGTTTAGGAGATATTCCCCTCGCAATGCGCCGCTGACTGCAGCCGCGCATGCGCAGGGGGGAATCCACGGCCAAAGGACTGGCCACCGCCGTCCTGGCCGGATTTAAATCTCCCGCACGCACGCGCGGGAGTGACGTCATCGCCACTCCAGCCAAACACAGTGCTGGAGCGGTGATACCCGGAAGACACGCCGAGCGAGATCTCAGCGGGACCAGGTAAGTTTCCTACACCTCGTTCCGAGGTAAGTATTTCATAATGAGCTAATATGCGGTGCATACTAGCTCATTATGACTTTTGCCTTGCAGGTGTGGGGGAAATTTTTTATTTTTTTTGCGGTTTACAACCGCTTTAAATATGGTGGAGCCTGGCCAGCAGGGGAGTCGGGTGGAAGATGGAGTGAGGAAACTGTGATTAACAATAAATTATAATAATGTAAAAAGAAAAAAAAAGAAAATGTAAAAGAAACTCCACTGCTCAGTGAACATATGTGAATGTCATAGGCGTGCGCACAGGGCACACCCTAATTACTCTGTGCAGCACAGATTCTCCCTACTGCCCTAGCTCCCATCTTTCCCCCCTCAGCGCTGCCAGCTTCTCTCCTCTCCTATCGGCTGTTGCTGCTGGGATGTTTTAGGAGTGGGGAAGGGGCCAATAAATATGAATGAATGAATGAATGAATGAAAAACTTGTATAGCGCAACACATGCGAATTAAATCGCCTCTGGGCGCTTGTTGTTCCTTTCTCTTTTGAAATCAAAAGAGATGAGTCTTGATCCTTCTCCTGAATGCGAGGTGGTTCTCCTCCAACCGAATACTGGTCGGTAAAGCGTTCCATAGTCTGGGACCTTGGAGCGCGAATCTTCTTTCTCCTTTGGACTTAAAGTTGGCTTTCGGAATCTGGAGCAGATTTTGATTGGTGGATCGCAGAACGCGATTGGGATTGTGAGCTTTTATTTTTTCACGTAGATAATGGGGGGCATTCCCATGAATACATGCGTTAGGCAGAGAGTTTTAAAAACAATTCTGTCTTTTACTGGCAACCAGTGAAGGGATCTCAGAGAAGGTGAGATTGATTCCCATGGTTTTTTTCCAGTCACAAGTCTAGCGGCCGTATTTTGCACGACTTGAAGACGAGCGATTTGGTACTTGGGGAGTCCGAGGTAAAGAGCATTTGCATAGTCTAATCTTGAATTCACAATTGCTCCCACCACGACTGGTACGTCTTCTTTGGGGATGAAAGGAGTAAGTCTGCGTAGTAGGCGTAGCAGATGGTGAGATCTGCTGACTACAGACCCTATTTGTGCATCCATTGTCATGTAGGAGTCAAAGATGACCCCAAGACTTTTGACTTTGGTGCTAGGGGTGATCATTTTGCCCAAAATGGGCGGGGGTATCCAAGTTGTCCCCGGGTGATTCGTGCGCTTGGCGTGAAACAGTAGAAGTTCTGTTTTTGCTCCGTTGAGTTTTAGGTAACTCTTTGTCATCCAGTTCTCTATCAAAGAGAGGCATGTCTCTAGATTGAGGTGATGATCCTTTTTATTGCATATGCGGAAATACAGTTGCATATCGTCTGCATATGAGTGATAAAGCAGTTTTTGGCTGCTAATTATTTCAAAAAGGGGACGAAGATAGATGTTGAATAACACCGGCGACAGAGGCGATCCTTGGGGGACTCCGCACGATACTGTGCGTTTCTCGGAAGTGAAAGATCCCAACTTCACAGTTTGCGATCGGTTTTCCAAAAAAGAGGAGAACCAAGATAAGTCGCTTTCTGCGACTCTGGCTACTTCGACTAGTCTAGTCAGTTATAGCTTATGGTCTACAGTGTCGAAGGCTGCGATTAGGTCCAACAGGACCAGGAGACAGGATTCGCCTTCGTCTGCGGCCTCGAGGGCGTCGTCCCATATTTTGAGCAGTGCTGTTTCCGTCCCGTGTCCAGGACGGAAGCCAGATTGGTATGGATCTAGTAGGTTGTGGGTATCTAGATGCTGTTGCAGCTGTTGTACCACTACTTTCTCCATTACCTTTGAGAGGACATTTAGGCCTGTTATGGGACGGCGGTGAGTTGGGTCCTTGGGGTCAAGGGTATGTGTTTGCAGAATGGGTTGAATTATGCCCTCTTTCAACTGGGAGGGCACTATGCCTTCCTTGAAGGATTGATTTATAAGCTGCGTGATCGGAGGTGCCAGGATGTCGGCGCATTCCTTCAGCAGTTTAGTGGGGATGATATCATTTGGCGCTGTGCCGTTACGCAAAGAATCAATGATAATCTTTGTGGCCTGTATAGTAATGGGTTCCAGGGTGAACTTACCTGATTGTGGCGAAATATTGATGGTGCTGTGTGAAAGATTACGGGAGGGATTGGGGGGGGGGGGTTGGTTCTGCTGAATGCTTTCCCGGATTGCCTCAATTTTATTAATGAAGTAATCCGACAATTCATTGCAAAATTCTTGGGTGTCAGAGTTGGGGGCTTCTAGACATCTTGGATTCATGGTCTGATTGACCAATCTGAAGAGCTCGCGGGGGCGATTTAGGGCGCTGTTGATAGCCTCGGAAAAATAATTTTTCTTGGCTTTGAAAATTTCTTTGTGGTATTTCCTGGTTGATGCCTTGTAGATGGAGAGGTTCGCCTCTGAAGAGCTTCTCTTCCAGGCGGCTTCCGCACTTCTACGCTCTTGTTTTAATAACGCCAATTGGTTGTTGAACCAGCTGGAGGTATTTTTTCGGATGCAGGTTTTATGTTTCGGCGCTATTAAGTCAGCTGACTGTAATAGGGCTGTGTTTATGGCATCCAGTGTTTCTACAGCCGTTTGGTTCGGCTGAATTGTTTTTATTTTATTCCTTAACATGGTTTTGAAGAGTTCCGAATGGAGCTTCTTCTGACATCTAGTCCAGTGTGTTGTCACTGGTTTTGATGTTTTTGTTAAGGGAGGGAAATCGGAAATAATGAATTTAATTGCATGGTGGTCTGTCCATGGCAATAGTTCCTTTTCCAAGATTTTTATTTCCAGATTTTGCCTGAAAATAAGATCGAGGGTGTGACCTGAGGCATGTGTGGGCCCACATACTAATTGCTGTAGCCCTAATCCTCCTAGATGTTCAATGCAGGCGTCGGCAATGGGGTCTTGTGATGAATTGGCCCAAAGATTAAAATCCCCGAGCAGCAAAAGGTGTTTGCTGTTAAGGGTATAGGTAGAGATGAAGTCCGTCAATGATAGAGGCAGTCTAAATCGTATTGTAGAATGAAATCATGGATTTCTAATCGATGTTTTACTGCCG
Source organism: Rana kukunoris (assembly GCA_029574335.1). NCBI lineage: Eukaryota > Metazoa > Chordata > Amphibia > Anura > Ranidae > Rana > Rana kukunoris. Next base: position 66,210,119 of record CM056054.1, read on the forward strand.
ATCTGGTGTTGATCAACGCACATGATATGTGCTTAGGCTGGGGTAGGCGGCTGTGATGTTTGATAGTCGATCTCCGATCGTTTCTCAAAAGGCGCAGAATATGTAATTTACCAGCCCTTTCCCTTTCTGAATGAACATCGTGAGTGATCGGTAGTGTGTTTTTGGGCTTTTGGGTGCACACCCTAATGCAATAGGCTGCGCACACCTATGGTGAATGTATGTGGTAAAAATGTACATCAGGTATGCATGTGTGTGTAAACAGTGTTTATGCAAAGCATATTAGGTACTGCTGTAAATGTTGGAGTAATAATTATATTGCCATTATTCTCTGTTAAATCTGATGTTAATTATCTGATAATAATTAAACTGATGTGCTATAAAGTCTTTTAAAGCTTTGCTTATATACAGTTGGGTACTGACGTTTTTTTCAAAGGGGCACATCATTTTAAGGCTTGGCATGTTTGAGATCTATTTACATAAGGCAACACCATTATATTGTGTTTACACCAAAATAAATTGTTGTGTTTTTTTTACTGAAAATATATATTTTTTTGTTAAATGTTGTGCAAATACTATGCAAAAAATAAAAATAAAATACGAAAACTGCTATCATTTAATTCCTAAGAGCATCTTTTGGGAAATATATAATTGTTTGGGAGCTTTGTGTAACTTTCTAGCAAAATATGCAGATTTTCACGGATGTAAAAAAAAATATTAAAATGATCTGGTAGAAAAGTGGTTAATAAATGATTTTCAGTCTTAGAACAGTTGAGAAACTGAACCACTAAACATTAACAACATTGATAAGATTATTTTAAAAGGTTGTGTGTTGGGGCGCTCGCTAATTATGAATGATTGTGACAATAAATAACGATAAATAGATAACCTAAAAACCAAAAATGAAAGACCCCATGCAATTTCCGTGTACTAGGTGCATAATAAGTAGTAAGTGCTAATCAGGTGCATATATACATTGACAATTAATTTAGGCAAACGGCACTGGATGTGCAAAATGAGTCCAATATAAGCAATATAAATAAATAGCTTCATGCAATTGTGCAAAAACGCATTAAGAGTGCAAAATTCCAGGGTCAAGAGTCCAACCATGTAATCCAAAAAAATGAGAAAAATAAAATAAAAGATACGTTGAATAAATGTCCACAAAGTTTTCCAAATGTGCAGTGCTCAGAAATAGTTCAGAAAGTGCTTCACTCCACACGTGCCCAGTTTCATCAGCCTCTCACCTCTAATGCCACGTACACACGATCACTTTTTGTGATGAAAAAAAACGAAGTTTTATGTGATGAGACAAAGCGACGTTTTTCAAACTTCATTTTCCAAAACGACGTTGCGTACACACCATCGTTTTTCCAAAATGCTCTAGCAAAGCGTGGTGACGTACACCACGTTCGACGGCACTCTGTTCCATTGAAGCTCCATCTCATAACTTGCCTCTGAGCATGAGCAGGTTTAAAAACGTTGTTTTCAACATCGTTTTGCCCACACACCATCACTTTTTATGACACAAAAAACGACGTTTTGAAAAACGACACAAAAAATTCAAGCATGTTCGAATTTTTTTTTGATTGTGTTTTTTTGAAGACATAAAACAACGTTTTGCCCACACACAGTGATTTTAAATGAGGTTTTTAAAAAAAGGTTGTTTTTTTTCATCACAAAAAGTGATCGTGTGTACGCGGCATAAGAGGCTTAAAATAAGCCTTATGTGAAATCCCAATGGCAGCTTTTCTTTCCCTCTAACTGTAGCAGTGTTGCAGATCACCGTCACTCTACAAAGGTAGCTCTTAGCCAGAGTTCAAGCCCCTCTTCATTTGAATCAATGACTCCCCACAAGGCACATATGGAAAGAAATAACGCTCACAATAGTGTAAAAACGTCAGCATAATTTTATTATAAACATAGTTAACACTCACATTGCAGATTAGGATCTCAAACATCAGACATCAGACACAGTAGCTTCTCCACTCCCGGCCGAGAGTGGAGATGACGTCACCAACGGCTCACTTCCCTAAAGAAGCTACTGTGTCTGATGTCTGATGTTTGAGATCCTAATCTGCAATGTGAGTGTTTACTATGTTTATAATAAAATTATGCTGACGTTTTTACACTATTGTGAGCGTTATTCTTTCCATATGTGCCTTAAGGTTTACCTGGCAAAAATTAGTCAAACTGGTCGCAGGTCGGCAAGACTCTTTAAGTGAAATTAGTGGTTTGTCCATCCGATACCCAGTTCAACATGCTCATTCCCTTTTCAGTGATTTCCTTATTATGACCAAAATGCAGGGGGAAAAAATAAATAATAAACAATAATAAAGATTTCACACTGTGGAAAACCTCTGTGGTCATTTACTGTATACCATAACTCTGCTGAGCCATACAATTAATGGTAATGAAATCACTAGAAAATATCAGGTAGAATACTGCCAGGTTCGCAATGATTTATGAGCAACTTTATCACAGTTGAGCAACTTTATCACTTTATCACATTATTTGGAGTAATTACAAATTGCTTCTTAATACATTTTGTTGTACACATTTGTTGTAAAATATTCAAGCAAAATTTTACTGGTGTATGGCCGACACAAGTGGGACAATTTTGGATAGAAGTCAATTACCATATCAGTAATAGTATTTACCTCTTTGGGGAAACTGGAGGATCTAAAGGAACCTATGCAAACTCCTAGGCCTCGTACACACGATGAGATATGTCCGCTCAAACTTGTCCGACGGACAGTTTAGAGCGGACATGTCTCATCGGATTTCGGTCCGATGGCGTGTACACACCATCGGATCAAAATCCCCGCCGGCAGACAGCGTGGTGACGCGGCGGTGACGTTGACGCCGCCACGTCACCGCACCAGGAAGTAAACACTTCCGCGCGCATGCGTCGGATCCATTCACAGGTTACGACGCATGTGCGGGAGGATATGTCCGCTGGTTTCCCGTACTAACCAGCGGACATATCCGACGGACAGGTTTGTAGCGGACAAATTTCAAAGCATGCTTTGAAATTTGTCCGATAGACAAATCTGTCCGCTAGCCCGTACACATGATCGGATTTGTCTGCTGAAACGGTCCATCGGACCGTTTTCAGCGGACAAATTCGATCGTGTGTACGCGGCCTGAGAGAACAATCATACTCCGTTCAGATACTGTGTTGCAGTGACGGGACAAGGTCATCCAGCGCCCAGGACAAAGATGCCAAATTGCGCCTTTCCATCCCATTCATGATGTGAAAGCTTAGGGGATCCCACGCCCAGCAGTCACTCGCTTGTCAAAATCACTGCAGCTATCACTACTTCTGTTAGCCTTGTTACAGAAGGAAAGCACCCTCATCCTTACAGGAAACAATTTTGCCCAGGTCAGCTGCTCCTCCTACCCACCATTTGTCCTGGCCCTGCTGCATTATGTGGGGTTTGAAATTAAAACAGTGCTATCTACATAACCAAAATAAACAGGGGTGCAATCAGCGCAAAAATATAAACTATTGGTAAAATATGACAAATGCGAAAATAAAGTGAAAAACCATAAAGATTAATTGACAAAAGTGACAAAGATACAAAAGAAAACAGTGCAGCGTAAAACCAATAAGAACATATTCAATTGAACATGTATTATGTGAAATAAAGTGAATATAATAATGTGATAAAGTCCAAAAATATCCAAGGATAAATAAAATAAAATAAAATACGGATAATTAACCCCCCTGACGGCAGGGCCGGACTTACCATTGGGCTTGACTCGGCTTAAGCCCATGGGCCCCTCCCAATAGGGGGCTCCTCTAAAAGAACATTTTTTTTTTTAGGGGTCTCCGGAGGTCCCCAGGGGCCCGGAGGCCCCCAGAGCCCCGGACAGCAACCCCTACTTTTTTTATTTATTTTTTATAAAAAATATATATATTTTATATATATATATATATATATATATATATATATATATATATATATATATATATATATATATATATATATATATTATTATTATTATTAAAGGGCCCAGAGGTCTCCAGGGCCCCCGGATGGCAACCCCCCCTTTTTTTATAAAAAATGTACATATATATATTATATTATTATTATTATTATTATTATTGAAGGGCTCAGAGGTCCCCAGGGCCCCATGTGGCAACCCCCCCTTTTTTTTCATAAATGTTTATTTTTTTATTTTTGTTTATATTTTTTTATTTTTTATTAAAAGGCCCAGAGCTCCCCAGGGCCCCTGGATGGCAACCTCCCTTTTTTATGTATTTTTTATAAATGTTTATTTTTTTTATTTTTTTAGAGGTCTGGAGGTCTGGAGGATGGCAACCCCCCTTTTTTTTATATTTTATATTTATATTTATATTTTCTTTATATTTTTTATAAATGTTTATTTTTTTTATTTATTTTTTTATTAAAGGGCCCAGAGGTTTATTTTTTCTTTTTATTAAAGGGCCCAGAGATCCCCAGGGCCCCAGATGGCTACCCCTCTTTTTATATATATATTTTTCTTTATTTCTTATTTTTTTTGTAAAGGCCCCCCCTGCTTCTCAATTTGCGGCAGCCCCCCCTGCTTCTCAATTTCAGGCGGCAACCCCCCCCCCCGGTTCTCTGTTCCAGGGGGCCCATGCCTTAAGCTGTGTAAGGACCCCAAAATTCCTGCGCATACCTCCCACCACGCACAGATTCTGCGGGACTTTCCGCTTCTTCCCGCAGTCCCGCGAAGGGGTTAATTTTCCCGCACTGCAATAGGAGGCAGCACGGAAGCAGGAGGAACCGGAGCGGTGTGTGGAGGACTGTGGCTGCTGAAGGGAAGAAAGCACTCCCCCCCGCTCAACAACTGCAAAACCCCCCCCCAAGGGGGAACCGGAGCGGTGTGGGGATGTCCGCTGAAGGGAAGAGAGCCGACACATTCCGTGCACAGATGAGAGTCACCCCCCGGCTCAACAACTTTAATGCGCACCCCTCCGCTCAACAACTTTAATGCCCCCCTGCTCAACAACTTCAAATCGCCCCCCCGCTCAACAACTTTAATGCGCACCCCCGCTCAACAACTATGATCCCCCCCTCGCACCAGGGGGCCCCTTCAACACTCAAGCCCAGGGGCCCCTACCACCGTAAGTCCTGCCCTGCCTGGCGGTATTCCCGAGTCTGACTCGGGGTTAGATTTCTGAGCTGCGATCGGTAACCCCGAGTCTGACTCGGGCTCGCCTCGCTGTATCCACAGGCTTGGTTTACTTACCTTGTTCCTGGATCCAGCGATGCATCCACGTTGTGTGAGCGAGCGGGTGCTCGCTCGATTCACACAGTGTCCCCGTGTGCCGCCGAGCTACATTCCCTGCGACGTTATGACTGACGGGGGCAGAGAACAGCGCCATATTCAAAAAAGTAAACAAACACATTACATACAGTATACTGTAATCTTATAGATTACAGTACTGTATGTAAAAAATACATCCTCCCCTTGTCCCTAGTGGTCTGCCCAGTGCACTACATGTTCTTTTATAAGAACAGCGGTCTGGGGGGGGGGCTCCACAGGATTAGCTCGTACAGGGCGCCTGAACACCTAAGGCCGGCCCTGTAAGCAGGGCTTTTTTTCTCAGAGAATAGGTGCAGGTACTCCCCTCTTTCGCGTCACCCCTTGTCTCTACCCCTACCCACCTTTCAGCACATCCTTGGTACCACTTCCCAGTCCGCCCCTTTTATAAACTACAGAACCAAGTATCTTTTTTTTTGGTGCCAAGTAATTTGTTTGGAATTTGTTAGTTATAACAAGTAAAGCAGTAAAATAGATATCTCCAGCAATTACAGACCCCAACACCAACAATAGATCCCCCAGTAACAACAGCCCCCACTAAAACAATAAACCCACTTCAGCAACAACAGACCCTCTCCAGCAAAAAAATATCTCCAGCAGCCAACATCAATAGACCCTTCAGCTGCCAGCAGCAATTGACCCCTCAATCAACAGTAGATGCATCACAGCAACAACAGACCCTTCCCTCAACAGTAGATTCCCCCCTAGCATCAATAGACGCCTCCCTCAACAATAGATCCCCACCAGCAAAAATGGACCCTCCCAACTATAGAACCCTTCCAGCAGCTAGCATCAATAGACCCTCCAGTAAATCTCAGCACCCCTTACCATTACATATAACCAGTGCTAGAGGTGCCGGAACTGCGTTCCCGTGCCTTTCCGCTGAAAAAAAGCCCTGGTTGTAAGTAATGCATTGTTTTCCTCTCATGCTCACACTACCCAAACCAAGAAGTATGCATTCTATGCTGTTAATTTTTTGTGAATTATACTGCAAGCATGTAATCTTCTGATGAAAAACAAGGAAATTGGCATTCTATTAAACTGGTTTAGTTTCCTGGTTCTACAAATGTGTAAGCTTACCAAGGCAAAGTTTGTGCTGCAACATTTCTAAAGTTTGGGGAAAAAAACACATAATATACAATAGGTTATCATAAAATCAAGCATACTTGTTTGCATACACTATTTTTTGCCTTGTGAAAAAACAAACTAGTTTCAAATGCAATTGTAATGCATCATAAAGCAATTGTCTATCGTCACAAGCCTGTCCAAAAAGGACCTAACTGTCAGATATCAAAGCCACATTAAGCATTCTTTGTGATATGATATTTTCTTGTTTCTTGGTATTTAAATAAGTATTGAGATAAATAAATGACAGTGTCATAAAAGTTACAACTGTACAAGCCTTTTCATATCTATGCAGACTGTGATATAAGGATATAAAGATAAACGTACAGAATATTTTATGGTTAACGTAACACTGACATTTTAATTATAAACAGCCTAGAGCAGTGATGGCAAACCTTGGCACTCCAGATGTTTTGGAACTACATTTCCCATGATGCTCAACTACACTGCAGAGTGCATTAGAATCATGGGAAATGTAGTTCCAAAACATCTGGAGTGCCAAGGTTCGCCATCACTGGCCTAGAGGATCTGTCACAAAAGCTAGGGAGAATGTAGGGAGAGGAGTGAAATGGATGGAGGAGGGAGGTTGGGCCAGGTACAGATCATATAGGGAGAGCTAGGTGGTAGAAGATTGGGTGGGAATAGTGGTCCATAGAACCTGCAGGTAACTGCCTCATTATTGGTGATGCAACTGTGTGTCAAAATCAGGGGGTAGAAACAGATCTGTCCAAGGTTGCCAGATTTGATAAACATTTGGTAATTTGTGTCTGGCCTCGATTTTATCACAAAGTATTAACACATGGGTGCTTAACCCATGGCCCTCCAGCTGTTACGAAACTTCAAGTCTCATCATGCCTCTGTCTTTGGGAGTCATGCTTGTAACTGTCAGCCTTGCAATGCCTCATGAGACTTGTAGTTCCGCAACAGCTGAAAAGCCACAGGTTGAGCACCCATGCATTAACGGGATAATTCTGGATATGGTCTCTGATACACTAAAAGTATGACATTTCCCAGCCTTCGCTACTGCCTGTTTTACTGCTTTAAGAACAAAGACTACTAGTTTGAATTGTTGGCTAGTCAGACCAGGAACTTTCAAGTTATAAAGTGCCCTCTTTGCATGTGTGGTCGTGTCAGAAACCATGAATCAGACCAAGACAGAAGTACAGTTAATTCAAACTTGTTTAATAAAAACAATAAAAAGGTAAACAGGATAAGCGTGGTCAAAACATAGCCAGAGTTCAGTAACCGGATCGGGTAGTCAGCCAAGCCATTGTCCAAGAGCCAGCAATAAAGGTAGTAGTACAGCAAGCAGGATCTGTAGCCAGAGGGAACGTCAGTCAAGCAGGTCTTCAACAGGAACGGAGGAGAAAGTCTCTTGTGATGTTAACACAGGTGAAGGCAAAGTGCAAATGAACTGGAAGGCTGGGTTCACACTTGTCCTACAAACGCCTCAGGCTGGGTTTACACTATACTACACGACAGCAGTACAACTTTCATCCTACTTTGCTCTGTGACATCTGTCCTACATTCATCCTACATTCATCCTACATCCATCCGACTTTCATGAACAGGATACTACTTTGAACCGACTTTGTGATAGTCTGACTTGTTCTTTGACCAATCAAAACAATCCCAGAGTGAGATAAATTTCTTTTACTGCTGCTGTAATCACATGTCGGATGTCTGATAAGGACAAGGCTCCTACTTTGGTCCGACTTCAATGATATTCAATGTGCTGAAGTAGGATGAATGTCGGAGCAAAGTAGTACAGGGAGTGTTTTCAAAGTCGGACTGACTTGTGTCGGATCAGTTAAGACGGCTCTCATAGGGAAACTTTGATTTTCACACGTCATGCGACATGAGCTCCCAATGTCGGAGCGTTTGTCGGACAAGTGTGAACCCAGCCTGAAGTAGGCAAAGCTGACGAGCAGGATCATCAACAGGTGGATCACTGTGAAGAGATGCAAGCTGGCACTTAGCTGACAGCTGAGCTGCCAACATAGAGAAGGAAGGGCTGAGCTCAGCTCTGACAGGTTGTAATGGTTACAACTAGTTTAGTGAAATATTTTAGACTAGAATCCAAGGGACCAGAGTTGCTACATGGAAGGACCACCATGTATGAAAAAATGTGCACTTGTGCCTGCAACCTCGGAAACATAGAGGGAAATAACCTGGAACATAGGTTGGGCTTGAGATACCATCTGGTGATGAGATCAGAGGACACATCTACTGCTAATGCCCTGCATTACACAAGACTTTGCTGTCATCCAGATTTGGGTCCAGTCTGTTCTCTCAAGGTTCTTCAAAGTCTAGGTGCAATTTATGGACAGAACTTCGGTCGAGTTTTCCACTGGGACTGTGAACACACAATATGGAAGTGAAATCATACTCAGAGAGTGCGGGTCCCACATATATTTGTGTTCAAACTGTGATGAGGTTGGAATGTCATCTGGTAAATGCATGTTTCAGGTGATGAAACTTTTGATTTGGATTATAGAGGTAAAACTCTGAATAAAGCAGTGGGAAAGATTTTGCTTCATTTCTGTTTATTAATTTATATACTTGAGTAATACCTCATTGCAACCATTCCTTCAAGGCAGTGGGGATTCTATACCCAGAAGGAATGCTGGGTTGTATAAGAATGACATAAGAGGTTTGTGTGATAAGCCTATGTATTTTACGTTGTGCCATATACTAGAATGTGCTAGAACTGGATTTCCAGCATTTGTCCTGTCTTCTGGGTGAAGCCTGAGGAGGTTATGAATGCAGCACCACATGCTTCTTAAATAATATTACTCAACCAAGAAGTAGCTGTTCTATGCAGTTTATCGGTCGTGAATTTCACTGCATTTATTTAATCAACTGATTAAAAAGAAAAAAAGAAAGGAAATTGGCATTCTTCTAAACTGCTTTACAGTTTCCTGGTTCTATAAGTGAATGAATGAATGAATGACTTGTATAGCGCAACGCATGCGAACTAAATCGCCTCTGGGCGCTTTTTCCAGCCAGTGTCTGCTTGGCTGGTGCGGTCATTTTTACCCCGTAGGATCTTGACACGCTATGAGTGTATAAGTGTGCTATCTTATCCAAGGCAATGTCTATGCTATGACATTTGATTGTGATTGTAACTGCCATTATTGCTGCTGTTTTTACTTTATTAAAAATTGACTACACTATGAGACTTTTATTCGTGTCTTCTGTGGAGTAATTTTTTACATTCTAGCCCCTTCCTGAGTAAAGGGAATTTATGCCATTAGCGGAACCAATCTGGTGTTCCCAAAGTGTTTTTTGGCCGTCCTGTAAAAAGGGGTCAAACAGCTCTGGTGAGTGGCCATCTTCTTACTGAGCACTCGTGGTGGAAGATCTAGAAGTTTTATCTCAGAACATTCCGTTTTGGTGTCGGGATTTTTTCACTTATGGACTTTATGCTTGCTTATTTTTTAATGCAGTGCTTTTCTTTGTGCTAGTATTTCACATGAACATGTATAGTGCCTTATTCTTTACTTTATAATTCTACACATGCATTTTCATGTACTGCTATTATCATTAATAGGCCCTATAAGGCCTATTGATGTAATAAACAAATTGATGTAATAGTGCATGGAAAAAACAGACATCGCCAAGCACAGATGTGAACTTGCACCATGTAAACCAATGACAAACCTGAATATATGATGTGTTAAAACTAGCATTAAAATGCATAGATGTGGATGGGTCCTTAGACAGTAAAGAATTTAGGCTCACAAGTGTCCCATACTAAACCTGTCACTTCGTATATCCAAACAAACTAATGGGATTCTCCCACCTGTACAGGTCAATCTTCTGTGGCCTGGGCACTCCCCATTCTGCAGCCGCATGTGTTTTGCCCACACGGGTGATAGCTTTCTGTGCATTCTTGCACACATGTGTTTGGATCCTGGTTCATCACTACTCTCAAACTGCATCTACCACATGGTGACATAGTTGGGAAAATAGAATCATCATGAAAACCCATGACCACACTTCTTTCAATCAACAACATTACATCTATTAGCCACTGGTGGTGTTCCCATATTTGAAAGTAAAATGGTGTTGGAGGAGAAGATTTCCAAAAAGTGTGCCATTCAGGGGGGACTCCATAGGCACAAAAAGGATGATATGTATAACTAAAGCTGTCACACACCTTGTGGTGTGTTCTGTTAGGGAACACAGTTAAATTGTTTGAGATTCACGTTAAACAGTGTGTCACATTTAGGTGTATATATATGGTATAAATGGTTTACGTGTTATCCATAACCATTGTATCCATTTCCAATTTGAACACACCCAAGCTCTTCCCTACTAGTACCATCATGCATGTTTGAAAGCTACTACATGGCTACTAAATGCTGCTTGTGAAGTTTACTCCATAGCAAACCATTTATTTCATTTGGTTAAGGCTGCTTTCACATTGGGCAGTGGAGCCGCGGTGGCGGTATAGCAGCGCGATTTTTAGCGCTGCTATACCATCGTATTTACTGCGGTATTCGGCCGCTAGCGGTGCGGTTTTAACCCCCGCTAGCGGCCGAAAAAGGGTTAATACCGCCCGCAATGCGCCTCTGTAGAGGTGCATTGCGGGGGCGGTATTACCGCGGTTTACCATTGATTTCAATGGGAAGGAGCGGTATAGGAGCGGTAAACACACCGCTCCTATACCGCTGCAAAGATGCGGCTAGCAGGACTTTTGGAGCTGTCCTTCGGGCTTTCACATTGAAGACTACAGGACAGGTTTTTTTCAGGCGGTATAGCAGCGCTATTTTTAGCGCTGTACCGTGTAAAAAAGGCCTCAATGTGAAAGGGGCCTAAATCTCTCATTAGCAACAAAACTCCAACCTTTCCAGAGCTATGTTAGTAAGCAACAATAAAATGTGGCGGAATGTTGGAGCTTTTTATAGCATTCACTTTATGATATGTCTATTACCTCCTTATTTATGACGTCAATAAGGAAAGGGCACAACACGAAAGTATGTAATTATGACACATTTACGTTACAAATATCGCCCTGTCTTATCACAAAATTGTTTTCAATGATTACCCCATGTGAAAGTTAGCATGTGAATACATATATACTGCAATGATTTATATGTGACCTCGGTTTTTTTTTTGTTATTATATGTGAAAGCAATGTATATTTTTAGCTATGTTTTTCTTTAGCAAATATTTGAAAAAGGTATGACGCCTATTCACTACTGGAATGCTAATACTGCGGAAAGCGGTATCACAAAACCTCTATGCTTTGCTCTTCTTTGTCTACTAAGCAAACATAAGCTTTAAAAGACTGAAGAATATTTACATTGTGTCTACAGAAGAAATGGCATAAATAACAATGACACACTATAAACAGTTATGGAACATTGTAAATACACATGTATTACATACAGTGAAGGGATGTGTAAGTATGACAATAAACAGCTTCATAATGAGATTAGAAATGTTTATGACCAGCAATCGATATGCTTCAGTGAAAGGATTCCCTAGCTAATCTACCGTAATGCCTTTTGTACACACGATCGTTTTTACCGTCGGTAAAAGTCTGCCGTTAAAACCGAGAACATGCTCGGTAGCTTTTTCCCCCTACACATGAGAGCTTTTGGTGGGAAACCCGGCCGTGTGTATGCTCCATCGCAGGCTTTCCCCATAGAAAAACAGAAAACAATAGCTGCTGTAGGAAGTTTGCTCATGGTGTGGATGAAGGAATCTGTTAGATTAGCAAATTTTTCGTAAATTTTTTCATTAATCAGTCTGGCTGAATATACATGTAGATTAAGACCTGATTCACACCTATGCATTTTTTTTAGTGCATTTTCAGTTTTGCAGAAACACACTACAGTCCATTTATTGTGGTTTCCTATGGGTCATGTTAACATCTGTGCATTTTATGGAAAGGGCCTGGGACATTTTTCTGGTCATTGGTTCCATAGACCAGCACCAGGTGCAAAATGCACCTGGAATATGCAAACTGCAACATGCATAGGTGTGAACCAGGTCTAAGGGTGTCTATAGACTTTTGTGGGTTCCACAATTGCCTGATGGGATCTTACACATACAATTGTGATTTGGTAGAATGTTTGTTCTTATGTCAGTAACTATGCCACAAGGGTATTTAGAGTCTTTAATCAGTTTGTGACGGTAGTAGAACATATCCCCGTCATCCATTCCCTTCTTCTGGTTTAAAAGAAAATCACCCAATATTCCATGAGTAGGAATATCCCTGGAATCGCAGAATAATCCACACATGAGCCAAGGCTTAATGCTGGATGTAAACAGGACACACTTTATTGAAAGTACACAGCACACTTTTATACAGGATTTGGAGCGGGCATTTGGTGCCCGCTCACCACAATCACTTGTGAACACAGAAGTCTGGTTTCTGTGTTTACAAGTGACAGCTTTGTAACCCCCTGAACTCTGCACTCTGTATGTAATGCAATTCTGGTATTTAATGCCCCTTTAAGACCCTCCTACTGTTTGTGAAATCTGAACGGGTCGTGGTTGAGTTCCTGTACCTATTTTCTGAGAAAAAAAGCTCTGCTTATGTGTATTCAGACACAAGCCCCAGGGGGGCAATCAATGTACACAATAGCCAGCCACAGAACAATGGAACTGTCTGGAGAGTTGAGACAGGGCAGAAGACATTTACCTGATAATCAAAAGGCTTTTAAATAGGGTTATCACACAATGGACAATGAGTATCTCTTATGAGTCTATTGACCTGGTTGGGGTTCAGAATAAAATCTCCTGTAATCTCAAGACATCCTGGAATATGAACTATCCGTAATGTCCCATCTTCTGTAATACATGAATTATGATTTCACTTAGAAACACTTCAGTATTTCATGGTCCATGAAACAGTTAAAGACTGCCTAACGCTGATATACGTCGGCAGAATGGCACTGCTGGGCACAATCACCTACATGGCCCAGAGCGTACAATCACGTATGTGGCCCAGAGCTTCGGACCGTCGCACTTTCAAGTGCACTGGAAGTGCAAAGTGGATTTTCCTTTCGTAAATAACCACCAATATCTTTTTCTTTTTGCTATAGTAAATATCCCCCCGAAAAAAAAATGCTTTCCTCAGTTTAGGCCGATATGTATTCTTCTATACATTTTTGGTAAAAAAAAATCTCATATATTGCGTATATTGATTGGTTTGCCTAAAAGTTATAGCGTTTGCAAACTATGGAAAAGATTTATGGCATTTTATTGGCGTTTTTATTTATTTTTATTTTTTTACTAGTAATGGGGGTGATCTGCTATTTTGCGGTATTGCAACATTGTGGCGGACAGGTCGGACACTTTTGACACATTTTTGGGACCACTAACATTTACAGAGCGATGAGTGGTATAAATATGCACCGATTACTATGTAAATGTCACTGTCAGGGAAGGGGTTAACACTAGGGGGCGATCAAGGGGTCCTAACTAAGGGGGGATGGAGATTGACTATAGGAGATGACAGATCGCGTTTTCTACTTTGTAAAAAGACACAATCTGTTTTGTCTCCTCAGACAGCATGGGGATTTGTTTGTTTTCACACACAAACCCCCATGCTCCAGCTCGTGGACGCGATCGCACATGCCCGGCTGCGATCAAGCCCGTCAGCCACACGCATCGGTTTCCCTGCCATGCAGGGGGCGTGCGCCTCCGCTCGCTCGTTCTCTGGTGGCTCTCCTAGCCGAAGCCGTATATATATATATATATATATATATATACGCAGGATCTAGCCCAGGAGAGCCCTTCTGCCGCAGTAAATGTACGTAAGTTGGTCGGGAACCGGTTAAAAAAGTAATCGTTAGAGTTTAGTACCCTAACCAACCCTACAATAAAAAGTTATTAATTTTCACACAAAAGTTACTTTATATGAGGGCTTTTGTATATTCAAAAATTCATGCTGTCACCAGCTAGATCTCAATTTCCTACATAAATATTACTAAGAAGACTTTACACTACAATACATTAAGGTCTTATTTACGTTGTTGCCGAGCTATATGAATAAGGCCTTAGTGTATAAAGAAATCCTGGAGACAGGCAGTTTGTGTCCAGGGCAGCTCATCAGTGCCTGTACTCATGCGTACAGGGATAGTGACAGAGTGTGACACATAGACTGTGAAGGATGGGCATGGATGTAGAGACATGCTAAGCCAGGTTACAGACTGTATCAGCAGCAAGAACTAACATCAGAAGATGCCGTTTATCCTGATAGAATTTACAGACAGCACCATAGGCACTGTATGTTATTATAATTTAATGAGATGTATCAATTTCAGTTCTTTAGAGTCTAAAGCAAAACAAAAGCATTTTAAATAATGCATGCTCTGAATTCACTGCTATGGCCACAACTAAACTTTTAAGAGAATTATGTATTTGTTTTGTGAGTAAATTGCTAAATCTACCTATAACATAAAAGCATTGTATCCTCAGAGTCGGTTCACACTGGGGCGACTTGGGATCCGACTTAAAGTCGTCTCAAATCGTCCCAAGTCGTGCTGTCCATAAAAGCAATGTAAGTGAATGGGAGCGGTGTTAATACACACTACTCATGTCGCTCCGACTTCAGAAGAGGTTCCTGTACTACTTCAATCAGACTTCTAGGCGATTTGTACCCATTGATTTCAATGGAAGTCGCTTCCAAGTCTGATCACTGTTTTAATTGAAGCTACTTTCCAGCAAGATAACATACATTTCTCAGGCAAACCTCTCCCTCCCTCTCCTAGAGCTGATTTTTGTTTTATTGGCCACTGGAATGTCTCCTGACCTGAAAAGGACTTCAAGTTGTGTTGTAAATCTCCCCAGATCGCCCTGTGGTTCATGCTCAAGTCGTGTTGAAGTTGCTTCTCAAAGTCATGCTGGAAGTCGTGTCGCCCCAGTGTGAACCGACTCTAAATTTAATGTTTAATGAGCCCAGTTCCACTCGAACATTGGGTGTTTGCCTGTTTGGCAAATATCGAACATTATGGGAATGTTCGCAGAAAATAGTGCGGCGGACTGCCCAATAATGCACTGTGAGATCGTAGTGAATTGGCGTCCTATGATTGGCCAAAGCATGCACCTGACCTGCATGCTTTGGCCAATCACAGTACGCACTGCTGAGAGAGCCATAATTGGGGACCCCAAAGCACACTCCCTATGTTGAGGGCATGTGGCCTGGTACAGTTCAGGAGGGGGACACTCTTGCCCCCCTTTTCCTGCATCCTGCCAGGTTGCATGCTCGGATAAAGGTTTGGTATGGATTTTGACCCCCATGCCATTTATTTTTTATTTTGATGCAAGGTTCCCCTAAAATCCATACCAGACCTAAAGAGCCTAGTATGGACTTTAGAAATGTATTTTTGCTGTGGCACTGTTCACACAGATGCACTACTTTGCAGGTAGACTAAGGGGACCCCCGGACAGATATTTAAAGGAATATTTATTTGTTATTGTTTCACTTTAAGCATTATTAAAATTACTGCTCCTGAAAAAAACTTCAGTTTTTAAAACCTTTTTTTGCATTGATACATCTCTCCCTGGGGCAGTACTCTTTTTATGGCAATAACTTGCATATGAACCTTTAAAATTAGCAGTTTAAAATGCTGTGAACTGAACTGGGGGGGGGGGGGGTAGGGGAGTGCAGTCTCTGGTGAACTTCTGTAAAAAAAAAAAACGAAAGATGTAAAGTGCCATCAGTGCCCATCAGTGCTGCCTATCAGTGCTCATCAGTGCCACATATCAGTGCCACATATCAGTGCCCATAAGTGTGGCATATTAGTGCCTCCTCATCGGTGCCACCTAATCAGTGTCTATAAGTGCCACCTCATTAATGCCCACCAGTTCACCCTATCAGTGCCGCCTCATCAGCACACAACACTGAAGGAGAAAACCTATATTTAGTTACAAATTTTTTCAGGTTTATTCTATTTTATATCTTACTTTTCAGTATCTTTATTATTTTGAATTTCCTTAAATAACAATTCGGATAATCTTTCTTTATTTATCAGTGCTCACTTGCAAGTGAAGAAGCGACATAATGACATCATGGGCATACAACAAGGTAAATATTTCCTAAATGTGCGCCGTTCTAGGCTTACCTATAGATAAAAGTGACAATCAGGGATTTACAACCACTTTAGTGTGTATGGCTAAAACACGTCAGCTCTGTTATTGGGCTGGAATTTATCCTTATGTGTTAAAAAAATATATTTATTAGAGGATTGTTGGCTCAGTGCCAACTATTTGTATTGGTGACCATTGTTACTGAGAATGAATGTGAGAGAAAAAACAAAATTCTAGAGCTGTCCCCAGAACAAGAGGTAACAGGAAATATTGTTCAATTAAGACACCTGTTATGGGTACAACTATTTAAGAGGGAAATTTCCCTCACTTGGGGTTTTTAATCCTTCCCTTCTCTATCCTAAACTTAAAAAAGGAAGTTTGGCAATACACAGTGCATCTCTTACCAACAGAATGAGAGGAAAGATTTATTTATGGAAAATTTGATCATATCATGGCTACCTAACACTACAAAAAAAGTAGGGCTGTTACTGATCAAAATGTTTGTGTTCGATTAATCTTTTTTTTTTTTAATCGATTAATCGACTAATTTCAATTATTCCAACGCACATACAGATCCAACTACTTTTAGCTGATTCCCACTGCAGCTACCAACCACTGGAAAAATGGATAGCAGGATACAAAAAACACACAAAGGCAGCGCTCAATGGGAATAGCATTAAAACCTTTATAGTCTTCAAGTAGGTAACCAAATAAATATTGCACTGGAGATAAAATCGATGTAGCTACATAAACTGTAAAACTGGTGCGAGTAATACCAAATGGTACCAAAAGCAGTCATAAAAATATGTAGCTAAGTATGATACTGGTATAAAAATGTGTACAACGATGCCACTGCTGAATCCAGATGAGGAGAGGTTAACATCAGTCTGTCGGCATGTAGATGTCCCGTGAAGGGAACTATCACAACTCCCAGTGGATGGTTGTAGAATCCTAGGTTGATAGAGGGAAGTGTAACAGCCCTTGTGTGTGGCAGATAGTAAGGTCCCGCCGGCATGCAGATATGAAGGCACAGCAAAGGAGCCCTTCAGATGGACACGGCAAGTCCCGCCGGTATCCGTGATGTTACCGGATCTCCGACGGAACTCCTTGAAGGCCCAGAAGCCGGCGGAGAGGTGAGTACCAATCAAAAGAATTTTAATTGATCAAAAAGATTTTGATCGATCAAAAAAATTAAAGATTAATCGATCAATTAAAAGTTAATTTGCACAGCCCTAAAAAAAAGTGTTACATTTATTAACCCCCCTGGTGGTATTTCCGAGTTTGGTTAAGGGTAAGATTTCATTACCAAAAGCAGTATCCCCGAGCCAGACTCGGGTTCGCCTTTCAGCATCCACAGGCAAAGTTACTTACCTTGTCCCTGGATCCTCTGATGCCTCCCCACTGTGTGTCGCCGATCTCCGCTCCCTGCGACGTTACGACGCACGAGGGCGGAGAACGGCACCAAATTCAAAAAAGTAAATAAACACATTACATACAGTATGTAAAAAATACACACCCCCTTTGTCCCTCGTGGTCTGCCCAGTGTCCTATATGTACTTAAATAAAAATTGTTCTTCCTGCAAACTGGAGATTGTCCATAGCAACCAAAAGGTGTTCCTTTGTGTCAAAAGTGGTTTTAGACTAGAAAACAGCGATAATAAATTATAATCCCTTGCAGAATTGAGCGATAGCGATTTGTGGGGAAATTCGTCATAAAAAAATAAAAGTAATGCAAATATACAGCATGAAAAACTAAGAACACACTGTAGGAAAAAAAATAACGATTTCACTAACACTAAACAATTGCCTAAAGCTTTCCTTACACCTGAAAGATTTTGTTAGAAAACGGTCATTTTAATAACATTCATTCAATTATCTAAAAGTTAAAGGGGACGATCCAACAATCGGTTTTGACCACAGCGAGTGAAAAAAAAATTGAAGGACAGGGATAGAAGATGTTTGTAGAATTTTATGGGAATTGGTACATTTCCAATTGTTGAATTCATTACTGGCCAAGAAAAATTGTAACTGCTCCTGTACTTATCAAAGTTATTATAGGAGTTGAATGATCATTCTATGAAACTTGATATGGTACTCGAATGAAAAAGTAATTTGAAATGAGTCCAGGAAGGTACCATCGAATGGTTGGATGAATGAGTTTTCTACTTTTTCATTCAAATGATATTCTACAGGTGTAAGGCCTGTAATATTCTCCAAAAATAATCCATACACATCTACTACATAACGGTCCTTTAATACATTTTTCATTAACCTCCCTGGCGGTATGATTCTTTAAGATTTTAGGTGCTGAAAGCGGTACCATTATTTGCAAGGGAATTTGGCGTTTTATACTGTAGGCTTGTAATTCTTAGGAATAACTCACTTAAATCTATCCAAACAAGAGTCTAATAGGCATCCCGGGTATGATTTTTATTTTATTTTTTAATTAAAAATTATAATATAATAAATAATTATAAAAAATTATAACAAATAATAATATAATTATAGTAAAAATTATTCAATAATGTAATCAAATAAAAATCACTGAAATTTGCTCAGTTGCAGAATTTTTTCTGTCATTATTATTTTTTTTTTATGACGAATTTCCCCACAAATCGCTATCGCTAAATTCTGCAAGTGATTATAATTTATTATCGCTGTTTTCTAACTGATCTAAAACCATTTTTGACATAAAGGGACACTTTTGGTTGCTATGGGCAATCTACAGTTTGCAGGCAGAAAGAACACTTTTTATTATATAAAAGAACATGCAGGGCACTGGACAGACCACTAGGGACATGGGGGGTGTGTATTTTTTACATACAGTACTGTAATCTATAAGATTACAGTATACTGTATGTAAAGTGTTTGTTTACTTTTTTTAATTTGGCGCCGTTCTCCGCTCCCGTGCGTCGTAACGTCGCAGGGAACGGAGCTCGGCGGCACACGGGGACGCTGTGTGAATCGAGCGAGCACCCGCTCGCTCACACAGCGTGGATGCATCGCTGGATCCAGGAAGAAGGTAAGACAGCGCGCGCTGCAGGCTCTGCATGTCTACCCCGAGCGTGACTCGGGGATACCGATCTTGGCAGGAAAAAAACACGAGTCACGCTTGGGAACACCGCCAGGGAGGTTAAATAATTTCTTGCTGTGTTTTGCTTCCTCATTGTAACATTCTCTGTGACTCTCTCCTATTCTGCCTCACTTGAATTTATTTGGAAGGAGAAGTGCATGTTAACTACGGTCATATGCACTGCTCTATGCGCACTACAAATCCCATAAAAATGACAATGGTCCCAAAAATGTGTCAAAATTGTCCGAAGTGTCTGCCATAATGTAGCAGTCATGAAAAAAATCGCTGATCGGCGCCATTAGTAGTAAAAAAATAAAATAAAATAAAATAAAAATGCAATAAAACTATCTCCTATTTTGTAAACGCTATAAATTTTGCGCAAACTAATCGATAAATGCTTATTGCGATTTTTTTTTACCAAAAATAGGTAGAAGAATTTGTATCAGCCTAAACTGAGGAAAAAAAATAATGTTATATATGTTTTTGGGGGATATTTATTATAGCAAAAAGTAAAAAATATTGCATTTTTTTCAAAATTGTCGCTCTATTTTTGTTTATAGCGCAAAAAATAAAAAACGCCTTTGGGCATTTAGCAGCATATTGGTCCGGGGCTTAAGTGGTTAAGCATGACAGCTTTTTTAGTTCCAGAAATAGTTATAAAAGTACTGATTGTTTTCTAGTAAGTAATTTATATTTATTATATATTTAGTAAGTAATTTTTATAGCACTAACACCCCAAGAAAGATTCTTCTGCTGGTCCAGAGGTCAGAAAAGTCCCTATTTACTTCCCTGAAGTAGAAAAGTTCATAAGGAAGTAAATGAAAATATTTTTATTCATATAAGCATCCAGTTAAAATTTGAAGAAAATAAAAATTAACAAAATGATTTGATGTAAAGAGAATGGCTTTCCAGTGCTTTCAAACTATACTCCATGCTAGCAACAAAAGACATGGTTACATTTTTTTTTACCTGCTAAGTCATTTGCAACTTTTTTTCAGCCAGCCCTGAGATTGACACAGCCCAGCCAGATGACACAGCCATGCTTGTGACCTGACCTATTTTTACTGCAGTTAAAGTGTAACTTCACTCCCCCAATCAACATTGATTACAGTATTTTTAATCCTCATGCTGTTAGCTTAGTAAATATATAGGAAGGTGTATCATATTTCCTTGTTTTAACCTTTTTCCCCATTTCTTTAGTTACTTCCTGGTTTATTGCCTAGGCAAATGATGTCATACATCCCAGGGGTCTTCGGGAGAGGAGGAGGGGTTTTCTCAGCTCAGCACAGTCTCCTGCAAGCATGCAGGATAAGGGCAGATGCATTCCATGAAGTAACTGCTACATGAATCATCTGCCCGGTTTACTTAGGATGGCCACAGCAAGAAATACTAAGGAGAGTCCTCCAACAGACAGCATCAATAGACCCTCCAGCAGACAGCATCAATAGACCCTCCAGCAGACAGCATCAATAGACCCTCCAGCGGAAAGCATCAATAGGCCCTCCAGCAGACAGCATCAATAGACCTTCCAGCAGACAGCATCAATAGACCCTCCAGCATCAATAGGCCCTCCAGCAGACAGCAACAATAGACCCTCCAGCAGCCAGCATCAATAGACCCTCCAGCAGACAGCATCAATAGACCCTCCAGCAGCCAGCATCAATAGACCCTCCAGCAGACAGCATCAATAGACCCTCCAGCAGACAGCATCAATAGACCCTCCAGCAGACAGCAACATTAGACCCCCCCTCAACAGTAGATCACTCCCAGCAACGACTGACCCCCTTGCAACATAAGACCTACCCCAGCAACAAAAATCCCCTGCCAGAAACAATAGACCTCCTCAAAAACAATAGACTCCCCCCTGCAAGAATACATCCTCTCCAGCAACAACAGATTTCCCAGTAGCCAACATCAATAGATCCTTTAGCAGCCAACAACAAAGACCCCTCCCTCAACAGTAAATCCCTCCCAGAAACAACTGACCCCCAGCAACATAAGGCCTGACCCAGCAACAATAGATCCCCCATGCACAACAGAAGACTTCCCCAGCAACAACAGACTCCCCTTCCTCTGCAAAAATAGATCCCCTCCAGCAACAATAGATTCTCCAGCAGCCAGCATCATTAGACCCTCCAGTACACCCCAGAACCCCTTTCCATTACATACATTCAGTTCTGGAGGTGCCCCCGAATTCCTGCTGAAAAAAAGCAGACCCTAAGTGGGAAAAAAGTTCTCCCTAATAAGCTACAGGTAGTGTTTAGAAGGGTAAAAAATATAAATAAAAATATAAAATAAGTAATAGTAATAATAAATTGAAAGCTACAACAACACAGGTGAGAGATATGCCAACCCTCTTAGATATAAAAGGTACTTATCCATGAAGAATTCTAAATTCATTACACAAGGCCAACTAAGGAAGCCCTGCTATTGGGTGTAACACATACCGTGTTTCCTGGAAAATAAGACCGGTCTTATATTAATTTTAGTCACAAAGAACACACTAGGGCTTATTTTCAGGGTAGGGCTTATTTATGGTATAGGTTGTATGTGAAGTTTCTGTATACATTGTGAAGTACTTACAAAAGCACTGGGGGAATTTTAATTTGAGTGTGTGCATGCACAGTGGCGCAGGCTATGGATGGAGGATTGTACTTTCATATGCATTTAAGACTGTCATTAAGACTGTCATTGTGAGTGCTTTTTTGGAAACTGCATGAAAATATCCTTTTATACAGAGAACACTATTTTTATTTTGTGTTTGTATGTAGGAGGAGGAGGAGGAGGATGAGAATACAGAAGCATATATTTGAATGTGGAGCTTTGCTTATATATTGTGAAACAAAAACTAATAAATAAAAAATATATAAAACAAATAATATGTAAATAAATGTGTCTAATCGTGATTAATCATTCCTCCATGTGATCAAAATAATTTGGAATACTCTACGGCCGCGTACACACCATGAAATAAATAGGTAGAAGAATTTGTATCAGCCTAAACTGAGGAAAAAAAATAATGTTATATATGTTTTTGGGGGATATTTATTATAGCAAAAAGTAAAAAATATTGAATTTTTTTCAAAATTGTCGCTCTATTTTTGTTTATAGCGCAAAAAATAAAAAACGCCTTTGGGCATTTAGCAGCATATTGGTCCGGGGCTTAAGTGGTTAAGCATGACAGCTTTTTTAGTTCCAGAAATAGTTATAAAAGTACTGATTGTTTTCTAGTAAGTAATTTATATTTATTATATATTTAGTAAGTAATTTTTATAGCACTAACACCCCAAGAAAGATTCTTCTGCTGGTCCAGAGGTCAGAAAAGCCCTATTTACTTCCCTGAAGTAGAAAAGTTCATAAGGAAGTAAATGAAAATATTTTTATTCATATAAGCATCCAGTTAAAATTTGAAGAAAATAAAAATTAACAAAATGATTTGATGTAAAGAGAATGGCTTTCCAGTGCTTTCAAACTATACTCCATGCTAGCAACAAAAGACATGGTTACATTTTTTTTTACCTGCTAAGTCATTTGCAACTTTTTTTCAGCCAGCCCTGAGATTGACACAGCCCAGCCAGATTACACAGCCATGCTTGTGACCTGACCTATTTTTACTGCAGTTAAAGTGTAACTTCACTCCCCCAATCAACATTGATTACAGTATTTTTAATCCTCATGCTGTTAGCTTAGTAAATATATAGGAAGGTGTATCATATTTCCTTGTTTTAACCTTTTTCCCCATTTCTTTAGTTACTTCCTGGTTTATTGCCTAGGCAAATGATGTCATACATCCCAGGGGTCTTCGGGAGAGGAGGAGGGGTTTTCTCAGCTCAGCACAGTCTCCTGCAAGCATGCAGGATAAGGGCAGATGCATTCCATGAAGTAACTGCTACATGAATCATCTGCCCGGTTTACTTAGGATGGCCACAGCAAGAAATACTAAGGAGAGTCCTCCAACAGACAGCATCAATAGACCCTCCAGCAGACAGCATCAATAGACCCTCCAGCAGACAGCATCAATAGACCCTCCAGCAGACAGCATCAATAGACCCTCCAGCGGAAAGCATCAATAGGCCCTCCAGCAGACAGCATCAATAGACCTTCCAGCAGACAGCATCAATAGACCCTCCAGCATCAATAGGCCCTCCAGCAGACAGCAACAATAGACCCTCCAGCAGCCAGCATCAATAGACCCTCCAGCAGACAGCATCAATAGACCCTCCAGCAGCCAGCATCAATAGACCCTCCAGCAGACAGCATCAATAGACCCTCCAGCAGACAGCAACATTAGACCCCCCCTCAACAGTAGATCACTCCCAGCAACGACTGACCCCCTTGCAACATAAGACCTACCCCAGCAACAAAAATCCCCTGCCAGAAACAATAGACCTCCTCAAAAACAATAGACTCCCCCCTGCAAGAATACATCCTCTCCAGCAACAACAGATTTCCCAGTAGCCAACATCAATAGATCCTTTAGCAGCCAACAACAAAGACCCCTCCCTCAACAGTAAATCCCTCCCAGAAACAACTGACCCCCAGCAACATAAGGCCTGACCCAGCAACAATAGATCCCCCATGCACAACAGAAGACTTCCCCAGCAACAACAGACTCCCCTTCCTCTGCAAAAATAGATCCCCTCCAGCAACAATAGATTCTCCAGCAGCCAGCATCATTAGACCCTCCAGTACACCCCAGAACCCCTTTCCATTACATACATTCAGTTCTGGAGGTGCCCCCGAATTCCTGCTGAAAAAAAGCAGACCCTAAGTGGGAAAAAAGTTCTCCCTAATAAGCTACAGGTAGTGTTTAGAAGGGTAAAAAATATAAATAAAAATATAAAATAAGTAATAGTAATAATAAATTACAAGCTACAACAACACAGGTGAGAGATATGCCAACCCTCTTAGATATAAAAGGTACTTATCCATGAAGAATTCTAAATTCATTACACAAGGCCAACTAAGGAAGCCCTGCTATTGGGTGTAACACATACCGTGTTTCCTGGAAAATAAGACCGGTCTTATATTAATTTTAGTCACAAAGAACACACTAGGGCTTATTTTCAGGGTAGGGCTTATTTATGGTATAGGTTGTATGTGAAGTTTCTGTATACATTGTGAAGTACTTACAAAAGCACTGGGGGAATTTGAATTTGAGTGTGTGCATGCACAGTGGGGCAGGCTATGGATGGAGGATTGTACTTTCATATGCATTTAAGACTGTCATTAAGACTGTCATTGTGAGTGCTTTTTTGGAAACTGCATGAAAATATCCTTTTATACAGAGAACACTATTTTTATTTTGTGTTTGTATGTAGGAGGAGGAGGAGGAGGATGAGAATACAGAAGCATATATTTGAATGTGGAGCTTTGCTTATATATTGTGAAACAAAAACTAATAAATAAAAAATATATAAAACAAATAATATGTAAATAAATGTGTCTAATCGTGATTAATCATTCCTCCATGTGATCAAAATAATTTGGAATACTCTACGGCCGCGTACACACCATGAAATAAATCCGATTAAATCGGTCTGACAGACCGATTTGATCGGATTTGTCTGCTGGGATAGATTGGTTTGATCGTGTACACACGATCAAACTAAAATCCCCGCCGGCAGACAGCGCGGTGACGTGGCGGTGACGTTGACGCCGCCACATCACCAGGAAGTAAAACACTTCCGCGCATGCGTCGAATCCATTTGATGCATTTGCGAGCAGATATGTTTGCTGGTTAGCGTACTAACCAGCAGACATGTCGGACGGACGGGTTCCCAGCAGACAGATTTTAAAGCATGCTTTAAAATCTGTCTGCTGGAAAAACCCATCTGTCCGCCCGTACACACGATCAAATTTGTTTGCTGAAACGGTCTGTCGGACCGTTTCCAGCAGATAGATTTGATCGTGTGTACGCGGCCTACCAGGTTTTATCTTCCATGAAAGGTTATTTCATAAGTTCATAAGAAAGTATATAAAAAAGACCTCATTATTCACCAATGCTGGAGGAGACATCCCCTTGGTGTTGATGATTTAAGCTTTTATGTCCTTGATATTATATTGGGGTCCACATTTGTAGGTAAGCAGATATATTGCATTAGGTGGATGAAGACACAGCATGGAATTTGGGGAAGTTTCTAGAAATCTTCACATATGTAAAGATAGGCGATGGACTATTGATCATCTGAAGTTTGGACTTTTATTTTTTTTCGTATTAAAAAAAAAAAAAAAAATGGTTATTTCTCCTTTCAGTAGATATTTCCCCCAACCCCCTCCCAATCCTCCCCATTACAGAGACCATTTCCTTAGTAAAGAACATTTTCCATCAGTACATATCTTTCCTCCCCAGTAACTCAGACTTGCAAGTATAGACCCCCCCCCCCCCCCCCCCCAGTTCAGATCTCTCCTCCCTAGTACAAACCACAGATCCACAGGTACAAATCTATCCCAACAGTACAGACCTGTTTTTCCCAGACTTCTCTCCTCCAATGTACACCTCTCCCCCCAGCAGGGCTGTCTTTATGAGAGGGCACACCTGGGCACTGCCCGGGGGCCCCATCTGCATGGGGGGCCCCTGCACTTTCCCCAAGAAGCTTCTAATTACCTTGAACGACAATTTCCCAGAATTTCTTAAGGCTGCCCCCCGCTGTCTTCTCTTTCAGCGACTGGAGGAAATCATTAAAAAACTGAGCCTGTGACAGCTGAAAGTAGAAAATGGAACAGATCAATAAAAATGCAAATACACCACACAGTAGTATTTTTATGATTAAAGTGACACTAAATCATGCTCTGCAATAAATTCTATTCAAGTCTTTATTCTTAAAGCGGAACTTTACCCATTACAATGTGATAAAAAATAATGTTCCTTAGCAAAGAATACACACTCACCGGCCACTTTATTAGGTACAGCTGTTCAAATTGCTTGGTGATGCAAATTGCTAATCAGCCAATCACGCGGCAGCAACTCAATGCATTTTTGCATTTTTTTTTCTATGAATTTTTTTTTTTTAGCCGTCAATTTTTTTCCGCTTAAGGACCGCCGCACGACTATTTACGTTTGCAGAATGGCACATGGGGCGTACAGGTATGTCCCCTTTAAGATGCCCAGCCTAGGGTCGCAAGCGCCCCGCCGGCGGTGCGGTCGTGACCCGGTCCTGTCTTCCACGACCACACTCCCGGGACCAGATCGCCGCTGGTGTCCTGCGATCGGGTCACAGGTGCTGAAGAACGGAGAAAGGTGAGTGTAAACACACCTTCCCCGTTCTTCCTAGTGGTGTGTCACTGATTGTCTGTTCCCTGTTATAGGGAACGACGATCAGTGACGTCACACGTCCAGCCATGCCCCCCTAAAAAAATATCACTACCTTAGGGAACACTTAACCCATTAGCGCCCCCTAGTGTTTAACCCCTTTACTGCCAGTAATCAGTAAATTTTTATAGCACTTTTCGCTGTGAAATTGACAATGGCCCCAGAATGTGTCAAAAGTGTCCGATGTGTCCGCCATAATGTGGTAGTCAGAAAAAACAAAAATCGCTGATCGTCGCCATCAGTAGTAAAAAGATTTACACCCACCTCTCCCCATTCTTCAGCTCCAGGGACCGATCGCTGGACTCCGATGGCGATCGGGTCCCGCGACCCACGGCTGGGCATTTAACAATCACGTACAGGTACGTGATTGTGCCCAGCCGTGCCATTCTGCCGACGTAAAACGGCGTTAGGCGGTCCTTAGGTGGTTAAAGACGGGAAGCTGCAATATAATATATAATTGCTTTTGGGTTTAACCCCCGACGGTATTCCCGAGTCTGACTCGGGGTTAAATTTTTATGCCAGGATCGGTAACCCCGAGTCAGACTCGGTTCGCCTCGCTGAATCTACAGGCAGTGTTTACTTACCTTGTTCCTGGATCCAGCGATGCATCCACGCTGTGTGAGCGAGCGGGTGCTCGCTCGATTCACACAGTGCCTCTGTGTGCGGCCGATCTCCGTTCCCTGCGACGTTACGATGCACGGGGGCGGAGAAACGGCGCCATATTCAAAAAAACACATTACATACAGTATACTGTAATCTTATAGATTACAGTACTGTATGTAAAAAATACACACACCCCATGTCCCTAGTGGTCTGCCCAGTGCCCTGCATGTACTTTGACATAATAAAAACTGTTCTTTCTGCCTGCAAACTGTAGATTGTCCATAGCAACCAAAAGTGTCCCTTTATGTCAAAAATGGTTTTAGAGCAGCTAGAAAAAAAGCAATAATAAATTATAATTACTTGCAGAATTGAGCGATAGCGATTTGTAGGGAAATTCGTCATAAAAAAAAATAAAAAAATGACAGCGACAATTCTGCAACTGAGCAAATTTCAGTGATTTTGATTTGATTACATTATTGAATAATTTTTATTATAATTATATTATTATTTGTTATAATTTTTTATAATTATTTATTATATTATAATTTATAATTTTGTTTTTAAAAAAAATGTCATACCCGGGATGCCTACTAGACTCTTGTTTGGTCAGATTTAAGTGAGTTATTCCTAAGAATTACAAGCCTACAGTATAAAACGCCAAATTTCCTTGCAAATAATGGTACCGCTTTCAGCACCTAAAATCTGAAAGAATCATACCGCCAGGGAGGTTAATCCTGTTTTATATGTATAGTCAAGGCCTTTTTTTTAACATACAATTAGGAGTTAAAATCCCTTTTGGTTCATCTTTTTCTTTCTGTGTCCTGTTAGGCAGACAATCACAATTAAAGGAGGCATGTTCCCTCTGAGATGGTCGCCAACAGATCAGGTGTCTTCCTTGGAAGATTTACCCTTACCCCTTATTCTGGAGACAACTGTAATATTTTGGATTTCCTATGACTTTCTGTCTTGGTGACAATTGTAACCAGGACAAATAGAGAGAAGATAGTTCTACCTAAGAGAGGCACAGATGGCAAAAAAGGTTTGTAGTCCTTCCGTACTTTATATAAAACTGAAAACATGTTTTGTCTATACATACATTTCATGTGGCCCTCGCACCTCTTCTGCAGCTACCGGAGAGCTCCAGCCCTCCTCCAGACCAGGGCTGTCTTAATGAGAGGGCACACCTGGGCACTGCCCTGGGGCCCCAGATGCATGGGGCCCCTGCACTTTCCCTGAAGCAGCTAGTCCTTAAGCCTACGCTGCCCTGAAATTGGGGGCCCCATGAGGGCACTGAGAGTGATAGATACACAGGGGAGGCAGTCTGCCTCCTACCTATTTGATGTCTGTTTACCTGTACTGTCATCATTGTAGGGGCCCCAGAGCATTACTTTGCCCAGGGGCCCATGATGCTATTAAGACGGCCCTGCCTCCCAGTACAAGCCTTTCCTAACTATACCGATTTCTCCTCCAGTGCAGGCCCTTCCTCCCCAGTACAGACCTCTCCCCCACCAGCACAGACCTCTTCACCCCAGTACAGACCTCTCCCCCACCAGCACAGACCTCTGCACCCCAGTACAGACCTCTCCCCCACCAGTACAGATCTTTGCACCCCAGTACAGACCTCTCCCCCCAGTACAAGCATTTTCTTCCAGTACAGACCTCTTAAAGAGCAAATGTTGCACCCTAGATTCTATACAGAGAGATATAAACAAGTTTATATGGCAAAATAAAACATCTAGATTTGGATATGCATTGATGTTTAGACCTCAATCGAAGGGCTGGTTGAGTATACCCAACTTATGGCTATACTATCTCTCAGCCAGATATACACAACTTGCACAATGGTATGCACCTTCCAGTCATATCCCGTGGCTAGAATTTGAGGAACAATCTGTCCCAATCTGTTCCACCTCCAAGGCCTTCTTTGGTCCAAATCTATTAAAACTCAAAGAATGGGCCACCTTAACAGAGTAGTACATCAGGATCTACTATTATGGCACAGACATAAACATAAATTTAACATCTTCTCAGAGATCCCTCCCCTAGCCTCCTTCCTGGGGGACCCTCTATTTACCCCCCCTGATCTACACTCAATATACTCAATATTACCCCCCCTGATCTACACTCAACCAATATTCTGTTTGGCGACTCCTCAATCTATCTAACTTAAAGGCATTCACTAGAAATAATACTTTTCGCACATTCTTAGATTTGCAAACAGACTATAAACTTAAAGCGGAGCTCCGACCTGATTTTTTTTTTAAAAATCTGAAAAAAAAAATAAAAAATGAAATGGAAAAAAAAATAAAAAATACTCACCCTAAATAGGCTGTTGCTATGCGGAAGTCCCGAATTTGCCCTCATGATCCGCGGTGCTGTTTTCTTCCTCCTCCTCTTCTCGGTGTCTTCTTGTGAATGGGCCGCGCTGCATTCTGGGAACTGTGTGTATCCCAGAAAGCAGCCGGACCATTCACAAAGCGCCGCGTCGCTCGCACATGCGCAGTAGGAAACGGGCAGTGAAGCCGCACGGCTTCACTGCCTGTTTCCCTGACTGTGGATGGCGGTGCCGGGATCGAGGATCGGCATCGGCATCGGCGGGGGCCGTCAGTGCGGGCGCCTAGGACAGGTAAGTGTCCTTATTCAACACTGTTAGTAGCTGCCGACTTTGAAAAAAGAAAAAAAAATGCGGGTGGAGCTCCGCTTTAAAGATACTGAACTCTCAGACTACAATAATATCAAACTATTCTATCAAAAAAACTTTTCTCTTAACCTCCAAACCCCCTTCACAATATTTGAACGAATTTGTCTTACTTCACCTCGAGACAGAGGCTTGATATCTAGAATTTATAGAAACCTAAATGAACACAATTTACCAGACAAAACACGCCAAATGTTGCAATGGGAATCAGACCTTAATGAATCCTCCTCCACTGAACAATGGGACAGCATGACAAATAATCTAAGAAAATGCACTAAAACAGCGTCCATTAGGAAATCTGCTATCAAACTTCAATATAGATGGTACCTCACCCCTGACAGAATTAATTCATTCTATCCTACGATCTCTCCCTTATGTTTTAGAGGCTGCCCAGTACAGGGTTCCCTCATACACACCTTCTGAGATTGCACACACCTCAAAAATACATTGAAACAAGTTAGTATCAAAATAGAACAGATTACAGGTAGAAGAATGGATCTGACACCTAAAATGTGTCTCCTTTTTTATCCTATCCCTGACATTCCTATAGCCCACACTAGGCTAATACACACCTTGCTCACATCAATACACTAGGCTATAGCTCTTAAAGCCGAGTTCCACCCAGGAAAACAACATTTGCCCATTTTGTTTAAAAAAATTAAATAAAAAAAAAAACTGAAAAAAATAAAAATAAAATACTCACCCGAAATACCTGTTGCTATGCGGAAGTCCGTAATCTGCCTCTTCCACACCACGGTGTCCTTTCTTCTGCTTCTTCTGCTTGTGAATGGGGCGCGCTGCTTTCTGGGAACTGTGTGTGTTCTCAGAGAGGAGCGCGCCCATTCACAAGCCAGCGTGAGACTGTTTCCCATAGGCGGCGTACACACGATCGGACATATCCGATGAAAACGGTCCGCGGACCATTTCCATCGGATATGTCCGATCGGGAGTTTGATCCGTCACCGCACCAGGAAGTAAAACACTTCCGCGCATGCGCCGAATCCATTCGGCAGCGGCGCGGCGGCGGTGGGGGCCGACATGTCTGCTGGTAAGTGTACTAACCAGCAGACATGTCGGGCGGACAGATTCCCACCGGATAGATTTCAAAGCTTGCTTTGAAATCTGTCGGGTGGACAAATCTGTCCGCTAGCCCATACACACGAGCGGAGATGTCTGCTGAAACGGTCCATCGGACCGTTTTCAGCGGACATATCCCCTCGTGTGTACGCGGCCTAGTGTGAATGGCGGTGCGGGACCCGGAGCGATCGTGGGATCGGCATCGGGGGGGCCATCAGCGCGGGCAAGTAGGACAAGGTAAGTGTCCTTATTTAAAGTCAGCAGCTACACGGCTGGAACACCCCTTTAACTGGCGTTCCTCTACTATACCATGGTCCCAAATTATGGATCGTATGTTGTCCATCAAACTAGCAGAACGCATTCATCACACCTTATATGATACTATGGACATATACGATCAGAAATGGAAACCGTGGGATCTATCTATGTTGATTCATTGAATTAAGATGTGAGTCTGTTATCTCCCCCTCTTCTTTTTTTTTTTCCTCTTTATTTTTTCTTCTCTTTTTTCTCTTGCCCATTTAACGAATTCATTAGATTCTTGCGTCTCTGTATTATGCTGCCGAGTGGCCTTTTCTACAATCCTTGACCTATTTTTCTACCTCTTGAATAACTGCTATGCTTACGTTTCAATGATGCTTACTGCTGATATATATATTTTTTTGTACTTCTTGCCAATGTTTGTTTAAACTGTATTGAGACTTATTTTTCAATAAACCGTTTGTAAACAAAAAAATAAAGAGCAAATGTTGCTTGAAACACACTTCCAGTAGGGTTAGTGAGTCAAAAGTAAGTGAATTAATTTTTTTTTCCCCCATATCTCAGTTTTCGGCACTCAACCAGTCATACAACACTGTACCCTAAAATAATTTTACATTATTTTTATTTAGACAAATAAAGCTTGTTTTGTTGATATTTAATTACCTCTGTTTTTTTTTATTAATTTTGCTTTATAAGAGAATGAAAATTTCGATTTTTTTGTTATAACATTGTGCAGATAAATAATCTTTCTGTATTCTGCTACATTTCCCTAATAAAAACAACCCAAATCTGTGTATATTACTTAGTCTGTGTGAAAGTTATAAAGTCTACAAACCCGTGGCGGTTGGTGTGTTTTTTTGGGGGGTGAAAACCACCACACCCCCTCTGAGCGTAAGGCAGCAGGCAGCGTGGCGCAGCGGCTCTCTGTCCTCTCGTCTATGGCAGCTTCCAGCTCCTCCTCTTCTCCTCCTAGGCGTCCAATAGGATCACTTGTCCTTTCAGCCAATCAGGTGACCGGTGTCAAAACCGGCTTCCTGATTGGCCAGGAGGAGGATCAGTGTTACAACAGCGAAAATTCAGTCGCTGTTGTAACACATCTGGGTGGGCTCAGAGCGCCCTTAATGGACGTGCCACCCTGGCTACAAACTATGGGATATACAGTACTGTATACAGCTGGGGCAGAAAAAAACGATGAGATATACAGTACTGTATATCTGAAAATGTATCAATCCAGTACTAACTGCATATCTCAATTCTTGAGGTCCTAAAATGCCAGTACAAATACCCCCAAAATGACCCCTTTTTGGAAAGAAGACAATCCAATGTTTGTGGTAAGAGGCATGGTGAGTTTTTTCTCACACACAGCATAAGTATACTTACAATTACACTCTGACTGGTGTGACCCTGACACTGTGACTGGCGTGGTGGTGAACAGAGACACTGTGACTGGCTGCACTATTATGGCTTATTTGCATGTGAGGTTGGGGGCTGGTAAAACCTTGCGGCTGAGCTGCAGTTTTACTGCCCCTCAACCACTACCCCCTTTAGCTGCAGAGGCAGCAGCTGGGTCTGTACACATGCCGCAGCTGTAATGCTTTGCAACTGTGGCAGCTATTATACCTTTTATATATCCCCACCGACTGCGACCCATTCAAGTGAAAAGGGGTGTTTGTGTGGGGTCCAAGGCATTAAAGCAGGTGGTGAGGAGACAATACATGTCTCCTCACTGCTTGTTAAAGCGGAGCTCCACCCATATAAACAACATTTTGCCATGTTGTTTAAAAAAATAAAAATAAAAAAACCTGAAAAAAAAATACTCACCCGAAATAGCTGTTGCTATGCGGAAGTCCGTAATCTGCCTCACCTGCACCGCGGTCCGATTTCTTCTTCTCCTTCTCCTTGTGAATGGGCGCGCTGCTTTCTGGGAACTGTGTGTGTTCTCAGAGAGCAGCGCGCCCATTCACAAGCCAGCGTGAGACTCGCGCAGGCACAGTAGGAAACGGGCAGTGAAGCCGTACAGCTTCACTGCCTGTTTCCCATAGTGTGAATGGCGGCGCGGGACTCGGAGCGATCGCGGGACCGGCATCGGGGGGGCCATCAGCGCGGGCGCCTAGGACAGGTAAGTGTCCTTATTTAAAGTCAGCAGCTACACTGTTAGTAGCTGCTGACTTTAAAAAAAAAAATGTTTGCGGCTGGAGCTCCGCTTTAAATGCTCTCTGAAGAGTGATCTGAACAGAGAGCATCTCACATGGAATTAGTCCTTATGGTGACAGTATGGGGTTGATTTATTAAAACTGGAGAGTGTCAAATTGGGTGCAGCTGTGCGTGTAACCAATCAGCTTCTTACTTCAGCTTGTTCAATAAAGCTTTGACAAAAAAAATAACCTGGAAGCTGATGGTTTTCTGTGCAGAACTGCATCAGATTTTGCACTCTCCAGTTTTAGTAAATCAACCCCTTTTACTGGTGTGTTTAGGATCAGGAACACTGTGACTGGTGCAGCGGTAATCACGGTCACTGGGACTGGTATGATGGTGATCAGGGACATGGTGACTGTAATGGTGGTGATTAGGGACACTATGAGTGGTGTGGCAGTGATTAAAGACACTGTAAGTGGTATGTCGGCAATTAGGGACACTGGGACTGGTGTGGAGATTATCAGGGACCTGGTGACTGTTGTGGCAGTAATTAGGGACATCATGAGTGGTGTGGCAGTGATTAGGGATTGGAGGGAGATTGGTCATGCAGCCCTGTCATCACTCGCCCCCAGCTGAAATCCACTCGTGAGTGGTGTGTCAGTGATTAGGGATATTGTGACTGCCGCTGCAGTGATTAGGTACACTGAGTGGTGCAACGTTGATTAAGGAAGCTGACTGGTGTTGTACCGATCAGGTTTTGGCAGTGATTATGGACACTGTAAGCAATGTGGCAGTGATTTGGTACACTGTGAGTAGTGTGGTGGTGATTAGGGACACTGAGTGGAGATGATCAGGGACCTGGTGACTGTTGTGGCAGTAATTAGGGACATCATGAGTGGTGTGGCAGTGATTAGGGATATTGTGACTGGCGCTGCAGTGATTAGGTACACTGAGTGGTGCAACGTTGATTAAGGACGCTGACTGGTGTTGTACCGATCAGGTTTTGGCAGTGATTAGGGACACTGTAAGCAATGTGGCAGTGATCGGGTATACTGTAACTGGTGCGGTGGTGATGAGGGAGATCCCCCTGATAAAGTTGCTGAAGGATGAAACACGTAGGAGGTGGAGCCTAAAGCTGGGAGCTTTTTTGGTTTGTGTCCATGCTGGATTTTAGATGTGAGAGCTGCCGGGTCTGAGCGGTTCACTTGTAGCTCTTTTCATGTCATCTGGATTATTTGTGCTATACTATAAGTCTGGTATTTTCATGTTTCACGTGAGTATATTTTATCATTATAACAATAAAAATATATCACACTATAAGAGTTTTCCTTTGATACTTATATGTCTCCCTGAGGGATAGAGTTACTGGAGGAGGAAAAGAGCAATGTTTCAAGGGAGAGCCTTGGCATTTACCACCTTGTTTGTGAATATTCAAGTTCTGTTTGCCTAATCTGTCAAAGGATAGCCACACACTTTTAGAAAGTGCATTTTCTGAGTGCGGTGAAGGACACATGTTTGGGAAGTCTTCAGAAATTTGAAGTTTCACATGGTGGTGGAAAACTTTCAGCTCATTCCCCATTGGACTTTGTTAAATTTGTTTGCATATTATTATTTTTTGTGGGAGCACTTATTCATTCAGTAGGATAAAATGATGTGCATGTTTTAAAGGCAGAGTTTTTTTTAATCCCCCTAATGCATCCCCCTAATACTTATCTGAGCCCCATCTCGGTCCAACAATGTTGCACGAGAGCCTTGGCTGTCCCGGACTCTCCCTCCTGGCTGAGACACAGCAGGGGGTGCCATTGGCTCCTGCTGCTGTCAATAAAAGTCAGTAAGCCAATGAAGATAGAGAGGGGGCAGGCTCCCTGTCTGAATGTGGGGGCACTCAGCAGGAGGGACCCGAGAAGAGGAGGATCTGGGCTGCTCTGTGCAAAACCACTACATAGAGCAGGTAAGTATAACATGCTTGTTAATTTTATATTTCAATGTATTTTTTATTAAAGGAAAAAAAAAACAAGTTCCAAAGTAGACAGACACATTGGCTGAACAAAGTAAAAAAAAGTTTCTGACCATCAACATAGCAATACAAAGATATAGAAAATATGGCCATAACACACAATTTCCAGTTATCACAACTACAAAGCATAGAGTATATAACAGGCCCCAAATATAAGCATCTATATTGCATAAGAAAGAAAAAAAAAATTCTTGAGAAGAGAAAAAAAAAATGTTAAAAAAAAGGGGGGGGGGGGTAGTAATAAAAAGAGAGAAGAAAAGAAGAAAGAGGGGGGGAGGGTCATCCTGGAGTCCCCTAGGGGGTTGAAATATAATCGATCCATGGATCCCATATTTTGTTAAATTTCTCTGTATTATTACAAAGCACATGGGAGAGTTTATCGTTAATCATAATCCAGTTGAGTTTACTCCTGACTTGGTCAAGAGGAATTGCTGACTGCTTCCAGTGCCTAGCAATTGTGATTCGTGCCGCCAACAATATGTAGGTAATCAATTTTACAGATCTCTTAGGCGTGTCATCAGGTAATTTG
Source organism: Rana kukunoris (assembly GCA_029574335.1). Classification (NCBI taxonomy): domain Eukaryota; kingdom Metazoa; phylum Chordata; class Amphibia; order Anura; family Ranidae; genus Rana; species Rana kukunoris. The sequence continues at coordinate 66,246,313 of CM056054.1, forward strand.
TGAAAGAGAGCGGCTTCAGGAGATCTGCGAATATTTACACCCGTCACCGAATTAATAAGATTGAATATTCTGATCCAGAATCTAAGTACAATGGGGCATTGCCACCAAATGTGGTGCATCGTTCCCAGCTGTCCACAACGTCGAAAGCAGTTTGGTGAAGCGGAAGGATGCATCTTAGCTACCCTAGTTGGCACCAGGTACCAACGTAGGAGCGTTTTATAATTGGACTCAATAAGGGTAGTATTGATGGAAATTTTGGATAACCGATGAGCAATATCTTGCCACTCAATTAAATAAAAGGTAAGGTTCAAATCCCTTTCCCAGTGAGCCATATAGGCAAGTTTTGAATCAATTTCAGTGATAGATATATACAAAGCAGATATCCGACCTCTCTGCAAGCCTCTACCCTGACAGGATAATTCAAATGTCGTAAGCGCAAAGGGTCTCAACATTAAATTAACTTTAGATCTAACAAATGATGCGATTTGGTTGTACCGAAACAATTCGCTAGGAGGCATAAGAAACTCATCCTTAAAGTGTTGGATAGGATACATCTGATCCATGCTTGTTAATTTTAACCACTTCAATACCAGGCACTTACCCCAATTCCTTTCCAAGCCAATTTTCAGCTTTCTGCACTGTCGCTGTTTAAATGACGGTCATGCTACAATGTACCCAAACAGAATTTTTATCATTTTGTTCCCACAAACAGAGCTTTATTTTGGTGGTATTTCATCACCTCTGTGTTTTTTTTATTTTTTGCTAAACAAAAAAAAAAAACAGATTAAAAAAAAAAAAAGTTTTGCTTTTGTTTCTGTTAGAAAATGTTGTAAATAAGTTTTCTCCTTCACTAATGGGCACTGATTAGGCGGCACTGATGGGCAACGATGAGGTGGCACCGATGATGTGGCACCAATGAGCAGGCACTGACGAGCACCAACGATGGGCACTGATATGCAGCACTGATAAGTAGGTACTGGTAGGCGACAGTAATGGGTGGCACTGATATGCAGCACTGATGGACATTGATAGGCGGCACTGATGGGCAGCTGCCTGGGTATTAATTAGCAGCTGCCTGGGCACAGATTTGCATTTACCTGGTGGTCTAGGGGAGACATACCTGGTGGTCCAGTGTGGATGGCCATCGTGGTGGTCCTGGGCGGCATACTGGTGGTCCTGGGTGGGATCTGAGGGGGGCTGTGCTGATGAACAATCAGCACAGACCCCCCCTGTCAGGATAGCAGCTGATCAGGTCTCCTCTACACATTGCTGTCAGACGCAAAAGAAAAAATGCCGATCAGAGGCTTTTCCTGTTTACATCGTGATCAGCTGTGATTGAACATGACTGATCATGTGGTAAAGAGCCTCTGTCGGAGGCTCTTTACTGAGATCAATTAAGCGGTGTGTCAGATCGACGCACCGCACCACCGATCACGACTGTTATTCTGCTGGACGTCATATGACGTCCAGTCAGGATAAAGCAACCACCGCCCGGCCATCATTTTGCTATAGGCCGGGCGGGAAGTGGTTAAATAAAAACAAAATAGAGTTTAAAGGGGTTGTAAACCCTTGTATTTTTTTTCACCTTAATGCATCCTATGCATTAAGGTGAAAAAATGTCTGGCAATCACTGGCCCCCCAGCCCCCCCATTTTACTTACCTGAGCCCTGGAACTTTACCTGGTGGAGACGCGCTCTTGCTCTTCCCAGGGTTTTGGGCTTTTGATTAGATTGATAGCAGCGCAACCATTAACTCTTGCTGCTGTCAATCAAATCCAATGACACAGGCGCCGAGGGGTCAGGACCGAGTCATTCATTCGGCGTCTATTGAATCGGGAGTGCTCTTGCAAGGTAACCCCCCAGGAGAGCGCTTCTCCTAGGGGGTTATCTGATGCGGGGAGGAGCCGCGAGAGCTGTTGGGGGACCACCAGAGGTCGCGGATCTGACCCACTCTGTGAAAAACTAGCTGCACAGTGGAGGAAAGTATAATATGTTTGTTATTTAAAAAATAAATATAAAAAAAAATAAAAAATAAAGCTTTACAACCACTTGAATATCACTTTAAAATATAATTAAAGAAAGTTATTGGACGATTACCAGGACAGACACAGTACTCCAGTCCTTTTCTTTTAACACTTTAAAATATAACTAAAGGCAAAACTTTTTTTTATAAGTGTGGATAGGTATTTGAACATCTCTCTGGATTGTATTGCTGTTGTGCCCCTATTAAGGAGATTCACACTTTCTACCTGTCCTATTTTCTATTATCACTGTAAGTGAAAGAAGATCTCCAATTCTCAGTTGTCACCGGGACAGGAATTGAGGGGAAATCTTCCAGCGGGGACACTAGTTCTGGTGATCCTTGTGACAACCAGGAGATCCCTCTCTGTGGAGGGATTTCCTCTCGCTTCCTGTTTTGTCTATGAAAGAAGAATGGAGGTGAAATCTCTAATTGGCACAGATGATAGGGAAAAAACCCTGACAGGGGTTATAACCCTCCTTTACTTTATCCAAAATAGTAATAATAATAAAAAAAAGTTTCCCTTTAGTTCCACTTTAATGGACAGCTCATAATGGATATGTAGATATATGAAAATAGAGTCAAAGCGGGACACTTACCTTATCCTACCAAGATAGTCACATCATATATATTGTCAGGGCCGCCATCAGGGGGGTACAGGCATTACATCTGTAAGGGGCCCGGGGGTCCCCAGGGGCCCGGATGGGAACCACCCTAAAAAAAAAAAAAAAAAAAAAAAAAAAAATTTAATTTTTTTTTTTTTTTTTTTTTTTTAGGGGTCCGAAGATCCCCAGGGGCCCGGAGGCCACCAAGGGCCCCAGACGGCAAGCCCTTTTTTTTATAAATTTTTTTTTTTTTTTATAAAAAAATATATTTTTTTATAAAAAAAAATTTTTTTTTTAATATATTTTTTTATTCTTTTTTTATTAAAGGGCCAATTTTTTTTCTTTTATTTTTTTAGAGGTCCCCAGGGGCCCGGAGGCCACCAGGGCCCCAGATGGCAAGCCCTTTTTTTTCTTTATTTTTTTTTATAAAAAAATATATTTTTTTATAAAAAAATATTTTTTTTTAATATATTTTTCTTTTATTTTTTATTAAAGGGTCAATTTTTTTCTTTTATTTTTTTAGAGGTCCGGAGGTCCACAGGGGCCCGGAGGCCCCAAGGGCACCGGATGGCAACCCCCCTTTTTTTTATTTATTTTCTATTAAAAAATATATAGATTTTTTAATATATTTTTATTTTATTTTTTTATTAAAGGGCCATTTTTTTTAGGGGTCTAGGGGCCCGTAGGCCACCAGGGCCCCAGATGGCAACCTCCTCTTTTTTATTTTATTTTTAATATATTTTTTTATAAAAATATATATTTTTTTAATATATTTTTCTTTTATTTTTTATTAAAGGGCCAATTTTTTTTCTTTTATTTTTTTAGGGGTCCGGAGGTCCACAGGGACCTGGAGATCCCCAGGGCCCCAGATGACAACCCCCCTTTTTTTATAAAAAAAATATATAATTTTTATATATTTTTTTATTTCTTTTATTTTTATATTTATATTATCCTTTTTTATATATTTTTTTTTACTTTTTTATATTATTTTATTTCTTTTTTTTAATATATAGATGTATTTTTATTAAAGGGCTCAGAGGTCCCCAGGGCCCCATGTGTCAAACCCCCTTTTTTTATAATTGTATTTTTTATTTTTGTTTATATATTTTTTTTATATATTTTTTTTTATTAAAGGGCCCAGAGGTCCCCAGGGCCCTGGAAGGCAACCCCTTTTTTTTTATATATAAATGTTTATTTATTTTTTATATATATATTTTTTTCTTTCTTTCTTTTTTTTTTAAAGGGCCCAGAGGTTTCTTTTTATTAAAGGGCCCAGAGGTCCCGAATGGAAAGCCCCCTTTTTTTTGTAATTTCCTTTTATAAAAAAAAAATAACGTCCCCGGGGCCACAGTTGGCAACCACCCTTTTTAAAAAAAAAAATATATATATATATATATATATATATATATATATATATATATATCTTTTTTTTCTTTATATTAAAGGGCACAGAGGTACCCAGGGCCCCGGATGGCTACCCCCCTTTATTATATATATTTTTCTTTATTTCTTATTTTTGTAAAGGGCCCCCCCCCGCTTCTCAATTCGCGGCAGCAGCCCCCCCCCCCCGCTTCTCAATTTCATGCGACAGCACCCCCCCCCCCCGGTTCTCTGCACCAGGGGGCCCATGCCTGAAGCTGTGTAAGGGGCCCCAAAATTCCTGATGGCGGCCCTGTATATTGTACATATCACTCTGCCAATCCCAAAAAGTCAACTATCCATAGATGTTTGTTCAAACATTGTATTTGTTTTTCACTTCCTTAAAGCTTAATGTGAATCACATCATCTAGTGGTAAGACTGTGCCCTTTCCTCAAACAAACTGTGTGCTATATACAGTATTTCATTATTTTTCTTTACTTTTCTTCTTTTTTTTTTCCCCCTATTTCCTTTTGCACCAGTATTTGAGCAACTGTAAAAAATCCAATTAAAAAAGTCTGGATGGTCTTCCATTGATGATTATAAAAGTGTGTTTATCAAAGTTGATATTTATTTAAAGCAGCTTGTAAATGATCATCATCTAAGACAATATTATACAAACGATCTTAATAAACGGAGAATTGTTTGATGTGGACAGTCCCAGGGGAAAACATTTCACATTACAAAATCCCAACAGTAGGACAGTGCTTATTTATACATATGTGTGTGTGTGTATATATATATATAGAGAGAGAGAGAGAGAGAGAGAGAGAGAGAGAGAGAGAGAGAGAGAGAGAGAGAGAGAGAGAGAGAGACATATATAAAACTATGACACTATGACCTGAAACACGATTATACCGTATGTATTAACAGATCCATGTACAGATTCTGCAAGATTGATATATATATATATATATAGAGAGAGAGAGAGAGAGAGAGAGAGAGAGAGAGAGAGAGAGAGAAAGAGAGAGAGAGAGAGATAGGGATCTCTCTCTCTCTCTCTCTCTCTCTCTCTCTCTCTATATATATATATATATATATAGAGAGAGAGAGAGAGAAAGAGAGAGAGAGAGAGAGAGAGAGAGAGAGAGACATATATAAAACTATGACCTGAAACATGATTATATGTATTAACAGATCCATGTACAGATTCTGCAAGATCGGGAGAAATAACTTTTCCTACCTGCAGTGACAATCAGTCCATGGAGTGACTGAGACCCATTAGTTACTCCAGGCAGGGGTCTCTCCAGCAAGCAGGTGTCTCTCTCCAGCAAGCAGGGTCTCTCTCCAGCAAGCAGGGGTCTCTCTCCAGCAAGCAGGTGTCTCTCTCCAGCAAGCAGGGTCTCTCTCCAGCAAGCAGGGGTCTCTCTTCAGCAAGCAGGGGTCTCTCTCCAGCAAGTAGGTAGGTGTCTCTCCAGCAAGCAGGGGTCTCTCTCCAGCAAGTAGGTAGGTGCCTTGCTCCTCTCCAGCAGGCAGGGGTCTCTGTCTATCCAACAGGCAGGGGTTTCTCTCTATTCAGCAGACAATGTTCTCTTTCCAGCAGTCAGGGGGGTCTCTATCCAGCAGTCAGGGGTCTCTTGTCCCAGGTATGGCAGCAGCAGGTGTGAGATCCGATCAGGACACTCCCATACACTCAGCTCCTCTCCTATCCTCACAGCTACATACAACACACTTGTCAGCAAAGCAAGCTGTTCCCCAGGAGACCATGCCCAGGGTACAATCTCCTCTCCTCTTTAGTAATCCACACTGTATGTTTATTACACACACTAAACCACATGCAATAAACCTGGGTGACACTGGGAATAGTTGGATGCTAACACAGAAAACACAGTTCCTATTAAGAGATCAATAACAGGTCTAGAGACCTGTAATACAGGCAATACTGCTGCTAGCAAAACTTTGCTTCCCTCAAAAAGGAAATGTAAGAATTGGTGGAAAGCAGCATTATATTCCTATGTAATGGGCAGCACACAATCATGTTGTAAGGGACATTAGAATCCTTATACATTGGTAATGCATATATAGGATTAGTACATACTGTACATTCCAATTGACATAAGAAGAGGTTCACCTGAACCAGCTGCTGCTAGAAGTGACATTTCTATAGTATGGATAGTGATCATGGTGTCTTGTTACATAGGGGCTCTCCTAATTACCTGTGCAGTGAAACATGCAGGTCAACGAGACCAGATCAGATTTACATGTGCATGTGTCGAAAAAACCTACAACGCCACATAACTTGAGGAATATTTGTACCGCCATTTATTCCATCCTGACTCACATATATGCACTTATAGTACAACATGCTACAATGCACACATGTATGTTCTATGCATTGTGGTGTGATGAATATGCCAATAGTTTTGTCTGTAATTTGAAGCAGAGTTCCAGGCTAATATGCAACAACCTCCTAAGTAATACAGCACCCCACACACCTTTCTTTTTGGATATCTTTTTTATTTTATTTGTTGTCTTTTTAGTATCTTTTGTGTTCATTTTCAGGTGGACTTCTGTCCTACCTCACCATGGGCCATGGCGAGGTACGTCATTCCCACAATCGCAGTGTGCACTCCCCCTCCCCCCCACCTTCTGGGACCTGTGTGTGTCCCAGAAGATGACGGTACTATTCAGATAGCGCAGCGCAACTCGCACATGTGCAGTAGGAAACCGTCTGTGAAGCCTAAAGGCTTCATTGCTGGTTTCACTTACTAGCAATGCCGGCTCCTGCATCCGGAGCCAATGGATGGATTGGCTTGGGGTACCGACATCGTTGGCTCCCTGGACAGGTAAGTGTCCTTATATTAAAAGTCAGCAGCTCCAGTATTCCCCCTCCCCCCCAGGCTGGAACTCCGCTTTAAAGCATAACACCACTTTTGTTTTTTTGTTTAGAAAAAAACATTCCCCTCTGGGTGATCAATGTACATTTCAAGGTTTTTAACAACCCTTGTTGCAGATTCCTACCTGTTTGTTCCTCTGTGCCTCTGTGCTGAGTTAGTCTAATGGGAGTTGTTTCATAATTATCAATCATCTGTGCAGCTGCAGAGAACTAATGAGGAAATCTGCTGGGCCTGCACTCCTTTAGATGTGTTCCTATTGAGAGTACTAGGGTTGAGCGAACCCGAACTGCAAAGTTTGGGTTCGTACCGAATTTGTTTGTTTTTTTGGACCCAAACCCGAATAATTTGCTGCAAGTTCGGGTTCGGGTTCGGAGTTCGGCTATGTAACGGCGTGCTGCACGGTAGCCAATTGCAATTTGTTTTACTACTGTGACTAAGAAGCCATCACAGCCATGCCTACTAATGGCATGGCTGTGATTGGCCAGTGCAGCATGTGACCCAGCATGTGACCCAGCCTCTATATAAGCTAGAGGCACACAGCACAGCTCGTCAGTCTGCTTTAGCTAGGGTAGGGAAAGGCTGCTGCTGATCTGAGGGAGAGATTGAGATAGGACTATCCTACTTCAGAAATCTACACCAGCACTGCACCTGTCCCCTGTGAGATACTGTGCATTACATCGTTTAGGGCAAGGTTCCTGCTTTTTGTTATAGGGAGAGAATTATACTCTGCATATTACACCAGCACTCCATCTGTCCCCTGTGAGATACTGTGCATTCAGGGCTGAAGTCCTGCGGGAACGTGTGGGCACTTTTTTCACAGCAGGAACTCAGTTCTCTTTGCAGAACTAGAGCAGCCGGAAGCAGCTGAGCCGCCCAAGCCAATCCTTCCCTAAGCGGTGATGCCCAGCTCGAGTCACTGTCAGGGGCAGGCAAACCTTAGTAATCCTTTATGTTACTGGCCGCTTCCTGTATATGGATTCATCGGGTAGTGTGCGGGTATTCCGTCACTTCCTCGATGCCGCAGTGTCTCCTGGGAGCTTGTATCATTGTTCCCAGGAGACATTGCGGAGGTCTGCCATGAGTTATCGCAGGATTTAAAAAGGACTTGTGAAAGGTACAGTGGATCGAAAGAGAAAAAAAAAAAAACATGCGGTTTACTAATTATGCATATGAGTGTATCATTTTTTTTGGTAGGAGAGTGGAACTTGGGTGGGAGTTCCCACACTTTTTTCCCCAGGACTTGACCCCTGTGTGCATTACATAGTTTAGGGCAAGGTTCCGGCTTGTTGTTATAGGGAGAGAATTATATAGGAGATACTCTGCATATTACACCAGCATTGCATATGTTCCTGTAACATACTCTGCATTAGCTACTGTAGGGAAAGGTTCCTGATTGTGCTTATAGGGAGAGAATTAGTTAGGAGTCAGTCCTACTTCACAAATCTAAATGCACCAGAATAGTGTCCCATCATTGATATCATTGGCAGGAATAGTGTCCCATCATTTGTGTCAGTGGGAGAAATAGTGCCGCATCATTGGTATCAGTGGGAGGAATAGTCTCCCATCGTTGGTATCATCGGGAGGAATAGTGTCCCATCATTTGTGTCAGTGGGAGAAATAGTTCCCCTATCATTGGTATCATTGGGAGGAATAGTGTCCCATCATTTGTGTCAGTGGGAAAAATAGTGCCCCATCATTGGTATCATTGGGAGGAATAGTGTCCCATCATTTGTGTCAGTGGGAGAAATAGTGCCACATCATCGGTATCAGTGGGAGGAATAGTCTCCCATCGTTGGTATCATTGGAAGGAATAGTGTCCCATCATTTGTGTCAGTGGGAGAAATAGTGCCCCATCATTGGTATCATTGGGAGGAATAGTGTCCCATAATTTGTGTCAGTGGGAGAAATAGTGCCGCATCATTGGTATCAGTGGGAGGAATAGTCTCCCATCGGTGGTATCATTGGAAGGAATAGTGGCCCATCATTTGTGTCAGTGGGAGAAATAGTGCCCTATCATTGGTATCATTGGGAGGAATAGTGTCCCATCATTTGTGTCAGTGGGAGAAATAGTGCCCCATCATTGGTATAATTGGGAGGAATAGTGTCCCATCATTTGTGTCAGTGGGAGAAATAGTGCCGCATCATTGGTATCAGTGGGAGGAATAGTCTCCCATCATTGGTATCATTGGGAGGAATAGTGTCTCATCATTTGTGTCAGTGGGAGAAATAGTGCCCCATCATTGGTATCATTGGGAGGAATAGTTCCCCATCATTTGTGTCAGTGGGATAAATAGTGCCCCATCATTGGTATCATTGGGAGAAGTAGTGCCCCATCATCTGTGTCAGTGGGAGAAATAGTGCCGCATCATTGGTATCAGTGGGAGGAATAGTCTCCCACATTGGTATCATTGGGAGGAATAGTGTCCCATCATTTGTGTCAGTGGGAGAAATAGTGCCCCATCATTGGTATCATTGGAAGGAATAGTGTCCCATCATTTGTGTCAGTGGGAGAAATAGTGCCCCATCATTGGTATCATTGGAAGGAATAGTGTCCCATCATTTGTGTCAATGGTAGAAATAGTGCCACATCATTGGTATCAGTGGGAGGAATAGTCTCCCACCATTGGTATAATTGGGAGGAATAGTGTCCTATCATTTGTGTCAGTGGGAGAAATAGTGTCCCATCATTGGTATCATTGGGAGGAATAGTGTCCCATCATTTGTGTCAGTGGGAGAAATAGTGTCCCATCATTGGTATCATTGGGAGGAATAGTGTCCCATCATTTGTGTCAGTGGGAGAAATAGTGCCGCATCATTGGTATCAGTGGGAGGAATAGTCTCCCATCGATGATTGGTATCATTGGGAGGAATAGTTCCCCATCATTTGTGTCAGTGGGATAAATAGTGCCCCATCATTGGTATCATTGGGAGAAGTAGTGCCCCATCATTTGTGTCAGTGGGAGAAATAGTGCCACATCATTGGTATCAGTGGGAGGAATAGTCTCCCATCATTGGTATCATTGGGAGGAATAGTGTCCCATCATTTGTGTCAGCGGGAGAAATAGTGCCCTATCATTGGTATCATTGGGAGGAATAGTGTCCCATCATTTGTGTCAGTGGGAGAAATAGTGCCCCATCATTGGTATAATTGGAAGGAATAGTGTCCCATCATTTGTGTCAGTGGGAGAAATAGTGCCGCATCATTGGTATCAGTGGGAGGAATAGTCTCCCATCATTGGTATCATTGGGAGGAATAGTGTCTCATCATTTGTGTCAGTGGGAGAAATAGTGCCCCATCATTGGTATCATTGGGAGGAATAGTTCCCCATCATTTGTGTCAGTGGGATAAATAGTGCCGCATCATTGGTATCAGTGGGAGGAATAGTCTCCCATCATTGGTATCATTGGGAGGAATAGTGTCCCATCATTTGTGTCAGTGGGAGAAATAGTGCCCCATCATTGGTATCATTGGAAGGAATAGTGTCCCATCATTTGTGTCAGTGGGAGAAATAGTGCCCCATCATTGGTATCATTGGAAGGAATAGTGTCCCATCATTTGTGTCAAGGGGAGAAATAGTGCCACATCATTGGTATCAGTGGGAGGAATAGTGTCCCATCATTTGTGTCAATGGGAGAAATAGTGCCACATCATTGGTATCAGTGGGAGGAATAGTCTCCCACCATTGGTATAATTGGCAGGAATAGTGTCCCATCATTTGTGTCAGTGGGAGAAATAGTGCCGCATCATTGGTATCAGTGGGAGAAATAGTGTCCCATCATTGGTATCATTGGGAGGAATAGTGTCCCATCATTTGTGAAATACTTAGAGCCGGATGTCCTGTGCACTCAGCTGTACTCGACCCCCATGATGGACATAACACACGTCCAATGGCGGGACTGGGCGGTACTGCGAGCATAGCCGAGCCTAGCCGAGTACACAGTACACGCGGCTCGGGCTATTTCGCCGGCGCTCACTCCCCTCACACACATCATGGATACGCTGATAAATACAGTATATCTTTTGTGGCCCCAGTGATCTGGGAGATCGTCGGGGGACACAAAAGATATGTATGTTTAGATAACCAGACGGGCTGCTCAAAACCGGGCCGTGGGCCGCAATTGGCCCACGGGCCGGACTTTGGACATGCCTGCTCTACGTAGTTTAAGGTTAAACCTCTTTTCTTCTAATTTCTTCTAATTGTAATGAGTGGCCACATCTTGTTGAACTCCCTTCCGCTAAAAAGTTTTATCCCTATTGTGGGATCACCAGTAGGGTATTTGTATTGTAAATTTAAATCATATCCCCTCTCAAGCATCTCTTCTCCAGAGAGAATAAGTTCAGTGCTCTCAACCTTTCCTCATAACTAATATCCTCCAGACCCTTTATTAGCCTTGTTGCCCTTCTTTGTACTTGCTCCATTTCCAATACATCCTTCCTGAGGACTGGTGCCCAGAACTGGACAGCATACTCCAGGTGTGGACGGACCAGAGTCTTGTAGAGCGGGAGAATTATCTCTTTATTACTGGAGTTAATCCCCTTTTTAATATACTGTTTGCTTTGTTAGCAGCAGCTTGGCATTGCAAGCCATTGCTGAGCCTATCATCTACTAGGACCCCCAGGTCCTTTTCCATCCTAGATTTCCCAGAGGTTCTCCTCCCAGTGTATAGATTGCATTCATATTTTTGTCACCCAAATGCATTATTTTAAAATTTTCTACATTAAACCTCATTTGCCATGTAGTTGCCCACCCCATTAATTTGTTCAGCTCTTTTTGTAAGGTTTCCACATCCTGCGGAGAAGCTCTTGCCCTGCTTAGCATATTATCGTCCACAAATACTGAGATTGAACTGTTTACCCCATCCTACAGGTCGTTTATGAACAAATTAAACAGGATTGGTCCCACCACAGAACCCTGGGGCACCCCACTACCCACCCCTGACCATTTCAAGTACTCCACATTTATCACCACCCTATTAATAAATTAACCCTATCTGTGCTGTATATACACCAAGACTAATACACATATTTCACATTATTCATTTTTTACTATTTCCTTCCTCCCTAAATTTACTAATCCCCACAACATCAAAAAACAAATATATTTACATAGTTGCAAAAATTCATCAAACACTAAATTCCTTTAAACATTGTATCTTTTCATGTCTCCAAAGAACATTCATAATCCAGGTTGTTTATTACTAATGGTGCTGAGGTGCTGGCAACCCTGTGTTTCATCTTTTGTGTAGTTTCTCCCACATAAATCAACTTGCATAGTTAAAATGTAGATTACATATGTGGACTGGCACGTGTGAACTCCTTTGACCATAAATTTCTGACCGCTGTTGAGATGTACATACTTGTCACCCTTCATCATCCAATTGCATTGTATGCATTTGAGACAAGGAAAGCATCCTTTCCTTTTCTTGCCCAAAATGTTGTTTTAATTTCATGTTTATCTGTTCAAAACTCTGACCGTACCAATGCATCTCTTATGCCGCGTACACACAATCCAAATCCTTGACAAGAAAACCGTGATTTGCATACAGACAAATTTCCGACAAGAACTTTTCCCGTCTAAAAATTTGAGAACCAGCTCTCAATTTTTTTCTGTCGGAAATTCCGACAGAAAAAGTCTGATGAGACCTACATACAGTGGGAATTTCCGACCGAAAGCTCACATCAAACTTTTCTTGAACAGAACGTGTTCCATAGGAACCCATGGTGAATGAATGGACTGTAGTGCAAATCTGCAAAATGCAAGAAAGCACTAAAAATGCATAGATGTGAATCCAGCCTTAATGTCTCATTCCTCTGGTATGCTTTGAAAAGTATCTGCTGTAAATCTTCTATCTGTGGGTTAGCAGGTTTAAGTAAGGGCCCGTGCCGTTTAACCACTTAAGGACCCCCGCACGCACATATACGGCCACAGAATGGCACGTACAGGCACAAGGGCGTAAATTTACGTCCCCGCCTAAGTGCGGTTCGGGGGTCCCATCGGGACCCCCTCCGTGGCGTGCGGGGGTCCCCCTGGCTCCGGGAGCGATCCGGGATCAGCGGGCGGATGTCGGCTCTTACCCGCCCCCCCGCGATCGCTCCCAGCCAATGGGAGCGCGCTCCCATCCTGTCAGTTCCTCCTCCTGTGTTTACACAGGAAGGAGGAAATGATGTCACCTCTCATCGCAGCGCTGTTTCCCAGCGCTGCTGATGAGAGAAGACATCACAAGTAAGTGTGCACCAACACAACACTGACACACACTCACATAGGCATATTAACCCCTTGTGATCGCCCCCCCCCCCACCCCCCTGTCACAGTGTCACTGAATGCAGTGATCTAATCACTGCATTTAGTGTCAGTGTGACAGGCAGTGTAAAAAACAGTTAGTGTTAGGTCCAGGATAGCCCCCCCACCCCCCCAATAAAGTTTTAACCCCCTGATCACCGCCCTACTTAACCCTTTCACTCCCTATTGCCAGCGTCACTAAGCGATCATTTTTCTGATCGCTGTATTAGTGTCGCTGTTCCCGCTAGGTAGCTATTTTTTTTTATTGTGATTTTTTTTTTTACTAAAGACATGTGGCTAAATAAATTTTGGCCTAAATGTTTGACTAAAATTTAGTTTATTTGATTTTTTTTTAACAAAAAGTAAAAAATAGTGTTTTTTTTTCAAAAATGTCGCTCTATTTTTGTATATAGCGCAAAAAAAAAAAATCGCAGAGGTGATCAAATACCACCAAAAGAAAGCTCTATTTGTGGAAAGAAAAGGACGCAAATTTTGTTTGGGAGCCACGTCGCACGACCGCGCAATTGTCTGTTAAAGCGACGCAGTGCTGAATTGTAAAAACACCTTGGGTCATTTACCAGCGTATTGGTCCGGGTCTTAAGTGGTTAATGATTCTGAAGACGTCTTCACTATAAGCTGTATAGAAAAGGGGAATCTCCTCACCTACTGCTTACATCTCCCAGTCCCCACAGTTAACTTTTTCTCTTCCTGATTTCCTGTGAGATTATATTCTCAAAATATCCCCACTCCCTAAATTTTTGACACATCTCTTCAATTTTCTTTCTTTCAAGGATTAAAGGGGTTGTAAAGACAAAAATATTTTCCTCTTAAATTAAAGTCTGACGGTAGCTGATAAAGTAAAAAGTAATGTTTTGCATTATAACTAGTTTCATATCTGTTGAAATCAAGCTGTTTTATTCACCTCAGTCACTCCTGAATCGTTATTCTCACTGACTTCCTGGTTTGCGGTGCGCATTCATTCTTGCTGCATCATGGCCTAATGGGAACCACAGTTCCCATTAGGCTTAGCCTCCATGCCTGTTAGGCCCTGTACACACGATCAGACATGTCCGATGAAACTGGTCTGCAGACCAGTTTCATCAGACCAGTTCGATGGTGTGTACGGCCCGTTGTCCGTCAGACCAAAGTTTTAAAACCTGCTTTAAAACCTGTCTGATGGAACCTGTCTGTCGGACAGGTTCGATGGTTAGTACACAAAAGCATCGGACCAAAAACCCGCGCATGCTCAGAATCAAGTCGACGCATGCTTGGAAGCATTGAACTTAGTTTTTTCATCACGTCGTTGTGTTCTACGTCACCGCGTTCTGGTCTGATCGGATTTTGGTCCGATGGTGTGTACGCACGCAGAGTTGTCTGATGAAAACGGTCCGTCAGACAAGTCTCATCAGACATGTCTGATCGTGTGTACAGGGCCTGAGGGATAAGAGAGCATCTTCACGCAGGGCTGTAGTCATAGGGAGGGGGTGAGCACATTCTGCTTTCCACCATGAAAAACGGCTCAGGTGCTGGTGGAAAGCAAGAAGAGGAGAGACAGGAAATGGCATTTTCAAACCTGGATTACTGTATTTTGGAGGTCAAAAGGAAAAATGAGGTAAGTGATATTTAAATGCTCTAGCTTACAGCAATCAATTGATCTAATAAAAAACGAACCCTTTGTGTTCCTTTAATAAATAACAATGCATTTAACGGATTTAAATACACGGGGTGGGTGAAAACTATCAAATTAAAGCAATTGATTCCTGTCAGTAGGCTTGGTAAATAGGTCAGATTCTATCATGTTGTGACTAATATAAATCTTAGTATTGTATCTAGAAATGGAAACGACATACTTCCCACATATATCTTAAGTTAAATGCACCGCCCAGCAGATACATATGGCGGATATAATGTTTAAGGCCTGGTTCACACCTATGCAAATTGAGTGCAGCTTAAACCGCATCCAATTCGCAGAACATTGCTTAATATACATTGTTTTCAATGAGGCTGGCTCACATATGTGCGATGCATTCGCACTGCGCATTGCCGAAAACACGTGTGCATTTTTTTAGGCATTGCGGTGCAGCTCAGGTGCGAATTCAGGCCCATTATCTTCTGTGGGCACGCATCTAATTCGCAGATGTGTTCATTTCTCTTCAGGATTTGTCTCATTCACCTCAATACACTTCCCCCCTCCCCTCTCCCAGGTCTCCATATTTGCAGCTAAAATGCAGCTGATCTGCTGAACACTTCTCTTATCTCTCTGCAGAGATAAGAGAGCTGAAATTCGCACCGCACAAGTGTGAATCCGACCTAAAGGGATTTTGTATTTTATGATATATTATGTAAATATATCCACTTCAGATCCGCGCTATAGACAAAAGACGTCAACAGCGCAGACCTGAAGTGCCGGGGTCACGTCTTTGGACGTCAATGTTATTGTAATTACCTGCGCGTGCAACTGGGTGGCGCGCAGCGGGGAAAAACAGTGCCGTCGCATCGCTGAGGATTCGATGCGTGTACCCGGCGGCCGCGGTGTCCGTCAGGTACACACGATCGGTGGTGACAAAGCAGGGACGTGGAGCTCTGTGTGTAAACACAGAGCTCCACTTCCTGTCAGGGAGAGGAGACAGATGCTGTTTCCCTTGAACATAGGGACACAGCATCGGTCACCTCCCCCAGTCAGTCCCCTCCCCCCACACAGTTAGAACACACCCAGGGAATACATTTAACCCCTTCCTCACCCCCTAGTGTTAACCCCATCAATGCCAGTCACATTTATACAGTAATTAGTGCATATTTATAGCACTGGTCGCTGTATAAATGTGAATGGTCCCAAAAATGTGTCAAAAGTGTCCGATGTGTCTGCCGTAATGTCGCAGTCCCAATAAAAATCGCAGATCGCCCCCATTACTAGTAAAAAAAAAAATGTAAAAAAAAATCATAATTCTGTCCCCTATTTTGTAGGCGCTATAACTTTTGCGCAAAGCAGTTACTTATTTCGATTTTTTTTTTTTTTTACAAAAATACGTAAAAGAATACGTATCGGCCTTAACTGAGAAAAAAAAAAAATATATATTTTTTTTAAATTGGGATATTTATTATAGCAACAAGTAAAAAATATATATATATTTTTAAATTGTTGCTCTTTTTTTGTTTATAGCGCAAAAAATAAAAACCGCACGGGCGATCAAATACCACCAAAATAAAGCTCTATTTGTGGGGAAAAAAGGACGTCAATTTTGTTTGGGAGCCACATCGCACGACCGGGCAAATGTCAGTTAAATCGACGCAGTGCCGGAAGCTGAAATTTCACCTGGGCACGAAGGGGGTTTATGTGCCCAGTAAGCAAGTGGTTAAGGGAGGAAAGAAGTAGTAAAAATGTGGGATGTTACAATGCTTGTGTTGGTCTACAGAGATTAGTGTATATACAGCACAGAGAGGGTTCATTTAGATTAGGAGGGGTGAGGCCATGCATTGGGGGTTATTTATGAAAGGCAAATCCACTTTGCACTACAAGTGCAAACTACAGGTGCAACGTGCACTTGAAATGGCACTGAAAGTGCACTTGTTGTAAATCTCAGGGGAAGATTTGAAATGAGGAGAAGCTCTGCTGATTTTATTATCCAATCATGTGCAAGCTAAAATGGTGTTTGTAATTTCCTTGCATGTCCCCCTCGGATCTACAGTGAATGCAGTTCAAAATGCACTTTCAGTGCAATTTCAAGTGCAAAGTGGATTTGCCTTTTAGAAAATAACCCTAATTGTACGATACGATGTTTGTTTTAGTTTGTTGCACACAGCCTGCGGAAGAGCATTGCACATATATATATATACACTGAATGCACTGTATATACTGTGTGTGTATATATATATATATACATATATATATATAAGAAGGCCAGTATGGTGGCCTGAGTTTATGGGAGGAGCCCGGAGGGTATTTAAGCAGCCCACTCACACATGCTCTTTGTCGGTTCAGTGTGCAGTACTACACGTCACTGGGCCGACTCTTCCCAGCTCACCTCATGTCCGTGAGTCTGCGCATTCAATCGCATTCGACACCCTCCCGCCCTTCCCTTTTTCAAGGCACTTCTCAGCATATCCTTCTTCAATTAACTACCCATTACTTACTTTGGGTATGCCCCCTTTTCTTGGCATACTGACCAGACCACCAAGGCACACTTCAGGTCTATTTATGTTGTAAGTCTTGTCGCGTGTTTATGTGATCCACATCACTCTCGGTCAGAGGGCCACGACCATAAATATATATATATATATATATATATATATATATATATATATATATATATATATATATATATATATAGTATACAGTATATATACTAAATTGCCTGCAAGCCACTAACTAACCTGCCTAATAGTTCTCTCAATCTCCTCCACGTTTCACACCACATACATCCTTATATAGTTTTGGGCACCCTGCCTTTGGCCAATCATGGCTCTCGCAGCAAATTGCGCTGTGATTGGCCTAAGCCTGCAGGTCAGGTGCATGCTTTGGCAAATGCCTCATATGTTTGGTTTGTTTGCGAACCATCTCTTTTCTCAACTGATCTAAAAGTAAATAAAATACAAGGAATAGGGGAAAATCTATAGCACTGGTCTCCAAACTGTGGCCCAAGGGCCGGATGGGGCCCTTTGCCAGCCTTTATCCCACCCTTGGGGCACTATTCCTCCCATTGACACCAACAGTGGGGCATAATTCCTGCCACTGATACCAATAATGGGGCACAATTCCTCCTAGTAATACCAATAAAGATGATTAAAAGAGGAAAGCTACAGCGCTGACCAACAGTGAATAAACATAAACAGTGAAAATCTTAAACTAAATTAAATGCAGCTCAAATCTGTTATGTGCTAACAACAATAAAATGAATGTAAAATAGAAGGTGATGAGCGCAAAACCTAAACTAAACTAAAAGGCGCAAATGGCGCCCCTAAGGGCAAAAAATGTAACTAATACAAATTACAACCACAAAACGTGAACAATGAATAATAAATAAACAAAAGTCCAGTGGTAGTAATAAATCACAACTGCAAAGTGATGGACGCAGAAACCAGTCCAAAAAAGTGAATAATGGCAATGATTGTGTCAAACAATTCAATAGCTTCTATCCCTTTAAGCAATCGGAAAAATCCAGAGACGTCTTCAAAGATAACTGTGCTCACAGAGCGCTTACCTCCCAACAGAGAGAAAGGGGCCTCAACTCAATCCTTGATAATGTTGTTGGATTCCGTCTTGGATAGATAATGCTGTCCGCATCTAGGCGTAATCTCTGATGAAGTCACGTGACGTGACGCAATGCGTAAGGTCAACCGAAAGTGACGTGACACCCTGACCGTCCGACCGGAAGTGCCGTTGTTTGGCGTTTTTACCCGTTTTTTTGTTTGTAAGTGAATTTACCCATTAAACTGGTTTCAGTTTTTACATAATTCATGATGAGAGCTTCATTTTTTCCATTCTATGCATATGCTTAATCCACGGTGAGCGGACCCTGATTACGCCTGGATGCGGACAGCATTATCTATCCAAGACGGAATCCAACAACATTATCAAGGATTGAGTTGAGGCCCCTTTCTCTCTGTTGGGAGGTAAGCGCTCTGTGAGCACAGTTATCTTTGAAGACGTCTCTGGATTTTTCCGATTGCTTAAAGGGATAGAAGCTATTGAATTGTTTGACACTATTATTGTCATTATTCACTTTATTGGACTGGTTTCTGTGTCCATCACTTTGCAGTTGTGATTTATCACTACCACTGGACTTTTGTTTATTTATTATTCATTGTTCACGTTTTGTGGTTGTAATTTGTATTAGTTACATTTTTTGCCCTTAGGGGCGCCATTTGCGCCTTTTAGTTTAGTTTAGGTTTTGCGCTCATCACCTTCTATTTTAATACCAATAAAGCAGCGCATTGCAGGCAGTATAGCCGCGCTGTCCCATTGATTTCAATGGGCAGCAGCGGTGGAGGAGTGGTATACACACAGCTCCTTCACTTCTCCAAAGATGCGGCTAGCAGGATTTTTTTACTGTGCTGCTGGCGCAACGCTCCAGTGTGAAAGCCCTCGGGAGACAATGGAGCAGCACTTTAAGGGCGGATTGCAGATGCTATTTTTAAAGCTATAGTGCCTGCAATACACCCTCAGTGTGAAAGGGGTCTAAGCCTCAGCTCTAAAACCGACCAACAAGACATTCATTTCAATGACCCCTGTTCGTATCTGAGCTTTCTGTCACCTAATCGCTCAAAAAAGTACAGAAGTTTTTTTTTTGGGCAGATTACGGGCATTTTTCATTCTTTTACCTTGGTGACTTGAACAAAATTGGGGCAAAAATCGCGGTAAAATCACAGGAAAAATCGCGCGACTTTCTGCCTGAAAACAATACCCTTAGGCCCCTTTCACGTTTATATGACTTGTCTCACGATTTTGTACTGCAAAATCGTATGACAAGTCATTCTCCATGATTTTCAATGAACACCATTCATACTGGCACGACTTTAAGTAGTTCCGACTTCAAAGTAGTCCCTGCACTACTTTGGTCCGATTTTGATGCCACTTACACAGGCATTTATTGAAATTGCGTCCGCGAATCGCGTCAAAATCGCGGTAAAATTGCGCGACTTCGAAGTCGTACAAATGTGAAAGGGACCTTAGGTGTAAATGCCGCCTCAGGCGTTTTTTGCCGCGATTTTGTACAGGTCAAAAGGCCACCAATGTAAAAAGCAGAAAAATGCCCAAATCTGCCCGAATTGAGCTACAAAAAAAGCTCCAGAACTATTTTGAGCTTTTGGTTCACATTGCTGCGTTTTGACATGCTTTGGCGCCGTCCTAATCGGTGCAATGCTGCATTTGCGTCGCCGCACTGATTTTAAAAAGTAGTTTCTGTACTACTTTTTGAGATTTCGGGTGCGATTTCCATTGACATCTGTGCAGAAACCCGCACAGATGTCTGTGAAATCGCCATTGAAATCGGGACTGACATGCGGGAATGAAATGGTGGGAGTTCAGCTGAACTTCCCGCAGCTCAGTGTGAACCTGGGCTTAGGCGTTTGGCTTCAGGTGACATGGAGTGGAGATGTGAACCATCTCCAAAGACAATAATTCATTTGTTCTCTTCCAGCGTTTTGGAGCTTCAGGCTCCAGGAAAGTGAAGGAAAATTGCTCTGACAGATAAAAAAATAAATAACTTGACAGGGATTTTAATTCTTTCATACTCTATTCAAACCTAAAAAAGTTTTGGTTAAACTGATGGTGGCCATATGCGCTTCAATAAATGATCGCTTTATTTTCTGATCAATCTCTTCCAATAGGAATAATCAATCTAGATGCCAACTCATTAAAATAATGCTAAAATAATGGTGCCTCATAAATGGTGTCAGTGAGAAGAATAATGTCCCATCTTTGGTGTCAATGGAGGAACAGTGCCCCATCATTGGTATCAGTGGGAGGAATAGTACCATGTCTTTGGTGTCAGTAGGAGGAAGAGTACCCAATCATTGGTGTCAGTGGGAAGAGTAGTACCACATCTTTAGTGTCAGTGGAGGAAAAGTGCCTCACCATTGGTGTCAGTGGAGGAACAGTGCCTCATTGTTGGTGTCAGTGGAGGAAGAGTGCCTCATCATTGGTGTCAGTGGGAGGAATAGTACCACGTCTTTGGTGTCAGTGGGAGGAATAGTACCACGTCTTTGGTGTCAGTGGGAGGAATAGTACCACGTCTTTGGTGTCAGTGGGAGGAATAGTACCACGTCTTTGGTGTCAGTGGGAGGAATAGTGCTACGTCTTTGGTGTCAGTGGGAGGAATAGTACCACGTCTTTGGTGTCAGTGGGAGGAATAGTACCACGTCTTTGGTGTGAGTGGGAGGAATAGTACCACGTCTTTGGTGTGAGTGGGAGGAATAGTACCACGTCTTTGGTGTGAGTGGGAGGAATAGTACCACGTCTTTGGTGTCAGTGGGAGGAATAGTACCACGTCTTTGGTGTCAGTGGGAGGAATAGTACCATGTCTTTGGTGTCAGTGGGAGGAATAGTACCACGTCTTTGGTGTCAGTGGGAGGAATAGTGCTACGTCTTTGGTGTCAGTGGGAGGAATAGTACCACGTCTTTGGTGTGAGTGGGAGGAATAGTACCACGTCTTTGGTGTCAGTGGGAGGAATAGTACCACGTCTTTGGTGTCAGTGGGAGGAATAGTACCATGTCTTTGGTGTGAGTGGGAGGAATAGTACCACGTCTTTGGTGTCAGTGGGAGGAATAGTACCACGTCTTTGGTGTCAGTGGGAGGAATAGTACCACGTCTTTGGTGTCAGTGGGAGGAATAGTGCTACGTCTTTGGTGTCATTGGGAGGAATAGTACCACGTCTTTGGTGTGAGTGGGAGGAATAGTACCACGTCTTTGGTGTGAGTGGGAGGAATAGTACCACGTCTTTGGTGTGAGTGGGAGGAATAGTACCACGTCTTTGGTGTGAGTGGGAGGAATAGTACCACGTCTTTGGTGTCAGTGGGAGGAATAGTACCACGTCTTTGGTGTCAGTGGGAGGAATAGTACCTTGTCTTTGGTGTGAGTGGGAGGAATAGTACCACGTCTTTGGTGTCAGTGGGAGGAATAGTACCACGTCTTTGGTGTCAGTGGGAGGAATAGTACCACGTCTTTGGTGTCAGTGGGAGGAATAGTACCTTGTCTTTGGTGTGAGTGGGAGGAATAGTACCACGTCTTTGGTGTCAGTGGGAGGAATAGTACCACGTCTTTGGTGTCAGTGGGAGGAATAGTACCACGTCTTTGGTGTGAGTGGGAGGAATAGTACCACGTCTTTGGTGTGAGTGGGAGGAATAGTACCACGTCTTTGGTGTCAGTGGGAGGAATAGTACCACGTCTTTGGTGTCAGTGGGAGGAATAGTACCACGTCTTTGGTGTGAGTGGGAGGAGTAGTACCACGTCTTTGGTGTGAGTGGGAGGAATAGTACCACGTCTTTGGTGTCAGTGGGAGGAATAGTACCACGTCTTTGGTGTCAGTGGGAGGAATAGTACCACGTCTTTGGTGTCAGTGGGAGGAATAGTACCACGTCTTTGGTGTCAGTGGGAGGAATAGTACCACGTCTTTGGTGTCAGTGGGAGGAATAGTACCACATCTTTGGTGTCAGTGGGAGGAATAGTACCACGTCTTTGGTGTGAGTGGGAGGAATAGTACCACGTCTTTGGTGTGAGTGGGAGGAATAGTACCACGTCTTTGGTGTGAGTGGGAGGAATAGTGCCCCATCATTGGTGTCAGTGGGAGGAATAGTACCCCATATCATTGGAAGAAATAATGTTCCAAGGGCTAGATAAAGGCAAGCAAATGGCTGCATTTGGCCCCTGGGTCGCAGTTTGGAGACCCCTGGTATATGAAGTTAGTTCACCTTTTCATTTTTTCTGAAATGGTGAACTTACAATTTAAGATACAATTGTTATTTTGAATGATAAATTAGAGATGGCATCTTTCCAACATGCGATCTCATAATTCGATTGGTCGAAATACGATCATATTCATGAACAAAGTATCTCAGTGCTGCTGACTGAGTCAAAACGATTGATTCAATTGAAATGAAGTCTAAATCAATCGGAGGGGAAGACGTGGCAAATTGATTGTCTGTGGGTTTGATCATTTTAATTAAATTTAATCAAATTTGATACCACAGCTAAAAAAAAATGAAGTGCTTTGCGCTGCCTAAGATTCCAGCGTGTCTTCATTTTTACACAACACACTGTCAGGTGAGTTTTGGATAGACAAGGCAAGTGAGGGGGACACCGACAGCAATAAAACCTTACCAGGGGTTCTAACCCTTCTCCTTCTATAGAAAACACAAGCAGGGACACACTTTCATCTCTCCAGCAGTTGGAAATGCTCCTGATTATTATATATATATATATAAATAGAGTGACAACGCTCTTGAGGGCTCAATGACAACACACAGTCGGAAGCGTCTCCGATGTGTCACCTCAATGAATCAGCGGGGTTCAGGACAGGTACAGTCATGTGACTACAAGCTCCCTGCCGAGCAATTCTACAACCACACCCCCTCACCACGCCCAGCTCAGCGAACACCTGGAGGAAGGCCCGCCTCCCTCCATTTATCCGACCAATCAGCACACGCAGCTGCCCAAGCCTCTCCCGGAAGCGGAGCCCCCCTTGGTGCGGGCTGTCCTGGTACTCCGAAGTGGGAGGAGCCAGCACTGTCGTGCTCAGTCTTGTTCCAGTGTAGGAGAACCGTCACCACACAACGGGGCGTCAGAGGGACACCGCATCCCGGAGACCATGGACGGCGAGGAGGATAACGGTAGGTGACCAGGAAAGAAATATTGGGCGCCCCCCTCCCATGTCCCACCTGATAATGGTAAACTCCGCCCACACTGGTATCAACTCCCTCCAGACACTTTCACATGAGACCCTGAGAAGAGCCCCTCCCGTACACAGCTCTATGAGTGTCTCCATCATTCCCACAGCACTGAGGGGCTAATACAGGGCTGTCACTCACAATGTCCACATAGTAATCCATGTTCTCTGTGTGTAATAAATATATATATATGAGAGAGCTGTAACTTTATTCATCTATGGAAGTCACAGTCTAGGTATGTTTTTTCTGTACTAAGAGCCCATTCATTATACAGGATCGCACCATCCTGGAATAGTCCTATAGGTGTGAATGTGGAGGACATTGCAGAGTTCAGTGGTGTGGATGGGGGACACATGACATCTGTAGCACAATGGGGCTCATTTACTAAAACCAGAGAGTGCGAAATCTGGTGCAGCTGTACATGGGAGCCAATCGGCTTCTTACTATGGCTTGTTCAGTTAAAGTGATTGTAAGGCTTCATGTGTGTGTTGTGTTTTTTTTTGGCAATGTAGATGGCAGGTGGCACTGGTCAATGATTGGCACCGTAGATGGCAGGTGGCACTGGTCACTGATTGGCACTGTAGATGACAGGTGGCACTGGTCACTGATTGGCACTGTAGATGACAGGTGGCACTGGTCACTGATTGGCAATGTAGATGGCAGGTGGCACTGGCAGGTTTCACACTGAGCTGATAGTGGAACTGTGTGAAACGGACATGTAACTGAATGCAGAGAGAGACCAGCTGTCAAAATTCAGCAGTGATGTTGAGGGGTGGGACCTGTGGTGGGCGGGACCCAGCAGCTATCAAACGCCAGCCAATAATTTGGGCTGTTTAAGGGGATGGGGCCACTTACACATGGCGGCCTGCCCAGATCCCCCACATAGTTGGCATGCGCCGTAGACCGCAGCACCTGTGATTATAGCAAATATCTCCTAAACCGTAGAGCAGGGGTGTCAAACTCAATTTCATTGTGGGTCGCATCAGCATTATGGTTTCTCTCAAAAGGGCCAGTTGTATCTGTAAGATTAGATGTCCAGCGCATCCCCATCCCCTTTACATTAGATGCCAAGAGCAACCCCACTATCAGATGTTGAGTCCCCCACTCTCCCTTACATCACAGTGCACCCCCTTTCCTTATGCTGCTGCTGGGAAGAAGTTGGATGCATGGCTTGAAAGCAGAAAGTAGGGGTCTGGAGAAGGACTGGAGAGGTGCGAGGGCCGCATGAAATGGCCTGGAGGGCCGCATTCGGCCCGCGGGCCTTGTGTTTGCCACCTCTGCCGTAGAGGTTTAGGAGATATTTCAAGGACCTACAGGTAAGCCTTGATCTAGCCTTACAACCACTTTAACGTCAGTTTGGTCCTACAGCCTGCATCCTCCTGGGACGTCACATTTCAGGAGGATGCAGAACCAGTCTGAAAGTGCTGCACAGTCTCGAGCAGAGGGGAGTAAGCTGTGAAAGCTCCGGAAAATACAGCCAGCTCCCACATCCAAGATGGTGGCATTGGGTATCTGAAGACCGTGCTGGACTCCTGGGATTTAGAGTGTCTGTTTGGTAAAGGCTCATTCACACATAGATGGACAGCTTCCACACAGTATACTGGAGTGGTCTACTGTGTGGTAGTAGGAGTGTTGTGTAGTTTTTTTTTTTAAACAAACTATTTGAAGTAAACATTCATCAGCTTAGTGCATTGTGAAAATTGATACTTGAAAGTTGTTGTTCACAGACGCTCTCCATCCAATCTGACAGAGCTTGAGTTATTTTGCAGAGAGGAAATGGGCAAAAATGTCACTCGAGATGTGCAAAGCTGGTAGAGATATACCCAAAAAGACTTGCAGCTGTAATTGCAGGGAAAAGTGGTTCTACAAAGTATTGAGGGGGGCTGAATACAAATGCATGCATGCAACCGTTTATCATTTTTTTCTTCCACTTCACAATTCATCTTCCATTTTGTGTTGGCCTATCAGGTGTCCGTTTAATAAACCGCGATAAGCCGAGATCATGATGATCACTGTTTATCTCAGAGCATTGCCGGTTTAATAAACACACACACAAATATATGTGTATATAACGTCTGAAAACATGTACTTACATGTTCTTTTAAACTTTAGTTTCACTTTTTGAACTCAGCTGCACCATAATCTCACAAGATTACAGGCAGCCCACCCACTTCTACATTGATCTCGGCCGTTACAACTCCTTTAATTCCCCCATCAATCAGCAAGATTTCTGGTTCCCAGGTGTCGTCAATACAAGTAACAAGCTGTAATTAGAAGCACTCTCTAATGGCCCATACACACGATCCGAACATCGGCCGATGGATCGTACGACTTTTTTCGCTTAATAATCGCAAGTAAAATAAATTAGGTTATTAAACTCACGAAAATTCTCGTATAACAGAAAAAAAAGTTCGGAAGTGATGTCACGTGTTGTAATGTATTTGTATTGTATTGTCGGACGACGGCTGTACTGACTAAACGAAAATCGTACGATCTGACATCGTACGAGGAAAATTTTCGTGCATGTCCGATCGAAAAATATCGGATGAACGGTCGTGATCGGCTCTCGAAAGTAGTGTACATACGATCCATCATCGTACGATTGTTTTCGTCCGATATTCGGATCGTGTGTATGGGCCATAAGGCTGGGTTCACACTTGTCCAACAAACAAACCTACATTGGGAGCTCATGTTGCATGACATGTGAAAATCAATGTTTCCCTATGAGAGTCGTCTCAACTGGTCCTACACAAGTCAGTCCGACTTTGAAAATGCTCCCTGTACTACTTTGGTCCGACATTGATCCTACTTCAGCCCATTGAATATCATTGAAGTCGGACCAAAGTAGGAGCCTTGTCCTTATCAGACATCCGACATGTGATTACAGCAGCAGTAAAAGGAATTTATCTCACTCTGGGATTGTTTTGATTGGTCAAAAACAAGTCAGACTATCACAAAGTCGGATCAACGTAGTATCCTGTTCATGAAAGTAGGATGGATGTAGGACCAATGTAGGACAGATGCCACAGATGCCACAGAGGAAAGTAGGATTAAAGTTGTACTGCTGTAGTGTAGTATAGTGTGAACCCAGCCTTAAAGGGAATGCTCCCAATCTCAGCTTGTTACTTGTTTACAAGACACCTGTCCACAGAAAGCAATCCATCAGATTCTAATCTCTCCACCGAGGCCAAGACCAAAGAGCTGTCCAAGGATATTGGGGACAAGATTGTAGACTTACACAAAGGTTAAATGAGCTATAAGACTCTCGCCAGCAGCATGTTGAGAGGGTGACAACAGTTTGCATTTATTCACAAATGGAAGAAACCCAAAATAACTGTTAATCTCCCTCAGTCTGGGATTACATGCAAGACCTCACCTTGTGGCGTTTCAATTGTGAGAACTAAGGAATCGAACCAGAACTACAAGGGAGAATCTTGTCAATGATCTCAAGTAGAGGTCGACCGATATATCGGCAGGCCGATATTTGTCCGTTTTGGAGAAATCGGCATCGGCCGATTTTTAGCCAAATCGGGCCAATATTTTACAATTCCCGCTAGCTATGCCACGGCTCCGGATTCGCGGATTGCCGCCGCGGGCAAGGCATCAGGAAAGACCACGGCTTCAGCCTAGCTTCGGAGTCGTCCCTCCTCTGTTTACTCCCACAGAGGAGGAGGGGCTCACGCTCGTGGGACACATACCGCTCTGGTGTCTGTACTATGGGGGGCGGGGGGGTGTCTATACTGGAGGGAGAGGGGGTCTGAGGGGGGGTGACACAATTTTTTTGCACCAGTGCCACCTGCCAGTGTCAATTAGTGCCACTTGCCATTCAGTGCCATCTGCCAGTAACAATACCAGTGCCACCATCCAGTGCCAATTAGTGCCACCTTGCATCCAGTGCCATCTGCCAGTGCCAATACCAGTGCCATCTGCCAATGCCAACGGCCAGTGCCAATACCAGTGCCACCATCCAGTGCCAATTAGTGCCACCTTCCATCCAGTGCCACCCACCAATGCCACCTGCCAGTGCCAATACCAGTGGCACCATCCAGTGCCAGTAAGTGCCACCTGCCAGTGCGATCTAGTGCCACCTACCAGTGCCAACTAAAGTCATCAGTGCCATCTGCCAATGCCAACCAGTGCTAACTATTGCCACCCAGTGCCATCTGCCAGTGCCAACCAGTGCCATCTGCCAATCAGTGCCACCTGCCAATACCATCTTTCAGTGCCATCCAGTGCAACCTGCCAGTGCCAATAAGTGCCTTCTGCTAGTGCCATCTTCCTTCCAGTGCCAATTAGTGCCATCCAGTGCCACCAATAAAAAATAAAAATCGGTCTAAAATATCGGCCGCAAAAATCGGCATTATATATCGGCCATCGGCCGCCCAGATTTCTAAATATCAGCATCGGCCAGAGAAAAACCCATATCGGTCGACCTCTAATCTCAAGGCAGCTGGGACCAAAGTCGCCTAGAAAAAACACTACGCCGTAATGGACTCAAATCTTGCAGCACCTGCAAGGTCCCCCTACTCAAGAAAGCACATGTTCAGGTCCATCTGAAGTTTACTAATATACAACTAATAATTCAATGGCGAACTGAGTGAAATGTTTTGTGATCAGATGAGACCAAAATCAATCTCTTTGGCGTCAACTCAACTCTTGTTTGGAGGAGATAAAATGCTGCCTATGACCCCAAGAACACCATCCCCATTGTAAAACGTGGAGGTGGGCACATGCTTTGGGGGTGTTTTTCTACTGAGGGGACAGGATAACTTCACTGCATCAAAGGGACAATGGATGGGGCCATGTACTGTCAAATCTTGGGTGAGAACCTCCTTCCCTCAGCCAGGGCATTGAAAAGGGGTCATGGATGGGTATTCCAGCATGACAATGATGGAAAACATATGGCCAAGGCAACAAGGGAGTGGATCAAGAAGAAGCACATTAAGGTCCTGGAGTGGTCTAGCCAGTTTCCAGACCTTAATCCCATAGAAAATATGTGGAGCGAGCTGAAGGTTCGAGTTACCAAACGTCAGCTTCCAAACCTTAATGACTTGGAGAGGATCTGCAAAGAGGTTTGGGACAAAACCCAAGCCACCAAGTACTAAAGCTGGCCATACACCTATAGATTATCTGCAGATAATCTATTAGTTAGATGGAAAAAGTGCAACAAATGTCCGCTAAACTGTGGATGGAGGAATCTCCCACTGGGCCAAGCTTCGGTATCTTGCTAGTCGGCCCCTCTGGCACTCAACCTAAACAATGCCTGCACCCAATCAGAATGTTAAGGTATTGTAAGAGCCAGTGGGGCCGACTGGCAAGATATGGAAGCTTGGGCCAGTGGCAGATTCTTCCATCAGTTCAGCATAGATGGAGGAATCTGTTCCACTTTTTCCATCTGACCATAGAAAATCTGCAGATAATCTATAGGTGTATGGCCAGTCTTAGCCGTGTTTTGTGAAGGGATCAAATACTTGCTTCACTCATTAAAATGCAAATTGATTTATAACTTTTTTGAAATGCGTTTTTCTGGATATTTTTTGTTGCTATCATGTCTCTCACTGTTAACATAAGCCTACCATTTACAATTATAGACTGAGTATTGCTTTGTCAATGGGAAAACATACAATAAAATCTCATTTACGTTTTTGGTTGTAACATGACAAAATGTGGAAAATTTCAAGGGGTGTGAATACTTTTTCAAGGCACTGTATCACGTTAGGCTGCTGCTATCACTAAATGTGTTTCCACACACGGTGCAATCGGTAAAGAAAAAAGCTGTGATAGCATTGCCCAATAGTTAACGAACAG
The DNA here is from genome assembly GCA_029574335.1 of Rana kukunoris. Lineage (NCBI taxonomy): Eukaryota > Metazoa > Chordata > Amphibia > Anura > Ranidae > Rana > Rana kukunoris. The sequence goes on from CM056054.1 coordinate 66,275,661, forward strand.
TCAATCCAATCAATCATTCATAAAATAGTTTGGCACTCTATGGTCTTTTATTAAACTCTTCACTATCTTCCCAACTATATAGAAGTTAAACTAACAGGTCTATAGTTACTTGGTAACTATAGATCTCATTAAAGAGTCCCTAAAAATGAGAAGCAATGGCTTTGAAATTACAGAGATTAATTCTTTTAGGATCCGTGGGTGGATGCCATCTGGTCCTTTTTGCTTTATCCACCTTTTATTCCATCGAAATATTTCTGGACCATATACATTTCCAGCCATTGTGGATCATTTGGGGCTGTGTTGATATCAGCCCCCCTCCATGTTCATTTGTATACACAGAGCTGAAGAAATTATTTAATACATTTGCCTCCTTTGTCCCGAGTCACCCACTGTAGATTATTCTATAAAGCGCCTAAGCTCTCAGATCTGACCTTTTTCCTATTCATATATTTAACATTTTTTTTGGGGGTTTGTCTTCCTATTTTTTGCAATCTGTCGTTCGAGTTGTTTTGAAATTTTGCATCCTTGATTTCCTTTTTACGTATTCTGTTATTTTCTTTGTAACATTTTAAACAAATGTATGTGTTCCTTTCATTTTTATTTTCAAAGGCTCTTTTCTTATTTTTAGCTTTTTTAACTTTTTGACCGTATGCCACATGGGTTTTATTTTTATACAAAAAGTTTTATTTTGGGATAATTTAGAGAAGGGGAAGAACTTCTGTCTTCTAGATAATTTACCCATTTCTTGTCCTGGTTATACCCTCTGTGTTGACGGGGTGCCTTGGAACAGGATGTAATAAAATCTCAGTGGGAACATAGACAGATGTCGAAAACATTTGAATCCTTCCCCACTCTGAAATTACACAAAAAGTGTTTTAGTATGGCTTTTAATATAGCTTTTTAAGTAGCCTTTATTGCTAGAGTCTAAACATGACCACAGTGTGGGACTTCCTTTTGTTTTGGTTTACAGAATATTTACATTTAGTGCTATTTATACTGTTGAGTCTTCAATACTTGAATAAGTATGTATTGTCATGGCGTTCAACAATGGGCATCATTGATTTTCACATTCAGTATAAAATGAGTAAATGTCAGGGAACTGAAGTCATTAAAGTATGGCTTACATATGAGACCAACTGAAAGATCTGTGTTGGGTGTAGCAACTAATCTATTCCTTTTACAAAGGGAAATCTAGTGTTTTGTCTGGGGCCACTCCATAGGAATCTCTGATATTTGTTTCACCACATGGGAGTCTGCAGACCAAATGTCCTCGACATCGAAACATTGATAAGCCTTTTATTACCTTTTATCTTGTGAGTCGAGGACTCGGCGCAATTTTGCACAGTATAGAGTTGGCCCCCCTCCATGGAATTTATAAATCATTGACAGGCTCTGGACTCTATAAGCAATCAGAAATTTCTGGAATAGGTTACTTCTGTTTTGCACTATACAGGCTTTTTTTTTGCTCTTTGACCAGTCACGTGACAGTAACGAGGGCAATCAAGCGCCTCTCCTCCTCCTCCTGAGGACCCGCCTACAGTACTGTCACTCAAGGGAAAAGGCTTTGGTCACCCCTCAACTTCTCTTGATAAATGATAGCCACATGCTGGTGCTGGGAGATTGACAGCTGTCGGCGGCCAATGGCAGGCGCGTCTTTGTGCAGGGGGTGGGACTGCAAGTGGCAGGGCGGAGCGCAGGACGTGGTGCCAGCATGATGCATTTGCCTTCTCCTGTGCATGGAGGGAGGGGGGGTTGTGCAAGTATAATAACCGTGTATAATAACCATGGCTTCTATTAACTAGAGTTATGGACCAACAGCCGTTTTAATATCCAAAATAAAACCTACGTTTGGCAGCAAGGTACAGAGCCAATCTTAATGACCTAAATAAATTTCAACCTGTAATCGGATCAGTTTTTTTCTTTTTTATCTTGTTCACTGTAGAAGTGTTCTGTTTCAGTTCATTGTTACAAGCTCATACAAGCTATTGCCTGTCATGTCATTGCTTCGTGAGAGATCTTTTTTTTTTCCCATGACACGTCTTTAGTGAATGGGGGCTTTCTTGAGCAAGTCATTTTTTCACATCACTATAATGCATCAGGGAAACTAACATAATAATGTGTAAGAGGGATGGATATATAATATATGAAAAAATACAGAAATCAAACGAGCACATATTATGCTGTTTGCCCAGTGATTTCCAATAATAATAAATAAATTGGGTAAAGGGGTGTATACCCAGGGAAGGTGCTGTAGGGGTGGCGTCCATAGAAAGTACCACACATGCATTTTATCAAATTTATAATAGTAAAAAGGCTAGGTCTATGCCCCTAGGATCAGGGGAAGATTGTCACAAGTGACAGGGAGAAGACCGGTGTATTAAATACATTCCTCAGTTTATAAGGAAAAGTAGGTGTATAACAGCTTGGTGACCGGCCCACGCACGTTGGCAGAATGGCACGGCTGCGCAAGCACTCGGTGTCCGCCGGTGTCCCACAATCGTGTCACAGGAGGATGCCTGTGTAAACCTGTCATCGGGAGCAGCGATCACTGTCATGTCACATGTAGCACAGCCCCCACACAGTAAGAATCACTCCCTACAACACACTTAACCCCTTCACTGCCAGTGTAATTTATCCAGTCATCAGTGCATTTTTATAGCACTGATCACTGTATAAAAGACAATGGTCCTGAAATAGCGTCAAGTGTCTGATGTGTCCGCCATAATGTCGCAGTCACAATAAAAATTGCTGGTCGCCGCCATTACTAGTAGAAAAAAAAATATTAATAAAAATGCCATAAAACTATCCCCTATTTTGTAGATGCTATAACTTTTGAACAAACCAATTAATAAGCGCTTATTGCGATATTTTTTGTAAAATTATATATATATATATATATATATATATATATATATATATATATATATATATATATATATATATATATATATATATATATATATATATATATATATATATATATTATTCTATATACGCATCGACCTAAACTGAGGAATATATATAATATTTTGGGGGATATTTATTATAGTTAAATATATGGAAAAAATAGTGTAGCGCTCAGGAAAAAACAAAATATGACAGTGAAGTCAAAATTGCATACATATAAATAATACACATAGTGGGTTATTTACTAAAGGCAAATCCACTTTGCATTACAGGTGCACTGCAAGTGCACTTGGAAATGCAGTCGCTGAGGGGGACATGCAAGGAAAATAAAAAACATAATTTTAGCTTGCACATGATTGGATGATAAAATCAGCAGCGCTTCCCCAAATTTCAAAGTTTCCCCTCAGATCTACAGTGATCTATAGTGACTGCACTTTTAAGTGCCGTAATAGTGCAAAGTGTATTTGCCTTCGTAAATAACCCCCATAGAATAGTGATCAGTGCATTGAAACAAAAAAGTCCAACGTGAACCTCATAATAAATAAAAACCATAAAGTTCATAAAAAGAGGTGTTCTTGGATTCCAGTGACAGAAATAAAATTTGATATTCAGACGTGAAGAGAAATCCCACCACCAATGAAGATGCAGGCTTACCAGAAGGAGTGAACTCTAAGAAAATTAAATTTCAAGAGTCGATCAGGCTTAATAAATGCTCAGATCCTGGGGCAGGATGTCTTCAAAGAGGGGATCAACAGATGGCTATGATACGGAATCCAGTGGCCACGAGACTAGCTTTAAATCTCTCGTTCACGAAATAAGGAGATGGTCGTCCGTGTCAAAGGTGACATATATATATGGAAAGGAGAAGAGGGGACGCCATAGTGTAACATGTAAAATCCCTTTCTCTGACGTCCATGGACGGACACAGCTCCTTAAATCTTGACAAGTGGGTTATGTTCCGGCTGTAATCGAGGCATCACACCAAATGGCTCATTGTGCCAAACAATGTTGACATCCTACAGAACTTCTGACTGTCACAAACTTCTCTATGATCATCAATGTGTGTCAACTGGAGCCCGGGAGGCTGGCAAAAGTCCGGTTGACTTGATTTCTAAACCCAAATGCTGGATTCTTTTTCCACCTTCATCGCTTGCTACCAAAGCCCGCAGCAGACCCCCGGCAGTTGAGTGTGGAGGGCGTGTAGCTTTTTTTTTTTTTTTTAATTGTCGCTCTATTTTTGTTTAAAGCTCAAAAAATAAAAACCGCAGAGGTGATCAAATACCACCAAAAGAAAGCTCCATTTGTGGGAAAAAATGATGTCAATTTTGTTTAGGAGCCACGTCGCACGACTGTACAATTGTCAGTCAAAGCGACAGTGCAGAATTGCAAAAAGTGGCCCAGTCATTTGGCAGCCAAATCCTCCGGGGCTGAAGTGGATAATAAGCAGGGCATTAATGCTGATAACATTATATTGAATGTACAGTACCCTTGTGGCTGACAGAAACCAGATTGTGAAAAGACTAGAGAAACTTATTGTGAATAAAATGCCAGGACCAGTTGGCTTACACCCAAGAGTTCTCAAAGAACTTGGCCATAGTATAGCTAGACCATTATTCCTAATTTTTATGGACGGGCAATGACAACCGTGACACAAATCTTAGAAAGTAATCATGATGTCCTTCATCAAAATTAAAGTAATTACTGTACTAGATACTTTGCTCACACATTCACATAAGACCAAACCATTCTGTAATTATCCCACTGACATCGAATGCATTAAAACCTGCCACAACTTGTCTGAATCGCCTTGAGACAGTGGAAACAAATTAAAAAAGCGGAAACAACGTAGACGTGTAGTCATTTTAATGAATACATGGTGTATGTTAAAGGGGTTGTAAAGGTAAATTTTTTTTTTTTTTCCTAAATAGCTTCCTTTACCTTAGTGCAGTCCTCCTTCACTTACCTCATCCTTCCATTTTGCTTTTAAATGTCCTTATTTCTTCAGAGAAATCCTCACTTCCTGTTCTTCTGTCTGTAACTCCACACAGTAATACGAGGCTTTCTCCCTGGAGTGTCGTGATCACCCCCCTCTTTTGGACTACAGGAGAGTCGGGACGCTCTCTACGTTGCAGATAGAGAAAGGAGCTGTGTGTTAGTGGGCATCCTGACTCTCCTAGCACGACACTACACACCAGGGAGAAAGCCTTGCATTACTGTGTGGAGTTACAGACAGAAGAACAGGAAGTGAGGATTTCTCAGAAGAAATAAGGACATTTAAAAGCAAAATCAAAGGATGAGGTAAGTGAAGGAGGACTGCACTAAGGTAAAGGAAGCTATTTAGGGGGAATTTTTTTTTTTACCTTTACAACCCCTTTAACATATACCATGTATTCATTAAAATGACTGCATGCCTACGTTGTTTCCGGTTTTAGAATTTGTTGCCACTGTCTCAAGGCGATTCAGGCAAGTTGTGGCAGGTTTTAATGCATTCGATGTCAGTGGGATAATTACAGAATGGTTTGGTCTTATGTAAATGTGTGAGCAAAGTATCCAGTAATTACTTTAGTTTTGATGAAGGACATCATGATTACTTTCTAAGATTTGTGTCACGGTTGTCATTGCTTTCTGAAATTACTGTTTGTTCATGCATAATTTTTATGTAGTATAGTGCAAATCATTTTATTTTATTTTTTTACAATTTCTCATTCAATTCAAACAAAAATTGTATTCCTATTACAAGGAATGTAAACATCCTTTGTAATAGGAATAGTGCTTGACAGGTCCTCTTTATGGGTACCTTCTGGCCACCAGAAATCTCGATGCTCAACTTCCGGCGGAGACCGATTCATTCTCTGTCTAGATGATTGCACGGGTGAGCCAGTAGAAGCATTGGAGGGCGGCGGGGGGAAGGGGCAAGATGTCCCTCTTGATCGTTCCTACAGGCATTGAAACTGCTTCTATGATTGTTCTTACGGTGCACAGAATCACCAGCAACTGCGGGCATCATTTAGATATCGCCGCTCAAAGTCAAAGACGTCATACGACGTCCTAGGGCTGGAAGTGGTGAAAAAAAACCACTTCAGGGGCTGATAAAGTATTCTTTTGTGTATCATTGTGGCCATTGGTGGTGTATTGATCTTTGTAATGTTTTTAAATAAAATAACTTTAGAGACTGATAAAGATATTCTTGTATGTATGAAGTTGGTCTTTAGCTGTGTATAAAAAAAAGAGAAAGGTTCCCCAGCAGGGTTATTAGGCAGCGGGATCAAAGGATTAAACAGTTTCCATATAAAACAATATTTATTGACCGATAATATCGGATATCACAGTGAGTATGGGTAAATGTTAAACAATATATAGAAGAGAGGGTACAAAGGTTTCTCAATCCTTGTTGCAGTAGACATAAATATTATTTATACATATTGTAAAGTTGCAGGTGAATGCACAATGTGGATCCCCGACGCGTTTCGACCGTTCGATCGGTCTCTTCAGGGGGACAGGCATTCTAAAATATAAATTATAGGGGTTCAAAAGTATTACAAAGCATAAAAACATACATCATGGTGGGTCTATCGCAATGATATAGTTACCGCTAAAACAAGGAATCAAGCATGCTGGTCACCGCTGGGTTGCCGGGGGGGGGGGGCCCTTAGGCTGCCTCCATCCTCCCCAATGCGAATGACGGCCCATCCTCGAGGGCCTACAAGGAGCCAGAGTGTGGACACCCTCCAGGAGGTGGAGGAATCGGGACCCACAATGGACACCCATAGGATTGTATATGATTAGGAAGGATTAGATAAATCCATTCAACATAGCTGCCAAAGTGACAGCACAGCAATATATATGGCATTAAGGGGACTAAAGGCAGTTGCTAATTGCCAATATAAAATGGATGTCAGGGCAGCTTGTTAAAGTCCATTAAAGTTATTCAGTTAGTAAGGAGTATGCAATAATATAAAACAGTGGTGAACTGGGTAAGGTGTAAAAGGGGTTGGTGGTGTGATTGGTAGGGGAAGTAAATAAATCACCATTAAGGGCAATCCAATGTGAGAAATATAGAAAATTGTATGCATGATTTGAAGGAAGTGAGTATAAGGTTTAGTTGTGTATTGACTTTCAATCCACATAAGAAAGTAACTCCCACACTTGCTGAGAAAAAAGCATTCCCCTCTGAGTGACCTATGTACATTTTAGCAAATGATGTTGCAGATTCCTACCTAAATTACATTTCTGGGGGTTGTCCCATATACCAACTTTGTACAGAATGCCTCTAGGTTGCCTAAGAAATCCTGGTTTTCGGGGTCCTGTACACAGCTAGACTGCCAAAGTCTCACATATGTGGTATCCCTGTACTTGCCTGTATGCAAGTAGATCGATTGAATGCACTGCTTTTAATCCATCCAGTGTAGTCAATCAACGGCCAGGCCGAGAACCAAGGAGGATGATGGGGACAAGCGCCCGACTTTCGAGGGGTCAAGTAAGTAAAATGGCGGTCTGGGCGGTACTGTTGGATGTTTTCTCACCTTAATGCATAGGATACATTAAGGTGAAAAAAACATTTACTTTAACAACCCCTTTAAACATACTCTTCTGTGATGAGTCAATCGTCATCGTATTTTCCATTTTAGTCTGCCAAATACTCAATCGGGTTCAGGCTAGCTTTAAAGAAGTGTGTGTGTGTGTGTGTGTATATATGTATATATATATATATATGTGTGTGTGTGTGTGTGTGTGTGTGTGTGTATAGTGTAATATAATTTTTTTTTATTTCTCTGAACCGGATTCACTGTTTAACATAAACCCAGTTTAGAATGAATATTACTTTAGTAATCGAACCACAATGTGCCAAGCTCTCTTTTCTGCCTCGTTTATTGCGTTGAGCTACTTTATATCATATAGATCATACATTACCATGTACATTTTAATGTGATTTTTAAGTAGAAAAAAATGTCTCCCTCACAAGGAGGTTGATTCCTCCCTTCTTCTCTCCTTCCTCCTTCTTTTTTTTTTTGTACGGTCCCCTAACCACAGATACAATTTGGCATTGTGGCCGCTCAGATCTGTTTATCGTGGCTGTGATGTGGCAATTCTACCTTGGCATATCATGTTTGACACACCACTACTGTGTAATAAATGTGTGGTAGTTCAGTGTGAAATCCCCGTTGGGATGGAAAAAATCCTCCCAGGGATTGAAAATCAGGCAGCAATATTGCCTCCTGAATGCCTGTAAAACAGGTCTACTCCACCACTGATTGCTTTTCAAAGGAGCAGTAGAGCCTGGTGGCTGTGTGAATGAGCCCTAGTGCTTCTGTGTGTATTCTTTTGCCATAATAATTTTTTATTTTACTTGCAACAAACACACCCTTGGTGTAATTGGCACCAAATGTGGTTTTGATGCCCTTGAAAATATACCGTAATCTAACATTAACTTTGTTCTCATTGTTTGAACTTTTACACCATAACTTGAACAATACTAATTATTGATTTCTATGTACTTCTAAGGCCGCGTACACACGATCGGTCTAAACCGATGAAAATGGACTGAAGTTCAGTTTCAAACCGACCATGTGTACGGCCCATCGGTCTGTTGTCCTTCGGACCAAAGTTTTAAAACTGGCTTTAAAATCTGACTGATGGACGCCTGACTATTGGCTCAAACCGATCGTTAGTACGCAAAAGCATCGGTTCAAAAACCCGCGCATGCTCAGAATCAAGTCGACGCATGCTTGTAAGCATTGAAGTTCGTTTTTTTTTTTAAGAACGTCGTGTTTTACGTCACAGCGTTCTGACACGATCGGTTTCTGAACTGATGGGCCTAGATTCATGTAGGGCGGTGTAACTTTCAGCGGGCGTAGCATATCGTATTTACGCTACGCCGCCGCAACTTAGTGGGGCAAGTGCAGTATTCTCAAAGCACTTGCGTCCTAAGTTGCGGCGTAGCGTAAATGTGCCGGCGTAAGCGTGCCTAATTCAAATAGGGAAGAGGTGAGCTGGTTTTATGCAAAATAATCGTGACCCCACGTAATTGACGCTTTTAATGAATGGCGCATGCGCCGTCCGTGGACATATCCCAGTGCGCATGCGTCGGATAGAATGCCTAAGATACGTCAAACTGCCTACGACATGAACGTAACTTACGCACAGCCCTATTCGCGTACGACTTACGCAAACAACGTAAAAAGATACGCTTGTTCTGACGTCCATACCTTGCATGGGCTGCGCCACCTAGAGAGCAGCTTTATCTTTACGCCGGCGTATGTCTTAAACGTAAACGGCGTAACTAATTGCTACGGACGCACGTGCGTTCGAGAATTGGTGTATCTAGCTAATTTGCATATTCAACGCGGAAATCAAGCGGCCAGCATAAATATGCACCCAAGATACGACGGCGTAGGAGACTTACGCCGCTCGTATCTTGGCCGAATTTATGCATAACTGATTCTGAGAATCAGGCGTGCATATACGACGGCGCAGATTCGGACTTACGAATGGGTACGTGGAGATACGCCGGCATAAGTCTTTGAGAATCTGGCCCATGGTGTGTACGCACATCAGGCCACTTCAGTGGTGACCCGATGAAAACGGTCCGTCGGCCCATTCTCATCGGATGGACCGATCGTGTGTACGCGGCCTAATGCCTCGTACACACGATCACTTTCTTTCTCGTACATCACGGGACACAGAGCGGCATATTCATTACTATATGGGTTATATGGAGTACCTTCAGGTGTGGACACTGGCAATCTCAAACAGGAAGTCCCCTCCCTATATAACCCCCTCCCCTAGAGGGAGTCCCTCAGTTTTTTGGCCAGTGTCTTAGGTGTTGGTCACGGAATAGCTTTGCTCCACATCCTTGGGATTAAGGGCGGGCTAACCGGATCTGTCCAAGGAGCCTCAGTGCCAAAGTGGACAGTACCCGGGCCCCAAACCGTGGGGTTTTGCCTATAATGCTCCTCTGTGGAGGGCTGGACCCTGGGCCCAGGACTTGGAGTTCATAAAGACCATAAGTTCCTGTTTGCCAGGGTGCTATATAGGTCCAGGACAGTGGGTACCTTCATAGGACCCCAGGGCCTGAAGGTCTATTACGCTACCCACGGAGATGGGAGAAGATTGGATCGTTTGGCTACAAACATCCTGCAGCATGGAGCAGGTAAGAGGGGAGCCTGCGGGACTTGGTTCGACAGCAGGCTCTCCGGGGTAACCTAAAAGGGGGGTAGCCTGAGTATGCTCTGCATTGGCAACCTTGCTCACTATGTCTGAAAGACAGGATGATCCCATTTCCCCCCATCACTAGGTTCCCCTGTCTAAGAATTGTGTTGCTAGCTACCTGCTGCTTTCTTCCTAGGACTGGTAAGGATCCCTATGGGGCCTTTTGGAGAGTCCTACCTGGCCGGGGGTTTGAATCTGCCGCCTGGTACTGCAGTCCTGGGTCTCCAGCAGCGCGGCTCCTCCATGTTCTTCCTGCTCCGGCATACGCGCGCGTACGTCTTATAGACGTTTTTCGCGCCGTTCGGAGGGGAGGGCGGGGGGGGGGGGGCGTGCCTGCAGCGTCATACAGGGGCGCGCCTTGTGCTGTTATAGATCAGCAGGCGCGCCTTGTGCTGTTATAGATCAGCAGGCATTATCAGTGCTCAGTCTGAGGCTGATCTCAAAGGGAGAGGACGCAGAGCGGCAGAACAGTGACTCCCGGTGGCGGAAGAGGGGTAGTACATGCTGGACTTTGTTCCAATGCCTTTCTGTTAAGCCAAGAAATCCCCCTTTTTTGCAACAGGTTGGAAGCTGGCAAACTAAGTTTGGGGTCGCTGTATGTTTGGAAAAAATAAAAAATAAAAAGAAAGAGACTTATTTATATTTAAAAATAAAATAAAAATAAAAATAAAAAACATACGGGGCCCCATCAGTTTTTGGGCATTAGTGAGCTATTGTCCCCTAAGCTCTAGTTTTGTACTCCTGGCCACTACAGTCTGTTGTTGTTGGCGGAGTCCCTCGATTTTGTATTATGGCTACCAAAGGTTCGGGGTCAAAAGGTACAAAAAATACCAAAAAACAAAGGGGTTCCCCCTCTGATTCGGATGATATGCCGATACTTTCCCCGCAGCTTATTCCCATAAAGGTCGCCTTGGATGAGCCATTAGGGGGGTCTGGTGCGGAGGCTGGCCCAGATCAGCCCAGTCCTGTGTTTATCACAGAGGAGATGCTAGCTGTATCCCTAGGGGGGCTAGAAGAGAGAATAGCGGCATTGATCGCTAGAGCTATTCCTGGCAAGAAACGGGTTAGATCCCCATCACCAAGAGGTGTATCCTCAGATGCTGAAATTCTCTCTCCGGAGGAATTGGAATCGCAGGAGGATCAACTAGACCTGAACCAAGAGGGTTCAGGGATTGAGGGATCTACCTCTGAGGAACCATTTTCAGACTCCCAGACAGAGAGACTGTGGGTGCAGTCTTTGACGGACATGGTCCGCTCGGCATTTAGTTTACCATTGCCAGAGCCTCAGGTTCCTCCGGTATCCTCTCTGGGCTCTTTGAAAGCTCCTTTAAGCAACGCAGTTTTTCCGGTCCATCCTCTCTTGGAGGAATTGATCTTTCGGGATTGGGTACGGCCGGACAGGATTTTTCTGCCACCGAAGAGATTTGCGGTCATTTACCCTATGGAGGAAAAATTCTCCAAGAGGTGGAAGCTCCCAGTGGTGGATGCAGCCATCTCATGTGTGAATAAATCACTAACTTGCCCAGTGGAAAACATACAAATGTTTAAAGATCCGGTTGATAAACGGTTAGAGACACTTTTAAAAGCATCCTTTGCTACGGCAGGAGCAGTGGTACAGCCAGCTGTGGCGGCAATTGGAGTTTGTCAGGCGTTAAAGGACCAGACAAAAAAAAAAAAAGATGCTAAAAGACATGCCTACCCAACAGGCAGAAGAGTTTTCTGACATTCCCAGAGCTCTGTGTTTTGCGGTAGATGCTATAAAGGATTGCATCCAGCAGGCCTCTCGGTTATCACTATTTTTGGTGCACATGAGAAGGCTCTTATGGTTGAAGAACTGGGCGGCGGAGCCCCCATGCAAAAAGCTTCTGGCAGGGTTTCCCTTCCATGGAGGACGACTCTTCGGGGAGGATCTGGATAAATACTTTCAGACTATTTCAAGTGGCAAAAGTACCCTTTTACCGGTCAAAAAGACATTCCGGGGTCCTACATTTAAAAGGCAGCTCTTTCCTGTCTCAGGGCCCTCAAATTCCAGGCAGTATCGACGGCCGCCTGCACGATCCAACGTTAACAGTAGATCGCAGGGACAGGCCCCTGGGGGTAAGAGACCATGGTATCGCAAGCTGACAAAGACAGCCCCTAAGTCTGCCTTATGAAGGGGCGCCCCCACTCTCGCGGGTGGGGGGAAGGCTCCGTTTCTTCTCAGAAGTTTGGAAAGCCAAGATCTCCGACAAATGGGTCCGGGCGTCTGTAACCACAGGCTACAGGCTGGAGTTTCTAAACTTTCCTCCGCCTCATTTTCAAGAGTCAAGGCTACCAAAGGATCCAGCAAAGAAGGCCTCGATGCTGGCAGCTTTGGATCACCTGCTTTGCCAGGACGTAATAATAGAGGTGCCAGCCCAAGAGCAAGGGCTAGGTTTCTATTCCAATCTCTTTGTCATACCAAAGCCCAACGGCGATGTCAGGCCAATCTTGGACCTAAAGAGGTTAAACAGTTACCTAAGGGTTCGTTCCTTCCGGATGGAATCCATCCGGTCAGCAGTCGCCACGCTCCAGAGGGACGATTTTCTGGCCTCCATAGACATAAAGGATGCTTACCTTCATGTACCAATCTTTCAGTCGCATCAAAGATTTTTACGCTTCGCGGTGGGGCAGCGACACTTCCAATTCAGGGCGCTCCCCTTCGGGCTGGCCACGGCCCCCCGGGTATTCACGAAGATCCTAGCCCCAGTTCTGGCCAATCTAAGGATCCAAGGGGTCACAGTCCTAGCATACTTGGACGACCTTTTAATCATAGATCACTCACGGCCGGGTCTGCAACAGGCAGTAAACCTCACGGTTCAGTACCTCGAAGGGTTCGGCTGGGTCCTAAACCGGGAAAAGTCAGCGTTCCAGCCTACAAAGCAGTTGGAATACCTCGGCATGAGGTTAGACACAGAACAGCAAAGGGTGTTCCTGCCCCTTGTAAAGATCGAGGCTATCAAGGGGTTGGTTCAGTTGGTTCTAAGCAAGAAAAAAACAACTATTCGCCTGTGTATGCGATTACTAGGCAAGCTAGTGGCCACGTTCGAGGCAGTACCATACGCTCAGATCCACACCCGCGTCCTACAGGCAGCCATTCTAGCAGCCTGGGGCAAGAGAGCACATGCCTTAGAGTCCCCTTTGACGCTATCATCAAGGGTCCGACAAAGCCTGGCCTGGTGGTTGAACCCTCAGAATCTTTTAAAGGGAAGATCCTTCAGCCCTGTTGTCTGGAAGGTAGTTACCACAGACGCCAGCCTGGCAGGCTGGGGGGCGGTCTTCGAGGGGTTCTCTCGCCAGGGAACTTGGGTGAAAGCAGAGAGGCAGCTCCCCATCAATATCTTGGAGATCAGAGCTGCTCGCCTAGCCCTTCTGGCATGGACCTCCAGATTACAGGGGTCCCCGGTGAGAATCCAGTCAGACAATGCCACAGCGGTGGCATACATAAACCACCAAGGGGGAACCAGGAGTCAGGCCGCTCAGAGGGAGGTGAGCTTGATTTTTCAGTGGGCAGAGGTTCATGTACCCTGCATTTCAGCGATATTCATTCCCGGAGTGGACAACCTGCAGGCAGACTTCTTAAGTCGCCAGATTCTGTCGCCAGGGGAGTGGTCTCTGCATCCCCAGGTCTTTCAGACAATCTGCCAGAAGTGGGGAATGCCAGACGTAGATATAATGGCATCCAGGTTCAACAAGAAACTAGACAGGTTTGTGTCTCGAGCGAGGGACCCTATGGCCTGCGGAACCGATGCGTTGGTTTGCCCTTGGCATCAATTCAAACTTCTATATGCATTCCCTCCGCTACAGTTACTTCCTCGCCTGTTGCGCAGGATCAGAGTGGAGCACAAGCCAGTCATTCTAGTAGCTCCGGCTTGGCCCCGGAGGACATGGTACTCACTAGTCCTGAAGATGGCAGTGGGAGACCCTTGGACTCTTCCTCTACGACCAGACCTACTCTCACAAGGCCCGATCCTCCACCCTACATTACAACGTCTAAATTTGACGGCCTGGAGGCTGAATCCCTGATTCTCAGGGGTAGAGGTCTGTCTAGGCAGGTAATTCCTACCCTGATTAGGGCTAGAAAGCCGGCCTCCAGGGTGATTTATTACAGGGTGTGGAGGAACTATGTAGGCTGGTGTGAATCCAAGAGATGGAATTCCCGCAAATATACCATTGATAGGGTGTTAAGTTTTCTCCAGCTAGGAGTGGATAAAGGCCTGGCATTAAGCACAATCAAGGGACAGATTTCAGCTCTGTCAGTGTGGTTTCAGAGGCCGCTGGCCACCCACTCGCTAGTAAAGACCTTCATACAGGGGGTCTTGCGTATTAATCCTCCTGTCAAGTCACCAATTTGTCCATGGGACTTAAATCTTGTCCTGTCCACTCTACAGAAACAACCCTTTGAGCCGTTGGCTGAGATTCCTTTCGTTTTACTGACAAGAAAGTTGGTATTCTTGGTCGCCATAGTTTCGGCCAGGAGAGTGTCAGAGTTAGCAGCCTTATCGTGTAAGGAACCATATCTCGTTCTACATAAGGACAGGGCAGTTCTCCGGCCCCATCCTTCCTTTCTACCAAAGGTTATATCCAATTTTCACTTGAACCAGGATTTGGTACTTCCATCCTTCTTTCCGAAACCCACATCTAGAAAGGAGGGGTTGCTGCATACCTTGGATATTGTCCGGGCCATGAAGGCCTATCTTAAAGCTACAGAAAAGATCCGAAAAACAGATGTGGTGTTCGTTCTACCAGAGGGCCCCAAGAAGGGGCAGGCAGCTACAAAATCCACCATCTCGAGATGGATTAGACAATTAATCATTCAGGCCTACGGTTTGAAGAGGTTGCCTCCTCCTTTGTCGGTAAAGGCCCATTCTACCAGGGCCATGGGCGCCTCCTGGGCAGCACACCATCAGATCTCTATGGCTCAGATATGCAAGGCGGCGACGTGGTCATCAGTCCACACGTTTACAAGGTTTTATCAACTAGACGTGAGAAGGAATGCAGATTCTGCCTTTGGACAGGCAGTACTACAGGCTGCAGTTTAAGATCCTCGGGATCAGGGGCACCCTTGGTTGTAAAAAAAAAAAAAAAAAAAAAGTTTTTTTCTTGACTAAGTTGGAATTATTATTATTATTTGAGTATACCTCTAAATTAAATCTCGTTTGAGAAGATGTCTCCCTCCCCTCATTAAAGCATTGCTTTCGGACATCCCATATAGTAATGAATATGCCGCTCTGTGTCCCGTGATGTACGAGAAAGAAAAAGGGATTTTTAAATACAGCTTACCTGTAAAATCCTTTTCTTGGAGTACATCACGGGACACAGAGCTCCCACCCCTCTTTTGGGGAACATTTTTGGGAGGCATACTGCTTGCTACAAAACTGAGGGACTCCCTCTAGGGGAGGGGGTTATATAGGGAGGGGACTTCCTGTTTGAGATTGCCAGTGTCCACACCTGAAGGTACTCCATATAACCCATATAGTAATGAATATACCGCTCTGTGTCCCGTGATGTACTCCAAGAAAAGGATTTTACAGGTAAGCTGTATTTAAAAATCCCTTTTTATGTGATAAAAAAAAACAACGTTTTCTGTGAAGTAAAAAACGACATTTTTGAAACGTCACTTTTCAAAGACGATGTTGCATACACACCATCGTTTTTTCACAAAAAGCGAGGTTAGGTTCACCACTCTTTTCCATTGAAGCTCCCTTAGTAACTAGCTTCTGGGCATGCGTGGGTTGAAAAACGTTGTTTTAAACTACGTTTTTTGCTACACACTGTGGCTTTTTGTGAAACAAAAAACGACGTTTTGAAAAACGACACATAAAATTGAAGCATGCTTCAATTTTTTTTGTCGTTTTTTTTTACAAGACCTAAAACGACAGTTTCCCCCACACACAGTCAATGAAATTGACGTTTTTAAAAACTTCATTTTTTTTCATCACATAAAGTGATCGTGTGTGTTGGAATTTTTTTTGGTCGTTTTTTTGGAAGACAAAAAACGACGTTTTGCCCACACACGATCAATTTAAATGACGTTTTAAAAAACAACGTTTTTTTTCATCGCAAAAAACGACCGTGTGTACGCGGCATAACACCAGGCAAATAAATACGCAGCCCAAATACACATATTGGTATTTTTTCCTGCCTTCTTATCCTTTCATACTTGGCAGACAGCACATCCTGACTTGGGACCTCATTTGTAGATTCCATTAAGACCTAGAGACATTATTGCAGATTGGACAGCAGTGGGGTAAAAAACACACTAATGCCCCGTACACATGACCAGTTTTCCTGTCTGAAAAACTGCGATGAGAGCTTTTCATCGGGAATCCCGACCTTCTTTGTGTGCTCTATCTGACTTTTTTCCACAGGAATACTGCTGGGGGAAAAAATCCAAGCAAAAAAACTGTTCGTCTGTATGCTTTTCCAACAGGGAAAAAAAAACATGCATGCTCGGAAAAAATTCTAACCATTCTCGGAAGCATAGAACTTAATTTTGTTGGCTCGTCATAGTCTTTTACGTCACCGTGTTCTTGGCAGTCAAAAGTTCACCAGACTTGTGTGGCTGTGTGTATGCAAGGCAGGCTTGAGAGGTAATCCATCAGGAAAACCATTTTTTTTTTTTTCGAAGGGAAAACCGCTTGTCTGTACGCAGCATTATAGGGTTATTCCTATGCTCTGCTTCTGAGTAATATATTCATTGCCAGCTTGTGTGCACACCACAAAGCCTAAATGGATCTTTGCGCTTCCCCTGCCTTTCATGAGTGGAGTACCACTATGCAGGAGATTACAAGAGGCTGATATAAAGCTGGCCATACACTGAGCAAAATTTGCTTCGTAATGGGCCCTGTCGGCACTCTTCCACTTGACCTTGTTTATTTTGAATCCTTGAAGTTATTGGTGAAAAATTGTTGGCCGAACAGGGTACTTTGACAGCAGGCAGCTCCAGCTGTCAGAATGCAATACCTGCAGTGGAAGATTTGTCTATTGGTGCTGTTTCTTTGGCCTTTTGTGAGTACGCAATTTTGTTTTTAATTAAACATTTGGAAAAATACTACACTATGCGGCTCCCTCTCCTTTCTTCCTTTATTTAAGCGAGACCTAGTTTATAGTGTACATTATCCCGCTGAGGGAAACCATCCGTCCCTCTGTGAAAGATTTAAAGTTATTTAAGACCTTCTATGCTATGATTATTAAGCTTAAAGGCAGTTGGGACTTTGAATAAAACATGCACCTAAAAGGGTGATAATGGACAATGGGTGTCTGACCAGTAAAGTGCACATAAAAGCTGTACTAGCTGAATCTCTATACTCAGCACACAGGACAGTAATACATGGTAATATTTATTTCATCTATATACATATGGTACAGATAGCATAAGAGCATTACAGTACTTGGTAGTAGTATACAAACAGTCAGGCAGTTTAATCCATACATCACACAGTAGCCATATACATATCATGATTGTTACAGCATAATACATTATGAGGTAGTAGAATGATCCCATATAATACATGGTATTGGCATCGGAGTAGCTTGACGCGTTTTGTGCGACTTTGCACTCATCAGGAGCTGATGCTAGTATGTATCTGAAATTAAAAATAGATTGTTGGTACAGGGTCTAAAATAAACTGGAGGGTTTGGCTGTAGAGGGGGAAAAATATATATATATATATATATATACAGGTAGTATAAATTGGTATGGGGCATACTTAAAAAGCATGTCCCAAGACTTACAGGTCGCCTGCGGAGCTCATAGGTAGCGAGATGGGCTGCAACATGGCCGGGCAAGTCAACTATGCTATCTATCTATGCTATGATGTCTTGGGCTCTGGTAAGCGATTTTTGAGTGGCGGCGGCTGGAGCACTGAAATTGGTGAAAGTGGTTGGTAATGCTGAACTTCACAAGTGGCTGCGCTCCTTCATATTATTTTGGGACCTTTAAGCATGGACTTTATTTTTCTATTTTTTTTTCTTTGTTTACATTAACATTTTGGGTGTATTGTCGGGGCAATTGATGTCAATTGATGGTGTCAGTTGGAGGATTAGTGCCCCATTGGTGTTGGCAACAAGAATTATGCCCCATTTAAATTGGATGAAATAATGCCCCAAGGGCCACATTAAGGCAAGCAAAGGGCCACATCCAGCCCTAAGGCCCCAGTTTGGAGACCCCTGGTGTAGAGTTCGATACATCCAGTGCTGCTGCTCACTTCTTTTCTGGATTGAGAGCACTGACTCTCTTGCCCAAACCTGTTAAGTCTTGCAGTGTGTGAGACACAAATTAAGGATTTGTTTCAGTCTGAGAAATTAAAGTGGTTTTAAAGCCTGAAGTTTTTTATTTTTTTTATTTTTTTAGCTTAATGCATTTTCTGCATTTAAGGTAAAAAAAACGTTGGTATGCAGTTTAACCCCCACCCCCCCCCCCCAAATGGTTACCCAAGTCCAATTCCCATTCAGTTATGTGCATGAGAGCAGAGGCTCTCTTGGCTGTCTCGCTCTTAATTGGCTCATACACAGCTCCCGCTGTTGTCAATCACGGCTAGTGAGGAGCGAGTGAGCCCTGTGTGTCTTATAAAAACATAGAGCTGGCTTGGTATCGAGCACACACGAGTGCCCCCAAAGAAAGCGGTTTGCTATGGGGGGAACTTGGCAGGGGTCAGGAATGCCAGCGGTGGACCCTAGAAGAGGAGGACCGGGGCTGCCCTGTGCAAAACAATTGAGCATAGCACAGGTGAGTATGACCTGTTTGTTTTAAAAAAAGGCCTTTGCAATCACCTTTTAAAGAGAGGTGTGTGTTTTTGTGTTTTTATATGGTTAGGCTTGTGCATCACATAGTAACAGGATTTAGGGGGAAATGTTTAGACTGTCATATAGGTGTCTTTACTTGTGCTTTGATGTAACTGATGCTATATCTTGTATCATATGTGCAGTATTATTGTGCCAGTAATGGTTTTAGTGTAAAAGTACAGTTTTTTTAGCATGAGGATGCAAATTTTTTTCTTTTACAGATGTTTTTGTCTCGGAAGGAGATGTGGTAGCACCTAACCAATTCTTACATGAACTGCCAAGTTACCAGTCTTTGGTTAGAAGAAGACCTTCAAATTATGGAACTATGGACTCTCGTAGAGGTAGTCGCAACCTGAAACGCTCATTGTCACGAGAGCCTAGTCGTTTGGACTCCATTGAAAATGATTTTAGTATTCCTTTAAGAGAACACCCCATCAGCATTGAGGAAAAAAAGAAATTGCGGTAATAATTTTTACCTTTTTATTATGGAATTGGGCTATGCAAGGAAGGGAGCTTTCCAGTATAGCTGGTAATTCTAGATTTTCTTGGTACACTGGTAATTCTAGATTTTCTTGGTATACTGGTAATACTAGATTTTCTTGGTACACAGAGTCCCCAATTTCTACAGCTATCTTGAGAACTATAGTGGCACCGACACCCAACGGTTGTTTATAGTGCTCTGTGGACTGTAATCCTGCTGTATCTGTATGTTCTAACGGCCATGTCTGATTTCACTATTGGGAGCACTGGAGGTAATAAAATTACTGTTCTCATGTTTGGTGGAATGTTCACTGCCATAACAAAAAAAAAATCAATCTAAATCCATATTGATCTGCAGATTTCCTTAGTCAAATTTGCATTTTTGCATGCTCAATTTATAACATTATGCAATAAAATGTTGGGCTGCTCTCCAACTGGGAGGGAATATTGTCATTTAAAAAAAAAAAAAAATATATATATATATATATATATATATATATATATATATATATATATATATATTTACCAAAATGTATAATTAAAGATGGAAAGTGTAAACCATCATGCATATAGATTATGTTTACAAGATATTACATAGCTGGAAAAGCCATATCTCAAAAGTTGTAGGTTGAGGAGCCAATTGCCCAATTAATAAGGCTGCAGAAGGTATACATGAATGAATATAAACCAAACCGTCCTCATTATTAAGAAGTCAGGATATTGCTGGTCAACAGGAAAGTATTAAAATAGTCTATAAAGGAGGTGACTAAAGCAGATTCACTGCAGGCATATCTACTGTCTTTTTCTGGTAGAGGAAAATTAAAAGAAAAACAATTGGTAAAATAAAAGGCCCCTAATGTAGGCACCAAACCATATGATTGAGGGATACAATAAAAGGAGAAAGGGGGGGGGGGGGTGGGTAGGGAATACTGCACAAACGGAGGGGAGGGAGAGAGTCTCCCATTCATTGTACAACAGAACCCATAGCCCTATTTAAAAACTCCAGAAATTGGAGATTCAACACTCTGATCAGGTCGATCCATAGGGTCCACATTTAAAAAAATAAAATAAAAAAAAAGTTGTGTTTATCCTCCGAGATAGCTGTAAATTTTTTGTTGATCATAGTATTATTCCAATGGGGTTTAACTTGAAAATTCAATGAAGGAGATCTCCAGGAGTGAACCATAGTTTGGTGGCATTGAAATTGCACTGGTTTAAGATGCATAGCTTTATTTGGTTTAGTCAACAAGGCCTCAACTGGATCCTTTTTCAGATTAAAATGAAGAACCGTATGTATTAAAGAGTATACTCTAATCCAAAGCCTCTGTGCTTTAGGGCACAAATGCTATAAAAAATAAATGAAGGAACACTATCTCATTTGAAAGTTCTGAAGAATATAATAATATATGTAAAAAGGCCCACCCTGACGGGTGATTCCTCGACTTTAAATGCAGTCCGGTGTTATGGATACGTAAGACTGGGAAAACCTATATTTCTGACTATTAATTTGTAAAATGAAGCAATGTTTAGAATGTATTCACTAAAATTCAACCACTTGGAGCTCAGTCTCGGGTCTGTTACCCCACCACTGATCGCATGCTTTAGCACCATTTCCGCCTAGAGTCCTTATAAGGTACTCGGGAACCTTCTTCTGCCTTTCATTATAAGTATTAGTTGTAGGAAGCTGTATACCTGTGTCAAGGTATATGTACTCCTTCCATACACACGTGTCCTATCTCCACACTCTACTCAGTGAATACCCCACGGGGTGAAAATCCTTGCTTGTAGTGATGTCAGAAACAGACGAAAGAAAGCTATTTCTAAATGATAGGCGAACACTCACTCTGCCTAAGGCCTTAAAAACGCTAAACTTCAGTGATGCGTCTCTTGCAGTTTGAACATCAGTCTCCTCATTCAATTCTGGCTGTTTTTCAGGCATGCAACAAATGGCCTACTTGACAAAAAGCAGAAATGTCACAATTCTTAAACTTTTGCAGGCCATAGACTGTGCAAATAATTTTTTGCACAGACCAGACCATGCTGACAGGGTTCCTGCTAAACTGGCCGAGATTCGAACCATCTATGGCTGGCATTAAAGCTTTAATTCGACTGTCTTTGTCCAGAGTTTAGAAATGCCCAATCTCTTCTCCTACTTCCTGTTTCTCACCTGGAGTTGGACCCGGATATGTCGGTCCTAGAGGACACGGAGTGGGAGTAATGAAGAAGATGTTGAGGCAGTGTTGGAGAAAACTGCAAAAGATTTCTCTCCCACACATTGGGATTGATTTACTACAAGCAAAAGGACTGTGCACTTTGCAAAGGGCAGTTGCTCTAGAGCTTGGTAAATTGACAGAAGCTCTGCTGACTTCCCTAATGCAATCACGTGCAAGAAAAAATGCTGTTTTTTTTTTCTTGCACGTGATTGGGTATTCTTTGCAAAGTGCAGCCTTACTTCATTTACCAAGCTCTGGAGCAACTGCGCTTGCAGAGGGCAAAGTACACAGTATATATGCCTTTTAGTAAATCAACCCCTATGTCACTATATTGAAGAGGGAGCTTCACGCAATATGCTTGCTAATGTTGAAAAGCTCATTACCTTTGTCATAATGCCTCCTGACTTTCCTTCATCTTGCATGCCCCCTTGGTCACAAAGAAACCTACACAAATTCCAAATCATTCCCTGTTCACTGACAGATGGCATGTGTGGTCTCACAATTGGGTCACTTCTGAAAGTCTTTGCTAAACTCCTACCCCAAAGAAAAAGTTTGTTAAAATGAGCTATTCCTATGGTAGACACTGCTGTCTCTGTCCTCAACAAACAACTCGCTACCTATTGAAGTTCTTTCTTTCAACCTGGCAGGTCCAGTCATTTTAACTCTTTTAAATGTTATTTCTGGGTTTCAAACTGCAGCTAATTGGATTAGGACAATGCATAAGATGACCCTGTTTTTCAGGATTGTGTGGTTGCAGAACAATTGCAACTGTCCTAAGTTCTTTTTCTTTTTCTGTGCCCTGGAGCACATCATTAAACAGATATTCAGAATAGCTCTAATCTTTATTCATCACAGCAGACGCTGCTTGTAAAATATGCCTCACGTATACCCTTTCAAGAAAAATGTCTGTTAAGCGAGGCACTTGGCTAATTTATCAGAGGTCATAGGTGAGAAAGTTTTGCTTCCTCAGAAGGTGACACAACCTCCCTCCACGGGCGCTTCTAAGTCCTCTAAACGCAGAGCACCTCCATTCTCTGTGAAAGACAAAGATGAGAATGGTGCGCTTATTCAATAATGTGCCATAAAGTCATATACTCAAATAATGAATATGACGAGTATCCAAACATACAAATACATTTGAAAAAAGTCCAACTAAAGCCCAATGGTAGGAGTCAGTTCATATAAAAGTAAAAATCTCCTTCCTACTTTGCAGTTGCTACCAAACCAGTGTTAGAGCTCAAAGAGTGATGACATTATCGCTCTGTCCATGTAACGGTGCTCAAAAAAATGATTTTCCCCTCAAACAAGCACTCTAGGTGGTCATGTGCCAACCCATACCTGGAGGCACCAGGTGCAACAGAAAAGGGAGCAACTGTTGGATACTAATTGGTTTTGTAAGCTGTTGGTGTCTGATGGGGCAGCAAATGCCAGTACAGACTATGCTGATGGGGCAGTTTCTCTGTGCCTAATTATATTGATCAGAGTGGTGGAAGGGCCAAAGCTGCTACCTTGGGCACCATTTTGCCTTGATAAAGTATGGAGCAGTTTCATGATGTGTGCTGATAAATTTAAGCATAGCTTGTTTTACAGTACCTGCACATACATGAGTAGGTCAGATAGGTCTTATTCTGAAGCTGTTTGACTTATTTGTTATCAATATGTAAATTCTTGCATGTGTGTATAGCATGAAGGCCACGGCTTTAATTTAAGTTCCATTGTAGTCATAATTGTGTGCTTAGTCTACCTTAATGTCCTTCTTCTTCTCTTTTTTTTTTTTTTTTTTTTTTAGGCAAATCCAGACAACACGTTTCCAGAATACCACAGGATGGAGTCAATTAAAAGGCAACAGCAGAAGCGTGTATCGGAAATTCAGAGATGATACTACTGCTTTAGTGTCTAATCTCCAGCTCTGGAGGAGTAACATTCACAGTATTGAGGGTAAGGATTAGTTTCTTTAAAGCCCAGCTTCATCTCAACATCATCCAAAACCGTTGTGTCTCTAGATAGCGAGGGGTAAACTCCCCAGTGGAGACTTGAACTACAATAGAATGGCTTTCCTCTCTCTCCAAAAATAAAAGAAGCAAGTTTTCGGTTTACTTGAGCTTGCCTGCAAAAACTAAGAGGACTTTTGGTTTCAAGACTGCATTATGTATCTTGTTAAGGAGGCATATTTCTCTGTGATCTAAAGCAGGGGTCTCCAAACTATGGCCCTCCAGGTGTTCAGGAACTACAATTCCCATCATGCCTAGTCATGTCTGTGAATGTCAGAGTTTTACAATGCCTCATGGGAAGTGTAGTTCCACAGCAGCTGGAGGGCCGTAGTTTGGAGATCCCTGATCTAAAGCAAAAACCCACAACCATAATTAGTATAGATATCACAAATAAGCCCACGTTCCCAAATTCCCTGTTTGTTCACATTACCAGCAAATTATCGCCACACCTTCCTCGTTCCAGCCTGCATTAGAATGAGCAGTGATGCTACTTCCATGGTCATGTGACTTGATCTGGTGACTGGTAATCTTGAATATAATGAGTTTGGAGCCCTGTTCAACGACACTGTCACTTTGTCCTGCACAGGCAAGGTACAGGGCCTTGCGAAAATATTCGGCCCCCTTGAACTTTGTGACCTTTTGCCACATTTCAGGCTTCAAACATAAAGATATAAAACTGTAATTTTTTGTGAAGAATCAACAACAAGTGGGACACAATCATGAAGTGGAACGAAATGTATTGAATATTTCAAACTTTTTTAACAAATAAAAAACTGAAAAATTATGCGTGCAAAATTATTCAACCCCCTTCAAGTTAATACTTTGTAGCGCCACCTTTTGCTGTGATTACAGCTGTAAGTCGCTTGGGGTATGTCTCTATCAGTTTTGCACATCGAGAGACTGAAATTTTTGCCCATTGCTCCTTGCAAAACAGCTCGAGCTCAGTGAGGTTGGATGGAGAGCGTTTCAATATTTCAATATTATCGCTTGCACAGTGCTCCTTGGGATGTTTAAAGCTTGGGAAATCTTTTTGTACCCAAATCCGGCTTTAAACTTCTCCACAACAGTATCTTGGACCTGCCTGGTGTGCTCCTTGTTCTTCGTGATGCTCTCTGTGCTTTAAACGGACCTCTGAGACTATCACAGTGCAGGTGCATTTATACGGAGACTTGATTACACACAGGATTTTATTTATCATCATTAGTCAATTAGGTCAACATTGGATCATTCAGAGATCCTCACTGAACTTCTGGAGAGAGTTTGCTGCACTGAAAGTAAAGGGGCTGAATAATTTTGCATGCCCAATTTTTCAGTTTTTTATTTGTTAAAAAAGTTTGAAATATCCAATACATTTTGTTCCACTTTATGATTGTGTCCCACTTGTTGTTGGTTCTTCACAAAAAATTTCAATTTTATATCTTTATGTTTGAAGCCTGAAATGTGGCAAAAAATCAAGGGGCCCGAATACTTTCGCAAGGCACTGTAAGTGTCTGTCTTTTTTAAGTGCAGTAATACATAGCAACTAAACAGTATCCATCTTGTATTGGTCTGGCTTCAGTAGAATTAATTCTGATTGGTTGCTATGGCTTAATACACTAGTTTTAGTTCTGTGTAGGATGCTCTGTACTTTTATCTTTGGAATCCGATAAAACATTTTTAGTGCTGTAGCTGTCCAGTCATGCATATATAGTTTTCCACAAATAAATCATAGATGTAAAGGTTCTTTTGTTGAAAAATCTTTGAGTGCTCAAACGTTTATACCTGAGGCTTCTGTATGAAGGGAACATATGTTCAATGAAGTGTATCTGATCTGTTGTGTAGTATGCGGACATAAGATCCGGTATCTAATTTTCTGGGTTATCATTCATTGGGGTATGTTAATTTTTATTTTTTGTTAGAAAAATCCAGAAGTGACTGTGAGGGTTGAGAATCATAGCATGTTGAAAACCGAGCACAGTGTATTTTCTGTCAGAATATAAGTGTCCCTTAGAGGTTCTAACACTAATTCAGTGGTTATTCCCAAGATGAACGGTTTGGTATAAAGAAGGGGTAGATGTCCTATGGTATTATATATACAGTACAGTGCATCCGGAAAGTATTCACAGCGCTTCGCTTTTTCCACATTTTGTTATGTTACAGCCTTATTCCAAAATGGATTAAATTCATAATTTTCCTCAAAATTCTACAAACAGTACCCCATAATGACAACGTGAAAAAAGTTTGTTTGAGATCTTTGCAAATTTATTTAAAAATGAAAAACAAAAAATGTACTTAAAGTGGAAGTAAACCCTTCTATCATTTTCAGCCAAGGAAGTTGCCATCTTGGCCTATGTTTAATCTTCAACTGCCGTGGTGCTGCACATGTGATCAGTTATGACAACCAGCCATTGGATGGTTTGACAGTTTGGTTGAGAGCACAACCAATGTGACAGTTGGCAATCCCGGCATGCCGGAAATTTAACTGCTTTTTGAAACTGTTAAATCGATGGGTTTACTTCCGCTTTAAGTATTCACAGCCTTTGCCATGACACTCATAATTGAGCTTGCGTGCATCCTGTTTCCACTGAAGCCTATGAGAACCTTCAGAGTTGTAAAGCTACGATTTAAGATTTATCAAAACCAAGAAATGCAAGTTAATTGCAGGTTTTTTTTTATTATAAAGATGGACTGCCCAGTGGTCATGGATTTTAGGGGTTCTAAGATTCTGCAAGCCTATTATTTTTTAGATAAAGCTCAGCACTCTCTTGAAACCGTTAAATGAGCGAAGATGAAGAGTATCAGCTTACTAGTATTCTAGTTCCAAAAAAGGCTGTCAGAAGATAAGCTTTGTGTGGCCATAAAGGAAGGTTGGGAACAGACCGTGAACGTCAAAATATTTAGTTGTTAAGAACATAAAGTGTATATGGGGATAGTGTGTATTTAACCATCTGTCACTAATTCTGCTTATAGCCCAAACTCTAATATCATACCGTTGTGCTCAAAAGTTTACATACAGAATTTGATTTCTTAGCCATTTTTCAGAGAATATGAATAACACAAAAACATTTCTTTCACTCTTGGTTAGTGTTTGGCTGAAGCCATTTTATTATCAATCAACTGTGTTTACTCTTTTTGAATCATAATGGCAACAGAAACTACCCAAATGACCCGGATCAAAAAATGTATATACCCTGGCCTGATGACATCCGCACACATTGACACAAATGAGTTTAAATTGCTATTAAAAGTAACCTTCCTTACCATCCAGTGCTACACTGACGTTTCTGGATTCTGAGTCCCCATGTCAATGGATCTGTGGGAAAAGGTAGTTGAACTGTATAAAACAGGAAAGGGATATAAAAAGACATCCAAGAAATTTAGAATGCCAATCAGCAGTGTTTAAACTCTAATCAAGAAGTGGAAAATGAGGGGTTCTGTTTAAACCAAACCACGGTCAGGTAGACCAACTAAGATTTCAGTCACATCTGCCAGGAAAATTGTATGGGATGCAAAGAAAAACCCACAAATAACTTCAAGTGAAATACAGGACTTTCTGAAAACATTTCTAGGAACTGGAGGCTTTTTGTTAAGAGGAATGGGCAGCTTTACCATCTGGGAAGATAAAGAGCCTCATCCACAAATGCCACAAAAGACTTCAAGCTGTCATTGATGTTAAAGAGGACAATACACGGTATTAAGAACTGGGGTATGTAAACTTTTTATCAGGGTCATTTGGGAAGTTTCTGTTGACATTATGATTTAAAAAGAGTAAACACAGTTTATTGATAATAAATGGATTCAGCCAAACACTAACCATGAGTGAAAAATGGTCTAGAAATCATAAGTTCTCCCAGGGTATGTAAACTTTATGAGCACAACTGTAGCTATAAATCGATTCTGTTATGTAATTGTTTTTATATATATATATGCTGGTACTTGCACAAAAAGTATTATATTACTATAATTTTTATTTATATTTTTTCAGGTAAATTTGGCACTGGCATCGGGTCTTATTTCTCTTTTCTGAGATTCTTAGTGTTGCTGAATCTTGTCATATTCCTACTGATGTTCTGTTTTACAACACTACCGGTTGCCATTTCCAAACAAGGAATTTTTAACAGCAGCCAAATTATTGCCTCCGGTATTGGTAAGATGCGACTTTTTTTAACTATGACCACTGCATACACTGCAAGCACTTTCAATCGTGTAATTTATTTCTACATCTTGCCTTTTTTTTTTTTTTCTTGGCAGCACCTGAATGTGCAGAATACGCACCTGTCAGCAAAGGACTTATGTACTTCTACAATAATATTATAGACTTTCTTTCTGGAACGGTATGTGCTTTTGTCTGCTGTAGAGCTACTGTCATCCCACTGACAACAAAGAGAAGTACTGTTTGGTGGTTGCCATACAAGGCAAATTCCATTCTTGTGAGGGTACACAATGGAGAGCTCTTTCTCATGCAAAGTCCACAATGTCTATTCACATGCCTAGTGTTCAAAGTAGGCTTCAGTTTGGTGTCCAGTATATATACAAGTCTGTATTTTGTTTAAAAGGAGAAATGTGGAACACTTATCTGACATTTAGGCTCCATTCACACCTAGGCGTTTTCAATAGCGGACGGAATCTGTGCAATTACATATAACAGGAGAAGTTTGCAATGCCATTACCTCTTAATGTCACCCCAATCACATTATGATTTTGCCACACGGCAAATCGTAGTGAAATCACAGGACGCACATCGTCCCAAAAAAGAAAAACGTCTTTTGGTGACACGCATACCACGATTTGTGCGTGCGGCAAAATCGCACCACAATTTGATGTGCCATTAAGAAGTAATGGCATCGCAAACGAGCCCCGCGTTTTGACATGATTCGGAATTGCTGCGATTCTGCCCGAGATTCAGATCGCCCAGGTGTGAATGGAGCCTTTGAATAGGTTTAGCAAAAAGTTATTTGTCAGTTACAAGGTATGGTGGTGAGTGTTTTTTTTTTCTGGTACTATTTTCTGGCATATCTATATCTGGGTTGTGCTGTATGGCTTTAATTTGTAGTAATTGCTTTCCCTCTGCCTGTCTTGCTGTACTGAGTGTTACAGGAGGCTGCTATGAAGAAAATCGAGTACTTGCTGTATATTTGTTGCATTTAAAATAGATTTAGGCCCCATGTACACTGCTGCTGCTAAACGGACGATCAAAGGTAGTTGGACACTTTTTTCAACTACCCCTGAGCTCATTCAATGTTATCTTATGTGTACATGTACTCAGGGTTGTTTTATAGTAGTTTTTAGGCAGTTGAGTTTAGAGGCTTTTTTTGGAAAGCAAAAATATGAGTTCAGACGCTGAGTTTACAGGCATTTCAAGCACCAATCGCTTCTAAACATGGTAACCCGGATGCGCCATGTAAATGCGGTAAAGCGGACGTTTTAACTGTGGGTTACTGTCTGTCAAGTTAAATCGTTCAGGAAAGGTTGTAAAAATGTCCCGTGTACATGAAGTCTAATGCCGCGTACACACAGCCAGACTTTCCAACGCGAAAAACTCTGTTGGAATTTCCGACGGAAAAATAGAGAACCTGCTCTCTATCCAAGTCCGTCGGAAATTCCATTAGAAAAAGTCAGGGGCATACACACGGTCAGAATATCCGATGAAAGGCTCCCATTCTGCCGTAAATTCCGACCGTGTGCACGCGGCATTGGAGAATAATGTTTGAAAAGTGTTCTATATGGAAAGCCTTACTACAAATAGCAAATGGTTTGAATCTCTTCGTTTTATTTACCTACATGGTTTCCAGCTCTAACTTGGAGCTAAATGTGGCTACGGACAGTAAATATATGTTTAATACTTAGCAAGCAGTAGAAAGGTCCCTGCCAAAAACAGATATTTCTGTTTTTTCTTGGTTGTTAATAGTCTGAATAACCCTCTGGCATCTTCCATTTTTTTTAGGTGACCTAAATTAAAGTTATTACAAGCCCAGTAATGGAGATTCATTAATTATTTTGCAATCTTCATAATATGAAAAGCTAATCCCAGCATTGTGTATGACGCCACCTCATATTAGATGCTGCAGATGAAAATTTCATATCTATAGATAATCAGAAGCCGGGGAAAAATTCAATCTGACAATATTAAAATTTCTAAAAATGCAGGTTGCTTGATTGCCTCTAGTTTCATTATGTCTTACATCGTTGATCTAGAACAAGTATGCAGACCGTGAAATCAAACCTTCTCATCTCCATGCTTGTTCCCAGTAATTGTATTTAAACCAAAACATTGAACTTCAACTATTTGCTGAATTTTGGTCTGTTTATACAATTGAAAATGTGTTTTGTTTTATCTGTTTATTAAGTGCAAATATATACTTGTTGTACCTTCCAGAAATCCAATGAATGTTTAACTTTCTATCCTCTATGCTTTTGCTGCACGGTTTTCTGTTTGCCATGCATCCCCTAATTCAGTAGAGAGAGGAAAAGTTGGAGGGTTTCTGTAGTCATTACACACGTCTGCCTAAGGCAGGGGTCTCCAAACTTTCAAAACAAAGGACCAGTTTACTGTCCTTCAAACTTTGGGGAGGGGAGGGCAAACTATGGCCAGTGTGAGCAGAATATTCCCTGGTCAGTGAGAGTTAAGCAAATGACATTATTGATGTCAGTGGGAGGAATAGCTCTCCATTATTATTGTTAGTGGGAAGAATTGTGCCCCATCATTGATGTCGGTGGGCGGAATAGTGCCCCTGCTTTGGTGTCAGCAGAAGAAAGCGCCCTTGTATCAGTAGAAGGAATAGTGCCACAATGGCCAGAAAAAGGCAAGCAAAGGGCCACATCTCGCCCACAGACCGCAGTTTGGAGACCTCTGGTCTAAGGTAGCAACCTCGGTTGTACTGTAGCTTCTCCATAGGTACAGTATGGCGAGTGAGTGTAGACACCTTAGGACAGCAAGTGTGTTAATGGCAGGCTTATCAGAAGAAAATAAGAGTAAAGAAAACGAATAAAGCCACAAAATCTGGTATACTGCAATAAATGAACTATTTGTTCTTGTGTACACATGCGCTTTTTTTAGGTGTCATTCACATGCAATTTTATTGCCAGATGCAGCAAGAATCCAGTGGATCAAAGCTGTCTGCTGCTGTTTGAATAAAATCACACATAGATTATCTGTGGTTGGGGAGAGACGATTGCCCTGGGGGAAAACTGA
Source organism: Rana kukunoris (assembly GCA_029574335.1). NCBI lineage: Eukaryota > Metazoa > Chordata > Amphibia > Anura > Ranidae > Rana > Rana kukunoris. The sequence continues at coordinate 66,306,437 of CM056054.1, forward strand.
TGCAGCCTTTGTTAGCCTGTCATTGGTTTGTTAAAGGCTGACAGGCTGCAGCTATATTCATCTACTTCTGAATCCAGTTGCTGTAGTCTGCTGGATTTGTTGACATGGCTGGCAATACAATCCCATGTGAATGTAGCCTAAAACAGTCACCTAAACTTTTTCCTCAGTATAGGCTTCCTTTAACCAAGCCTCGGTTTTAGAACAAATATTACGATACTGTGTTTTGTTTCTTACAGGGTTTTCTCGAACTGACGTATCTGTTCTATGGTTATTACACCATAGACACAGTCACTGTTTACGTCTTCCAATATAGTCTGCCTCTTGCCTATATCATGGTCACGTTTGCCTATTTGCTCCTAAGCATTGTCTGGATTGTGAAGAGGTAAAGTTGTTGTGTTTTTTTTATTTTTTTTATTTTTTTAGCCACTTAATATTTTCCAGCTGCAGTTTGTTATTATGCATTCATAATTTTTGCAAATTACAATTTTCAGGGCAGTAAAAGGTTTTAAGCGGAGCCTGGTACTTGATAAAGATCGGTTTCAGAGTTACTGTAATAAAATATTTGCCGGCTGGGATTTCTGCATCACAGACCAGCATTATGCTGATCTAAAGCACAGCAGTCTTTCACTTGAGTTAAAAGTAAGTTCTCTGGAGCTATTGTGTTTGAGACATGATTGTGCATCTCTCGCTGCTGGGGTTTAGAAGAACCTGTTTTTTACATTTTTGCATCCACAGGAGGAGAGCACACAGCTTGACCTGTGGGAACAATGACTGCCAAGCAACATAACTTATGTTACAAAGAATTTAAGAATTACCATTGAAAGCAAAACTCATGTTTTTGCTTAGAGCAACTTCCTCTACAAGCTACTTGTATACATTACAATATATATATATATATATATATATATATATATATATAAATTATATTATTTTTTCCATTTCTTTCTTGGTTTTAATAAAAAAAAAAAAAAAAAAACATACAAAATTCGGTAAAAGTCACATTTGGCATTCTTCTTTTCACTAAATTATACTACCTCTCCACCCCCCCCCCCCCCCAAGTCATCTCGCAGTCGCTTCTGTATACGAGCACACAGGAACAGGGGCACTTTAAAAAAAAAATATATTGTTCATTTTACTTTATTTAAGTTTGACAAGTTTTTCCCCAAAAATGTTTTGATCACTTTTATTCCTATTACAAGGAATGTAAACATCCCTTGTAATAGGTATATAGCATGACCGGTCCTCATTACAGTAAGATATGGGGTCAATCAGACCCCACATCTCACCTCTAGGCTGGTAAGCCTAAAAAAAAAACGATCCTGGCTTCGATCGTAGCGGTGAGTCGGAAGAAGCACAGAAGGGAGGGGGTACACAAAGGGGTATTGCAGAGTATTGGCGCGGGGGGGGGGTTGTTGCAGAGTATTGGCGCAGGGGGGTATTGCAGAGTATTGGCGCGGGGGGGGGGGGTATTGCAGAGTACTGGCGCAGGGGGTATTGCAGAGTATTGGGGCGGGGTTGCAGGGATGGCTGACCAGGGATGGATGGATCTGTGACTGCAATAGTCACAGATCCAGCCACAGCACTGCTGACACCTGCGCTCCCCCCTCTCATTGGACGGAGCGATCACGTGTTAAGCGGCCGCTATTTTTACTCCTAAATACTTCAACTCGGTGTCCCTCCAAATAAATTTGAAACCTGTTGGTATATCTGTAATAGTAATCACAGCCTCCAATGCTTTGCGCCGTAACTCCCACTTGGTTCAAATCCCATTCATGTATGTACACATCTTGGGGGCTAAAATGTCACTAAACTTTTTATAGTAAAATGTCGTCAGCCCGATTTTTTTTTTTTTTTTTTTTAACGTTTTGCCAGATATTTTCTAGACTTATCTTATTCTATAGAAGGCTGTTCTAGTCTCCTGTTCAAATTTTAGTTCTTTTAATTCCTCTCTTTTTTTTAAATAGCTGACAGTTCTGTTTCATGTACACCTGTTTTTTTTATGTTGCTGTTCTAGTTCATGAATTTCTTTAAGTAACACTTCTCTTTTCCTACTCCTACGCTTTTTTGGCTCCCATAGCGATCAGGATACCCCTAATATAGGCCTTGTGGGCTTTCCACACTGTGGCTTCTGATACCTATTCTGTGTTGTTTATTTTAAAATACTGCTCTAGCTCTTTTTTAATCCTATCTACGACCTCTGCATCCTGTATCAGTTCTTTGTTAAGTCTCCCAGATATTGGTCCTGTTTTTGCTCATCCTCCGTTTTTTACTTTTGTCTCTGAGAAGGTAGCAATTTCGATATTCAAGCTAATCACCACATTCAAAATCCTATGCTTCACCAGGAATAGATGAATTCTCGAGTACGTTCTGGAATGTATAATTTCGTATTTTTGCGTGTTGTATTCTCCAAACATCCATCAATTGGTGTTGGTGTAGTTTCTTTTTAAGTGACTTCCATTGTGCGTTGTCAGTCTGCTGTACCCGGGACATACTATCCAACCCTGGGTCGAGACACAGATTGAAATCCCCGGCCATAATTGCTCTACCTTTCTTAAACTCCATGAACTTCTCCATGATGCCTTTTGAGGAATTGTATTGGGTTTTTACTTGGACCATAGATATTTGCTATAGAGTACTCCACTTTGTTTACTCTTCCCCTTAGTAGCAGATGACGCCATTCCGGGTCCGCCACTCTCTCTTCCAGGGAGAACCTTACTCCTCTAGCAAATCCTATAGCCACTCCCTTTGCTTGTTTACTTGGGGAGTCCCCATAGAACCATGATTAATATTCTTTAGAGAACATTTTGAGATTTGAAACCTGGGAGATATGCGTCTCCAGTAATAGGTCTATCTCAGCTTGGAGGTGCTTTAGTTCTCTTAAAATATTTTATATCTTTTAGTATGGGTATTTAACCCTCGTAAGTTTTATATGAAACAAATTTTAAAGTAGTCGTCCTGGGTACAAGCTGTCTGATCTGAGTGTACTTTGACGGGGGCACAGAAGGCCTACAGGATCTAATACTTATTCTAGTCGGTGGACCGTGGTGGATCCGCAGTCCACCGACTTCTCCTTCCTACCGACCGGGTCCCCCCCTGGAGGTTAAGCTCAGATGGTGGAACCCTCCCAGGTCACTGCCCCCCTTGGCTGGGGTACCTCTCCCCCGCTAAGCCCCCCAGTCAAGCAACGGTCTTAAACCTCCCGATCCTCCCCTATGACCCACCGCCCCCATGTCTGATCCCCTCTCACCTTCTCCTCCTCTTTAAGGTTTCTCCTTGGGTGTTTTTATTTTTTTACTATCGGTTGCCATTGTTCCTCCTTGTTGTGCGTTTTCTCCTGTGCTTCCCACCAGCCTGGAGTCTCAATTAACGGAATGTCCAATCTGTTACAAAATTTTGCCATATCTTCTGAAAATCTTAGTATTGCCGACCAGCCCTCTTACCTACCAATTAGGCAGGCTGGGAAGCCCCAGGAGTATTGGATATTGTAAGTCCTTATTTGTTCAAGCAAGGGCTCCAGCAGCCCTCTCCTTATGAGGGTCAGGGCCGGACTGGGAATAAAAACCAGCCCTGTAATAAAATTTGTACCAGCCCCATAACATTTTTATACCAGCCATAACATAATGCGCTTTGCCGGCGGTATAGCTGCAGTGACCATTCATTTTAATGGGCAGGAGCGGTGGAGGAGTGTGAGGAGCGGCTCTTTCATGGCGATTTGCAGGCGCTATCTTTAGCCTAATAGTGCCTGCAAAGCGTCTGTGTGAAAGGGGTCGAACTTTGATATAAAGGGGGGCACTGGTGACCAGAGACCCCACTTATATCAGAGTCCACTGCATTCCCCTTTACATCAGAGTGCCCCCTGCACTGTAAGGTTGAATCAGACTATGATGTAAAGGGGAACAGTGGGAATGTGGGGAGGACTCTGATGACCAGAGACCACCTAACGCAGAAAGTGAACACTAAGGTAAGTGGGTTTACTGATATAAGGGGGAAGCCTTTAGATCAGTGCCCCCTTACAATATTGCATTGACCCCTCCTAAGACTGGCCTGGCGGTGCTGTCACTGACCTCCTCTCAGGTGCACCATGCAAGGCTGCGGACGGTACAGGGGGAGGTCAGAGGCTGCGGACAGTACAGGGGGAGGTCAGAGGCTGCGGACGGTACAGGGGAGGTGAGAGGCTGCGGACGGTACAGGAGGAGGTGAGAGGCTGCGGACGGTACAGGGGGAGGTGAGAGGCTGCAGACGGTACAGGGGGAGGTGAGAGGCTGCAGACGGTACAGGGGGAGGTGAGAGGCTGCGGACGGTACAGGGGGAGGTGAGAGGCTGCGGACGGTACAGGGGGAGGTGAGAGGCTGCGGACGGTACAAGGGGAGGTGAGAGGCTGCGGACAGTACAGGGGGAGGTGAGAGGCTTCGGACGGTTCAGGGGGAGGTGAGAGGCTGCGGATGGTACAGGGGGAGGTGAGAGGCTGCGGATGGGGGACAGGAGGAGGTCAGAGGCTGCGGATGGGGGACAGGAGGTCAGAGGCTTCTGAGGAGGGGACAGGAGGTCAGAGGCTGCAGAGATCAGAGGCTGCAGAGGGGGGCAGGAGGTCAGAGGCTGCAGAGGGGGGGGCAGGAGGTCAGAGGCTGCAGAGGGGGGGGCAGGAGGTCAGAGGCTGCAGAGGGGGGGGGGCAGGAGGTCAGAGGCTGCAGAGGGGGGGGGCAGGAGGTCAGAGGCTGCAGAGGGGGGGGGGGGCAGGAGGTCAGAGGCTGCAGAGGGGGGGGGGGCAGGAGGTCAGAGGCTGCAGAGGGGGGGGGGCAGGAGGTCAGAGGCTGCAGAGGGGGGGGACAGGAGGTCAGAGGCTGCAGAGGGGGGGGGCAGGAGGTCAGAGGCTGCAGAGGGGGGGCAGGAGGTCAGAGGCTGCAGAGAGGGGGGGGGACAGGAGGTCAGAGGCTGCGGATGGAGGTCAGAGGCTGTGGAGGTCAGAGGCTTCTGAGGAGGGAACAGGAGGTCAGAGGCTTCTGAGGAGGGGACAGGAGGTCAGAGGCTGCAGAGATCAGAGGCTGAGGAGGGGGGGGCAGGAGGTCAGAGACTGCGAAGGGGTGAACAGGAGGTTTAGAGGCTGCAGAGGTCAGAGGCTGCAATAGGGGGACAGGAGGTCAGAGGCTGTGGGGAGGGGACAGGTCAGAGGCTGCGGAGGGGGGAACAAGAGGTCCGAGGGTGCAGAGATCAGAGGCTGCGGAGGGGGGGGGGGCAGGAGGTCAGAGGCTGCGGAGGGGGGGCAGGGGGTCAGAGGTTGCAGAAGTCAGTGGCATCGGAGGGGGGGGGGGGGGCAGGAGGTCAGAGGCTACATGATGGAGGGGACACGCCCACATATTTACCAACAATATCCATTAAAAAAACGCCCATGATAGGCCATCCTAGCTGCAAAAGCAGCTGTATGCAATCACTAACCCCCACCCAAACCCCCCCCCCCCCCCCCACTGGATCGCGAATCAAGCATGCCCAGCACGATCCGCGATCAGAGAATCAGGGGAGCAAAGGTATGGATCAAAAAAGGCCATTCACTGCCACAGCCCAGCACACTCACCTGCGGAGGGGAAATAGATCCTTCTGGGGTGACCAATAGACAGGTGCGTGCGCATGTGCACTGCCGCAAGCAGGGCTGGATAGGAACTAGTGTGCGCCAGCCACAAACCCGGGGACACACAGGAAAAACGGCGGCGCACACAGGAAATTACACAGACACATAGGAGGGGCCAGGCTAAGAGAACAGAAATCTGGCAAATCAAAACATACATTTGTATGTTGGCCGGCCCGGCCGCAGCCATGTTTTTTTGGGCGCCGCTGCCCTCACACCGGCCTCCAGAGGCAGCCGGCCCACCGGGATTTTTACCGGTCTCCCAGTGGGCCAGTCCGGCCCTGATGAGGGTCTTGGGTGCCATATCTGTGAATATCTGTAATAGCGACTCTTCGTACTTGGCCGGAGTCGTTCTAAGTTTTATCCAAATCTGCTCTTTGTCCCTGTAGTTATGGAATCTCACGATCACGTCTCTTGGAGTTTCTCCTACTCTACCAGTTTTCTGATCCTATGTATTCTTTCGAATTTGATCTTATCAGTGTCCGCGAGACCTAACAGATGGCCAAATATTTTGTCTTGTAAGTCCTCACCCGCTAATCCGCCGATCCTTAAATTTTTTTCTCCTACTGCGTTTTTTTTCCCCTGGACTTCTAATTTATGCCGCATGTACTTCTGCTCTCTCTGCATCACACCCATCCATTTATTGAGCTTTTTTATGGCGGCCGCCTGAGAGTCCAACTTGTCTTCTGACTCTTCCACTCTCATAAATACCTGATTCAGGTATCCGTGCAAAGTAGCAATTTCTTCTTTTATTGACTTCTCAAGTGGTGCAAACATCTCTGTCTACTCATCTTTAGTTGGTTATTGCTTCTTTTGTCTTGGTTCCATTTCACTGTCCTCTGCTGTCTCATCATTTTATATGCATAGAGATGTCAGTGTCTACTACATGTCTCCTCTGCCCGTTTTAGGTGTAGCTTCTGGTGCTTTACTCTTAGCTCCAGGCTGTTTACCTGGGCTATCTTTGCCGTTATCCTGCATCAAGTATTTTTTAATTGTGCCCCTGCTAGAGCTTACTTTAGGGGGTTTACTCCTGCCCCTCTCACTGGCCTTCCCCCTTCATCATTTCTTAGAGCTAAGGTTCAAAAAAATAAATAAAAAAAACGCATACACAGGTGCAGTTACTTTCCGAGACCCCTGCCGGGGTTAAGGGCTTTAATGGTAGATTAGTCCGCACAGTTTTGCTCTTTCACTTGGCGATATGCAACACAGTTCTTTGTGTGCACTAATTAAGAAAAAACGATTTAATCCTCCCAGGTAAACCCGTAAAGATATATCTGAATCTGAATCTCCACTCACTTCATTGGCCACGGCCTCATTAAAGAGGAGGTTCACCCTAAATATTCTCTCTCCCATACGATCCAGCATACTGGCGTCAGCGCCAGTATGCTGTTTTTTTTTTTTTTAAATCCCCCACTTACTTGTGAAATCTTTAATTTTACTTTCTTTCCCCCCGTGGTGGATGGCGCTTGTATAGCGCGTCACAGCTTCCGAAAATACCCGATTTAGGACTCGGTATTTCCGGCGCAATGCGGCAGACCTAGGAGCTGACTGTGCAGGTGCCGTATTTCTCCAAGTCCAATGGCTAAAAAGCCGAAATAGGACTCGGAGAAATACGGCGCATGCGCAGTCAGCTCCTAGGTCTGTGCGCAGGCGCCGCATTGCGCCGGAAATACCCGAGTCCTAAATCGGGTATTTTTGTAAGCTTTGACAAGCTGTATAGGCACCAGCCACCGCGGGGGAAAGAAATAAAGATGAAAGATTTAACAGTAAGTGGGGGATTTAAAAAAAAAACAGCATACTGGCGTTGACGCCAGTATGCTGGATCACATGGGAGAGGGTATATTTTAGGGTGAACTCCCGCTTTAAGAAAGCGTATCCTCTTATACCACTTGGATAGCCTGTTTCACATTACCAATATGCGCTTACAGTCTCTGTACCAATCCACATGACAGTATGTTAGGCAAGTTAACTTTCCTTCTTTTTTTTTTTCTTCACCTTTGTGAGCATTTTTAAAAAATTGCAGTTCATACCACTAGGGGAAAAGCCACAAGTTAATACCAAGTTCATATCTTGATCTCCAAAAAAACAAAAAGGGAAAAAAATGGGACTCGCCCCTCTAGTGCAGCTGACATGCTTCAGATGCTCAGATTGATCCTGAATATTATTGATGGATATGCACAGGACCGACGGTTTTCGTTCTTCTTTTTTTTTTTTCCTTTCTTTTCTTGCCGCTCCTGGGGCCTTTTTTTTTTGGAAAGGGGGGGGGGGGGGGAGATGTCCCTGGCTCGTCCTAATTATATGAGATGGGATGGGGGTTGTCAGTCGCCCTATAGCCAATGGCCAGTTTACAATGCCAGCTCGTTTGCCTCCCCACACTCATTCCTGCAGGGCTGTGTAGCGGTAACAGAGGTAAGCTATTCGGGGGTGTGCTCTCTCACGCCACCACAGCCAGTGGCCTGGGGGACTTCTCACTCTATTAAGTCTCCACCACCTGACCGCCATCTGACCTTAGCCCAGCCTGCACCTGCATACACTGCGCTCCGCTGCACCTCGCGGCCATCCCACTTTTTCTCCAGAGCCTTGGAAATACGGAGCTACGAAGATCCACCTGCATGCCGCCCACATCAGGCTCCTTCCTCACCTGTTTCTGTTCTCCTTTTAAACAAAAAGTTTAGACCAGTAAATCTTAAAAGTTTAGTGAACATGAAATTTCGCGTTCCCTCCCCTATAAATTCTGTCATATAAAAGGAAATGGTAGGGAGTGCCATTTACACATGATCTGTTCCTGTTTTGAAACAAGGAAAAATCTTAAGGGAAAATCGCTGAACCAATTGCATTGGCGCAAACTGGTATTTTGGGGATTTCTATGCAAATATATTGGCAGTGGAAGAGCTTTTTACAAATTTTAAGCCCAACTCCAGGCTCTTTTCCACACTGGATTGATGCAGGTTCACACTGCAACACAGTGGGGAGGTGCAATACATTAAGCAGCAAAAAAAATGCAGATATGTAGCGCTTTACCACAGCCCAAATACAGCCTAAGGCGGTTTTCAGGCGCTTTGACGCTAGATATAGCCTCTGAAAATCGCCTCCCATTCATTGCAGTGTGTCTTTTCACACTGGGGTGGTGCACTTGCGGGACGTTATGAAAATGTCCTGCAAGCAGCATCTTTGGGACGGCTGTAAATATTCCCAAAATGCCCTGCCCATCGCAATGAATGGGCAGCGCTTCCAAAGTCCTTGAAAAAATATTTGAAAGCACCGCAAAACAGGACTTTTTAAAAAAAAATGGGGATAAAAAGCACCCCACTAAAACATGTTTACGGCTGGGCACTGCCAGTGTGAAAGTGGTCTAACTGCCCCTGCAGTGACAGCAGCCAGTACACTAAAATGTAGTGTTTTCGGGTATGTTGGTTTAAATCGGTGGTTTCACATAACTTGGGGGACAAATGAGGATTTGCCAGGGGTCACCAAAACCTGGGCTGTTCCTGAAGCCCGCTGTTGCCCACTCAACCTCTACACAGCCGCCCATTCAGTTCAGGGCATAGCTGGGGGGCAGGAACTAAAGGTCAGCTGACTGGTTAGGAATGTGAAGTAGGAGGGGCTGGAGGAGACCCTATCTGCTGATTTCAGCATAGGTGTCACTGCTACGAGAAACCACAAAGTGGGAGACACAGTGAGTAACACTACCTGTGATTAGATCAAACTGATCCATTGTTCAACTTATGTGCCTCATTACAAGTCCCGAACTCGTTCCCAATTTTACCTGTGATTAGAGTTGCCTTTAAAAGTCCCCACTACAGTTCTCAGATCAGCAGATGACCTTCATCAAGAGCACCTAAGTTGGCTGATCCCAACTCCCCACCAGCACTGCCACTGATGCCAACTCCTTGCCAGCACTGCCACTGATCCCATACTGCCCATTAGGGAGTAAGAGAAGGAATACAAATAGAGAATACATGAAAGGGAGAGGAAAAGAGGGGGAAGAACAAAAAAAGAGAGAAAGAATAAGAGAAAGAAAAGACGGACGGCTAGAGAGGGATAGTGAAAACAAACAAGGAATTAGTATAGAGAGAGATGAAAGGGAAAAAAAGGAGAACAAAGAGAAAGAGTGGTACATCCTAAAATGTACTATAAGGGGTTTTAATATTGTACGAGTGGAAAGGACTCAGGGAGCGCTAAATGTCCTTGGGTTAGGGGTGCAAATTACTTGTGCCGACAACCCACGATAGGAAAATTATTTTACCGTTAGGGGTCCCCACAACTTGGGAAATTTTATCAACGGGTCACGGCACTAGAAAGGTTGAGAACCACTGGTTTAAAAAGTTGTTTTTTGATACCATAAATATAATTTTGTAATTTAATGTTATCACTGTTCTTTAGGAGAGTCCATTCATAGTCCCCATATTCTGTCAAATGTATCCAGGCTCCTCTTTACTGACTTGTATGGCTTAACAGCTGGTATTAATATGACCAGCAAGCTTTTGTTCCAATTTAGAGAGTGCATTTAAACACTTCTCTTCTGGATAGATAATTTTGGAAACCTAAAGTAAAAGTACTTTAAAACGTCTCTGTTATTTTTACAGACAGACTTGGCAGAAGAAACGGAACGCCAGAGGAAAGAGAAGCGGACACGGAGAGAGACCATGAGAATCTATGCCTTGCGCTTGTTTTTGAATATCATTGTGATCTCAGTATTGGGTGGTTGTTTCTATGCAATCTACTTGGCTACAAGCTATTCACAAGAGTACAATAGCCCTGTAAGTAATCTATGCCAGACGAACCGCTTTATCGACTGGCTTTCTAAATATCTATCTTTTATCTTAATGTTGTCATGGGGCCAGAATAGGGTATACACACATTGTTGTTTTTTTATTTTTATTCTAGAACAAAAAATCCTTGCATCAACACAAACAGGGGTGCAGATGCAGGGATCTCCCCCACTGCTTTGTTGTACTCTGACCCCCCAGAAAATGCAGATAAGTGCTTCAGCCATTGCTGCAAGCTCTGATCGAAAGCTGGTTTTCCAGCAGGACCATTTTCAGAAGCTAGTCATTAGACCGGCTTCTGTTGAACAGACAGCGGTACACATGCACCAAATTTTGATACAAGTAGTCAAGCCTAATTTACTAAATGCAAATGGGCTGCTCACTGTGGCATAGTTTCACTTTGCAAAGAATACCCAACCATGTGCAAAAGCTGTACTCCCTTTACATTGCCCGGGAACAAATTTCCTTGCAAAGTGCAGCTTCCCTTGTAAAGTGAGCAGCCAGTTTTGCCTTTTGTAAATCAACCCCTATAGTTTAAATTCTTTACAGGCTTTGTATCTGAAACATCAGCAAATAGTCAGCAAATCTGGAAAGGCACCATCAATGCTGAAAAATATATATCTAGGTTTTAGAGCAGCATATTCTCGGGCAGGAACGGGACAACATTTCTCTCCCAAAACTCTAGCAACTGGCCTCCTCTGTTCTCAGACATTTAGGCCGCGTACACACAATCCAATCTATCTGCTGCAAACGGTCTGACAGACCGTCTCAGCACACAGATTTGATCGTGTGTACGGGCGAGCTGACGGATTTTCCCAGCAGACAGATTTTAAAGCCTGCTTTAAAATCTGTCTGCTGGGAACCCGTCAGACCGATATGTCTGCTGGTTAGTATGCTAACCAGCAGAAATATCTGCCCGCACATGTGTCGAATGGATTCGACGCATGCGCGGAAGTGATTTACTTCCTGGTGCGGTGACGTGGCGGCGTCAACGCCATCGCCACATCACCGCGCTGTCTGCTGGCGGGGATTTTGGTTTGATCGTGTGTACAGCGATCAAACCAAAACAGCCAGCAGACAAATCTGTTCAAATCTGTCTGTCCGACCGATTTGAACAGATTCATTTGGTCGTGTGTACGCGGCCTTACAGAGTGGTATTAAAAGGGTGGGTATGTGTGTGTGTGTGTGTGGGGGGGGGGGGGGTGGCATGGCCCTATCCCAACTTTTTGGGAATTGGGGTTTGTAATTTGCCAGTTTTTTTGTTGCCTTGTTCCAACTTTTTTGAGACATGTTGCTGCTGTTAATTTCAACATTACCTTCTTTCTTTCTTAAAATGGTACATTTTGTCAGTTTAACTATTTTATGTTTTCTAATTTCTATTGTAAAAAAAAATATGGGTTTGAGATTTGAAAATTATTGTATTCTGTTATTGCATAGATTTTACACAGCGTCCCAGCTTTTTTGAATATTGGGCTGTAGTTTTCAGTCCATCTGGCAGACATAAATTTCCTTATTCGTACAAAGTATCATGTTTTCATGAACTTATTTTCTTGACATGCTGACTAGACCCAGTTTATGACAATTAGCACTTCTCATATGTTCTTCAGGTCTGTTGTTGCTGGAGGCACAATGTATCTAGTTACAGTTGTGTTGAAGGAATGATCATGACACATGTTATTTATTGGGGGAGGTTTATGACTTTTACACATAGATTTAAGCGCTACATTTAAAGTTTTCATTTATTTAACATATCAGTTTACTATAGAACAAAAAGTGAAACAAATTCTATTTAGGGGTTATTGGCTGAAGGTCTTTTTAAGAATAACAAAATACAGTATATGGCCCATCTGTGCTAGAATAGTAATGCACACATGTTGTTGCATTCCACTCCCTTCAATACCTTTTGTTTTATGGTTTACATGTTTTGAGTAGGCAGTGTTGCATTATAACTGATCTAGATACTAATTCTGACAAAAGCCTCATGAACTACAATAAATAACAGGTCAAATTTATAAAGAAGGTTGGATAAGTAGAATAACACTGTATTTGTTTTGATTTAATTTACAAGCCTGCCCTGCAAAATATGGCTCTGTTTGTATTGGTTGATTTGATGTTGGTCTTGTCTGCTTGACTACTATGGTCAGCAACCCCTTTTTTTTGCTAGCTATACATTTAGCCATGCTGGTCTGTTAAGGGTTGAAGCAGTGTCTAATACTCGCTATAATACTATTCTACAAAGTCTCATATTTTTTTTAATTTTTTTTTTTTAGGGTAAATGTATGTAAAAAACAGTACCTGGTTTGTTCTGCAAAATGGTAAAAAGCTAAAAGATATATATATATATACAGTATCACCATTATAGTTCTAGCATGTTGTGCATCTTTATATAGCATTCCCAGTATACTCAGAACTGCATTTACTGTAAATAGTATTACATAATGGTACAAAGCCTTTCCCATTTTAAAGCAAACCAGTATGAGTTTAAAACATTTTTTGTAAAGCATTTTTTTAGTATTATGTGGTTATGTAAGTCATTACTGTGTTTTCAGGTTTCTCAAAAAACAGGCCAACTGAGTCTTCTCATAGAATATCTCCCATCTATTGTCATTACTATTGCCAACTTCATTACTCCAATTATTTTTGAAAACATAGTACAATATGAAGACTATGCTCCAGCTTTTGTGATCCGCTTTACACTTATAAGGTATGTTGCTTCATCTTGCAGTATCTTATCTTTAGGACTTGGCACTGTAAAGCAGTTCAGCATTGCAAATCAGTGCAGCACATCAGTTATGTGTTTGATGTCGGTGCCACACAGATATTTTCAAAACTGTGACAGGTAGCACACAATGGAATTTCACCACAGCATACATACTGGATGTGCATACATGCATGCTGTACATGCATAAGTGTAAATGGCAACCTAAAGTGATTTTGTTAGCCAGTTTAAACTTTTAAAAATGTATGTTCTTCCTAAAGCTGATGTTTGACCAGCTCACAATGAGGCACATAAAGGTGCCTGCTGAAACCTATGTTAAAAGAAGCCTCTGTGTGTCCTTCTGATCCTACACTTAAAGTATAAGTAAAGGCAAAACTTTATTTATTTATTTTGGATAGAGTGGAGAGGGCTTAGAACACCTGTTGGTGTTCTAATGCTGCCCCCCCCCCATTAGGGAGATATGCCCCCTCTGTTGGTCCCATTTACTGCTGTTATTGAAAGTAAGAACGTAAAAGAAAATCCCAAGTGTTGGGTTGTCCCCAGAAAAGCAATAGAGTGGAAATCTTCTAAAGAGGACTAGTTCTGGTTACCTGAGGGTCCCCAAGGAATTCCCTTAGGGCCCTTTCACACTGGTGTGTTTTTGCCGCATTTTCGCGGGAAAAATAGCGCTATTAAAACGCTCATAAAATGCTCCCCATGCCCCTCTCCATTGAAATGAATTAAAAAAACGCGGTAAAATCGCTGTGTTTTGCTGCGATTTCAATCGCGCAAAAAACACAGATTTTGCTGCGATTTTACTGCGTTTTTACCGTGTTTTTAATTCATTTCAATGGAGGGGGCATGGGGGGGCGTTTTAATGGCGCTATTTTTACCACGAAAACGTGGCAAAAACGCACCAGTGTGAAAGGGCCCTTAGTTTGCAGAGATTTTCTCTCGCTTCCTGTTTGACTAACAGGAAGTGAAGGGAAATCTCACCAATGGGACGCATACGGTCAAACAAAATCTTACAGGATGACAACTCTCCCTTACTCTATTCAAAATGGTATAAAAAAAAGTTTTGCCTACACTTCTACTGTAGTTTTCCCAAAGCACCACATCTTTCATGTTTGTTTGTTGGCAGGTTTTCTGCAATACGTGTTAACTTTTATTGAATTACTGATGTATTGCTTTTTGAGACTAATATTGTAAAGTGCATATATTGTCTAGTGGTATGTATTGTGTCTGTCATTGTAATGTGTGCATTGTCCAGCAATATTTCACAGGACCTCATTTCACCGCTCTACTGGGACTTTGACTTCTTGTTTTTTGTTGCCTGTTGAGTGCAAGGTGAAACCATACAAAGGCCTCTTTTGTAACCTGCAGTAGTTTCCCAGAAAGCTAAAATTACTCAAGGCAGTAAGGGAAAGCTGTTTGTCTCTATTTCCTTGATCTGAATCTGTGTGTCTTTTAGGTGTGTGTTTGTTCGATTGGCCAGCATTGCTGTACTACTTATCTCATTATGGAGTAAAATCACTTCCTGCTCAAACCAGACCTGCAAGTCTTGTGGATATAACTATAAGGACTACCCGGTAAATTAACATTTCTTTTTGTCATTGTTGTGTAAAGTTTTTTTTTTTTTTTGTTTTTTTTTTTTGTTGTGTAAAGTTTTTAGCTCTAAGCATTCATTCAGTGAATTGTAGAAAAGTAGACAACATTTTTTTAACTGAGGTGTATGGGGTCATTGAGAACACAACTTCCCATGAAAACATAGATAAACATGCAGGCATAATAGGAGAACCAGAAGTTCCAGACCAGTGATTCAATGTATTGAAGCCACATGGTCAGCATGAAATGTGAGCAACTAACATTTTTAGGGATGAGAGGACAGTGATGACCACCTCCATGTCTTTCTTGGCATGTTTTCCTTTCTGATGATTCCAGAGTTGTTATATGAGGTCGCTTTTGAGCTTGCGTGATTGTAATTTTCTCTGTTAACAATGTAACAATAAAAAGTTTCCAGTGTACTTGGTCAATCGCATCGCCCCCCTGTGGCCACAATGTTGCCAGTTTGTACTAGACTCGACTTTCTATAGTCCTGGTTCTAAATGGTGTGAATAGAGCATAAATGATTATATCAGGGGTTTGTTTTATAGTCCTTTTTTTTTTTTTTTTCATTTTTTTATTTTATTTAATGCTATTGTATGCTTTGTTACCTTGTTGTTTTGTGCATAATTAGGGATACACTTAAAGCAGTTGGTTTACTAAAACTGGAGAGTAAAGAATCTGGTGCAGCTGTGTATAGAAACCAATCAACTTCCAGTTTATTTATTTTTTGTCAATGCTTAATAGAACAAACTGAAGTTAGAAGCTAATTGGCTTGCACAACTGCACCAGATTTTGCACTCCTGTTTTAGAAAATCAACCCCAGTGTGTGAAGGAAAAAAAACACAAAACAAATTTGGTACAAGATGCACCTTTTTTTTTTTCATGTCTTGATAGGTTATGTCTTTTTAAAAACACTGCAAGTAGAGAACACTACCTGTTAAAGCTGCATGATTCTGGCTAAAATGAGAATCACAATTTTTTGCTTGGAATAAAGATCAATATTTTCGCCAACATCTTTCACATTATACAAAAAAAATGGTAATGGGTTCATACATTGGACCCGGGGACCGGACCAAGAGTAGATGGATGGTTTGTATGTGTGAATTAATATAAATTAAATTTAAATTTGTAACATTAAATGTTTAGATTCATTTAAGGTAGAAAAGCATAAAAATAGTTATTTTTACAAAACTACAATTGATGGCACAGTGGCTGCATTTGATGGGATGGCACAGTGATGACAATTGATGGCACAGTGATTGCTTTTGATGGCATGACACAGTGGTGGCAATTGATGGGCATGTTGGCTGCATTTGATGGGCACAGTGAGGCTGCATTTTTTATTTTTTTTCGTTTGCACCCCTCCAAAATTTGAGCACCACCTGCCACTGCCCCCTAAGTGCATTTGAAAAACTATATAATGGGCACATATATAATTCAAAGTGGATATAAATTATGGTCTTAAATTATGGTTTTAAATTATCTTTTTTTAAATTGGTCTTTTTGGCCTCTCTTACCATATCCTGCTGTTTGCGCGCTTTGTGATCACGTGAACGCCGTGTTATCTGCGGCCAGCTCCTTTCCTGTGTCTCCCCGTGGCAGTGACGTAGGTGGCAGAGGAATCCCCCAATCCCCCGGGGCGAGAGGCAGCCGGAGGCAGAGCGCCCGCAGCCTATCTGCGCTCTCTTTTTATATCATCCCCGACCCCGCACAGCTGACGGCGGCTCCATGAAACCCATACATCCCGACCGGCAGGCAGCTCGCCTTGCTCTAGCCCCCTCGGCCGCAAAAGCATGTTTAGCATGTATATACTAACGAGGCATTTTTGGAAGTCTGAATGCATTACCCATTATTAAAATCCTGTTTAAGATTATCCATTTTCAAGCATATTCCAATACTTTGTATGGTAAGCACTTTCTGACCTGCCTTATTATACGGTTTTGGTGGTGGTGATACTATACCTATACAAGTGCACACTTCCCTTTGGATTAGCCCCGTTTTTATGATCAGTCATGAATGGCTTACTATACTGGGTTGAATTAGTCAACCAAATAACATCCTTATACTGTTTGTATAAAATACTACACTGTTTCTACACTATCTTTTCTGGTGTGTCCCCACATCCCCTTCTTGCTGGGCCACTAGTATACAGTCTGAGTATGGTGACACATTTGGTGTTTTTTTTTTACGCTAATTGCATGTCTTCTCCACGAAACATGTCAAGCTTTTCTGCGTCCTATTATATACAATAGTCATTATATCTCTTTGGAGATCTGATGCTTCCTCCTGGATCATTATTGGATTATTTTTGCTGTTAACACAGCTGTTACTGTGATTCTTTTCTTTTGTTTTTTAACGTTTTAATTTATCTTATTGTGTTATTTTTTTTGTCGGTACAATAACCCTTTTTGGGTTTTGTGTCAATAAACGTATTCATATTTTTATAATTGGTGCCTACAAAGTCCATTTTTGTCTACCCCTAACATTCGCTGTTTGCAGTTAAAAGCAGTTTGTGAAGGGTGTCATAGGAAAGAATTGTGTGCTTCTAGCTGCGGTAAAATCTGCAGCTGAAAGCACCATTCAATCCGTCTGTGTGAAAGCGGCATTACCCTGCTAGACAACAGAACACTTACCCATAATGTAGAGAAGAACATGTTTTCTGTAGTTTCGCATGAGAGATCTAAAGCAAGGCTGATAACACTGCTGGATAACCAAACCCCCCCCCCCCTTTTTTTTTCTTAAGGCGATGAGAATAGGGGAGGTGTTTTTCCTTCAATTTTTGTGTAGTAGGGGGGGCTAAGTTGTCAGCTCAAATAGGAAGTTAGGAGCATAGGATCAACCTGTAATTTTCTATAATTGCAGCCTTTTTAAGGAAATAAAACTTAGACCAATAGGAATATTTTTTGCCAAGACAAAATCTTTCTTGACAATAACATGTAGGCTGGCAGTGCTGACGTCTGCGTCTGAAATATTAGATAGCTGGCCATAACGCCTGTGCCTTTCTTAGATATAGACCATGAATGAGTACAGCAATTGGGAATTCCAACATACATTTTGCATTTGATGTTTGCTAATGCTTGGCCTGTGATCTTGAACTAGGCTAGATGCACCCAGGCAACTATTTATTTTCAGTAGAAGGCCAGCAATTGTAGCCCTTTTTTCTCAAGACAGGTGACTGTAATAGAACAATTACCGTATTTATCGGGGTATAGCGTGCCCCGGGGTATAGCCTGCACCCCTAATTTAGACAGCTAGATTGTGAAAAAAAAAAAGGTAGTTTAAGGGGGGAGAAAAAACCTTACCTTTTGGATGCTTGTCTGGCGTCCGTCTGCGGTCTTGCTGGTGTCCGGGTGTCCAACCTCACCTTGCAGCAGTGTTTCGGATTTGGCGCCTCGCTGTGCAGAGCTGTTTGGCTCCTCTCTTCCTGTTTTGTTCGGCTCCTCTCGGCCACGCTCGGCTTCTCTCGCGTGGCTGCGGGCGGAGCCGAGTGTGCAGTACACTCAGCTCGGCTCGGTCTTTGTCGGGCTTTGACGGCGGCGCCCAGACAAAGCGAGGATCGGCGTATATCGAGCACCCACGATTTTCCCCTGATTTTGAGGGGAAAAAAGTGCCCGGTATGCGCCGATGAATATGGTAGTTAGAAGGATTCAAAAAAAGGTGGGGGGGTTTATAAGGGGTTTCTTTACATCAACCAATGTTAAAGCTGCTAACCGTGTCTCTTTTTGGATTTTCTTTTGATTCCCTGGGTTACTACACATTACTGTTTAGCTAAATAATAATAATGTTTCTGTATATATGCAACAAGTAACAAAAATTTAGTTTTAATTTAGATTTTTCTATATTTTAATTTTACAGTGCTGGGAATCTCGAGTTGGACAAGAAATGTACAAGCTCATGATTTTTGACTTCTTAATAATAGTGGCAGTGACGATATTTGTAGAGTTTCCAAGAAAGTAAGTTGACTGTATTGTATGGGTAAATAAACATGCCCTAAACTTGCCATGTAATGTGATGGAACAATTTAATATGCTTACTGACTGTCTTGTTAGAAAATGTTGCAGAACAGATTTATCTTACCTTTGGGTAATTGGGAACCAAACACAGAGTAGGTCTATAGTTTTATTATTATGATCTCTGGCTGTGACTTCAGTACTTTAGGAGTCACTGACCAAGAATAAGTATGCAGATTATGAGCTGTGGTTTCCCTCTGGCTTTTTTGACCTGCATGCTTTTTGGTTCTGTGACACAAAGTATAGACGTCTTTGAGTTACCAAGACAGCTAGCATTTTCTGGTGGGGATCTACAGTGGCATCCCCCACATTTTGTGTTTTTGTGCACTCTTCACTAAAATTCAGGGTGAGGCATTGTTGATGGCCGCCATGGCCTAAGCTGGCAGTGTGTTACATTTGCTGGTTACCTTTCACACACGAGCACTTAAATGTTTCCAGTGAATTCAGTGTACAGATAACTGTTAAGATAGACACCAGCAATATTTCCCTCTGCCACAAAGCCATAACATTTATTTTTTCGTAAATAATGGAACACAGAGCTGCATAGTGATTTATTATGTGGGTTATAGGCCACCTTCAGGTGATGGACACTGGCACACCCAAGGCAGGAAGTCCCCTCCGCTATATAACCACTCCCATACAGGAAGTACCTCAGTTTTTTTTCCGCCAGTGTCTAAGATGTTGGTCACGGTTAAAGAAGTGCTTTGACCCTGGATGGATCCGGTATCAAGCAAGCTATGCAACTGGATCCATCCAAAGTTCCACTGAGGCCAAAGCGGATGGTACCCGTGCCTCAGTAAAGAAAAGCAAGGTTTTGTCTGTAATGCCTCTCTTAGGAGGGCTAGACCTTGAAAATCCAGTCCTTTGGTTATGTATCAGATACCAAAGTTTCTGGCAGGGTGCGGTACAGGTCCAGGGGAGTGGAAACCCTATTAAAAGGAACCCGATCCCTGAAGGTCTTTTGACACAGCCTGTCGTGATGGGTAAATGTTGGGTCTAGCTGATTTGTCAGCAGAATCCTGTGGCGGGAGAGGTAAGTTAAGATTCCTAAGGAACCTTAAGTTCACTTATGGATTTCTTCTATAAGTGAGTGTTGTCATGCCTAATTTTCACCACTACAGTGTGTGAAAGCAACATACCTGTACCATGCTTCTCTGTATGTCGCTTATATCAGCAGGCTTGTGTGCAGGCTTCCTCCTGTGTGCAGGCTTCCTCCTGGGTACAGTCTCAGCGATTGGGGATAATGTTGAAGGGGGGAGACTGTGCGGACAGAAGGTGGTGGATGCGGTCATCGTCGTACCCCAGCAGCCATGTGCGTTCCTGATCCTCAAGGCCGCAGGAAGCGCGCTTTTCTCCCCCACTGGGGTTCTGGAGAGCCTCTCCTCCCTCTCCAAGCCAGGTCCGGGAGTTAGGATTTAAAACCCGGGGGCGTTACTGGGAGGAGAGGAGAGGCGTAGCTTAGCACCAACAGACTGGAATCTTTACTGAAAACCTCTTTTACTGTGGCAGGAGCAATAACTCGGCCTGCAGTAGCAGCAATAGGCATTTGTCAAATGAAGCAGGTGTTTAAGGTTGTTCCTGCTCAGCAAGCCCAGGATTTAGCTGAGCTACCTAGGGCATTATGTTTTACATCAAGCATCGCGCCTTGTGCTCTTGCTGGTGCATATGCATAGTATCCTGTGATTGAAAAACAGCCGAGGCACCATGCAAAAAGCTTCTGGCTGGTTTTCCGTTTCACGGGGAGCGACTGTTCGGGGATGATTTAGATAAATTCATCCAAAAGATCTCTGGTGGGCAAAAGTACTCTTTTTTTTTTTTTTTTTTGCCGGTTAAAAGAAGGAAAAGACCTCCTTTTGTTTAAGCATGCTTCCTTTACAGGGCCAGGGGCAACAGCCTCTAGGCAGTCGCGACGGCCTCCGCCGCCAGGGTTAAGAGGTAAACCACAAAGCCAAGTCCTGGGGACGGAAACCTACTAAGCAGAGTCCCAAGGCCTCCTCATGAAGAAGTGCCCCCCGCTCGCTCGAGTAGGGGGAAGGCTTCTGCAGTTCTCAGAGGATTGGTGGGTAGAGATCCAGGACAGATGGGTAATTTCCACAGTATCTCTAGGCTACAAGCTAGAATTTCAGGAATTTTCACGGCCTCGGTTTCTGAAGTCAAGCGTTCCCAAAGATCCAGGAAAATAAGTCTTTGTTTCAGGCACTAGACTAGTTGGTGTCTTAAGGGGTAATCATAGAGATCTCGCCAGCGGAGAAAAAAAATAGAGATTTATTCAAATTTCTTCACGGTACCAAATCCAATTGGAGATGTCAGACCCATTCTAGATCTCGAGGGCCTAAATCTGTTCCTAAATATCTGATCATTTCACATGGAATCAATCCGGTCAGTAGTCTGCATCGTACAGGGTGAAGAACTTCTAGCATCAATCGATATCAAAGATGCATATCTACATGTGCCTTTTTTTTTTCCCGCTCACCAGAAATTTCTGTGGTTCAAGGTGGCGCGGCACCATTTTCAGTTTGTAGCCCTGCCCTTCGGTTTGGCTACAGCACCCTGGGTGTTTACAAAGGTTTTAGCTCCACTTATAGCCAGACTAAGGGCTCAGGGTATAACAGTAATGGCATACCTGGGCGATCTGCTGTTGGTAGATCAGTCGGTAGCCTGCTCAAACCAAAGCGGGGTCAGCACAGTCAACTATCTGGGATACCTGGACTGGATTCTAGAGAAGTCATCCCTGCAACCAGTTAAAAGGCTGGAGTACTTAGGTCTGGTTATAAACACAGCCCAGAAGAGTGTTTTTGCCCCAGGCAAAGGTCAGCGCTATAAAGGAATTTGTCCAGGTAGTCAAAGCGAAGAAAAATCTCTCCATCCGCCTTTGCATGATGTTGTTATGGAAGATGGTGGCTTCATTTAAAGTGGTTCCCTAGGCCCAATTTCATTTGAGACTGTTGCAAAACGGTATCCTATCTGCTTGGAACAAGAAAATCCAAGCTCTGGACTTCCCAATGTCTCTGCCCCCAAGGGTGCGCCAGAGCTTCAGTTGGTGGTTGATGACCAAAAATCTGCTAAGGGGGAAATCCTTCTTACCAGTTACCTGGAAGGTGGTAACCTTTCGGTTTGGGGAGCAGTCCTAGAGGAGACCATGGTCCAAGCGAAGTGGTCTGAGCCCAAGAGGACCTTGCCCATCAACATCCTAGATATCCGGGCAGTCCTCCTGGCTCTGAGGGCCTGGACATTCAGGTTGCAGGATTGTCCTGTCAGGATTCAATCTGACAATGCCACAGCAGTGGCCTATATCTATTACCAAGGGGGCACCAAGAGTCACGCAGCCCAGAGGTAGGTGAACCATATCCTGACTTGGGCAGAGAGCTATGTACCTTGCCTATCGGCAGTCTTCACTCCGGGAATAGAGAATTGGCAGGTGGACTTCTTGAGTCGCCAGCAGTTGTCTCCGGGAGTGGTCTTTTCACCCCGGCATCTTCCTGGCTATATGCCAAAGATGGGAGACCCCAGACATAGATCTGTTGGCGTCCAGGTTCAACAAGAAGTTAGACAACTTTGTGTCAAGGACAAGGGATCCACTTGCATACGGGACAGATGCATTGGTAACCCCTTGGGATCAGTTTTCCCTGATCTATGCATTCCCCCCCCCCCCCTGTTCAGCTGTTACCATGGCTTCTTCACAGGGTCAAGGAGGAAGGGAAACTGGTGGTTCTTGTAGCCCCGGCATGGCCCCGGAGATCCTGGTATGCAGAGATTGTAAAGATGGCAGTAGGGGACCCATGGACCCTTCCGCCACATCCAGACCTGCTCTCGCAGGGACCAGTGTTCCACCCTTCCTTACAAACTCTAAATTTAACGGTTTGGCTGCTGAAACCCATATTCTTAAGAATCGGGGACTTTTAGGGTCGGTTGTATCTGCCCTAATTAATGCAAGGAAACAGGCTTCCAGAGTCATATAATATAGAGTCTGGAGGGCATAAGTTTTTTTGGTGCGAATCCAAGGGTTGGTATCCTAGGAAGTATGTCATTGGTAGATTTTCTTCCTTTTCTGCAATTGGGGGTAAAAATTAAGCTGGCCTTGAGTACCATCAAGGGTCAGGTCTTGGCCTTGTCAGTATTGTTTCAAAGACCACTTGCTGCGCATTCTTTGGTCCGGGCCTTCATGCAAGGGGTAACGCATATTAATCCGCCAGTTAGGTCACCCTTTTGCCCATGGGAGTTGAATTTGGTGTTGCCGATATTACAGAAACGACCTTTTGAGCCATTACGCCATATTCCCTTAGTTCTTTTGACAAGAAAATAGTCTGGTTGCTATATCCTTTGCTAGAAGGGTATCAGAATTGGCTGCTCTTTCTTGTAAAGAGCCATATTTAATTATTCACAAGGTCGTGTTACGTCCTCATCCAACCTTTCTACCTTAGGTAGTGTCAGGTTTTCATTTGAACCAAGATGTTGCTCTCCCTTCATTTTTTTCAGAACTTTGTTCTGCGGAAGAAAAGTCATTACATTCTCTGGATGTAGTGAGAGCAGTTAAAGCTTATCTGAAGGCTTATCAGGTTCGTAAAACTGATGTTTCGTTTGTACTGCCAGAAGGCCCCAGAAAGGGGCAGGCAGCATCAAAATCTACTGTTTTAAGTGGATTTGGTAAGTTATTCAGGCTTATGGTTTGAAAAGCAGAGTTCCACCTTTTCAAGTTAAGGTGCACTCTACTAGAGCAGTAAGTGCTTCATGGGCAGTGCATCACCAAGCCTTGATGACTTTGATTGGTCTTCAGTACATACATTCACTAGATTCTATCAGATGGATGTAAAAAGGTATGAGGATACTGCCTTTGGGCATAGTGTGCTGCAGGCAGCAGTATAGGTCCTCATGTCTGATGATGCCCTACTATATTTTGTGTCTCCCTCCCCTCAAATGGCATTGCTTTGGGACATCTCACATAGTAATTACTATGCAGCTCTGTGTCATGTGATGTACGAAAAAGAAAATGGGATTTTTATAACAGCTTACCTGTAAAATCCTTTTCTTGGAGTACATCACGGGACACAGAGGTCCCGCCCCTCTTCTTGGGATACTCATTGCTTTGTTACAAAAACTGAGGCACTCCCTGTATCGGAGGGGTTATATTGGGGAGGGGACTTCCTGTCTGGGGTGTGCCAGTGTCCATCACCTGAAGGTGGCCTATAACCCACATAGTAAATACTATGCAGCTTTGTGTCCAAGAAAAGGATTTTTACAGGTAAGCTGTTATAAAAATCCTTGTATTTGAGATGTTGCAGGATTCAATCCCCCTACCCCCACTCATATGTTATCGTTTGCACAGGGCAAAGGTGGGGGGAATTGAATAATTGGTATCCTATTTTTATTGTACTGGGGGGGGGGGTTAAATACATCAAACAATAACGCACAAATAAAGAGGGCTTTGCAAAGCAACATGGGAAGGTAAGGTGTTTTTTAACCAGAAAAATATGTTTCACTCCACTCACCCTTATAATCAAATGTTTTAAAATAAAACTGGAGGTACATTCAGCCAATCAATGATCCACCCAATCCCACATACTTTTTACAAAAGCCATACCTCTTGGAGGCCTGCACAGCCACACTGTAGAGAGGTATGGATTTGATGTTTGAGGTTTTGACTCTCCTGCTGCTTGGTTGGGTTGAAATTATGTCACTCCTGTGTATGCGCATCATCATGGCACAAAGATGCTGCAAATGTATTCTGAGCATGACATAAGTTGACTGAGCTGAGTTGTCTCACATTTAAGCAATGTTTTTTGATGTTTAGGTTGCTAGTCACTTATTGCTCATGTAAGCCAGCTAAGTGGTGGGGCCAGCAGGAGTTCCAAATTCCAGCAAATGTACTTGAAATTGTGTATGGACAGACCATCTGCTGGATTGGAACCTTCTATTCTCCGCTTCTTCCAGCTATAGCGACTTTAAAGTACTTCATCATATTCTACATCAAAAAAGTAAGTTTAGTCATACATTTAATCTATGATTTTATGCATTTGTGTATATACAGTAAATCACATCTGTGCAAAAATTGCCCACATGTGGGCCAATTATCTATGGCAGTGGTCTCCAAACTGCAGCCTGAGGGCCGGATGTGGCCCTCTGCTTGCCTTTTTCTGGCCCTTTGGGCATTATTCCTCCCACTGATACAAGACACTATTCTGCCACCAACAATGAGGCATCATTTCTCCCACTGACACACAAATGGGGTACTATTCCTCCCTATGATACCAAGGACTGGGCACTGTTCCTGCCCCTAATACAAAATTATGTAATGCTTACTCCCACTGATGCCAGGGAAATTTTCACTCCTGCTGGCCATAATCCGGCCCTCCTAGAGTCTGAAGGACAATAAACTGACCCTTTGTTCAGATTGTTTGGAGACCCCTGATCTATCGGATTAGGCCATTTTTAGATTTTCATTGCTTTATCATATGTAGAACAAGTGTCTTTCACTGTTAAATGGTATGTGTTGAGATACCAAATGGATGTGATGAAATTCAAGTTATTAGATGATCACTGTGCTAAATGTGTGCACATATTTTTTTTGGGCTTTGGGCAGTAGCGCATAAAGCTACATTTTGTTATAAATCAGGTTGGCCGATTTTATTATGATTGAGCATCCATATCTTATAACTTTTCTCCCCCCCCTCAGATCACTCTAATAGAGAACTGCAGGCCAGCTGCAAGGCCTTTCCGAGCCTCAAGGTCTACTTTCTTCTTCCAGGTGATATTGCTAATAGGCCTTGTCCTTGCCTGCATCCCTGTGGGGGTTGGAATTGCGAGGTAAAAAAAAGTTGTTGTTTTTTTTTGTGTACCTCTCATCTTGGAAATATAGCTCATATACAATTGTTTTTAATCTGCAGCATACCAGCTTCCAAAGCATGTGGCCCGTTCATCAACTTTAACACATCATGGCAGATCATCCCTGCCACTGTAGATTCCTTTCCCGACGGCCTGAGAAAATTTATTTATGTCCTTTCATCTGAATCCTTTGCTGTTCCATTTTTCCTGTTGTTATGGTATGTTTTGGCATTTCTAGAATTTCATTATATACATTTTCTGGTTAAATTTAGTACGGTTCAGCAGGTCTTGCACAGACACGCAAAATAATATCCAGCATATTGGAACCCAGTCAAATTTGAGAAATTTAAGTGCCACATCCCTAACTTGAAACTGACAACAAAAATACACTATGGTCTGGCATTTTGAGGCACAGCATTTATTTTACTGTTAAAAGCATTTCATACATTTATAATTAATATCTACTCTTATTGCACAACAAGAGTACATCATGACAAAATACAAAATGGGGGTGGGGGGGGGGGGATCACATTGGTAATTTGCATGTATTCGTCTTTATCGTCGTCTTCGCTAGGAGCCACCAATATAGACTTTGCATTATATTCAATCTAAATGAGATAATAAATGTGAAAAATCAAATTTTAACCACTTAAGGACCGAGCCTCTTTTTCAGACTCTGTGTTTTCGAGTTAAAAACATGTTTTTTTTGCTAGAAAATTACTTGGAACCCCCAGACATTGTAAAAAAAAAATTCTAACACCCTAGAGAATAAAATGACAGTCATTGCAATACTTTGTTACACCGTATTTGCGCAGCGGTCCTACAAGCGCACTTTTTTGGTAAAAAAAATACACTTTTTTTAAATTAAAAAATAAGACAACAGTAAGGCCCGTTTCACACTGGGGTGGGAGGTGTGGTGGCATTAAAGTGCTGATATTTTTACCGGCGCTTTACCGATAATTTTGCTGTGCTATTCAGCCGCTAGCAGGGAGATTTTTACCCCCCCCCTGCTAGCGGCTGAAAAAAGGGTTAAAAACCACCGCAAACGCTTTGCCGGCGGTATACCTGCGATGTCCCATTGCTTTCAATGGGCAGGAGTGGTGGAGGAGCGGTAAACATACCGCTCCAAAGATGTGGCTAGCAGGACTTTTTTTTTTTGTCATGCTAGCGCATCGGGCTTTCACACTGGAGAAACAGCAGCTGCTGTTTCAGGTCAGTTTTCAGGCAATATTTTTAGCAGAATAGCGCCTGTAAACCGCCCCAGTGTGAAAGGGGTCTAAGGTTAGCCCAATTGTGTTTTTATATATTGTGAAAGATAATGTTACACTGAGTAAATTGATACCCAACATGTCTCGCTTCAAAATTGCACCCGCTCATAGAATGGCGACAAACTTTTTTACCCTTAAAAATCTTTATTTACCAAATTGCCAACTACCAAATTTGCAGCACAGAAACATTCAGCTTCCATAAACCGGGGCCAAACTTTACCCCTACCCCCAGATCCACATTACAAGAAAGTATTCTATGGTCGGAAAAGATAACAAGGAACAGATCATACTCCTCCACCCCCAAAAACACTGAAAGAAAGAAAAAACAATTCTGGATGGCATTGTATCCTTTTCTTATAAAAAGGTATGTGAAGCAATAGCCCCCTTCTGTTTCCACTGCTGCATCCTTCAGCCTGATATCATTCACCAGGTTGTTGAGCATCTTAGACACATCCATACCTCCCTCCTCCCCTATCCCCTGTCTGTCACTCCTCCCTCTGACACAATTGAAGTCCCCTGAAACAACTGTAGCAATCCTGCCAGGCAGGAACATTCTCAGAACTTCCAGAAATAATTTTTGTGCATTCTTCATGGGTGCATAGCAATTAATAACTTGCTTTCAACCCCATATATTCCAGCAACACAGACAAACATCTACCTGGCACCATCTCTTCATAAGACACCACTTGCTCATTAACATTATTAATTAGAACCCCCACCCCCTTAGATCTAGAGGCACTACAAGGGGCCCACACCGCATCCCTTCTTTAAATCCGCAATCCCACTTAAATCTTCCATACCACACTCCTGTAAACAAATAACTCTCTGCCTCAACAGAACAGATAATCCATGATCAAAGCATTCCTATGATCGGATTTCAAGCTCCTAACATTGACTGAGCTGATGGTAAGAGCCAAAACCAAAAAATAAGGCAAGCCATCATAACTACTTCCTTAGCTCAGTCTCCATCATCTTCTGCCTACTCCATGCCATAGGCGAACTATCAGATTCCTCAGAAACCCCAGGCAACACGATCTCAAGAGATCTCTCCTCCTCGCTCTTAAACTCCTCCCCCCTCCTTTCAAGGCCACTTACCAGTAGAATATGCCTCGGATCCAGGAGACAGGGCTACTCGCTGACCACACTCCAGGCTCTCCAAACCCTCCACTCTTCCTCATCCTTGTCCTCAGATCAGATAAGACACTGAGAATGGACTGGGATTGGCCATTCCCCCCATCGGTCCCTGTCAACTCCCTCGCCCCAAATCTCTGCCCCCCCCCAGGGGATCTTGAAACCATCACTCCTACTTTCATATCGTCCTCTTCTCAGGGGGGACCTCAAAGCCACACCAAGACCACCTGCGTGGTCTGCCTCACTGCCCTCCACAGCTCTGGGGGTAGCCGTGCCAGGACCAGTAGTGACGGCTGCCACCGCTGTGTCACTGCTGATCTCCTACACACCACCACTCCTCCCTCCTGTGTCCTCGAGCGGAATGCTACCAGTCATTGCCGCTGTCAGGACGTCCCTTTATCAGGGACCCGTCCAGCCTCCTCCCCCACACTGCTGCCACCTGACCTCTGTTTCTCCCCCCATATCACTCTTCTATCTGCCGCAGCATAACTTCTTTTCGCATAAGGCGTAGGCTTGGCATTGCTTCGCCAGATGGCCCGATCTCTGGCAAATATCACACATTCTGCTAATAGAGCACTCACTAGCCATGTGTCCAACCTGTTTGCAGAACCTGCATTTCTCCATGTCGCATTCTGAGCTGATATGTCTGTACAGAAATCATTTTCTACAATATTTAGGTTGCCCCTGGTAATACACATGGCCCCTTTTTTCACTGATTGTGAAGACTGCTGGTGGGCGTCTCGCACCCCCCGCACAGTCCTTGTCCACCTTAAACCGACACAAGATCTGGACTGGGAAGTACTGATTCTTTGATCTGTTCATTACTTTTTCTCCCCTTCTCAATTCCTCACAGTAGCTCCCAAATAGGCTCTTACATTGCCGGATCTAAAAAAGGACTATACATATGAAATATAATCCTCTTTTCCTCTCCCATTAAGAGTGGGATCAACTGCAAGCACTTCCACACCTCATCCTCTGTCTTCTTCTTAGCCAGCTTATGCACATTCCAGCACACCTCGGTAAAATTAAATGTTGCGTCTTAAATCCCTTGTGCAGGAAAATCTTTCAAACACAACACATCCCTTACCTTTACATTAAAGGCATCGTCAAAACGTCAACCTCAGTCATCTTCCAGGTAATCCTCTCCTTCTGCGCTGGCTTCACCAAGAATCTTATGGAATAGCAAAGTCCACGTTTCGCCATCTTTTCAAAAAAGGAAGGTGCCCCTTCACTTGCCTATGGGGAATCCCTGCAAGGTGAAGCCCCCAGAAACTCTCTCGTCAAAGACCAGATGGAGTAAAACGCTTGTGTCTATATACTGGTATACCCAAGCCTCTGAGGAAGGGAGATGGAGGGGGTCTGGTTGCATTGGCATCTGTGTGGGGGTTCCCCTGTGACCCTGCTGGGTGATGTAGCATTTGCTGTTTCCCCTCCTCTCCATCCTTGCTCTTTGGTTCCCCCTTTCCCCCCCTTTCTATTTCAGCATGTGGGGATGAGGTCCTCTATGCAAGGAGTGTATTGTTTCTGATAACTGTTATCTCATTTAGATTGCGTTATATTTAAAATCTATATTGGTGGCTCCTAACAAAGAGGACGATGAAGACTAAAGCATGCAAACAAATTACCAATGTTGAATTTTTTTCACATTTTGTATTTTATCATGACGTACTGGAAATTGTGCAATAAGAGTTTATATTGATGTATATATTTTTAAAAACCATTATGAATTAATAAAATGCTTTTAACAGTAAAATGAATGCTGTGTCTCAAAAATCCCATGCAATACCATAGTGTATTTTTGTTGTTAGTATCCCTGCATATTACACGAATGCAGCATTTCAATCTAACACCTCACACATACACAGAATGACACAATTTAGCACATATACATACCCGCGCATCGGTATTTAAAGTGCTGATAGAGCCAGATTCAAATCCCATGGAGTCACGGTTGCACAGGAGGAGATAAATGAGACATCCTGTACAAATGTCTTTAACCAAAGAATAGGAGGCTAGTGGTCGTTTGAATAAGATAAGGAATAAGAAAGGTCAAGATTGGTTCCTTGATGGTACGAATGTTAATCCAGTTATTGCCAAAAGGTCAGTATTCTCCCCACGGAAATCTTCCTGAAGTGAAAATGTATTTCCTCACATCAGATGAAGTATGCCTTCCGTGTGCGAAGGTAGACTTCCTAACTTTTAACAGCATGGGGGGAACTAATTCAGAAAGGAATCTGCTTCTCAAAACCTGGGCTTCAACAGCCATAACATGACGCCAGCAACTGTGGAACACCACTCCCTAGGATAGAAGACCTGGAAAAGCCTATGGGTTGTCTTCCAGCAGTTTGGTCAGGTCAGAGATTTAGTGTCCCAGGGTTTGTGGTTGAAATGGGCTCCTGGATTGGGTATGACCTTGGAGGTTGAAACCTGGGAGTAATGACAAAAAAATTCTAAGCCTCACAGGGTGGAAATATCTCCCAGCTTGAGGCTTAATCTTTTTCTGACTCTCTTTTTTCAGCCTGCAGGTTGAATGAAAAAGAACTGTGCCTATTTTGACAGCTGGACCTGCCGATGGTCAGACTACTCAAACAGCAGCTACATCTGATTGGATGTAGCAAATTTTTGGTTAAAAATGGCTACTTCAATTTTTCAATCAAGAGATGTTGGGTGGAAGGCAGCCAACAGGGCTACCCACTAAGTGAAATAAGGTTGGTTCCCTAGGGACCAGCTGAAATATATTTATGGCCAGCTTTAGGCTTATCTGCTGAGGGAGTCCATTCCAGTTTCAAAAATACTTTTATCCTCAAAAGGCATGTGCAGCAAATGCTTTTTACAAGCAAAAAATAAATAAACTTGGGGGCAAAAAAGAGAAATTGGCTATTTTAAAACCATTAAGCTTTTCTTAGGAGCATGAATTTGTTCTCTACAAAGACCCTACCAAAATTTTACACATGCTGGTAGACATAAAAATAAATCCTAGTTGCTAACATTTGAAATAAATTAGGAGTGACATGAAGAGCTTGAGAAGAAAAACGCTGTCAGGGCCAGCAAAGTTTACCCCAGTACCTGTCAGGGCAGACAGTAACCCTCTGCACAATAACCCCCAGAAAGTGTCAAGGCAAGCAATAACCCCCAAGCTCTGCACAATAATAACCCCCACCACTACCAAGAAGTTCCCTCTTTACCCACTCCTCAAGCTCTTCATTTGATTGCACCAGCCCATGCATAATAGCTATTGATTCTAGGGCTGGCACATCAATCTTCAGGGGACAGCCTTGAGCCCAAAAAACCTGTTTAGTCTCCAGGAGCTGCCAAATTACTACAAGGTTATAATGCATGTAAATATTTGTCCTGTCTGGCATGATTGCTATGTGCTAGAGTAAAAGTCAAAGTCAGTGACTGTTGATAAATATATCAATATTGTTGCAGGGCTGGCACTTGCTGCTGATGGTAATGCTAGGGGTGCTATTAAGACTTAGGGGGATGCTATAGCACAGCTAAGAACTCCACTGGCAATGCCACTGATTTTAAATACACTGAAAAGACTATGCATTATATTTAAAGCGGAGTTCCACCCTTAAAACCACTTTCTTTCATCCCATCCAGCATACTGGCAGGCGCCGTAAATAGCCGGTCCTAGTTCTGCTTTTTTCGGAGGGCGTGACGCGGCTATATACGGCGCCTGCGCAGTCAGCTTCTGGGTCTGTGCGTAGGCGCCGAGAAGAGCCGAACGCTAGTCGGCTGTTTCCGGAAGGCGTGACGCCTTATAGCGGCGACATACACCGCGGTGCGCCCAAAATTAAATGATCTATTATAAAGTAAGTACTTGGATTAAAAAAAAAAAAAAAACAGCATACTGGCGCTGACGCCAGTATGCTGGATGGGATGAAAGAAGGTGGTTTTAAGGGTGGAACTCCGCTTTAAGATACTACAGTACTTGCCTATCCTACACTGCTTGTATTTTATGTGCCATTTAAAAGTTACATGATTGTCTCTCTCTCTGCAGTCTGGTCATGTTCTATTTTATTGCATTGGCTGGAGCCCACAGGAAGGTGGTTGAGCAACTGCAAGAACAGCTGGTCATGGTAAAAATTGCACTATACATAAAAAATGTACTGTATTCTTATAAGCTAAATTTACCAACTAAATGTGTTATCACTAACTGTTGTGTGGTATTTTTTCTTTCTTTTTTTTTTTTTTTTTTTTTTTTACCGCATTAACGACCGCCGCATGTAAATATACGTCCACAGAATCGCACATACAGGCAGATGGACATGCCGGCACGTCCCTGCCCTCCCGCAGGTCGGGCCCTCCCCGCTACATGCGGCAGTCGGTAAGCCTCTGGGAGCGATCCGGGATGAGGGGGCACTGTTTGTTTTTGTCCGCCCCCTCGCGATCGCTCCCAGCGAATCCGCTTTCCCCTCTGCCTGTGTAATGTAAACACAGGCAGAGGAAGTGATGTCACTCCTCTCCTCTCGGCGGTCTTTTCGTTCTGGCGAGAGGAGAGAAGACATCACAAGTGAGTTGCACCTAACTATACACTGACACCAGTACACATAGGCACACTTAATCCCCTCAGATCACCCCCCAGCCCCCTATCACGGTGTCACTGAGTGCAGTGTCACTGATTGCAGTGATCATATATTTACTGATCATTGCATTTGTGTGACAGGCAGTTAGCGTTAGGTCCAGGGTAGCCCCCTACCCCCCCCCCCTAATAAAGGTTTAACCCCTTGATCACCGCCCTAGTTAACCCTTTCACCCCCTATTGCCAGTGTCGCTAAGCGATCAGTTTTCTGATCGTTGTATTAGTGTCACTGTTGCCACTAGGTAGCTAGTTTTTTTTTGATATTGCGATTTTTTTTTTTTTTTTTTTTTACTAAAGACATGTGGCTGAATGCATTTTGGCCTAAATGTTTGACTAAAATTTAGTTTATTCGATTTTTCTTATAACAAAAAGTAGAAAATAAAAAAAAATTCAAAATTTTCGGTCTTTTTCCGTTTTATATCGCAAAAAATTAAAATCGCAGAGGCAATCAAATAACATCAAAAGAAAGCTCTATTTATGGGAAGAAAAGGACGCAAATTTCGTTTCGGTACAACATTGCATGACCGCGCAATTACCAGTTAAAGCAGTGCAGTGCCAAATTGTAAAAACACCTTTGGGCATTTAGCAGCATAT
The DNA here is from genome assembly GCA_029574335.1 of Rana kukunoris. Lineage (NCBI taxonomy): Eukaryota > Metazoa > Chordata > Amphibia > Anura > Ranidae > Rana > Rana kukunoris. The sequence goes on from CM056054.1 coordinate 66,339,539, forward strand.
TGGTCTGGGGCTTAAGTGGTTAAATGGGTTCCTCAAAAGTGATTAAGTATTGTCATCACACTTAAAATCTAAGCATAGGCAGTGGGGGCAACCCCTGCGCTCCCCCCCCCCCAATCCATGCACCCGGCCCCTAATCTACATACTACATATTTCAATGGGGTGTTTTGTTTTTTTGAAGCACATGATTAGAGCCTGAGGCTTTAATTGGCTTAAAAAAAAGATGGGCTTGTGGCGCAGAGCACTTGCTGCCTGCAAGCAGTGATTTCTGTACGGACTCCACCTCCTGAAATTCCTCCTCTCGACACCTATAGTTCAGAAGGCAGGCTCTGTGAATTCTGTGACACAGCAGTGTCAACCCACAGGGTATAGTAAATACATGTCAGAATTCAAATGTAAATGTGTGGAATTGTTCACAAAGTAAGTTTACAAACCTCAAGATTGTTCCGGTAAATAGGAGTAGCCTTGAAATAATTGAAAGACAATGTGGAAATTAATGCTAATGATTGTACATTTTGACCATAGGTATGCTTTAATTTCGTTGCTTTCACAAAAGACACGATAGATAAACAGTGATATTCCGATTTTAGCGGGCTTAATCTTGTGTTCAAAAATATTCCCAAACTCCCTCTAAAAAGACCCTGAAAGAGTTTGGGAACATTTCTGAACTCAGAGTTAAACCTACTCTTTATCATGAATTACTACAATAAAAATGACCTTAATGCCAAAAGTGTTATACTACTTCCAAATCTTACTTGCCAACATCCCCTATCTGTCTTTTAAAAATTTCAATCTCACATTATTAAATATATCTGGGGTTCTTGGGGGTCTAGATTTGCCCAAAAGACAGTCTCGCATCAGTGGGTGGATTGGGGTTCTCAAACCTTTTGAAGTACTAAAGGGTGGCACACTTGACTCAACTGATCCAAATAATTTCACCCACAAATAAACCGGACTGGGTAAGCATTGAATACCTGGCAGGCACACTTCACACAATAAACATCCTCATGCGGCCATCATTGGAACAATGAAACTACCGTAAGGTGATCTTATGACTTATGACTCTGGCCGCGTACACACGATCGGTCCAACCCGATGAGAATGGTCCGGCGGACCGTTTTCATCGGTTCACAGACTGATGGTCTGATGTGCGTACACACCATCAGTTCAAAAACTGATCGCGTCAGTACGCGGTGACATAAAACACAACGACGTGCTGAAAAAATTGAAGTTCAATGCTTCCAAGCATGCGTCGACTTGATTCTGAGCATGCGCGGGTTTTTGGACCGATGCGTTTGCGTACTAACCATCGGTTTGGACCAATGGTCAGGTGTCCATCGGTCCGATTTTAAAGCAAGTTTTAAAACTTTGGTCCGACGGACAGTTTGGACCAATGAAACGGGTCTTAAGTACATTTTCATCGGTTTGGACCGATCGTGTGTACACGGCCTCACACTTTCTTTGCTATGCCTATTGGACAGCGCCTGTAAATTGTCTACACTCAAGTTGTGCATACCCCAGTAGCTCCACTTTTTACCAATCTTGCATTCCCCCACACTTTTCCAACTCTAACAACTCAAATGGTGCCTAGATAAAGGACTGTACCATATAGGACACATTATTGGCCATAGAAGTGTTGAAAACCCCAAATACTTCTCACAAATGCTTGAGATGCCCTCCTCGGAAACATTCTGCATGCACCAAATCTTACACTTGAATTCTATGAAAACATTTTTTTGACATTAGTGAGATCTGTTTTTTAAAAGAGACGCACACAGGGACATAGTGGTGACATGTCAGTGTTTATACTGGATGTTTTTCACCTTTCCAACTAAATTACCCCATCACTTGGCATGGGAAGCTGATTTAAATTTGGAGACCAATAAGGCAAACTGGACCTCTTGGACTACTAGAATACACAAGAGCATGTTAAATTTGACCCCAATTAAAGAAGTTTCCTACTGCCTCTAATCATGCCTCTTATCTGGTATCTCTTGTTTTCTAATATAGCTTTAAATGCTACATGATTACTGTCCTGTTGGCATTGCTAATTTAGGTACTTGGAGTGGGGCTCCGAGTATCTAGTGAAGTTGATTTGCTCTTTCTCCACTGCACTGGGCCAATGGACTTGGAACCTACTCTCTGACCCTGAGATTGACTCAATACTGCAATACTGTCAGACTTTTGCTTTATATGCTTTCATTTTTACCTTTTTCATCACTGGTCTTGAAATGGGAAAAAAATAAATACTTGATTATTTTACTCACCAAAAACTTGACCAGTTTTGGTAAAAAGTAAAATTTTCACTGAGATCTGCATTGGTTTATATATTGCCTTTTTCAGTTTTAAGGACTTTTGTCGACCTTTTGTCGAATTGTAAAATTCCAATTGAAACATTTTCTTATTTGTTTGGGAGAAAATGGGGAATGGTCAAAACCCATGTTAGGTTTTGTCTGCACACCCTGTGATCCATTAATGTTCAATGACAGAACAAAGAAAGTTTTGGCTGGAATATCATTTCAATATAGTATTAGTTGTTTGTTTTTTATTCTAATAAATAAGTCAACAGATCACAAAAAAAGTAAGTTACTAATTTTTAGGGTTGTCCAGATACCGATACTAGTATCGGTATCGGGACCGATACCGAGTATTTGCGGGAGTACTTGTACTCGTGCAAATGCTCCCGATACCTAAATAGAATACTTTTTTTGTATTTATCAACATGTTCTGTAAAAATTCTTTGAGTTTTTTACTACTGCGTGACAAGAAAATAAAACATTTTTATTCATTTTTACTCATTTTTATTATTTTATAATGTCTTGAGTTAGAGTTCTTCATAATTCTAAAGAAAATATCCTTAGTCTGTATTGTGGTTGGAAAACTGTCACATGACATTTAAAAAAAGTATCGGTATTCGGTATCGGCGAGTACATGAAAAAAAGTATCGGTACTTGTACTCGGTCCTAAAAAAGTGGTATCGGGACAACCCTACTAATTTTACAGTTTATCTCATATTTTTGTATTTTTGTTTTTGTTTCCTGTAGGAGAGCAGAGACAAGATTTTTCTGATCAGACGTCTGACTGAAGCACACAGCATTTACATTTGACAGCTTTGTTGTAGTTGGAATTAAATGTTGCATTGCTCTTTTTAATTAATTTATTACTGTGACATGTACTTAAGTGAATAGATTACCTCTGCTTTTTACGTTCACTTGTATTATTAAAGAAAGTTTCCACTTGTGGCAGGGTGCATTTGCATCCTCACTGATTCAACAAAAGCCTGCAAAATAACGGTTTTAGAAAGCAAAGACTTTCCTTTACTGCCAAATGTCTTTTTTTCTTGAAAGAGTTAAAGAATGGATTAACGCATTCAGTAAATGGCAGTCCACTGGTATAGTGCTGAAACCGTGGGGATTTAAGATGGAAGACCTTTATTACAGATGGCCACTACTTGGATTTTACATTTCATTTTTTTTTCTTCCTATGTCTAGAGAAATATGTAAACTGCCATTGCGGTTTCCTGAAAATGCAGATTACCTGACTGGTATCATAGGCTTCAATAGTAAATGGTAAAGTCAGATTGAAGCCATTTGTGTCTACATCGTAGTTTTAGGTTATCAATTAAAAGTTCCAAAGCCAAGAAGCGTGACAGCTAGGCAGCTTGCATTTTCAGAAGCAGAGATCAACAATGGCAGCCTTAATGCTTTCCTGGCCACAGGTTTCCTTTTTTTTTGTGTGTGTGTGTGTGTGTAATCAGTATTTATTTAGGCAAACATAAAGGAAAAAGTACAAAGACATAGGAGAGGCACGTCCAACAGAATTTTGTGACGTCACCAAAGTGACGTCACCGCGTTCGACGCTACGAGGTAGGGCTCCTCTACATGCCGGCCGGCATTTGTTTTTATGTGACCGAATAAACCTCTGTAGGTAGGTTTTTAATTGTTATTAAACCGTTTTTGATATTACACTATGTGCGGTTCCTTAATTTTTTGGTTCTATGGATGGGCTGATTGATACTGATATGAGGACTCTCTATATGAATGCGTCCCTGGATTCACCTACTGATATCTGCTTATGATCTGTGACCTGTCCTGTATACCATTGAGGGCTGTGGAATCTGGTTTATGCTGACACTTTATTACCCTTTGGTAAGCCTCTGTCCATGTGGTGGTGGTTCACTGGAATTTGCAAGCACCTGGGTGTTGTCTGTCCCACGCTCCATAACATTGGACTATTATTATTTTCTATTCACAAGGACTTGTTTTGTTGTTTACATTTATTGGCACAGTTCTGTTTTTTCCTATGTTTTTCACGATTACTGCTGCCTCTTAGGAATCATTTTCCTATTTATACATTTTTTGGTCTAGCGCAATTTTTTCTTTATTTTTAATGTTAAATGGACTGTAGAGCAAATATGCAAAAAGCACTAAAATTGCATAGGTGAAAACTGCATAGGTGTGAATCAAGCCTAAAGGAGGTTATTCTTTACAGTTGTAGAGGCAGCTCATAGGATAACCATTTCCCCTCCCCCACTCCAGACATACTTAACTGAATTCAACAAATGGTGCCTTCTGAAATCTTTCCATTCCGTAGTCAACCTTCTAGACTTCTGTGGGGTTGTCTTCTAATACAGCAGACACTTGTTATATGGCCCTATAGAAGTTTATGGAATGTAAGCATTGGCAGTGCCAGGAAGATTTTGGCCACAGCATGTAAAGATTGCAGTAGGCTGTGGTATTGGGATTCAGGTAAATACATCCTGGCCAATGGAAGGGGAGTTATGTTTGGCCAGAGGACTAGGAAGGCGGTAAAACTACTTTCTGTGAAAACACAATTATCCTTTAAAGCAATTTACAATAGGGTGTTCTTTTTCATTAATATACACTGGAGAACTTGTATTTGGATTAAAGTGTTTGTAAACCTAAAACTGTTTTTTATTTTAAATAACAAACATGGCAGTAAAACTGATAACATGTATAGATTTATTTTATTTATTTATTTTGTTCAGCCTGCAGACTGAACAAAAGAAACCTAGCAGATTCTTCCATCCTTGGTAGCAGTGTGAATGGACAATTCCTCATTGGCAGTGGTCAGAATACCCAAACAGCACCTGCATTTGGTTCAATACAGGTGATGTTCATCTGAAAAAATCTATGGGCTTTTGTTGAACAGAGCAGATGATTGACTACTCAAAGTTGGGCTAAGAGCAGAAATTGGACAAAATTCACATAGTGTATGGCCAGGTTATATCACTGAACAACCTATTGTAGTGTAAAGAGGCCCCCTCTTTCCTGATGAGTTGCTTTAAAGAAAAGTTAGCAAATTACATTTCTATATACACTAATGAAAAAAATTATGGCTTTTTAGATGTAGTTTTCAAATGCTTAACGATTAACCATTTTTGAGACATTATATATTTTTTTTAAGTCAACTTACATATTGTAAAGAGTATTTTTATTTAGTCTGTCTATAGTAACAGGGTTATGTGGATTGTAAATGAATAGCACTTTATTCCATGTACATGACTTTGTTTACTTATTAGTAATCTGACACTGGATTAATAGCAGTTACACTACTAGACGATCGAGTATGAGATTGGAAAGGAATAAGCCATTTATAAAAATAAATTGTATTTTATGTTTTAATGAAATGGTTTGCTTCAAAACTGAGAAAACAAATGTAACTATCTGCCAAAGAACATGATCTAATAAATATGTATTTTAATAATTTCATGGAGTTTGTTTCTTTTTGTTGAAATGATTCGGCAGTCTAAAGTGAACCCGTGTCCATTGAAAATCTGCAACTGGAAGGACATACTGTTATATGTACAGTTTATTTAAGGCCCTGTTCACATTTCATGATTTGAGATTGTGGGCAGAATCGCTCTGATTCAAAATAGGGTGGTGATTGCTGTGCACTTTGTGTTTTGACTGCCATTTATCATTCAGACCCCATTCACATCTCGTGATTTGGGATGGTGGGCAGAATCACTGCGATCCTTCCTGTGATTCCAAATCATGTGGCAATTGCTGCACAATGCTTGTTTGGGTGCCATTATTCCTTTAGGCCTCGTTCACATCTCACAATTTGGGATCTCAAGATCCCAAATCATGTGGCGATTGCTGCACAATGTGATTTTGGGTAACATTGGCCCCTAATGGCTACCCAAACGCAATGCGATTCTGCCGCGATGCTTAGGCGGCAAATCATACCTTTCAAAATCGTTGTGTGCTGCTGTATTACTCTATACAGTGATCATAAACATGAGTATAGCAGCATACAACTATTTGTGTCAGTGACAGGCTGTACATTTCACCTGAGCTGCAATTACACTGAATAGGCGCAGCCACCTGTGTGCAAGAGCCCTGAATCTCAATGCAAGTAATGTGTACTATGTCTCTCTTCTCATGTTAGTGTAAATTATATCCCATATTAAGTTTGGTGGTCAGTAGCATCACCAAATGCAATCTTTTCAAGACAATCCGCTAATTCACAACTCCACACTCTATGTAGTGCATGGCTGAATGTTACACTCTGTACATAGCACACTCCTGAATTCTGCACTGTCTACCTAGCACATTCCTGATCTCTGCACGTAGCACACTCCTGAATTCTGCACTGTGTACATGGCACATTCCTGATCTCTGCATGTAGCACACTCCTGATCACTGCACTGTATTCATAGCGCACTATTGAACCCTGCACTCTTAATATTGGGTATGCCTGAACTCTGAAAAACAAAAAATCCAGAAAGGCCCGTCACAGCAGAGGGATCAGACTGTAGTCTGCATAAGGGCCTGGCTCAGCAATGATTTAAGAACTCCACATTATTAAGAATAATAAAATGACGTGTACAATTGCCACTCAAGTCATTTGGTAACTTAAAGATACTGTATTAAAAGTTGCCCATCTACTTACCGCTCTACAGTTTAATAAAGCAGTTCAAAGGGAAAATTTAGTACAGTTTCAGTACAATAAAAAACAACCTCCAAAGGGTTTATTACTGCTAAAAGATGGCCAATCCTGCAGCTTTACTGACCAAAGCCCTGAGATTCCATCAGGTGGTTAATGAATCAAACCATTGCCATATCAGAAAGCCGGACATGATAAAAAAAAAAGTTTTGTTAGGAATTTGCAACAGATTTATTATAATATTCTGCAATGTACACAGATCACCCAAGGAAACTGTCAATATCATTACCACACATTTTTATTTATTTCTTTGAATAAATTTAGAGATATACTTTAACATCTTATGGACCAGCGGCCGCAGTTATACTACGGCAGGTTGGCTTTGGTGCACGAATCGTGTTAGACAGGGTAGATGTCGGTCTCTTTAAGTGGGCTAGCAGGCGCGCACCCGTTGCATCGCAATATGTGTATATTGATTTGGTTTGCGCAAAATAGGGGATAGATGTATAGGATTTTTTTTTTTTTTTTACTAGTAATGGTGGCGATCTGCGTTTTTTTTTTATCAGGACGGCGATATTGCAGCGGACAAATCGCACACTTTTGACACATTTTAGGGATCATTAAGAGGAAGGGTTAACACTAGGGGGCAATCAAGGGGTTAGAATCACTCCTAGGGAACACTTTTAACTGTAGGAGGAGGGGACTGACTGGGGGAGGTGTCTGATCGGTGTCCCTATGTACAAGGGACACACCATCGGTCTCCTCTCCCTGACAGGACGTGGATCTGTGTGTTTACACACACAGATCCACGGTCCTGCTCGGCTACTGGGCAATCGCGGGTGCCCGGCAGACATCATGGCTGCCAAGCACGCGCATCGGGTCCCCAGTAACTCGGCGGCGCATGCGCGCCCTAGTAGCCTGGCACGGAGAAGACGTCATATGACGTTTACCCAGAATGAAAGCCTCACCGTCCCGCCGTCATATGATGGCGGGCGGTAGGCAAGTAGTTAAAATAGATTGGCCCAATCCTCTACCTGTTACATCTGCTTGTTCAGTTTTTTTTTCAACAGACTTAATGGCGGAAATGAAAGAAAGAATAGCCTAAAAAAAAATAAAACAAATGCATCCATGACATCTGAGAAGTAGTAGGCTGCAATATAATAAAAGTTTTTTGTTTTTGGCTTATTACCATTTTAAATGCATAAAATATAACTCTCCCATAAAAAGAAAAGTGCACTGCAACGAAATACGTTAAAAAATAATAATAATAATCAGGTTTTGAAGGCCATTTTGCTAGTTAATTAGCATTTTTCTAAAAAGCAATATCCAAATAATAAAGCATAATAATAAGAAGAATCTCATCCCTTTTATCCCACTGTCTGTGGAAAAGCCAATGTTTGCACAGTGGTAGTTTTTTGCATTAATTAATTTAATAATTTTCCAATAAAGTTGTTTTTTAAGTCCAGTGTTCCTTAATAAGGTTTCTTGGTGATCCTCAATCCCTTTTTTTTTTCAATATCCAAAACAGTCTTTGAACTTTCATCTGTAATTTCAACTTGTGCTCCTCTGTCCAATAGTAGTTTTATTGTCTTAGCATTCCCATTTTCAACAGCATAATGTAAGGCTGTTTTATTAAATATATCCTGTTGATCTATGTTTACCATTCCGACAGTTGTGTCCAGGAGCACCTGGGTGATGGAAGAAATGCAGATGTTATAACAAGGAGAAACATCGAAAGCACGTGTGAAACACAAGGCCCTTGGGACGAATGCGGCCCGCCAGGCCATTTCATGTGGCCCTCACATTTCTCCTGCAGCCCTGGTCTCTGCCCTCAACTTGTCTCAGCAGTTGGCAACAGAGAGGAGGACAGAACTCCTCTGCCAGATCCTGCACTTCTGCATGCAACCGCTGAGAGGCTTTGTCTCTGCATCCCCCCTCCCCCCGTCGGCAGCAGAGAGAACAAAATGCCTCCTACAGAGCCTGCATCTTTCTGTGCAGCCACACCACCCCTCGTCTCTGCCTTCCCTGGTCTCAACATTCAGCAGACTTTGGCAAGTTGACTCCAGGTCCTCCTCCCGAACCTGCCCTTTTTGCTTCATAGCTCTTTCCTAGCAGCAGCACGAGGTAAAGGGTGGGGGGGTGTAATCTAAGAGGGGGGGGGACTATTGACTTTTGATGAGGAGGAGAGCATCTCTAACATAAGGGGTGTTGGGGTGCTCTGGACATCCAGTCTTACAGATACCACCGGTCCTTTTTAGGGCAATCATAATGTTTATGCTGCTCGTGATAAAATTGAGTTTGACACCCAGTGGGGGGCTGGTATTTTTTGGGGGTGACAACCCCCCTAGTGCCAGTGCCAATCACAACGGCCACTTACCCCCCTGGCAATAACACCCACCATCCGCTGTCCTTACCCTGGATGTGAGCAGTGAGAGCAGCGGTCCTGGCACTAGGCATCCAATAGCCCGATTGGCCAACGAATAATTTGCTGTTGCAACATACCTGGGTGGGCTTCAGACGCACCCTCTGCGACCCGAGCCCACCCTATTAGAGCCGCTGTAACTTATGTGCCCCGGTGCCCTGCAAGGGGCTGGACACTTGAATGGGGGAGGGGGCCATGGATAGATTCATGGTATGCATGAATCTATTCACTGCATATAGGGGGTGGTGAGGAGAGATAATAATGGGCCACCACTGTTGAGACCCCTGATCAAAAGTAATACCCCTGATCAAAAGCAATACTGTACAAGCATTTATTTTTCAATAGACTGGAAAAAAACATGAAATCTGCAACATTTGTGGTGTTGCCCCTTGTGTCCTCATTGGGTAATTTCATCTCATATCCTGTGTGGCCACAATAACGGGAACTAAGGGGGGATTCCCCTTAATGGTGACAGAACAATTACATCTAACAGAGGTTCTAACAATTCCCTGCTTTACAGTCACCGGCCTTGAGCACAATAAAGATTTTTTTTTGGAAAATTTAAATTGCTACCGATTACATTTGACCTGCCAGGAATGTATTCATGCAGACTTACAATGTTACTGATAGACCTGCTTTAGAGAAGCTTTAGAAGAATCTTTGGCAGCCCACACCACTAATGACCTTCTGGTAGTGTGAGTAGGGTGGCTCTTGCTAAATCTCACCTGAGGAGCCCCTAAAATAAATAAAAAATCAGTGGGTATTCAACCCATTGCCATCTACCTACAGTTTGACCTTTGTAGACAGCATCACTAGGAATGAAAAGTTCCTACTACTGCACTACATCAGAAGCAACCACTTTGAAAGGTAACAGAAGGTCCATGACGGGAGTATACGATCTATATAGTAATGTTTTATAGATTTCCACATACCTGACTAATCTGTGGGTTCTCTTGAGAAGCTGTGTGATGCAATAGAGTTTTACCCTCCTCGTCTTTGATGCTGCAGAAGTAAAAACATATTTTTCAACAAGAAACCGATTAAACAAGGTACAGTACATGACTTGTTTAGTATGGAAAACATTTGAAGTATGCCAAGTTATGCCAACAAGTACCATTTATCAAGCTTGATGTCTCTCACTAAACATTCATGGGATGACATATGTAAGATATGTAATAATGATAATGGTCAAGTTTTTTCCAAGAAATAAAATTCATAACCAAGAAATTTTATTTTAGATATCAAACCCTGGATTTAGAAAATGGGCTGCCAAGTTTTGATAAAGTAATAACTGATTGTAAATGTTTTGTAGCTATAAAAAACTGGTATACTTTACATCTATTAGGTCGGGTTTACACCTATGCAAATTGAGTGCGGCTTAAACCGCATCAAATACGCAGAACATTTCTAAATACAATGTTTTCAATGAGGCTGGTTCACATATGTGCGATGCATTCGCACTGCGCATTGCAGAAAAAACGTGTGCGTATTTTATGACTTGCGGTGCGGCTCAGGTGCGAATTCAAGCCTATTATCTTCTAAGGGTATGCAACTGATTCGCAGATGTGTTCATTTCTCTTCAGGATTTCTTCTAATTCAGCTCAATACACTTCCTCCCTCCCCTCTCCCAGGTCTCCAAATTCGCAGCTAATCTTCAGTTAAAACGCAATGGATCTGCTGAACACTTCTCTTATCTCTCTGCAAAGATAAGAGAGCTGAAATTCGCACCACACTAGTGTGAATCCAGCCTCAAGCTTAGCATTTGTTTCCAGTGAAAACCTGTGCATTTCAAATTTACTGAACGTTAGAACTTAAAGCACAGTTGGCCAAATCTAGGTCTTTACTGACTTTGCAGTTAAATCCATTAAAGATGCCACCATCATGGGTAAATGAGGATGATTTAGATCAGGGGTGTCAAACTCAATTTCATTGTGGGCTACATCCAGCAGTGCACCAACACCTTTGCAGCCATTGTGCTATATGCTGGGTGCTTGGTGTGCTTCTGTACCTTTAAGGAGGGGTGGCTCCCCTTCAGTCCACCTGCCCCTATCTATCCATTAAAATGCATGTGCCTCCATTGTGAGGACACTCACTGTTAGTGTTAGGACCACAGAATTATGGGGTGCCTTGGCGCGGCTCTGTGGCTCACGCATGCGTTTGCAAATGCGTGCGGACAAAACCCCTGTTTTTAACGCACATTGTTAGACAGGTTAATTGGTTGTTCTGCTAGCTGGTCGGTAAGTAGGCTTGGTTATTCCCTGGGCATTCCCCAGGTTCTTGTTGTTATCTGCTTTAGCCTTCCATTGCTACTTACTGTGATTGCCAGCCATAGATGGGGGCGGTGGATACGTTTTGTTTCACCTGTGGTGTTTATTTTGGTCCAGCAGTGCACCAACACCTTTGCAGCCATTGTGCTATATGCTGGGTGCTTGGTGTGCTTCTGTACCTTTAAGGAGGGGTGGCTCCCCTTCAGTCCACCTGCCCCTATCTATCCATTAAAATGCATGTGCCTCCATTGTGAGGACACTCACTGTTAGTGTTAGGACCACAGAATTATGGGGTGCCTTGGCGCGGCTCTGTGGCTCACGCATGCGTTTGCAAATGCGTGCGGACAAAACCCCTGTTTTTAACGCACATTGTTAGACAGGTTAATTGGTTGTTCTGCTAGCTGGTCGGTAAGTAGGCTTGGTTATTCCCTGGGCATTCCCCAGGTTCTTGTTGTTATCTACATCAGCATTAGGCTTGCCCTCAAAAGGGCCGGTTGTATTTGTAAGATTAGATGTCCAGCGCATCCCCTACCCTTACATTAGATGTCAAGAGCCACCCCACCATCAGAAGTTGAGTTCCCCACTCTCCCTCACCTCCCAGTGCACTCCCCTTACCTTATGCTGTTGCTGGGAAGAAGCTGGATGCATTGCTTGAAAGCAGAAATCAAGGGTCTGGAGTAGGACCAGACGAAGGCTGGAGCTTTCCTGCAGTTGCAGGAGAGGTGCGATGGCCACATAAAATGGCCTGGAGGGCCAGATTCGGCCCGCGGGCCTTGTGTCACCTGTGATTTAGATCATGTTTTGAATGCCTGTATACTCTGTTGACTTCAGTCATGAGCTTTCCTAACTTGAGATTCTGGCCCTGCTACCCCACACATGTCTTAGGCCAGGTTCCCATGTACAGCCACAGATTCATGCCTGGGGTCCGGTGCGTTTCTGTTCATCAGTTCAAGTAGAATTCAGGTCCAAATTTTTGCCGGAATTTGCACCTAAAACTTACACAAAAACGCACAGGACCCTTTTGCAATCTGCACCGCAGCCGTCCCGGACCTGTGTGAAGCGGCTTTATTGAGGGAAGGTCACACTTGCATGTCATGCGAATTGCATTCGTTGAAAAACGCATCAAATTCGTACATATGTAAACCCAGCCTCATGCCTCGTCCACACGGCCATGTTTCCCGGCGGTAAAAAGTCAGCCGAGAAACCTGAGGGAAAAACCGAGAACCTGCTCGGTAACTTTTTCGCCCTACACATGACCTGGTTTCCCGACAGCAAAACTGCCATGAGAGCTTTGGTCGGGAATCCCAGCCGCATGTATGCTCCCTCGCAGTGTTTCCCATAGGAAAACTGCCGGGAATCCCGGCGGGAAAAAAGAAAACATGTTCTCTTTTTTTCCCCCCAGTTTTCCTGTCGAGAAAAACTTCAATGGAGCATACACACAGCCGGTTTTTCCGGCCAAAAGCTGTCATGGCAGATTTCCTGGCGAAAGAAAACCGATCGTGTGTACAAGACGTAACGCTTTCTGCTGCATTACTCTAGCAGAGAAGCAAAAAATAATAGCAAGTTAATAAAATCCCAACTGAGAATTCAGATGGAAAGATCTTACTGCCACAGTCAGAAAATATATATGTAGCAGTTTTTTTTATATTAACATATGTTTAAAACTACAATACTACATTTTGGTTGAGCCGACTGTATACTTATTGATATCAACATGCCCTCTAGGATTCATATTTAAGAGTATATGATGTAAATTGCTTAAGATCACTACAATGCTGAGTTTGAATCTAGCTAGGAACCTATTAAGAATATAATGCATAATATGGGTAGATTAAATACCTGGGTAGAAAGAAATGAAAGGAGCAAAGGTTTTTTAAACTGCTGATATCAGAACTGTGAATTGCAGCCAGGGATCTTTGAAGAATGTTAGCATTTTCATTGCAGGAATGAACTCTTCTCTCCTTATGAATACGACAGTTGTTTGTGTTCTGCATTAAAAAAAAAAAAAACATTTTTTGCACATAAGTGGTAGAAAAACACACATATACAGTCATATCTCATTTGAATATATAACCCTGGGCTAGGGGGTGGCTACAGGCTGGCTTGATAGCCAGAAACTGTAGGTTGGGGCACAATTTTCACAATATCACATGAAATACTGATATTTTCAGCAGATAATTTGATGTCTGCAAACCAAAGAACTGTGTGATATCAAGGCTCTTGTTACATGATGGAGGAACATCCAGACCTAAGGAGAAAAGAGCAACTAGACTTGGGCATCCTGAACAACTTTATGGTATACATCATAAAACACTAGCCCTGGCACCAGTCAAGGGGCCAACTAGAGATATCGAGAGCCAGCTATGTAGGTTACAGCATGTACATCTCCAGAGTTGGAACTTAAGAGATGGGGTCCGGAGCCTTCTATCATGCAGTTTCAACTTTTTGTAACTCTCAACCCAATTGAACCTAGATGACATCATCTCCTATTTTCAAAAATTAAATAAAAGGTTACCTGTTCAGAGCAACTGTAAGCAAATGATTTACCTTGGTTCAGACATGTTTATTTAACCATTGCTTAGTGATTTGGTATTGCAAAAAACTTGCCAACCAGGCCAATTCTGACATTTCTGAACCCCCAAACATTTTATATATATATATATATATATATATATATATATATATATATATATATATTTACAGTGCCTTGCGAAAGTATTGCAAACTTTTTGCCACATTTCAGGCTTCAAACATAAAGATATAAAACTAACTTTTTGTGAAGAATCAACAACAAGTGGGACACAATCATGAAGTGGAACGAAATCTATTGGATATTTCAAACTTTTTTAACAAATAAAAAACTGAAAAATTGGGCGTGCAAAATTATTCAGCCCCTTTTACTTTCAGTGCAGCAAACTCTCTCCAGAAGTTCAGTGAGGATCTCTGAATGATCCAATGTTGACCTAAATGACTAATGATGATAAATAGAATCCACCTGTGTGTAATCAAGTCTCTGTATGAATGCACCTGCACTGTGATAGTCTCAGAGGTCCGTTTAAAACGCAGAGAGCATCATGAACAAGGAACACATCAGGCAGGTCCGAGATACTGTTGTGGAGAAGTGTAAAGCCGGATTCGGATCCAAAAGATTTTCCAAGCTTTAAACATCCAAAGGAGCACTGTGCAAGCGATAATATTGAAATGGAAGGAGTATCAGACCACTGCAAATATACGAAGACCTGGCCGTCCCTCTTAACTTTCAGCTCATACAAGGAGAAGACTGATCAGAGATGCAGCCAAGAGGCCCATGATCACTTTGGATGAACTGCAGAGATCTACAGCTGAGGTGGGAGACTCTTTTCATAGGACAACAATCAGTCGTATACTGCACAAATCTGGCCTTTATGGAAGAGTGGCAAGAAGAAAGCCATTTCTTATAGATATCCATAAAAAGTGTTGTTTAAAGTTTGCCACAAGCCACCTGGAAGACACACCAAACATATGGAAGAAGGTGCTCTGGTCAGATGAAACCAAAATCGAACTTTTTGGCAACAATGCAAAACGTTATGTTTGGCGTAAAAGCAACACAGCTCATCACCCTGAACACACCATCCCCACTGTCAAACATGGTGGTGGCAGAACCATGGTTTGGGCCTGCTTTTCTTCAGCAGGGACAGGAAAGATGGTTAAAATTTATGGGAAGATGGATGGAGCCAAATACAGGACCATTCTGGAAGAAAACCTGATGGAGTCTGCAAAAGACCTGAGACTGGGACGGAGATTTGTCTTCCAACAAGACAATGATCCAAAACATAAAGCAAAATCTACAATGGAATGGTTCACAAATAAACATATCCAGGTGTTAGAAAGTCAAAATCCAGACCTGAATCCAATCGAGAATCTTTGGAAAGAACTGAAAACTGCTGTTCACAAACGCTCTCCATCCACCCTCACTGAGCTCGAGCTGTTTTGCTAGGAGGAATGGGCAAAAATGTCAGTCTCTCGATGTGCAAAACTGATAGAGACATACCCCAAGCAACTTACAGCTGTATAGAATGAAACAATTCAGATCATCACAGAGTGGAACTGTGGTTCAGACAAATTGTATATATGCCACATCCCTAAATAGAAAGAAATTAATTAAAAAGGTCGCAAAGTTCAAGGGGGCCGAATACTTTCGCAAGGCACTGTAGTTACACACATACATACATACATACATACATACATACACAAGACGTCGCTATGGGCCCCCGAGGGTCATAGAGATGGCCGGGACCATCTAGTCTGCAGTTAGCGCTATGGTAAACTGCCGACGGCGACGGTTTCATTTTCTGATTCCCCGATCACACAGGAGAGACTTGAGAAGCATCAGAGGGCGATGGGAGGGGATTCCGCCTGTAAAAGCAATCAAGCGGCTAAACAGCTGCTATGATGGCTTTTACATTACAGGGATTTGCCAATTGAAAAAAAAAAGATATCTAAATGATGCCTGCATATAGGCCACATGAGTCATGCATAAATACAGTAAACCCTTGGTTTGAGAGTAACTTGGTTTGAGAGCGTTTTGCAAGACAAGCTAAATTTTAATAAATTTTGCCTTGATATACAAGCAATGTCTTGATATAAGAGTAGCGTCATGACACAACTGAGTATAAAAAAGAAGAAAGGAGCCTCTAAGTGTAGCAATATGGTTACATTTAATGAAGGTACAACATTTAGCAACTTATTGCTACACTTATGCCCTGTACACACGATCGGTTCGTCTGATGAAAACAGACCGATCGTGTGTGGGCCCCATCATTTTTTTTCCCATTGGTGAAAAAAAAATAGAACCGGTTTTAAAATTTTCGTATAGTTAAAAAACCGATAGAAAAAAACGATCGTCTGTGGGAAAATCCATTGGTCAAAAATCCATGCATGCTCAGAATCAAGTGGACGCATGTTCGGAAGCATTGAACTTCATTTTTCTCAGCGCGTCGTAGTGTTTTACGTCACCGCATTGGATTTTTAACCAATGGTGTGTAGGCAAGACTGATGAAAGTCAGCTTCATTGGATATCTGATGAAAAAATCCATCGGTTAGTTTTCATCAGACGAACCGATCGTGTGTACAGGGCATTAGAGATGCCTCTCTTCTGTTTTATACCCTGTAAAAAAAATGCTTTGTATACAAGTGCTTTGGATTACAAGCATGTTTCTGGAACAAATCTTGCTTGCAAACCAAGGTTTTACTGTATCCTGTTTTCTAATATTGCTACACAATTATGAACACAAATTCCCATATAAAACTTGACAAAGACAAAAACAAATTAGGTGTTAAATCAATAATGATGGGAGTTGATGTTCAGGAACCCCATACTGAACAATACTGTACAATATAAATGTATGTCATGCATTGCAGCACCTACTTGAAGCATTTGTTGTGGCAATTCCTTTGTGTCTTTATCCAGATAAATCGGTTTTGAATAGATTTCACATTCTTCGTCTTCTGAAAGACTCAGAGCCAAAGAGTTATCAGAGAACAAGTACTCCTCATTGAGTGTAGAGTCTGACTCATAGCTGCAACAGTCTTCCCATGAACAGAGGCAGCCTGAATTTTGTACAGCCTCAGTGTCTAGTGGGTAATATGGGCAATCACCACCATCATGTGCATGGGCACTGTGGGCTTCACGGCCTTGATCAGATGCATCATGCTCGCTCTCTGTTTTTTCTAGATTTACCAAGTTGGCTATAGAAGGTTGAGAATTGGCTCCAGGAGGGCTATCTGTCCAATTGCCTTCTGATTTTAATAGAATTTGTTGTAATAAACAAAGTTGTGATGCTCCTTCCTTATCATTATCTCTTTCCTTAATGCTTTCAGCTGGTTCTGTGTTTTCACCCTTTGAGTCAGGATTTATTGAACTTCCCGTGTTTCTCCTAGCGTGAATATTTACTTCATCAAGGACAGTTGGCCATTGTCTTTCATGGGAGAAGAATACATAGCCGACTGGGCTGCTTGCTCTCCTATGTTCTACTGTAGGAGGACCATTTGTCTGAATACTTTTATGTTCCTGGAGATCTTTATAGGTATTTCTTCTTCCCTTGGTTATCATATCTATGGTATTATTATAAATCACAGGTTCAGGTACACGATCTTCTGTGGTATTGAAGTGCTTGTCTTCCGGGATGGGGATCTGAACAGATTCTTTTTGATCTCTTTCACTTTGATTTCTTATCACAGAGGTCTCTTTAGAACAGGGGACATTTTGGATTTTTACCTCTGAAGAAACATGTATTTTTGCCATTGTGCTCTTTGATGCTTTATTTTTATATCTCTTGGATGATTCAGGTGACTTAGTATTGATTGTTTGAACACTGTTTATTTTTTTAGCTTCAATCTTCTTAGACACTTCTGTCTCGGTACTGCTTTCTTTATAAACGATATCCTCTACTTCAGTGCCTTCAACCTTTCCAGTGCTTTCACATGAATTTAAGTCAGCCATCTTGGATGTTATCAGAAATTGATTATTATTCCTGTAGAGTGCATTGCTACTGTCAGCAGAAAATCGACATGTTTTTCCTGTTTGATGGTTTTCTGTATTTGAAATAAATCACACATCACAAAACTATAATCACTTGTCGACAAGGAATACAAAGAGGTCCTGGCATATTAACCACATTAGTAGGGTCAAATTGATAGACGTTTGCAATCATAGTGGTGAGAAAAATTGAAGAATCAGGATAGAATTTTTTTTCTCAAACTAAATATATTTTAACAGTGTATGTGGTTTACGCTCAGGAAATTACATATATCCCGAAATTGAATATTAAAAGCAAACAACGTTTTGAACAACACTTGTCAAGTCCATGTAGGCAATTTGAACATTTTTCATACAAAAGATCATATGAAACTCTAGCAGTTTATGGCCAGCTTAACCACTTAAGACCCGGACCAATACGCTGGCAAATGACCCAAGGGGTTTTTGCGATTCGGCACTGCGTCGCTTTAACAGACAATTGCGCGGTCGTGCGACGTGGCTCCCAAACAAAATTTGCGTCCTTTTTTTCCCACAAATAGAGCTTTCGTTTGGTGGTATTTGATCACCTCTGCGGTTTTTATTTTTTGCGCTATAAACAAAAAAAGAGCGACAATTTAAAAAAAAATGCAATATTTTTTACTTTTTGCTATAATAAATATCCCCCAAAAATATATAAAAAAACATTTTTTTTCCTCAGTTTAGGCCGATACGTATTCTTCTACATATTTTTGGTAAAAAAAAATCGCAATAAGCGTTTATCGGTTGGTTTTCGCAAAATTTATAGCGTTTACAAAATAAGGGATAGTTTTATTGCATTTTTATTAATTATTTTTTTTTTACTACTAATAGCGGCGATCAGCGATTTTTTTCGTGACTGCGACAATATGGCGGACACTTCGGACAATTTTGACACATTTTTGGGACAATTGTCATTTTCACAGCAAAAAATGCATTTAAATTGCATTGTTTACTGTGGAAATGACAGTTGCAGTTTGGGAGTTAACCACAGGTGGCGCTGTAGGGAATGTGTGCCCTAATGTGTGTGTTTACAACTGTAGGGGGGTGTGGCTGTAGGTGTGACGTCATCGATCGCGTCCCCCTATTACAGGGATGACGCGATTGATGCTCCGGCCACAGAGAAGCACGGGGAAGCCGTGTGTACACACGGCTCTCCCCGTTCTTCCGCTCCAGGGACGGATCGCCGCACTGCAGCGGCGATCGGGTCCGCGAATCCCGCGGTCCCGGTCCTGGAGCTTCGGACCGGGTCGCGGGCGCGCGCCCGCGACCCACGGCTGGGTACTAAAACCAACGTATATATACGTTGATGTGCCCAGCCGTGCCATTCTGCCGACGTAAATGTGCAGTAGGCGGTCCTTAAGTGGTTAAAGGAGTTGTAAAGGAATTAATTTTTTTGCTGAAATTACTGTTTACAGGATATAGAGACATAATAGTTAACTTATTCATTTTAAAAACGATTAAAACTAGATAAAAATTAATCATATAATCTACCTGTAGTTTTTTAGTTTCGTTTTTGCATCTAGTTTCGTTTTTGCATGTTATCCTGTATCTGTGGTATACAGAGCCATAGAGAAGTGATGGTTTGGAAAACGAAACTAGAAGCTCCCAGTACTGTGGTCCTTAGGAAACAGACAACCAGGAATTGTCCAGAACAGAGGAGAATTACAGCAACATCAGAGCAAAAACGAACAATGAGGAATGAAACCGGGACTGCAGTAAGGTAAAGGAAGCTATTTAGCTTAATTTTTTTTTTAACTCAGTTAATCTCATTAAAACACTAATATTTACTAGATAAAGGAAAACTGAACTTCAGAAGCTGTGTTTAGAAAAGGCTAGCAGAGGACTAAGGACTATTCACCAACATTGCCTTCAGATTCCCTGCAGCTGGTCTTTTTAACATTAGTTAGTTACCATACCTTGTTCTGCACTTTGTTTTTGTGTGGGGGCTTCCATCTTGGTAGAGGAATATGGCTTTGTTTCCTCATGTCAGCAATGCCCTCTGATGACTTCTGATCTGAGAACTGCAGGGTGAATATTCAAGAAGCAGCAAAAGCAGCAAGAGAGGTTCACAAAGCATTAGACATGTGCAGACTAGAATATTTTGTTTTGTTTTTTCGTTTTCGTTTGGAAAATAAATGTATTTAGTTACTCCCGGAAACCGTTTTGATTTATTTCGTTTTTCGTTGGGGAATAGCTTTGTCCAAAAATCCAATAATACTTGGTTTCTGTCAAATGGTCAAAAGAATATTCGAAATTTCCGTTCGAATATTCCGCCTACAAGAATTCTAATGTTGTAATGCAGCGTTCACACGGTCGTTTTTTGCGATGAAAAAAACGGCGTTTTTTAAAACGTCATTTAAATTGATCGCGTGTGGGCAAAACGTCGTTTTTTGTCTTAAAAAAAACAACCAAAAAAAAATTCCAACATGCTTGAATTTTTTGTGTCGTTTTTCAAAACGTCGTTTTTTGTTTCACAAAAAGTCACCGCGTGTAGCAAAAACGTCGTTTAAAACGACGTTTTTCAACCCGCGCATGCCCAGAAGCTAGTTATGAAGCGAGCTTCAATGGAAAAGAGTGGTGAACGTAACCTCGCTTTTTGTGAAAAAAACGATGGTGTGTATGCAACATCGTCTTTGAAAAGTGACGTTTCAAAAACGTCGTTTTTTACTTCACAGAAAACGTCGTTTTTTTTCATCACAAAAAATGATCGTGTGTACGCGGCATATGACTAGTAATAATGTCAAATCTATTTTCTCATAAATCGAAATCTAATCTCTGTAATGTCGAATCTATTATTTCTATAGTGTCGAATCTGTAATGTCGAATCTTTTCCCTATAATGTCGAATCTTTTCCCTATAATGTCGAATCTTTTCCCTATAGTGTCGAATCTTTTCTCTATAATGTCGAATCTATTATTTCTATAGTGTCGAATCTTTTCCCTATAATGTCAAATCTTTTCCCTATAGTGTCAAATCTTTTCCCTATAATGTCGAATCTCTCTATATCAAATTTTTGCCGGATCTTTCGGTTTTCGTTTCTTGCGCTTTCGTTATCGTTTGTTAAAACGATAACGAAAAAAACAAATTTTCGGACGAAAACGAATGCACATGTCTACAAAGCATGCATACACAGAAAAAATTAGGCAGAAGCGGGGAGAGGTGTACGGTGCAGACTCCCCTCCAGCAAGCAGCACAGTAATGACATCACCAAAATGTAATTCAAATCTTGTAAATCTAGCAAGCAGAGGCCACAGTGCTTCCCGCATTGCAGATATACCGCTATGACACTGTATGCACAGTTGTACCTAGGCACCCTCACATACCAGCATGTGCACTGCTGTTTTTCAGCATACTGCTTAGACATAATTAACATTTCTAGATGTTCCCTATAACACACCAAATTAAAAAAAAATTAGTATAGGGTCACCTTAATGTCACAAAATAACAAGTGATGGAAGCCAAGTGCAGAATATTTGCTGCAGCATATTTTCACTGGCTGGCCAGAAATAATATCCATGTCAGATTTGAATCCATATGAGCCAAACTGAAAGCCATTTGATGTATCATAGGGTCTATTTATATAAAGGATTTGATGTAAGACTTGCCCAAACTGTATCGATACGTGCAGAGGAGGGGACAGGATGGTACGGAAGGCAGCTGATCTGAGGAGGAGACGCACATCATCTCATATGATCCCAGCTTTATCTACTTTTTTTAAAGCAGTGCACTGACACCTTGTCCATGTGAGTACCCCTGACTGGGGTTTGTGTTCAACAGTTTTAATAATAATATCACACTATCCCGCCTTTTCTCTCATCTTACATATATATGGAGACCACGCTATTGGGCAACCCAAGATTTCACAGAACTCAGAGGTGGTTCACATGCGTGTTCTGACCAAATTTAAATGTGAGGTCACACGCTCTGAGGTGAGCGTTTATTACCTAGGGAGGAGCACCAGTGTGTGAACACACCAACACGTTTGGATCACTGCATGAAGGATTAACTATTTATGGACTTTATGAATTTGATGCACTGTTTGGTGTGATATAATTTTGGGATATCACATACATGCACTACAGCACTTTAATCTAATTTCTATGCATCACAGTATTAATATTTTTATGTTGTTTCACATGATAAGCACTTTCATTGCACTACTGTCACTTTAATTTAATATTAGGTAGACATGTGACCCTGTCCCCCTGTGACGCAAGGGGCATGTCTGGGCTGTCCCAGTGACATAGCACAGTGTGCATCAGAGGGGGACGTGGTCACGTGACGCGTGGCCCGCCTCCCCTATAAAAGAAACGTCAAAGCTCCGGCGCGTCATTCGCGGAGCTGTGCTCTGAATGGATGGATCTTCTCGTCGCTGGACCAACCGGCCGTCGCTGGAGAGATCACCCGGCGCTGGATAAAAGACAACGTTGGAGCAGGGAGCAGCATCGATCGTCTTTTTTCACCGCTGGATTTTTATTTGGTTTAATTAATAAAGTAATTTGTTCTACGGTGTGTGTGTTTTTTTCCTGAAAACTACTATTTACACTTTCTTCGTGAAAAGGTAGGGGTACAGTGTACCCCATTACCATTTCACACAGGGGGGGCCAGGATCTGGGGATCCCCTTTGTTAAAGGGGTCTTCCAGATTCTGATAAGCCCCCTGCCCGCATACCCCCACAACCACCGGGCAAGGGTTGTGTGGATGAGACCCTTGTCCCCATCAATATGGGGACAAGGTGCTTTGGGGGGCACCCCAAAGCACCCTCCCAATGTTGAGGGCATGTGGCCTGGTGCGGTTTAGGAGAGGGGGGCCGCACTCTGTCCCCCCTCTTTTCTGCGGCCGGCCAGGTCAACATGCTCGGATAAGGGGTCTGGTGTGGATTTTAGGGGGAACTCCACACCATTTTTTTTTTAATTTGGGGTGGAGTTCTCCTTAAAATCTACACCAGACCTGAAGGGTCTGGTTATGGATATTTGGGGGGAACCCCACGTTAATTTTTTTCCCGAACCCGAACTTTCACCAATTATTCGGGTCCGGGTTCGGGAAAACCCCAAAATCCGTACCAAATAAAGTGCTATAATTAGGGTTGAGCGAACCCGAACTGTAAAGTTCGGGTTCGCTCAACCCTAATTATAGCACTTTATTTGGACCATTTGTACATATGTTTGTCTATACATTCATTAAAGACAGAGCTGCGTTTCTATATATATTTACTTTGCATGAATTTATGAGACGTGATCAACGCCAGCAGCTGTCCACATAATAGCAATTTTTAGTGGAGGCTCGCAAGATTTCTTTATTTTAGAAAAATACATTCTGGTCACATCTGTTTTTACAAGAAAAAATAAAGTTTTTTTCAACTAGAAAAAAAAAACATTCTCCCATATATACCACCATTGCTGGAACCCCTTCTTGGGGGCTAAGGCACTATGCATAGTGCATTATACTACTACTGTTATCAGTATGGTGGATAGCTGCAAGCTTGCTTGTCATAGTGATACCAACTGGCATGCCTTAAATGCCAGGATAGTTCTTTCTTGTGGGGGTAATACTGAAGGCTTTGGCCACCAACTGTGAGTCAAATGCTTGCTTAAAAGCTGTTTTGGCACAATTGCCCAAATAGAATCCACCAGTGTGGTAGCCTGACATAGACTGGTGCCATCATTTGGCAGTGATCCTAGCTACAGAGAATTGGAGGCCAGCTCTCAGTACAGTGAAAGAGCCGAGGGCTTCCCAGAAGCAAGTTAGTGCTGTTGTCCATAGTAACATTGGAGCAATTAGGCTACCCAACTTTATAACTGTAATGTATGTTGCCAGCTGATGATGTGAAAGTTTTTGTAAATGCCTTTGAATTGGTTGCTATACAAAAAGCATGACCCAAACACACTAGTTAGTACTACCCCTTCCGGTCGAAAAGTTTTAGCTGGCCTACTGGGTCATAGACTGGAGTAGCTACAACTATGACAGGTTTAAAGGGTGAAGTGATGTTACTAGGAGTGATGGCTTTTTCTTGCTAACTTTCCTGACTTGTTGACTTTCCTAGTCACGGTGGATCCTATCCAATTATTGAAATATTTCTTATTAGCAGCACAGTCACATGGCTGCACTGACCAAAGAGCGCTTGCCATTGTGAGCATTACAATGAATACTCGCTCTGAGGGGGTGGCCAGGATATTTGAAGATGGGTTGATTTTTATTTTTTCTTGAGAATGTGATCATATCCTTTAAATACTAGTATGATATGCTGACAGTTGCCGTGAGATGGGCAATTTCTTTTAAGCAAAAGCAGAGATGGAAGCTTCAGGTAGTAAAGTACTGTCTAAAGCAGAGGCTCTGCTTTATAACAGGATACTACTTTGGGGAAGGATGTTCCACCATTTTGGAAACTCTGGGAGAGTAAGATTGAGATTTATAGTGCAACATTTAGAGAACATAGCATAGAGCTCTGCAAGGAGGAGCTAAAGGGGAGAGGTAGGAGTAGTGAGCCCCTTAAGAATGTGCAGGATATTTGAAAGTTTGAGCCTCTATCATTGTCACCCTTTCAAAGCTGAATGGAAATAAAAGTGTTGGCATAAAGAACATGTCCTATTGTGAGCTCAGTTGACATATCTGGATTTTTGCTACTGCAAAACTCTATTAAGACCATACAGCTAGAGCAGGGGTCTCCAAACTGCGGCCCGAGGGCCAGATGTGGCCCTTTGCTAACCATTATCCGGCCCTTTGCGGCATTATACCTCCCACTGACACCAATGGGGCACTATTTCTTCCACCAATACCAATAATGGGATACTATTTCTCCTACTAAAGGGGCACTACTCCTCCTATTGACCACCAATCCTGAGGCCATATTTATTCTCAACGATGTCGGGCCTGGAACATTTTCTGCCCCCTGCTGGCCACAATCTGGCCCTCATAAAGTCTGAATGTCAATAAACTGGCCCTTTGTTTGAAAAGTTTGGAGACCCCTGAGCTAGAGCATACACAACAATGTCTTTGCTTGATGCCGCGTACACACGATCACTTTTTGTGATGAAAAAAAACGACGTTTCATGTGATGAAACAAAACAACGTTTTTCAAACTTCATTTTTCAAAACGACGTTGCATACAGACCATCGTTTTTCCAAAATGCTCTAGCAAAGCGTGGTGACGTACACCACGTTCAACGGCACTATGTTCCATTGAAGCTCCGTCTCATAACTTGCTTCTGAGCGTGCGCGGCTTTAAAAACATCGTTTTCAACATCGTTTTGCCCACACACCATCACTTTTTATGACACAAAAAACGACATTTTGAAAAACGACACAAAAAATTCAAGCATGTTCGAAAAAATTTTTGCTCGTTTTTTTGAAGACATAAAACGAATTTTTGCCCACACACAGTGATTTTAAATGACGTTTTTGAAAACGTCGTTTTTTTCATCACAAAAAATGATCGTGTGTACGCGGCATAAGTGTTGTTATTTCCTATAAACATGCCATGTATCGTAAATGACTGTAATATGGCTGGTGTGACCCAGATTGAAATACTCAGATATCCCTCTTAAAAAAATACTCATTAAAAGCTTTTAAAGTATCCCTGGGCAACTTAAGCCAGTGTGGTGGCATGCAAGTGTAGATAATACTTCACATACTTGCCCTTTAAATGCTGTTTTGGCAGCTTAGCAAGCAGAGGTATCTCCAAACAGAAAACGTATGGGAGAACATATTCTGGTGAGAAGCCATACAGGTCCTGTAGTGGCGGGCAGGTTTACTTTTGTCAACCTAGGACTAGGACCAGGCAGACAAGGCGTTTGTATCCATTGTAAGGCTAAACAACTCCTGGGTGGAGAACACTGTGTTACTTTGATGTTTGGATCAACAAAACTGGGTAAAAAGCCCTGAAATGCATTCTGCTGAGTGGACCAGCACATTTACCAGCAAATCCTTTATAAACAGACCCTTAATTCTATTTAATTGTCCATTCCCACAGTCAAGACACATTTGACAGAATTGCCAATATTTTATGATACAACTATGGTATTTATATTTAAAATAGGATAGTATAGGCCTGCCTTTAAAAATTCCACTCGCCTACTCGCATTTTGCGAGTGAAATTTAGTGCAGGGGCAGGGTAGGACCAGTCTGACAGCTTCCTGTCTTTTTTTTATTTACAGGACTTTAGAGCGGATTCCTTGATCCCCCGAAACGGCACGCTAGACACCCCCCCCCCTTGCCACAGTCTCTGCTGCTGCCGCTCTGATGTCCTGTACAGAAAGCCTGCACAGCTGGAGGATACAGAGCGGCAGGACCAAACTGAACTGGTGCCACTTTGAGCGGAGGCTGTATCGCTCCCCTCCCTCTCTCCTCTGTGTGTCACAGAGCCGGTGTTCTGGGTCTGTGTTCGGCAGCACTGTATCAAGGTCCCACCCGCCTAGACCAGCTCTTGTGATAGTAGATTAAATCAGTGTTTCGCCTATCACACGAGCCGGTCTAGGGGGGCGGGATCTTGCTACAGTGCCGCCGAACACAGACCCGGCTCCATGACACACACCATGGTGAGTGCTTCCATCACTTTTTAAAAATGTTTTTTTTTTTAAATGAATTTAAATAACTCGTACACTAATTAATAAACAAAGTTATATATATATTTTAAAACTGCATACTGATTAATTACATTTACAACTAAAAGGCACTTGATCAGGATAATATAAGGATAATGTAAGGTTGTATGTCTGATAAATCTACAGCAGATCTTCACACTGCCAGTGCATGTACTGTACTTTTATTTTGTGCAGGAGTGCTTCCTCTGGTTTAAATATAAATCCAACCTGATTCAAGAACAGAATGTCTCTCAATTAAACCGTACACTACTATGGCATTTTATTATAATTCTCTTTTTAAAGTGACTCTGTTGCCAAATCTAAAATGCAAGTTCTTATCTATAAAGAAGAAAGTTAAATACTTCTCCTGCCACCTGTGTCACCAACAGCCATGCCATTAAAGAGAAATCACTGGTTGAAGTTCCATAAGAAATTGACACTTCTGGGAGTGTCAATCCCTGCTGCACTCAGTGGTTCCATCCTTTGATCACCTACATCACTATAAGTAATAGTAGTGATGTAAGGGTTAGAGAGGGAGGAACCACTGTGTGTGTCAGGGGATGAGGACATCAACATTCCTAAAAGATAATATTTCTGAAAAAAAATAACAACGCTCAAGTTAAACGCCCATGTGACTGGTGGTATGGGAGAAAGAGAAAGTACCAATGCACAGTTTTCTAAATGTTACTAATCCTGCCTTCTTGCTGGCCCTCTGCTGATGCCGCTCTGATGTCCTGTACAGAAGCCTGCACAGCTGGAGGATACAGAGCGTCAGGACTGGACTAAACTGGCTTCACTTTGAGCGGAGACTGCATCGCTCCCCTCCCTCTCTCCTCCTCCATGTGTCACAGAGAAGCAGGCTGTGTGTTACAGAGTCGGTGTTCCAGGTCTGTGTTCGGCGGCACTGTATCAGGGTCCCACCCACCTAGACCAGCTCTTGTGATAGTAGATTAAATCTGTGTTCTGCCTATCACACAAGCCGATCTAGGGGGGCGGGACCTTGCTACAGTGCCGCCAAACACAGACCCGGCTTCATGACACACATCATGGTGGGTACAGTGAGGCTGCACTAGATGGTCAGAGTGAGGCTGCATTTGATGGTCACAGTGAGGCTGCATTTGATGGTCACAGTGTGGCTGCATTCATGGGCACTGTAAAGCTGCATTTGATGGGTACTGTGAGGCTGCACTAATGAGCACTGATGAGGCTGCACAGATGGTTACTGTTATGCTTTATGCTAATATTGTTAAAGTTGTTGTTAATATTTATTTTTGGAACTTCATTTGCAATAAAACATTTAACCATGTCATTTCATAAGATAATTATTGAGGGTGTGTTTAGGGACGGGTCAGGGGAGGGGTCCCTGTATATGGTGATATAGGGACAGTGGAAGGAGGATGGCGAACCCCAAAAAGGTGGAGGCATCATTGAGATATCCCCCCGCAAAGCCCAGGCCGTCATATGACGTCCACCCGGGATAAAAGGTCCCCGTTTTGGACATCATTTGACAGTGTGCGGGTATCAAGTGGTTAAAGGAACCTATTTAGAGAATTAAAAACAAACCTTTACAACCCCTTTTAAGGCACCCTTTAAGGCTCTTCCCTGGTTGAAAAGGGCTGCCCTAGGTCACCAGAACTAGTGACCCCATGGTAAAGATTTCCTCCCTATTACTTTTCTGGGGACAATTTGGGATTTTCTTTTACTTCCACTTTCAATGATAATGGTAAACAGGGCAAATAGAGGGGGTGTATCTCTTTAATGGTGACACAGATAGCAATAAAAACTGATAGGTGTTCAAATCTCTCTCCCCTCTATCTAAAACGTAAAAAAACATTTTGGGCCAGATTCAGATACACTTAATATTGCGCTGCGTAATCGAAATACTCTACGCTGCCGTATTTCACCAGGCTCTACACCGAATCCTGGTAGATTTTTGCCCGTACGATACGGCGGTGTAGTCTATTTCTCGCCGCGTAATCGAAATACGCGATTGGGGGGCGTGAAGCATTTAAATTAAGCGCGTCCCCGCGGCGATCGAACTGCGCATGCTCCGTTAAGAAATTTCCCGCCGTGCATTGAATGACGGCCATACTTGCATACATGGGCTGTCTAATATTAGACCAGCAAAACGCTGGTATAGTGTTACGCAAAAAAAAGATGACTAAAGGTGCCGTAAGAGATTGCGAATGAAGATCGTAATTTCGGGGATCGCCGGCAAAAACTCATTAGCATATCCCGATGCGGAAAACGACGGGAAGTCCACCCAGTGGCCGCAATTTTATTGCAGCGTAGATCCGAAGGCGTACGAACACGTAATCCAGTCGAATTGAAGCCCGCAGCCGTCTATTCATGGTTTGAGGCTTCTGACTAGCTAGAAAACGCACGTAATTTGAAATTACTCCAGTCTAACACCAGTTAGACAGGAGTAAGGGCTCTGTGAATCTGGCCCTTTGTCTTTAGTTATACACTAACAATTGGGAAAAACACACTTACAT
The DNA here is from genome assembly GCA_029574335.1 of Rana kukunoris. Classification (NCBI taxonomy): domain Eukaryota; kingdom Metazoa; phylum Chordata; class Amphibia; order Anura; family Ranidae; genus Rana; species Rana kukunoris. Next base: position 66,368,746 of record CM056054.1, read on the forward strand.
ACGAAAATTGAATTTTAAACTAGTCATTACCTTTTAATCCTGCCTGTGATTTGCTGTCCAGAGAGTCACATTTTCCAACGTAGATTATGACAATTTGACGTGAGAGCCATTTGTTGCAGGGGAACACATATTTTGTTTTTCCTTTCAATATAGAAACGTCTATGCAATAGCACCTACAAGCTAATAGAAAATACATATGTATTAAAAGCTTACACTTAGCTTCTGCAGGTAGAATGTATATACAGTGCGTTGAAATTTTCCACATTTTGTCATGTTACAACCAAAAATGTAAATTTATTTTATTTGGATTTTATGTGATAGACCAACACAAAGTGGCACATTATTATGAAGTGGAAGAAAAATGATAAATGCTTTTTTTTTTTTTACAAATAAATATGTGAAAAGTGTGAGGGACATTTGTATTCAGCCCCTATGAGTTAATACTTTGTAGAAAAACCTTTTGCTGTAAATACAGCTGCAAGTTGTCTTAAAGCGGAGTTCCACCCAAAAATGAAACTTACACTTTTCGGAACCCTCCCCCCCCTCTGGTGTCACATTTGGCACCTTTCAGAGGGAGGGTGGTGCAGATACCTGTCTAAGACAGGTATTTGCACCACTTCCAGGTATTGACTCCCGCGGGAGTCACACCCCTCGTGTCACCCCCCTGCTGTCTTCTGAGAAACACAGTGTTCCGAGGAGAGAGCGGGGACCAGTGACAGTGCGCCACGCTACTTGTGCATGCGCAGTAGGGAACTGGGCAGTGAAGCCGCAAGGCTTCACTTCCCGATTCCCTCACCGAGCATGGCGGCGGCAGCATCCGAGGACCGAGCGATTGCTCGTCCTTGTCTGCCGAGTTCGCTGGCGCGCTGGACAGGTAAGTGTTAATTTTTTAAAAGTCAGCAGCTGCAGTATTTGCAGCTGCTGGCTTTAAAAAAAAAAAAATTGGGGGGGGTCCCCCGCTTTAAGTATGTCTCTACCAGCTTTGCACAGCTAGAGAGTGAATTTTTGTTGCCCATTCTTCATTGCAAAATAGTTCAAGCTCAGATTGGATGGAGAGCGTCTGTGAACTGCAATATTCAAGTCTTGCCACAGATTCTCAATTGGATTTAGGTCTGGACTTTGACCGGGCCATTCTAACACATGAATATGCTTTGATCTAAACCAGTGGTCTGCAAACTTTCTAATGAGGGGGCCAGTTTACTGTCCTTCACACTTTAAGGCAGCCAGACTGTTTACATTGGGAGTAGAAAATGTCCCTACATCAGCGGGAGGAATTGTGCCATATCATTGATGCCAGTGGGAGGTATTGTGTGTTATCATTGGTCCCAATTGTTGTCATTGGGAGGAATTGTACCCCATCATTGGTATCAGTGGTAGGAGTCGTGCCCCATCATTGGTGTCATTGGGCCCAATTGTTGGTGTCATTGGGAGGAATTGTGCCCTATCTTTGGTAAATTATGCCCCAAGGGCCGGATAAAAGCAAGCAAAGGGCCTCCGGGCCGAAGTTTGGAGACCACTGATCTAAACCATTCTATTGTAGCTCTGGCTGTATGTTTATGGTTGTTGTCCTGCTGGACAGCGAACCTCCGCCCCAGTCTCAAGTCTTTTGCAGACTCTAATGCTGCATACACACGGTCGGAATTTCTGACAAGAAAAGTTCGATGTGAGCTTTTGGTCGTAAATTCCGACCGTGTGTAGGCTCCATTGGACTTTTTCTGTCAGAATTTCCGACAGCAAAAATTTGAGAGCTGGTTCTCAAATTTTCAGACGGGAAAAGTTCTTGTCTGAAATTCCGTTTAACCATTTCTTTATTACACATTTTTTTCACATTACATTACTTACAACTCAATACATAAAACACATACAACATATATACGGTCTCAATCTACCTTCTAACAATAACTTAGTGTTGGTATAAATATTATTTATACTGGATGGTTCACTTATCTTTTATAAAAAAGATCCAGCCCTATGGGCCCCATATTCTATATCCATTAGTTAGAAGAGTCTATAAATAGGGAGGAGAGGGTAAGAGAGAGAAGAAAGAGAGAAGAGGAAAAAAAAGGAGGGGGGAGAAAAGGGAGGGCATAGGGGAAGTGTAGTCCCCCCACTCTCTCCCTCATGTGATGTATATAGGTATACCTAAGTAATACCCTCCACAGTGAAAGTGCATTGTGAATAATATCTATTCATTTCAATAGGTTTTTATTGAAGTTTTATGCAAACAAAGGAATAAAAGATAAGACAAACAAAATAGACCATAAGCATATAGAGGTCTGTATAGCTTCATCGAATACATTCAAAACACATGCAAGAATGAGATAATGAATATTAAAGCATTAAACACTGAGACAATGATTATGAACCATTGACTATGAAACATTAAACATCAAATAACCACAGTGCTCAATAAATCTTAGTACTGCCTCTCGGTCAAAGCTCCGGGCTGGCACACCGCCCACTCCCCCACGCACCCCTTTGGGAGCACTCTGTGCGTCGGGAGAGCTGACGGCGGCCGTCCGCATGTCCATCCCTAATACATCTGAAGACATCAAGGCCCATAGCGCTGACATAGACCACGGGCCCGGGCGACCAAGGCCCGTACTCCATGGCAAAAAGCCTGTACATCATGAGCACCTCCGATATTTAGCATATAAAGACCATATGGCCAAGAATGATGAGTGAACTAAAGAAATCTAACAAAATAAAATAGAACAAGAACAAGAAATAAACTAAAACAATAAATTATAAAGTGTTGTTCCTCCTTATAACCCTCAGACAGAAGTGATCAGCATGGGTCTGTTACACATCAATGTTTATGAACCGAACTATACCACCTATTCCACCTATACCATTTACGTTCCATATTGGTCATTTTACCCTGAGATGCGGCAAACAATAGTTCATAGGAGGCATGGGTATTAGTCGTTTCCACCACTTCACTCATCGAAGGTGGGCCTACATCCCTCCAGTGTCTTGCGATACTTAACCTAGTACTGAGTAGTAAATGAGTGATTATGGTTCTTGAGGAGAACGGGACACTATCTAAGCCCAGGGATAGAAGCGCCGCCCCCGCCGAGGGGATAATCCAAAAATATGGAACGCTTCACGAATTTGCGTGTCATCCTTGCGCAGGGGCCATGCTAATCTTCTCTGTATCGTTTCAATTTTAGTATATGTCCTGCCGAAGCGAGGACGTGAATAATATCTATTGATAAGACCATATAAGTGTATTGATTCACTGAGACTTAACTTCATTCTAAACTGTGTAGACTCAAAGGAAATAAATTCATCACAAGTGTCCTTGCCTTGTCGGAAATGCTGATCGTCTGTATGCAATTCCAATACACAAAAAAACATGCATGCTCGGAATCAATTTGACGCATGCTCGGAATCATTGAACTTCATTTTTCTCGGCTCGTTGTAGTGTTGTACGTCCCTGCGTTCTTGGCGGTCGGAATTTTGTGTGACCGTGTGTATGCAACACAAGTTTGCAACACAAGTTTGAGCCTAAATTCAGTCGGAAAAAAATCCACGGTTTTCTTGTCAGAATTTTCGATTGTGTGTACGTGGCATAACAGGTTTTCTTCTAAAATTGCCCTGTATTTGGCTATATCCATCTTCCCAATAACTCTGACCAGCTTCCCTGTCCCTGCTGAAGAAAAGCATTCCCACAACATGATGCTACCACCACCATGTTTCACGGTGGGGATAGTGTGTTCAGGTTGAAGTTCAATGTTAGTTTTCCGCCACACATATCGTTTTACTTTTAGGCTAAAAAGTAAAATTTTGGTCTCATCTGACCAGAGCATCTTCTTACGCATATTTGCTGTGTCCCCCACATGGCTTCTCGCAAACTGCAAACAGGACTTCTTATGGCTTTCCTTCAACAATGGTTTTCTCCTTTCCAGATTTGTGAAGTGCACGATTAATAGTTGTCCTGTGGACAGAATCTCCCATCTGAGCCGTGGATCTCTGTAGCTTCTCTAGAGGTACCATGGGCCTCTTGGCTGCTTCTCTGATTAATGCTCTTCTTGCCTGGCCTGTCAGTTTAGGTGGATGGCCATGTCTTGGTAGGTGTGCAGTTGTGCCATACTTTTTCCATTTTCAGATGACGAATTGAATAGTGCTCTGTGAGATTTTCAAAGCTTGGGATATTTTTTTATAACCTAACCCTGCTTTAAACTTCTCCACAACTTTATCATTGACCTGTCTAGTGTGTTCATTGGTCTTCGTGATGCTGTTTGTTCACTAAGGTTCTCTAACAAACCTCTCAGGGCTTCACAAAACAGCTACATTTATACTGAGATTAAATTACACCCAGGTGGACTCTATTTACTATTGGGTGAGTTCTGAAGGCAATTGGTTCCACTAGATATTAGTTAGGGGTATCATAGTAAAGGGGGCTGAATACAAATACATGCCTTACTTTTAACATATTTATTTGTAAAATTTGGAAAACCGTTTATAATTTTCCATCCACTTTACAATTCTGTGTAACTTTGTGTTGGTCTATTACATAAAATCCCAATAAAATACATTTATGTTTTCGGTTGTAACATGACAAAATGTGGAAAATTTTCAAAGCACTTTATGTCAGGCATTGTAGTCAGAGCCTATATTCACATATCATTGCTGACGTCTTTCTAAAAGTGCAAGTAGTCTGGTTGTCTGTGGCTTCATTACTATGAGTTATTCCCATGAAACAAGCATGCAGCAAGAATGAAGTCAGGATGAAACAAGAACCTCCTGTATTGTTTTGGGGCCAAAAGTATTGACGCTACCAGACAAGTATGGCAGTTGGGCAAAATGTATTTTTGGAAGGGGGTAAACATATTTATATCCAAACAGGTTTCTTTTATGTTTTTTAATTTTTAGATCATAGAAGTAGACAATTTAGAGGCACACACCTTGTTTTATTTCATTAACTCCCAGCATGATTTTCTTCAATTCTCCAACATCTTTTGCTTTAACATAGGATGAAACAACCTTCAAAACAAAATAAATGATGGTGACATTATAAATGTAATGTCACACCCTCTCTTACCTACACTGCCATCACGTTAAAGTACAAAGGACTTTACTAATGCACACATCCTGAGGCATGAAAAATCACCTTTACGGCTCATGCACAGTAAATATAGGTGTATGGGTGTGCAGTATAAAATATGCCTGTATTTGCAATACCCAGGAGCCCTAGCTGGTGTGTAATTCTGCCCATGGGACTGTATTGACAGATTGAGCTGTATGCTGGTACTTACCTTTACATGAGCGTAACGTAAGGGTGAAGTTTCCCAAAAGTTAAAGTTTAGTATTTGAGAATCTATGCCAGGACACACCTGCCTGTTAACATAAGGACCAATGTTTACCCATGTACAGAGTATTCTATCAATACAGTTCTATGGGCAGATTTACATACCAGCTGGGCTTCTTGAGCGTCAAGAACAGAGATATGCATTTCATGCTGTATGCCCATATGCCTGTATTTATATCTGTGTGCAAGAGCTCGTAGTAGAGACAATGGTAAATGTAGTCTTCCTGGGGCCTCAATAGTCTCAATGTAAAGGAGTGTTTCCATTTCCAAATACCATGCAATATGGCCCTGATTATAGGCTAACAGTCATTTAGAAATAGGAAAATCCATTTCTTACCTGTCCAGCACTAGAGGTAGTACTGCTATTCAAAGTGTTCTGGAGGAAAAGTATTTTTGATTTTCCATGATCACCAATTAGACTCATAAACAGAGATGGTTTGGCTTCTTTTGGAGAAATGGCTCCTGTATGGACTATAATGTCATAATCTATATTCTTACTCTTTTCTGTCACCTGTAGTCAACGCAAATGTAAGTGAATTTATTGGTTATGCAACACACATCACACACACCTTTAAAAAAAGATTGCTTTTAAAGGAGCGGTTATTTTAATGATGTTTAAAGTGAAACAATAACAATGAAAAATTCCTTTAAATATAGTGCTTGGGGAGTCTCTTGTAAAATGGTGCATCTGTACCATGTATAGAACCTGCTACAGCAAAGCTGACATTTATAAATAAAAAAAATATATATAAATCAATTTTTCCTGCAAGCTTTCTTTATTTAGTAAACAATGGCTTGGGGAGACAGTCTGTATGATGAGGCCACATTTTAAGGCACTAGGAAAAAGGTTAGAGTTTTTCTGGATACATTCTGGTGTTGCTTTGGCAGACTTTGGATGGAAATAACAAAGTTTTGCACCACAGTGAGAAAGCTTATTGTGAAGAAGCCAAATTAAAGTACACTCAGTCCAAGATTATTATAATTTTTTTAGATAAAGGCTGATGTTTTTTTTTTGCAGACTTTGGATAGAAGTAACAGGTGTGGAAAATGGGCTTTGGGTGTTGGCGGTGCCTTCACAACATAACCCTATATAGGTACGCTTGATGAAAGCAAAAAATTGGCCCTGCTGTAAAAAAAAAAAAAAAAATTGATGCCCCTGTCAAACAGTTGCAGAAAACTTGGTTTTTGGGTGTTGGTGGTGCCTTCATACCATAACATTCTAGAGGTACTCTTGATGAAAGCAAGAATTGGCCTTGCTGTAAAAAAATTTTACTGGATGCACCTGACTTGGTTATTACTTGTGCCCATGAAACCTATACCAAAAAATGTACTTCAAGATAAAATCAACACGCACAAAGCTAGACAGCCTAGACTGTTTCGCAGAGATTCGAGATCCCAATAATTCTTTATTTAGCGACATCAATATCAACATCGACATCAGGAGCTTGATAGCTGCTGCTAATCCAGGACTGATTCATGTTGACAAATGTCAGCCGGTCAACAGAGTTTGTGGACAGACAAACTCTTTTATCTGTCACAAAACCTCCGGCAGCACTGAATACCCATACGGAAGGCACGCTGGATGCAGGGCAGCCCAACTGCATACTGGGCAGGTTCTGGCCAGTGGTCTATTCTCATGACCAAGAAACCCAGTGGCTCGTCTACTGGAAAGCTCTCCATGCCTGTTTTCACCCCTAGATAATCTTCCACCATATGATGCAGACGCTGCCAATGGGATCTTGAAGCTGACAGCCCTGGGCACTGCGGGTAAACAAAAATCTAAAATGCATCACTGAGGCGACCCCCTTCTCCACCGCTCCTCCTTTGACCAACAGAAGGCTCAAAAGCATGAGGCTGTAACCTACCAAAGTCTGGAAAGGCATTGCATAAACTCCTCTTTAAGGTTTCCACAAGATATTTCATCCTGTGCTCCCTCTGTGAGGGCAGGATGAGTTCTAAAACTTTCCCCTTGTAATGGTGGTCAAGGAGGGTTGCCAACCAATAATGATCGTTCTCCTTGATGCCACAAATACTCTGGTCCTTTCACAGGCTTTGAAGAATAAAGGTGCCCATGCACCGCAAGTTTGCAGAGGCATGAGAAGCAGAGTCCTCGGGGTCACTGAGGATTACAGTATCTTGAACTGCCTCCTCCCAGCCACGTACTACTACCAAGGTTTCTCCCAAGGAGTATGCTCCAGCAGGAACACAAGGGGCCAACCAGAGTATGCTCCAGCAGGAACACACTCTGGTTGGCCCCTTGTGTTCCTGCTGGAGCATACTCCTTGGGAGAAACCTTGGGAGTAGTACATGGCTGGGAGGAGGCAGTTCAAGATACTGTAATCCTCAGTGACCCCGAGGACTCTGCTTCTCATGCCTCTGCAAACTTGAGGGATTGTGTCACTGATGCATGGATTGTCACAGCTCACCATCCTTGTTGCCTCCTCAAATGGTGACAGTACAGTACATGCATCCTTTATCAGCAGCCATTAGTGTGGTGAAAAAAAGGGTGGACAGAAGGTTAGCACCATTATTGCACACCACCATTTCTGCCTCAAGCTTCCATGGTGTGAACCACCTCTGGGCCTGTCCCTGCAGAGCTGAAAGAATCTCTGCTTCAGTGTGGCTCCTGTACCCTAGATAGACCAGCTGAATGGTCTGCATGGCATCGTTTAGCCTGACTCGTTGAATGGGCCCTTGAACACTTAGGGGGTACTGGTGGTTCATAAGACAATTCAACAGTGAAGGGCATAGAGGAAGAGGAGGAGGGGGTGTAGATGACAGATCTTGTATCATCACCACCAGCTGTATGGAGACATGGCAGAAAAAACTCCAGCACTAAGCCCTGTCCTGAATCCTTTCTAGTTGCAAGCGGGGCTACCCAGTGTGCTGTTAGCAAAATATATCGTCCTTGACCATGCTTGCTGGACCACGTGTCAGCATTATAGTTGACCTTGCTGCTGAGTGTTTTGCCCAACAAAACCAAAACATTGCCTTTCACGTGATGGTACAGAGCTGGAATGGCCTTACGTGCAAAGAAATAGGGACTGGGAACCTGCAATTGTGGTACACCTTTGTGCACAGACACTGCTGCCCCCCTCACAGTGGCATGGAAACATCTAGGGGGTGCTTATTACCCAAATTTAACAGAAACTGGGAAATGTGTGATTGGATGCACTTTATTGAATGCAAAGTGGTGCTTGGTGCACTTTAAATTGAGGACTGATGCTGACAGAAATGTGAAAAAATAAAAAAAGGGGAAACACCAGCGTCGCAGTCAGAAAAACTGCGACTGACAATTTTAAATAAAGGGGGCAGGCAGGGGACAAAAAAAAAAGACAAAAAAACACACAACAACCAAAAAAAGGGTATACAGCACTAAATGTTATGTAATGTTGTGTTAAATACTGCACTACACTAACACACTAAACTATACTGACAAACTATACTCACACTACACTATACTGATACACTATACCCACACTATACTAACACCACACTAACACTCTATGCTCAGAGTCACAATAAGTGAACACACCCACTCCTAGTAGCAAACTGAGCCCTGTTCTATCTTAACTCCAACAACATACTGCAAAAGCTTCCTATTGGAAGGCACTTGTTATAGTGTGAGGTGTGACTATAAGCACTGAGCCATGATTGGATAAAGTCATAATTGTGTCCAATCAGAGCTCTGAGAGTGCTCTGTGCCCTAATTGGCAAAGCCTTGCAGGTCAGGTGCAAGGCTTCATCCAATTAGGGCCCTAAAATGCACTGTGCAGCGCGCAGTGCATTGTGGGGAGCTTGGCAGGTGAATATCCCGCAGAGCTTCCTGTAAATTGGGGTGTTTGCCGAACAAGTAAACAGGCGATGTACGGGCCGAACGTTTGCTCGTCTACAACCGTTCGCCCAACACTAGTGCATATAACATCAGCATTGGGCAAATAATGTAATAAATGACCTTATCTTTGTACTACACATAATTTAAATTAAAACAAGTCACAATTCTCTTGCTATTATCAGTTTTCTGCTTTTTAAACACTGGTATTAAGATTTTTATTTATTTTCTTTGTCTCCAGATTGAGTGAAATGCATTTTCAGAATGTTAAATGTAATTTTCTTAAGCTAAGTATTGAATAATTTCCTACAGAAAAAACACACTTCTTTATCATGTGAATGGGAAGACAGTAGGCGTTTACTTTATAAAGGCTTGTTATGTAACCTCTCTCACCAATCACATTTGAAGCAACCCTGGGGGCATATTAAAAAATACAGGTCGTCTGTAGAAGCCTTTCCCCTGCTGGCAGCCATAGTTCCTCCCCACCAACTGCAATGTCACTACACGATACAGGAGCTCCTCAAAAGTGTGACGTTTCTACAGACCAACCACAAGAAAGGTGAGTTTTAGGATGCTTTTTTACAGGTAGGTGCCAGATTATTTATGAATATGTTGAGAGGTTCGCTTTACATTTCCAAGGCAGGTTTGAATTGGTATGTAATGGGAGGGCCCGTGAAACCCAGAATCCCTTAGAAAGTATGGGATACCCTTGCTTCAGCACCCCATGCACCTTATGTCTAAATCACCCGTGTCTATTAGGGGCAAATGGTGAGCATGAAAATAATGAACATTAATAATATGTCTTGGATTACTTAAAATGGGACAGTAATATTTATCCACAATATCTCCCAGGATATATGCCATATTAGAAACAGTGACTCGTTCATACTTTGGGACATATACTATAAGGAGATGCTAATGTCATCACCTCCAGCCACCCGTCTGTCTGTTGTCTGTATAATGTAAAGGAGTCTAGTGTGACTGCTCTGCATCTCATTGTTGTGGTAATTAACTCTGCTATTGTGTTAAGGAGTTTTGTGTTGATTTATGATAATGTGGATTGTGCCTTCTGAGCTACCAGATGGCAAGTCTAGCCTAAAGGTCAAGTCTCCCAGTCATTTAAGCTGTCTAAAGGGATTAGTTAATTAGCTCATGTTAATTAGAATTCTGGTCACAGGTGTTTTCCAGAGTAATATGAACAGGAGATATGCACCTTCTCTGTTTACTGTATTTTTTTAATAAAGATTTATTCCTGTTTGACCCTTAACACTGAGCTTCGTCTCATATTTGGGGGAGAATCGATCATATGGATTTCTTGTTCGGCTGGTTGGAGTGTCCGGTAGCTGCATTTTGTTCAAGAATGGAATGTCCTAAACGACTTTAACCCCTTTCATACTTGGGGTGTCGTTACACTATACAGCAGCTGTAAGAAACGTCGTAGTGCATTCTTTTTTAAGCATCAGGTTTTATGTTTGTGTATGTGTGAGAGAGGCAGCAAGGAGCATGCTTCAGCATTACCAACGTGTACTTTTCAGGATCATTATTTTACAGATCAATGGGAGTAGAGCAGACTGGTGCAATTGAACAAAGTTTGAATACAAATTTAACTATTCAACCATTAAACTGTGTGTTCCTGAATGAATTTCAAATTTTCCATTCCAATATATAGACTAAATACCTTTGAAGAGCCCTTCTCTATAGGATGAAGCTTTGTAGAACCATAATCCACATTCTCTACATATTGGGTGTGACTCTCCTTATTTAGAGTTGATGACTCTTTGCTGGAAGAAGGCTCTTGCCTGCAGGTTGGTATTTTAACACATGGAGATGTAAAATATTGCCCTTTGCCAGCTTTTGCACCATCCTCTGCCATGAAAAAAAGAGAAAGCCAAGATTTTATTAAATATCTTTATTTATTTCCCATCCTGATGTTTGTGTAGTATCAATTACCTTTATGTTGATGATGAAGATGTGGTAAAGGACAGCCTGGAGTCTATAAAAAAGTAGATCCAAAAAAAAAAAGACACAATTGTTGGAAAATATACCACAATTGCTTAGCTGCACATCTGTATATTTTACCTTAATGCCACAATTCACTACCAATCTATTATCTGAAAAAGTAATCTACATGTTTTGGTAAAAATAGTCTCTATATCAAGTATACTATTATAATACAACTATATATATATATGGGCATTAGGATTAAAGACAATGACAAATAAATAAAAATTTCTTCACTGTATAAAGACATCATATTTCGTTTTAGTAATGTGAGTTCCACATACGGTGACTACAATAAGATCTGCAGCCAAGGCAACAAGTCTTTTAAATTCTCCATGTGAAATGTCAGGTGGATGGTTATACATTAGGTTTGATGGGAGGCCTTCCAGGTCACTGCAGAGAAAAAGAGGCAAATTACATATGAAAAATAGATACCTACAACACTGAATGAGATTATAAATGAACATTTTAAAATCTGAAACCTGGACAGTGTGGGGAAAAAGCGTTGTTTTTTTTTTTTTATGACCTACTGTGTATCTTTATGTCAATGAAGTCGTGTATGTTCTCTGTTATCTGAATGCTATATATGTTTAACAATTCCATTCATATCTGTAGACAATTACACAGACTTTCTATGGTACTTGGTCTCAAGTGATTTTGTAGCCTTTTAATCACTAATGTAAACACAGAGCAAGAACACAGGGAAAGAGGAGAGCAGGGTGCTGGGACCTGATTTGAACAACTTTGTATACTTTTAAGATGCTCCACACTGCCTGCAGCTAAGGAGGTAGGTAAAAGCTTGTTTAAAATCTCTCTTAAATTGCACTTTTCCTATTTGTCCCTTTACCCTGACCTAACCGGACATAACATAACCCCCTAAGCCCCCCCCCCCCCCTCCACAGACACATACTTACCTATATCCAACAGCCACAGCCTCCTGTGTTAACACCATGTAAGGGCCACAATCATGAACGTCCGCTCCATAGGGCAGGGGGGGGGGCAATTGACCCCCCCCTGGAAAATCGAGAAGATGTTGAAGAGTCTCGCGGCCGTGGGCTGTCTGACTGGTCCCGGGCGGATGTCACACAGACCCAGTGAGCAGAGTGAAGCCGCCCCCCCTCCAGTGTTTATGTGTACTCAGGGGGAGGGAACCTGCTGTGACCCAGCCGTTCTGGTTGCTGATCTGAGGTACTGAATGGGATGGGGGAGGTCCATCTGTGTTGAAAGGGGGATTTGTGCTGAATGGGGGTCCGTCTGTGCTGAAGGGGGGGTCTGTGCTGAATGGAGGGGTCTGTGCAGAATGGGGGGGCTGTGCTGAAGGGGGGTCCATCTGTGCTGAATGGAGAGGTTTGTGCTGTGCAGAATGGGGGGTTTGTGCTGAATGGAGGGTCTGTGCTGAAGGGGGGGGGGGGTCTGTACATTCTCTAGGCTATATTTATATGGGCATGGAGTGAAGCTGAATTATCTCAATAGCTATTTCACACTGCCAACTGGCGGCGTTATCGATAAAGCGCTCTTTACCATCATTTTAGCTGTGCTATTCGGCCGCTAGCGGTGCACTTTTAACCCCTGCTAGCGTTTGAAGAAAGGGTTAAATGTGTATCACCACTGCGGAAGCGCCCCCCCCCTGAAAGAATTTCAGCGGACGCCCATGGCCACGAAGGGCCAATCATGGCGCTTTTGGATATACTAACCCCCTCACTATAAAAGGGCAACTTTGCTGTTTTTTCCCCCCAAACCAAAAATAATCCAATTGGGGTGCTACTCCTGTATGTAAAACAAGTTAGTTCTAAAAGTAAAAATCAATTCCACACCCCAAATGTGCTGTCAGTGCATGTCGTCACTGATAATCTCTGTAAAAATTGTACTGCTCTGTAAAACCATGTACAGATTTAAGGCATTACCCCAAGCATGTTATTTAACCACTTGCCGACCAGCCGCCGCAGTTATACGGCGGCAGGTCGGCACGGGTGTGCGAGAGCCCGTAGCTCTACGTCGCGCCTTTCGCGGCCACTAGGGGGCGCGTGCGCGCCGCCGGCGGCCCGCGCCCCCGAGTCCCGTGCGTGTGCCCGGCGGGCGCGATCGCCGCCGGGCACACGCGATCGCTCGTTACAGAGCGGGAACGGGAGCTGTGTGTGAAAATACACAGCGCTCGTTCCTGTCAGCGGGGGAAACGCTGATTTTCTGTTCATACAATGTATGAACAGAAGATCAGTGATTCCCCCTAGTAAGTCCACCCCCCCATACAGTTAGAACACAAATAGGAACACACTTAACCCCTTCCCCGCCCCCTAGTGTTAACCCCTTCACTGCCAATGGCATTTTTATAGTAATCCAATGCATCGCTAAAAAAATGCCAATGGTCCCAAAAATGTGTCAAAGGTGTCCGAAGTGTCCGCCATAATATCGCAGTACCGAAAAAAAACGCTGATCGCCGCCATTACTAGTAAAAAAAAAATAATAATAAAAATGCCATAAAACTACCCCCTATTTTGTAAACGCTATAACTTTTGCGCAAACCAATCAATAAACGCTAATTGCGTTTTTTTTTACGAAAAATATGTAGAAGAATACGTATCGGCCTAAACTGAGGAAAAAATATATTTTTTTTATATATTTTTGGGGATATTTATTATAGAAAAAAGTAAAAAATATTGCATTTTTTTCAAAATAGTCGCTCTGTTTTTGTTTATAGCGCAAAAAATAAAAACCGCAGAGATGATCAAATACCACCAAAAGAAAGCTCTATTTGTGGGAAAAAAAGGACGCCAATTTTGTTTGGGAGCCACGTCGCACGACCGCGCAATTGTCAGTTAAAGCGACGCAGTGCCGAATCTCAAAAAGTGCTCTGGTCTTTGGACAGCAATATGGTCCGGGGCTGAAGTGGTTAAATTCCTATTATCCCTAAAAATCACTAAACCCTTGATAAATCAAACCCAGACAGATTTGCTACTCCTTACTAGCAGATAAATGAGAGAAAGAAATGTCATAGAGGGAATTATTACCATAATTTTTGGTTTAGGATGCTTGGGTAGACACAATGATCTGAAAAACGGTCCTGTAAATAGATAAGAGTTAAGATACATATTATATAATGCAAATATTCATAACTGAAATGAAACGCTCAGGCACAATAAATAACAAAGAACCACTCACAGCGATAACAGATATTAAGAAGTCACACGTACACACAATCGTTTTTCGGCATGTAAAAAACAACGTTTTTCAGCCTCTAGAAAAAACGTTTTTTCCAACGTCATCACTAAAACGACGTTGCCCACACACGATCGTTAAAAAAAATCGTTAAAAAAAATGCTCTAGCAAAGCGCGGTTACGTACAACACGTACAACGGCACTATAAAGGGGAAGTTCCATTGGGATGACGCCACCCTTGGGGGTGCTTTAGCTGATTCTGCGTTAGTAAAAGACGATTCGCGCTTTTCTGTTGGTTATAGCGTAATGAATGTGCTTACTCCATTATGAACGGTAGTTTTACTAGCGCTCCCGTCTTACTCCCGTCTAACTTGCTTCTGAGCATGTGCAGGTTTTTCACGTTGTTAAAGCCCACACACGATCATTTTTTACAACCCGAAAAACGAAATTGTTTAAAACGTCGTAAAAAAAATGGAGCATGTTCGATTTTTTTTTTTTGGCGTTTTTCAGAACCCGAAAAATGCTGTGAAGCCCACACACAATCCTTTTAAATTAAAAAAAACTTTGGCCCAGATTCACGTACATCTGCGCATTATTGGACCGGTGTAGCGCACCACCTTTACGTTAGACTTGCGCAATTTTGCCGCGTAATCACCCTATTCTCGTAGCTTTTGCGCAGAAAATTGCGCATACGTAATGTTTTTTCAGAGGCGTAAGGCGGAGTAATACAAATTGGGAAGGACGTGGGCGTGTTACATTGAAATGAGCCGTGACTCCATGCAAATGAAGGGCCGGCCAGCTCGCGCATGCGCGCTTGAAGGAGACCATGGTCAGCTCCGCTGTGGGCATGCTCACAACAACTCGGGAGCGGCGCAATCAGTGAAATTGGAAATGGACTAGGGCAACGTTGTGAACTACGCAAACAGCATAAATAGACACACACAAACGCACTTGCATTGCAAAAGTACATCCCTTTGTCCCTTCCCATTTAACCAAGTGCTTTTGTCCTGTTGTTCGTTGCAGTGTTTTGTAGTTGTCAGATTAGTGTTCGTGTGATCAAGTGTTTGTTAGTAGATCTTTGAAAGTGTTTTTTGATAAGTGTTTGAGAGACTGTTTGTTTGATTGATATATTTGTGTTCGTTTGTTTTCTTGCTGTTTTTTTGCTGTTTGTTTTTGTGACTGTTTCTTGCTGAGTAGTTTTCTCTTTGTGTGTGTTCTTGCTTGATTGGTTGTGCTTGTTTTTGTGAGTGATTTTTGTTGACTGGGAGTGAGTTTTTTTTGGAAGTATGACAGAGAGAAAGCGAAAGCTCAATTTTACAGTGGGGGAAAAACAAATTCTTGCCCGGGCCATTAGCGAATATGGGCGTTTCCTCCACGGTCCGGACAGTGCCAACACCACCCCGGCCAGGAGGAGGGAGATTTTGGATATGATCACTGAGCAGGTCAATTCAGCGGGGGAGGGGGAGACACGGACCCGGTCTGGGATTGACAAAAAAATCAATGACCTCCGGCGTCTGGTCAAACAGAAGCTGGCCAGAATGCATGCCCATGCCAGGGGCACAGGAGGGGGCCCACCATGCCGTATTAGGCTGACAGCGGAGGAACGTGCGGTGGCCCTGACCTTTCATCAGCATGAAGTTGAGGGCCTGCCTGGCTTTGACTCAAGTCCGGAGCCCGTGGTGCCAGGTAAGTATTTTTGTTAATATCAGGTGTGTAGCATGTGTGGGGGAGGGGGTTAAAGGGAATATGTGGCAAGTGTGTGGATCCTCCAACCTGTGAATGTTTTGTGTCATCCACAGATGTGCAGGAGGGTGCAGGGCCATCTGGCCTGACCGCACCATCCCCAGGACAGCAGCCTAATGAGGGCCCCCCCAACAAGGCCGGAGTCCGCGAAGGAGGTTCAAGAGGAGGAGGAGAATCATGAGGAGGAGGAGTCCATGTCAGGCACTGGACGTTTGGTTTTTGAGGACTCTTCCCCTCTGGCTGGCAGCAGGCAGCCCTCCCTAAGGGGGACCCCCCCCCTCCTCTCCCAACATGGCTCCCCTCCCAAGGGCCTCCCCTTCTCCCCGGCCACAAGCATCAGCTGGAGGCAGGATTTCATCCCAGAACACCAGGGGGTTGGCCGATCTCCTGCCCGCCACTCTGAGAAGGGACCAGTTCCTCCAGACCCGCCATCTGGGACAGGTCAGCCAGACATTGGTGCGGATGGAGGAGAGCCTGTCCTCCATCAAGGATACGCTGGGGAACCTGGACTCCCACTCCCGGCCTTTCACAACCTGCCTAAACGACCTGCAGACTACATCAGCAGGCGTTGGGCAGGATGTGAGGGCCCTTACCCAGGCTATCCAGGCCAACACGGCAACACTTGGTGCTGCCCTGGACAGAATAGCCGTGGCCTTGGAGGGCAGGCCGCCAGGTGGGCAGAGATCAGGGGCTGCTCCTCCTTCCCCGGTTTTACCCCTCCCCCATGAGTCTCCCCTGAGGAGTCGGGGCCGTGGCCGGGGGCGCCCCAGGCGTGGCTCACGTAAAGGGCAATAATTATTTTTTTCCCCTTTTTTTTTTTTTTTTGCTGGAAATTTTTGGTGGACTGGTGCCAATCCAATTTGATGTGGATGTGGGGTGTGTGTGCTAGGGACCACAGTGTTGTGCATGCATGCATTCTCATTGTGCCATGATTAATGTGTGTGTTTAACGTGCAAAGATGCCCAATGTGAGTTGTCTCCTGGCTGCTCTTCCCTCAGAAGACGGGGTATCCTCGGTTAGGGGGGGATTGTCTGGTTCAGGGGTCAGGTCATCACGTAGGTCAATCTGCAGGCCCTTTCTTACTGCGAAGTTGTGCAGCATGCAACATGCACCGATGATCTGGCACACAAAGTTTGGGGAATACAAGAGGGTACCCCCAGACTTATCCAGGCATCGGAAACGTGACTTCAGGAGGCCAAAGGTGCGCTCCACCACTGCTCGTGTTTGGGCATGTGCTTGATTGTATCTTTCCTCTCCTGGGGTTTGGGGGTTCCGGATAGGAGTCATGAGATGGGGTCCCAGTGGATATGCAGAGT
Organism: Rana kukunoris; assembly: GCA_029574335.1. Lineage (NCBI taxonomy): Eukaryota > Metazoa > Chordata > Amphibia > Anura > Ranidae > Rana > Rana kukunoris. The sequence goes on from CM056054.1 coordinate 66,386,105, forward strand.
CACCTGTAAGGGAAAAGACAGGAGGATGTTAGTCATGCATGTGGCCCTTGTGATGTGTGCATCTTGGGAGGGAATAGTCATGCCTGACTCCCATGTCACTCACCAACCAGCCAGGTGTCCCCATACACGTTCTGATCGAATTCCATTCGGATGTGGCATTGATTGTATATGTAGCTGTCATGGCTGGACCCTGGGTGTTTGGCACGGACGTGCAATATGAGGCCTTGGGCATCGACTATCACCTGTACGTTGATGGAATGTCAATGCTTCCGATTGCGGTACATGTGCTCTGTCTCCTGGGGGGGCTGGAGTGCCACATGTGTGAAATCAATGGCCCCCACAGTGCGTGGGAATCTGGGAATTCTGTAGAAATCTGTCATTGCCTTCAGCCGTAGGTCCTCAGTGGTGGGTTTGATGATTTGGTTGGCCATGTGTCTGAGGATTGCAGGGACAACCTGGTGCACACATCTGCTCATGGAGGATTGTGACATCCCAGCCACCACTCCACTTGTACGCTGAAAAGAGCCACTGGCAAGGACATGGAGTGTTGCCAGTACCTTCACCAGTGGCTGCACTGCATGTGAGCGGTGTGTTGGGCTGGTGATGTCCTCCTGCAGGGTTGTGGTTAATTCCAGGATGACATGAGGGGTGAATATGAAGATGCGATACACCTCAGAATCACTCATGCCAAACAGGTCTATGCGGGTGCGGTATATCCTCTCCCGTGCCATCCTCCGTGCCATCCTCCGTGCCCTCATCCTTCTTTGTTCATCTAAAGTCAGTAGTATAGCTATGTGCGACGATGCCCCTGGCATGTTGGCATACAGATTGTTGTGCAACACGTGTGACTGCTGAGCTCCTCACTAACAGTGTTGCTTTATCTAACAAGTAGACTTTTTTTCTCTTTTTAGACCAGCTTTTATATGCTCTAATTTTAGACAGGACATTTTGCTGTTGCACACACTGCGTAGCCTGCGCTGCCCCAACGTTCTTTTGTGGATCCCCGTAAGTCCCTCATTTAGCATATTTGACTAGCAAATCAATGGTCTGTCTAGCGCACTTTTGCGCGGACGGATGCGCCAGTCTAACGAAATTACGCGGGACAAAAAAAAAAAAAAATTTTCTAGCAGAGACCCTAGAGAATAAAATGGCGATTGTTACAATATTTTATGTCACACTGTATTTGAGTAGCGGTCTTTCAAATGCAATTTTTCGGGGACAAAATATACTATAATGAATTAAAAAAACTAAACAGTAAAGTTAGCCCAATTTTTTTGTATACTGTGAAGACATTTTAGACAGAATCGTGCACCTTTAATATGGAGTGACCAAATGAACTGTGATGCCGCGTACACACGATCATTTTTCGGGTTGTAAAAAACAAAGGCCCAGGATCACAGAGCGATTACGCCTGCGCAACAGGAGATGCGCCTGTGCGTAAGTCAAAATGTGCGCGTGCATTTCGATGCACGGCATCCCCAGAACGAGATACGCAAAAAATCTATATATATAATGTTTGGGGGTCCTAAGTAATTTTCTAGCAGAAAAAAATTATTTTAACTTGTAAGCAACAAGTGTCAGAAAAAGGCTTAGGCCCGGATTCACATACATCGGCGCATATATATGCCGGCGTAGCGTATCTTCTTTACGCTACGCCGGTGCAACGCAGAAAGGAAAGCATGGAATTCACAAAGCAAATGCTCCCAACGTTGCGTATAGTCGTAGGCGTAAGTGGAAGTGGGCTGGAAGTGGGCGTGATACATTTTAATGAAGCGTGACCCCATGCAAATGATGGGCTGAGCTTCAGACAAGTACTTAAAATGAACTGCGCATGCGTCGTACCTTGGACGTATCCCAGTGTGCATGCTCACAATCACGTTGAAACAACTGGCTAAGATATGTCGAATCACGTGAACGTAACCTACGCCCAGCCCTATTCACGTACTACGTAAACGACGTCAAACTTGACGGCGTTCGATTCTTGGTCCATACCTTTGCATGAGTTACGCCTCCAATATGGGGAATAACTTTACGCCGGACGTAACCCTTACGCAAATCGCTTAAAACATGCGCCGGGCGCAAGTACGTTTGTGAATCGGCATATCTCCCTCATTTGCATCGAAAATCAATGGGAGTGCCAAATGCGTCCAGCGGAACTATGCGCCCACTATACGCTGGCGTAGGCAAGTTACGTCGGTCGGATGAAGTCAGTTTTTAGGCGTATCTTAGTTCTGTGGGCACGGCGCACAGCTACGATGGCGCATATTTACACTTACGCGGCGTATCTCAAGATCTAAAGAGGAACTGCAGTTTGCTCACATAATTTGTAATAAAAACATCTTTGCCATTCTGAAACTTCCCTCCAACCACTTTGCATATTCATTTATATATACTGTGATTCTGTACTTGCCAAATATGCTGCAGAAATCTCCCTCCACGGAGTCTGGCTACAATCATTTTAACTGTGGGGAGCTGAAGCTGCTGCCTGTTCACTTCTTGGATTTACACAGACGCACCTCCAGCTCTGCAGCTCTAATTGGCCCTCTTATGATTCACCCCCCTCCCTTCCCGACAAACTCTCACAAGAGTTAGAGAGAGAGAGAGAGAGCTGTGCATGATGTCATAAGTCTAGGCTTTTTTCCACACATGAAACAAGAAGTGGGCTGTATAAGGTATTTACTGGCAGAAAAAAAAAGGTTGTACTATCTGTAACGGGAGGGCCCGTGGAACCCAGAATCCCTTAGAAAGTATGGGATACCCTTGCTTCAGCTCCCCATGCACCCATTGGGCCAGATTCAGGAACACTTGCGCTGGAGTATTTCGATATGCGCCGCGTAACTGTGAGGATGCGCCGTCGTTTCTATGTGCCCGTACCCACCAAACTAGATGCGCCCAATAACGGGTCATTTGCGACCGGCGGAACGTTCCGACGCCAGAGTATCGTCAGCGCTTAATTTCGCTTGGCGCATCAGTCGCGCCTATTGATTTCCCCTGCAAATATGCAAATGAGGGAGATTTCCCAATTCGCGAACGGATTAGCACCATACGCTGGCTACATGCGCCGCGTGTATCTCGTCCGTCCGGCGCAAGGTTATTTCTACAAAAGGCTGCTTTATCTTTACTCCAGACGGTCACAGGTCAGCAGGAGAGCAGCTACAGCAGCGTTACCGACGAAACTAGCAAGCTGAACAACCACACTTGCAAGGACAACACCTCTGTGTGCCAACATGCCAGGGGCACTCGTGGTCCTAAGACTAGTACTGGGTCCCTCGCTACGGAGGAGGCGGGCACGTGAGAGGATATACCGCACGCGTATGAACCTCTTTGGCATGGGTGATGAGGAGGTGTATCGCCTCTTCAGATTCAGCCCTGATGCAATACTTGAACTAACCACAACCCTGCAGGATGACATCACCAGCAAGACACACCGCTCACAAGCAGTGCAGCCACTGGTGAAGGTACTGGCAACACTTCATTTCCTTGCCAGTGGATCATTCCAGCGTACAAGTGGAGTGGTGGCTGGGATGTCACAATCCTCCATAAGCAGATGTGTGCACCAGGTTGTCCCCGCAATCCTCAGACGCATGTCCAACCAGTTCATCAGACCCACCACTGAGGACCTGCGGCTGAAGGCAATGACAGATTTCTACAACATTGCCAGATTCCCACGCACTGTGGGGGCCATTGATTGCACACATGTGGCACTCCAGCCCCCCAGTGCCACAGAGCACATATACCGCAATCGGAAGCATTGGCATTCCATCAACGTACAGGTGATAGCCGATGCCCAGCGCCTCATATGGCACGTCCGTGCCAAACACCCCGGGTCCAGCCATGACAGCTTCATATACCGTCAGAGCCCCATCCCAACAGAATTCGAGCAGAACATGTATGGGGACAGCTGGCTGGTTGGTAAGTGACATGGGTGGCAGGCATGACTATCCCCTCCCGTGATGCACAACAGAAGTCGCACATGCATGACTAACATCCTCCTGTCTTTTCCCTTACAGGTGACTCTGCATATGCACTGGGACCCCATCTAATGACTCCTTTCCGGAACCCCCAAACCAGAGGAGAGAGAAAATACAATGAAGCACACATCAAAACCCGTGCAGTGGTGGAGCAAACATTTGGGCTCCTGAAGTCCCGTTTCCGCTGCCTGGATAAGTCCGGGGGGACCCTATTGTATTCCCCTACCTTCGTGTGTCATATCATCGCTGCATGTTGTATTCTGCACAACTTTGCTATGAGAAAAGGCCTGCAGATTGACATGCGTGATGACCTGACCCCCGACCCACACAGTCCCCACCTGCCAGAGGACACCCAGTCTGCTGATGGAAGAGCAGTCAGGAGGGTCCTCGCCGTAGGCATCTTTGGACACTAAACCAAAACATTAATCACACAGACAGTGCACGCGTGTACACCACTGATGTCCCTAGATCACACACACCACATCCACATCGCATTGGATTAGCCCAAGTCCAGCATGTAGGAGTTGGGAGCAGCAACGCCAGCGTCAAGGCCCCAATGATGTCACTGTCCATTCATACACCTTTCACACGTCATTCATTCAGCCGTGGGGTTAACTTCACCACCACGGCCGAGGGTGACACCCCTTACTGTCAGGAGTGCCACCCCCTCACATTCACACACCATTCACACTGTCCCCTGCACTCCTGACCGTGTGCAGTTCAAAAGAAATAAAAAATCTCATCACCTGAGCATGAAAATAAAAAATAAACTCATAACCTGAGTATAAAAATAACAAAAAACTCATATCCTGAGTACTAAAAAAAGCACAAATATAAACCAAATAAAAAAAAAGCCTCATCTGGGATGACGGGGGCTCCTCCTTGGGGGCACTCTCGGGCTCCTCAGCTGCCTGGAGGGAGTGGGTGGTGGTGGGGGTGTGGGGGCATCTTGAGGAGGCTGTTCCCCGGATGGGCCACTCCGGCCAGCTGTTGGCTGCATGCCCTCCAAGGCCACTGCAATCCTGCTCAGATAGAGGTTAGTCTGGGCCTGCATCCTCAACTGGCGGGTGATATTGTGCCGCTGGTCACGCTGCCGCTGCCTCCCCTCTTCCCGAATGGCAGCAGTGTTGGCATGTACAGCTGCTGTCAGGTGCCGGACATCAGCCTGCACCTCCCCCAGGCTGGTAACAATGTTCTGAACACCACTGGGCAGCTGCGACATGGAGCCCAGGCTGTCAGCGACCCGGTCCAGGTGGCCAGCAATCTCCCCCATCTGCTGGGTCTGCTTGGCGTGGTCCAACAGCACCTGGTCCTCGACCAGATCACACACCCCCCTGGTCTTCCGGGTGGCCTTCCTGGGGGCAGGAGAGGGTTGTCCCCGTGGGGATGGAGTCGCCCCTGAGGGGCTACCGAGGATGGGGGAGGGGATGACAGAGGGCCCTGCTGAAGAGGAGGACTCCTCCAACACTAAGATGAAGTCCTGTTCAGGGACAGGCTCCTCCACAACCACCTCTGCAGAGGTGGTGTGGGCACTCTCCTCCACCTCGTTCTCTTCATCACCCAGGGCCTCTTCATCAGCATCCCGTTGGGAGGTTGGGGTGGCCTGGCCGCCAAGAGATGATGGCCCAGCTCCGTCATCTGTGGATGACACAAAGCAGACACATGTTGTTGGTCCCACACACTCGGCACATGTACCCTTCCCCCCCCACATGCAACAAACCAAATAGGGGATAAAATACACTTACCTGTCCTGGAGCCTTCCTCCATGGAGTCATATCCAGGGACCCCCTCCAACTGCTCCCTGTCCAGGCAGCGTGCGACCACCTTCTCCTCTGCGGTCAGGCTGACAGGACATGGGGGACCACCACCTGTGCCCCTCTCATGCCTCCTGATGGTGGCCACCTTGCCCCTGACCTTGCGCCGCAAGTCATTGATTTTCTTTTGAATGTCCAAAGCACTCCGGGTGGAGTACCCCAAGACATTCACCCTGGCAGCAATGGACTCCAGGATGCCCTGCTTCCTTTCCCGGCTGGTCTTCCGGCTTTTTTGGCCATGGAGCAACTCATTAACAGTCTCCATCGCTGATATGATGACCGAGACCTCCTGGGAATTAAAATTGAGGTTCCTCCTCTCTTTGGGGGGAGCGGGAGCAGCCATCACAGAGCAAAAGTATCTTCCCTGGGGTGGGGGAAAACTGAACTACTTTTGCGCCGGAATGGCGTTTCCGCCTGCGCTTTTAAGCGCCCAACGGAAGGCATTGCGCTGACGTTTCCCAGGAAGTGGTGCCGACGGAAGTTGTGAGCATGCGCACAAGGGGGCGAGTGGAGCCGCAATCACTGCGCATGCTCCGTGGATGATGCGCTGAACGTAAGCCTCTGCGCTGGGCTCCGCCCATCATTTACATATGATCACACCCACTTCCACTTGCGTCGGGTTACGCCAGCGCATTATCGTTACTCTGGCGCAAGTTTATGCGCAACTGCTATGTGAATAACAGTACTTGCGCCGAAAGGGTCTTCAGAGTAACGTAAATGAGAAGCGTTACTCTGGAGCAAATATGCTCTCATCTACCTGAATCTGGCCCATTATGTCTAAATCACCCTATGTCCATTAGGGGCATAGGGTGACTGAGAAAATATATCTTGGACTACTTAAAATGGGACAGTAATATTTATCCACAATATCTCCCATGACATTTTCCATATTAGAAAGAGTGACTCATTCATACTGTTGGGACATATACCGTAAGGAGATGCTAATGTCATCACCTTCAGCCACCTGTCTGTCTGTTATAATGTAAATGAGTCTAGGATAACTTCTAAGGGTCTTTCATTGTGGCTTGTGCTAATTGACCCTGTAATTGTGTGAAGGAGTTCTGTGTTGATTTGTGATAATGTTGATTGTGTCTTCTGAGCTACAAGATGGCAAGTCTAGCCTAAAGGTCATGTCTCTGAGTCATCTTGGCTGCTTAAAGGGATTATTTAATTAGCTCATGTTAATTATGTCTGGTCACAGGTGGATTTTCAGAGTAATATGAGCAGGATATGCATGCACCTCCTCTTTTACTGTATATAAGCCTGTAGTCTTCCAATAAAGATTGTGATTCCTTTATAACTTTCAACACGGAGCTTCGTCTTGTATTTAGGGGGGAATTATTCGTATGGGTTTCTTCTTCGGCTGGTTGGAGAATTGGTAGCTGCCTTTGTGTTCGGGATTGGAATATCCTAAACGACTTTAAGCCCTTTCATACTCGGGGGTGTCGTTACACTATCCAAAGTTAAAACAACAAGGGCAGAAGATTTAATAGATGGAAAGATGAAAAAATGACTGATGTTCCATTTAAGTGGTTAAACTGACCTTGTTTACAGACCCTTTGATCTAAAAGAACAACATGTTACAATGTTTCTATTTTTCTCCCAGCGCTGAGGAATGTTGATAAACATTTGACCATTTTTTTACAGCTCTGAGCAGAGAATGGCTCTGCACTTGTTACATAGAATCATGGAAATGCCTGATTAAGATCGTGAGGGGAGTTGAATCGAGATCACAATTTTTTAACAATTAACCACTTCCATACAGGGAACTTATACACCTTCCCGCCCAGACCAATTTTTAGATTTTAGTGCTGTTGCACTTTAAATTACAATTGCGCGGTCATGCTACACTGTACCCAAACTAAATTTGTATTATTTTGTACCCACAAATAGAGCTTTCTTTTAGTGGTATTTGATCACCTCTGGGATTTTTATTTTCTGCAATTTTTTTTTTTAAATTACAGAAAATTTATTTTAAAAAGTTTTTTTTGTTTCCGTTATAAAACATTGTAAATAAGTATGTTTTCTCCTTCACTAATGGGCACTGATGGTACTGCACTGACTGGCACTGATAAGGTGGCACTGATGGGCACTGATGAGGTGGGACTGATGTGGTGGCATTGATGATGGGCACCAATATGCGGCACTGATGGGCGGCACGGATAGGCACTGATGGGCGGCACGGATAGGTGGCATGGATGGGCACAGATAGGCGGCACAGATGGACAGGGATAGGTGACACGGATGGGCAGGGATAGGCGGCACGGATGGGCAGGGATAGGCGGCACGTATGGGCACTGATAGGCGGCATGGATGGGCACTGAAAGGCGGCATGGATGGGCACTGATAGGCGGCATGGATGGGCATAGATGGGCACTAACTAATGTGTTGTACTAATGGATGCCAGTGCCAAACAATGCCTGCCAATCAGTGATGCCCATTGTGGGCACTGATTGGCATCCATTGTGGCACTGATTGGCATCCATTATGTGTCATCCCTGGTGATCTAGTGGAATCCCTGGTGGTCCAGTGGGCATCCCTGGTGGTCCAGTGGGCATCGTCGGGGGGGGGGGGCTGTGCTGATAATCGATCAGCACAAACCCCCTGTCAGAGGAGCAGCCGATCGGTTCTCCTCTACTCGTGTCTGACAGACGTGAGTGAGGAAAAGGCGGTTACTGGCTTTTCCTGTTTACATCGTGATCAGCCGTGTTTGGACACGGCTGATCACGTGGTAAAGTGTCTCAGTGAGAGACCCTTTACCTAGATCGCCACGATGCACGCCCCCGGGGGCGCGCAGCGGCTCAATATCCTGAGGACGTCATATGACGTCCAGTCAGGATTAGACAACCACTTTGCCGCCCTCAATCTGTCATTGGTGGGCGGCAAGTGGTTAATCGTGCAGCTCTACTCCATATTAGAGATAACTAAATTATGACTTAGCTATAGCTTTTTGAACTGTTATCTAAGAACCCCAACAATGCCAATGATACCACTATTTAGATGGTGCTATCATTATGCTCAATGTCAAATAAGTAATTCTACTTTATACGGACGCATGCAAGACCCATTATATGAAGGTTTGATATTAGAAAAAGATCTGAAACTAAAACATCTTACTTTATGTTTTGGACTTATGATGTGGTTTAGACAACTTCTGACATCATGGAAACTGTATAGTTTCTAATAAACTTACAGGCATGGTTAAAGCTGACATATTCTTTTTTATTTTTCTTTGCACTTTTATTCTTCTCTCTTGTTTTACTTCCATTTTGTCTTTTTTATCTGCTTCAGACTTTCCGATGTAATGCCGAAGAGCAGCCTCTATCTGCTTGTCCAAAAAATGATTCTTAATTCCTTGACTTTGATGTACCATATGGTTACCTGCCTGCTGAATATTGCAAGAAAATGCAGTTAGTTAAACAGTAAACAAAAACCTGTTACTTCTGTGCACGGTGATGGTTTATGCGTGGTATGATGAGTATTTTAATCACTTGCCGCCCGCCAATGACAGATTGACGGCGGCAAAGTGGTTGCTAGATCCTGACTGGACGTCATATAACGTTCTCAGGATAACGTTATATGTGCTGAAAAAACTAGGCTTATACTCGAGTATATACAGTAATATGGGGTTAACCCTAAACACTTTCAATTTGTTTGCAATCAGGCAGGCCCTTGCACTACATAGTTAAAAGGTAAATCTAAAGGAAATTGAATAAGAACATTGTATAATGTATGGCCAGCCTAACACCACTGATAAACAACAGCTTTCTGCTTAGGACTGTGGCCACGGGGGACCAAAAGCCAGTGACGCATCCCTGGCCTCTATCAGATAATTGTAAACAGTGGGGCTGGGAAGCTGGCTGGCCTCACCAACCAAATATGGCCACATTTGGTCAACGATGTCAGCCTGCATCCCTCTGCCCTTGATTTACATTCAGTGAATAGGGTCAGGGATACGTCATTGGTTGCTAGGACACCGGCGGCCACCGGAGTCCTATCGTCCACTATCCAGCTGTGAATGACATTGTTGATTTTTGTGGTCATTTGTGGCGAGAGATTAAATGGAGAGGGTCATCATGGGACAATAAAAAAGATAAAGGTCTGGGATAGATGTTGAAGGAAATAATGCTTGTTCTCAAAACAGAATGAAGCAACAGGGAACTCTTATTTACTGGCAATTTAAATTATACATCTCAATTTGCTTTAGTACAGCGTAGAGGTGCAACACTTCACTGCCAGATTTAGGGCATCCCCTAAGTATGATACTGGGAGGATTTGTGCAGTTTTAATGATGGCCTTTAAGTATTTTTTATAAGTACTTTCAAAAGTGGCTGCTCCCTGCCAAGTGGTATCTTTTGATATCATGGTAAATGGCAGTGATACATGTTCCCTGACAATGCCCAGCCCTAAAAATGGGCAACATGTATTTGTTTCTTTCACAAGTTCCAAACTTTTTTTTTTTTAATGGTTTGGAAAAAGTCCCATAACTCATATTTGGCTCATTAGAGGTAAAAGGAATGTAACTTTGTTCCACTATTGTGTCATACACATATAATTAACTGCATATATTCTTGATAACATTTGTCTACTGAACTCCCTACCCAGGTTCACTTTAAAACAGAGAAATTTGATAATAAATTTGTAAATGTTTTGATGGTTCAATTTCAAATGTTCAGTACAAACATGGGCCCAGATTCACAGAGCAATTACGCCTGTCTAACTGGTGTTAGACAGGAGTAATTTCAAATTTCGCGCTCCGTATCACTAGTTTGAATCCTCAAACCATGATACGGTGGCTTCGGGCTTCGATCCGAGAGGCTTACGTCTTCGTAAGCCTTCGGATCTACGCTGCGATATTTTTGCGGCCGCTGGGAGGAGTTTGCGTCGTTTTGATGCGTCGGGATATGCAAATGAGTTTTTACGGCGATCCACGAAGATACGAGCGGTCTTCGCAATCGCTTACGTCTATTTTTTTTTACGTACTGTTAGACCAGCTTTTTGCTGGTCTAACGGTGCGTAACCCATGTTAAGTATGGCCGTCGTTCCCGCGTCGAATTTAATTTTTTTTTTTTTTTTTTTACGTTCGGGAATAGAAATGTCCGTAAACGACGCTACTCAAACAATGAATGACGTAACGACGTGATTTCGTGCAATGCACGGCAGGAAATTTGTGAACGGAGCATGCGCAGTTCGATCGCCGCGGGAACGTGCCTATTTTAAATGCTTCAGGCCCCCTACTCGCGTAGATGGATTGCGACGGGAGAAATACACTACGCCGCCGTCGTTTACTGGACAAAATCTACCTGGATTCCACGTAGAGCCAGGTAAAAACGGCGGCGTAGTGTATTTCTGATACGCTACGATAATCTAATTCTCTCTGAATCTGCCCCATGATTTTTTGTTTTACTTACTTCATACAGTCTATATTTTTCATTTGTATCTTTTGGATGTAAAGATAAATCAAAACCAACTTCTTTCCTTTCTACATCAACATAATATTTTCTGTAATAAAAGAAAAACAGTAAGCATTATAATCTAAAGCTTTAAATAGAAGTTAGTTATTAAATAAAGCAATGCTATCCAAACTATATTAAAAGGCCAAGTAACCCAAAATTCATATATGATATGTAGGTAGGTGTTTGATGGCAGTTTCTCAGATCTCACCAACATCCAACCATAACTGAAATAAGGAATAATAAAAAAAAAGTGATCATGGTTACTTCATCTCTCCTCCTGCCAAGTACTTCAGCTTTCAAATAAACCTTTTTAGGTTGTGTTTTCCTTATTCATTGTCCAAGTTAGGAGAGTTCTGTAAAGCTGTGTCTCGTGCACTAATTTTCCACCCCCAAAATGTACTTCCAACACTGAAAACCATGTAGCCAGGTTCAGTTGATTCAAAGTATCAAACCTGCAGTGCTTGAAGGCACTTTTTTTGACAAGTTCGAACAGGCAAAAAGTAGATCTTCATTTAAACAGTGCCTGCAGATAAAAGGTGTTATACATAAAAAAAAACAATGAAGATTTGCCTTTGTAGTCCCCTTCCACACGGGGCGGGCTCCACTCCTTTGGAGTCCACCTGCTCAGCGCGGAATGTTGGGAGATGTTGGGAGATCAGTGAACATATATTCACTGATCTCCCTTGTGAAGAATGAACCAGAACATACAGAACTCTGAGAACTTCAACGTGTGCTTGGTCAAATTCAACAGAGTTCCAAGGAGACACGGTCATGATCTAGTAATAATTCAGCAATTTGTGTTCCTTTAAAATATTAAAGAGTAATGCCCTGTACACACAATCGGTTTGTCTAATGAAAACGGACCGATGGACTGTTTTCATCGGACAAACCGATCGTGTGTGGGCCCCATCAGTTTTATCGGTGAAAAAAAAATAGAACCTGTTTTAAAATGTTCCTATTGTTAAAAAAACCGATAGAAAGAAACGATCGCCCGTAGGGGGAATTCATCGGTCAAAAATCCACGCATGCTCAGAATAAAGTTGACCCATGCTCGGAAGCATTGAACTTCATTTTTCTCTGCACGTCGCTGTGTTTTACGTCACCACGTTGGACACGATCGGATTTTTAACCGATGGTGTGTAGGCAAGACTGATGAAAGTCAGCTTCATCGGATATCTGATGAAAAAATCCATTGGTTCGTTTTCATCAGACAAACCGATCGTGTGTACAGGGCATTACTTTACTTTTGTTGAGAGAAAAAACATTCCCCTCGGGTGAACTATGAACATTACAAGGATTTTAACAAACTTTGTTGCGGAGTCCTACCTTTTGTTATTCTGAAGCTGTTTATTTGCCTGTGTTCATGTGCAAAATGAATGAAAATGTGTGATTTTATAGTTCTCAACCAGCTGCTGCAGTTGCATGGCTCTAATGAGGAAAGCGGCAAGGTCTGCACCCCCTTAGTGCTTTTCCCTTTGGGAGTATCTCACCAAAAATGACATTTGTGTTGCAGGGAATGTCCAAAATCTGGCATGTATCTTAGTGCAGACTTCTGGAAAAAACAGAAAGCCAATCACACAAGCAAAAAAATAACATTTCTGGAGAGCATTGCATACACCACCTGTGTACAGAAAAACTCCAGATTGCCATATTGCATTGCATTTTACTGAAAATTAAAGTGCTGGACATTGAAAAGGAAAAGTAATTTTTAATAACATTAATTTATTTATTTTCCATTAAAGTGTAGTTACCCTTTAAATAAATCAAGCTAAAAACATTTCTCTTAAATAAACATGCAAAAAATTAGCCTGATGCAAAAAAAAATGCAGCTGTATATTTTAATATTTGGAGCCTTTTACAGTTTGTAATTATATACATGCATAGGGGTGACCATATGTGTTCATTACATAGGTAGGCTCTGCCAGTGTAATCCAGGCCTATAAGTCAGATAATATTTTATCTCAGCCTGCCATCTAGTGTCTAATGTTCAAATCTCTATATGAAACGAGAAGCATACAAGAGAAAGCTTGCAAAAATGACTTTCAAAAGAACCTGAAAGCAATAAAAAAATTACTTTGCAGACCTACAGTATCAGTGCTTGCTACTACCTTATGCCCCTACATGCCCATACTGATGGGCAGCCTCAGTGGCCAATAGGAATGCTGAGAAGGTAGAAAGGGGAACACATAATGTTGGAGCTTTGTTTGTCAGAAAAGCTCAGCATCTGGCTATAACTGCAAGGTTTCCGAAGGTTGGTGACTGTGAGATACCCAGTGCCGGGACAAGGTCATCCAGCGCCCAGGGAAAAGATGCCAAACTGAGCCCCCCCCATTTCTCTTAGGGTTAGGGTGCCCCCCCATCGCTGCAATAAACCATTGCGCCAGAGGCAGCCTCACCTCCTGCCCACCCCTTGTCCCGCCGGCCCTGGAGATACCTATGATGCTCCCTATGTTCAATAAAGTCTGTTTGTCCCCAAATGGAACAACATTTGTCATGCCGTCAAATGTAGTGAGAATTTTCTTACAATTGTACGTATGAATATTGGTATGAGAGCTTAAAGTAGAACTATAGGCAAAATATGTTTTTTCATTTTGGACAGATCAAGGGAAAGTTATAACCCCTGTCATATTTTTTTCACCATCTGTGTCCCATTGGGCAGATTTCCCTTCACTTCCTGTCCCATAGCCGAACAAGAAGTGAGAGCAATTCCCTGCAAATGAAGGGAATTCCTTGTGGACTCCCAGGTCACCAGAACTAGTGTCCCTATTGGAAGATTTTCACTCTATTACTTTTCTGGTGACAACCAAAAACTTGGGATTTTCTTTTATTTTCACTTTCAATGATAACGGTAAACAGGTCAAATAGAGAGGGTGAATCTCCTTAACGGGGGCATAGACAGCATAAAAAACAGGTGTTCTAATACCTCTTCACTCTATCCAAAAGTACAAAAAAAAATGCCTTTAGTTGTATGCATTAGGATAAAAAACATTCTGTGTGCAGCAGCTCCCCTCAGCCCCCCTAATACTTACCTGTTACCTGTCACTGCCTGGGACTCTCCCTCCTCATTGGGAGACAGCAGTGGAGCGCCATTGGCTCTCACTGCTGTCAATCAAACTCAGTGAGCCAATGTGGAGAGGGAGGGGGCGTGGCCTATCAGAGGCTCCGTGTGTGAATGGACACAGGCAGCTGCGGCTCGGCTGCCCCAATAGCAAGCTGCTTGTTGTGGGGGCACTCGTCAGGAGGGAGGGGCCAGAAGCGACAAAGAGGGACCCGAGAAGAGAAGGGTCTGCGCTGCTCTGTGAAAAACCACTACACATAGGAGGTAAGTACAACATTTTTGTTATTTTTAAGCAAAAAATATGAGACTTTAGTATCACTTTAAGTGTAATGTTTATGTGTAATTTGATGTAGAATATCGGCTATGCTCAGAAAATTACACTGATTTACTGCACCTCACTTTCTCTAAAAGACAATGAGACTGTAATATGTGAAACAAACATTAGACATGTGCACACTGAAATATTTTTTTTCTTAATTTCGTTTTCGTCCGAAAAAATGTTTTATTTAGTTACTCCCGAAATTCGTTTTTTATTTATTTTGTTTTACGTTAAAAAAATGCATTCGTCCAAAAATCCTAATTAATTAAGGTCGAATCTGTCATTGAAGGCTTATGGTGTCTGTCGAATGCTCTAAGAAAAAAAAAAAAAATTTGACGGAGCAACAAAACTGTCTCTCTATGTCGAATCTTCATGTCTCTCTATGTCGAATCTTCATGTCTCTCTATGTTGAATCTTCATGTCTCTCTATGTCGAATCTTCGTGTCTCTCTATGTCGAATCTTCGTGTCTCTCTATGTCGAATCTTCGTGTCTCTCTATGTCGAATCTTCGTGTCTCTCTATGTCGAATCTTCGTGTCTCTCTATGTCGAATCTTCGTGTCTCTCTATGTCGAATCTTCATGTCTCTCTATGTCGAATCTATTCTCTCTATGTCGAATCTTCATGTCTCTCTATGTCAAATCTTTTCTCTATATGTCGAATCTTCTTCATGTCTCTATAATGTCGAATCTTTTCTCTTTATGTAGAATAATATTGGACTAATAGAGTTAAGGTTAGGCACATTCAACCGCAACGAAAATGAAAATAAAGCATTTGTTTATGTCGGATCTTTTGGTTTTCGTTTTCTGTGCTTTCGTTATAGGACGAAAACGAAGGCACATGTCTAATAACTCAACTGGACATAATATTGTATCTAAACTCAATAAGGGCTAGTTCACACCATACTGTGCAGGTGCGTCTGAGCATGTGCGTTATTTGCGTGTTCCCTTACATTTATGGCAGCCTATACATTTCAATAGGCTGTTAGGCACAACAAATACAACAGGCACAATTTTTTAAATTGCACAACCACAAAACTGCATGGTACTGCTGTACTATGCATTTTGGTGGCTGCAAACGCACATGACTTTGCTAGATGCATGGGGATGCTATTAAGAATTAATGGTACCAGCACGTGCCTGCAGAGTCGTAACTTCTTAGATGCATTGTGTAACTTCTACTCAGGTCGGTAAGTAGGCTTGGTTATTCCCTGGGCATTCCCCAGGTTCTTGTTGTTATATGTTAATTACTCAGAATTGTTGCATGGCTGTGCACTCTCAAAATACGTGAAGAAACATGGATGAAGTACACCACCCGCAGCTGAGTGATTGAGTGGGAAGGATCCTAGCTAATCTGCCTGGAGTGAGGTATATTCTGTGTAAAAATGTGGACTGTATGAGATGGTCTCTAGCCGACACCAGTCTGGAGAAGTTTACCTCCCAAAGATTATCCCAATCATCCCCATCAAGCTGAGGAAAAACTGCCATCCAGGCATTTTTACAAGGCGTGAGAACCTTGCCTGTATCATACACATCTGCTTAAATATATTTGACAATGCCTTATCTAAAGCATCATCAAGTATCAATGCTTCCAAATCCCCCATTCTAATAGGGATTACAGCCGAACCAATTTTGAACATTATAGGCATGGCGCAGTTGCAAATACCGAAACAGGCTTAAGTTAGGTAAGTGATATGTTGATTTCATAACCTCAAATTGGAGGTGTGCGACATCTCGCACTATATCGCCAACCTTTTTAACACCGAATTTGGTCCATGTAATAGGATCTGGGTAATTATAAAAATGAGGCAGCTATCGGTTCTTCCATAATGATGTACAATGGGAGAGTTCATGACCGTCTGCCATCTCTGCCTTCCTAGCTACCCCCTTGCACTGACACTGGCACGCGTGGACGTTGTGATAGGGTATGGTGCCCTAACTCCCCAAAATATCAGTCACTTTGTGCGTTTTCAAAGTTTTTAATGTCAAACTGAAAATAAAGTAGAAGGAGTGAGAGTTAGGGGTTCCAGATACCACAGAAGATCTCTGATGCCTCGTACACATGGCTGGACTTTCCGAGAAAAAAGTCAGACAGGCTTTTTTCTCGGAAAGTCCGACCGTGTGTAGCCTCCATCAGACTTTTTTTTGTCGGAAGCCCGATGGACCTTAAGATTCTGTTTTCTTTTTGTCCGTCGGACTTCCAACCGCCTCACGGCGGACTTTTGCACGGTCAAATGTCCGACTGTGTGTACTCGGCATTACAGACTCTTCAAATCCATAGCAAACTCCAGCTTCACAGTGTTAGGATTTGTAAGCCGACACAGCAACACTAAGTATGTCATCAGATTCCGGTAAGTCCTTTGAGTGAGTCACCAGATCCTTCTGAAAGACAAGTTTTCATCCTGCCTCTCTCTAGAAAGGGGCCTCCCCTGGATCTTCTCACCATGGTATGGGTTCCTCCATACCGGGCAGGACAGCCTCAGGACCACCTCAGCATATGTAGGCCTCTGGGCCAAACACAGGCAAAAAGACCACGCCCATCAATTGTGTCAAAAATATGTATCCTTTCCCAGAATGCATCAGTGGTAGAAAACCTGCAGTATTAGTGCCACCTATAGGCGACATTGGGAAATTCACACCCTCACTGGGCTTAGAGAAAAACAACAGCTTGAATTTGAAAATTATAATAATAACAACACCAACAACATTAAGATCAAGATCTTTCTAGCAGGACTGGTACATTTTTCCCTATTTTCTTTCGTTTTTATCCTCTGCTCTTGCTCCTCCTCCACCGGGCCTGCTGCCTGACTTCAGGAATATGAGGGTGCTCCCTGTGCCTGCTAGGATGTATAGGGGCACATTTCAACTTTGTGCGCGCTCTGATTTGATCTACAAGCAGCCCCTCACAGTGACACACAGGTAGTGCAAGAAATACAGAACCAAATCCAAAGCCTCTGCCAGTCACCCCTGTGGAAGAGGAGGAGAGGTGTGGATCTGATTCAGTGCATATGTGTAGTGCTGGGAGTGGCTGCAAATTATTATTATACAGAATTTATAGCAGTGTTTTACAATATAAGGAGGAACGGTACAATTACAATACAGTAGAAATAGGAGTGCCCTGCTCATGGAGCTTACAATCTAAAGGGAGAGGGAGATAGTTCAAAAGGTGGAAAGGGGTTGGTCTGGTGGAGGTGACTCAAGTATGGCTTTTTGGGTGGAGGTGGAGTAGACATACAGTGCAGAAAATAAGTTTTTGAACACCCTGCTATTTTGCAAGTTCTCCCACTTGGAAATCATGGAGGGGTCTGAAATTGTTATCGTAGGTGCATGTCCACTGTGAGAGACATAATCAAAAAAAAAAAATCCAGAAATCACAATGTATGATTTTTTTAACTATTTATTTGTATGATACAGCTGCAAAGAAGTATTTGAACACCTGAGAAAATCATTGTTAATATTTGGTACAGTAGCCTTTGTTTTCAATTACAGAGGTCAAAGTTTCTTGTAGTTTTTCACCAGGTTTGCACACACTGGAGGAGGGATTTTGGCCCACTCCTCCACACAGATCTTCTCTAGATCAGTCAGGTTTCTGAGCTGTCGCTGAGAAACACAGAGTTTGAGCTCCCTCCAAAGATTCTCTATTGGGTTTAGGTCTGGAGACTGGCTAGGCCACGCCAGAACCTTGATATGCTTCTTACAGAGCCACTCCTTGGTTATCCTGGCTGTGTGCTTCGGGTCATTGTCATGTTGGAAGACCCAGCCTCGACCCATCTTCAAAGCTCTAACTGAGGGAAGGAGGTTGTTGCCCAAAATCTCGCAATACATGGCCCCGGTCATCCTCTCCTTAATACAGTGCAGTCACCCTGTCCCATGTGCAGAAAAACACCCCCAAAGCATGATGCTACCACCCCCATGCTTCACAGTAGGGATGGTGTTCTTGGGATGGTACTCATCATTCTTTTTCCTCCAAACACGGTTAGTGGAATTATGACCAAAAAGTTCTATTTTGGTCTCATCTGACCACATGACTTTCTCCCATGACTCCTCTGGATCATCCAAATGGTCATTGGCAAACTTAAGACGGGCCTTGACATGTGCTGGTTTAAGCAGGGGAACCTTCCGTGCCATGCATGATTTCAAACCATGACGTCTTAGGCCTCGTACACACGAGAGGATATGTCCGCTGAAAACAGTCCGATGGACCGTTTCAGCAGACATCTCCGATCGTGTGTATGGCCTAGCGGACAGATTTGTCCACCCGACAGATTTCAAAGCATGCTTTGAAATCTATCCGGTGGGAATCTGTCCGCCCGACATGTCTGCTGGTTAGTACACTTACCAGCAGACATGTCGTCCCGCTCCGCCGCCGCACCGCCGCCGAATGGATTCGGCGCATGCGCGAAAGTGTTTTACTTCCTGGTGCGGTGACGTGGCGGCGTCAACGTCACCGCCACGTCACCGACACGTCACCGCGCCGTCCGCCAGCGGGGAATTTGATCCGATGGTGTGTACACGCTATCGGATCAAACTCCAGATCGGACATATCCGATGGAAATGGTCCGCGGACCGTTTTCATCGGATATGTCCGATCGTGTGTACGAGGCCTTAGTGTATTACCAACAGTAACCTTAGAAACGGTGGTCCCAGCTCTTTTCAGGTCATTGACCAGCTCCTCCTGTGTAGTCCTGGGCTGATTTCTCACCTTTCTTAGGATCATTGAGACCCCACGAGGTGAGATTTTGCATGGAGCCCCAGTCCGAGGGAGATTGACAGTCATGTTTAGCTTCTTCCATTTTCTAATGATTGCTCCAACAGTGGACCTTTTTTCACCAAGCTGCTTGGAAATTTCCCCGTAGCCCTTTCCAGCCTTGTGGAGGTGTACAATTTTGTCTCTAGTGTCTTTGGACAGCTCTTTGGTCTTGGCCATGTTAGTAGTTGGATTCTTACTGATTGTATGGGGTGGACAGGTGTCTTTATGCAGCTAATGACCTCAAACAGGTGCATCTAATTTAGGATAATAAATGGAGTGGAGGTGGACATTTTAAAGGCAGACTAACAGGTCATTGAGGGTCAGAATTCTAGCTGATAGACAGGTGTTCAAATACTTCTTTGCCGCTGTATCATACAAATAAATAGTTAAACAATCATAAATTGTGATTTCTGGAATTTTTTTTTTGGACTATGTCTCTCACAGTGGACATGCACCTACGATGACAATTTCAGACCCCTCAATGATTTCCAAGTGGGAGAACTTGCAAAATAGCAGGGTGTTCAAATACTTATTTTCTGCACTGTATAAGCTTACAGTTCAAAAAGGAGGTGTGCACAAAGTGGAGACTGCGACACCGTCCCTGGTTGGTGAGAATACTGCTCTGGTTCTTGCTTTAGCTACTCACGGTGGTCCCTGGTAACAAGGTGGATAGTCCCTTAATGATGACTGCTTCCCCTCTACCTCCGACCACTGCTGGCAAAATTGTCACTTTTGGTTGGAGTGCAAGCCACAGTCCTAACCCTGTGCTGCTCTCTTGCTCCTGGATAGGCCCACAGACAGCCTAGCAGATATGCCTCAGGCTCTGGCCTAGCAGCCCCGGGGCAGTACAACACACGTCCACCCAGACAGCCGTCCCAGTGGCACAGAACCCCCGATCACCTGACATCACCCATATAAATAGGCTCTCCCAGCAGGCCAAGGGACCAAGAAAATACCTGCTAATTCATTCCTAATCTGTTCTTGCAATGCCCTTATCTTATTTACTGCCACCAGATACCCGACCATCTAGTGACAGAAGAGAGAAGTGCAGCAATTCCAGAATTAGGGTGAAATCAATTGACCTCCTAACAATTGGCCAAGGCAACTATCACTTGGCAAATAAATTTACTAGCAACCTTGCCTAAACATCAGGGTGCTACAAATAAATATAGTATGTGGACATCTGTGATGCTGTTTGGATGTTTTGAAAAAAGCTGGATGTCACCATGGCAGAGGCCATGTTGGTACACCCTGCACTGTTCAGCGCTAATCCTTTCAAAATTACACATCCAAGCAGCATCGCACATGTCAATATACTATATATTGAATTTTTTTCCACAATATACTATATTTAATTATATACACTCCCTTTATTGATAAAATTACTGTCAAATTCAAGACGTAGCTGGGTGTAGTAAGATGTCCGCTGCTTTCTTCTGACTGCAGATGTTCCGTCAGATGAGCCAAACTGGTAGTGGTGGACACATGCGCAGCTGACGGAACGTCACTTCCATTACCTAATCTGACGGATCTCCCTTTTTGATAGAACACCCACAGGTACAGGGAGCAACCCAAATACCTGAACTCAGGCAGTGCAGCCACTGGACAGTATGAGGAGCAAGCACAGAGGAAAATAAAATAAAATAATATAAGCATCTCATTATAAACCGTCTTTAACCACTTAACGACCGCGCCATAAACAAATAGCCAAATAACTCTGGGAGAGTGCACATTGATGTCCTCCCAGAATTGAGCTCCTGCACGCCCCCTGGGGAGCGCACCCGGGAGTATCTGTGACTGCCGTGAACTAGCGTATCACAGATCATGGTAAATAGCCGCTGACATAGCTTGTAGACTCTTTAACTTTCACAAAGACCAAATAATATACACTCATTTTGGTTATTTTTACCAAAGATATATAGCAGTATAAATTTTGGCCAAAATGTATAAAGAAAATTTACTAATTGCAAAAATGTATAACAGAAACAAAGAAAATTTTATCTTTTTACAGAATTTTCAGTCTTTTTTCTTTTATAGCGCAAAAAATAAAAACCCAACAGTGATTAAATACCACCAAAAGAAAGCTCTATTTGTGTGAAAAAAGGACACACGTTTCATATGAGTACAGTGTTGTATGACTGAGTAATTGTCATTCAAAATGTGAGAGCACCGAATGCTGGAAATTGGTCTGGTTAGGAAGGGGGTTTAAGCCGCTCGGTTGTTATACCGGAGGAGTGGGAGGGGACATCCCCCTCCCGCCCCCTTCCCCCGCTCTTACCGAGTATCCCATCCCACCGGGAGACCCTATCAGTGATGTGCCACTTCTGGCATCTAGAGACAGACTGGCACAAAGCGGGAAATGGCTTTGTTCCAGTCTCCTGTATGTAAACACGGAAGCGACATCACAACAACGCTTCCGGTTCACTCAGCTGCCATTGGTGCCATTTAAAAAAAAAAGTACAGTATTCACACGTTTTTGGCGATCTGAATAATTTGAAGTGCAAAGGAGGAATATGGGGTCTTTTAGAACTCCGATCCCTCCATAAAGAGTACCTGTCACCACCTATTACTGTCACAATAATGTTTACATTCCTTGTAACAGCAATAAAGATGATAATTTTCTTTTTAAAACACAATGTAAAAAAATAAAACAGAAATAAAATAAATAAGAAAACATTTTTAAAATCCCCCCTGTCCCCGCGACCTCGCCCAGCAAAGAAAACGCATACGCATATGTAAACGGTGTGCGAGAGCAATAATTCTAGCACTAGACTTCCTCTGCAACTCTAACCTGGTAACCGTAAAAAATATTAAGCGCCGATTTTTAGGTACTTTAGTTTGTCACCATTTGATGGGTGTGCGCAATTTCCAAGTGTGACATGTTTGGTATCTATTTACTCTGAGTAACATCATCTTTCACAGTATATTATTTATTATTATTATTATTATACAGGATTTATATTGCCAACAGTTTGCGCAGTGCTTTACATCAGGGAAGACAGTACATTCACAATACAAATCAATACAGGGGGATCAGAGGGCCCTGCTCGTAAGAGCTTACAATCTAGAAGGGAGGGTCAAGTGGAACAAAGGGCAGTAGCTGTGGGGGATGATCAGATGGACTCAAATGAAAAATGCAGTTGCTATGTGTGGGAAGGGTAGGCTTCTCTGAAGAGGAGGGTTTTCAGGGATCCTCTAAAAGCTAATAGAGAGGGAGATAGACAGATAGATTGGGGTAAGGAGTTCCATAGGCTTGGAGAGGCTATGGAAAAGTCCTGGAGACGAGCATGGGAGCAGGTGATGAGAGAGCTAGAGAGTAGGAGGTACTGAGAAGAACGAAGAGAACGCTTAGGTTGGTATTTAGAGACTAGATCATTGATGTAGCTGGGGGCAGAGTTGTGGATGGCTTTGTAGGTAATTGTTAGTAGTTTGAATTTAATTTGTTGGGTGAGCGGAAGCCAGTGGAGGGATTGGCAGAGAGGAGCAGCAGAGACAGAGCGGTTGGTAAGGTGGATGAGTCTGGCAGCAGCGTTCATGATGGACTGAAGGGGGATAGAGTATGCAGAGGTAAGCCGGTGAGAAGGGAGTTGCAGTAATCGAGGCGAGAGATGACCAGGGAGTGAATTAATAGTTTTGTGGTGTCATTGGAAAAGGGGCGTATTTTGGAGATGGTGCGAAGGTTCAGGCGGAAGGTTCATGTGATTTTATGTTCATTTTGCGCAATCACCCATTTATTATTTGAATACTGTTAGGTGTTGTGTATGCACTTTTGTGTTTGCTGCATTATTGTCACTGTTTTAGATAGATCTTGTATTAGCGCAGAAGCCTCACTTGCTTAATATATATATATATATATATATATATATATATATATATATATATATATATATATATATATATATATATATATATATATATATATATATAATGTTTGGGGGTTCTAAGTAATTTTCTAGCAAAAAAAAAGATTTTAACTTGTAAACACCAAATGTCAGCTATAAGTCATGAAAGGTTATCAGTGTAAGAAAGTAGATTGTAAGTGCTTCTCCCACATAACTCACAGCCTTGCAGCCACTGCAGGAATAACGGCGCTGGAGGGGATGCTGCAGTCCATGCCTGGCGTCCTCTGTCTCCTGCTGGTGAATGTTGTCTATGCTGTCATAGCAACCATGGGGGCGGAGCCGGGTGTGCACTACATTTAGGAAGGGTGTGCCTCCTTTTTCTTACCAGTCATATCACATATAGAAGGTATCATAATTCACAATGACATACATGTAATCATAAATCTCTAGGAAGAATTCCCTAAGCTTTAAGGCTTTAATAATACGTTGGTCCGAGGACTACAACAAAATGGCTCCTGTGTTGCAGACATACTTGGTAACACGTTGTCTCTGGAATGGGCAGAGCAGAGTCAGCAGTATCCTAGTAACAGGCTCATGGTGAATGATGTCAGAGGAAGGCGACAAGAAATGTTGTAGTGACAGCTATTGGTAGAGGGAAGGTCGTTCTCAGGGATGGATAGAGCTGCGGGGCTCCGGATCAAACAGCTGTGCTCCGGCCTCCAGAGAGCAGGTACAGATCACAGTGTGATGTATGATAGATCTCATGTACAGATCACAGTGTGATGTATGATAGATCTCAGGTACAGATCACAGTGTGATGTATGATAGATCTCATGTACAGATCACAGTGTGACGTATGATAGATCTCATGTACAGATCACGGTGTGATGTATGATAGATCTCATGTACAGATCACAGTGTGATGTATGATAGATCTCATGTACAGATCACGGTATGATGTATGATAGATCTCATGTACAGATCACAGTGTGATGTATGATAGATCTCATGTACAGATCACGGTATGATGTATGATAGATCTCATGTACAGATCACAGTGTGATGTATGATAGATCTCAGGTACAGATCACAGTGTGATGTATGATAGATCTCAGGTACAGATCACAGTGTGATGTATGATGGATCTCAGGTACAGATCACGGTGTGATGTATGATAGATCTCAGGTACAGATCACGGTGTGATGTATGATAGATCTCATGTACAGATCACGGTATGATGTATGATAGATCTCATGTACAGATCACGGTGTGATTTATGATAGATCTCAGGTACAGATTACTGTGTGATGTATGATAGATCTCATGTACAGATCACAGTGTGATGTATGATAGATCTCATGTACAGATCACAGTGTGATGTATGATAGATCTCATGTACAGATCACAGTGTGATGTATGATAGATCTCAGGTACAGATCACAGTGTGATGTATGATAGATCTCATGTACAGATCACAGTGTGATGTATGATAGATCTCAGGTACAGATCACAGTGTGATGTATGATAGATCTCAGGTACAGATCACAGTGTGATGTATGATAGATCTCAGGTACAGATCACAGTGTGATGTATGATAGATCACAGTGTGATGTATGATAGATCTCAGGTACAGATCACAGTGTGATGTATGATAGATCTCAGGTACAGATCACAGTGTGATGTATGATAGATCTCAGGTACAGATCACGGTGTGATGTATGATAGATCTCATGTACAGATCACGGTGTGACGTATGATAGATCTCAGGTACAGATTACGGTGTGATGTATGATAGATCTCAGGTACAGATCACAGTGTGATGTATGATAGATCTCAGGTACAGATCACGGTGTGATGTATGATAGATCTCATGTACAGATCACGGTGTGACGTATGATAGATCTCAGGTACAGATTACGGTGTGATGTATGATAGATCTCAGGTACAGATCACAGTGTGATGTATGATAGAACTAAATCACATTGCTGTGTAATGATCAGAAGCACTTTATTAAAACATTTATACATACAAACTCTACAATGACGGTACACATCAGAATGCACAGTATAACACAGGGTTAATCTGGATTGTGTAGTAGTGATCATGGGGTGTCACAGCAACGCAGCTCGCTTCTACAGGAAAGTGCAAAGACAGCTAGTTCAGCTTTTTAAAAAAACAGAGTGCGGGTGTGATAGAAGAGTCGGTCAGAGAGTGCGGACGTGATAGAAGAGATGGTCAGAGAGTGGGGACATATTAGAAGAGACTGTCAGAGAGTGCGGGTGTGATAGAAAAGATTGGTCAGAGAGTGCGGACATGATAGAAGAGATGGTCAGAGAGTGCGGGTGTGATAGAAGAGATGGTCAGAGAGTGCGGACGTGATAGAAGAGATGGTCAGAGCGTAGGGACATATTAGAAGGGACTGTCAGAGAGTGCGGGTGTGATAGAAGAGATTGGTCAGAGAGTGCAGACATGATAGAAGAGATGGTCAGAGAGTGCGGACATGATAGAAGAGATGGTCAGAGAGTGCGGACATGATAGAAGAGATGGTCAGAGAGTGGGGGCGTGATAGAAGACATGGTCAGAGAGTGCAGGCGTGATAGAAGAGATGGTCAGAGAGTGCGGACGTGATAGAAGAGACGGTCATAAAGTGCAGGCGTGACAGAAGAGACGGTCAGAGAGTGCGGGGCTGATAGAAGAGCTGGTCAGAGAGTGCAGATGTGATAGAAGAGACGGTCAGAGAGTGGGGATATTATAGAAGGGATGGTCAGAGAGTACGGACGTCATAGAAGAAACGGTCAGAGAGTGGGGACACAATAGAAGGGACGATCAGAGAGTGCAGGTGTGATAGAAGTGACGGTCAGAGAGGCAGGAGACTTTCAGAGACTGTGACCATGCTATAGCAGTTGTTGGAGACTAGGTACATACTTTAGGAGACAGTCATACACTGGAGACATATTCCACGAGTGAGGCTGTTAGAAAGCACTGCTATAACAGGGCAATAGGGAAACACAGATCTAGCCACGTACGGGACCCCGAAAACCAATCACCGCCTTCAAGATTTGTGTGAGTGAAATCAAAAATGTATGTCCTTAGAAATCTTGAAGGTAGTGATTGGTTTTCGGGGTCCCGTACGCAGCTAGGCTCCCAAAAAGTCCCACACATGTGGTATCCTCGTACTCAGGAGAAGCAAGAGAATGTATTTTGGGGTGCAATTCCACATATGAGGGGTGTATGCTTTGCGCGTGGGTGTAAGCGTTACTGGCACTAACTAGCTACCTAGCGGCACTAGCGACACTAATACAGTGATCAGAAAAACGATCGCTTAGTGACGCTGGCAATAGGGGGTGAAAGGGTTAACTCTAGGGGCAATCAGGGGTTAAAAACTTTATTTAAAAAATGTATGGGGGTACCTAACGCTATAAAAACCTGGCGGGCGAACCTCAAAAAATAACTAGCTACCTAGCGGCACCAGCGACACTAATACAGCGATCAGAAAAACGATCGCTTAGTGACGCTGGCAATAGGGGGTGAAAGGGTTAACTCTAGGGGCAATCAGGGGTTAAAACCTTTATTAGAAAATTTATGGGGGAACCTAACGCTATAAAAACCTGGCGGCGAACCTCAAAAAATAACTAGCTACCTAGCGGCACCAGCGACACTAATACAGCGATCAGAAAAACGATCGCTTAGTGACGCTGGCAAAAGGGGGGTGAAAGGGTTAACTAGGGGGTGATCAAGGGGTTAAAACCTTTATTGGGGGAGTAGGGGGCTACCCTGGACCTAAAGGGGCCTAACACTAACTGCCTGTCACACTAACTGTCACACTGACACTAAATGCAGTGATCAGTAAATAAATGATCACTGCTATTAGTGACACTGTAATAGGGGGCTGGGGGGGGGGTGACTGGGGGGGATATGTGTGCCTATGTGTAGTGTGTCAGTGTGGTGCTTGGTGCTACTCACTGTTGTGATGTCTCCTCTCCTCTGCCGGACGAAAATACCGGCGGGAGGAGAGTTGACATCACTTCCTCCTTGCCTGTGTTTACAGTTCAGGCAGAGGAGGAAGCTGATTCGCTGGGAGCGATCGCGCGGACAAAAACGAACAGCTGCCCCCTCATCCCGGATCGCTTCCAGACACTTACCGGCCACCGCATGTAGTGGAGGGGATCCAGATCGGACCCCCGACCCGCTAGAAGGCAGGGACATACATGTATGCCCATCTGCCTGTACGTGCCATTCTGTGGACGTACATATACATGCGGCGGGCGTTAAGTGGTTAAAACATCGTGAAAAAATAGAGCATGTTCGAAAAAAAATTGGTCTTTTTTAAGAACGTGGAAAATGCTCTGAAGCCCACACACGATCGTTTAAAATGACATTTTTAAAAACCGTTGTTTTTTACAACCCGAAAAATGATCGTGTGTATGCAGCATTAGAATAGCAGAAAAAAGCTTGAAATTTGAAAGATGAAACAAATGTGTCAGTTTATTCGGCTTTGAGGTGCCTCTTTTCTCTTTTATACTCAGTTGTGACATGACGCTACTTTTATATCAAGTCCAACTTTATTAAAAAAAATTAGCTTGTCTTGTAAAACGCTCTCAAACCAAGGTTTACTGTAACATGAAAAAAAAAAACACAGATAAAAAAAAATGTTGCCTAAAAAAATGTGTCTTTTAACCACTTAAGGACCGCCGCATGTACATTTACGTCGGCAGAATGGCACGGACAGGCACATCAACGTACCTGTACGTGGCTGCCTTGACGTTGGTTCGGGGGTCCGATCGGGCCCCCCCCCCAGTACATACGGCGTTCCGGTTTGCTGTAGGAGCGATCCGTGCTGAGGGGGCGGCTGTTCGTTTTTGTCCGCCCCCTCCGGATCGCTCTCAGCCAATGCGCGCGCTCCCTGCAGTGTCACTTCCTCCTCCTGTGTAAACACAGGAAGA
The DNA here is from genome assembly GCA_029574335.1 of Rana kukunoris. NCBI lineage: Eukaryota > Metazoa > Chordata > Amphibia > Anura > Ranidae > Rana > Rana kukunoris. The sequence goes on from CM056054.1 coordinate 66,414,255, forward strand.
GGGAAGTGATGTGATCTCTCCTTCAGCGTTTTTTTCAACCGCCGCTGAGGAGAGATCACATCACACTGTAAGTCTGCGCAACACTACACTGACACCAGGACACGCAGGCACATTAAACCCTTGTGATCACCCACCCCTCTGTCATATATGTACTGATCACTGCATTTAGTGTCAGTGTTACAGGCAGTTAGTGTTAGGTCCAGGGTAGCCCCCGTACCCCCCCTAATAAAGTTTTAACCCCTTGATCAACCCCCTAGTTAACCCTTTCACTCCCTATTGCCAGTGTCACTAAGCGATCATTTTTCTGATCGCTGTATTAGTGTCGCTGTTCCCGCTAGGTAGCCATGTGGCTAAATAAATTTTGGCCTAAATGTTTGACTAAAATTTAGTTTATTTGATTTTTCTTATAACAAAGAGCAAAAAAAATATATTTTTTTTTTTCAAAAATGTCGCTCTATTTTTGTATATAGCGCAAAAAATAAAAATCGCAGAGGCGATCAAATTCCGCCAAAAGAAAGCTCTATTTGTGGGAAGAAAAGGATGCAAATTTTGTTTGGGAGCCACGTCGCACGACAACGCAATTGTCTGTTAAAGCGACGCAGTGCCGAATTGTAAAAACCCCTTGGGTCATTTAGCAGCATATTGGTCCGGTCCTTAAGTGGTTAAACATTGTGTCACATGACCCATGAAGGTAGATATCTAGCCTGTAGCTAGTACAGAGAAGCTATGTTATAACAACGTTGGAGTGATGTTGCTTGTCTGGGACCATTGCCTGTCTGTCTCATACCTGAACTATACAAAATGTAAATTCTAAAAAAATCTTAATGATATTATTCAGTTTTTCTACTGTACTTTAAATCCAAGGTGTAAAGCAACAATGCTGCTTATCGGTGTGTGCCGTGCCAGCCAGACAGTGCAGCTCAGTAGGCTACACAGATGACGGAGATAGAGCATTGCTGGATCGTGTAATAAGAGTGGATCACGCTGGGGAATATGGAGCGAATCGCATCTATGCTGGGCAAATGGCCGTATTGGGCAGATCATCTGTAGGACCCATCATTCAGGTTAGTGAATGTACAGATATTATTTACAGGCTACGTCTTATATGTCTATGGTAGCCCTGGAACAATAGAAGCAAGGCTTGGTTCTGATTGCTATACAGTAGAGTGAGCCTTCCTTCAAAGGAGATAATACGTAATAAAGGTGCAGTGTAGGTGAACCTTGTTCTGGTTCTAGGCTGCTACCGCTCTGATCGCGACAGTAAGTTCACTCGGCAGGTGATGACGGAGCTATCAACTCGTAGTGCTGCTAAGATTTGACAGTCTTCATGAAGCCCTAACATACAGTAGGTCTCCTATTGTATCTCATTGTGATCCTAAAAACATTCACTGCTCCAGGCCTGAGGAAGAGGGAGGCCTTTACCCGAAACATGTTGGCTTTACTTGATGCTCCTAATTGATAAACATTTCAAAAAGACCTATGAATTTTTGTACTAGGCTCTTCTCAAAACCCACCCCAGAGGCTACTTCTTAGGTTGACATGCATTTTAAAGAGGAGGTCCACCCAAATTTTTTTTTTTTAAAAGCCAGCAGCTGCTAATAGTGCAGCTGCTGACTGCACTTACCTATCCAATGTGCCCGCGATGTTGGCAGCTGAAGCCGAGCAATCGCTCGTCCCTCAGCTGCGCCCACTGCCATCCTTGGTGAGGGAAATAGTAAGTGAAGTGTTGCGGCTTCACTGCCCGGTTCCCTACTGCGCATGTGCGAGTAGTGTGGTGTTCCCTCAGGCCGCGTACACACGATCGAACATGTCTGCTGAAACTGGTCCGCAGACCAGTTTTAGCGGACATGTTCGATCGTGTGTACGGCCTATCCGACCGTTTTCCAGCGGACAAAAATTTCCAAACATGCTTGAAAACATGTCCGCTGGAAACCATCGGACCAAAATCCCCCGCATGCGCAGAATCAAGTCGACGCATGCTTGGAAGCATTGAACTTCGTTTTTTCATCACGCCGTTGTGTTCTACATCACCGCGTTCTGGTCCGAGGGCATTTTGGTCCGATGGTGTGTATGCACATCAGACCAACAGACCACTTCAGCCTGGTCCGATGAAAACGTTTCCTCGGACATGTCTGATCGTGTGTACAGGGCCTTACTGGTCCCGCTTTCTAATCAGAACAGTGTGTTTACCAGGAGATAGTTGGGGGGGGGGGGGGGAGGGTTGTTGAAGTGGCGAGTCTATGCCCGGAAGTGGGTGCAAATACCTGTTAGACAGGTATCTGCACCCCCCTCCCCCTGAAAGGTGCCAAATGTGACATCGGAGGGGGGGAGGGTTCCAAAAAGCGGAAGTTTAATTTTTGGGTGGAACTCCGATTTAATGGTCTCTTTATGGAGCTTGTCATTATACTGAAAATAAAGTAAACACTAAAATACAAGTAAAACGTAATGGAAGTACTATAGAAGTACCTATGATAATTATAACCATTTCCATTATTTATTTAACAGTCTAAAGTTTGAGATTAGTGTGCTTCAACGATGCAAAGTCCTCAAAACCAAGTCTTGCTTTTTTATTATTTTCATGCGGTTAGACTGCATAAATGCAATCCTCTGCATGCAGAATTTATTCTGGCCATTGGAATGACTGAAAACATTTTCATGAGCTTAACATGTAGGCTGGCATTGATCACTATCTGAAAATCCTACTTACCTGGCTGTCTTACTGACTGGTTTGGCTTTCACCTGATGAATCTAGCCGTTTTTAACCCAGATCAAGTGGTCTGCTTGCTTGTTCTGGGTTAGTGGCTCAGATCGTATTGAAGCCAGAGGGAAGCGTAACAACTACTCAATAGCGATGAACTAGGGCGTATTCAGACATAAGCGCGAGCCTGCGTTTTTTAGCGTTTTCTACGTTGGTGTTTTTTTTTCTTCTCAATTGATCAAAAAAGGCTGGTGAGCCACACTTTTCAGCGTTTATCTGAGTTTTTGATGTTAAAGCGTTTTTTTTTTTTCAGCTTGTTTTAATGCCAAAAAACGACCTTAGCCAAAAACTGCTGATAACAGCCTATGTGTGCATGAACACATAGGATAACATGCTGGGGAGTTTGACAGTAGAAAAAAAACAGCCAAAAACAGCTGCTGTAAAAACAACCATTGAAGCCTAATACAAAATCATAAAATCGTTTTGCCAACACAGTGCATCATATCCAGAATTGGTGATCCTTTGTGGCCCGATGTGTTTCCTGGACTTAGTCCACTTACTTGGGAGTCATTACTACATTTATACACCAGATAATCTAAATAAAATAACATCCATTAGTATTACAGTATAGTATAATATGACATTTAACATCCCGCTGAACAAATATAAATGGAAACCCAGAGTGTGCCGATAAGGGTAGAGGGGACCTGGACAGAGGGCAAAGGTGGGGACCCCCATCACCTAGACCCCCATCTAGTCCCGCTCCACTATACATTTTCTGTATGATGCACTGCTTATAGGGATGTGGCACTCTAGCTTCCCATAAGCATTTGGTATTACCTATTTTAGTTTACCTTACACAAGGCAAATATCCCTGATGTGGTAATGGATTGATTCAATTAAACATTGACCACTTCCCGCCCGGTCAATAGTATATTGACGTCCGGGAAGTGGTTGTGTTATCCTGACTGGACGTCTATTGACCTCCAACAGGATAACGTGGGGGCGCGCAGTGCAGCTATCGGTGATGCGGTGTGTCGGTCTGACACCCCGCATCTCCGATCTCGGTAAAGAGCCTCCGGCGGAGGCTCTTTACCACGTGATCAGCCGTGTCCAAACAGGAAGAGCCGTTGATCGTCTCTTCCTCACTCACGTCTGACAGACGCGAGTAGAGAAGAGCCGGTCGGCGGCTCTCCTGACAAGGGGGGTTTCGTGCTGATTGTTTATCAGCGCAGCCCCCCCTCGGATGCCAACACTGGACCACCATGGAAGACGCCAGGACCACCAGGGAAGGGGGCAACAATGAAAAAAACAATAAAAAAAATGAGAATAGGTGCCAATCAGTGTCCACAAATGGGCACTGACTGGCACAATATGGGATAAACAAGTGATGCCATTAGTGCCACCCCTCAGTGCCCATTAGTGCCACCCCTTAGTGCCCATTAGTGCCACCCTCAGCGCCCACCTATCAGTGCCCATCTGTGCCAACCATAAGTGCTACCCATAAGTGCCGCCTAGGAGTGCCCATCAATGTCGCCTATGAGTGCCCATCAGTGCCACCTCATTGGTGCCCATCAGTGCCACCTCATTGGTGCCCATCAGTGCCACCTCGTCGGTGCCCATCAGTGCCGCCATATCAGTGCCATAATTGAAGAAGAAAATTTACTTATTTACAAAAAAAAAGAACAGAAACAAATAAAAACTTTAATTTTTTTTCATTTATTTTGGTCTTTTTTAGTTATTGCGCAAAAAATAAAAATCGCAGAGGTGATCAAATACCACCAAAAGAAAGCTCTATTTGTGGGTACAAAATTTAAAAAAAAATTGTTTGGGTACAGTGTAGCACGACCACGCAATTGTCATTCAAAGTACGACAGTACTGAAAGCTGAAAATTGGCTTGGGCAGGAAGGTGCGTAAGTGCCTGGTATGGAAGTGGTTAATATACATTTGAAAGTGTCTAAAATATATCTGAAATTATTACCTAAAGTTACGTTAGCTACAGCTTCTCTCAGTGTTACCAATGTATATTTTACAGCATATGTGGAACCAGGAGAAAGATCATTTAAAAAAGTTTGATGAACTTATGGTTGCAAACAGGGTCCGGCCCACCATCCTGCTGCCGTTGTGGAATGTGGCTGGATTTGTATTAGGTAGGCTACGTCTGCTTTGTGTTTTAATTTCTTATCGTATTTATTTTCTGAATACATGAGCTCATAAATTGTCACATCTTGTCCCACCCAGGTGCTGGTACGGCTCTGCTGGGAAAGAATGGCGCAATGGCATGTACAGTGGCGGTAGAAGAGACTATATCAAACCACTATAACAATCAAATCCGAACTCTTATGGAAAGGGATCCTGAAAAGCACAAGGAATTACTACAGGTGCTTAAATAGAATTCCACTATGTAACATGTTTTTTAAAGGGTACAGGGTACATCTAAACTATTTAATTTACTCACAGAGCAGTAATACCAATTGTTTGCAGGGGGTGCGAGAGATGGCATCACCAGTTTCGGTTTTCTGTTATTACACCCCCAAGAAGGAAGGCAGAGGATTTACTGCTTAGCCTGATCTGCCTATCTGCCAATATAAGGAAAACGTACTGGCAGGACGAATGGGTACATTGAAAACATTTATACCGCAGGAAGAAAAGGACCCTCAAATTGCCAACATCCAAATTGTCATATAGGAAAGAAAGAGAAAATAGAATCCTAATTTCTCAAAAACTTGGCAGACTTTGTAGGCACAACATGGGACAATATTTTTTAAATTATAATGTCAATCTTTATTACAAAATTATTAAAAAAATGTTGCATAAAATCATTATAGCACCATCTACATTCACTAGGTCAACCAAAACCCAATCCCAAGCATGGAGATACAGATCTAGCCAAGCAGTATATATGATGTATGGAAGTGCGTCAATGGAAGTAATATATGTGTTGTTGGCGTGGATATCGGAAATCAAGTCCATAGTTCCTCTATACTTGTTAGTCAACGCGTTTTGCAAGATTTACTTGCTTCCTCAGGACTGATCTGGTGGGCTGATTGACCTTGAATGTAGGCGTATGGGCGATAGCAGATCATGGGAGCAAACACGGGGCTCCCCTCAAGGGAGGACGGGGCTAGGGGGAATGTTGTACCCAGGTCCCCACTTTTCCCAAACCAAGACCAACCACACATAGAGATTAAAAAGTAAGTTGTTAAACCACAGCGCTCCAAGAGGGGATCGCAACATAAACCAAAAGGTGTTAAAGTGGAGTTCCACCCAGGAAAACCACATTTGGCCAAAAGTTTTTAAAAAATAAATTAAAAAAAACGTGAAAAAAAAAAAAAAATACTCACCCGAAATACCTGTTGCTATGCGGAAGTCCGTAATCTGCCTCTTCCACACCGCTGTGTCTTTTCTTCTTGTCCTTCTCCTTGTGAATGGGGCGCGCTGCTTTCTGGGAACTGTGTGTGTTCTCAGGGAGCAGCGCGCCCATTCACAAGCCAGCGTGAGACTCACGCAGGCGCAGTAGGAAATGGGCAGTGAAGCCGTACGGCTTCACTGCCTGTTTCCCATAGTGTGAATGGCGGCGCGGGACCCGGAGCGATCGTGGGACCGGCATCGGAGGGGGGGGGGGGGCCGTCAGCGCGGGCGCCTAGGACAGGTAAGTGTCCTTATTCAAAGTCAGCAGCTACACTGTTAGTAGCTGCCAACTTTGAAAAAAAAATAAAAAATACGGGTGGAGCTCCTCTTTAAGATAGGATAAAGTAGAACAGAGCGTTAAACAGGTACCCCAAGATATATCAAGGGAAGGAATCAATATCAGAATCAAGATATGCGCCAAAATTTGGAGTTTCACCTTGACGCAAAAAACAAACAAAACAATCACGGATGCCTCCTACATGTAAGCTCCAGGCGAAAGCCTACAGTGCACTAATGTGAAAGGTGGGCCTCAAGTTATTGCCTGACAGGGCTTCTATCCTTTCCTCACTCTATCCATAACTAAAAACATTTTCCCCTGGAAATACACTTTAAGATGAAAACATATGTCTGATGCTAGGCTCACTGCTCTGCACCATGACTGCTCTTGCATGGCTATGGACAGCCAATCTATGAAATGAGTATAGATTTCTATAGCATCCATGGTTGATCTCTACATGTAAAGTGGTCTTTCTTTCTTTCTTTCTTTCTTTCTTTTACACCAGACAATAAAGAAGTTTCGGGATGATGAAATGGAACATCATGATACTGGACTGGAACATGACGCAGAACTGGTATGAGTCTAACTGTAATGGGAAGAAGAGCCTCTTTCACATTTTCAGCAAACCAGTTTAGTTCCTGTAAAGCTGAACTCCAGGAATTATTTGTATTGCACACTTGCATCGATCGAGCTTGGGACAGTCCAAGTATGCAGATTTCATACCGGAAGGCCCCTGGGGAGGCTGCAAATCACTAACCAGCGCTAGTAAAGGCTGCAATCTCCTGGGTCCTGCTTAGGTTTTGTGCGAGCGGCTTCCCCTCTGCACATTAACAAAAGGCTTGCTTGGCACTGCTGCCATTTTATTGAACCCTTGTATGTTCAATGAAAACAAGTCCTTCTCTGATTGGATGAGGTGGAGATTATGATGTCATGGCCCCTCCTCTCCATCTCTTTTAATCAGCAAAAGTTTTGTATTTATGTAAAAAAAAATACAAGGGTTTCCGTGAATGGCAGTGGTTCTGCACCAATGGGCTGCTACCGATGATCAGTGTTTTTGACAATGGAGGAGTCCTGCTGTCAGAATACAATGGCACATCATAGAGTTTTTCTCTATTCACCTCGCTTGTGTGGATGGGAGAATCTGAAAAAACAAGTCATCTATGACAAGGTAATACCTAGGTTTGCGGAGGCATTTAGTGAACACAAAGTCATTTTTTGGCTATTGAGGAATATCATTTTAAGGAAAGTTATTGTGCCTGGAGTTCAGCTTTAGGAATCTCGTTGTTTTGGAAGAAGCGATGAACCTCTGCTTTTATATTTGATGGGGATAAGTAGATGCTAATTAAAATGCTTAAATAAGTAATAAGTTCTTAATTAGCTCAGGTAAGCAGAAATGAAGCTCTGGAGCTTCTAAAGGTTAATAAAACCGCTAAACATTCCTCCCCGTAGAATTCAGATTCCTTCTAGCTGCAAACTGTTGTGGCATGAGCTTGTTTTCTTAGAGCGGTAATAAACTGGAAATGTAATGTATTGTAGCTTACCAATTATTCGATTTTGTGGCTGCCCCCCCCCCCCCCCCTCAGTTTTCACCTGACCATGTTGGTCAGTAACACATCTGTATCAGAATGTCCCCATTTTGGATGAAGGAGCAACAGACACATTTGGACAGCAGCATTGTCAGTCTGGGGGGAGTGTTATGCCTTGTACATACGATCGAAATTTCTAAAGAAAAAAGACTGACAGAATTTTTCTGTGTGGGCCCCATCTGACTTTCTTCTGTCAAAGTTTGGAAATAGAACATGTTTTATTTTTTTCTGATCGTCTGTGTGGAACTCAGACGGAGAAAAAAACATGCATTCTCAGAATCAAGTTGGCGCATGCTCAGAAGCATTAAACGTCATTTTTCTCGGCTCGTCGTAGTGTTTTACGTCACTGCATTTTGGGCGGTCGGAATTTGGTCTGACAGCGTGTATGCAAGACAGCTTGAACGGAAAATTCCATCAGATTTTATCCCATCGGAAATTCCAATCGTGTGTACGGGCATTAGATGTACTAGCAGATTTAAAGGCACTAAACAAATTGAAGCCAAACTCCAGCTCACACTTTTTAACCACTTACTGTCCAAAACGCGGTGACGTAAAACACTACAACGAGCCAAGAAAAATGCTTCCAAGCATGCTTCGACTTAATTCTGAGCATACACATGTGGTATCGTCTGGAGCAGGCAATTTATTTTGAGGCTTTCTATAGGCTATAGTAAAAGAAAGCAATATATTCATCTAAATATTAAAAATATTATTTTTACTATTTTGTAGCATTTTTTCTTTGATAATAATTTTTTTTTATTCAGGAGATGTGCTACCATTTACTATTAAATGAAAGCCCAATTTACTACTACTGTTTGCAGTAGTAGTACAATGAGCCAATCAGTTCTTGTGCAGAAATAAGGGAAAACAGGAGACCGGGGGGATTTGCGCCTGACTGCTTCTTCTCCTAGCACTGTCCAGTTACAGGCTGGTGTGGATCCAGAGCGACCTGGGCTCAGAGGAAGTGGGTAGAGGCAGAAAAAAAGTACTGTGGGGGAAATCCCTGTATTAAATGGGAATATTACAGCAAGATCTGGTTTTATTATTTAAAAGAGAAATGTGACCAAAGCTTTTTTGGCCATACAGTATTTCTCTTGTGGGTCACAAGAGTGCACTTACTTTTGCACTCCTGATACCCAGAATCGGCCAACAGCAGCCTAAAGCCTGTTGTCAGCTGACATGGCAGAGCCACTCCAGGCTCTGAAAAGGTTCTCACCATATTGTTGGGATCCACCCAGCTGCCTGATTGACAGCTGTCCCCGGCTCTCACCCCTTTCCAGCCTGACGTTCCAGTGAGCACTGGAGGAGTACAGTGGGAAGCAGTGACTGTGCTTTCCGCTCTGAGAGCTGAGCGATCAGTGGTTAAAAGTTAAGCAAGTGCTCCAGTAAGGCTTCATTCACATGGGGGATGGGGCATGGATAGTTTGCTCTGCAGCAGCACCCTGCTATGTCTGCATACAAAGTGGCCGATTAGCTGCCAGGCCCAGGTGAGCGGCCATTAATTTGTACAGAGCTGCTGGGGCTTCAGCTATGCAACCATGTGGATGTAATCTTAAAGCATTGACCTTTTCAGAAAAAAATTAAAAGATGAACATACACCATACAGTACAGCCATACATCCTCCTTACCCAAAAGCTCTACCCCCCACCCGGTCCCCATTACCTGCAGGGAGTCTGATCCATCAGTGCCCACACAGTGATCCTGGGATCTGAAATGCCTCCTCTTCTTCTCTGTGCAGCACTTCCAGGACAGACCAGAGCCATTCTGATTGGTCTGCACCTTCACAGTGAATCGCTTGGGTCTGTCCCATAAGCGCTGCATAGCAAAGAGGTTGAAGAATTAAGTTTTCATGTCCCTGGATTGTGGGACTGGCTGCATGGGCACTGACAGCTCAGCATCCCTGGAGGTAAGTAGGCAAGTACAACTGGGACTGGGGTGGGGATGGTGTACGGTGTTGGTTCATCCTTAAAAAAAAAAACAATTCTAAAAAGATGAACTAATGTACATTACGTACATACGATTGGAATTTCCGTCAGGATATACTCCGATGGGTTTTTCCGCCGAAATTCCGCTCAAGCTTTCTTGCATACACACTGTCGCACTAAATTCCGACCGCCAAGAACGCGGTGATTTAAAACACTACGGCGAGCCGAGAAAATTATTCCGAGCATGCGTCAAATTGTTTCCGAGCATGCATGTTTTTATTTTTTTGTCCGAAAAGCATACAGACAATCGGAATTTCCGATCAACATTTATTCCATCGGAGAAAAAGAGAACATGTCTTTTTCTAACCCTGTTGGAATTTCTGATGAAAAAAGTCCAATGGGGCATACACACGGTCAGAATATCTGATGAAAAAATTCCATCAGACTTTTTTCTTAGGAAATTCTGGCATAAGCCATTGTTTAAATCAGTTCTGGAAACAAAACAAATGTACGGTATACCACCGATTGCTTTTTGTTGTGCTGCTTTTATTTTTGTTTAACTATTTACAAGAAAATTAACAAAATAAATGTTTTCGTTTTTTTTTATGAAAAAACTATCCCATCAAAATAAAAAGCTGAATGTGGATTGTGGGTGATCAGACCTGCGATAGCCCCCCCCAGAACTGATAATTAGGCTCATTTTATCCTCAGGCACCTGCTATATGACATGCTTTGATGCCAGATGAACTAAATTTACCTCTACATCTAGAGATCATAGGTCATTGTAAAAATAGCTTGACAATCTTGTGTCTCCAAACTTCAAAGGAATAGATAAAGGACATCAACTGTTGAAGTGCTTCTGACAATGTAATACCTCTTTTCCCTGCAGGCTCCAGCTTATTCGGTGCTGAAGACTGTTATACAAGCCGGATGCCGAGCAGCTGTCTATTTATCTGAACGTGTCTAAGAAAAGGAGTTTCGGAGAGAATTTAAGCATATTCCTTTCTTCTGCAATGAAGCTGTTTTTACACAATGCATTATTGTGGTTAGGCAGCTGTCTTATACTTTAGCAAGTAATGCTTTTTGCAGTTTTATAAGTGGCCACTAGGTGGCAGTGTATGTAATTTAAGCTGAAAGCTTACATAAAAATGTATTCACAGAACCAAGTGAAGTTTTTATTTGGCCTAAATGTGAACATTTCTTATTGCATTCTTCACTGGACACTTTAAATGTCACTACAACCAAACAATATACTGTAGGTAATAAAAACTGTTAATTCTATCATTCTCCTATCTTGTATTGCTAAAATTGTCAGAACAGTAGAACTGTGATTTGGTCAATAAATTGTAATCATTTTTCTACAATGAATTTGCCTTTTTTAAAGTTATCTTTTCAAAGTATATCATTTTGAAGACCAATAGCCCAGCTCTAGGCAGCATTGGTTGCAAAATCAACATCCTGTTGGGCACAGCACCCTACACCCAATCCAGAAGACATTTTGTGATGCAGGGCGATGTTGGCTTCCGCATTGCTAATGATTTTTGGAAAGAAATACAACAGGAGGTAGGTGTGAACACTGCAAAGACAGGATAGTGGCAGATGTTGCAATGACAGCATGCTGAGTACTCATAATTCCCATGCCGCGTACACACGACTGCTTTTTCGGGTCCAAAAAAATTACGTTTTTTTTTAATGTCATTAAAAACGATCGTGTGTGGGCTTCAGAGCATTTTTCGGGTTCTAAAAAAAGGCCAATTTTTTTTCGCACATGCTCTATTTTTTCACAAAGTTTTTAACGTTGTCGTTTTTCGTGTTGTAAAAAATGGTCGTATGTGGGCTTTAACCACTTCCTTACTGGGCATGTATACCCCCTTCCTGACCAGGTGAAATTTCAGCTTGTGGCACTGCGTCACTTTAACTGACAATTGCGCTATAAACAAAAATAGAGCGACAATTTAAAAAAAAAACCAAACAATATTTTGTACTTGTTGCAATGCGACACGGCCTGTTAGAGAAGTAGAACCACCCTGCGGCCGCACAAAGTCATACGGCCGTCGGGTAGTGGTTAACAATGTGAAAAATTCGCACATGCTCAGAAGCAAGTTATGAGACGGGAGCAGTCGTTCTGGTAAAACTACCATTCGTAATGGAGTAAGCACATTCATCACGCTGTAACAGACAGAAAAACGCGAATCGTCTTTTACTAACTAGAAATCGGCTAAAGCAGCCCAAAGGGTGGCGTCATCTGAATGAAACTTCCCCTTTATAATGCTGTCGTATGTGTTGTACGTCACTGCGCTTTGCTAGAGCATTTTTTTTTTTCACGATTGTGTGCAGGCAAGACCGTTTTAATGATCAAGTTGAAAAAAAACTTTGTTTTTTTTCTAAAGCCTGAAAAACGTAGTTTTTTACAACTCGAAAAATGATCGTGTGTATGCGGCATCAAAGTATAGGAGCATAACTTGGTCTTGCACATTAAGGCAGCTACCATCCTTGTCTTTTTTATTTTATCTTTTGTAAAAGTATAGTAACTGTTCCAACATTGTTGCCCTTGTTACTTCATCTTTTTTGCGTTCATGGCTTAAATTCAAAATAGATGTATAGAGGTCGACCGATATGGGGTTTTCTCTGGCCGATGCCAAAATTTAGAAATCTGGGCGGCCGATTTTTATTTTTATTGGTGGCACTGGCTCGTGGCACTGGAAGGAAGATGGCATTAGCAGAAGGCACTTATTGGCACTGGCAGGTTGCACTGGATGGCACTGAAAGATGGTACTAGCAGGTGGCACTGATTGGCAGATGGCACTGGTTGGCACTGCAGATGGCATGTGGTACTGGCAGGTGGCACTGGGTGGCAATAGTTAGCACTGGTTGGCATTGGCAGGTGGCACTGATGGCTTTAGTTGGCACTGGTAGGTGGCACTGAATCACACTGTCAGGTGGCACTGGATGGAAGGTGGCACTAACTAGCACTGGATGGTGCCACTGGTATTGGCACTGGCAGGTGGCATTGGAGGATGGCACTGGATGGAAGGTGGCACTAATTGCCACTGGATGGTGGCACTGTTATTGGCACTGGCAGGTGGCATTGGCGGATGGCACTGGATGGATGGTGGCACTAATTGGCACTGGATGGTGGCACTGGTATTGCCACTGGCAGATGGCACTGGATGGCAAGTGGCACCAATTGGCACTGGTAGGTGGCACTGGTGCAAAAAAATGGTGTCACCCCCCTCAGTACAGACCCCCTCTCCCTCCAGTATAGACACCCCCCCTGCCCCCCGTAGTACAGACACCAGAGAGCGGTGTGTGTCCCACGAGCGTGGGCCCCCCCTCCTCTGTGGGCGTAAACAGAGGAGGGACGCCGCGCTGGGTGTACCAAGATGGCCCCGGCCCCCAGGGCTAGGCCGAAGCCACGGTCTTTCCTGATGCTGTGACCGCGGCGGGAATCCGCGGATTGGTGCCACGGTCACAGCATCAGGAAAGGCCGCAGCTTCTCTAAAACGGACAAATATCGGCCGATATATCAGTCGACCTCTAGAGATGTACCAGCATTTTTTCTTGTAGCTATAAAGTAAAAGGCCAGACTTTTTTTTAGTTTTTGTATTGTCAAAACCTCAGATTTTTATTGTTCTCTGGTTCCATGTTCGGGAGAGGTTCTCTTACATAATGTATTGGTGTCCATTGCCACAAGGTAGGTAAGTGAGTGCAAATTTTCCCAAGAGAATGTAGGTAACAATAAAAACTTGCCATCCATGTTTCCATTGAAGCTCTTTCTCTTTACTACAGGTCTGTGGATAAAGAGTACTCAGCCAGCTATAAGAACAGCCAGCCAGCGATAACTTCAACTATTCCCCACTGTGTCCAAAACCAAAAAATAAATAAAAAATGTTGGCTGGAGTTCAGGTGTATCCACTTGCAGTATATTTCAGATGGGCTGCCCACACAGGCAAAGTGACATACTGGTATGTCGCTGCCTATTTCTGGTGTTTAGCTTACGCACATGGACCCCCACCCCGACACCTGCTGTGATTGTACACAGAGGGAGTCTGTCGGCAGGTCCTGGCCAATGATTCATGGCTGGGACCTGCTGATTGGCTGTGTCCAATCCAGGGGAGTCAGGAGGGGGTGGCTAGGGGGGCTGGATCCCTGAAAAGCCCAGAGTCTCAGGAAGGCACCGTTCAGTTGTTGGCCCCGAGCGCCGCCGAGCAGGGACCGATCTGAAACGCTGAGTGCGGCCGAGTCACAGAGTAACATAGCCGGTCCCGCCTTCTGGAACCTGCAGTGCCTATGATGGACGTCCAATGCCGGGACTGTGGGACGTGTGACGTCCATCATAGTCGCTACAGGCTCTAAAAGGTGGGAATTACAATGCCGCCGCCGCGCCACATCACTGAGATCCCCGCTCGGTGTTAGGGCGGGAGAGATCAGGGCAGCGGAGGAGCGATTGGGCGAGATCTGCTAGTGACTGCAAAGATGATTGCAGAGGAGGGGGTGAGGATGACTGAAGGAGTCCGCTGTGCTGGTGTGTGTTGATGACCTGAGCTGTGCTGGGGGCGGATGGCAGAGTAAAGAGCAACCAGCAAGTGAAAGTAACTCCCGCCACACAACCCCCCCCCCCCCTCTGGTGCCAGCTTCGGACTTCGGGCTAAAGCCCCTGGTCTTTTTGCCACCTAGCAACACCCCCAGTCAGTGTCATTAGTACAGTGACAGTGTATAGCAGGGATCCTCAAACTATGGCCCTCCAGCTGTTGTAGAACTACATATCCCATGAGGCATTGTAACACACTGACATTCACAGACATGACTGGGCATGATGGGAATTGTAGTTCCTGAACAACTGGAGGGCCGTAGTTTGAAGACCCATGGTGTATAGTATCAGCACCGATCACTGTTTTATTGTCACTGCAGTTAGTCATTCCCCAGTCAGGGTCAGTTAGTGCCAAATTGGCTGCCTCACTATCAAATTTATATTTATACGTCTCTGATCACCGCCAGCGACTTATACCAAAGACCTGTTGACAGAATATATTTTAGTCTAAATTTATGAAGATTTTTTTTTTTAATTGTTTCTATTGGATATGTTTTACAGCAGAACGTTAAAAAAAAAAAAAAGAACAAAACTTTTCAGCCTTTTTTATTTTAGATAACAAAAAAACCCAGTGGTGATCAAATTCCATCAAAATAAAGCTCTATTGGGGGAAAAATTATTTAAATTTCATTTGGGTACAGCGTTGCATGACTGTGCAATTACCAGTTAATAGCAAAAAATTGCTTGGTCATGAAGGAGTAAAAACCTTCTGGAGCAGAGGTGGATATACATAGAATGCCATGCCAGGGGCAGCCGTGGTCCTAGCACTACTAATGGTCCCCCGGTACGCAGGAGGTGGGCACGTGAGAGGATATACCGCACACGCATGAGCCTGTTTGGCATGGGTGATGAGGAGGTGTATCGCCTATTCAGATTCAGCCCAGATGCAATACTTGAACTAACCACAACCCTGCAGGGTGACATCACCAGCAAGACACACCGCTCACAAGCAGTGCAGCCACTGGTGAAGGTACTGGCAACACTTCATTTCCTTGCCAGTGGATCATTCCAGCGTACAAGTGGAGTGGTGGCTGGGATGTCACAATCCTCCATGAGCAGATGTCTGCACCAGGTTGTCCCTGCAATTCTCAGACGCATGTCCCACCACATTATCAGACCCACCACTGAGGACCTGCGGCTGAAGGCAATGACAGATTTCTACAGCATTGCCAGATTCCCACGCACTGTGGGGGCCATTGATTGCACACATGTGGCACTCCAGCCCCCCAGTGCCACAGAGCACATATACCGCAATCGGAAGCATTGGCATTCCAAACACGTACAGGTGATAGCCGATGTCCAACGCCTCATATGGCACGTCCGTGCCAAACACCCCGGATCCAACCATGACAGCTACATATACAATCAGAGCCCCATCCCAACGGAATTCGAACAGAACGTGTATGGGGACAGCTGGCTGGTTGGTGAGTGACATGGGTGGCAGGCATGACTGCCTCCCCCCCATGATGCACACATCACAAGGGGCACATGCATGACTAACATCCTCCTGTCTTTTCCCTTACAGGTGACTCTGCATATGCACTGGGACCCCATCTCATGACTCCTTTACGGAACCCCCAAACCCCAGGAGAGAGAAGATACAATGCGGTACATATCCAAACTCGTGCAGTGGTGGAGCAAACATTTGGGCTCCTGAAGTCCCGTTTCCGATGCCTGGATAAGTCTGGGGGGGGTCCTATTGTATTCCCCTACCTTCGTGTGTCAGATCATCGGTGCATGTTGCATTCTGCACAGCTTTGCCATGAGAAAGGGCCTGCAGATTGACATACGTGATGACCTGACCCCCGACCCACACAGTCCCCATCTGCCAGAGGCTACCCCGTCAGCTGATGGAAGAGCAGTCAGGAGAGTCCTTGCCGTAGGCATCTTTGGACAATAAACAAATACATTGATCACACGGACAATGCACGCATGCACACCACTGAGGTCCCTAGATCACACACACCACATCCACATCACATTGGATTAGCCCAAGTCCAACATGCAGGACTTGGGAGCAGCAACGCCGCGTCAAGGCCCCAATGGTGTCGCTGTCCATTCATACACCATTCACACGTCATTCACACAGCCGTGGGGATAACTTCTCCCCAACGGCCGAGGGTGACACCCCTTATTGGCAGGAGTGCCACCCCCTCACATTCACACACCATTCACACTGTCCCCTGCACTACTGACCGTGTGCAGTTTAAATAAAAATAAAAAGCTCATAACCTAAGTAACATATACCAAAAAAAAAAAGCTCATAACCTGAGCAACATATACCAAAAAATAAAAAGCTCATAACCTGAGCATAAAAAAAAAAACACCCCAAAAAGACAGCTGCCTGGAGGGAGTGGGTGGGGGTGGGGGGGCATCTGTAGGTGGCTGATCCCCGGGTGGGCCACTCCTAGCAGGTGTGGCCTGCATGCCCTCCAAGGCCATGGCTATCTGGCCGTGGTATGAATTGGTCTGGGCCTGCATCCTCAGCTGCCGGGTCACTTGATACTGTTGGGCCCGCTGCCTCTGCCTCCCCTGGTCCCGGATGGCAGCTGTGTTGGCCTGGACGGCTGCAGTGAGGTGCCGAAGATCAGCCTGCACCTCCCCCAGGCTGGTCACCACTGCATCGCAGTTGCAGCTGACATCCTGCACTGCGTTGGTCACGGAGCCCAGGCTGTCAGCTACCCGGTCCAGGTGCCCAGCTATCTCCCCTATCTGCTGGGTCTGCCTGGCCTGGTCCCTCGCCATCTGGTCATGGACCACATCAGACACCCCCCTGGTCTTCCGGGTCGCCTTCCTGGGGCCAGGAGATGGTAGTCCCCGGGGGGATGGAGTCGCCCTTGAGGGGCTTCCTATGATGGGGGAAGGGATTTGAGAGGGCCCTGCTGAAGGGGAGGACTCCTCCAAAAATAGGACAAACTCCTGCTCGGTGACGACAGGCTCCTCCTCAACCACCTCAGCAGGTGAGGTGTGGGCACTCCCCTCCACCTCGGTGTCTTCAGTGCCCAGGGGGTCGGGCTCAGAATGCAGTTGGGGGAATGGGGTGGAATGGCCGCCGGCAGATGATGGCCCAGCTCCGTCATCTGTATATGACACAAAGCAGACACATGTTGGTAGTCCCACACACTTGGCACATGTACCCCCCCCCACATGCAACACACCAAATAGGGGATAAAAAACACTTACCAGTCCTGGAGCCTTCCTCCATGGAATCATAGCCCGGTACTCCCTCCAACTGCTCCCTTTCCAGGCAGCGGGCGACCACCTCCTCCTCCGTGGTCAGCCTGACCACACATGGGGGTCCATCCCCCGTGCCCCTCTCATGCCTCCTGATGGTGGCCACCTTGCCCCGGACTTACCGCTTCAAATCATAAATTTTTTTGGCAATGTCCGCAGCACTCCGTGTGGAATAGCCCAAACTGTTCACCCTGCCAGCAATGGACTCCAGGATGGCCTGCTTCCTGTCCCGGCCTGTCTTGCGACTTTTCTTGTCATGGAGGAACTCATTGTAGGTCGCCATAGCCGAGATGACGGCAGACAGCTCCTGGGCATTGAAGTTAAGATTTCTCCTCTGTTTGCGGGGAACGGGAGCAGCCATATCAGAGCAAAAGTAACTTCCCTGGGGGGGGGGGGACCGGATAGACTTTTGCGCCGGTCTTTTGCGGCCGCTTTTATACGCGCAACGTAAGACATTGCGCTGTCGTTTCCCATGAAGTGGTGCCGACGGAAGTTTTGAGCATGCGCACAGGGGAGCGAGTGGAGCCCTCCCTCACTGCACATGCTCCGTGGATGATGCGCTGAACGTAAGTCTCTGCGCTGGGCTCCGCCCATAATTTACATATGGCCACACCCACTTACACTTACGTCAGGTTGCGCCATCGCATTTTCGTTACTCCGCCGCAAAGTAACGAACAAGTGCTTGGTGAATACTGTACTTGACTCACTAGTTCGCGTCAGCGTAACGTATATGCGCTGCGCTACGCCGGATAAAATATGCGCGCATCTACCTGGCCCATTATGTTTCCAAAGTCTCTTTATTCTGAAGTCATGGCTGCCTATGCTGTAAAGCTTTTACCCTAACTAGCTAGATAGGGAAAGAGTGGGCTTGTACAACACATTACTCATAAATAGGTTTGAGCGAACCCGAACTGTAAAGTTCATACCAGATTTTTGGTACCTGGACCCGAACCCGAACAATTTACTGTAAGTTCGGGTTTAAGTTCGGTGTTCGGCAATGTAATGGTGCGCTGCAGGGCAGCCAATCAACATTTGTTTAACTTGTGTGACCTAGAAGCCATCACAGCCATGCCTACTAATGGCATGGCTGTGATTGGCCAGTGCAGCATGTGACCTAGCCTCTATATAAGCTAGAGGCACATAGGACAGCACTTTACTCTGCTTTAGATAGGGAGTCCTGCTTCAGAAATCAAATTACACTAGCACTGCATATATTACTGTGAGATACACCCTTTAGATACTTTTCTTCTATTGTGCTATTCAAAAAACATCCATTTAGGGGAAAAAAAATTTTTTGTAGTGTTTCCACCTTATCTGTACGTGTGAGATACACACTTTAGATACTGTTCTAATATTGTACTATTCCAATTTTTTTTATTTAGGGCGATTTTTTTTTTGGTGCGTTTCCTGCATATCTGTAGATGTGAGATACTCACTTTAGATACTGTTCTAATATTGTGCTATTCCCATTTTTTTTATTTAGGGCGATTTTTTTTGCTGTGTTTCCTGCATATCTGTACGTGTGAGATACACCCTTTAGATACTGTTCTTCTATTTTGCTATTCAAAAAACACCCATTTAGGGCAAGATCCTACACTTGAGTAAGGAATGTTTCCCCGGTCGTGGTGCTGCTGGTGGAGCTCCTGTTGCAGGGAGAGGACATGGTCAATCTGTGCCAGCTACACGCACAAGTGAAACGCCTTCCTTAGGTGCGAGTAGGCGACAGAGCCTGCAGCGGTATTTGGTGGGGCCTAATCCAGCTCTACAAATGTTGAGGCCAGGAGCAGAACAGGCGGTAGTAGATTGGGTTGCTGACAGTGCCTCCAGTTCCTTCACATTGTCTCCCAACCAGTCTTGTGCTGAAAGATCAGAGTTGGCACCTGCAGCCGATGTTTATTAGTCTTTCACCTCACCCCCTTGCAAATCAGCCAAGCAGTCTGAGCCCCAAATCATGCAGCAGTCTCTTCTGCTTTTTGATGACTCTGTTAGCAGGGTTTGCCAGGGCCATCCACCTAGCCCTGCCCCAGAAGTGGAAGAGATTGAGTGCACCGATGACCAACCACTTATGTTTCAAGATGAGTACATGGGAGGACCATTGCAGCACGTCTCGGATGATGAAGAAACACAGTTGCCAACTGCTGCTGCTTTCGCAATTGTGCAGACTAACAAGGAGGGCAGGGGTGAAGACTGGGTGGAAGATGATGTGGAGGACGATGAGGTCCTCGACCCCACATGGAATCAACGTCATGCAGGTGACCTGTGTAGTTCGGAGGAAGAGGTGGTGGTTGCACAGAGCCACCAGCACAGCAGAAGAGGGAGCAGGGTGCAAAAGCGGAGCGTCCGTCCCCTAGACAGTACACCTGCTACTGCCCAATGCAGCAAGGGACCGAGCACACCAAAGCCAGGTCCAAGGAGTTCCCTAGCGTGGCAGTTCTTCACACAATGTGCTGATGACAAGCCACGAGTGGTGCACGTATACCGGACTTACCCAGCCATTCTTGTATTTTTGATCTTTCTCACTCTTTTGGGGTGTACCCTATTTAAAAAAATAAATTAATTAAAAACAAAAACCTATGTTGGCTACCTCGTCCTTCTCCACCACCGCTTCCACCTACACCGCCAAATCCACCGCCACCTCAACCTCCTACTCCATATGGACCTCGTCCTCCTAGGTCAAGATTATTATTGTTTATTTTTATGTTATTTCCCTATCCACATTTGTTTGCAGAGTATTTGCCATGCTCTTACCAACATTTTGCTGCCATTTGCAGCCCTCTAGCCCTTTCCATTACTTTTTTAGAGACATTTTAGTACTCAAAAGTTCTGGTCCCCATTGACTTCAATGGGGTTCGGGGTCAAGTTCGTGTCCCTAACCCAGACTTTTTTTCGAAGTTCGGCCGAACCCAAACATCCAGGTGTCCGCTCAACTCTACTCATAAACTCTTTGGAAATGTACAGTTAGGTCTATGTTTTTTTCAGGTATTTATGAAAACATATTTAAACTATAGTTATATAATGGCTATGGGCTGAAAGTGCAGACTCTCAGGTTGAATTTGAGGGTATGCACATCCAAATTGGATTTAGGAATTACAGCTCTTAGGAATAGCCCCCCCCCTTTAGTTCAACAGACCAAAAGTAATTGGACAGTTGAATAAAAAGCTGTTTCATGGCCAGGGCTACTCCTTCATTATTTCTTTATCAATTAAGCAGGTAAAAGGTCTGGACTTGATTCTAAGTGTGATATTTGCATTTGGAATCTATCGCTGTGAAACCTACATCATGCAATCAAAGAAGCTGTCCATGCAAGTGAAACAGGCCAATGTAATGCTTCAAAAATGAAACAAATCCATCAGAGAGATAGCAGCAACATTTGGAGTGGCCATATCAAAAGTTTGGTACATTCAGAGGAAAGAAGAATGCACTGGTGAGCTCAGAAACATAAAAAGGCCTGGACGTCCACGGAAGCACACCAGTGGTGGATAATTGCAGAATCCCCTCTATGGTAAAGAAAAACCCATTCACATAACGGACACTCTCTCATTGTCAAAATCTGCAATCAAGAGAAGACTTCACAAGAGCAGATACAGAGGGTTTACCACAAGATGCAAACCATTCATAAGCCTGAAGAATAGAAAAGCCAGATTAGACTTTGCCAAAAAAACATCTAAAAGCCAGACCAGTTCTGGAAAAGCATTCTTTGGATGGATGAAACTAAGATTAATCTGTATCAGAATGACGGGAAGACAAAAATATGGAAAAAACATGAAACGGCTCATGATCCAAAGCGCAAAATGTAATCTGTAAAACATGTTGGAGGCAGTGTGATGGCATGGGAATTCATGGCTTCCAGTGACACTGTGCTTGTTTTTTTTTTTTATTGATGATGTGACAGAAGACAGAAGCAGCTGGATGAATTCTGTAGTTTTTAGAGATTTACTGTCAGCCCAGATTCAGCCAAATGCAGCAAAGTTGATTGGACGGCGCTTCACAGTACAGTGAGCCAAAACAACCCAGGAGCTTTTGAAGGAAAATAAGTGGAATATTCTGCAATGGCTGAGTCAATCACCTGATCTCAACCCAATTGAGCATGCATTTCATGGCAAGGCAGAAAGACCCACAAACAAAGAACAACTGAAGATGGCTACCATTAGAGCCTGGAAAAGCATCAGAAAGGAGGAAACCCAGTCTTTGGTAAAGTTCATGGGTTCCAGATTTAAGGCAGTCATTGTCAGTAAAAGATTCTTAACAAAATATAAAAAATTTACATTTTATTTAGGATTATATTAATTTGTCAAATTACATTTGAGCCCCTGAAAATGGGGGGACTGTGTATACAAATGGTTGTAGTTCCTTAAATTTGTACTTGATATTTATGTTTAACCCCTTGAATGAAAGCTGAAAGTCTGAACTTCAAATTAATTTGGATTGCTTCACTTCAATTTTATTCTGGTGGCATACAGAGCCATAAGTATGAAAATTGTGCCTGTGTCCAAATATACATGGACCTGACTGTATTAAAAAGAGTATTTACATTCCTCTGTGCTAGACACAGTTACGTGTAAATGGCACTTAACTACTTTCAGTAAAGTGCCATTTTGGAATGTTAATATGGTACTATGAATCACTTTTATGTTCCATTCTGCACTTGTTGATTTCAAATTCAAAACCTGTTAAGTTGGATACACACTGTAACATTTTCTTTAGATTTTTTCCTTTAGATTTACCAAAACCATATAATATTTTTTTTTTTTTTTTTTAAAGTGTATTTTTGTGCGTGAACTCGAGAGAGAGGAGCCGGACTGCAGGAGTTGGGAGTAGGCAGACCCTCCCCCCGGAGGCAATCGCCATCCTTCTCCATGCCCCTGGTGGCAATGGCGGGTGTGAAGGGGGGCCTCCCACTCACCCCGCCCTACCTGCTCCTCTTGGGAGCCCAACTGGGGCCCAACGGGACCCCAATGGGGCAGAGGGACTCCCCCTATGAGGGAGTGAGGGGGCCTAGCCCACCCAGCCAGCCCCGTAGGTCCTTCGCCTCTCTTTATTTTAAGAGACCGCATGGCCAAAGTGCATGTGTTTTTTTTTAAACCAATTTCGTGTGCGTGCAAGTGTGGTGGTTTTTGTGTGGGGGGAGGTGGGCGTACTAAGCACAGGCGTACCTTGCATAGCACACCCACCGGGAGCCGGGCTGAGACCACCAAACTCAATTCACATGTAGCCGAGACCGGGATCCGAACCCTTGGCTGCAGAGGTGAATGGCTTGTCAGCGCAGTGCCAATCACGTTGAGCCACCACAGCTCAGTAAAAAAAAAAAAAAAAAAAAAAAAAACCATATAATATAAGGTCTAACCTGAACATTTTAAATTTGTATGCAAACAGAAAGGCCCTTGCACTACATAGTTAAAGATAAATCTAAAGGAAATCGAGTAACAAAAGTTGTCTGCAAAAGACTTGAGACTGGGGCGTTCACCTTCCAGTAGGACAATGACCCTAAACATACAGCCAGAGCTACAATGGAATGGTTTAGATCAAAGCATATTCATGTATAATGCCCCGTACACACGACCGGTTTTCCTGACATGCCAAAACCCAACGTTTTTCCCGACGTGATTCCTCTCAAGCCTGCCTTGCATACACACGTTCAGACAAAAAAAAACGCTCGACCAAAGCGCGGTGACATCCAACACCTACGATGGCACTATAAGGCCGCGTACACACGACTAAATAAATCCGATCAAATCGGTCTGACAGACCGTTTTGATCGGATTTGTCTCCTGGGATATGTTGGTTTGATTGTGTACACACAATCAAACCAAAATCCCCGCCGGCAGACAGTGCGCTGATGTTGACGCCGCCACGTCACCGAACCAGGAAGTAAAATACTTCCACGCATGCGTCGAATCCATTCGCCGCATGTGCGGACGGACGGGTTTCAGCAGACAGATTTTAAAGCATGCTTAAAAAATTTGTCTGCTGGAAAAACCTGTCTGTTCTCCCGTACACACGATATGATTTGTCTGCTGAAACGCTCCGTCGGACCGGTTTCAGCAGATAAATTCGATCGTGTGTATGCGACCTAAAGGGGACATTCCATTCAAATGGCGCCACCCTGTGGGCTGCTTTTGCTGATCCTTGTGTTAGTAAAAGTTTGGTGAGAGACGATTCGCGCTTTTCAGCCTCGTGCTTTTCAGTCCGTTACATTGTGACGCATGTGCTATCTCTATTATGAATGCTAGTTTTACCAGAACGAGCACTCCCGTCTCATACTTGATTCTGAGCATGCACATTTTTTTCCCCTTGGAAAAGCATACACATGAGTGGTTTTCGTGATGAGAAAAAGACTGACGGGAAACATGACGGGAAAAAATAGAGCAGGTTCAAAAAAAAATTGCGGGCAGTTTTCTCGCATACATGCGACCGGTTTCCCGTCCCGATCTAAAAAATTTTTTGTAAAGGATTGGACGGTATAAAAACCCATCCATTGTCATATATTATAAATTATTTGTGATAATAAAAAAAAAAAAAAAAAAAGGGGGCTGCTTCGATACCACAGATGATGCAAAACTACCATGGAGACAAAGGAGGCATGGATCTACGATCTGCTTTCCAGTGTCTTAGTTAAAGCTGACGTGGTAAAAAAAAATGAAAAAAAAAAAAAGAAGAAAAATGTCACTCTCTAGATGTGCAAAGCTGGTAGAGACATCCCTCAAAAGACTTGCAGCTGTAATTGACGCGAAAGGTGGTTCTACAAAATATTGATTTTGGGGGGCTGAATTCAATGCACGCCACACTTTTCAGATATTTATTAGTAAAAAATGTTGTGTTTTGTGTTGGTCTATAACATAAAATCTCAATAAAATAAATTTAAGTTTTTGGCTGTAACATGACAAAATTTGGAAAATTTCAAGGGGCTCGTTACATAGTTACATAGTTATATAGTTACATAGTTAGTCAGGCTGAAAAAAGACACAAGTCCATCCAGTTCAACCATAAAAAAATAAACAAACAAAATAAAATTGTCCACAGTTTAGGCCAATATGTATTCTTCTACCTATTTTTGGTAACAAAATCGCAATAAGCGTTTATCGATTGGTTTGGGCAAAAATTATAACGTTTACAAAATAGGGGATAGTTTTTTTGCATTTTTTATTAATATATTTTTTTTTTACTACTAATGGCGGCGATCAGCGATTTTTTTTTTGTGACTGCGACATTATGCCGGACACATTGGACAATTTTGACACATTTTTGTGACCATTGTAATTTTCACAGCGAAAAGTGCTAAAAAAAATGCATTGATTACTGTGAAAATGACAATTGCAGTTTAGGAGTAAACCACTAGGGGGCGCTGAAGGGGTTAAGTGTGACCTCACATGTCCAGCCCCACCCCCCTACAGTTAGAAACACATATGACGTCAGTGATCGTCTTTCCCTATATCAAGGAACAGACAATCACTGACATTGCCACAATGAAGAATAGGGAAGGTGTGTTTACACACACCTCTCCCCGTTCTTCAGCTCTTGTGACCGATCGCGGGACACCGGCGGCGATCGGGTCCATGGGTCCCGCGAGCGCGGTCACAGAGCTTCGGACCAGCCTACGGCTGGGCTCTTAAAGAGAACATACAGGTACGTGCTTGTGTTTATATTGGTCCAGCAATGCACCAACACCTTTGCAGCCATTGAGCTACATGCTGGGTGCTTGGTGTGCTCCTGTACCTTTAAGGAGCGTTGGCTCCCCTTCAGTTCACCTGCCCCTTTCTATCTATTAACCCCCCTGCCGGTATCCCCGAGCGAGACTCGGGGTGGATTTTTTATGCAAAAATCGGTATCCCCGAGTCACGCTCGGGGTGAATATGCAGAGCCTGCAGTGCGCTGGCTTACCTTGTATCCAGGCAGGGTTACTGTACTTACCTTGTCCCTGGATCCAGCGATGCATCCCCGCTGTGTGAGCGAGTGGCGTCCTCCATTCGACTCACACAGTGCCCACGCGCCGCCGATCTCCGTTCCCTGTGATGTAACGGCGCACGGGGGTGGAGACCGGCGGGAAATTCAAAAAAGTAAACAAACACATTACATACAGAATACTGTAATCTTATAGATTACAGTACTGTATGTAAAAAGTACACACCCCCCTTGTCCCTAGTGGTCTGCCCAGTGCCCTGCATGTTCTTTTACATAATAAAAACATTATTTTTGTGCCTGCAAACTGTAGATTGTCCATAGCAACCAAAAGTGTCTCTTTATGTCAAAAGTGATTTTAGAGCAGTTAGAAAACAGCGATAATAAATGATAATCACTTGCAGAATTGAGCGATAACGATTTGTGGGGAAATTCGTCATAAAAAAATAAAAGTAATGACAGCGACAATTCTGCAACTGAGCAAATTTTAGTGATTTTGATTTGATTACATTAGTGAATAATTTTTATTATAATTACATTATTATTTGTTATAATTATTTATAGTTATTTATTATATTATAATTTTATGATTTTGTGTTTCAAACTTTATCATACCAGAGATGTCTACTAGACTCTGGTTTGGACTAATTTAAGTGAGTTATTCCTAAGAATTGCAGGCCTACAGTATAAAACGCAGAATTTCCATGCAAAATAATTGTACCGCTTTTATACCTGACACACATGCCCTGACCTACGTGAGTGTGTGTGTCAGTACACACACACACTGACATAAAATGTATACACTGACACCAGACCCCACATTTACGTTTTTGGTTGTAACATGACAAAATGTGGAACATTTTCAAGGGGTATGAATTCTTTTTCAAGGCACTGTACGTTATTTGATGCAATAAACTTATGAACCTGTACCTATTCATATTTTTCTTCATGGCGATTTTATGTAATTGTGGACTACAGAGTCAGTTATTTCTGTCAAGTAAACTGGTACACCTATTTGCAGTAGCCCTAAGATGTAAGTAAATCCTGCACAACTTGGGAACAAATATCGTCATTCCAGGTATACAGTATGTATAGTCACTGACTCCACTGACCCCACTGACTCCACTGACCCCACTGACTCCACTGACCCCACTGATCCCACTGACTCCACTGACTCCACAGACACCAGAATCCACAGACACCAGACTCCACAGACACCAGACCCCACAGACACCACTGACCCCACAGACTCCACTGACCCCAGACTCCACTGACACCAGACTCCACTGACACCAGACTCCACTGACACCACTCTCCACTGACACCAGACTCCACTGACACCACTCTCCACTGACACCACTGACTCCACTGACACCAGACTCCACTGACACCAGACTCCACTGACACCACTGACTCCACTGACCCCAGACTCCACTGACCCCAGACTCCACTGACACCAGACTCCACTGACACCAGACTCCACTGACACCAGACTCCACTGACACCACTGACTCCACTGACACCACTGACTCCACTGACACCAGACTCCACTGACACCACTGACTCCACTGACTCCACTGACCCCAGACTCCACTGACCCCAGACTCCACTGACACCACTGACCCCACTGACACCACTGACCCCACTGACACCACTGACCCCAGACTCCACTGGCTCCAGACTCCACTGACCCCACTGACTCCACTGACACCAGACTCCACTGAAACCACTGACTCCACTGACGCCAGACTCCACTGACACCACTGACACCAGACTCCACTGACACCACTGACACCACTGACTCCACTGACCCCAGACTCCACTGACCCCAGACTACACTGACCCCAGACTCCACTGACACCACTGACACCACTGACACCACTGACCCCAGACTCCACTGACACCAGACTCCACTGCGACCACTGACACCAGACTTCACTGACTTCACTGACCCCAGACACCACTGACTCCACTGACCCTACTGACTCCACTGACCCCAGACTCCACTGACCCCACTGACTCCAGACTCCACTGACCCCACTGACTCCAGACTCCACTGACCCCACTGACTCCAGACTCCACTGACCCGTGACCTGACTACATACACAATCACTGACCATCATTGCGTGACCTACCTTAGCCGATGTAGCCAGGACTCGAGTAGGTTCAGGAGCCGAGGAGGAAAGGAGAGCTGATGAGCGATAAGTCGAGCTGGGATGTGGGGTGCATCGCTGTCGGTGCCAATGTGCCTGGCATAGGAAGCTGGAGGAGAGGAGTGCAATACCAAATGGTAGAGGGAGGGGGGGTGAGGACAGACAGGGTCAGGGGATGGGAGGCTGATGGAGAACAGAGGGTATGAGGCAGAGAAGAGGCTGAGATTGGAGGAACTGTATGCAGGATGAACACAGAAGATTGTGAGGCATACACAATCAGTGATCACTGACCTACCTTAGCCGTGGTGTGCCCGTCAGAGTGCAGCCAGGGAGGCTTAGGAGCAGCCGAGCAGGGAGCTGTGGTGTGCTGTCAGCCATAGGAGGCTCGGGAGCTGTGCTGTGGAGAGCATGATGCAAGCAGGGAGCGGGCATAGCGCGGCAGGCGGCATTGTAATTCCCGCCTTCTAAGCTTGCGGCGCCTATGATGGACGTCACAGGTCCTGCAATCTCGGCATTGGAGCAGTGGGACGTCCATCATAGGCGTTGGGCTCCAGAAGGCGGGACCAGCAGCCTGCGATCGGACTCGGCGGCACTCGGCAAGACTCGGGGCTAACAATAGCTACCTTAATACCTGGGACTCGGGGCTTTACGGGGACTCATTCGGGGCTCCAGCCTCCTAATCCAGGGCCTAACGACGCCTCTGCCGTAACCTAAGACTACAAATCCTAGGGACCCTTGCAGTGGCCTAAAGGTTGCTGGGAGGGATGATAAAAGAAGCTAAGGAAGCCCAGGCACACTCTCTTCCTCCTGGGTCTGATGTAAGACGGAGCTCTCTGTGTGACAGAGAGAGCGATCGTGGCCTACCATGCGGAACATTACTTCCACCACGAGGCCTGAGAGACCTCATCTCAGTGTTACCACCAACTGAAACATCCACTAGACGGTGACCTAGGATCTGAATCTGTACATTTGTGTATATTACATTATTCATTGTTCAACCATTGTTGTGTTTGGGAGGAGTCTATTTGCTGAGTTGGCGCTGTTATCACAGCTCAGCGGATTTACTCCTTTCTTTGTACAATACATTTTCCTATTTGATTCAAGTAATACAGTTCAAAATCTTATACTATTGAGTTGTTTGATTCTTGCTTTATAGTGCTAACAGGATGTCTGAACCCAGAGTGTCAGGGGAGGTTGGAAGGTTCACTTGGTCATGGCCGTGCATATGAGCAGGTAATTCTTAGCAGTCCTCAAGGGGGCAGTCCTACATAGGATTGTAATTTGTATCCCCCTTTTATTGGTTGAACTAGTAGGACTTGTGTCTTTTTTTAACCCGACTCAGTAACTAAAGGATCTCACAAAAGTGAGTCCACCTCACATTTTGTAAATATTTAATTATATCTTTTCATGTGACAACACTGAAGAAATCATACTTTGCTACATTATAAAGTAGTGAGTGTAAAGCTTGTATAGCAGTGTAAATTTGCTGTCCCCTCAAAATTACTCAACACACAGCTATTAATGTGAAAACCCCTGGCAAAAAAAGTGAGTACACCCCTTAGTAAAAATTTCCACATTGGGCCCAAAGTGTCAATATTTTGTGTGGCCACCTTAATTTTCCAGCACTGCCTTAACCCTCTTGGGCATAGAGTTCACCAAAGTGTAACAGGTTCCCACTGGAGTCCTCTCCCACTCCTTCATGACAACATCACGGAGCTGTTGAATGTTATGCCGCTTACACACGATCATTTTTTGGCATGAAAAAAACAAAGTTTTTCAGCATCTCGAAAAAACATAGTTTTTTCCAACTTCATCATTAAAACGACGTTGCCCACACACGATCGTTTAAAAAAAAATGCTCTAGCAAAGTGTGGTGACGTACAACACTTACGACGGCACTATAAAGGGGAAGTTCCATGCGGATGACTCCACCCTTGGGGCTGCTTTAGCTGATTTCATGTAAAAGACGATTTGCGCTTTTCTGTCTGTTACAGCGTGATGAATGTGCTTACTCCATTATGAATGGTAGTTTTACCAGAACGAGCGATCCCATCTCATAACTTGCTTCTGAGCATGCGCAGGTTTTTAACGTCGTTTTAGCCCACACACAATCATTTTTTACAGCCCGAAAAACAACATTGTTTAAAACGTCGTTAAAAAATGCAGCATGTTCGGAAAAAAAAAAAATTGTTGTTTTTCAGAACCCGAAAAATTATGTGAAGCCCACACATGATCATTTTAAATGACATTTTTTGAAAAAATGTTTTTTTTTCATGCCGAAAAATGATCGCGTGTACGCGGCATTAGAGACCTTGCGCTCTTCCTTCTTCTGTTTGAGGATGCCCCACAGATGCTCAATAGGGCTTAGGCCTGGAGACATGCTGGGCCAGTCCATCACCTTTACCCTCAGCTTCTTTAGCAAGGCAGTGCCCATCTTGGAGGTGTGTTTGGGTTTGTTATAATGTTGGAATGCTGCCCTGCGGCCCAATCTCTGAAGGGAGGGGATCATGCTCTGCTTCAGTATGTCACAGTACATGTTGGCATTCATCGTTCCCTCAATGAACTGTAGCTCCCCAGTGCCGCCAGCACTCATGCAGCCCCAGACCATGACACTCCCACCACCATGCTTGACTGTAGGCAAGACACACTTGTCTTTGTACTCCTCACCCAGTTGCCACCACACATGCTTGACACCATCTGAACTAAATAAGCCTATCTTGGTCTCATTAGACCATAGGACATGGTTCCAGTAATCCATGTCCTTAGTCTGCTTGTCTTCAGCAAACTATTTGCGGCCTTTCTTGTGCATCATCTTTAGAACAGGCTTCCTTCTGGGACGACAGCCATGCAGACCAACTTGATGCAGTGTGCGACGTATGATCTGAGCACTGACAGGCTGTCCCCCCCACCCCTTCAACCTCTGAAGCAATGCTGGCAGCACTCATACATCTATTTCCCAAAGACAACCTCTGGATATGACACTAAGCACGTGCACTCAACTTCTTTGGTCGACCATGGCGAGGCCTGTTCTGAGTGGAACATGTCTTGTTGAACCGCTGTATAGTCTTGGCCACCATGCTGCAGTTCAGTTTCAGGGTATTGGCAATCTTTTTATAGCCTAGATCATCTTTATGTACAGCAATAATCATTTTTTTCAGATCCTCAGAGAGTTATTTGCCATGAGGTTCCATGTTGAACTTCCAGTAACCAGTATGATAGAGTGAGAGCGATAACACCACATTTAACACACCTTCTCCCCAATTCACATCTCAGACCTTGTACCACATGACACTGGAAAGAGAGATAGCCACTCAAGGTGGAAACCTTGGTGGTGATTCACCGCACAGAGATCTCAGGTGCAGACAATGCAATCAGCAGGGCAGGAATAACAAGGATGTATTTCTGGACAGCCGCACTCTTGAACAATAATTGCCTTTATTGAAATTGGGACAGCACTACAAACCACAGCAAACAAAACTTGGACAGCTGATGAATTTCACACTATATCTAGTGTTTAGTCATGACTCATGAGCTATGACTAAACACTAGATATAGTGTGAAACGCGTCAGCTGTCCAAGTTTTGTTTGCTGTGGCTTGTAGTGCTGTCCCAATTTTAATAAAGGCAATTATTGTTCAAGAGTGCGGCTGTCCAAAAATACATCCTTGTTATTCCCACATGACACTGGGGAGGGAAAATTTCTAATTGGGCCCAATTTGGACATTTTCAGTTAGGGGTGTACTCATTTAGTTGCCAGCGGTTTACACATTAATGGCTGTGTAATTTCTTCAGTGTTGTCACATGAAAATATATAATAAAATATTTACAAAGATGTAAGGGGTGTACTCACTTTTGTGAGATACTGTAAATGTAACTATGTCCTTAACCTGGTGGTGCAATGGTTCATCATAAAGTATTTTTGCTTCCAGGAAGTGCTTTGTTGGGTCAGTAGGGTTTGTGGCCACATTATATTCTCAGCCAGTGTTCTACTGGAAAAAATGCACCACCAACATCAACTGAATGTCAACCATCTCATCCATGACATTCCCACATGCTGAAAGTCAACATAGACTGTGCTACAGTGGCTGCATGCCATCAGTGAATACGTTTGCAATTTTGAAAGGATGATTGGCTCTGGGGAGCTTGGATTCTTTACACTGTGTCAGTGGCTCATCATTTAGGACATATGCAGTCATTTTACATCTTTTGAAACATCTAACAAAACGACGACACATGACAAGGCAGAGGTTATACAGTCCATCTCATGGTCCATCTGGAGCACCCACTCTGTGCCCTGATAAATTGAGCACTGGAGGCATAGCAACAGGAAATGGAGGGATTGCACCTGTTTTAGGGCAATCTGGGTCCTTTGCCTACTGCCTCAATACCGGTGAGACAAAGGCAGCAGGAGGCAGAGGAAGTATATGAGAGGAGGGTGGTTGTACTGGCAGTAAGGTAGAGGAGTAAATGGGGCAGGCTTCAAGGCAGATGCTTCACCCCTCCCAAAAATCAAACATTTAGATCTTCCTTTGAACAGTGCCTACAGATAAAGAATAAGAACACATTCGTTTTTTTTTTTTTTTATAAAAATATCAATATATTCAAAGGTGCACCGTGGAAACATTAAAGGGGTGGTTCCCCTAAAAAGAAACTTTTAACATTGCCTGTCTCTTCTTAATAAGATGTAGAATCGGCTGGTAGTTTAAAAAAAAAAAGTCTGTACATACCATTTTCGGCATGTAGTCTCACCGCCGCTTCCGGGTATGATGTGTGGGGACAGGCATCCGATCGACGCATACAGCGCGTCACGAGATGCCGAAAGAAGCCGAACGTTGGTGCGGCTCTATACGGCGCATGCGCACCAACGTTTGGCTTCTTTTGGCATCTCGTGACGCGCTGTATGCGTTGATCGGATGCCTGTCATTTAAGTAGGCACGCCCATCCCCGGCCGCCAGACCCGGAAGCGACGGTGAGACTACATGCCGAAAATGGTATGTACGGACTTTTTTTTTTTAAACTACCAGCCGATTCTACATCTTATTAAGAAGAGACAGGCAATGTTAAAAGTTTCTTTTTAGGGGAACCTCCCCTTTAAGGACACCCTTGCCCTCAGAAGCTGTTTAGTAGAAACAATTCAGCATTTTGCACAACAACCCACCAGTTTATTTTATTGACTCTGTGATTAGTTTGACCTTTTTTTCAGCTGTATGATGTTTGTGGCTTTCCTTGCATGAACATTTAATAATGATTCAGCAGGGCTTTGACTAGGCCAATTTATAACCCTCCATTTATTTATTTTTTGAACCATTTTTTTTTGCGAATGTAATGTTCTTCTGGACTTCAAGATCCATTTCTAGTTTAACTGCACCTTTCAGACAGATGGCCTCACATTTTTAGTAAGCACATTTTGGTATGATGCAGAAATTATAACTGAATTAATGACTGCAAGCTGTCCAGGCCCTGAAGCAGCCAAGAAACCCCAAACCATATTATTTCCACCACCTTGCTTCATAGTTCTTTTCCTAATGTATTATTCAGTTTGCGCCAAACACGTCTATTGTAGCTATGGCCAAACAACTCTATCTTTGATTCATCAGTACATAGGACATTGTTTCGGAAGGTCTGGTCTTTGCCTATATGTTCAACTTAAAAGTGACATCTTGCTTTTTGCTTTTTCCTGGCACACTTCCCATGCAGGCCAAATTGGTGCAAAAGCTTTCCGATTGTAGATGCATGCACTTTAGCACCAATGGTTGTAATGCCACGTACACACGATAATTTTTTGCGATGAAAAAAAAAACGACGTTTTCAATCATGAAAAAAAAACGACGTTTTTCAAACTTAATTTTCCAAAACGACGTTGCATACACACCATAGTTTTTCTACAAAGCTCTAGCAAAGCGTGGTGACGTACACCACGTTCGACGGCACTCTTTTCCATTGAAGCTCCGTCTCATAACTTGCTTCTGAGCATGCGCGGGTTTGAAAACGTTGTTTTCAACATCGTTTTCCCCACACACCATCACTTTTTATGACACAAAAAACGACGTTTTGAAAAACGACACAAAAAATTCAAGCACGATCAATTTAAATAACGTTTTAAAAAACGTCGTTTTTTTTCATCGCAAAAAATGATCATGTGTACGCGGCATTAGAGTTACCAGTAGGACAGGCAATACAATTTTGGGGTTCTTAAAGACCTCTTTTAGCATTAAACTGCCAGCGCTTGTGATGAATTTGCTTGACTGGCCATTCCTAAACAATGTAGCAGTTATTTGAAATATATGATAAAGAAATAGTATTGCGCTAGATAAAAAACAAAAAGCAAAAACAAAGTGAGTCCAAAAATCATCAATGTGACATGAGATGCAAATGTGAATCTTGATTGTTGAATAATCAACTACTTTTGTCCTTGTGAATAAACCAATACCAATAATATTGATGTGCTCTTTCCAGAGAGTGTTGACCCCCTATTATGCAAGGTCAGCAAAAGCTCTTGTAATTGGGGTACTTCAATTCTGTTTTGAGATCCACATGAGGTAAGCAGGTGATATAGCTCCAAACAGGCAATGGGAGAGGACCGCAAAATCCTCTTAATGCACTTGTAGCATCAGGTAGCTTACCCCAAAGAAGAGATAGAAATGACAAAATAGTGTAAAACCCTTTTTCACCAGGATTCGTTAATGATAATCCACTTACATTAATTCAGATAAAAAACAGCAGCTTGTGCCGGACACCATGGCATCCGTGTAAAGCCCCGTACACACAGCCGAGGTTCTCGGCAGAAACCAGCGAGAACCTCGCTGGGAGCCGCATTCTGCCGAGAACCTCGGCCGTGTGTACGCTCTCGGCGAGCCCCGCCCGTCGGGAAACCCGTCGAGCAAAGAGAATCTGACGGCCGGCAGAGAACCTCGACGGGCGGAACGATGTGTTCTGCCCGTCGAGGTTCTCTGCCGTGTGTACGGGGCCTGACTCCTCTGATCGCGATAACAGGAAATTATAATTTAAAGGGTAATTTAAAACTGCTTGCGGCTTTAATGTAATGTCTGGTCCCTGCAATATGGATGAAAATCATAAAAAAAAAAAAAAACATTTGGTTTCCCCCACTATACTTTGAACAGCAGTATACAGGCGGTGCAAACAAGACAGGGACTGTAGGTTTGTTGTTAAGTAGAATCTGTTTGTAATTTTGAACTGGTAATTTTTTAAAGTGTAGCTCCAGACAAAAAAATCTATTTTTAAGCTTTTTGGAAAACATGGAGAGGGGTTATCACCCCTGTAACAATTGTTTTGCTGTCTATGCGCATCTGTTCAGAAGATTGCACCTGTCATGGATCTGCCACCTAAGAGTTAATGGTGCAGACTGATTTCTGTGATTGACAACAGGCTGCCTATTTAAACACCTCAGCAGCACAGTGTCTTTGCTGCCTGATCTGCAGTGCTTACCTGACTTCCTGTGATCTGACCTGTTTCCTGTTTCCTGTGTTTGACCCGGCTTGCTGACTACGATTGATCTCTGTTATCCTGATCCCGGCCTGCCTTGTGACCAACGCTCAGCTCTACAACTGCTTGATTTTCCGTTGCCGAACTTGCCTGTATACTGACCATTCTCTGCCTGTCGTTTATATCTATATCGGATCATCTGTTACCAAACCCGGCTTGTCTGACTACGCATTCAGTGCACCCACCAGCCAGCTTCCTGTTTCCTGCTGCACCTGCTGAACGGACAAGACCCAAGACGAACCAGGCACCCATACACCGCCAGGCTCTTGTGGCCACTGTCGCAACATCGGTGGCCCTTTAGCCGGGGTTGTACGAGAAGCCTTCCCACTACACGTCAGGCTCATCTGGCAGGTACGTAACAGTATCAGGCAGCCACATCTGAGCCTGCTAGTGGGAAATCGGCCATGGATGACGTCTGCCAGCACCTTGCAGCCCTCACCCAAGCAGTCAAATCTCTACAGGAGGGTTATACGCAACTGGAACAACGTGTACAGACTCTGGCTACACCAAAAAGCAATGCTGCCCCTTCCGTCTCAGGGACTGCCACTGCAGCAACCCCATTAGTGATGCCGCCCCCTGAACCCAGAGTTCCAGCACCAGAGAGATTTTCAGGTGACCGGGGAAAGTTTTGATCCTTCCGCAACGCATGTGAACTGTACTTCGCCCTACAACCTCAAACTTTTTCCCTTGAAATGACTAAAGTGGGGTTCATTATATCACTGCTTCAGGGTGAGCCCCAGTCCTGGGCTCATCGTATGTTGGAAAAGAACGATGTATTGCTACAGTCCATGTCCGCCTTCTTCGGTGCAATGGCTGAATTATACGACGACCCGCAACGAACCACCACAGCAGAGGCTGCCCTTCATGCACTCCAGCAAGGCCGCAGAACAGCTGAAGATTATGTCACAGACTTTCGACGCTGGAGTGCAGACACACAGTGGAATGACGCAGCCCTGCGACACCAGTTCCGCTTGGGGTTATCGGAGGGTCTGAAAGACGAATTGGCACGTGTTGGGGTCCCAAATACCCTGGAGGCCCTTATCACACTGACCATCCAAATTGACCGCCGGCTTCGTGAGCGACGATCCGAAAGATCAGCCCAGCAGCCACGTCCAGTATGGATGATGCCCCGGATCCCTTACTCCGCACCTGATAGCTTCACCCCAGTTCAGCCCGCTCCTGTCGCTACTGCTACCGACGCTCCAGAGCCTATGCAAATTGGCCTAATACGCCCCTCTCTGTCCCCAGAAGAACGCCTGCACCGACATCAGAATAACCTTTGCCTGTACTGTGGGGGTGCAGGCCACTATGTGCATTCCTGTCCAACCAAGACACGTAAACAGCGGATGATTTTTTCAGTTAATAACTTTTTTTTGCCTACCAATGCTACCAACCTAACCCTTCCCATCTCTTTCCAGCTGCTAGAAAGGGAAGTAACAGTTACCGCGATCATTGATTCCGGGGCCTGCAGTTGCTTCATTGATCTAACCTTCGCAACACAACAACGCATTCCCTTGAGACCTAAAGCACAAGGACTTTCTGTTTTTCTAGCTGACGGGTCATGTATCAAGTCTGGACCTGTGACACAAGAGACATTTCCCTTACCCGTGTTGGCTCCCTCTCAACATAAGGAATTCCTAAGCCTTGATGTCATCTCCTCCCCACTATTCCCTGTTATTCTGGGCCTACCCTGGCTGAAGGCGCATAATCCGCAAATTGACTGGGCCACAGGGAGAATCAACTTCCACTCAGCCTATTGCCAGGAGCACTGCCTACCAAGGCCCCCAGTTCCTTCTACAACACTATTTTGTGTGGACTCTGAGTCTGAAGTGCGGAAAGTTGTACCTGAACACTATCATGAGTTCCTGGATGTCTTTAGTAAGCGAGGGGCTGACATTCTTCCCCCGCATCGGCCATATGATTGCCCAATTGAACTGCTTCCTGGGTCCGAAATCCCCTTCGGTAGAATCTTCCCCCTCGCTGAACGAGAACAGGAGGCACTAAAAGAATACGTCCAAGAAAACTTGGAAAAGGGTTTCATCCGACCCTCTACCTCTCCAGCAGGAGCTGGAATATTTTTTGTTGAAAAAAAAGATCACTCCCTACGACCTTGTGTGGACTATCGGGAGCTCAACAAAATTACAGTTAAAAACCGATATCCTCTCCCTCTAGTACCCGAACTATTTCAGAGACTAAGGTCAGCGACCATTTTCACCAAACTGGATCTACGGGGGGCTTACAATTTAGTCCGCATTCGCCAAGGGGATGAGTGGAAGACAGCCTTTCGCACCCGATTTGGCCACTATGAATACCTAGTGATGCCCTTCGGGCTATGCAATGCTCCGGCCACTTTCCAACATTTTGTTAATGATATATTCAGAGACTTCCTTGATATATTTTTGATTGTTTACCTAGACGACATTCTGATTTTTTCCATTTCTCTGGACTCTCACCGAGGTCATGTCAAAAGGGTGCTAAGCCGACTCCGCCAACACGGACTATATGCTAAAGGTGAAAAATGCGAGTTTGAAAAACGCAGCATCCAATTCCTGGGACTGGTAATCTCTCCTGAAGGGATCAAGATGGACTCTGAAAAGGTCTCCGCAATCTTAGACTGGCCTGCACCTACCGACAAGAAGGGGGTGCAGCGCTTCGTAGGATTTGCCAACTTTTACAGAAGGTTCATTAAGGGCTTTTCTGCTATCATAACCCCTATAACACAGCTGACTAGACAGAACCTCCGCTTCCATTGGACTCCCGAGGCTCAAGCCGCATTTGATACCTTGAAGGGACTGTTTACTTCAGCACCTGTTCTTGGTCACCCGGACCCATCTCTGCCCTATACACTAGAAGTAGACGCATCTGAAGTCGCTATTGGAGCAGTCATCTCCCAACGCCAAGGCCCTAAGGATCTGATGCATCCAGTAGCTTTTTTTTCCCGCAGGCTCTCTCCAGCAGAGGGAAACTATGACGTTGGGGACCGGGAATTGCTGGCCATTAAGGCGGCATTAGAAGAATGGAGATACCTCCTAGAGGGAGCAGCGCATCCCATATTGGTCTATACTGACCACAAAAACCTGGAGTATTTGAGGACTGCTAAACGTCTGAAGCCACGTCAAGCACGGTGGGCCCTATTCTTCTCCCGATTTGTGTTCCACATTACCTACCGGCCAGGCTCGAAGAATGTCAAACCAGATGCACTGTCTCGTATGTTTGATGACCCCAAGGAACCACCAGTGGCAGATACCATCTTATCTGAAAATAACTTCTTGCTTTTACCGGGCAACCTCCTCAACAGAATGAAGCAGGCTTCGACAGACGTTCCTAGCCCTCCAGGGGTCACGCTGACACTCCGGGAAGGTTTACTGTTCAACGGAAGCAAGGTATTTTTACCTGAATGTTTACGCATAACCATTTTGGGTCTGTGCCATGATCATCCCCTAGCAGGTCATTTTGGGGTCCACAAGACGCTTGATCTCCTGAAACGCACATTCTGGTGGCCAGACCTGGAAGAAACCTGTAAGAGGTACGTGAATTCCTGTGTAATCTGCAACCGCAGTAAGGGTACAAGAAACCGAGCTTGGGGTCTACTTCGGCCACTGCCAGTTCCTGACAGACCATGGAAAATGATAGCCATGGATTTTGTTGTGGAACTTCCCCCATCAGAAGGATGTACAGCCATCTTCGTAGTAGTGGACCGATTGTCCAAGATGGCCCATTTCTTGCCTCTGAAGAATACTCCCTCAGCCATAGAGACAGCTCAAGTATTTATCAGAGAAATTGTGAGGCTTCACGGGGTCCCTATGAACATTGTCTCCGATCGGGGGGTTCAATTCACCTCCAGATTCTGGAAAACTCTGTGTGAAGCCCTTAAAATCGAAAGATCCTTGTCCTCTGCCTACCATCCCCAAACCAATGGACAGACAGAGAGGACAAATCAAACATTGGAACAGTATATCCGATGCTTCACTACTTTTGTACAGGATGACTGGGTATCGCTGCTGCCACTGGCGGAGTTCGCCTATAATAATGCCACTCATTCTGCCACAGGTCAGTCACCCTTCTTTGCAAATTATGGTTTTCACCCATCCTTCTTGCCTGACTTTATTCCAGAAACCACGGTTCCGGCTGTCCAAGACACAGTGGATTTCCTAAATCGCAACAATAAGTTGCTTCAAGAAGCGGTTACCAAGGCACAAGCAGCAAGCAAGACGGCTTTTCACAGGAAAAGGAGGGGTGAACTGATTCTCCACCCGGGAGACCAGGTATGGTTGTCTACTACAAATCTCCGGTTGGCATGCCCCTCAAAGAAACTGGCACCTAAATTTGTGGGACCATTCCCAGTCAAGAGGAAACTTAATGAGGTTGCTTATGAATTATCCTTACCTGATTCACTTAAAATACATCCTGTCTTCCATGTTTCTCTCTTGAAACCCGCAGTTCCTGACTCTTTTCCAGATAGAGTATCCAAGCCACCAGAACCTGTGACCATCAATGGTGAAGAGGAGTATGAGGTGGAGGCTATCATAGACTGTAGGAGAAGAAGGAATCAGGTACAGTACCTGGTTAAGTGGAAGGGTTATGGCCCGGAGGATAACTCTTGGGAGGTTGAACAGGATGTGCACGCCAGAGACCTGGTTAATGCCTTTTTTCGCAGAAATCCACAGAAGAGAGACCTGTTGGGCACCCGGAGGTTGCCCGTAAGGGGGGGGGGGGCAATGTCATG
The DNA here is from genome assembly GCA_029574335.1 of Rana kukunoris. Taxonomy (NCBI): domain Eukaryota; kingdom Metazoa; phylum Chordata; class Amphibia; order Anura; family Ranidae; genus Rana; species Rana kukunoris. Next base: position 66,454,255 of record CM056054.1, read on the forward strand.
GATCTGCCACCTAAGAGTTAATGGTGCAGACTGATTTCTGTGATTGACAACAGGCTGCCTATTTAAACACCTCAGCAGCACAGTGTCTTTGCTGCCTGATCTGCAGTGCTTACCTGACTTCCTGTGATCTGACCTGTTTCCTGTTTCCTGTGTTTGACCCGGCTTGCTGACTACGATTGATCTCTGTTATCCTGATCCCAGCCTGCCTTGTGACCAACGCTCAGCTCTACAACTGCTTGATTTCCCGTTGCCGAACTTGCCTGTATACTGACCATTCTCTGCCTGTCGTTTATATCTATATCGGATCATCTGTTACCAAACCCGGCTTGTCTGACTACGCATTCAGTGCACCCACCAGCCAGCTTCCTGTTTCCTGCTGCACCTGCTGAACCGACAAGACCCAAGACGAACCAGGCACCCATACACCGCCAGGCTCTTGTGGCCACTGTCGCAACATCGGTGGCCCTTTAGCCGGGGTTGTACGAGAAGCCTTCCCACTACACGTCAGGCTCATCTGGCAGGTACGTAACAGCACCTCACTTTCTGTCCCAATGACAAATGTTTTTCTTTAAATTGCCTATATTTAAAAAAAGAGATCAAAGAGCCAGATCCACATACAGCGGCGCATATATAGACCGGCGTAGCGCATCTTCTTTACGTTACCCGGCTCAATTTAGAGACGCAAGTACCGTATCCTCATAGTATTTGTGTCCAAATTTGCGCCGGCGCGACGTAAATTCCGAGACGTAAGCCGGCGTAATTCAAAGTGGGAAGGACGTGGGCGTGTTCCATTGAAATGAGCCGTGACCCCATGCAAATGAAGGGTCGGCTGGACTGCGAATGCGCATGATGCCGACTATGGTCAGAGCCTCTCTGCGCATGCTCAGAAATCAGTGAGATAGGAACTAGGCCCGGCGTACTTAGTGAGATACGAGCAGGGCATAAATAGGCCCAGACATACGCCCTTCCATTGCAAAAGTACATCCATTTGTTTCCCTCCCAAAAGGTGCTTTTGTTCCGTTGTCTGTGGCTGTTTGTTGGTTTGTGTCGCGTCGTGTCGGTGTGTTGTTGGAGAGTGTTTTTGAAAGATGACTGAGAGGAAGAGGAAGTTAAACTACACATTGCGGGAGAAGGAGATCATTGTGAGGGCCATTAACCGATTTGGTAGTTGCCTGCATGGCCCTGAGAGTGCCACCACCAGCCTGGCCAGGAGGAGGCAGATACTGCAGGACATCACAGATGAGGTCAATGCGTTGTGTGGTGAGACCCGGACCCGCAATGGGATCCAAAAATAAATAAATGATCTCAGGAGTGTGGTCCATGTGAAGCTGGCAAAGATCGTGGCTCATGCTAGGGGCACTGGAGGGGGACCACCAGGCACTATTAGGCTGACTGCTGAGGAGCGTGCGGTGGCCCAGTGCTTCCACAGGCAGCAAGTGGAGGGGCTGCCTGGCTTTGACTCCATTAAGGAGACCGTGAGGACAGGTACGTTTTTTTTTTCTTTTCTATCTGGTGTATAGCATGTGTGTGTGTGTGTGGGGGGGAAATATGTGACAAGTGTGTGGATCTTCCAACCTGTGAATGTTTTGTGTCATCCACAGATGGACATGAGGGTGCTGTGCCATCTGGCCAGTCCGCAGCCTCCACCGGACATGAGTCTGAGGAAGACCCCCAGGCAAGCCCGGAGTCCTCTGAGGAGGTTGAGGTGGAGGAGGTTGAGGGGAAGGAGGTTGAGGGGGAGGTGGTTGAGGAGGAGGAGGTTGAGGAGGAGGAGGTGCTAAGTGCCAATGAGGTACTTCTCCATTTGGTGGAGTCTCCGCCTAGGGCTGGCAGCAGTCAGGCCTCCACCAGGGGTAGCTCCTCCCCCAACAGGGCTTCCCCCCAGGGGTCTCCCCCTACTCCCAGGCCACAAGCCTCATCTGGAGGCAGGAAGGTGACCCGCAAGACCAGGGGGGTGGCAGAGGTTCTGCCAATAAATCTGAGGAGGGACCAGGCCCGTCAGACCCACCATCTGGGTCAGGTCACCCAGACTTTGGGCCGGATGAAGGAGAGCCTGGCCTCCATCAAGGAGTCAGTTGTGGACATGTCTTGCAACTCACTGGCTCTCATAACATGTCTCAACGACCTGCAGACTGCCACTGCAGGCGTGGGTCAGGAGGTGCGTATCCTGACCCAGGCTGTCCAGGCCAACACGGCAGCCCTTAATGTGGGCCTCACGCGCCTCGCCGTGGCCTGGGAGGGCAGGTCGCTAGGTGGGCAGAGACCAGGGGATGCTCCTCCTTCCCCTGATTCCCAACCCCTCCCCATGAGTCTCCCCTGCGGAGCCGGGGCCGTGGCTGTTTCTTTTTTTGTTTTCATTTGAACCAAGTTCACAGTCACAAATGTGATGTGAACCATCTCCATAGAGAATAATGTTATTTTTCCCCTCTAGCGTCTTTGAGCGTCGCGCTTCAGGTGACAAAACGCTTAGGTGTGAATGCAGCCTAAGTCACATGGTGTGTTTTTTGAAGTTGTCATTTTTTTCCACAATTCTTTGCAAAATTAAGATTTTTTTCTTTTTTTTTCTTTACAAAATTGTCATATTAACAGGTTATTTCTCTCACACAGCATATGCATACTTGCAACTACACCCCAAAACACATTCTGCTACTCCTTCTGAGTATGGCAATACCACAAGTGTGAGACTTTTCTACAGCCCAGCCACATACAGAGGCCCAACATGCAGGGAGCACCGTCAGGTGTTCTAGGGACATAAATTACACATCTAATGTCATGACGACCTATCACACTTGGAGCACCAGGACAATGGAAATGTCCACAAAATTACCCCATTTTGGAAAGTAAACACCCCAATGTAAAATCTATGAGGCATAATGAGCCTTTAAAACGGTTCATTTTTTTCCTAAAGTTTTTGGAAAATGTGGGAAAAAAATTAAAATGCATTTTGTTTACACAAAGTTGTCCATTTATAAGATATTTCTAACACACAGCATGTACATAGCAAAAATTAGACCCTAAAATACATTCTGCTACTCCTCCTGAGTATGGAAATACCACATGTGTGAGAGCACCAGAACAATGGAAACGCCCACAAAATGATCCCATTTTGAAAAGCAAACACCCCAACATATAATCTATGAGGCATAATGAGTCTTTTGAACATTTCATTTTTTTCCAGAAGTTTGGGAAAAATGTGGAAAAAAATTAAAAACGCATTTTTTTACACAACGTTGTCCGTTGATATTTCTAGGAGCATAAATTGCACATCTAATTTCCTGACATCCTATGACTACCTCTTTATATTTCTAACACATAGCATGTACATACCAAGAATTATACTCCAAAATAAAAATTCTATTGAGGAAAGGGTAAAAATAAATGTTACCTGTGGTTTTAGTAGAGGAGATAATTGGTCCAGGCAGCAGGCAGGGATGTGCTTACTGACAACAATAGTAATTATTCAAGCAGCAGGCAGGAATATTGGGGCAGATTCACAAAACAATTACGCCTGTCTAACTGGTGTTAGACAGGAGTAATTTCAAATTTTGTGCGCCGTATCACTAGTTGGAATCCTCAAACCATGATACGGCGGCTTCGGGCTTCGATCCGAGAGGCTTACGTCTTCGTAAGCCTTCGGATCTATGCTGCCATCTATTTGCGGCCCCTGGGAGGAGTTCGCGTCGTTTTGATGCGTCGGGATATGCAAATGTTTTTTTACGGTGATTCACGAACATACGAGCGGTCGTCGCAATCGTTTTCGTCTATTTTTTTGTACGTAATGTTAGAGCAGCTTTTTGCTGCTCTAACGTTACGTAGCCCATGTTAAGTATGGCCGTCGTTCCCGCTTCGAATTTTTTTTTTTTGTTTACGTAACTCGTCGGGACGTGGATCGCCCGTAAACTACGCTACATAAACAACGAATGACGTCACGACGTGATTTCGCGCAATGCACGGCGGGAAATTTGCGAATGGAGCATGCGCAGATCGATCGCCGCGGGAACGCGCCTAATTTAAATGTTTCACGCCCCCTACTCGCGCAGATGGATTGCGACGGGAGAAATACACTACGCCGCCGTCGTTTACCGTAGAAAATCTACCTGAATTCCACGTAGAGCAAGGTAAAAAACGGCGGCGTAGTGTATTTCTGATACGCTACGCTAAGCAAAATGTCTGCGAATCTGCCCCATTGTGTATAGTCAGCACAAGCATATTGTCAGCACAGCCTAAGCATTTGTCCATAGGAATTGTCCAGGCAGAGACAGCCAGCACAGCCATAATATTGGTCGTGGTACACTGTTACCTGCAGACACTCATTATTGTACCACTCTCCAGTCCTTCATAAATATACTGCCTCTTGCTACAGCTAATTATTTCCAAAGTCCAGGTAGCAGGCAGAAGTGTGGTCAGTTCATGCGGCACAGGGGTTAAGGCTTCTCCCACCCAATCTCTTTGAAGCCAGGACAGGATCCACAAAACACGTTTTTAGGATTTCAGGACAGACTGGTTCTTGCAACTTACATCCATCATGTTTTTGTTCATGCATATACCATCATGTATCAGCACAATATGAATTTTATTTACCAATTATGTGTATTTTAATATGTCAGCCTGCTTTAATGGCTTTTTAATAGCGTTATTGTTCAAAAATCACATTGTGTATTTTTAGATCATGGAGTGTTCAATTTCGATTGTAATACATTTTCTAACTACATGTATTCTATGTATGATCATTTTGTAAGTGACACACCTCATGTAAAGTCCCATGACCATTACTCATGTGTGTATATATGTACAATAGGAATGGAGGCATGTCACGGTGGTAGTGACAGGTAGAGTTGCCACCTGTACGGGAATGACCCGGACAGTCCGGTTTTTGACAGCTGTGCCCAGGTTTGTATTCTCTTGTAACCCGGACACCACAAGCTCCAGTTGAAAGTACCTGCAGCCCTCCACCAGCACCATGCGTTCACGTGGGGTGGACCCCCCCCCGCTGAATATGCTCTATCCTGAGTCCCACCAGCAGCACTCCCCCCGCTCCTGTGGCTACAGTGGTGAGTGTCTCATCCTGTTCCCTGCTCCAATGCACTCCCTCCCGCCAGCAGCAATCCCCCTCGCCCCCACCTTCAGCAGTAAGCAGCACTCCAGAGTGAGTCCCCAATCGTCCCCCCTCTCTCCCTGCAATGTGCCGATCAGGACGCTCTCTCCCATCAGCAGTACGCTCTCCCCATCTTCCCCCACTCCAGTAGAGGTAATGTCTAATTGTGACAGGTAAGCTACAGACAATTCCGTTCGGTCTCCCTCGCCCATGTCAGTGCAGTGCTACTTGCAGGAGCCCAGCAAAAGGAGCATCTCACTGCCCCCGTCCCCTGTCCATCCCACTGTCCTCCCGTCCAGCCCATGGTCCTCCTGTCCATCCCACGGTCCCCCTGTTTATCCCACGGTCCTTCCTGTCAATCCCACGGTCCCCCTGTCCATCCCACGGTCCCCCTGTCCATCCCACTGTCCTCCTTTCCATCCCACAGTCCTCCTTTCCATCCCACAGTCCTCCTTGTCCATCCCACAGTCCCCCTGTCTATCCCAACGGTCCTCCTGTCCATCCCACGGTCCCCCAGTATATCTCACGGTCCCCCTGTCCATCCCACGGTACCCCTGTCCATCCCAGGGTCCTCCTGTCCATCCCACAGTCCCCTTTCCATCCCACGGTCCCCCTGTCCATCCCACTGTCCCCCCCGTCCATCTCACTCCCCCCCCGTCCATCTCACTGTCCCCCCGTCCATCCCACAGTCCCCCTGTCAATCCTACCATCCTCCTGTCCATCTTACTGTCTCCCGTCAATCCCACGGTCACCCTGTCCATCCCACGGGTCTTAGATATGATCGACTGATTTGGAGTGTTGAGATAGAATGGGCCACCTTGGTGTGGTGTTAATAGTGTGGGTTGCTATAGGTAGGATGGCCTACTTTGAACTGGCAGTGGAAGGTTTGGGTGCAGTGGATAGTAAGGGGTGTTGTAGATAAGGTGGGTTTCATTTAGGTTTCTTCCACGGTTACACCCTCTGTTCGCCGTGGAGTACACAGCACACTGTAATACTACTCTCTTTAAGCCACACAAAGGTGTCCGAGATCTTTTACAATCCTATTGTCTAGATATAGTGTATACTACAAAACAATTTGGAGTGCGCCAGAAAAGTGTTCGGGTTTGGCTTGAAGAAAAGGTGGCAACCCTAGTGACAGGTCACACTCCTTTTCCTCATACTTGTAAAGCTGTGCAGGAAGACAGCTAATGCAACCTACACTAAAGTTATCACAACACCTTTAAATATCCCACTCAAAGCATTTCTGAGATCAATAAAGTTATACCGTGTCCATATAAAGATATCACTATCCCACGGTCCCCCTGTATATCTCACGGTCCTCCTGTCCATCCCAATGTCCCCCGTCCATCCCAATGTTTCCTGTCCATTCCAATGTCCCCCGTCCATCCCACAGTCCTTCCGTCCACCCCATGGTCCCCATCCATCCCACGGTCCTCTGTCCATCCCAGGGTCCCCCTGTCCATCCCACAGAACCCCTGTCCATCCCATGGTCCCCCTGTCCATACCACGGTCCCCCTGTATATCTCACGGTGCCCCTGTTCATCCCAATGTCCCCCGTCCATCCCACAGTCCTCCCGTCCACCCCACGGTCTCCCATCCATCCCACGGTCCTCCTGTCCATCCCACGGTCCCCCAGTCCATCCCACTGTTGCCCCCGTCCATCTTACTGTCCCCCCCGTCCATGTCACTGTCCCCCCCGTCCATCTCACTGTCCCCCCGTCCATCTCACTGTCCCCCCCGTCCATCTCACTGTCCCTCTGTCCATCTCACTGTCCCCCGTCCATCTCACTGTCCCCCGTCCATCTCACTGTCCCGCGTCCATCTCACTGTCCCCTGTCTATCCCACGGTCCCCCCATCCATCCCACGGTCCCCCCGTCATACTACTGTCCCCCGTCCATCTCACTGTCCCCCCCCGTCCATCTCACTGTCCCCCCCTGTCCATCTCACTGTCCCCCCGTCCATCTCACTGTCCTCCCCGTCCATCTCACTGTCCCCCGTCCATTTCACTGTTCCCCGTCCATCTCACTTTCCCCCCAATCCATCTCACTGTGTCCTGTCCATCCCACGGTCACCCCCATCCATCCCACGGTCCCCCCGTCATACTACTGTCCCCGTCCATCTCACTGCCCCCCCGTCCATCTCACAGTCCCCCTATCCATCCCACAGTCCACCTGTCCATCCTACCATCCTCCTGTCCATCTTACTGTCTCCTGTCCATCCCACGGTCACCCTGTCCATCCCACGGGCCTTAGATATGATCGACTGATTTGGAGTGTTGAGATAGAATGGGCCACCTTGGTGTGGTGTTGATAGTGTGGGTTGCTATAGGTAGGATGGCCTACTTTGAACTGGCAGTGGAATGTTTGGGTGCAGTGGATAGTAAAGGGTGTTGTAGATAAGGTGGGTTTCATTTAGGTTTCTTCCACGGTTAATGCAATGTGGCCACACCCTCTGTTCGTCGTGGAGTACACAGCACACTGTAATACTGCTCTCTTTAAGCCACACAAAGGTGTCCGAGATCTTTTACAATCCTATTGTCTAGATATAGTGTATACTACTAAACAATTTGGAGTCCGCCAGAAAAGTGTTCGGGTTTGGCTTGAAGAAAAGGTGGCAACCCTAGTGACAGGTCACACTTCTTTCCCTCATACTTGTAAAGCTGTGCAGGAAGACAGCTAATGCAACCTACACTAAAGTTATCACAACACCTTTAAATATCCCACTCAAAGCATTTCTGAGATCAATAAAATTATACTGTGTCCATATAAAGATATCACCATCCCACGGTCCCCCTGTATATCTCACAGTCCCCCTGTCCATCCCACAGTTCCTCTGTCTATCCCACGGTCCCCCTGTCCATCCCACGGTCCCCCTGTCCATCCCACGGTCCCCCTGTCCATCCCACGGTCCCCCTGTCCATCCCACGGTCCCCCTGTCCATCCCATGGTCCTCCTGTCCATCCCAATGTCCCCCGTCCATCCCAATGTCCCCCTTCCATCCCAATGTCCCCCGTCCATCCCACAGTCCTCCCATCCACCCCATGGTCCCCCATCAATCCCACGGTCCTCCGTCCATCCCACGGTCCCCCTGTCCATCCCACGGTCCCCCCTATCCATCCCACGGTCCTCCTGTATATCTCACGGTCCTCCTGTCCATCCCAATGTCCCCCGTCCATCCCACAGTCCTCCCGTCCACCCCACGGTCCCCCATCCATCCCACGGTCCCCCTGTCCATCCCACGGTCCCGCCGTTCATCTCACTGTCCCCCTCGTCCATCTCACTGTCCCCCCTGTCCATCTCACTGTCCCCCCTGTCCATGTCACTGTCCCCCGTCTATCTCACTGTCCGAGATCTTTTACAATCCTATTGTCTTTATATAGTGTATACTACGAAACAATTTGGAGTGCGCCAGAAAAGAGTTCAGGTTTGGCTTGTAGAAAAAGTGGCAACCCTAGTGACAGGTCACACTTCTTTTCCTCATACTTGTAAAGCTGTACAGGAAGATAGCTAATGCAACCTACACTAAAGTTATCACAACACCTTTAAATATCCCACTCAAAGCATTTCTGGGATCAATAAAGTTATACCGTGTCCATATAAAGATATCACCACCTCCGATCTGTTTGTTTATCTTCATGACCAATACAGCAGTTAACACTTTGTAGTGGATTCTACAATGGAAAGCATTTAACATACTCTCCTGCCATCCACTAGAGGTGAAAAGCCCAATATCGAAGTTGAAAGTCAGATTAACATAGCGATGACAGCTTTACCGAGTCAGCTACATTTGCAGGCCACATCCATGTCAGGGGCAGGTCGTTTCACTTGTTACTGTATTTGAATCAGCCTTCACATGGACACTTCACAGACTGCCTATGTTCTCTTAAAAATAGAACCCCTTGATGTGATCATTATAATGGCTGAAGAATGCACCAGCTGTCTGTCCACTTGTTTACAATAATAGTGACCAGGCTGCCAAGCATCAAGCACATTCACGCTTTAAGTTGAAGATTACCTGGATCACGAAGAAGATTTGCAGAAAGTACTTTGATGTGAAAGTATCCATTACAGCAGATGCCACCAGTCAGAACTATTGAAAAAATGTGAGTACATAGCGCTGTAATCATTTCACGAGTAGAAATATTTTGGATGTATTATTTTTTCTGAAGATATTTCCAATTTCACTCTTTGTCACAGGAAATCATTGAACATCTATAAACATATTGAAAAATGTGTACACAACAAAGAGATGATATACTGTATGGGCCATATTCAGGTAGAGTTAGGCTGGAGTATCAGTGATACTCCAGCCTAACTGTCACTTTAAAGGGTCACTAAAGGAAAAACATTTTTTTGCTGAAATGACTGTTTACAGGGTATAGAGACATAAAAGTTAACTGATTCCTTTTCAAAATGATTAAAAATAGATACAAATCAATCATATAATGTGCCTGCAGGTTAGTTTCACTTTTGAACTGGCTTCATGTTTCTGCAAAGTAGAAATAGACACACAGAACAAAAAAAAACAAATCCAGGGCAGTGTTTTGTTTTTAATATGAATCTGATTGGTTCTGGGAAGTTTTAGACACACAGTAATGACAGCTTAAACCATCGTGAAAAAGCTCCCAGTACTGTGGTTATAAGGAAACAGACAAGCAGGAAGTGTGGAGAACAGAGCAGGATTACAGCAACTTCAAAGCAAAAACGAACAATAATGACATGAAACCAGTACTGCAGTAAGGTGAAGGAAGCTATTTAGCTAAAAAAAAAAAAATCCTTTAGTGTTCCTTTAAGCCGGCGTTTCTGTTTTCTGTAACCAGAAAACAAGAAACGCCGGGTTGGAGTTCCAATGCGATCGGCGTAATTGAATTTCGCCATCGCATCGCAACTTTAATTTAAAAATGGCGCCGGGGGCGTTCCCGCTGATTTTACGCCGAAAAAATATGTTAATCAGCGGGAATCGGCAATTCACGATCGTATTCGGGTGCGACGCAGTGACTTTCCGACGTTTCCGTAAGCGATACGCGGCGTAAAGATAAAGCAGCCCCCTAGTGGTGTATCCTATGTTAAGTATAGGCGTCGTCATCGCATCGAGAAAAAAAAATTTGCGTCGCTTGCGTAAAACGTCCATGAATGGGGATTTGACGTCATTGACGTTCACTGACAGAATTTGGAGCATGCGCACTGGGATGCATTGACAGTCGACGCATGCGCAGTACGTTCGCCGGGGGATCGCGCTTAGTTTAAATAATACACGCCCCGTACCCGCCCAATTTGAATTCCGCTGGCTCATTTTCGATACGCTGCCGCAACTTTAGGAGCAAGTGCTTCATGAATAACAGCACTTGCTCCTAAAATTTCGCCAGAGTAACGTAAATGAGAAACGTTACTCCAGAGTAAAGATGCTCCCATCTACCTGAATCTGGCCCTATATATTGATATTGAGTCATTGATTTATCTGATGGCACAGCATGGTTCCAATGTAATGTAAGCATTTAATAATAATTACTATAGAACATGAATGATAACACAAAAACGTTTCTTTTACTCATGGTTAGTGTTTGACTGAAGCCATTTATTATCAATAAACTGTGTTTGTTTTCCTGGCTGATGAATGCAAATGTTCCTCCAGCATTATTTGATAATATACTGCATTCATCTTGCCAACAATTTTGACCAAATTTCCTGTGCCTTTGTAGCTCACACATCCCCAAAACATCAGCGATCCACCTCCGTATCTTTCATCATAGGCCTTGTTGACTCCTCTCCAAATGTAGCGTTTATGTTTGTGGCCAAAAAAGCTCAGTTTTGGTCTCATCACGCCAAATACCTTTGTGCCAGAAGGTTTGAGGCTTGCCTCTGTGCTGTTTGGCATATTGTAAGCGGGATACTTTGTGGCATTTGTGTAGTAATGGCTTTTTTCTGGCGACTCGACCATGCAGTCCATCTTTCTTCAAGTGCCTCCTTATTGTGCAACTTGAAACAGCCACACCACATGTTTTCAGAGAGTCCTGTATTTCACCTGAAGCTTTTTATTTTTTTCTTTGAAATTGTCCTGGAAGTTGTGGCTGAAATTTTAGTTGTTCTACCTAACCATGGTTTGGTTTCAACAGGACCCCTAATTTTTCACTTCTTGATTAGAGTTTGAACACTGCTGATTGTAATTCTCAATTTCTTGGATATTTTTTGTATATCCTTTTCCTGTTTTATACAGTTTAACTACGTTTTTCTGCAGATCCTTTGACAATCCTTTTGCTTTCCCCATGACTCAGAATCCAGAAACGGCAGTGTAGCACTGGATAAAAGATGCAAGGGTCTGTCAGGAGTCTAGAAACTCATTGACCTTTTACACACACACACTAATTACAAGCAAACAGATCACAGGTGAGGATGGTTACCTTTAATTGCCATTCAAACCCCTTTGTGTCAACTTGTGTGCATGTTATCAGGCCAAAATCACCAGGGTATGTAAACTTTTGACCAGGGTTATTTGGGTAGTTTCTGTTGTCATTATGATTTAAAAAGAGTAAACACAGTTGGTAGATAATAAATGGCTTCAGCCAAAAACTAACCATGAGTGACAGAAATGTTTTTCTCTGAAAAATGGGCAAGAAATCATAAATTCTGCCATGGTAAGTAAACTTATGAACACAATTGTAGTTGGTAGTAAATCTAAATGGCATTGTACGAAGATTGTGCAATCAGATCGTGACACAAGGAACATACATAATTAGCATACAACAGGCGCTGCTTGACTGATCTGGACCGGATCTGTTTTAGGCTTCCATTGCCCCCCTTATTTCAGAGTGTTCATATGGGGAGCCATGGCAAGTTCATGTGGCTATCTACACATCAAAAGTGTTTTACCATAGTTTTTTTCAGGTCTGAGCCTCTTTATGGGAAAACATTTAGGATGCAGTGTAGGCCTCTCCAGTATGATCCTGGGTGCAAACAAGGAAAAGAGGCGCCTCTGAGTGCAGTATTAAAAACAATTTAATGCAAAAGCCAAAGATAAAAAACACTCACATTTTGGTGGTCATGTAAAGGCATGTAAAAGATTTTCTCCAGGAGGGAGAGATGGCTGTCATCTGGTGCGTCTGTGTGTCCGTGTGTTGTTCACTTATGAAGTGATGTGTGGTACGAGGAGGAGTCAATCCTGGATCCCCTGAAGTTGGTCGGTAGGTGCAGCGGGTAAAACGATCCTTTCTCGGGCACATCTGGAGACAACAGGAGCACGAGGCGGCCAATGATGACGTCACCAGCAAGCGACACGTTTCCGAACGCCGGGCAGCGAATGACAGGTCTGCCGCGTTCCTTTTTCAAGCTGAGCTCATCCTGATCCTGCGCATTATTTACTTCCAGTATGATCCTTGCTCTGTTTAGAATCATGTCCAATGGCCAAGCCAGATGTGATGTTTTATGTCTGTGTCACATCATTCTAAAAATGTCCAGTGAATGTCCAGTGAACCAAGTTATTGTAGGTCATGTTTGAGGGTGTAGTTCTACAGCCAGGGACAGCCTCAGTAAAACCGGGGACAGTATGTAAAAATCTGTGTTTTTTTTCAAAATCCCAAGATTATAGCTGCCCTGCCTCTCCAGTACCTTTTCAGTGTGTGTATGTGTATGTATACTGTGTGTGTATACTGTATGTGTGTGTGTGTATGTATACTGTGTGTGTATATTGTGTGTCTAACCTGTGTATGTATACTGTATGTGTGTGTGTGTGTATTGTGTGTCTGTGTGTGTGTATATTGTATGTGTATTCTGTGTGTATGTATACTGTGTGTTTATACTGTGTATGTATACTGTATATGTGTGTGTGTGTATATTGTGTGTCTATACTGTGTATGTATACTGAATGTGTGTGTGTATACTGTGTGTCTGTGTGTATACTGCGTATGCATACAGTATGTGTGTGTGTAAACTGCATGTGCATTCTGTGTGTATGTATACTGTGTGTGTATATTGTGTGTCTGTGTGTGTGTATACTGTGTATGTATACTGTATGTGTGTGTATACTGTATGATAATCTATTGCCTGGGGGCCCCCATAATCTCCTATTGCCCGGGGGCCCCAGAATCTCCTATTGTCCGGGGGTCCCATATTCTCCTATTGCCCGGGGGCCCCATGAGTGGTCAGTCCGCCCCTGTCTACAGCTTTATTTAGAATAAAATAATAGTGTTATACTCGTGTCATAATAAATAAATGCTAAAATGCTTATGAGGCGAGCCAGGATCACAGTGTTTAGTGCACTACTTTCTATCTGCAAATTGCAATTTAAAGTGGATTTAATGTATTCCTTGTATAAAGGTAAAAAACCTTATAGGTTCAGCCCCCCCCCCCCAAATACCTGAGCTTAATCTTGATCCAGTACTGTGCCTGAGAGCAGCGGCACTGGTCTCTCTCTACCTCCTCACTAAACTGAGAGCAGCGGGAGCCATTGACTTCTGCTGCTGTCAATCAAAATCAGTGGCAAGGGACCAGATGGGGTGGGACTGAGCTGCGTCTGTTGACATGCACTGAGCAGCTTGGGATTGAGCATGCATGAGTAACCCCCCTCCAGTAAGCGCCTTGCTGGAGGGGTACTAAGGAAGGCACGAGTGCCCAGGAGCGCTGGCGAGGGACCCAAGAAGAGGAGGATTGTGGCTGCTCTGTCCATTGCACAGACAGGTATGTATAATATTGTATAATATTTGTTATAAAAAAAAAGAAGAACCCCTACAATCACTTTAACTGTACTTTGTTTATTTAATGTGGAATAGTGAAGTGTTAGATAATACACACAGTCAAATGAGAAAGTAAGTATACCCTATGGAAATTGTTGACTTTTTTCAATGTATTTAAAGCGGAACAACACTTACCTCAGCTCCAGTGATGCAGGGTCGCCAAGCTACCCGCCCAGCTGCTGACATCTTTGGGTGGGCAGCCGGCCTCCAGGTCTTGATCGTGGGCCAATGTCATTGACTTGGTGGGGATGAGGTCAGATGCGGTAATGCCAAATTTGTACAGTGAGCTGCGCATGTGCATGGGCAGACAGGCAGGTAAGTAGCTTTAAAGTGGTGGTCAACCCAAAAAAATTAAAAAATAACACCTGAAAGGCAAAGGTATAATAAGCCAGTATGCAAAGCATACTAGCTCATCATGTAATACTTACCTCAGATCAAAACCCCCACAGCTGTCCTCCTACACCTCTCCGGCGACCAAAATCTCTCCCGAGGGTTACTTCCGGGTATCAGCTGTGATTGGCCAGAGCCGAGGTGACGTAATGTGCGTGGAAGCCACCAGTCATGGTATGACCTCCTTTAGAAACGACACGATTTCTAAAGTGCACATACGCCGTAGACATCGGCACCCGTCATTGTTATAAATATATTTCGAGCACCTACAGGTAAGCCTTAATCTAGGCTTACCTGTAGATAAAAGTGGTTGTACAGGGTGAACAACCACTTTAAAGCAGAAGAGACAAAGCATGTCCCCCCCCCCCCCATAGTCTGTAAAAAACTTCTAATAGCAGCTTTCCTGCCAGACTCCATGGCAGCAAAGTGTGGGTTAGCCCCGCCTCCATAACTACCTTATAGGACACCTCTCCCATAAATCTTTGCTCTGGGCCACTATTAGTGTTTCTTTTTTGTCCTCCTCCGTAGGACCAAGTCGTTGGCTCTCCTACCTAAAGTGGACTCGCCTGCGATCAGGATTGGCCGAGTGCCAGGTGTCACGTCCCTCCAGTGGCGTATCTAGGGTATGGCAGCCATGGCAAGTGCCATGGGCACCATATGAAGGGGGAGCTGATGAGTGGCTGGGCAGCAAGGCACTTACCAGGGTCTGAGGGTCTCTTCTTCCCTCCTCCTGAGCATAGGCAGAATCTCCTTTTCAGCACCTTTCCTAATGGACAATGGCAGCGCTATCCCTGCTGCTTTCAGCCACAGCCCTCTCCTTTTCTCCCAGGCTCTCCCATTCCATTTGGTCAGTTTGGCAGTGCACAAAGAAGAAGGAGGAACATCAGTTTCTCCCTCTCGTCTGTGAAAACTGAGGCGTAAAGTGATGGAGGTTTCATCACTTCCAGTATTGGTTCGGCATTAACCTGGCCTTGGAGGGCAGAGGAGGGATCTAATAAACCCCAGATTTCTCCATAAAGAGGATATGTCACTACCCAAGGTATCACAAGCAGAGATGTATTCTGGCCTAGGCCGACAAGGCCCACGCCTAGGGCGGCACTTTGCGGGGGGCGGCAAAAAAACGCACCCTGCCCCCCTGTGCTCATCCCACCCTGTCCCCCTGTGCTCATCCCTCCCTGTCCCCCTGTGCTCATCCCATCCTGTCCCCCTGTGCTCATCCCATCCTGTCCCCCTGTGCTCATCCCACCCTGTCCCCCTGTCCTCATCCCACCCTGTCCCTCTGTTCTCATCCCTCCCTGTCCCTCTGTCCTCATCCCACCCTGTCCCCCTGTCCTCATCCAACCCTGTCCCTCTGTCTTCATCCCATGAAAATGACAGGACGGGTCTTAAAAAGGAAGGGGTGCGTCATATATAAAGTACGGGATGCGCAAGTTTTACCAGGCCTAGGGCAGCACAAAACCTAAATACACCTCTGATCACAAGGGATGATAAATATAATATTTTGTTAGCTGTTTTTTTGTTAAGGTTATCTGAAAGATGGGTTTCAAATGTTTCGACAGTGGCACAGTTTCAGTGCTTGCCATAGGCGATATTTTCACTAGATACGCCTCTGCGTCCCTCCAATAAGCCCCGACTTTTAAGCAGGGTATGGAGTGTATATGCAGATTAGCGCTGAAGAGCTGGAAGCCTGGACATCAGCAGGCTAGTGCGCACGGCCTGTTTGCCTAGCTGTTAGTAGGCGGCCATTATCTGCCATAAAGTTTGGTGTGTGTATGTTTCCCTCTGCCTAGGTGATCGTAGGTGGACTGGTAAGATTGATGTCAGCATACATAGCAGCAGTGTTTGTATTTATGTATTGTTTATACCATTTGCTCCTTTCCTCTGTTTCTCTCCGCTGGTTTATCCTGCCCTTGTGCATGGCGGCTGATTCTTCCTGCATTCCAGCTGCCACTGTCTCTCTGTCGGAATGAAAATGAGACCTGGTTTGTGCATGTGCACGAGTGTCTCGTACCTGACGCTACTGGTGACGTCATGCGGCACCACCTTTAAATCTTGGAGGGAGCCTGCAGAGCCCCGGGAATGATTGTGGGCTTTGCGGTGACTTCCCCAGGCTTCTGGTTTGGCTTCCCCAGGTGACTCTATTGGGTGTGGGTAGGTTCCTTGCCTAGCAGCTGATCCGTGTTTCTCCCTGCAGTATCCTGCGCTGATGCCATGGATCCTTCACTGCCTCCTGGTGGCATTTCCTCTCATAGCAGGTATGTCTTAAGTTTTTCCTGTGTTCTGGCTGCTGGGGGGGGGGGGGGGAGAGAGTAGGGTACTAGGGCACCAGCTTAATACCTGTCTTTTTTCTGCTGTTTTCACACCCCTCCTAGGTCCGATCCACAACGTAGTTCCCGCAAGGGCAGTGGGTCCTCAAAGTCACACCACCGGCACGCTTTCTCAAGGTCCAGGCACAGTGGATCTCCCTCCAGATCCAGACAGCATAGTAGAGATATTTCTCACCCCCTCATCTCGCTCTAGCAAAGGGCCAGAGAAATCATGCTGAGGGTGAGGGCTCCTGTCCCTGCCGGCAAATCCCCCTGTGACCACTGTTTCTCTGATGCAGCAGTTGAGAGGGAGGGTGCAGACCAGCGCCTTGAATCCTTGGTGAAGCAGGTCGTAAGAGAATCTCTACCGGAGAGGGAGGCTCGTCAGCCTTATGATCACCCGCCAGAGCCACTATGCTCTCCATTGGGAGAAGGGCTGCCAGCCAAGCCGCCCATCTGCTCCTCCCTCGGACAGTGAGTCGGAACTAGAGGATCCAGGAATGGGCATTGAATACGCCTTGGTTCCCTCTCTGGTGAAAGCTGTAAGGGAAGCCTTGATTTGGGAAGATCCTGTAACTTCTCCTCCAAAGCAGAGAAACATTTTCAAGCAGCTCAATAAGGAGCGCCAATACTTTCCCTTTCTCACCAAACTGGGCGACATCATCTCTGAGGAGTGGGGCAAGATGGACAAAAAGAGTTCCATGCAGTCAAAAATCCTGAAGCTGTATACCTTCAGGGAGGAAGAGGGTTAAACATCTCAAGTCAGCTCCTTTGGTGACTGACTTTACAAAAAGTACCTAAAATCACTGTTTTCAGTGCTAAACAGTGCAAGTATAAATATGTGAACTATCAACACATAGCTAGTGCTATTAGCAATGTGTTTAAGTTAAACAAAATTAAAAAAACATATTTCTCCATTGACATGAATGTCAGATCACTATAACCCAGCCAGCATGGGGTTCCCCCCTTACATCAGAGTCTGCAGGGATCCCCCTGATACCAGCGGTGCTCCCACTCATGACTTCTCTCCCGACTCCCCTCAGAGACTGCAGACATGATGTAGGAAAAGGTCATGGGCTGCAGGCAGGATACAGGAACAGGAGATGGTCAGAGGCTCAGGGCAGGAGATGGTCAGAGGCGCAAGGCAGGAGATGGTCAGAGGCGCAAGGCAGGAGATGGTAAGAGGCTCAGGGCAGGAGATGGTCAGAGGCTCAGGGCAGGAGATTGTCAAGCTGCGGGCAGGACTCAGGAGATGGTCAGAGGCTGCGGGCATGAGATTGCCTCCTCTACAGTGTCCTCCTCACCCCTCGTAATGTCCTCCTGTGGCCCGTCACTCAAGATGCTCCTTTCTGCACTGTTGCGATGCGCTCCCCCCGTGGAACCGTTGCGCCGAAAACGTATAACAAGTGGCGGCTTCTGTTTAAAAATGGCACCAGGTGGCGACATTATGTTACTGCGCATGCGCCGCCCAGCCAAGCTTGTACGGAGTTCCCCGAGTCCTGCAGGCTTCGGAACGACGCATGCGCAGTTGCATGGACAGCCCGCAGCCATCTTTCTTACTGGCACCAGCTGTCCGTAACGGACATTCACGGACACCCCGAAAATGTCAACACTGCTTTCGGCATGTCTGGGCGGCCTCAATCCAGGACTTCTGAACCATCAAAACGGTCTCCTCAGGTCACACCTGGGTTTTCAGCAGTGCCCCAAGACTCAGATTTATTCCTACGACTCTTCCAATGTTCAGAAAAAACAGATCATTATCAAGTCGCAGCCATCCCTGATCCAGATGGCGAACCAGGCAAAGTCCCTTCATGGTACAGAAAAAGAATGGCACATAGAGGCCAGCCATAGACTTGACCCATCTCAATCACTTAATCCGAATTTTTTTTTTTTAAGATGGAGTCTTTACTTACAATCCAGCAGTCGGTCCATCCAGGAAGATACTTCCACGTCCCGATGGCAGTGGACTTCCGGCAATTCCTCCACTTTGCGGTAGGCAAACAGCACTTGCAATTGATCTGTCTCCCCTGTCTAACAACATCACCTTGTGTCTTCTCCAAGGTTATGTTAGGTGTTGTTTCTCTGCTCCGAGTCAAAGGGGTTCATCTTCATCACTACCTAGATGACCTACTTCTCCTAGCTCAAGACAAAAGTCAACTTTTAGAGCACAGGAGCCTGATCATCTCCACTAGGGTTGTCCCGATACCACTTTTTTAGGACCGAGTACAAGTACCAATACTTTTTTCATGTACTCGCCGATACCGATTACCGATGTCCCCAAATGCAGCATTGTCCCTAAATGGAGCCATGTTCTTAAATGCAGCCTTGTCCCTAAATGCAGCCATGTCACTAAATGCAGCCTTGTCCATAATGCAGCCATGTCCCTAAATTCAGCCGTGTCCCTAAATTCAGCCGTGTCCCTAAATGCAGCCTTGTCCCTAAATTCAGCCCTGTCCCTAAATGCAGCCTTGTCCATAATGCAGCCTTGTCCCTAGATGCAGCTTTGTCCCTAAAATCAGCCTTGTCCCTAAATTCAGCCATGTCCCTAAATTCAGCCATGTCCCTAAATGCAACCATGTCCCTAAATTCAGCCATGTCCATAATGCAGCCTTGTCCATAATGCAGATTTGTCCCTAAATTAAGCCTTGTCCCTAAATTCAGCCATGTCCCTAAATACAGCCTTGTCCCTAAATTCAGCCATATCCATAATGTCCTTAGATGCAGCCATTTCCCTAGATGCAGCCTTGTCTATAATGCAGCTTTGTCCCTAGATGCAGCCTTGTCCATAATGCAGCTTTGTCCCTAAATGCAGCCTTGTCCATAATGCAGCATTGTCCCAAAATTCAGCCCTGTCCCTAAATTTAGCCATGTCCCTAAATTCAGCCATGTCCATAATGCAGCCATGTCCCTAGATGCAGCCATGTCCCTAGATACAGCCTTGTCCATAATGCAGCCTTGTCCCTAAATGCAGCCTTGTCCATAATGCAGATTTTTCCCTAAATTCAGCCATGTCCCTAAATTCAGCCATGACCCTAAATGCAGCCTTGTCCCTAAATTTAGCCATGTCCATAATGCAGCCATGTCCCTAGATGTAGCCATGTCACTAGATGCAGCCTTGTCCCTAAATTCAGCCATGTCCCTAAATGCAGCCTTGTCCCTAAATTTAGCCATGTCCATAATGCAGCCATGTCCCTAGATGCAGCCTTGTCCATAATGCAGCTTTGTCCCTAGATGCAGCCTTGTCCATAATGCAGCTTTGTCCCTAGATTCAGCCTTGTGTCCCCTAAGAGAAAGCCAAGTCCCCCCCCCCCCCACGCCGCTGTCGACATCTAGTTGATTTGCGCTTGGGGAACATAACAGCTTTCATTTGAATAGCTGTGTGTTCCCCCGCCGTGCCTCGCCATGTATAGACACTCCCCCTTGGCCGGGTACTTTGATAGACAGGCATTTAAAAATGCAGCCATGTGTCCCCAAATACAGCCTTGTCCCCCCAAATGCAGCCTTGTCCCCCTAAATGCAGCCTTGTCCCCCTAAATGCAGCCTTGTCCCTAAATGCAGCCATGTCACTAAATGCAGCCTTGTCCATAATGCAGCCAGGTCCCTAAATGCAGCCGTGTCCCTAAATGCAGCCTTGTCCCTAAATTCAGCCATGTCTCTAAATTCAGCCATGTCCCTAAATGCAGCCATGTCCCTAAATGCAGCCTTGTCACTAAATTCAGCCTTGTCCCTAAATTCAGCCATGTCCCTAAATTCAGCCATGTCGCTAGATGCAGCCGTGTCCCTATATGCAGCCGTGTCCCTAAATGCAGCCTTGTCAATAATGCAGCCTTGTCCATAATGCAGCTTTGTCCCTAAATTCAGCCTTGTCCCTAAATTCAGCCATGTCCATAATGCAGCCATGTCCCTAGATGCAGCCATGTCCCTAGATGCAGCCTTGTCCATAATGCAGCTTTGTCCCTAGATGCAGCCTTGTCCATAATGCAGCTTTGTCCCTAGATTCAGCCTTGTGTCCCCTAAGAGAAAGCCAAGTCCCCCCCCCCACGCCGCTGCCGACATCTAGTTGATTTGCGCTTGGGGAACATAACAGCTTTCATTTGAATAGCTGTGTGTTCCCCGCCGTGCCTCGCCATGTATAGACACTCCCCCTTGCCCGGGCACTTTGATAGACAGGCATTTTAAAATACAGCCATGTGTCCCCAAATACAGCCTTGTGTCCCGAAATGCAGCCTTGTTTCCCTAAATGCAGCCTTGTCCCTAAATGCAGCCATGTCACTAAATGCAGCCTTGTCCATAATGCAGCCATGTCCCTAAATGCAGCCTTGTCCCTAAATGCAGCCTTGTCCCTAAATTCAGCCATGTCTCTAAATGCAGCCATGTCCCTAAATGCAGCCATGTCCCTAAATGCAGCCTTGTCAATAATGCAGCCTTGTCCCTAGATGCAGCCTTGTCCCTAAATGCAGCCTTGTCCCTAAATTCAGCCATGTCCCTAAATTCAGCCATGTCCATAATGCAGACATCTCGCTAGATGCAGCCGTGTCCCTATATGCAGCCGTGTCCCTATATGCAGCCTTGTCCCTAATTTCAGCCTTGTCCCTAAATTCAGCTATGTCCCTAAATTCAGCCATGTCCCTAGATACAGCCTTGTCCAAAATGCAGCTTTGTCCCTAAATGCAGCCTTGTCCATAATGCAGCTTTGTCCCTAGATTCAGCCTTGTCCCTAAATTCAGCCTTGTCCCTAAATTCAGCCATGTCCCTAAATTCAGCCATGTCCCTAAATGCAGCCTTGTCCCTAAAGGTAGCCATGTCCATAATGCAGCCATGTCCATAATGCAGCCATGTCCCTAGATGCAGCCATGTCCCTAGATGCAGCCTTGTCCATAATGCAGCTTTGTCCCTAGATGCAGCCTTGTCCATATTGCAGCATTGTCCCTAGATTCAACCTTGTCCATAATTCAGCTTTGTCCCTAAATTCAGCCTTGTCCCTAAATTCAGCCTTGTGTCCCCTAAGAGACAGCCAAGTCCCCCCCCCCCCCACGCCGCTGCCAACATCTAGTTGATTTGCGCTTGGGGAACATAACAGCTTTCATTTGAATAGCTGTGTGTTCCCCGCCGTGCCTCGTCATGTATAGACACTCCCCCTTGCCCGGGTACTTTGATAGACAGGCATTTTAAAATGCAGCCATGTGTCCCCAAATACAGCATCGTGTCCCCAAATGCAGCCTTGTGTTCCTAAATGCAGCCATGTCACTAAATGCAGCCTTGTCCATAATGCAGCCATGTCCCTAAATGCAGCCTTGTCACTAAATACAGCCTTGTCCCTAAATTCAGCCATGTCCCTAAATTCAGCCATGTCTCTAAATTCAGCCATGTCCCTAAATGCAGCCATGTCCCTAAATGCAGCCTTGTCAATAATGCAGCCTTGTCCATAGTGCAGCTTTGTCCCTAAATTCAGCCTTGTCCCTAAATTCAGCCATGTCCCTAAATGCAGCCATGTCCCTAGATGCAGCCTTGTCCATAATGCAGCCATGTCCCTAGATGCAGCCTTGTCCACAATGCAGCTTTGTCCCTAGATGCAGCCTTGTCCATAATGCAGCTTTGTCCCTAGATTCAGCCTTGTGTCCCCTAAGAGAAAGCCAAGCCCCCGCCCCCCCCCCCACGCCGCTGCCGACATCTAGTTGATTTGCGCTTGGGGAACATAACAGCTTTCATTTGAATAGCTGTGTGTTCCCCGCCGTGCCTCGCCATGTATAGACACTCCCCTTTGGCCCGGGCACGTTGATAGACAGGCATTTTAAAATGCAGCCATGTGTCCCCAAATACAGCCTTGTGTCCCCAAATGCAGCCTCGTGTCCCTAAATGCAGCCTTGTCCCTAAATGCAGCCATGTCACTAAATGCAGCCTTGTCCCTAAATGCAGGCTTGTCCCTAAATGCAGCCATGTCCCTAAATGCAGCCTTGTCAATAATGCAGCCTTGTCCCTAGATGCAGCCTTGTCCATAATGCAGCTTTGTCCCTAAATTCAGCCATGTCCTTAAATTCAGCCATGTACCTATATGCAGCCGTGTCCCTATATGCAGCCGTGTCCCTATATGCAGCCTTGTCCCTATATGCAGCCTTGTCCATAATGCAGCTTTGTCCCTAAATGCAGCCTTGTCCATAATGCAGCTTTGTCCCTAAATTCAACCATGTCCCTAAATTCAGCTATGTCCCTAAATTCAGCCATGTCCATAATGCATCCATGTCCCTAGATGCAGCCGTGTCCCTAGATACAGCCTTGTCCAAAATGCTGCTTTGTCCCTAAATGCAGCCTTGTCCATAATGCAGCTTTGTCCCTAGATTCAGCCTTGTCCCTAAATTCAGCCTTGTCCCTAAATTCAGCCATGTCCCTAAATGCAGCCATGTCCCTAAATGCAGCCTTGTCCCTAATTTCAGCCATGTCTCTAAATTCAGCCATGTCCATAATGCAGCCATGTCCCTAGATGCAGCCATGTCCCTAGATGCAGCCTTGTCCATAATGCAGCTTTGTCCCTAGATGCAGCCTTGCCCCTAGATGCAGCCTTGTCCATAATGCAGCTTTGTCCCTAAATGCAGCCTTGTCCATAATGCAGCTTTGTCCCTAAATTCAGCCTTGTCCCTAAATTCAGCCATGTCCCTAAATTCAGCCATGTCCCTAAATGCAGCCTTGTCCCTAAAGGTAGCCATGTCCATAATGCAGCCATGTCCCTAGATGCAGCCTTGTCCATAATGCAGCGTTGTCCCTAAATTCAGCCATGTCTCTAAATTCAGCCATGTCCCTAAATGCAGCCATGTCCCTAAATGCAGCCTTGTCCCTAAATGCAGCCTTGTCAATAATGCAGCCTTGTCTCTAGATGCAGCCTTGTCCATAATGCAGCTTTGTCCCTAAATTCAGCCATGTCCCTAAATTCAGCTATGTCCCTAAATTCAGCTATGTCCCTAAATGCAGCCGTGTCCCTAAATTCAGCCTTGTCCCTAAATTCAGCCATGTCCATAATGCAGCCATGTCCCTAGATGCAGCCACGTCCCTAGATGCAGCCTTGTCCATAATGCAGCTTTGTCCCTATATGCAGCCTTGTCCCTAGATGCAGCTTGTCCATAATGCAGATTTGTCCCTAAATGCCGCCTTGTCTATAATGCAGCATTGTCCCTAAATTCAGCCTTGTCTCTAAATTCAGCCATGTCCCTAAATGCAGCCTTGTCCCTAAATTCAGCCTTGTCCCTAAATTCAGCCATGTCCCTAAATTCAGCCATGTCCATAATGCAGCCATGTCCCTAGATGCAGCCTTGTCCCTAGATGCAGCCTTGTCCATAATGCAGCTTTGTCCCTAGATGCAGCCTTGTCCATAATGCAGCCATGTCCCTAAATACAGCCGTGTGTCCCCTAAGAGAAAGCCAAGTCCTCCACGCTGCTGCCGGCATCTAGTTGATTTGCGCTTGGGTAAAATAACAGCTTTCCTAGGACAGGTGATCTGTCTATCAGTGCCCGGGCAAGGGGGAGTGTCTATACATGACGAGGCGCGGCGGGGAACACACAGCTATTCAAATGAAAGCTGTTATGTTCCCCAAGCGTGGGGGGGGATTGGCTTTGTCTTAGGGGACTAGGCAGCAGCGGCAGCAGCTCTCCTCTCCTTTATACTCGCGGACTGCTCTGCTCTGCTCTCCGGTTCTTGAGAGGAGAAGACTCGAGGCTCCAGGTTGTCCAGAAGTGGCCATTCCAACCCTTCTTAATGCCAGAAGGTAAAGCACCAACAGGGTCTATGAATGTATATGGTCCAGGTTCGCAGATCACTAGGGATGAGCCGAACACCCCCGTGTTCGGTTCGCACCAGAACCTTCGAACGGACCGAACGTTCGCGCAAACATTTAGAACCCCATTGACGTCTATGGGACTCGAACGTTCGAATTCAAAAGTGTTCATTTTAAAGCCCAATATTCATGTTATTGATAGAAAACGTCATTGAGAACCCGGGTCTTGCCCCAGGGAACATGTATCAATGAAAAAAAAAAGTTTTAAAAACGGTAGTTTCTTCAGGAGCAGCGATTTTAATTATGCTTAAAGTGAAAAAAAAATAATGAAAAATTCCTTTAAATCATACCTGCTGGGTGTCTATAGTATGCCTGTGAGGTGGCACGTGTTTAGAACTGTCCCTGCACAAAATAAGATTACTATAAGAAAAAAGTAATTTAATACTGCTTGCGGCTTTAATCTAATGCTTGGTCTCTGCAATATGGATGAAAATCACTGAAAAAAATAGCATGGTTTTCCCCACCACCACTCCCCCCAGGTCATTACAAGACCCTTTGGCCCTATATACTTTGAACAGCAGTATACAGCAGTATACAGGCGGTGCAAACAAGACAAGGACTGTAGGTTTCTTAGGTAGAATCTGAACCATGCCATACTTTGCTGCTGCATATTGCACAATTTCCTAAAGAGACCCTCAACAAACTACATGACACTTGTGCCTGATGAGGCCATTTATGTTCCAGTGGTGGCCCGTGAGCCTGGCCATACAGGCTTGGCCCCCCAAAGCGCACGTGCTGTGGGGCAACAATATGTTGATTATTTTAGGTGTGGGGGGGGGCATTCCAATGCCAGATATTGGCTGAATAAATTATTTTTTTGGGAAAGAAAAATTCTAGAAAAAAGGGGGGTTGCCATCTGGGGCCCCCTTTGAACAAATTCTGTAAAAAGCTCCTGTTCCATGAAGGCCTCCATTATTTCTGCAAGTCAAAATTAAGCAAAAAAATCTAATGTCAGTCTAGCCTTTACTACTTACTAAGCTTTCTCCCTATATCTAACCCACAAACTCCTACACTGATCATAAAGTCCAAAATCAAGTTACGTACCGTCGTACTACACGATCGTTTCTTCTGCCTTTTTCTACAGACTGTGAACGACGTTTTTACTCACGCGATATCCCTTTATACACTGCGCATGCGAGAATCTCTGCACGTTTCCCCGCCCCTGACAATCGTTCTTGTACTTTCCACGCTCCTTTTCGGTCGGTCAATGCAAGACAGTGAAGGCACCATGGAGGACACACAGCAAGCTGGAAGCTCAAACCAGGCGCAAGGCCAGGCGGTAGCAAAAACCAGGAGCAGGAGGTACAAAGCCACCAATATGTTCTTTGAGGAGATGGTGGAAATGGTGTATGTGTGTGTGTGTGTGTGTGCCTGCCTGTATGTGTGTGTGCCTGCCTGTATGTGTGTGTGCCTGTCTGTATGTGTGTTGGTGTGCCTGCCTGTATGTGTGTGTGCCTGCATGTATGTGTGTGTGTGCATGTATGTATGTGTGTGCCTCTGTATGTGTGTGTGTGCCTGTATGTGTGTGTGTGCCTGCCTGTATGTGTGTGTGCGCCTGCCTGTATGTGTGTGTGCCTGCCTGTATGTTTGTGTGCCTGCCTGTATGTGTGTGTGTGCCTGCCTGTATGTGTGTGCCTGCCTGTATGTGTGTGCCTGCCTGTATGTTTGTGTGCCTGCCTGTATGTGTGTGTGTTCCTGCCTGTATGTGTGTGTGTGTGTGTGTGTGTGTGTGCCTGCCTGTGTGTGTGTGTGTGTGCCTGCATTTATGTGTGTGTGTGTGTGTGTGCCTGCCTGTATGTGTGTGTGTGTGCGTGTCCCTGTATGTGTGTGCGTGTGCCTGTATGTGTGTGTGCTTGTGCCTGTATGTGTGTGTGTGCCTGTATGTGTGTGCGTGTGCCTGCCTGTATGTGTGTGTGCCTGCCTGTATGTGTGTGTGCCTGCCTGTATGTGTGTGTCTGCCTGTATGTGTGTGTGTGTGCCTGCCTGCCTGCCTGTGTGTGTGTGTGTGTGTGTGCCTGTATGTGTGCCTGTATGTGTGCGCCTGATTCTTGTTGGACAGTGTATTAGTGATCGAACAAACACAATTTTAGAATGTCAGGCAAAAATCGTCGGCCCTCACGCATGTTCACTTTATCAAATCTGGCCCTCTTTGAAATAAGTTTGGACACCTGAAAAACAGACAAATGTACAACACTTTATAAAAAGAATGAGTCATATTTCTCTTTCAGGGCTCTAATCTTTTTAATTCATGTTTCCCTTTTTTTACCCCCGCAGGATGTGCAAGGAAGTGGAAACTGCCACCACATCAGGTCAGTGTCATACAGCACAGCTTCAGGTAATAGATGTAGGCCTGCATAATTGTAATACATGGTTTGTTTCCAAATTTCAGGAGGTATTCATGCTGTTGGTGGTGGATTGGACACATACAGCGCCCAGGTGTTAATTGGAGAGGTGTTGTCCTGCAGGGCTCAAATTGAGGACATCCACATCTGCTTAGTGCAGATGAGAAAAAAAAAAAACTGTGTAGCGAAAACTAAAGAATTTAATGGATGTTCTGGAGAGGGTTTAAATAAAAAAAAAATTGTAAGTTTTTCTTCTTTTTCTATGCAGGGATGGACTGGCCATTGGGACTACAGGGAGTTTCCCGGTGGGCCGATGGCTCAGTGGGCCGGCTTCAGTGACAGGGGACTGCCGCCCCCTCCGCTCCTCTGTCTCTCCCTCCCTGCAGCGCTCACCGGTAAGGGGGGGGGAAGCAGGGGGAGGACCAGAGGAGCAGGTCAACAGCTATGGCCTGGGAGTTTCTCACTTCTGCCTAATCTTGTCCCATAAGGGGGGCACTAAATGATTCTTTGCCCCGGGTGAAATAATGTCTAGCTTACCCACTGGCCTATAAGAGTACCAGTACCAGCCGTTCTACTCTAATAAAGTAAAACGGCTAGTGGCTAGTGAAGGGGGAGAGGGGGCTTGGGCGGCCGGGGTGCGGGAGTTGTCCGGCCACCATGGGAGAGACGTGTCAAAGTGGGCCAGTCTGGATGAAGTCCAGGGCCAAATTTCTGTCCCAGTCCAGCCCTGTTTCTATGTATGTTTTGTTTTATTTTTTTAAAGTGGAATCTCTAGTTTTCTGGCTAAAACGCATGAACAATGACCAATGCTAAAAAGTTGGTCATTGTTTATGCGTTTTAACCAGGTATTTTTTAATTTCGTTATTCTCAAAGAAAATACACAAAAAAAAGATATCTAAGAAAAAAAAGGATATCTCTAAAAAAAGTACCAACAAAAAATTCTAAAAAACTAAATAAAATTGATGTTGACAAATATTTCTTGCCAAAAATATATTTCTTGATAAAAAAAATTATATTTTTATATTTTTGGATTTAAAAAAAATGGCACATTTTAAATGGGAAACAATAAATATGTTTGGATACTCAACAATGTGTGGCTTATTATTATATCAATGCTGCCTAAAAGAACAAATCTAGATTTGTGGTGTTTACATTGACAATGATGAGTATTTAGTACAGGAAAATAAACATGACACTATGGTAATCTAGGAGAAAGCTACAATAAAAAAACAAATTAGAAAAGAATGAAACAAAGAAAAATACTAGAACAGGGGAAGAAAAATTGGGCCTTAGGCACAACACTGCAACCCCTCACAGATACTGTAATTTGAGCACAACAAAGAGCCACATGCAAAGTATTGCATCAAAATTTTTTAATATGCGCCTCCGTTGAACAGGGGCAGAAAAATTGGTCCTTAGGCACCGGTGGAGGTGCTACAACACTGCAACCCCTTACAGATACTCTAGTTGGAGTGCATTAATAAGCCCTGCTGCAAAGTATTGCATCAAAAATTGTTATTACACGGCACTGTTAAACAGGGGCAGAAAAATTGGGCCTAAGGCACTGGTGGCGGTGCCACAACACTGCAAACCCTTACAGATACTCTAGTTGGAGCGCATAAATAAGCCCTGCTGCAAAGTATTGCATCAAAAATTGTTATTACACGCCCCTGTTAAACAGGGGCAGAAAAATTGGGCATTAGGCACAACACTGCAACCCTTTACAGATACTGTAATTGGACGGCAGCAAAGAGCCACATGCAAAGTATCGCATAAAAAACTGTTATTATATGCCCCTGTTAAACACGGGCTGAAAAATCGGGCCTTAGGCACTGGTGGCGGTGGCCAGAACCAACAATGTTCTTACTAGCTATCAGCAAGATCATTGAGGAGGAAAAGGATATTCAGTCAGCAGCATAACAGCACAGTCACTCAGCATCAGCATAGGCAGTCTCCAACTGATCTGACATTTCAAAAAAATTATTCAGTTACATCAGCATCAGGTGCTTGGTAGCTGTTGGTGATCCAAGTCTGATTCATTTTTATGAAGGTCAGTCGATCGACGGAGTCGGTGGAGAGGCGCACCCTGTGATCGGTCACAAAGCCTCCAGCAGCACTGAATGTGCGTTCTGAAAGAACGCTGGATGCAGGACAGGCCAGTAGCTCAATTGCATACTGTGCAAGCTCTGGCCAGTGATCCATTCTCAAGACCCAGTAAGCCAGAGGATTTTCGGTGGGGAAGGTGTCCAAGTCTGATCTTGCCCCTAGGTATTCCCGCACCATGTAAACCAGACGCTGGCGATGGTTGCTGGAACCGGTCATACCTTGGGGCTGCGGACTAAAAAATTGTCTGAACGCATCGGTCAGATGGCCACCTTCTCCAACGCTCCTTCTGTGACTCACCGAAGCCTCAGCAAACACGTTGTCCAGGACCAGGATTTGGTAATCCGTCAGGTTCTGGGAACGCGTTGCACAGACCTTTCTGCAAGGCCTCCCGAAGATGTTTCATCTTCTGCTCCCTCTGCGACGGCAAGATAAGGTCTTGTAACGTGGATCAAGGAGAGTTGCCAGCCAGTAATGATCCCTCTCCTTGATACCACAAATACAAGGATCCTTACGCAGGCTTTGCAGGATCAGGGAGGCCATGCAGCATAGGTTTGCTGAGGCATTCGGAGCACAGTCCTCTGGGTCACTGAGGATGACAGGATCCACAGCCACCTCATCCCAGCCACGTAAAAGTCCATGGGTTCCTTGGGACTGTAAGTGATCCCTTGAAGACTGCTGCTGCTGATGCTGAGTGCTAGGCTCCACCTCAATGCTGCTGATACAATCCTCCTCCTCCTCCTCCACGTCCTCTTCCTGTGTGCTAGGTGGGCAAGCAGGACCACTGTCTGAATAAAGGGGGCCTTGAGAGGTAAGGAAGTCCTCCTCTTCCTCCCTCTGTTCTTCCTCAATGGCCCTGTCCATTATTCCACGTAGCGTGTGCTCCAACATGTGAATAAGAGGGACAGTCTTACTGATGCATGCACGGTCACTGCTCACCATCCTTGTGGCCTCCTCAAATGGTGACAGGACAGTGCATGCATCCCTGATCAAGGCTCACTGGCGTGGGGGAAAAAAACCAAGCTCCCCTCACCCAGTTCTGTTGCCATATTGGCACAGGTATTTATTGATGGCCCTCTGCTGCGTGTGCAGCCGCTGTAGCATGGCCAATGTAGAGTTCCTTCTGGTGGGCATGTCACAGATTAGGCGGTTCTAACTTCTTGGGCAGGTTGTATTCCCTTTGGAGGTCTGTTAGCCGAGCAGTGGCATTATATGACCTTCGGAAATGCACACAGGCTTTCCTGGCCTGCTTCAGGACATCCTGTAAGCCCAGGTACCTGCCCAAGAACCGCTGCACCACCAAATTCAGAACATGAGCAAAACGGGGCACATGGGTCAGTTGTCCCTGTCGCAGGGTAGAGAGGAGGTTTGTGCCATTGTCGCTAACCACCATTCCTGGCTTAAGCTGGCGTGGCGTCAACTACCTCTGAGCCTGCCCCTGTAGAGCTGACAGAACCTCTGCCCGAGTTTGGCTCCTTTCTCCCAAGCACACCAGCTCTAGCACTGCATGGCATCGCTTTGCCTGCATTCCTGCGTAGCCCCTCGTACGCCTATGGAGCACGGCTGGTTCCGAGGACACATCAGCACAGGAAGAAGCCACAGAGGAAGAAGAAGAAGAGGAGGGGGTGGAGGAGAGAGGTGTGTCACAACCAGTAGTAGTGTTTTGGAGGCGTGGTGGCGGAACAACCTCCAACACTACTGTACCTTGCCCTGCGTCCTTCCCAGCTGCCAGCAGAGTCACCCAATGCGTCGTGAAAGAGAGGTAACGTCCCTGTCCATGCCTGCTGGACCATGAGTCAGCGGTAATATGCACCTTACCACTGACCGCCCTGTCCATCGAGGCATGGACATTGCCTTCCACATGCCGGTAGAGACCCGGAATCGCCTTCCGTGAGAAAAAGTGGCGTTTGGGAACTTGCCACTGAGGTACCGCACATTCCACAAACTCATGGAAGGGGGCAGAATCTACCCAGCTAGCATTCAACCGCTGGGCATGTGGATGGCTGGGAGAGTACTTCTTTCGGCGCTGCAGCAGCTGGGGCAGGGAAATTTGTCTGCTACAATCTGCCATCGCTGTACCGATAGTAGATTGCCCGCATGTACTACCAGGTTGTGACACACCTAATTCTACACCTTCAGTCTTATCAGTACAGGCTTCAGAAAGGACTGAGGGTATAGTGGGGTTGGAGATCCCAGCTGATGAGGGGCAAGGGGAGGTCCACTTTGTTCTTTGGTGTGGGTCTTTCAGGTATGCTTGCCAACGAACTGCATGGCAGGTCGACATATGTGTGGTCAATGTGGGCATGTCGTGCCCAAGCGGGTGATGTTTTGGCCCCGCGAGATACGCTTGAGACATATGTTGCAAATAGATCTGATGCACATGTCTTAAAAAAGGCCCACACCAAAGAACTTTTGTAGTAATGCTGAGACACAGCAGCGCCCTGCACAGGCGTAGCTCTGCGATTTAATGCAGTTGGTGTGCTGCCCTTAAGCTGTCCCCTGGAGGGCATCCTGCCTCTTTGGAGGTGTGCCTGTGCCTCCTCCTCCTCCTCTCTCCTATCAGACACCCATGTAGAGTCAGTGACTTCATCATCCCCTCCCTCCTCATCACTGTCGAAAACCTGACAGTATGCTCCAGCTGGGGGAACATGACTGCCAGATTGCTGTCCCTCGAGGGCACCCCCTCTCTCTGGGCTCACATTACTGCCTTCCTCTATCTTTGTTCCATCATCGGAGCCTTCAAAACGCTGCACATCTTCATGCAGCATGTACCCAACACTGTGTTGAAACAGTTCGGGGGACTCCTCAGGAGGACATGGTGGGACTAGGGAAGGATTGTGTGATGCCATTGTGCAGAGGGAAGAGGACCCCTTGGCAGCTGTTTTGCCAGACAAAGTAAGCTCAGCCTGGGTAAGAGAGGATGAGGAGGATGAGGACGGCTTGGTCATCCACTCTACCAATTTGTCTGCATGTTGAGGCTCAACACGGCCAGCTCCCGAAAAGAAGGACAAGCGTGTGCAACGGCCATGTGCTGAAGAGAATTCACCGTGTCCACCACCAGCACTGTTGCCTCTAGATGCAGAGCCTGCTTGCCCTCGTGCCTCTCTGCCCCTCTTTGTTGTCCTTCCAGACATTATAATGGCCTGCAGAGGACAAAGTCAGTACACACACCTCATAGCTTTAGGCGCAAACTGCAGAGGACATGTGCAGTACACACCAAGTGGGTTTAGTTGCAAAGTAATGAGCGGCACACTAACACTATGCACCAAGTGGGTTTAGATGCAATGTAATGAGCAGCACACTAGTACTTTGCACCAAGTGGGTTTATTTACAAAGTAATGAGCAGCACACAAGCACTATGCACCAAGTGGGTTTAGATGCAAAGTAATGAGCAGCACACTAGCACTTTACACCAAGTGGGTTTATTTACAAAGTAATGAGCAGCACACTAGCACTATGCATCAAGTGGGTTTAGATGAAAAGTAATGAGCAGCACACTAGCACTATGCACCAAGTGGGTTTAGATGCAAAGTAATGAGCAGCACACTAGCACTTTGCACCAAGTGGGTTTATTTGCAAAGTAATGAGCAGAACACTAGCACTATGCACCAAGTGGGTTTATTTGCAAAGTTTTAAGCAGTACACTAGCACCATGCACCAAGTTGGTTTATTTGCAAATTAATGAGCAGCACACTAGAACTATGCACCGAGTGGGTTTATTTGCAAAGTAATGAGCAGCACACTAGCACTATGCACCAAGTGGGTTTATTTGCAAAGTAATGAGCAGCACACTAGCACTATGCACCAAATGGGTTTAGATGCAAAGTAATGAGCAGCACACTAGCACTATGCACCAAGTGGGTTTAGGTGCAAAGTAATGAGCAGCATACTAGCACTATGCAACAAGTGGGTTTAGTTGCAGTGAGCACACGGGCAATACAACATGTGAGAACACTGCAGCTAGCACAATCACAAAGTAATGAGCAGCACACTAGCACTATGCAACAAATGGGTTTAGTTGCAAATGAATGAACAGCAAACTTGCAGTATACAGCAAGTGGGTTTAGTTGCAGTGAGCACAAGGACAATACAACATGTGAGAACACTGCAGCTAGCACAATCACAAAGTAATGAGCAGCACACTAGCACTATGCAACAAGTGGGTTTAGTTGCAAATGAATGAGCAGCAAACTTGCAGTATACAGCAAGTGGGTTTAGTTGCAGTGAGCACACGGGCAATACAACACGTGAGAACACTGCAGCTAGCACAATCACAAAGTAATGAGCAGCACAGTAGCACTATGCAACAAGTGGGTTTAGTTGCAAGTGAATGAGCAGCAAACTTGCAGTATACAGCAAGTGGGTTTAGTTGCAGTGAGCACATGGGCAATACAACACTTGAGAACACTGCAGCTAGCACAATCACAATCACTATACAGTGTATAAATCAGGGTTGTCCCGATACCGATACTAGTATCGGTATCGGGACCGATACCAAGCATTTTCCCCGAGTACTTGTACTCGGGGAAAATGCTCCGATGCCTCACCCGATACCTGGGCAGGCAGGGGAGTTGCAAGTCTTCTCCGTGCAGTCTTTCCTCCCCCGTGCTCTGTGCCACTCTTCTCCTTCTCCCCCCGTGCTCCGTGCCACTCTTCTCCTCCTCCTCCCTTTTCTCTGTCTTAAAGGGGAGATTTCAGAGGTCTGTTAAGACCCCTGATATCTCACCAAAGACCCCCAACAGGGCTGATAAAAAAAATTGCAATAAATATTTTTAAAAATAAATAAACATAAAATATAAATAAAAAAAACACACTGACAATTTACCCCCCCCCCCCAAAAAAAAAACAACCAAAAAAATCACTGTCAAAAAAAAATAGTAAAAAATAAATAGTCAAAAGCAATTAAAAAAAATAATATCGGTATTCGGTATCGGCGAGTATCGGTACTTGTACTCGGTCTCAAAAAAGTGGTATCGGGATAACCCAAGTATAAATATATGTACAACTCCTGGGATGTATATATATCCTCTACACACTGTAAATGTAACTAACTAGCTTGCCTGCTCTATCTAGCTAGGAAAAAGACAATCTCTCTCTCTCTCTCTCTCTGTCTGAACTGGAACAAGCCCGGAACACACTACACAAGGCCAACCTGCAGGTGGCCTTTTATAGTGTGGGGCGTGTGCTAAAGGCCTGAGCCATAATTGGCCAAAGCCACCCTGTCTTTGGCCAATTACGGCTCTCTTTACTGGCGGCGCTGTGATTGGCCAAGCATGCGGGACATACAGCATGCTTGGCCAATCATCAGCGCACAATGCCGCAGTGAATTATGGGCCGTGGCGCGTCACTCGAATTTGGCGTGAACGACCCGTTTTGTTCGTATTTCGACGAATGGTCGAACATATAATGTTCGAGTCGAACATACGTTCGAGTCAAACACAAAGCTCATCCCTACAGATCACATGTCTTCCAGGCCTAACCCTTGTAACACTCGGGCAGTCCAGGACATCCTTAGCTTTCTACAAACAGGTCTTGACCTGTCTCTAGCAGTAAGCTCACTTTGGGTACAAGTATTGGCCATCTTGGCATTCACAGGAGTTTCATGGGCAAATCAGTCCCTTGTTCGGCAGTCTTTCAAAGGTGCTATCTTAGACCTCAGAAGAAGCCAAGGTTCCGCAAATGGGACCTCCCTCTTGTTTTGGATTTCCTTTCTAATCTTGGACAGATCTCGACAAGCCTCTCTCAGTGAGACCTTCACGGTAGCTGTTACTTCAGCCAAAAGACTGTCTGAAATGAGAAACTTGGGCTCGAAGGAGCCTTTTCTAACTTTTTATAGACAAAGCAGTGTTGATTCCCATGTTGGGGTCGAACCCTAAAGTGACCACAGTTTTCAATGAAAATAAAGAGATTGTACTTCCCACCTTTTAGGTCAACAGAAAATCAGTTTGTCCATCCTCTTGATGTGGGGTACACTCTGAAAAAGTACCTGGAGGTCACGGCTCCATTTAGACAATCAGATTTTCTTTTCATCCTTCTCCACGGAAAAAACCAAGGAATGCGGGCTTCAGTTAGATCCATTGATGCATGGATCGTACAGACCATTCAAAGGGCTTATAAAGCAAAGGGCATGGCTCCTCCAGAGGCAGTGAAAGCAACTCAAAGTATCTTGACTTCTTGGGCAGCTCCCGAAATAATCTGTAGAGTGTCTCACTACTGTGTTGAGACAGCGGCCTTGTCATCTGTTATTTTTGGTTTGCAAGTACTGTCGGTTGAATGAATGAATGAAAAACTTAAAATATAGCGCAGCACATGCGAAGTAAATCGCCTCTGGGCGCTTGTTGTTCCTGTCTCCTTTGAGATCAAAAGAGATGCGTCTTAATCTTTCTCCTGAAGACCAAGTAGTTCTCCTCCAGCCGAATGCTGGCTGGTAAGGCGTTCCATAGTCTGGGACCTTGGACAGCGAATCTCCTGTCTCCTTTGGACTTGTATCTGGCTTTCGGTATCTGAAGCCGATTTTGATTGGTGGATCGTAGAATACGATTGGGATTGTGAACTTTTAATTTTTCGCATAGATAATGGGGAGCATTCCCATGGATACATCTATGCGTTAGACAGAGTGCTTTAAAGGTGATTCTGTCTTTGACTGGTAGCCAGTGAAGGGATCTCAGTGAAGGTGAGATTGATTCCCAGGGTTTTTTCCCAGTCACAAGTCTGGCGGCCGTATTTTGAACGACTTCAAGACAAGCGATTTGGTACTTGGGGAGTCCGAGGTAAAGGGCATTTGCATAGTCCAGTCTGGAGTTTACAATCGCTCCCACCACGACCGCTATGTCTTTCTTGGGAATGAAAGGCGTGAGTCTGCGTAGTAGGCGCAGCAGATGGTGAGATCCACTGACTACTGACCCTATTTGTGCGTTCATTGTCATGTTGGAGTCAAAGATGACCCCAAGACTTTTGACTTTGGCGCTAGGGGTGATAATTTTGCCCAGAATGGGCGGGGGGATCCAGGTTGTTGCCGATTGATTCCTGCGCTTGGCGTGAAACAGAAGAAGTTCTGTTTTCGCTCCGTTGAGTTTAAGATAACTCTTTGTCATCCAGTCCTCTATCAAAGAGAGACAGGTCTCTAGACTGAGGTGGTGATCCTTTTTATTGCAAATGCGGAAGTACAGTTGCGTGTCGTCTGCATATGAATGATAAAGCAGTTTTTGGCTGCTGATGATTTCGAAAAGAGGACGCACATAGATGTTGAATAACATTGGCGATAGGGGAGATCCTTGAGGCACCCCGCACGATAATGTGCGTTGTTCAGAAGTGAAGGGTCCTAGCTTTACTATTTGCGATCGGTTCTCCAAAAAAGAGGAGAACCAAGATAGATCGCTTTCTGCGACTTTGGCTATTTTGGCCAGTCGAGTCAATAACAGCTTGTGATCTACTGTATCAAAGGCTGCGCTTAGGTCCAGCAGAACCAGAAGAGAAGATTCTCCTTCGTCTGCGGCCTTGAGAACGTCGTCCCATATCTTAAGCAATGCTGTTTCCGTCCCGTGTCCGGGACGGAATCCTGATTGAAATGGGTCGAGTAAGTTGTGGGTATCTAGATGCTGTTGCAGCTGCTGTACCACTGCTTTCTCCATTATCTTGGAGAGAACATTTAGGCCTGTTATAGGGCGCCAGTTAAGTGGATCCTTAGGATCCAGGGTGGCTTTCTTCAAGATGGGTTGAATGAAGCCCTCCTTCAACTGGGAGGGCATTATGCCCTCCCTGAAGGATTGGTTGATAAGCTGCGTGACAGGAGGTGCCAAGATGTCGGCGCATTCCTTCAGCAGTTTAGCGGGGATAATATCATTTGGCGCAGTGCTGTTGTGCAGAGTGCCAATGATATTTTTAGTGGTCTGAATGGAGATGGGTTCCAGCGTGAACTCACCTAACTGTGGTGAATTACTGCCGGTACTGTGTAAATAGCTACGGGGAGGGGGGCTGGGAGAGCAATTGTTTTGCTGAATGCTTTGCCGGATTGCTTGAATTTTGTTAATGAAGCAATCCGATAACTCATCGCAAAATTCTTGTGTATCCAAGTTGGGGGCTTCGAGACATCCTGGATTCATGGTCTGAGTGACCAGCTTGAAGAGTTCGCGGGGGCGGTTTAGGGCACCGTTGATAGCCTCAGAAAAATAGTTTTTCTTGGCTTCAAAGATTTGCTTGTAGTATTTTCTGGTTATGGCCTTGTAGATCGAGAGGTTCTCATCTGAAGAGCTTCTTTTCCAGGCTGCTTCTGCCCTTCTACGCTCTTGCTTCAGTAACGCCAGCTGGTTGTTGAACCAGCCGGAGTTATTTTTCCTGATCTGGGTCTTTCGTTTCGGCGCTATCAAGTCAGCTGACTGCAATAGTGCTGTGTTTATGGCCTCCAGTGTTTCTTCCGCTGTTTGGTGCGGCTGAATTGTGTTTATTTTTTCCCCTAACGTGGCTTTGAAGAGTTCCGAGTGGAACTTCTTCTGACATCTGGTCCAGTGTGTTGTCACTGGATTTGATGTTTTTGTTACGGGGGGAAATTCGGAAATAATGAATTTAATTGCATGGTGATCTGTCCATGGCAATGGTTCATTTTCCAAGATTTTTATTTCCAGATTTTGTCTGAAAATAAGATTGAGCGTATGACCTGAAGCATGTGTGGGCCCACATACTAGTTGCTGAAGCCCTAATCCTTCCAGGTGGTCGATGCAGGCGTCGGCAATGGGGTCTTGCGGGGAGTTGGCCCAGAGATTGAAGTCCCCGAGCAGCAAAAGGTGTTTGCTATTCAGGGTATAGGTGGAGACAAAGTCCGTCAATGCTGGGAGAAGCTGCGATTTTGGGCCGGGTGGCCTATAGCAGAGTAGAATCCGGACAGTCTCCTGGCCGTTTACTTGCAGTTGCAGAGTAAGGGTTTCCATGAATGGAAGAGGGTTTTGGAGGCTTGGTTTTGTGATCGCAAGACGTGTCTTATGGATCACCGCCAGTTCTCCTCCTTTTTGCCCTATTCTGTTTTCCGTTATAATACGGTAGTTTTCTGGCACCAATTCTCCTAGAATGGTGTTACAGTGGGCTGTGAGCCAGCTCTCTGTAATAAAGAGGCAGTCTAAGTCATGTTGCAATAAGAAATCATGGATTTCTAATCGGTGTTTTACTGCCGATCTGGTGTTGATCAAAGCACATAATATGTGCTTAGGCTGGGGTAAATGGCTGCGACCCTTGGTAGTCGATCGTCGATCGATCCTCAAAAGTCGCAGGTTTCTAAGGGCTTTTTTGGTGGCAGCCGGCAGAATTGCAGCAAATCGATCAAGATCCCAAATGTTCTCCGCCGAGTATTGCCGATTGACCATGGCCGCCGTGGACAAAAGGGGTGGGGTGGATTCACAAGGATAACTGAATCCTCTGATCCTAACTTGGTCCAGAGGAAGGCAAAAAAACCCTGACCACGCTGCGCCAATATGCTGTGGTAGGGAAAAAAATTCCTTCCTGACCCCTGAAGAGGCGATCGGGTTAAGCCCTGCATCAAGTATTAAGTGAATTTGAGAGGGGGAGATAGGGCTGGGTAGAGCAAGATGGCCGCCTGGGGGGGTACCAGGACTAAGAGGACCACTGTCTGAGCCGCCTGGGGGGCTGAGAAGAATGATCGGGGCGCAGGGGGGCTCTACTGGGATAGGGGGGGGCTTTCTGGCCCGATTATGGCAATAGGTGCCGATCGTTGGGGGTGGGGAGCGGCGCACCGCTAGGCCGCAGATGAAGCCGCGGCCTTTCCTGAGTCGCGGCAGCCGCGAATCCCCAGCGACCGGCGCGGAGGGGAGAAACACCGTGCCCGAGGGTAGCGGAGGCTGGTGGGGATGGGTGGCCTAATTGAGCAGCGTTGGCGGCGTGTGGGAAGCGGCGCGGCGTTAGGCCGCGAGTGAGCCCGCGGTCTTTCCTAGATCGCGGCGCCCGCGATTCCCTTCAGGCTGGCGCGGCTGTCCAAGAAGCACCCGAAATGGCGGGGCTGTCGGCGGGCCGGTGGTCCTGGGTCCGAAAGAGGCTGCGGCTTGTCCTGAAAAGGACGGCCGCTCTTGATTCCAGGGGGGCAGATGGCAGATGGTGTCCAAAGAAGGGGAGGAAAAGGTCTACAGGAGTGGAGGCTGGAGGGGGTCCAGGCCAAGAATGGGGGCTGAGGCTGGGCTGAGCTGGGCTGGACTGAGGAGACCCTACCTGCTAGCCTGCTGCCTAAGCCTGCCTGCCTGGAGCTAAAGCAGCACGCTCCTACTCCTAGGAGCGAGTGCCGATGGGGGCTCCTGCTGCTACTCCGCTGCCTGACTGACTGTCTAACTGACTGATCCAGTACGTGATCCAGTCCACTAGGGGGCAGTATTGACAGTGTTAAATACATTTTGTTTTTTTTGCTCAAGATTCTGCCCACCCAGGTGTGTATGACAAATTATTTCCCACATGTTGCTGCCATGGAGTCTGTCAGGAAAACTGAATATTTTAAATGTTTATAGTTATTTTCCTTTCCTGAAAATTGGGGAGCTATGGGGCGCTGAGGGAAATTGGGTGGCTATGATACTCTTTGGTACTTTGAGGCAGAGAGGGGAACTCTGGGGCTGACTAGCTTCCCCCCCACCCTTCTTGTAATCACAAACAGCAGCAACTGTTTGGGAATGAAAACTGCTTCTGCTTCTTCCCATGTTTGGTCATGTGATATGTCACATGACAAAATTAAAACAGAAAGAAGGGCAGTCTGCCCTCACTTCCCAGTGGGTGTCTCTACTGGGAGGGAGGTTTGTTCTCAGACGACCACTCCCTGCACTCTTCTAGCTACAGTAGGCAGGTATTGGAGGAGGAGAGGGCGGAATCCTTCCACAAGCTATTGCGGTCCTGCTTTGCCTGACAGGGGTTTTGCTGCAGTCAGTGAGGTAACTAGAGAACAGAGTGCCAGCAAGTTTTCCAGCATACCCCCTCCACATAAAAACACTACACCCAGAGCAGCTGTCCCTCCTGATCCTCCTTTCCTGATCCTACTCACAAGAAGTCTAATGTAAATGGAAAAGTATGTATAGCACTGTGTAAATTGCCCGTGTCATATAAATACCTGTTTTAAATAAACAAATGTGCAAAATAATTAAAGACAGGAGCTAGCCTTACAAACATACAAGTGCTTCAGAATGTATTAAATAAATACATTACATTTCACATGTGTGAGTGAAAACGTCTTCTTAAACGCAAATGTGCTCCACCTCGTGCAGATAAATTCCCCACTCACCAGACCTATGCGGTCAACAGAGCAGCCTGCAAGCACCATGAATTACATCCAGGAGATGGAGGAACAGGAACCAGTCTGTTCATGACATCCACTGTTGGCTCTCTTTCACCAAAGACAAACACTCAAAAAGCTCAGAGTGTATATAGTGTAGTAGGTTTTTTATTAAATGCAAGAAGATTAAAATATAAAATGTGCACTCACATAAAATAGTGCTCAGACAGCTCACTTGTCATAGCAATAAGCTAAGCACCGCCGTTTGTGGCCACCGAACTGGTGTGCCTTCCACCAAACCAGAAGTGATGTCAGGAAAGCATTTGGAAATGTGGGGAAAAGGGGTTTTAAGGCCCCCCTTTTCCTCATGGGAGCAGCATGAGTTTCAAGTCTGTGTCCGCCCCTCATGTCAAGGGCTCATGGTTTTGGGGGAGCCTTGTGACTTCTAGGAAGGGGATCCTTGAAAATCAATTGAAGGTTCTGGAACCCCTTGGGGGCCCTATCTAAAGGGGGTACAGATAGGGTCTAGTGCCAGTTGCCGGTGGACGGTATAGCTGCAAGAGCTCAGACAAAAGAGCTTACCCTCTGAGCCAGCAGCATAATACCTCCTAAGGTGGCATGAAGACCCTGCTTTGGCAGCTTCTGGAGCGGGCCAAGGCTGAAGGCAGCAAGGGATGGATCCGGAGATGCCTTTGCAAGTGAAGAGGCTGGAAAAAAAATAAAGGAGAAGATGACAAAAAAAGCCAGTTGCTAGGACATTAAATAATTGGCTTCAAGCTTTTTCTACTTATGCAAGTATTCTGTGTGATCAGCTTGGGAAAGGCTCTTGGATCACACTTGCAGCATTTTCTAATCTGTCCAGTTCTCTTATTGAATTCTTATCTTAAAATTAGACCATCTGTGGGTGAGTTTTTGTTCTTACATCTAAATGTTTTTTTAATTTCAGGCTGTTCTTTGTAAATCTTTGTGCTGCCTTAATTTAGGTGATGTCACTAGATCATCCCATTCTTTCTGCATTGGAGCCTCCACAGAAACAGGCAATAATGTGTTTGGCTTCAAGTATTATTAAGCTCTTAGAAAGATGGAAATCTGATGCTTTTCGGTTATATGTGAGACCTAACAATAGTTTAATAATTTTTACAGTGTATTTGCATGGTAAAAGAAGTATGATTTGGGGAGGAACTTCTGACCAAGCTGAAATGAGCGGAAATGACATAGGTAATCAAAAAACGTTGAATTTATTCTTTAGAATTAAACATTACATCCAGACTATCAAAGTATTGTATCATGGTTCGGTCATTATTTTCTCCAAAATCATTCCTAGATAAAAGTGGCTGAGATAGTTTTTTGCCCTTTTGAAAAAATTTGAAAATGTATAAATAGGGTTATTGAAAAGTTTATGGCGTTTGGTTAGGGTTTCTCATATCGTCATCTAGAATGGGAAGGTGGTATCCTGGGCTTTTATCATAAGGATGGAATTCAGTTGTCCGATATCGGTTTGGATAAAATAAGCAATAATCTCCAGACATGTATTGAGCAGGCCACGGTTTGGGTGTAGTCAGGTGGGCTTGCAGCCTTCCTGTCTGTTTGGGGATAGTTTAATAAATACTGATGTTGTTTTGTAATTCAGCTTGAGCTATTATAGCTGAGCTGAGTAAATGGTTATTGTATGTTAAAGTTGGTTTAGCTATCTATGGTGATTTTGAGTGAATCGCTATTACAATTAAACCCAATTAAACCTATTTAAACCAATAATAAAGGCCCGGACAATTTTATTCCAAATGATCTTGAGTGGTTTATTCATTTAACCACTTAAGGACCGCCCAACGCCGATATACGTCGGCAGAATGGTACGGTTGGGTACCTGTACATGATTGTTAAATGCCCAGCCGCGGCCCGCGACCCGGTCCGAAGCTCCGTGACCGCAGCCGCGTGACCCGCGGGCCCGATCGCCGCCGGAGTCCTGCGATTGGTCCCTGGAGCTGAAGAACGGGGAGAGGTGTGTGTAAACATCATCTGTTCCCTCATATAGGGAAAGGCGATCAATTAAGTCACATGTCCAGCCCTGCCCCCCTACAGTTAGAAACACATATGAGGTCACACTTAACCCCGTTGGCGCCCCCTAGTGGTTAACTCCCAAACTGCAATTGTAATTTTCACATTTTTATAGCATTTTTTGCTGTGAAAATGACAAAGGTCCCAAAAATGTGTCAAAATTGTCCGATGTGTCTGCCATAATTTCGCAGTCACGAAAAAAATGCTGATCGCCGCCATTAGTAGTAAAAAAAAAAATTATTAATAAAAATGCAATAAAACTATCCCCTATATTGTAAACGCTATAAATTTTGCGCAAACCAATCGATAAACGCTTATTGCGATTTTTTTAGCCAAAAATATGTCGAAAAATACGTATCGGCCTAAACTGAGGAAAAGAAAAGTTTTGTTATATATTTTTGGGGGATATTTATTATAGCAAAAAGTAAAAAATATAGGGCCAGATTCAGAAAGAATTAGATTCCCAAAGAGTATCAGAGATACTCTACGCCGCCGTACTTTACCTGGCTCTAGGAGGAATTCAGAGAGATTTTGGCCCGTAAGGTACGGCGGCGTAGTGTATTTCTCCCGGCGGAATCAAACTACGCGATTAGGGGGCGTGAGGCATTAAAATTGAGCGCGTCCCCGCGGCGATCGAACTGCGCATGCTCCGTTCAAAAATTTCCCGCCGTGCATTGCGCGAAATCACGTCGTTACGTCATTTTTTTTTTGAGTAGCGTCGTTTACGGACATTCCTATTCCCGGATGACTTACGCAAAAAATACAAAAAAAATTGAAAGTCGACGCGGGAACAACGGCCATACTTAACATGGGCCGCGTAACGTTAGACCAGCTAATAGCTGGTTTAACTTTACGTAGCGAAAAAATGACGTACGCGATTGCGAACGACGCTCGTAACTTCGTGGATCGCCGGAAAAATCTCATTTGCATACCCCGACGCTGAAAACGACGCGAACTCCACCCAGCGGCCGCAAAAAGATTGCAGCGTAGATCCGAAGGCGTACAGTGCGGAAAATAAGTATTTGAACACCCTGCTATTTTGCAAGTTCTCCCACTTGGAAATCATGGAGGGGTCTGAAATTGTCATCGTAGGTGCATGTCCACTGTGAGAGACATAATCAAAAAAAAAAATTCTAGAAATCACAATTTATGAATTTTTAACTATTTATTTGTATGATACAGCTGCAAAGAAGTATTTGAACACCTGTCTATCAGCTAGAATTCTGACCCTCAAAGACCTGTTAGTCTGCCTTTAAAATGTCCACCTCCACTCCATTTATTATCCTAAATTAGATGCACCTGTTTGAGGTCATTAGCTGCATAAAGACACCTGTCCACCCCATACAATCAGTAAGAATCCAACTACTAACATGGCCAAGACCAAAGAGCTGTCCAAAGACACTAGAGACAAAATTGTACACCTCCACAAGGCTGGAAAGGGCTACGGGGAAATTGCCAAGCAGCTTGGTGAAAAAAGGTCCACTGTTGGAGCAATCATTAGAAAATGGAAGAAGCTAAACATGACTGTCAATCTCCCTCGGACTGGGGCTCCATGCAAAATCTCACCTCGTGGGGTCTCAATGATCCTAAGAAAGGTGAGAAATCAGCCCAGGACTACACGGGAGGAGCTGGTCAATGACCTGAAAAGAGCTGGGACCACCGTTTCCAAGGTTACTGTTGGTAATACACTAAGACGTCATGGTTTTAAAACATGCATGGCACAGAAGGTTCCCCTGCTTAAACCAGCACATGTCAAGGCCCGTCTTAAGTTTGCCAATGACCATTTGGATGATACAGAGGAGTCATGGGAGAAAGTCATGTGGTCAGATGAGACCAAAATAGAACTTTTTGGTCATAATTCCACTAACCGTGTTTGGAGGAAGAAGAATGATGAGTACCATCCCAAGAACACCATCCCTACTGTGAAGCATGGGGGTGGTAGCATCATGCTTTGGGGGTGTTTTTCTGCACATGGGACAGGGCGACTGCACTGTATTAAGGAGAGGATGACCGGGGCCATGTATTGCGAGATTTTGAT
The DNA here is from genome assembly GCA_029574335.1 of Rana kukunoris. NCBI lineage: Eukaryota > Metazoa > Chordata > Amphibia > Anura > Ranidae > Rana > Rana kukunoris. The sequence goes on from CM056054.1 coordinate 66,498,384, forward strand.
TTCCCTCAGTTAGAGCTTTGAAGATGGGTCGAGGTTGGGTTTCCAACATGACAATGACCCGAAGCACACAGCCAGGATAACCAAGAAGTGGCTCTGTAAGAAGCATATCAAGGTTCTGGCGTGGCCTAGCCAGTCTCCAGACCTAAACCCAATAGAGAATCTTTGGAGGAAGCTCAAACTCCGTGTTTCTCAGCGACAGCCCAGAAACCTGACTGATCTAGAGAAGATCTGTGTGGAGGAGTGGGCTAAAATATCCAGTATCTATGTCCAGACTATGGGAAGCAGTATCTGACGGAAGCATTCGGTCCGGATGTGGGGACCTTCCGTGACACCTGCCTCTAAAAGTTTATCAAAACCTGGTGAAAAACTACAAGAAACGTTTGACCTCTGTAATTGCAAACAAAGGCTACTGTACCAAATATTAACATTGATTTTCTCAGGTGTTCAAATACTTATTTGCAGCTGTATCATACAAATAAATAGTTAAAAAAATCATACATTGTGATTTCTGGATTTTTTTTTTTTGATTATGTCTCTCACAGTGGACATGCACCTACGATGACAATTTCAGACCCCTTCATGATTTCCAAGTGGGAGAACTTGCAAAATAGCAGGGTGTTCAAATACTTATTTTCCGCACTGTAAGCCTGTCAGATCGAAGCCCAACGCCGCCGTATCATGGTTTGAGGATTCAAACTAGTGATACGGCGCGCAAAATTTGAAATTACTCCTGTCTAACACCAGTTAGACAGGCGTAATGGCTCTCTGAATCTGGCCCATAGCATTTTTTTTCAAAATTGTCACTCTATTTTTGTTTATAGTGCAAAAAATAAAAACAGCAGAGGTGATCAAATACCACCAAAAGAAAGCTCTATTTGTGGGAAAAAAAGGACGCCAATTTTGTTTGGGAACCACGTCGCACGACCGCACAATTGTCAGTTAAAGCGATGCAGTGCCGAATCGCAAAAAGGGGCCTGGTCCTTTACCTGCATATTGGTCCGGGTCTTAAGTGGTTAACATGTCTGGTGATTGTTTTAAAATATTATATTGCTGCTTGTGATCCCATTATGTCAGCAGCCAAGTCTTGATGCCACATGTCTTCAGGAAGCTTCCTGCTTTCCTGTTATACTGCTAGAATGTGTTAGTACATAAATAAAACGGATGCATTAGGATGAAAAAATACGAGGGTTTACAACCCCTTTAAGTGAGCATTATCACCATAGGACAGCAAGTGTGTTACTGGTGGAAGTAAAAAAAAAGCCTGAAAATAGGAAATTAATGCAGCTGCCACATCTTCATGTCCAATCTTTTCTCTCTATGTCGACTCTTCTTCATGTCTCTATAATGTCGAATCTTTTCTCTCTATGTCAAATAATATTGGACTAATAGAGTTAAGGTTAGGCACATTCGACCACAACGAAAACGAAAATAAAGAATTTGTTTATGTTGGATCTTTCATTTTTCGTTTTCTGTGCTTTCATTGTTTGTTAAAACGATAATGAAAATACCTGAAATTTGGATGAAAATGCATTCAGACGAAAACTAATGCACATGTCTACTGGTAATCTCCAATATGTTTTTAGGTTTAGACACTTTTTAAAGTGTTACTAAACCCAGGACCTTACATTCACTATATCTAGTCTCCCACAGTACACAGAACATGGAAATGCAATTATTTTCTTAAATATAAACTGCTAAATACGCTTTCTCATTACCAGTATATAGTAGTCTTGTGACTTTTATCAGAGTGTGATACAGCTTGTTGGAGGAGTTTTCATTCTGCTCTCACTTTCCTATAAAACTTCAGAACCCCTGACCCTCTGTCTGGACAGTGCTGATTGACTCTGTGCTGATCACACACACTCTCCCAAGAACAAAAAAATAACTTTCTACCAATACACACTAAACTGAGCATGTAAAGAATGACTCCTTCCCTTTATAATATTCGGAGAGGAGTTGGAGACAATGGAAGAATGTGAAGATCAGAGGACCAAACTGCCTTTTTACAGAATGCAGAGGATTAACCCCTTAGGTTCCACAGTGAGTACAACAAGTGTGCTTTACTGCATATACAGAATGATTTTACTGTTGTGGATTTCGTTACACTTAAAAGGTATATGCCTGCTGTGACAGACTCATATTCTCCTATGTCTAGGGTCACCTTATGTCCAATAGGGCCATAGGGTGACTAGGAAATTATATCATGTATTACATGAGATGGGACATTACTGACAGTTCATTACAAGTGGCTTAATTTGTCCTGACTAGGTCACTAGGACAATGACCCTTTAATGCTTAGCTCCGACAATAGAAATGCTAAGTGAAGCCGGGCTTGTGAAATACCTTTCCATTGTGTTCTGCAGGTGAATAGATGTTGTCAGAGACGGAATGTCTCGGGGAGATAATTAGCTCAACTGAATGTCATTAGCAAAGGAATGTGTGGGTGGATAGTTCATTGTTTCTGTGATTAACTTTAACAAGCTGCACTGTATATAAGATTGTGGTTTTTGGTCCTATTAAACATTCCATACTTGGCACACATACAAGTCTCATCTCGTTGTGTGTTACAGGGCAGCTAAAATATCCAGTATCTATGTCCAGACTATGGGAAGCAGTATCTGACGGAAGCATTCGGTCCGGATGTGGGGACCTTCCGTGACACCTGCCTCTAAAAGTTTATCAAAAATGCTTGTACCCAGAGTTAAGTTTTATTAAAAATTCAACTTTATGTATTATGTCTTCCTTTTTTGTTGCTGTTTTTTGCAGACCACAGATTTTGTTGGGCACCCCTATGAATAAAACCCCAACTTGCTTCCCCCCCCCTTGCTATTAATGCAGTGTGCCATCAACAGTTTCCTTATACTAGGGTCACTGGGGGTGAAATAGTATTGATTGTAGGGGAAGGTGTTATAATGTTTGTGGGAGCTACTGATTGAGAGGGTTGTTATGCCCCTGATTCATCTGCAGAGAATTAGCCACATCACCTAAAAATCAAACCCACATTTTGCACCTGCCCACAAATGTATGTGCCATATTTAAACCATCCCATTATATACTCATCTTATGCTTTTTCTTTTATTCAGGGAGCTGCAACACCAATATAGGCCTCTGTTTACAAAGTTTACACCATGCAAAGTCATTTAAAAAAAACTCCACAAAAAATAAATGATAAAAATCATTTGAAATATTAGTACATAACCCCCATAATATACAACTTTTTAAAATTGTAAACACATTTATAAAACAATAAAAATGATAAAAATCCTCAATTTTTGGTGTGAATTATACTGGTCTGTTTTCCCAAATCTTTTTCCACCCTTTTTGTGCTTGGAGTCACTAGCTGGGGATTAGGTCAGAATAAAAAATACTAAAATGAGATAGAGACTCATAAACATTACAGTAAAAAAACACAAAATGAAAACTCTTTTACGAAAAAATATTTAAATACAAAAAGACATAAAAATACAACATTTCACATTTTTATACACATTTATAAAACTATGACAAAGCAAAAAAGGTCTATATTTGGAGTAATTCATACTGATATTCCCCCAAATCTTATTCCATATAGGGAGACAGTAGAAATCTGATGCACCAAAAACTGGAGACCAAGACCTTCTTTGTGGTTGGAGTAACCAGTTGGGGATTAGTATGCACTCAAGTGAATTGAAATGAAATACGCGTTACAGAATAAAATTACAAAATACAAAAAAAAAAAATACATTTTAAATGCCCCCCAAAAATTATGAAGCTCTAAAAAGGCAACATAATAACTTAATTCTTTTTTTAAACCCTTTAAAAAAACTTTAGATTTTTTTAAGAATCAAATAAACAGTGGTGGTCAACTGATGTGTAAAACACCTTTTGCTAAGCCCTACTTCATAGTGGGAATCACCAGCTGGGATTTAAGCTGTGCCCAGACCCAAAGCTCAGGCATCTATATCATGGGCGTCCGCTGAACTTTTTCCAGGGGGGGGCATAATTTTAGGTCACCTATGCTCAGCTTCTTTGACAATGTCATGAAGGGGCTTAGTCATTATCCCATAAAGCGCAGGCATGTGCCCATGATATGCAGCCTCACTGTGCTGATCAAATGTACAATACAGAGGGTGTACAGTATGTGTATATAGAGGGGGTGGATGGTATTGGTATATAAATGAAGCTCTATATACAGGACAGATGATGTATATCTGCAGTCAGTGATGATGGAGGAAGACAGGAAGGAAGATGGGTGTATATAGCTGTATACAGGACAGGACAGATGATATGATCTTTCCTATATCTGGCACCCCCCCTTCACTGATCATACCTGTATGCACTCCCCTCATCTGTATGTATGTCAGCCCCCCTGTACACAAACAGGCTCCTCCCTTCACTTGTACTCACAGCCCCCCCTTGTAAGGTCACGGTGGTCTTCCTTCTCCCAAGTCCTGTTTCCACATGTCCCTTTGAAAATACATTACAGGCAGCAAAGCAAACACGAGGGCGCACATACAGGAAGCGGACAGAGGTGGCAGTAAAGAGCTCTGTAATCTCTGTGATACTGATCTTGCAACAGCTGTGGAGCCGACTTACACAAACACAGAGAGTCACCACAGCTACAGATGCGAGCATTGCAGACCCTTGCCGATTTCAGGGGGGGTCACTCGCCCCCCCTTAACCCTATGAGCGGACGCCCATGATCTATATGCTGATCCAACATCTTCTGTTATGGATCAACATCAAAACCACTCCCATTTTGAAATGAGACTTAGATAAATGACTGTAAAGGCCCTGTACACACGATCAAACATGTCTGATGAGACTTGTCTGACGGACCGTTTTCATCAGACAACTCTGAACTTGTCTGATGTGCGCACACACCATCGAACCAAAATCCGATCAGACCAGAACGCGGTGACGTAGAACACAACAACGTGATGAAAAAACGAAGTTCATTGCTTCCAAGCATGCGTCGACTTGATTCTGAGCATGTGCAACTTTTTTGGTCTGATGCTTTTGTGTACTAACCATCGAACCTGTCCGACGGACAGGTTCCATCAGACAGGTTTTAAAGCATGTTTTAAAACTTTGGTCTTATGGACAACGGTCTGATCAGACATGTCTGATCGTGTTTACAAGGCTGAGAGAAGAGTCTGTGCTCAATCATTGTGGAATATCCCGTTCCCCATTGTTCTCCTCCTGTTACAAGTATCTTCAGCAATAAACACTAAAAAACTCCCATAAACTTTTTACTGAGCCAAAGTGAATGGACTGTTGCTGTGCGCCTGGCTGCCTCTGAACAGTTTTGGGAAAGAACCAGATAATTCTACTGCAGCCCCTTTGAGGCAGAAGTGTATCCTGGCCTAGGCCAACAAGACCCAGGCCTAGGGCAACACGTTGCAGGGGGGCAGCACGGAAAGAGTCTACGCCGGCTTGCACTATTAGTGTAGCACTGTTAGTGTATTCGTTTTATTGGGTGGACTGGGCAGAGAGGCAAGCATTCCGCAACTGTAGGGGTAGGCGGAGCTTCTAATTTTGACTGTCCTATCATCCTGGACCACAAAACTTCCTCACTGTGCTATATGTTTTCTGCTGTACCATTGGCATGGTTATATCTTTTTAGTCCTCTCCATAAAATTATCAGAATTTTGTGCCTAAAGTAGAATTATAGGAACACTTTTCTATTTAATTTTGGATAGAGTAATTGTAAGGTAAGGGAAGGGCAGGTCTTTAACAGCAAGGGGTGTGGCCTTGACAGGAAGGGGTGGGTCATATTAAAATTAGGGGTGTACAAGTTTAGTCAGGCCTAGGGCAGCACAAAACCTAAATACATCCCTGCTTTGAGGGTAGCGCTACACATATGATGCACATACAAAATATACAAAGCAGTACAGCAGAAATGTAATTCAGTCTTTAAGTAGTTGTGAACACAGATAGTTTGCTAAATTTACCCTCAGAGTTTAATATATTTGGATGAGTCCTGCCCCAGAATATGCAGGATAAATAGTCCAATATTCAGAAGGTGTTTACATTTTATGACTTGACCTTTCTGGGTGTGTGGTGGGGGTATGATCTAATGATTTGGCAAGCTATCCTCACGCTGTGATACAGACTGGATGTATCAATTCATTTGTTAGTTTTAAGTACTCCTGGTAAATGCCAGCAGCTGCATTCTGTCAAGATCTCGTAAGCCAAGGAAGAATTATTAGCTTTGAGACAGTCACACAGATGCTGGTGAACTTCTGCAAATGGCATTGACATTGCTACAGGTTGATGATTGTTTGTTCTCAGCAGAAAGAAAATAATAAAGGGAAGTAGTTTTTTTTATCATGTGCAGATGTGCAGATAGATCAATGTGCAGATAGAAATATAGAGAGAAAATAAAGACAAAAAAAAGGAATGTGGGTTAAAAGTGTATAGGCAATCACTAAGTTACAGTATCTAAGCTTTAATGCCTACCTCTAGCTTTGCTGATACCCTAAATAGTTTGGCTTGTTCCAAACATACTATTTCCTTTACTAGAACAAAGGAAACAGGTAAAGGTTCAGACTTTAAAGACAATTTGGACCACATAAATTGTTAAAAATAAATTTTATTTGTACACAACGGTATACAAAATTGCATAAGCAAAATACAAAAACATAGAAATTAAAAACATGCCATCACATATGCGTAGAATACAGGCTGTAAAGCCCAGATATTATAACAATTGTATTTTTTACACCATATCAGAAGAGTGAGCCCCTTTGTGTCAACGCGTTTCTGCTATATCAGGACACACGAAGGGGTGATGTACACAAAAAACAGGTCTCACTTTCCTAAATGTGAACACACAGGCATGCATAGGATCTCCCTAGGTGGGCCCTGGAGTAACAGGATGAGCCAGATGGTCTGAACACCACATATTTTAGTATAAGCATAGAATTAGCATTCCAAATTTTGTTGTATATGGGAAAAATATATCTAAAAAATGGCATATGCATTAGAGCTACATGAAAATATATGTGCTTGCTTTTAGAAAAAACACCAGGGGAATATGAATACTATGGTATGCAGCCCGACATCACTTCAAATGTTACTGAACAAATGAGGAACTTATATCCCTTCAGACCAACCACGGCAATTCACGCTGCCAACAGGTGATCCTGGGAGATACTGCTCCTTTTTATACTGTTATGTACAAATAAAATATATTTTTTTACAATTGATGGGGTTCAAATTGCCTTTAAAGTCTGAAACGTTATCCGTTTTCCTTTGTTCTCAAAAATTACAGATGTGGCAAGGTAGTGACTCCAATAGACTTGTGCACAACGGAAACATTTGTTTAGTTTAGTTTAGTTCTTTTCCGTCCTGTTGATTCGTAATCGTTTGTAATTTTGCTAAACTGGATTTTTCATGTTCGGACTAATTCGTATTTTCGCAAGCGTCATTTTTCGTTGAATCAGAATGATTCGTATTAATGTAAGCCTTATTTTTAGTTGATTTATAATTCGTAATTTCGGTAGAGTACATTGTTTTTTGTTGATTCGTAACTTTTCTTTGGTTCAGTGATTCGTAATTTCCGTGTCTCTCTCACAAGGGTGCTGCCTAATGTGCTTTGAATGGATTTGTACTTTTCTAAATACATTGCGGTTATTTGTAACAATTCGAAATCTCGTATTTTACTTTAATTTTTGACATGCGGCTATAGCCTCCGCCCCTGTACACCATTTTGGGTTCAGCACGGTGAGAGAGAAGCAGAGAGCAGTGCAGAGATTGTTATTGTTGGATGTGTGGTTGGGATCACAAAAAGTCGACTTGCTGTTCAATTAGGCCGCATTAATGCAACAACTAATTATGCCGAAGGCATTAGGGCATTCGCTATTTGCGATATAATTTTTTTCGGATTTCGTAATTGCTTTGTTCAGAAATTCTAATGCTTCCGAACCTTCGAAAGTTGCTAAATTCGTCTGAATTTCGACTCGTTATGAAACAAATTGCACAAGCCTAGACTCCAATACTTACCAATATTTCCTTTACTAATACAGCGCTGTATAATCTGTAGGTAGTAGCAGCTACATACAATATACAGCACTGTGCTCTGGCAGTGGTATGGGAACTTCCTGTGCCATTCACTGCTCATCCATTCATAGGAAGTTTTGTAATTTACCAATGGATACAAGGCTTCCTCGGATCAGTTGAGGTGGAGATTGTGATGTAGTATGCACACCTCTCCACCTCAGCCAACCAGATGAAACCTTATATTCATTAGTAAAATACAAATCTTCCTGTGCACTCAGCTTTTTTGTTGCTGGAATAAGACTAGAAGGCCACATACCACTGCCAGAAGCAGAGCTGTATACTGTATGTAGCTCATTCTACATACAATTTATACAGTGCTTTAGGCTTTAAGGCTTCATTTACATGGGGGGCCAGGGGCTTAACAGCACAGACAGTTGAGCCACAGTTGTACCACCCCCCAGCCAGAGACTGGGAGGTTACAAAATCCTGGTCCTGGACAACGTGTTGGTGAGGCTTCGGTCAGTCACAGAAGGAGCGGTGGAGAAGGTGGCCGTCTGACCGATGCGTTCAGACAATTTTTTAGTCTGCAGCCCCAAGGTATGACCAGTTCCAGCAACCATCCCCAATGTCTGTTTTACATGATGTGGGAATACCTAGGGGCAAGATCAGACTTGGACACCTTTCCCACCGAAAATCCTCTGGCTTACTGGGTCTTGAGGTTGGATCACTGGCCAGAGCTTGCACAGTATGCAATTGAGCTACTGGCCTGTCCTGCATCCAGCGTTTTTTCGGAGTGCACATTCAGTGATGCTGGAGGCTTTGTAACCGATCACTGGGTGCGCCTCTCTAACGACTCGGTTGATGGACTGACCTTCATAAAAATGAATCAGGCTTGGATAAACACCAGCTACCAAGCACCTGATGCTGATGTAATTGAATATTTATTTTTGAAATGTCAGATGCCTTCAAGACTGCCTATGCTGATGCTGAGTGACTATCCTTTTCCTCCTCAATGATCATGCTGATAGCTTGTAAGAACATTTTTGGTTCTGGGCACCACCACCAGTGGCTAAGGCCCAATTTTTCTGCACCTGTTTAACAGGGGCGTGTAATTACAATTTTTGATGCAATACTTTGCAGCAGGGCTCATTCCTGCACTCCAACTAGAGTATCTGTGAGGGCTTGCAGTGTTGTGGCACCAGCACCAGTGCCTAAGGCCCACATTTTCTGCCACTGTTTAACAGGGGCGTGTATTTACAATTTTTGATGCAATACTTTGCAGCAGGGCTCATTAGTGCGCTCCAACTGGAGTATCTGTGAGGGGTTGCTGTGTTGTGGAACCAGTGCCTAAGGCCCAATTCTTCTGCCCCTGTTCAACAGGGGCATGTAATTACATTCCTTAATATAATATTTCACAGCAGGGCCCATTTCTGCGCCCACCAAGAGTAACTGTGAGGGCTTACAGTGTTGTGGCACCAGCACCACCACCACCAACAAAGGCCCAATTTTTCTGCCCCTGTTCAACAGGGGCATGCAATTACAATTCTTGATGTAATATTTAACAGCAGGGCATTCCAGCGCCCACCAAGACTAACTGTGAGGGCTTACAGTGTTGTGGCAACACCAACACCTAGGGCTCAAATTTCTACAGAGTATATAAGGCAGCCCCCTACTCTCAAACATCCAACTTACAAACGACTCCTACTTGCAAACGGAAGCAGACAACATGAAGTGAGAGGAAATCTACCCCTAGGAAGGGAAATTCTCTTCTGTAAGAGGTGTCTCCTGTCCACTGATGCTTTATCACCAATCCTTGTTTCACTAAAACACCCACATTTTCAAAAAATCATTTGTCATTGGGACAGAAAATGAGGTGCAATCTTCTGAACAGATGCCCACAGACAGCGAAACAAATGTTACAGGGGTGATAACCCTTTACACTTTAAAAAAGTACCAGTTCAAAATTACAAACAGATTCTACTTAACAACGAACCTACAGTCCCTGTCTTGTTTGCACAACTTGTATACTGCTGTTCAGAGTATATAGGGCCAAAGGGGCTGGTAATGACCTGGGGGAGGGGGGCTGGGAAACCCATGCTATTTTTCTCAATGATTTTCATCCATATTGCAGGGACCAGACATTACATTAAAACCGCAAGCAGTTTTAAATTACTTTTTTCTTATAGTAATGTCATTTTTTGCAAGGACAGTTCTAAACACATGCCACTTCACAGGCATACTAAAGACACCCAGCAGGTACGATATTTAATTTTTAATTTTTTTTTCACTTTAGGCATCATTAAAATCAATGCTCCCGAAAAACGGCCGTTTTAAAAACTTTTTTTTTTGCATTGATACATGTCCCCTGGGGCAAGACCTGGACCCCAAACCCAACTTCCATATTAGCCTTTAAAACTAGCACTTTTGATTTCAGACGTTCGAGTCCCATAGACTTCAATAGGGTTCTAAAGTTCACGCGAACGTTCATTCTGGTGCAAACTGAACAGGGGGGGGGGGGGGGGGTGTTCAGCTCATTTCTAGCCAGGAGCAACAACCAACAGATTATGAAATGCTGCAACTTACTTCAAAAATAAAGTCTACTGTCTGTGCACAGTGCATGCGCATGCTGCATCCAGTGTATCCAAAAAATACTCAATTATTATGGCAGTGAGTAAGTGACAGACAAAGGGCTTGTTTACACATACAGCAAGGACTGCTGCTCCTCTGAAAACCTTTCAGAGGCATTCACTAAATCACAACTGCAATCATTTCACATGGTTGCAGTATGGCCCAATTCACTTAAATTGGTCATGTATAGCTGGCAGTAGCACCCACTGAATGTGACAGAGGGTTCAAAGCATCACAGCCATGGCATGTGTACAGCCATCTCTGGTCTGCAATGTTACACTTTGGATGGACAGGCAGTAGTTGCCTGTTTTACTGCCCCCTAGCCACCCATGTAAAGGAGCAATCAGAGTTAATCCTTTCATAGCCTGAGGCACCCTTCACTATCCTATACAGGAGTCTGGCTTTTCTTTGCTGTCATTGCTTTTCCCACTGCACCCGGGTATTAGTGTAGATGCACAGGGTATCAGCCCTCTCCCTCCTACCAGATTTTCTTCTCTCTTGAACACCACACTGGTTTCAGAGTGACTGGGACATGGCTCTGCCCTCGGAGGTGGAATTGTCCCATCCTTAACACACACAAGTTGAAAGTGATGGGTACAGTTGCAGAGGTACATTTGAGTGCTGGCCTACAGGGATGAGCCAAAGCAGGCAGACGGCTTGTCAGTTTGGTTAACGATTAAACGTGTGTTGTACATACACAGATTGCTGAATAGGAGTGTTCCAAGCACCAAGACACTACCTGAATTCCAGGGAACCCGGGATTATGTTTAAATCCTGGGGCAGGATATGTGAAGGTTGGAGGGCATGAAACTGATGCAAGTGTTAGTGGTGTAACATGAAAAGAAGTAAAAACGTGACACTGTAGCACTAAGAACTCCCAGAGAAGCTGAACATTGCAATTTCCGAAAATATGTATTCACTATGCAACCTGGACTGGATGATCTAGGCTTTGCAACCCTCTTAAGATCGGGGAATTTTGTAATTGCGCAAACAATAAAGAACAAAGGGAGCAAATGTCTAGTTCTTTATCTACAGCACTTTATTGAAGGATAAAAGATATGTTAAACTCACAAAACCATTGTGAATGACAGCATTATATAAACCCAGGAACCAAAGGCAAGCCCCTCAATTGAACTTCTCACATATAGATGATTACACCAGTTGATGCATTTCTGGGAACAAGCACCCTTCTTCAGAGCAATACGTTTTGTTCTGAAGAAGGGGGCATGTCCCCCAAAAGTTATAAGCAAGGCCTGATCAAAGCTCACGGCTCCCATCAGGGGACAGGTGTGTGCCCCATCCAGAAGACAGGCATACTCCAATTTCGAGAGGTGCTGTTCTCAGGAGACAGCACTCCATGTTGGAGGAGAGATTCCATGCCCATCAGGTTGAGACAGTCAGGATGGTAAGCCAGTCTGGAGGACTAGGAGAGCTGAGGTAAATATGTAAGTCTCAGAGGAAAGAGTGAGCCTGGGCTGCCAAGAGATCCTCAACTACAGGATGAGTAAGCCAAGAGAGTCCAGAGAGTTAGGTGAGACAGTCTAAGGGATCAGTGCAAAGAGCAGCAGTGCTGCTGAAGAGAGAGCCAGGTGGGTTGGTATTTTCGTTTTAGTTTTGCTAGTAAAAATCCTCTGCATCGGCAAGTTTTGTGGACTACAGATTCAGAAAAGCCCCCCTGCCCACAGATCACCAAAACCTCTGGCCAGAGTTGGGGGGAAGAGGCCCTTGTCCTCATCAACAAAGGCATTCCTTATGTTAAGGTTCAGGAAGGAAAGGGAGCACACACTCGTCGTCCCATCTTTGCTAGCCGGCCAGGTTGCATGCTCAGATTATGGGTCTGGAGGGGCCTGTGTGCTGTTTTTTTTAAATAGAAGCCAGAAAGGAAATATAATTTGCCGGCAATTAAGAAAAAAAAATCTTTGTAAATGTCAGTACTTTAAAAATATCACTGTTTCTGGAAAAAAAAAAAAAAAAGTGTTTTTGTACTGGTACTGGTTTAATTTTCCTATTGAGAGAGAGCTGGATACTGGCATATTTACCTTAAAGTGGTTGTACATCCTTACATACACCCAATGAAGGGACTATCCTCAATACACAATACACAAGATGAAACAAATACACCTACATAAGTTGTATCTGTCTGTCTGCAGTCTGCTCTTCTTTACATTCGTTCAAAGTGCTGAATTTATTAACTTGTCTGAGATTTCAGAAAAAAAGGGGGACAGAGAGCTGAAATTACACTCTGCAAAGCTCAGTGAGGAGAGGACTGGGAGCTGATTGGAAAAAAGAGACACACCCCCTCCACACAGCTCACATGAACAGAGCTGAAGCTGTCAATCTGAAGGTTCCTCCCCTGTCACCATTTATGTCTTGGAAAAATTGTCAGAAGTGATATATGCTGATAGCAGAGGAACAAAGCAGCATACAGAATTGACAATTAGTGCATTTTTTCATATTTCATGTCTGAGGTTTACAACCACCTTAAAGGGTACCTATAGCCAAAACATATATTTCTAATTTTTAATAGTGTGAGAAGGGCTAGAACTCCAGTCAGGTTCATATGGTTGTCTATGTCCCTATTAGAGATATTCACCCTTTATATTTTTCCTGGTGACTATTGTCACTGAGACTGAAAGTGACTGGAAATCTAAAATCTCGAGTTATCATCAAAACAGGAAGAGATGTGAAATCTTCCAGGTTGGACACTTATTCTGCTGGAAACTCCCAAAGATTGAGATTCCCTTACTTTAGATATATTTTCTCCTGCTTCCTTTAGTATACAGAACAATCAGTGAAGAAAATCTCCCAAAAAGGACAAAAAATACAGGTATTTTTATTTAACTTTCCCTACGCTACCGAAAATTTTCTTTAAAAGTTTTGACTTTAGATATACTTTATCTAACCACTGAAAATACGTTTACGAAATTGGATATATGTTTTTGTAATTACCAATGAAGTCTTCCTTTGTACATCTATGTAGAAAGGGTCTAAAGCCAGCCATGCATGGATTAAATTTGATTGGTTCAGCAGGGACTGGCCGAGATTTGATTCATGTAAGGGCAGGCTGATTGTTCCCAAGTCAATCCATTAATTAAATTAAGTACAACCATCCGGTCAGATTTTTTATTTTCGATTACTGCCAGCAGCTATAGCCACTAGCAGTAATCATTGTGTTCTGCTGGCCGGGAAGGCTCCCCAGGGCCCCAGAACACTGTAGAGCTGCAGGAGGAATTCAAGTGAGTTTCGTTCCTTCCACCCAGGGTGGAAGAAAAGAAAATCAAGTCAGCTATGGGCTGCTTTACACAGAGGTTCAAAGCACTCCTAAGCGGGTTTGGAGAAATACTGTAATCCACTGTTGTAGTTTATCTCAGGACCTCCATACAGTTAGCAACACCTAGTATGTTTTTTCAGGGAAGATCCATATAAGATGTCCAAATCTCTCAGGTCATAGAGCAGTAGCTGTGTTTTGTACTTGTAGAAATCTATAAAGCATTCTTGTCGTATAACCAACACTTGTCAGGGCCTTGCCGGGAATCCGGCCCCGATTGTGACATTGGTCCAAAATATTTTGTGAAAGCAACAATCTCCAAAAGAATAAATGGTTCATTAAAAAAAAAAAGCATTGTGCAAATGATTTTGATGATCTGAAAAATGATCAATGAATTCCTGTGTCCACAGGTGATTTTGCTTATTGGTCCCTGTGGGACCATGCTGTTACCAGTGAACTCTGGACTCATCCCTTTTCGAAGTTGCAAATTGCTTCCCTGACTGTGATTGCTGCCCTGTGATTCTGGACTTGCTGCTTATTAGTATTGCCATGTGTCCAGGTTGCTTGTGACTTGCTGTGCCCTGAATTGCTGCCATGTGGTTGCTGCCTATCCCTTGATTGAGCCAGATTGCTCTGGCCATAACACTTGACCTAATCTTTGATGTACTATATTGTGTCTGGATGGTTGCTCTGGGACTCTGGACTTATCCCCTGTTTTGCCATATTGTCACCCTATACTCTTGCTACTTGACGCTTTACTGTGCCCGGATCGTAGTTCTGTGGACTTACCCTTTTAAAACCCTCAGTTTGTTGAACTCCTCTATAAAGAACCCCTTCTCCAACAGCCATGTTTGATCTATGGGCAGAGGTGTATTTAGGTTTTGTGCTGCCCTAGGCCTGACTAAACTCGTGCACCCCCTAGTTTAAATATGACCCACCCCTTCCTGTCACGGTCACACCCTGTGTTTAAGACCCACCCTGAAATTTTCGAGTGAGGACACTAGTTCTGAGGGCCTGGGGGCGGGGGCAATGTATTCCCTTAATTTACTTAGATTTCCTCTTACTTCCTGGTTGCCCATAGAGCAGGAAATGAAGGGAAATCTTCGCAATGGGACAGGGATGGTAAAAGTGTTGCCTATAGTTCTACTTTAAGTAGATGGTGCAGCAGAAACATATAGCACAGTGAGGAAGGTTTGTGGTCCAGGATGACAAAACAGTCAAAATTGGAAGCGCCCCCCCCTACAGTTGCCGAATGCCGGCCGCCCGCATACTAGAAGCAGCGCGGCCGCTTTATGGGGGCACTAGACTAATTTGTGTAGCGCAAGCCGGCGGGGGACTCATTTCGTGCTGCCCCCCTGCAAAGTGCTGCCCTAGGCCTGGGCCTTGTTGGCCTAGGCCAGGATACAGCGCTGTCTATGGGTGTGTTCTCCTCTGCCCATTTCTCCATCACATGCATACAGTAATACTATTCCAGTACTCCAGTCAGAACTGCATGTAAGTGCTAAAGTACTAAATGAGTAATGTATCTTAAAGAGGCCCTACAACTTTGCCCAATTCAGGGCAAAGTGATAGGGACTTTTTAAAGCCTACCCCCTGAAAACCTTATTTTCTATAAGAAGGACCAGTGGAGGAGCATCATGAAGGTAAGTATAGGTTCTTCGGGAGGTGGGCTTTACATTATATATAGGTGAGCGCTGCCTATTGCATTAGGGTGTGTACACCAAAGTTTTAAGCCATAATACATTCGCCGTGGGTGTGGCCAAATTGCGTTTACAGTGGGAGTGGCTTAAAGGGAAATGGTTAAATAAAACAAAAGCCTTCCTGTACCCATAAAATATACATTTGGTCCTACCTCCCACCAGTAGGGCACTTCCACATTGATGCAGTCTGATTTTTTTTGCTGAGCAACTGTTGTTTTCATGTGGGTTAGCTGAAGTTTGCCATAGACTTAAATTATGCTCCATTGTTTTGGTGCACTTTCTGAAACCAAAAACTGAAAGCATGGTTTTGGTGCGCTTTCAGAAATTGCATTGAAGCCATGGGACATAATAGTCTATGGCAAACCGCAGCTAACTCACACTAAAACAACGGGTACACTGTGTTGTATCCATGGTAACACACAGATGGCCCTGGCCCCCACCTATAATTTCCCCTCACATCAAGGAGCACATGGGAGGGCAATGCATGAAAGACAAAACCAGAGAAATTTTCAAGCTTAACCAGTCTGCTTACCAACCAGAAAAACCTGTCCAACAGTATGCGTTAAAAACAGGGGTTTAGTTATCACACATTTGCAAACGCATTAATAAGCTGCAAGGCCCCTTTATGGCACCCTGTATTACTTGCAGTCCTAACCCTTCTAAATTTATCAGAGCCTCCACAGTGGGAGCACATGCATTCTAATGGATAGATAAGGGGCAGATGGGCCTGGAGGTAGTCCAATCTTCCGCACAGGTACAGGGGCACATTGGACACTCAGCATATAGCACAATGGCAGCAAAGGTGGCCAGTGAGTCCCCTAACCACCACACTGCATTGATATGCAAGCCAAGCTGGCTGTTTATTACTACTGACCCCTGAACTCTGCGTTAAGTACTGCTGACCCTGGAACTCTATCTTACTTACTACTGACCTCTGAGGCATTTCTAAGCTCTGCGTAACCTATTACAGAGTTGAGAGGTCATTGCTAAGGGAGGCAGAGTTCAGCGGTCAGTGCTAAATGAGGCAGAGGTCAGTGCTAAGTGAGGCAGAGTTATGATGTCATTGCTAAGTGAGGTAGAGGTCAGGGGTCAATGCAAAGTGAGGCTGAGTTCAGGGGTCAGTGCAAAGTGAGGCTGAGTTCAAGGGTCAGTGCTAAATGAGGCAGAGTTCAGAGGTCGGTGCTAAGTGAGGCAGAGTTCAGGGGTCAGTACTAAGTGAGCTAGAGGTCAGTGCTAGGTGAGTTCTGAGGTCATTGCTAAGTGAGGTAGAGGTCAGGGATCAATACTGAGAGAGGCAGAAGTCAGAGGTCAGTGCTAAGTGAGGCAGAGTTCAGAGGTCAGTGCTAAGTAAGGCAGAGTTCAGGGGTCATTGCTAAGTGAGGCAGAGTTCAGGGGTCAGTGCAAAGTGAGGTAGAGCTCAGTGCTAAATGAGGCAGAGTTCTGAGGTCATTGCTAAGTGAGGTAGAGGTCAGGAATCAATACTAAGAGTGACAGAAGTCAAAGGTCAGTGCTAAGTGAAGCTCACCTCTGCACTGCTTCCCTTCAGCTGTGCTTGCCACAAGCAGCTACAGAGGAATGGCTATTTGTTTATGACGTGGGGAGGAGCAGGCACTAGAGGACAGCATTGGGAGTAGGGGGCAGGGCTAGGATTGGCTTGTAGCCCTGCCCCCCATCCCCATACAAAGCCAATCACAGCCCCGCCTTTGCCGGCCGTCACTCCCCTGAACAAACAGTTTCCTCTGTAGCTGCCTGTGACAAGCGCAGTTGCAGGGAAGAGACAGAGGGACAGCACTTTGCGCCTTAGATGAGCCTCATGTTTCAGCACTGGGCTCTGGAATTCAGCCTGGATTGCAGGGTCCCGTCTAATCCAGGGCAGATGGGAGGTATGCACACAGGGTGATTAGGGTATGCCCAGGCACATCCGGCATACCCCATGCACACATCTATGACAATGTAATTGGACTCTAACACTTTGCCCTGCTTACTAGCATTTTTACCATCACCATTCAATTGGTCTTAGTTTGTATTCTTTTTTTTTTTTTTTACAAATTTCTGTTTATTAAAGGTTTTTGCACAAACAATACAAAAAGAAACAAACATTCCTTGTCCAATCCACGTAGTGCTTAAAGAACAAGTGAAACAACCAATCTATAAATTCTGTGAAAAGGCTGATGAATTCAACTGCAAGTAATTATTAGACATGTGCAGACTGGAATATTTTGTTTTGTTTTTTCGTTTTCTTTTTGGAAAATAAATGTATTTAGTTACTCCCGAAAATCGTTTTGATTTACTTGGTTTTTCGTTGGGGAATAGCTTTCGTCCGAAAATCCAATAATACTTGGTTTCTGTCGAATGGTCAAAAGAATATTCGACAGAACGTCAAATCTTTACGTCGAATCGTACATTTCCGTTCGAATATTCCGCCTACAATCATTCTAATGTTGTATGACTAGTAATAATGTCGAATCTATTTTCTCATAAATCGAAATCTAATCTCTGTAATGTCGAATCTATTATTTCTATAGTGTCGAATCTTTTCTCTATAATGTCGAATCTTTTCCCTATAATGTCGAATCTCTCTATATCGAATTTTTACCGCAACGAAAATGAAAATAAAGCATTTTTTATGTCGGATCTTTCGGGTTTACGTTTCTTGCGCTTTCGTTATCGTTTGTTAAAACGATAACGAAAAAAACTGATTTTCGGACGAAAATGAATGCACATGTCTAGTAATTATATCAATCTCATATTAAAGATGAAGTAAGTAGTCTCTGTAGCATTGTTGCAATGATTTTTTGATTGCTGAAGCTGTAACTACATTTACTTTTACTTATTGTGAAGTTGCTCTTTTGTTTATAAACAATAGCTTCTCATTTATACTAAACAATGCATGAAGCTGAAAACTCTGGAATACCCATGTAGAAGCAAAGGACATATGTCATAAGTTACATTTTCAAAGCTGTCCTAAGCCTCTGTTGGCTTTTCTCAGCTTCATATATGCTGGCCTGTTTTAAATGCTGCCAAAAATGACATTCTTCCCGTGTAACCGGGATCACAAAGGCAATCCCATTGTTAAAACATCAACTGGACCATTTGCTAATGTCCGACAATTCTCCACTGCAGCTGTTCTGAAACTAATACTTTGTGAATTTGACCCTACAAATGTATTGATCTCTCAAATCTACATTTTGCATTATTGTTCAACTACTATACAATAGTGGCCACAATAATACAGAAGCATAAAAATGAGGAAATGTGCATGTTTTTCTGGCCAAAGTGAGTATGATCTTAATCATTAAAATCTGAGTGTTGTGAAATAGATCATATGCCTCTTTTGTACATTTGTACATACACTGATGTAAAATATGCTTAAATCATTCTACTGTAACAAACATGCATTAACGTCAAGATTATTTTTTTCCCCAAATGAAACCTATTCAGCACACAAAATATATACATTGAGCTAGCACTAGATTAATATGTATTCTTCTACATATTTTTGGCATAAAAAAGAAGCAATAAGCGTATACTGATTGTTTGGCACAAAAGTTCTAACATCTACAAAATAGGAGATTTATGGAATTGTTATTATTATTTTTACTAGTAATGGATCAGCTGTTTTTAGCGGGACTGCGACATGCGAAAGATCGGACACCTAGCTGACATTTTTGACACTTTCTGAGGAACCAGTGTTATTACTACAGTGATCAGTGCTAAAAATATGCACTGATATTGTACCAATGACACTGGCAGGGGAGGGGTTAACATCGGGGAGTGATCAAAGGGTTAAATGTGTTTCCTCAGTTTGGGGGGATGGACTGTTTGGGAAAACACACAGATCCTTCTTTCTGCATAGCAGAAAGACAGGATCTGTGTGTGATCCCTTGTCGGAACGGAGCTCTGCCTTGTTTACTAAGGCAGATCTCCGTTCTGTCACTGCGGGGAACGATCGCGGGTGGCCGACGGACATTGAACCCGCCAGAGCCGCTGATTGGCTCCCCCGCTGGCCAATGGGCACGCGAGCACCTCCGGCGATGAGCGTGCCCACAGATTGCCCTGCACGACGTACACCTACGGCGATTTGCGCAGCCAAGCCAACCTGCCGCAATATAACTGCAGCGGCTGGCCGGCAAGCGGTTAAAATACTGTAGTTCAGAACTACTTGGAAACCAGTAAGGACTTTTTCACATGTTCATTGATCTGTGTTTTTGTGCACATCACCACCACAATTGTTTTCTTTCTGCCCTGTTCACACCATATACAGTGGGTATAGAAAATAACTGCAGCCTGAAATGAAGACAAACACAGTTTTTTCTTTATCCAGCTGTACTTACTCAGTGCAAATTGTAACATCCAAGTGAAAGATATAACACCAACATGTGAGAAAAAAAAAAATCAAAAACAGAGTCACTGAGTTGGAAAAAGGATCACCCCTCTCCTAAAAATGACTTGTAAAACAAAAACTGTGTCTGTCTTCATTTCAGGTTGCACATAAGCAAACTCATTATTTTAACCACTTCCCGACGGCCGTACGAATATGTGTGGCCGCAGGGTGGCTCTAATTCTCTGAGAGGACGCATATATGCGTACTCCGCTCTTCCAGGCCACTAGAGGGCGCGCCGCATTCCTGAGGTACCGATGCGCGTGCCTGGCGGCCGCGATGTCTGCCAGGCACTCACAATCGGAGGTTACAGGGATAAGGACATGGATCTCTGTGTGTAAACACAGAGATCCATGTCCTATCAGGGGAGAGAGGAGACCGATCTGTGTCCCTTGTACATAGGGACACAGATCGGTCACCTCCCCCAGTCACCCCCCACAGTTAGAACACAATACAGGGTACACATTTAACCCCTTTCTCACCCCCTAGTGTTAACCCCTTCAATGCCAGTCACATTTATACAGTAATTAGTGCATATTTATAGCACTGATCGCAGTATAAATGTGAATGGTGCCAAAAATGTGTCAAAAGTGTCCGATGTGTCCGCCATAACGTCGCAGTCCCAATAAAAATCGCAGATCGCCGCCATTACTAGTAAAAAAATAATAATACAAATAATAATAATTCTGTCCCCTTTTTTGTAAGCGCTATAACTTTTGCGCAAACCAGTCGTCGCTTATTGCGATTTTTTTTTTACCAAAAATATGTAGAAGAATACATATCGGCCTAAACTGAGAAAAAAAAAAGTTTTTTTTTTAACCACTTAAGCCCCGGACCAATATGCTGCTAAATGCCCAGAGGCGTTTTTACAATTCGGCACTGCGTCGCTTTAACAGACAATTGCGCGGTCGTGCGACGTGGCTCCCAAACAAAATTTGTGTCCTTTTCTTCCCACAAATAGAGCTTTCTTTTGATGGTATTTGATTGCCTCTGCGATTTTTATTTTTTGCGCTATAAACAAAAATATAGCGACATTTTTGAAAAAGAATCAATATTTTTTACTTTTTGTTATAAGAAAGATTTAATAAACTAAATTTTAGTCAAACATTTAGGCCAAAATGTATTCAGCCACATGTCTTTAGTAAAAAAAAAATCGCAATAAAAAAAAATAGCTACCTAGCGGCAACAGCAACACTAATACAGTGATTAGAAAAATGATCGCTTAGTGACGCTGGTAATAGGGGGTGAAAGGGTTAACTAGGGCGGTGATCAAGGGTTTAAAACTTTATATGGGGGGGGGTACGGGGCTACCCTGAACCTAACACTAACTGCCTGTCACACTAACTATCACACTGACACTAAATGCAGTGATCAGTACATATATGATCACTGCATTCAGTGACACTGTGACAGGGGGGTGGGGAGGTGATAGCAAGGGGTTAATATGCCTATGTGTACTGGTGTCAGTGTAGTGTTGGTGCGACTTACTGTGATGTCTTCTCTCCTCTCTGCGATTTGAAAATACCGCCGAGAGGAGAGCTGCATCACTTCCTCTGCCAGTGTTTACATTTTACAGGCAGAGGAAGTGACACGGCGGGACACGACGGGATTGGCTGGGAGCGATCACGAGGGGGCGGACAGAAACGAACAGCCACCCCCTCAAGACGGATTGCTCCCGCAGGTAAGCCGCCCGCCGCACACAGCGGAGGGGGTCCCAATCGGACCCCCGACCTGCTAGAAGGCAGGGACGTATATATACGCCCATCTGCCTGTACGTGCCATTCTGTGGACGTACATAGGCGTGTGGCGGGCGTTAAGTGGTTAAAAAAATGGGCTATTTATTATAGAAACAAGTAAAAAATATTTTTGTTTATAGCGCAAAAAATAAAAACCGCAGAGGTGATCAAATACCCCCAAAAGAAAGCTCTATTTGTGGGGAAAAAAGGACGCCAATTTTGTTTGGGAGCCAAGTCGCACGACCGCGCAATTGTCAGTTAAACCGACGCAGTGCTGGAAGCTGAAATTTCACCTAGTCAGGAAGGGGGTATACATGCCCAGTAAGGAAGTAGTTAAAGGGGGTATTTTCTATACCCACTGTATGTGCATTGGTATTCAGAAAAAAAGCAACTAAATGGACATGGTATAAACAATTTTTTTTTCCCAGGGTGGTGAAATCACCTCCTACAGTGCTGGGGACACTGATTTACATATTGTGAGAGAAAACCCTGTTGCTGTCAAAATAAACAAATCAGTGCTGCAGCTGAATAGCGTACCTGCAAAGCAAACAATGGTTAACAATAAAACACAGTAACAATAAAACATTACAGTTTAGAATAAAATACAGTAAAACAGTAAGAACTATAAAACAACAACCATTTTTTTTATGCTTTTTTTTTTTAAACAAATTTTTCATTGTAACTATAAATGTTCCAGGTTAGGGTCTCTCAAAATGCGATAGCCATCTAACATCTTTCAAGACCCTGTGTAAAATTGTGCCCTTTTTTGACACTTACTCTACTACTAGAGTACATTTTCATTGACAATTGGACTGCTAGTGCTAGCAGGGATCAGGCATGACTCTACTAACTCTGTGGTTTTGTGTATAGGAAGGGACGGTGATCTACTTATTCTGCACTTTAGGGGGCAGGCGGAGGGGCTAAACGCAGGTGCTGGCAGGTGTCGGGGCTGATCCTGCTAACACTGTGTTTTTGTGAACACTATTGGGGTTGGTACCATAGTTCTGATCAGATCAAAGATATTGATCCATTCAGACACTATACTAGTAATGGAGGTGTATAGAGTGACGTTGACGCTAACTGGCATCACCCGTGACACTAATACAGTGATCAGAAAAAAAAGATCTGTACACTGTACTAATGACAATGTGACAGGAAGTGAAAGGGTTAACTAGGGGGTTAAAACATTATTAGGGAATATGTGGTGGGACCCCGATGGATGCTATATAAGACTGACACTGGTGCTAACTAGCTAACAAGCGTCACCCGTGACACTGATACAGTGATCAGAAAAAAAATCTGTACACTGTACTAAAGACACTGTGACAGGGAGTGAAAAGGTTAGCTGAGGGGTGATCAGGGGGTTAAATCTTTACTAGGGAATATGTGGTGGGTACCCTGAACCTATCTTGGACTGCCACTAATGCTATTTAGCATCACAAGTGATACTAATACACTGATCAGTAAAAAATCTGTACACTGTACCTGGTGACACTGTGACAGGGAGTGAAAGGGTTAACCGGGGGGTGATTAGGGGGTTAAATGTGTGCCTATGTGATCTAATGTCAGTGTAGTGCTTGTGTACTCATGGTAGATGCTCTCCCCTCATGCTGGAACCGAAAAGGGCTTTTGTTTGGTGTCAACTTTGATGCACTGTAAATTACCTGGCGCTGCATACACCTATGGTTTTATGTTTTTGGGGATTTTGTATATTTAGTGTTTTGATCATGTTTTGATCACAGCGCAGACCAGATATTTTACCCACTCATCAAACCCAGGCAGATTCGCTCATTCCTGATACTCACGGAACAGAGGATTTGGGGATTTGGGCAAACATGGGGCACTTAATCCAAGGAATATGAGGCAAGCCCACAGGTTTGCTTTAATAATTAATCCTGGTTGTAAAAATCATAATATTTTAAACTTTATTTATCCATTTAAACCATGTTTGTATATAATACTTAACTGAGTTAGTTTATCTGATATTGCCATGTCTGCTTTCATACAATTTTAATATTAAATAATTAGAAGCAAAGCTCTAGATATGTAACTTTTACTTCCTGTTAAATGGCAACAAACATGTTCAGTCTTTGGGGGAAACTCCTGTGCATTCTTTGTTCCACAGCAATGATGGTGTTAAGCAGTTTAACCTTGGCAAGGCATGTCTCTTTGATGTCTGTGGATGTCCTGCATTTCAGGGATGTGAGGGGACTAGGCATGTAATCCCCTTTACAGATCAATGAGTCATCCAGCTGCCACCCAAAATACAGTATATGTGTACCACATCTACAGAGGAAGTGTTTTCTTTCGGAGTTAGACTACTGTCTGACAGGTCTGTCCTCAGAGCTCTCACACTCAACTCTGGTGGCTTATCCACAAACAGAGGTAAGTCCATTCAGCTTTTTGGTAAGAAAACATACATTACAGAATGTAAACATTTGAGACCAGAAGATACGTTATTTAAATGAATGTGATTTATCAGGGATCAGTATTTTAAAATACATATGTAAGGAAGCTGTCAACTCTCATGGCAGGTACCAATGGGTTTGCATACATTTTAATTAGATCTATACAGGTGTTTAAAATAATTTTGGTAATTTCTCAAATTAACTTTTATAACTTTTATAGATATAATGGTCGTAAAACAAATTACATATTTAAAATCAAATGTTTTTAATAACCAAACAAAAGAAATAAGAACATGTGTTTTACTCTAAACACCATCTAAATAATGTTTTTGAGTTTTTGATATAAATATATTGAATGACACTGTGAATAAAATATTTTAATATTCAGTACATCAGACGTCCACAATCTTTTTCCGCTTAGAATGTGGAACATGAGAACATATTAGAAAACGTTTGCTGGATATCAATATTTGAGGAAAACAAATTAAGTTAACCCTACTTGACTTCATGCTTATGGGATTCTTTTTATTTAGGATGTGGTAAATACAAAAAGGTATTGAGTTCATGGTAAAAGGCTGCCAAGAACAACATAAAAGCATACTAATAAAATTATATAGCTCATAAACTACTAACACTTCAGCCCCGGAAGATTTTACCCCCTTCCTGACCACCTTTTACAATTTGGCACTGCGTCGCTTTAACTGATAAATGTGCGGTCGTGCGATGCTGTACCCAAACAAAATTTGCGTAATTTTGTTTCCACAAATAGAGCTTTCTTTTGGTGGTATTTGATCACCGTTGCAGTTTTAATTTTTTGTGCTATAAACTAAAAAAGAGCGACAGTTTAAAAAAAAAAATACAATCTTTTTTACTTTTTGCTATAATAAATATCCCCACATTTTTTTTCAGAAACACATTTCTTCAACAGTTTAGGCCAATATATATTCGTCTACATATTTTTGGTAAAAAATCACAATAAGCATATATTGTTTGGTTTGTCCAAAAGTTACAGCGTCTACAAACTATGGGAACGATTTATGGCATTTTTATTATTTTTTTTTACTAGTAATGGCAGTGATCTGCAATTTTTTGTGGTACTGCGACATTGCGATGGACAGATCGGACACTTTTGACCCATTTTTGGGACCATTGTCATTTATACAGCGATTAGTGCTATAAATATACACTGATTACAGTGTAAATGTTACTGGCAGGGAATAGGTTAACACTAGAGGGCGATCAAAGGGGGTTAACTGTGTGCTCCCTCACTGTGTTCTAACTGTATGGGGATAGGACTGAGTAGGAGAGGAGACATTTTGCTGTTTCTACTTACTGGAAACAAACAACACATCTCCTCTCCTCTGACAGCACAGGGATTTGTGTGTTTACACACACAAATCCCCGTGCTGGCGCTCGTGCATGCGACCCTCTGGTGGCTCTAAATGGGAAACCTGTATATATACAGTATTTCACCCAGGAGAGCCATTGCACCACAGTAAATCTGCGTGATACGCCGCCGTAATTTTAAATGTGCGCCGTCGCATCTTTGCGCCGATTCACAAAGCGAGATACGCAGAAAAAATAGCTTCAGCCGCCCGACGTAACTTGCCTATGCCGACCGCTTCATATATGATATTTGCGTAAGGCTTACGTCCGGCGTAAAGTTACCCCTGCTATAGCAGGCGCAGCTAATGCAAAGGTATGGGCCAGGGAACGACACCGTCGAATTTTACGTTGCATACACCGTTTACGTAGTACTACGTGAATAGGGCTGTGCGTAAGTTATGTTCACATCATAGGCATTTACGCCGACGTATCTTAGGAAGTTTATGCAACGTGATTCTGAGCATGTGCACGCATGCCCAGTTTGAACTGGCCATTCATTTACATGGAGGCACGCTAAATTTAAATATATGACGCCCACCTCCTTCCTACTTTGAATTAGGCGGGCTTACACCGGCCAATTTACGCTACGCCGCCGCAACTTACAGAGCAAGTGCTTTGAGAATACAGCACTTGCCTCTCTAAGTTGCGCCTGCAGAGCGTATATTCGATACGCTACGCCCGCCTAAACATACGCTAAGCTACCTGAATCTGGCCCTCTATCTTCATGTGTTTCTTGCAATAACTAGGTTGAGTAAACAAGATTTTGGCAACACTAAGCCACTCAGTATCTGCAATAAGAAAACTTGCCCACTAGGGCATAATTAAGAAAAATATTATTTTTTTATGAACGTATCGGTAATATTCTGTATGTTCTATCTTGCTTATCTGTATATTTGTTTATAGAATATTAATACAGGTATGTGAAATAACAAAATCATTTAAGAATTTCAACACATATTTTAACAGCAAGCAGTTTTTTAAAATACTATATTTTTTGGTATAGTAGGTCCTTAAGCCACACACTCAACTATGCAACACAATAAATGAAATCACTTCAGATATTTGATGTCATATTTATTAATAAACCCAATAGAACTTCTGAAAACACAACTTTCTTCACAGGGGTGATTGCCAATATATGTTGAACTCCTTGAGGAAAGAGATTGTTATAAGGTCAAGTACAAGCAGCTATGAAGCTCACAGATTCCTTTGTGATTTTACTGTTCCTATTCCTATATCAAGTGAAGTCTCAGAGGACACGGACCAATAAAATGATAAAGACTGTATCTCAAGATAAAGAAATTTCTCACCAAGGCGTTGAGGATTTCCCCCTGCCCATTCAAGCAATAACTTCATCTAACATTTCTATACTGGAACATCCAATGCATTCAACAAGAGGCCCTATGCTGTCATCTCCACGTGAGCACAAATCCCCTGAGGATATGAAGCTCCATCTTCTGAAGAATACACATGTGACTTGTAATGATGGCACAACAGCAGGGTAAGACTATCTAGAGACCATTTATGCAAGACAGCACAACTACATGATTCTTATGGCTGTCTTTTCATTATTTGTAGGTACTACATACGAGAAGCCAAAGCAAACAAGCGTTGGATTATATTTTTGGAAGGTACTTATGGAAAGGCAAAGTGCAGGATTCCGCAGACTGTAATTTTTTTTGTGTAACTATAAAACAAATACAATAATGTGTAACACTACCCCCGTAGGAGCTGCTGGTTAGTTTTGGGCCTGCATGTTACCTCAACACTCATTGTCTAGGGGAAGAAAGTCAGAAAAAATTCCAATGTCCACACAAGATGTAACACCTCCAACTGTCAGGTTTTATTCTTTTGCTGAAAACTTGTGAATAAGGTAGAAGGTTGAAGGGGAAGGGCAGGTTCAGGTACATGGTCACTGGGAAAAAAACCCTAAACTTCAGAGTAATTGAGTGGGTATTGCTCATCCGGAAAGACCCCTCTCACCTGGCCTAGCAGCCAGAATGAAGCATGAACCAGTTCAATAACAGTCTCTGCCACAGACTGCTAGAGAACAAATTGAACAGTCCAGAATCATCTGCCATATCACCCGAACTTCCAGCCGTACAGTTAAAGAGCCTTTAAGCTGACCCGGCGAACTGTAGGACAACCTTAATAAAGTCACCAGGCTTATGCCGAGACATAAGCCTTCCGCTTGGTCTCCTCCAGGGCAGATCCTCCCCCCGGTTTCCTTCATTAAGTGTAGCTTCCTTCACAAATGGACAGTTTAGGATCCCCCTTGATTCGTAGACCCCAGCCAGCATAACTGGGCCTACTAGCAGAGATGCAGCCTCCGACCAACGTGGTCCCGGGCTGAAAATCACGCAACACATACCTCGCGCAAGGAGGGCCACGAGGCGAAGGACCCCAAAACATGGCGTCTGCCCCTTAAGAGTTTTGAATATTGCATTATCTTATATTGCATTAAAATGATCTTCCACTTTCTCCATAAACAGGGGGATGGTGCTGTTACAGTAGAGAGACGTGTGATATCAGATATAAAAGTGCCAAACGGTTAATGAGTTCCTCAAACTGGCCAAAGTCCAGAAAAGGTAAGTTACCACTGGCTGTTTAAAGTGTATGTTAGTCATTGTTCTTTGATTACACCAACTAAAATGTTAAACACATTTTTTTTGTAACTAATTAATTTATTTATTAGTCAGTATTATACAAGTAGTTGCTTGCCTTAATTATTAAAATTTTTAGCATTGTTGTATTGGCTCACCTCGCCTCACTGGCTGTGATTGACAGCATGCCAGCCAATGAGGAGATGGAGAGCCTTGGCTTATGTGCACATTGCTGGATCGAGTTCGGGCTTAGACAAGTATTAGGCCCTGTACACACTATCAGACATGTCTGATGAAACTGGTCTGTAGACCAGTTTCACCGGACCAGTTCGATCGGCCCATCGGCCCATCAGATCGTTGTCCGTCAGACCAAAGTTTTAAAACATGCTTTAAAACCTGTCTAATGGACACCTGTCCATCGGTGGACAGGTTCGATGGTTAGTACACAAAAGCATCGGACCAA
The DNA here is from genome assembly GCA_029574335.1 of Rana kukunoris. NCBI lineage: Eukaryota > Metazoa > Chordata > Amphibia > Anura > Ranidae > Rana > Rana kukunoris. The sequence goes on from CM056054.1 coordinate 66,526,940, forward strand.
AAACCTGCGCATGCTCAGAATCAAGTCGACGCATGCTTGGAAGCATTAAACTTAGTTTTTTCATCACATCGTTGTGTTCTACGTTACCGCGTTCTGGTCTGATCGGATTTTGGTCCATTGGTGTGTACGCACATCAGACCATCAGACAAGTTCAGAGTTGTCTGATGAAAATGGTCTGTCAGACAAGTCTCATCAGACATGTCTGATCGTGTGTACAAGGGCCTTAGGAGGGCTGAGGAGGGAGCTGCACACTGAAGTTTTCTAAATTAATGCATAGAATGCATTAAGGTAAAAAAAACTTCACCCTTTACAACTACTTTAAAGTGTTACTAACCCCACAACAGTAAAATCAGTCTGTATAAGGTAAAATATGCTTGTTATGCCGCATATACACGATCGGAAATTCCGACAAGAAAACCGTGGATTTTTTTCCGACTGAAATTTGGCTCAAATTTGTGTAGCATACACACGGTCACACAAAATTCCGACCGTAAAGAACGCATTGACGTACAACACTAAAACGAGCCATGAAAAATTAAGTTCAATGATTCCCAGCATGCGTCAAATTGATTCCGAGCATGAGTGCTTTTTTGCGCGTCAAAATTGCATACAGACGATCGGAATTTCCGACAAGAACTTTTCCCGTCGGAAAATTTGAGAACTAGCTCTCAAATTTTTGCTGTTGGAAATTCCGACAGAAAAAGTCAAATGGGGCCTACACACGGTCGGAATTTCCGATCAAAGGCTCACATCAAACTTTTCTTGACGGGAAATTACGACCGTGTGTACGCGGCATTATGCTCACTGTGGAATCTAAGGGATTAATGCTTTGCATTGTATAACATTTTTATTTGATCCTGTCTTCCCTGGTTCTCTCCTTCTTTTACTGGGCCCAATTCATCTGCTGATAGAACAGAGCTTTGGTGGCGCTCTGCACATGCTCAGTTTGGTGTGCATTGCTAGAGAGATTTTTTTGTGGGGGAGGGTGCATGTGATCAGCACAGGGCCAATTAGGACTGTCCAGAGAGAAAGCCAAGGGTCATACACCCTCATAAGACGATCAGAGCAAAATGAGAACTCCACCTACAAGCTTTAACCACTTGCTTACTGGGCACATATACCCCCTCCTGCCCAGGTGAAATTTCAGCTTCCGGCACTGCGTCACTTTAGCTGACAATTTCGCGGTCGTGCGACCTGGCTCCCAAACAAAATTGACGACCTTTTTTCCCCACAAGTAGAGCTTTCTTTTGGTGGTATTTGATCGCCTGTACGGTTTTTATTTTTTGCGCTATAAACAAAAAAGAGCGACAATTTTGAAAAAAAAATACAATATTTTTTACTTGTTGTTTTAATAAATATCCCAATTTAAAAAAAAAAAACATTTTTTTTCTCTGGCTAGGCCGATACGTATTCTTCTACATATTTTTGGTAAAAAAAAAAAAAAATCGCAATAAGCGACTGGTTTGCGCAAAAGTTATAGCGCTTACAAAATAGGGGACAACATTTTTTTTTTAATTATTTTTTTTTACTAGAAATGGCGGCGATCTGCGATTTTTATTGGGACTGCGACGTTATGGCGGACACATCGGACACTTTTGACACATTTTTGGCACCATTCACATTTATACTGCGATCAGTGCTATAAATATGCACTAATTACTGTATAAATGTGACTGCCATTGAAGGGGTTAACACTAGGGGGTAAGGAAGGGGTTACATGTATTCCCTACATAGTGTTCTAACTGTGGGGGGGGGGTGACTGATCTGTGTCCCTATGTACAAGGAACGCTGTCTCTGTGTAAAACGGCAATGAGAGATGATCTATATAAGATCATCTCTCATTCGCCGCACAGATCGCATCGCAAATGGCCACTCTGATTGGCCGTCCGCCGCAATCTGTGATTGGCTGTGTCCAAGGGACTCCAGCTCTGGAGCACGCGCTGGAAACGCCCAAAGGGGCGGCCATCAAAAGACAGCGGGTTGGAATTTCAGACCCGTGCTGTAGCCGTCATTCGGCTATAGCGCGGGTCTAAAGTGGTTAACAAGTGCTCGGCCAAACACTGATAGAAGTCACAAGACTGCTATATACTGCTGATGAGATAGCAGTTTATATTTACTAAAATAAATTGTATTTCCATGTTCTGTGTACTGTGGGAAACCAGATATAGTGAATGCAGGGTCCTGGGTTTAGTAACACTTTAGGGAAAACGACAATGTTTTTGGGTCAATCTCATTTACCTTTTTGTGACCAGGGTCATTGATGCCTAGATGTCCAGGCCAAGTTTAGCAACATCCATATGCTTCATTTCCCATTTCTATAACTATATAATTAATGACTAATTTTCCTACCTAAAAATAGTTTAAGCTGTTTTTAAAGACATAGACAGCTTTTGTTTGGTAGTTGTTTTATTAAATATCCCATTCAGTTTTTTATAGACCAACAAATTGACAAAAATTTTAAAAATATATATTTTTTTGCTTAAAGGGTTTGTAAACCTTTATTCTTTTTTAAATAACAAACATATCATAGTAACCTCCACTGTGCAGTTCGTTTTGCACAGTGTGGCCCCGATCATAGTCTTGTGGGGTCCCCCGGCAGCACTCATGGCTCCTCCTGACATCGGTAAACCCCCTAGGAGAAGCGCTCTCCCATGGGGCTACTGTGTGGGTGCGCTCCTGAGTTCTGTATTTGCATCCATAGACACAGAATGCCGGAGTCAGCCCCGCCGCCAGGCAGGGCCGGCGCTCCCTCTAGGCGAACTAGGCAGCTGCCTAGGGCGCACTGCCACCAGGGAGCGCTGCCACAGCTGCTGGGTCCCCTACAGAAGATTGGTTCCTCCTGGCTGATGAGGAGTGTAGCGGAAGGTGGCTCTATATGGCTGGCTGCAGAGTGACTAGGCAGGGAAAAGAAGCAGACAGATCTTCCCCTTCGCCGGACTAAGCCAGGGGTGACCATGCTGATGTCCAGCAGGCAGCAGCAGCCATGGGTGTCAGCTCTCTGCCCGCCCCGCCTCCCTCCCTGGGTGATGTGCAACCATTGGAGGAGCAGGGCGGGCGGCATTGTGCATAGACACCCAGAATGGATCCACCCAGGCCCAGACTGGCCACACGCTGGGCTGAGGCCGCGAAAGCCACTTGTCCTGGAGGAGTGTGGAGCCCAAAGCAAAGCTGCTCCTGCAGCTTACCCAGCCTCTCTGCGGCCGGCCGCCGGAGCCCGGGGGTGGAACCGTGCGTGACTGGTGATACTAACTACTGCCGCCCGCTGCCTGATTGTGACATGTGTAGAGAGATAAAAAGAAGTGCTCCAAGGTAGGAACTTGTCAGGTGGTGGGGGAAGCGCTGGGGATGAGGGCTTCTAGTCAGATCTTATCACTGGTGTGTGACCCCCTCCACTTGGCTCAATCCATCCACCTAGATGTCCACTTTGCTATATTCTCCCTCTACCTCGCTGCACTTCCCCTCTGCTGTCCACCTGGCTGCACTTCCCCTCTGCTGTCCACCTGGCTGCACCCCCCCCTCTGCTGTCCACCTGGCTGCACCCCCCCTCTTCTGTCCATCTGGCTGCACCCCCCTCTGCTGTCCACCTGGCTGCACCCCCCCTCTGCTGTCCACCTGGCTGCACCCCCCCTCTGCTGTCCACCTGGCTGCACCTCTCCTCTTCACCTGGCTGCACCTCTCCTCTCCTCTCTTCTCCACCTGGCTGCTCCTCTCCTCTCCACCTGGCTGCACCTCTCCTCTCCACCTGGCTGCACCTCTCCTCTCCTCTCCACCTGGCTGCTCCTCTCCTCTCCACCTGGCTGCACCTCTCCTCTCCACCTGGCTGCACCTCTCCTCTCCACCTGGCTGCTCCTCTCCTCTCCACCTGGCTGCACCTCTCCTCTCCTCTCCACCTGGCTGCTCCTCTCCTCTCCACCTGGCTGCACCTCTCCTCTCCACCTGGCTGCACCTCTCCTCTCCACCTGGCTGCACCTCTCCTCTCCACCTGGCTGCACCTCTCCTCTCCTCTCTTCTCCACCTGGCTCTATCCCTCCACCTACCTGCACTCCTTCCTGTCCACCTGGCTCTATCCCTTCACCTGGCTGAACCCCTTCTCCACCTGGACCAGTTCTGGTGCTAAAATTGAATTCATTTTTTTGGGGGGGGGGGGGGGGCGCAAGTAGCTGGTCTTGCCTAGGGTGCAAAATAGTCTAGCACCGGCCCTGCCTCCAGGCGCTTGCATCATTGGATTTGATTGACAGCAGTGGGAGCTAATGGCTGTGCTGCTATCAATCTATTCAATCAAGAGCCAAGACAACGGGCAAAGAGGTACAGCACGTCTCCGCCGAGGGAGCAAACTGGCTCAGGTGAGTAAAACTGGGGGGGGGGGGGGGCTAGGGGGTCGGTCAGTGTCAGAAGTTTTTTAATTTTAATGCATAGGATGCATTAAGGTAAAAAAACACGAGGGTTTACAACCACTTTAAATATGTTATCATAAAGAGGCATAATAGTTACACTACTTCTTCAGTGGGCAGTGCCTCAGATTTTAGCTGTCTTAAAAAGTTACAGTATCTTCTTATAGAGTTAAAGGGTCACTAAAGGAAAAAAAAATTGGGCTGATATGACTGTTTACAGGGTTTAGAGACATAAAAGTTAACTGATTCCTTTTAAAAATGATTAAAAATAGATAAAAATCAATCATATAATCAACCTACAGTTCTAGTTTTGTTGTTGCTGTTATTTCCTGTCTCTCTGATGTACAGAGCCAGAGAGCGAATAGAGGGCAGTGATGGTTTGTCTAAACCCCTCAGCAACAACCCAGTTTCAGTTTACACACAGTAATCACACCTCCTTGATTAGTGACCACAGTGAGAAAGCTCCCAGCACTGTGGTTATAAGGAAACAGACAACCAGGAAGTGTGGAGATCAGAGTAGAATTACAGCAACATCAAAGCAAAAACGAACAATGAGGACATGAAAACAGCACTGCGGTAAGGTAAAGGAAGCTATTTAGCTTAAAAAATATTTTCCTTTAGTGACGTATCTTCTGCATCCTGAACTTTCAGATGTGGCAGATATTTTGGTCCCCTGATATTCACTGAGATTCCATTCACCAGCCCCTACGGCAATACTGTATGCTGTGTTAGAGGATGGATTTACGGCATTGATTGGGGGATGAAGCATCCAACAAAAGTGTGTTGGATGCAAATGATTTTTTGGCAACCATAGCTCTTGAAGACAGTGAGGATCTCAGGCACCATTTGCTGGTGAGGTAATAATTACATCTCTTCTTTCGCAAGCAGTTTGTATTTACAGTACAGTACATATTTTGAAAAACACCATAGTTTAGGATGAAGCCACCTTGGAGTTTGTTCCCTTTACCAATATGTACAATACAACGTCCCTCTTGGTAATTGTAATATAATGAAGTATTTTGATTAGACTTCTCAACAGGGAGAGATGGCCTCCAGAGTTTCAAAGCCTATTACGATTGTTTATTTTTTGTATGCTTTTATTTTTATTTTTTATTGTTTTGTATGCTTTAAGGCCGCGTACACACGATCAGTCCAAACCGATAAAAATGGACTTAAGTCCAGTTTCATCGGTCCAAACCGACCTTGTGTACGGCCCATTGGTCCGTCGTCTGTCGGACCATAGTTTTAAAACTTGCTATAAAATCGGACCAATGGACACCTGACCATCGGTCCAAACCGATGGTTAGTACGCAAAAGCATCGGTCCAAAAACCCGCGCATGCTCAGAATCAAATCGACGCATGCTTGGAAGCATCGAACTTCATTTTTTTTAGCACATCGTTGTGTTTTACGTCACCGCGTACTGACACGATCGGTTTTTGAACTGATGGTGTGTACGTACATCAGACCATCAGTCTGTGAACCGATGAAAACAGTCTGTCGGACCATTGTCATCGGGTTGGACCGATCGTGTGTACGCGGCCTAAGCAGCTATATTCAGCAATTACATGTTAAAATATACGGCACACAACCCATGAATCAATAAAACTTTTTTTAAATATGTAAATATATAAAAATAGCATCATCGTTTTTTTTTTTCTTTTGGGCAAAACTCTTGACAGTTTATATTTTTGCTGTCATAGAAAAAAAAAAAGATCTATTTCTATAATGACAACATCTGAAAAGTTGGATTTATACATACGCTCCGCAAATTGTTCTGAGGCCCTCTGATGTGAGATATATATATATATATACTGTATAAATACTTTAACACACCTCTCACCACAGAAATGCAATTTAAGTGATATACATTTCAATCATTGTTTTTGACAGGCACCGGAATTCTCTCGTCCAGGCAAGATGAGAATCCTCACTGGTGGAATCTAAATGCTGTGTATGTCTACTGTTATTGTGATAAGTATAAAGAATTGTCCAGTACTGCTGTGAATTTCTTCTAAAAACGAAAATGCATGAACAACTATCCCTGAATATCACTAATACATTTAAACCAGTGGTCACCAAACTGCGGCCTGGGGTCAGATGCAGCCCTTTGCTTGCTTTTATTTGGCTCTAAAACCAACAATGGGGCACAATTCACTTCCAGTGACACCAACGATGGGGCACAATTTCTCCCAATGACACCAACGATAGGGCATTGTTTTTTCCCAAAATGGTCTGTCTCCCTTAAAGGTCCCTTTCACACAGGCTTTCCAGGACTGATTTGAGCCTCCATTTTTTCCCATGGAGCGGTGGATGTCTGAGTGACATGTCCCCTGACACCCGCTGCTATCCGATCCAATCCAGTCCATGGAATCCAGATGGATGGAAACCCTATTTTCTATCCGTCTGGCTGATCGGATGGGATGGGATCAGTTGAATCGGACAGGTGGTCAGTTTTCATCCGATCTCCCCATAGAGGAGAGCAAGACTCTGAGGCAGCGTACACACGAGGAGACATGTCCGCTGAAACTGGTCCGCAGACCAGTTTCAGCGGACATGTTCGATCGTGTGTATGGACTAGCGGACAGGTTTCCAGGGGACAAAAGTTTCTAAGCATGCTTAGAAACTTGTCCGCTGGAAACCTGTCCGTCGGACATGTCCGATGGTTAGTACGCCCAACCATCGGACTGAAATCCCGTGCATGCGTTGAATTGTCGATGTCTTCTACGTCACCGCGTTCTCTGTCCACTGGGATTTTGGTCTGATGGTGTGTACACACATCAGACCAAAAGATCCCTGGAGACATGTCCGATGAAAACGGTCCGTCGGACCTGTCTCATCGGACATGTCTCCTCGTGTGTATGCGGCCTGACAGGTCCATCTCAGCACAGTTAGCGGATACAGAGCTGTCATCCGCCTGCTCAGTGGGGATCAGCGGAGCAAAGCAGAGTCCGCCGGGGACACTGCTCATGTGAAAGTACCCTTACTGACAATTGGGGTGGTGTACCAGATTCAAAAACGAGAACAGGAAATTGCTACTCAGTGGTCTGTGAACTTTGGTGAAAAACGGTTTCCAAATTGTTGTGGAAATGGAGAAACTGGAAGGAACAATAATTATGGGTGGAGATTTTAATTTTAATAATGGATGCAAAAATAGAAACTACAGTACTCATTCCTATAGAAAAAACAGTCAGTTGAAAGAATTTTAAGAATTACTGGGAAAATACCAAATGATAGACATATGGATGGCTCAACATCAGACCAAAAAAAAACTATTCTTATTCAAATATACATAATTCATATCATAGAATAGATTATTTCTTTATTAATCAATCCGGTCTGATGATGACTTTAATAACAGATATATGAAAATTTTACCTGGTCAGATCATACCCCGATATATCTAGAACTCGGGATAATTGAATATAAAAGCCTGTAGGAATGTGGCGATTAAATGACAATTTGATCAAAAATAAAGAATGTGAAAAGGACATCCGACAAGCAATACGTTTTTGCAAATCCATAAAACAGATGATACCTCAATTCCCATGCAATAGGAAATACTAAAATGTGTGCTGTGGGGACTATTCATCAAACATGGATCAAGATTAAAAAAAGGAAAAAGAACAGAGAATAGCTCAATTAATGGGGGAAATGTTAAAATGAGAAAATATACATAAACAAAATTCCAATTCATTGGAAATAATAATTTTAAAGAAAAAATAATGGAATTACAATCTATGTTGGATGAAGAGTCCCTTTGGATGAGGGATAAAAATAGAGTACAGTGGTATCAATATGGAAATAAAACTATAATATTAGCTAGAACAATAAAAAAACAACAACCCTGACCTTCATAGTAAAAATCCTAAAAACAACTGGCGAATTGACTTATGATCCCATAGAAATATCTAAATCTTTCCACCCATATTATTCTAAATTCTATAATATAAATATACAACAAGAAAATAAAGAAAAGGAAAAAGGGGAGCAAGAAATTTGTCATTATATTAAAGCGGGGGTTCACCCAAAAATCAACTTTCTGCCACTAGATCCAGCATACTGCTGACATCTGCAGTATGCTGGATTTTTTATTTATTTTTTGTACTTATCGTTTTAGCGCTCTTTATTCTCCGGCTCCGAGCAGGGAATCCTGCGGGGAGTAGGCGGTCCTAAATCAAGCGCAGTTGATTGACGGGCTTGGATAGCGCGTCACACCTTCCGAAAATAGCCGAAGTGACACTCTGCTGTTTACCGCGCCTGCCGTGTAGAGCTGACTGCGCAGGCGCTGTTAACACCCGAGTGTCACTTTGGGTATTTTCGGAAGGCGTGACACGTTAGCCAAGCCCGTCAATCAAATATGCTTGATTTAGGAACACCTATACCCGGAAGGATACGCCGCTCGGTGCCGGAGAATAAAGAGCGCTAAAACGATAAGTACAAAAAATCGAGCATACTGCAGATGTCAGCAGTATGCTGGATCTAGTGGCAGAAAGTTGGTTTTTGGGTGAACCTCCGCTTTAAGGAAACTTCTTTACCTACATTTTCTAGAGAAAATATAGAAATACTGGAAAAATAAATATCAACGGAAGAAATCCAACAAGCTGTTTCCGAACTCTGAGCAAAAGCCCAGAACCAGACGGTTATACTTCTAGATTTTATAAGGTATTTCAAGATATAATTATACCTATCCTAAGAAGGACATATAATTCCATATCAAAAACCCAAACCACAAAATATGGAAGCCCATATCACATTAATCCCTAAGCCAGAAAAGACCATACACGATGTAATAATTACTGACCAATTTCCCTTACAAATATAGATATAGGATTGTATTCAAAAATTATTTCTAATAGACTGACACCTATCCTACCTAGACATATAAATTTAGACCAAACTGGTTTCACGAAAGTCAGAGAAACTAGAGATAACATCATAAAAACATGTACATTGATAGAATATGCCCAAAAAGCCAATATCCCAGAATGTCTTGTATCTATTGACGCTGAGAAAGTGTTTGACAGGGTGGGATGGCGGTTTTTAGAAGAGAGATTAGTCCAATTAGTATTGGGCCCTAAAATGCTCGGTAGGATTGTCGCATTGTATTCCAACCCAAAGGCAAAAATAGGAACAAATGGTATGTTATCTGAGTATATAGAAATATCAAACAGTACCCGACAGGGATGTCCCTTATCCCCATTAATATATATATAGTGCTAATGGAACATCTCATTATAGCAATAAGGGAAAATAAAAATATCCAAGGGATAAATATTAAAGGTAAAGAATATAAAACAGTAGTATATGCAGATGACCTATTAATATACTGTATATTACTAACCCTATTATAATATTTCCAAATTTGATACAATAATTTAAGCAATTCGGGGACTTAAGTCATTTTAAAGTTAATTACGATAAATCAGAAATGTTAAATATATTATTAACAGAAGAGACACAGATACTTCTGCAAAAAGATTTGTCAATTAAATGGCAGAAAGAAGCAATTAAATATTTGGGAATATACATCCCAAGTAATTTAAATAATTTACAGGATTTGAATTACAATGTGACAATCCAAAAAGCTATAAAATTACTTCAAAAATATAACAAAATAACATATTTCTGGTTGGGAAGGATTGATATAGTGAAAATGGATATATTACCAAAATTATTATACATTTTTCAAGCAATACCTTTGGTTGTTCCAAAAAAAAACAATGATGCAAATAAGAAAGGAAATAGGAGATTTTATTTGGGCCTAAAAAACTCTGCGAATAAAAAGAGAAGTCTTAATTAGAACTAAGAAGAATAGAGTCTTGCCGGACCCGACTTTTCCAGATATTTATATGCAGCATCATTGGTTAGAATTATAGACTGGCATCATAGTAAGGAAAATAAACAATGGGTAAACTTGGAAGAAGACATTATAGGAATACAACTTAAATCTCTTCCATGGATAAAAACTCATTTAAGACCTGAAAAGAAAGACTTAACAAATTTCGTATCAGTTACACTAAATATATGTGATGTAGTATTAAAAAAAGGGAAACTCTCCACCATGATTGAACCTATGACCCTGCTATTTTGCGATCCAGAATTTCTGCCACCCTTAGTAGCCACAAATTATTTAAAATGGAATGCAAAATTGGTTCAAATCCTAGTGGGTGGAAAACTTCCAAAATTGCAGGATATGGGGCCTGAATACACAAATAAATGGTTACAATACCATCAATTAAACACATATATTCAATCAAAAATACAATTATCTTCAATAAATAGACAAACAACTAAATTCGAAAAAAAAAATAATAGATGAACAAAAACCGACTAAATAACTGTCTAAGGTATATGATCTACTACTCCCCTCTGGACCTCTTATGCCGCATACACACGATAGGTTCGTCTGATGAAAACGGTCTGATGGACCGTTTTCATCAGACGAACCGATCGTGTGTGGGCCCCAAGGAACTTGTTTTAAAATTATCTGATGGTTAAAAAACCAATAGAAAAAAAATTATCGTCTGTGGGCACGTCCATCGGTTAAAAATCCATGCATTCTCAGAATCAAGTCGACGCATGCTCGGAAGCATTGAACTTCATTTTTCTCAGCACGTCGTTGTGTTTTACGTCACCGCGTTCTGACACGATCATTTTTTTAACTGATGGTGTGTAGGCAAGACTGATGAAAGTCAGCTTCATCGGCTATCTGATGAAAAAATCCATCAGACCATTTTCATCGGATATACCGATCGTGTATACAGGGCATAAGAGAACTGACAGGGATGAATAAATGGGAGAAGGAAATAGGAAGCCCAATATAAGAAATAGAATGGAGGAAAGCCTTCTCAATAATACCAAAGACAACGATAGCGGTTAAAGAGAGGAACTATAAAATGATGATGAGATGGGATAGGAGCCCAGTAGTTTTAAATACAATAAATAAGGAAAATTAAGAGACCTGTTGGAGATGTCTGGGAGGAAGAGGGACTATGGACCATATCTGGCATAGGTGTCATATGGTGAGGGACTTCTAGAATAAGATATTTAACATTTATCAGGAGGTATTTGGAGTGGAGATAAACCCAAATATAAAGGTTTCAATATTGTCTATAATGTCAGGTTCAATAAAAGCTATTAGGAGGGATATTCTCCATCATATGACAACCACAGCAATAACAATAATAGCTTGAAGATGGAGATATACAAAAAGTCAGAATATAACTGAATGGATATGTGAAATGAACTAAACACAATATATGGAAAGACAGATAAGAGAAGAAGGGTATATAAAAAATCTAACGCCAGAAATATGGCAAAGATGGGAAGAATTTCGGTCCTCAATAGAATATTTATAAATACGAATACAAACAAAGTAGTGGTATGTACAGTATGTTGAACTCCTGGGAAAATTAGGGGAAAGAAAGATAGGAATAAGGAAGTCTATATAACAATTATGGTCCCTAGCCGACTTATAAGAGATGGAATGTTTGTAAAATATAATGAATTTGATATAAATGTAAAATGTTGTTTTAAAATAATAAAAGGGAAATTAAAAACAAATTGTTGTGGAAAAGTGCTCTAAAGCCTCATACACACGATCAGATTTTCTGCGGACAAAGCATAGGACTTTTGTCTGAAGGGCGTTGGCCAGGAACTTATATTGCATACAAACTGCAAAGAATTGTCAGCCAACAAACACAAAACTATGTGTTTTTTTTTCAGCTCATTAGCGCCACCCTTTGGGCAACGAGTGCTAATGTTGTGTTATGTGAGCATTGCTTCTGAGCATGCATGTTTGTACTTTGGAGTTTTGTCCGATGGACTTGTGTACACACGATCGCATAATCCAACAACACACATTTATTGGCAGACAATTTTAAAGCATGCTATCCCACATTTGTTGGCGGAAAATCCGACAACAATTGTCCAATAGAGCTTACAAACGGTCGGATTTTCTGACAACAGCCTGTCATCACACAATTCCCATCGGATAATCCGATCGTGTGTATGAGGCTTGTCGGATTTTCCACCAACAAATGTGGGATAGCATGCTTTAAAATTGTCTGCCAACAAATGTGTGTTGTCGGATTATCCGGTCGTGTGTACACAAGTCCAATCGGACAAAACGCCAAAGTACAAACACGCATGCTCAGAAGCAATGCTCACCATAACAAAACATTAGCATAAGTTACCCATAGGGTGGCGCTAAAGAGCTGAAAAAAACACATAGTTTGGCGTTTGTTGGCTGACAATTATTTGCCTTTTGTATGCAATCCAAGTTCCTGGCCAACATCCTTTGGACAAAAGTCCTACGCTTTGTCCGCAGAAAATCCAATCATGTTTATGAGGCTTTACACACAAAGATGTTTAACTGCTTGCCGACCAGCCGCCGCAGTTATACGGCGGCAGGTCGGCTCTCCTGGGCAATGTATGAACGGAAGATCAGTGATTTCCCCTAGTGAGGCCACCCCCCCATACAGTTAGAACACACCCAGGAACACACTTAACCTCTTCCCCGCCCCCTAGTGTTAACCCCTTCACTGCCAATGGCATTTTTATAGTAATCCAATGCATTTTTATAGCATTGATCGCTAAAAAAATGCCAATGGTCCCAAAAATGTGTCAAAAGTGTCCGAAGTGTCCGCCATAAGGTCACAGTATTGAAAAAAAACGCTGATCGCCGCTATTACTAGTAAAAAAAATAAAAATAAAAAAAATGCCATAAAACTACCCCCTATTTTGTAAACGCTATAACTTTTGCGCAATCAATAAACGCTAATTGATTGATTTTTTTTACGAAAAATATGTAGAAGAATACGTATCGGCCTAAACTGAGGATTTTTTTTTATATATTTTTGGGGGATATTTATTACAGAAAAAAGTAAACAATATTGCATTTTTTTCAAAATAGTCACTCTATTTTTGTTTATAGCGCAAAAAATAAAAACCGCAGAGATGATCAAATACCACCAAAAGAAAGCTCTATTTGTGGGAAAAAAAGGACGCCAATTTTGTTTGGGAGCCACGTCACACGACCGTCAGTTAAAGCGACGCAGTGCCGAATCGCAAAAAGTGCTCTGGTCGTTGGGCAGCAATATGGTCCGGGGGTTAAGTGGTTAATTTGTTAGTGACGGATTCAGATTATCCATGACTCATTTTTTACCATGTAACATATACAGTGGTGAAAATAATTATTTGATCCCCTGCAGATTTTGTAAGTTTGCCAACTTACAAAGAAAATGAAGGGTCTATAATTGTTATAATAGGTGTATTTTAAATGAAAGAGACTCAATATCAACCACAAATCCAGAAAAAAAACACATGATACAAATGTTATAAATTGAGTTGCAGTTCAGTGAGTAAAATAAATATTTGATCCCCTACCAAGCAATACAAATTCTGGCCCCCGGACTGGCTACAGTATGTGCTCATGTGGAACACAGATTAGTCCTGTCAATTTAATAGGGTGCTCATAATGACCACTCATTATGTATATAAAAGACATATGTCCACAGAATCTCTTTCTTCCTTTCAAACCCACCATCATGGACAGGACCAAAGAGCTGTCAAAGGGCCTCAGGGACAAGATTGTAAACCTGCACAAGACTAGAATGAGAAACAAGATCATCATCAAGAAGCTTGGTGAGAAGAAGACAACTGTTGGAGCTATTATTCACAAATGGGAGAAAAACAAAATAACCATAAATCGTCTTCGGTCTGGAGCTCCATGATGGGTACCTCGCGCATGCTTCTACGGCCGCAAAACAGCAATGATGACCCAGGGCAAACAAAGGAGAAGGCCCAAGGCCAGATTCCCAAAATGGCGGCGCTCTGTCCTCTACGAGCGGCGGCCATATTAGATCAGCCAGCCAGCTACACTGAAGGGCTGGAAGATACGGAGCACCCTGGTGAAGAGGAGGGTGAACAGCCGACCCTAGCAGCCATTCTGAGAGCTGTAAAAAAGTGCACTGGCTCAGTCAACAACTTGCAAGCCCGTTTTGGAGGTTTAAAAGAGGAGGTCGGCAAAGCCTTCAAAAAATAAGAGAGTGAACGACAGCTACTGAGAGCAGAATCAGTGACATGGAGGAATAAACTTCCTGCTATGCTCAGAGAATCCCAAGCCACTACCCGTCTAGCTAAAGCCACTGATCTGTGAGCCGAGGACCTCAAGAACCATTTAGAGGCGCAATAATGTGCGGATAGTTGGACTACCTGAGAAGGTATAGGGCTGTGATCCCACCCAATTTGTGGAGCAGTGGCTAATCGATATCTTTAGCAAATAGGCCTTTCCACATTTGTATGCAGTAGAAAGTCCTCACAGAATCCCTACTAGGCCATTACACCAGGACATCCCCCACGCCCACTTTTAGCAAGATTGCTAAACTATAGGGACAGAGAAATTATCCTAAGGCTGGCAAGAGAATGTAGAAACATTCAGTTCAGTGGCAAGAGTCCCCTTCTACATGGATTTTTCGGCCGAGGTACAGCGTAGCAGATATCGCATCTCTGATGTTAAAAAACGCCTGCAGAAGTTGCAGGCCTCATATGCAATGCTTTATCCTGCAAAGCTCCGAATCACCTCTGGGGGCCGAACCCACTTCTTTGAGAAAGCTTCAGATGCATCAGCGTGGCTGTATGCCAATTAGAACGCTCTAAGACAAGCACAGAGGCCAATGACTGAAGAGGACTGACTACCCTGCCATAGCATTTTGTGGTATGCAACAAATGTTCGCCCCTCTCTTCCCCTTGGATGAGGGTAATACTAGAAACGTACAATGATTTATTGTTAAAAAAAATGCGAATTCGGAACTGTGTTTGTTTATGGAATTACTTGTTTTTGTCAACTCAGTGCCTGGGCATTCCGGTCACACAGGATCCTTACACTGCCTGGCCTTCACAGGCTCTTCCACTTACCTGGTATGCTTCACTGCAGCAGTTTGGAGCACCAATGTGCTCGTCGAACATAGATGGAGCTTGTGAATGATCTCATGGCAGTTGGGACAGCCACCAAACAAACAATTGGTTACACAATATGCTGCCATGGACTGAAGTTCTACAGCACCCGGAAGGTCCACCTCCTCGTAAAGGCATATGTACAGTGTAACGGTCAGGGGTTAACACCGTTTACGATTTCCATTCCACCAAGACAGCTTATCCGACACTCCAACAATCCAGCAGACACGATTCATAAGAATTCCCCCAGAAAGGCGAGACACAAGCTCTGTTTCTCTGGTTCAAATGAATGAATCCTTTAATGGTAACTCAGCCTTGTTATATACAGTTTAGAAACCAAGTGAACAATGAATCAACTCCACCCACCACATTACACAAGGAACTTAATACACATTCTTTTAGATAATGACATTCAGATGAGTTAATTATTAGTCATTACCCAGACATTCTGACTCTGCGACAGCTATTCACCTTATACACAATACACATTCCTATGTCAGACGTTCTGGCACCGAATCTACAGGGGTTAATTACTACAGCTGACAAGTCACATTCCACATCTATTATCAATAGTATTTTCACACAAAACAGTGTCATTAGCATACACAATGAAATATCTTAGGAGCAGACTTAATTAGCACAATAGACAACAGAATGCAATCACAGCAAGCCCCATCACTACAGCCAGGCAGACCTAATTAGCACCTCAACAGTCTATGTTACACATTGAATGAGTCACTCTATTGACCTGTTGGGGTCAGAATAAACAAACAACTTGTAATATTTCAAGATATCCTGCAATACATGAATTATCAATAATGTCCCATCTCATGTAATTCATGATATCTTTTTTCAGTCATCCTATGCCCCTATCGGACATAGGATGACCCTAGACCCAAGAGTCATTGGTGAAGCTGGCACAGGAGTTCCCTGCATCCTTCAAATATCTCAGGTTCCCACGGGCCATACCATTACATACAGGCCAGTCTTAAGTTTGCCAATTAATAACTAAATGATTCAAAGAAGGATTGGGAGAAAGTGCTCTTTGGCATTAACTCAACTCGCTGTGTTTGGAGGAAGAAAAAAATGCTAACTATGACCTTAAGGACACCATCCCTATAGTCCATGGGGGTGGAAATATTATGCTTTGGGGCTGTTTCTAAAGGTAACACATTGAGGGGCCAATAAGCGGGGACCATGTGTTGTAAAATCTTGGATGAGAACCTTCTTCCCTCATCCAGAACACTGAAGATGGGTCATGGATAGTCCTCCAGCATGACATTGACCCCAAAAATACTGCCAAGGCAACAAAGGAGTGGCTCAAGAAATTAGGACATTAAGGTCATGGAGTGGCCAAGCCTGTCTTCAGACCTCAATCCTATAGAAAATTTATGGAGGGAGCTAAAACTTTGAGTTGCCAAGAAACAGCCAAGTAACCTCAAGGCCCCTTTCACACTGGGGCATTTTTATAGCGTTTTAGCATTAAAAATAGCACTATTAAAATGCTCATAAAACATTCTCCATGCATCTCAATGGACCCTTTCACACTGAGTCCTGCAAGCAGCATCTTTGGAGCAGCTTTTGGGCGCTGAAAAAACCCCTCCAAAAACGCCCCTCTCCATTAAAATGAATTGAAAGCGCTGTAAAAACAATTTACCCTTTCACACTGAGGCACTGCAAAAACGCTAAAACGTTAGGGTCTTAGCGGTGCTTTACCAGCACTTTGGGATTGCAGATAAGGCTTTGCTTGAATAATGCTCAAATAACGCTCGATTAACGCTTGAAAAATGCCCCAGTGTGAAAGGGGCCTAAGGATTTAGAGAATATCTGTAAAGAAGAGTGGACCAAAATCCCTCCTGAGATGTGTGCAAACCTGGTAATCAACTACAAAAAAACAAACAAACAAACAAAATATTACCTCTATGCTTGCCAACAAGTGTTTCTCCACCAAGTACTAAGTCTTGTTTTGGTTGGGGATCAAATACTTATTTTACTCACTGAACTGCAACTCAATTTATAACATTTGTAATATGTGTTTTTTTATGGATTTTTGGTTGGTTTTCTGTCTCTATCTTTTAAAATACACCTATGATAAAAAAATATAGACCCTTATTTTCTTTGTAAGTAGGCAAACTTACAAAATCTGCAGGGGATCTAATAATTGTTTTCCCCACTGTATATACTTTTGTTAATTTATTAATAGATATTTTCCTTTCTTTCTCCAGTTTTGTGCCCTACTGCTCAAGTGATGTCTGGAGCGGAAACATATCCAAAGCTAATAATGGTATAAATATTTCTATTTGTTTAACAAGATTACCACTGAAATGCCGCGTACACACGATCGGAATTTCACACGTTGGGAATCAAGCAGATGAGCCGCACTGCCTATTGAACTTATTTTTTCTCGGCTGTCGTACATCTTGTACGTCACCGCGTTCTTGACGTTTGGAATTTCGGACAACATTTGTGTGACCGCGTGTATGCAATACAAGTTTAAGCCAGCATCCGTCGAAAAAAAAATGCAGTTTTGTTGTCGGCATGTCCGATAGTCTGTACGTGGCTATAGGCTAAACTGTTGTACTATGGCCCAGATTCACATACATCGGCGCATATATATGCCGCCGTAGCATATGTCTTTTACGCTAAGCACGGAGAGGGAAGCATGGAATTCACAAAGCAAATGCTCCCAACGTTGCACCGGCGTAACGTAAATTCGTAGGCGTAAGCCGGGCCTAAGTGGGCTGGAAGTGGGCGTGATACATTTAAATGAAGCGTGACCCCATGCAAATGATGGGCCGAGCGCCAGACAAGTATTTAAAACGAACTGCGCATGCGTCGTGCTTTGGACGCATCCCAGTGCGCATGCTCACAATCACGTCGAAACAACTGCCTAAAATACATCGAAACACTGCCTACGACGTGAACGTAACCTACGCCCAGCCCTATTAACGTACAACGTAAACTACGTAAAATTCGATGGCATTCGTTCCCTGGTCCATACCTTTGCATGAGTTGCGCCTCCAATATGGGGAATAACTTTACGCCGGACGTACGACTTACGCAAACCGCGTATATTATGCGCCGGGCGCAAGTACGTTTGTGAATCGCCGTATATATGTGCCCACTATACGCTGGCGTAGGAAAGTTACGTCGGGAGGCTGAAGCCTATTTTTTTACGTATCTTGCTTTGTGGTTCAGCGCATAGATACGACGGCGCACATTTGTACTTAGCTCTAGCTATTTTAATCAATTGAAAATATAAAGCAGTAAATGTAAAAAATATGAAAGACACATAAATAAAAAAAAAATCATAAATGTTCTAAAAATAAGAACATGCCTTCTGTTGTCTTTGTAGACACCCATGAACCCCCCTTCCCCTCTTTTTTTTCCTTAAATCTTTTCCCTATCTTGCCTTCTTTCTCTCTTGCTGCTCCTGATTACACTATCTCTGTTGATCTGTTTGTTGTACTATGTTATAGCATTGCTTCTTTTATATGATTATTTATATAGGATATGACATCCCTCATGGGTAACTGTATGCTTTGCTCCCCCTCCTCATTTTAAGATTCATGTTTTTATACAATGTATGATCTTGATTGTACTATGAAATTGAGGACTGTTTCATATTCCGTATATAGACTAATGGCTCTTGACTCTTGCATTTCTACTATGCTTTACCCATACATGCGGGCACTGACATGATCAGGTCCCTTTAACCCTTTTGTTCTGCCATGTTATTACATATCTGGCGATATGTCATATTGTGCCTGCAAAACTACTAATAAAAAAGAATAAACATAAAAATAAAAAGATGTACACAACAGATTTTCATTTCAGTTTTGTTTTCCTTCTGGTTTCCAGACTATTCATTCATGGGATCATTAATAATTCAGGAGGTAATTCGAGATTTAGTACCAAGAGGCATAAAACAGGCCAAAACTGTCATTCTGGCAGGTTCCAGGTAAGTTTTCTTCAACTGTTAAATGCTTATGTGTTATTTGTAAATGCGGTTTTGAGATGTTGATTTGTAGATTTTCATTTTTTTTTTTTTTTTTACTTGTACCACAATCAGGGGAATACAAAATAGCCCTAAAGGCACTTTTATTTTGGTAGTTCCCCATAGACAAGCATTTGCGCATGTGTCGGAAACATTGTCAACCTGTGTGGGCCCAATGAAGAGGGAAATCCATATTCCACACACTCCACACCTAGGAGGCACCAGCCCAATATATATTAGAATAAAAAAAGTATTGTAGAAATGGGCTTTTAAATGGTAGTCTCCATGGTTAAGATAAAACATATACTGTACATACACCAATCACTATTATAAAGTAAAAAAAAAGTCTCAGCCCGGCTCCCGGTGGGTGTGCTATGCAAGGTACGCCTGTGCTTAGTACGCCCCCCCCCCCCACAAAAACCACCACACTTGCACGCACACAAAATTGGTTTAACACACACGCACTTTGGCCATGCGGTCTCCTAAAATAAAGAGAGGCAAAGGACCTACGGGGCTGGCTGGGTGGGCTAGGCCCCCTCACTCCCTCATAGGGGGAGTCCCTCTGCCCCATTGGGGTCCTGTTGGGCCCCAGTTGGGCTCCCAAGAGGAGCAGGTAGGGCGGGGTGAGTGGGAGGCCCCCCCTTACACCCGCCATTGCCACCGGTGGCATGGAGAAGGATGGCGATTGCCTCCGGGGGGAGGGTCTGCCTACTCCCAACTCCGGCAGTCCGGCTCCTCTCTCTCGAGTTCACGCACAAAAATACACTTTAAAAAAGTAAAGTAAAGTAAAAAAAAAAGTTTATTTATTAATCAATAAGCTCTGCTGGGGACACCTGATGCAAGGTGGGACTCGGCTGGGGAACTTGAAGTAAGGACGGACTCTGCTGGAGGCACCTGTTGTAAGTTCTTAGCTATAATGGTATGTTTTATGTCAGAGAGCATTTAAAGTGGAACTTTAGTGAAAAATGTAAAATGAGCGAACAGGCAGGAATTTAAATGCACACGTGCGCGGCTCACTGTACAGATTCTGACAAATCTCCCAAGCATGCGTGGTAGTGACATCACCCCCGCCCTGCTAATGACAATGGCCGGCGATTGAGACCCCAAAGATGTCAGTGGCTGGGAGGGGAGCCCAGGAATGCTGGAGCTGAGGTGAGTATAGCTCCGCTTTATTTGCATTAAGACACAGTCTGGCCATTCATGCATTGAGGCATGTGACTCTGAAGGGTGTGTTTGTACAGATGAGGTGGCTTTCCCTAATAAAAAGTGTATATATGTATGTGGTTTATTTCACTGGGCAGATGTTGGCACCAAATTGTGCAATTCCTGCCCTTCTAATTCCTAGATAGAACATCAAACCCCTGTTGTTGACCTAAAATCTCCACCATATTGTGTCATACTCCCGCCCATAGGCCTGCTGACGACATCCCCGGCCAGAGGCCTTGATATTTAAAAATAAAGGGCTGTCCACACACAGATGAATTTCCAGCACTTTACTGCAACTTCACATCTTCTCGTAACATATCACATTTGACATACTAGCAAAATCTTTGGCAGGGAACATTACATGTGAGGTTAGACCAAGGGTGTCAAACTCAATTTCATTGTGGAGCGCATCAGCATTAGGCTTGCCCTCAAAAGGACCAGTTGTATCTGTAAGAATAGATGTCCAGCGCATCCCCTCTCCTTACATTAGATGTCAAGAGCCACCCCACCATCAGAAGTTGAGTCTCCCCCACTCTCCCTTACATCACAGTGCACCCCCTTTCCTTATGCTGCTGCTAGGAAGAAGCTGGATGCATTGCTTGAAAGCAGAAAGTAAGGGTCTGAAGGAGGACCAGAGAGGGGCTGAAGCTCTCCTACAGCTGCAGGAGAGGTGCGAGGGCCACATGAAATGGCCTGGAGGGCCGGATTCGGCCTGTGGGCCTTGTGTTTGACACCTGTGTGTTAGATCTGTATTAGTCATCAGTGAAGACCACAAATACACATCTTTTTAGTTAAGCCATCTTTCTTTTACTCCATTCCTCTCCTTGGGAGCACCACAGATTTGGGACTACTTCCCTACATATACTAAGTCCACTTTCACCATGTCACAGGAACCAAACCTGAAGAGGATCTGTATAACTTTTTCCTTAGCAGACCACAATAGCAACAGAGTCATCTAGTAACAGGCATGCTAACTGCACCTGCCAACATGTGCAAGCACCAACTTTTCCAGTGCTGCACCCCAGCAGTATTCTAAAGGGTGTCAGCTTTACATTAGCTCTCATTTCCCATGATCACTAAATGCAACTAAAAGAAAAACGAAAGCTAAGCAAAAAATATGCATTCTTTTAACCACTGGCAGTTAAAAAAAAAAAAGTTTCCACTAGTGTGGTAAGGGTTTCTACTTACTTGAAATTGCAGCTGCAAAGCAAAAGGTGACTAATACACTAATGAAGTCATTCCATCTCGTATAGAGAAAGGAATAAGTATCACTCTATGTGCACCAATATTGCTTTGGTTAAATTGGCAGGTTTAATCTCTCTGGTAGTGGCAGGCGTCTCATGCTGACGGAATTCCATCAGAGGAAAAGAGAACATGTTCTCTATGTAAACTCCGATGGAATTAATCGGAATTTCCGATGGAATGTCTCCAATGGAATTACTCCAATTAGGAGACGAGTCTCCTAATCTCTGTGCACTTATGTATTCACGCAACATGCTACACCTCACCTGTCACTACTCACTTTCAAACATTTCTTAAGTAGAGCGCATTCTTTGTCTGCATCCTTGACCAGAGCCCGCTCTTTGCCATTTCCTTCACCTTCAGACACATAACTTAAGCCTCATACACACGAACATATTATCCAACGGGAATTGTGTGATGACAGGCTGTTGTTGGAAAATCCATCCGTTTGTACGTTTGTCTGATCGTGTTTGAACTTACAGCCCATTATAGACCCACTTTTACTATGCACTTGATCCCTCCCTCATTCATCAGTACAGCCTGAATTCTTTCACTTTAACATACCTTAAAACTGGCAATAAAAACAAACTTTAACTAAGCTTTCTTATACATTGTCCAACTGTGGCATTGAATCTCACAAAATGCTGAAGGGGCACACATCACTTTCTAAGTGCCCTTAGGCTCCACCCAAGCCCAGAAAGGACTATTTATAGGAGACAGCATACACTTCATGTTTCATAGTTGCAAACATTGTAAAAAAAATTATAGGGACACTTTTTTGTCTGTAGACAGATTCTTATTATAATAGGGTGTGGGCATTCGTTTTTAGGTGTGGTGTAGCGGTGAAGAAAAAATGTGGAGCGTGCCGCTGTGAATAATGGCCGTGGCTTAAACTTAATATTGGGTATTAAGAGAAGGAGAAGGAAGGAAAGAAAGAGGGATGGAGGGACAACAGGCTCAGATCCTACACCACAATAGAAATATGTGAATCCACAAAATTTAACAATCAGCAGAAAAAGATACTCCAAACACCTGGTGTTAGCTCTTCAATCATCCCGGCACCATGGTTGCCATTATTACATTGTAATATAAAATTAAATAGTTCAACTCACCATAATACAAAATCAGTGAGCCCTGAGTGTGTCACTTGCCACATCGCCTGCCACCAGATGGCATCAGGAGTCCCCAGCAGAGTCCCTCCTTACATCAGGAGTCCCCAGCGGAGTCCCTCCTTACATTTGGTGTCCCCAGCGGAGTCCCTCCTTACATTAGGTGTCCCCAGCGGAGTCCCTCCTTACATCAGGTGTCCCCAGCGGAGTCCCTCCTTACATCAGGTGTCCCCAGTGGAGTCCCTCCTTACATCAGGTGTCCCCAGCGGAGTCCCTCCTTACATCAGGTGTTCCCAGTGAAGTCCCTCCTTACACCAGTCATACTCCCAGCAGAGTCCCACCTTACATCAGGTGTCCCCAGCGGAGTCAATGCTTGCATCAGGTGTCCCCAGCAGAGTCCCTCTTTACATCAGGTGTCCCCAGCAGAGTGCCATCTTACATTAGGTGCCCCCAGGGGAGTTCCTCCTTACATCAGGTGCCCCCCAGCGGGGTCCATCCTTACATCAGGTGTCCCCAGCAGAGTCCCTCCTTACATCAGGTGTCCCTGACGGCGTCCCTGCTTACATCAGGCTCCCCAGCAGAGTCCCTCCTAACATCAGGTGTCCCCAGTAGAGTCCCTCCGTACATCAGTTGCCCCTAGTGGAGTCCCTCTTTAAATTAGTTGCCCTCATTAGAGTCCCTTGGCTCTGCCTCTCGTTGGCAGCAGGCCGCTGGGCAGAGGGTTGGCGGCAGCTCCATTTGCAGGTGTTCAGTGGAGAGCAGAGGGTCCTCCGATCTGTGCAGCTAACTGGCTTCAGTGTACTAGAGAATTGTCTACTTGTACACTGAAGAGAGAAGCCAATTTGCTGCACGGAGGCCCCTCCCATCTCCACTGAACACACGGAACAGACTCAGATCGGGACAAGGGTCCAGTTATAGGGACTGTCCTGGTAAATTTGGGACTGTTGCCAAGTATGCCACTTATGGCCAGATTAATACTCTTTCCTTTTTAGTACATTTCGGTGTACAGATAATCTGAAATTCTATTAGTAAAACACTCTCTTCTGTATCTGGTTTATAACCTATACAACTACAGTATGGTCATAATGTATTAGCGTTGGTCCCATGTTTGCTATAGCCATATACACCTACTCATGTTTTGCAACAGAAATGTTTTTATTTGGGTTGTAGGTAGTGTTTTTTATTTCCCCACCTACACCTATTGTTAGGCGTTTACATGAAGCACTAAAGAATCTCTTTATCAGGTCAACCTAGAAGTTTACATCAATAAATGTATTACCTTGATCTATAAGTACAGAATAGTGGGGGAAGGCACGTCAACAAATGCGCCTTAATGTAGCCTTGGAGAGAAGACTATCACTGTTAACCCCTATGTTACCTTTAATCAGAAAATTAAGCCTTTACATATTTCCCATATATGCTTGCAAAATGTTTTTGTACTTAACAAATAAAGACCTGTCAATGATTATCTATTATCTGTTCAATGCATGCTTAAAGCTGAACCAGCTCTCAATCTTTTTTGGGCGGAAATTCCGTCAGCAAAAGTCCGATGGAGCATACACACGGACGGAAATATCCTTTCAAAAGCTCACATCGGACTTTTGTTGTCCGAATTTCCGATCGTGTGTACGGGGCATTAGTCAGGATAAATCGGTTGGTTGCAGGCTGGTTGGTAAGTAGAGCTGGGAATTCTCTTTGGTTTTGTTTGGTAAACAAAACCTTAGCCTACTTTGCTCTGGATAGAAAGTGAGTTAGGTGCAGAGTTCAGAGGTCAGGAGTAAGTAAAGCATAGTGTGCCAGGGTCAGGAGTGTGTATTGTGTAAGGTACAGAGGTCAGGAGTAAGAAAAGCATGGCGTGCCAGGGTCAGGAGTGCAGGTCCGGCACTCACTGGACCCTGGCACTGCATTGTATCTACTAACACCTGACCACCCATAATTTTTTTTATTTTATTTGTTACTTATGCTGCAGAATACATGGACAACAAATGGGAAATCATGACAATGTATGAGCAAAAACAGGAAATATAAATAATTGGACACATTAGTAATTAAGAGGCAGCTAAGCAGATCAGTTAGGTGAACAGGTGAGGTATAAGGGGGTAGGTGGATGGGCCAGGTATGAAGAGGTAAGTGAACGGGGAAAGTAAAATGGTGGTGGGGTATGAGGTAATCTGTTTTTCAATAGGTGAGGTTTATTTTCTGGGAAGTATAAAGTTCAGCAGACTAGAACCTTATAATTTTCTTAACTTTTCATTTTCTTTTTTTGCTCCAGTGCTGGAGGTACTGGAGTCCTTATCAATATTGACCGAGTGTCAGCACTTGTAGAAGAGCTAACAGCAGACACTGTGCAAGTACGAGGCCTTGTCGATTCTGGGTGGTTTTTGGACAAGAAACAAGCAAAATCTGAGTGTACAGATGGCTCCTCATGCGCATTAACTGATGCTATCAAGAGAGGTTTGAAGTAAGTGAAAAAAAACAACAACATTTAAAGTAGAATGTATACAGCTTTGCTTCCACTATCACTTCTATGCTGCGTACACACAAAGTTTTTTCATGTCATGGAAAAAAACAAAGTTTTTCTTAACGTGATATCTCTCAAGCCAGCCTTGCATATACACGATCGTGATAAAAAATGCTCGAGCAAAGAGCGGTGACGTACAACACGTACGACGGCACTATAAAGGGGAAGTTCCATTCGAATAGTGCCACCCTTTGGGCTAATTATGCTTCTTTCCTGTCTCATAACTTGCTTCTGAGCATGCGCTTTTTTTCCCCAGCATTAAAGCGCACACACGACCGGTTTTCACATCGAGAAAAAAGACAAGCCTACACACAACGGTTTTTAACAAGCAATTAAAAAATTGCATTTTTCTCTTCATGAAAAACGGTTGTGTGTATGCGGCATTACAGTTGAAATTGTAAATATTCCATATCTGAAATCTCTACCCCTTCAAATATTTCTACCAGACTAAAGATGGCCATAGATGGTCAGCAGGGACCAAACAAATGTTGATCCATGCATGGCTGTTCTTGCTTGATAAAAGAAGGGGAATGTTGGACAACGTTTTATCAATGGTTGACAGTATATTCTGGGGAGGAGACCCACTGTCAGAATACAATGGCACAGCGGCAAGGATTCCACCATCCACCGTGCTTGTGTGGAATCTGGAACTACAATCATTTTTTCTTTTTTTTGGCCAGTCTAAAAAGTATTAAAAGAAAATTACAAGCATTGGTAAACGTTTAGACTGTAAGCTAATTTTGTGTACCCTTTGTTTTGTATACGCGTTTGTTATTATTTCTCTTCACGTATTCATTCATTGTTAGGAATAATGTAATGAAACACCAATTGTGCACTCCAAAATAAAACCAGCTAAACCAGACACATTTTGATTTATGTACAGTATGGCCAGCTTTAGATATTAGAATGTATCTGTGCTGAAAACTAGAAATTCTGGATACACATTCACCCAGGGTCATAAAGAAATACATTGCATGGCTCGATCCACCATCTAAAATGAGGAATGATCAAGATATTTTTCAAATTTGTATTAAAAGTAGAATATGTAAATACTTTCTGCAATAAAAATGCTTTAGGCTGGGTTCACACCTGTGACGGATCCCAGATACCCCAGGTGGGCACATCCGCAGATTCGCCATAACCAGCCCTTAACTCCTCAATCACGAGACAATCCACACAGGTGTTGAGGGTTAAACATGCAGAGCTTAAACTGTTTATTAAATTCCAAGACATATCGTTTTACACACAGTTAGGCACACTCCCCTTAGCCTTGTCTAAGAGGGGAGAGGGACAAGGAACAACCAATGGGAACATTTGTACATTAAAACAGTCTACAGATAAACATAATGGGCCAGATTCACAGAGCGATTACGCCGGCGTTACAGGAGATGCGCAGCGTAAGTCTAAATTTGCGCATGCGTTTCGATGCGCCGCATCCCCAAAACGAGATACGCAAGAAATCTACTTTTTTTTGTCCGGCGTAATTTCGATTGACAGGCGCATCCGTCCGTGCAAAACTGCGCTAGACACACCATTGATTTGCTATTCAAATATGCTAATGAGGGAGTTACAGGGATCCACAAAAGAACATTGTTGCAGCGCAGGCTACGCGCTGTGCGCAACAGCTCCACGGCCTGTCTAAAATTAGACCATATAAAAGGTGGTATAAAATTAGACAATCCGTCTACATGTCAGAGAAAGCAACACTGTTAGTGAGGAGCTGAGCAGTCACACGTGTTGCACAACAATCTGTATGCCAACATGCCAGGGACATCCTTGCTTATAGCTATACTACTGACTTTAGAGGAGCAAAGAAGGAGGAGGGCATGGAGGAGGGCACGGAGGAGGGCACGAGAGAGGATATACCGCACCCGCATAGACCTCTTTGGCATGAGTGATTCTGAGGTGTATCGCATCTTCAGATTCACCCCTCATGCCATCCTGGAATTAACCACAACCTTGCAGGAGGACATCACCAGCCCAACACACTGCTCACATGCAGTGCAGCCACTGGTCAAGGTCATGGCAACACTCCATTTCCTTGCCAGTGGCTCTTTTCAAAGAACAAGTGGAGTGGTGACTGGGATGTCACAATCCTCCATGAGCAGATGTGTGCACCAGGTTGTCCCTGCAATCCTCAGACGCATGGCCAACCAAATCATCAAACCAACCATTGAGGACCTGCAATGACAGATTTCTACAGAATTGCCAGATTCCCACGCACCGTGGGGGCCATTAATTGCACACATGTGGCACTCCAGCCCCCCCCATGAGACAGAGCACATATACCGCAATCGGAAGCATTGGCATTCCATCAACGAACAGGTGATAGTCGATGCCCAAGGCCTCATATGGCACGTCAGTGCCAAACACTCCGGATCCAGCCATGACAGCTACATCTACAATCAGAGCCCCATCCGAATGGAATTTCGAACAGAACGTGTATGGGGACACCTGGTTGGTTGGTGAGTGACATGGGTGGCAGGCATGACTGTCCCCCCCCCCATGATGCACACATCACAAGGGGCACATGCATGACTAACATCCTCCTGTCTTTTCCCTTACAGGTGACTCTGCATATGCACTGGGACCCCATCTCATGACTCCTATCCGGAACCCCCAAACCCCAGGAGAGGAAAAATACAATGAAGCCCACGCCCAAACACGTGCAGTGGTGGAGCGCACCTTTGGCCTCCTGAAGTCACGTTTCCGATGCCTGGATAAGTCTGGGGGGACCCTGTTGTATTCCCCAAACTTTGTGTGCCAGATCATCGGTGCATGTTGCCTGCTGCACAACTTCGCAGTAAGAAAGGGCCTGCAGATTGACATACGTGATCACCTGACCCCTGAACCAGACAATCCCCCCCTAACCGAGGCTACCCCGTCTTCTGAGGGAAGAGCAGCCAGGAGACAGCTCACATTAGGCATCTTTGCACGTTAAACACACACATTAATCATGGCACAAAGAGAATGCATGCATGCACACCACTGTGGTCCCTAGCACAGACACATCACATCCTCATCTAATTGGATTAGCACAAGCCCACCATGCTGGACTTGTGAGCAGCAACGCCATGCCACGGCTCCAATTATGTCACTGTACATTCATACACCATTCACACGGACCTGGGGATCACTTCTCCCTGGTCCTGGGGAACCCTACTCCACCCAAACTGAGGGTGACATCCCTTTTCCGGCAGGAATATCACCCCCACATTCCAAAAACATTCACAACACAACAAATTAATGCCGCTGGCATGAACCACACCTGGGGCGCCCACGGCCACGGCCCGGCTCCTCAGGGGAGACTCATGGGAAGTGGGGGGGGGTGAAATAGGGAAGGAGGAGCAGCCCCTGGTCTCTGCCCACCTGGCGGCCTGCCCTCCAAGGCCATGGCAATTCTGTTCAGGCCAGCACCTAGTGTTGCCGTGTTGGCCTGGATAGCCTGGGTGAGGGCCCTCACATCCTGCCCAACGTCTGCTGTTGTAGTCTGCAGTACGTTTAGGCAGTTTGTAAGAGCCCGGGAGTGGCAGTCCAGGTCCCCAAGCGTATCCTTTATGGAGGACAGGCTCTCCTCCATCCGCCCCAAAGTCTGGCTGACCTGTCCCAGATGGCGGGTCTGAAGGGCCTGGTGCCTTCTCAGATTGGCGGGCAGAACCTCGGCCACCCCCCTGGTCTTCTGGGATGACTTCCTGCCTCCAGCTGAGGCTTGTGGCTGGGGAGAAAGGGAGGCCCTTGGGAGAGGAGCCCTGTTGGGGGAGGAGTGGGAGGGGCTAGCCCTTATGGAGGGCTGGCTGCTGCCAGCCAGAGAGGAAGACTCCTCCAAAAACAACAATCCACTGGCTGACATGACATCCTCCTCCTCCTCAAACTCCTCCTCCTCAACCTCCTCCTCTTCAACCTCCTCCGAGGACTCTGGCCTTGTCTGGGGGTCCTCATCAGGCTGCTGTCCCTGAGATGGTGTGGTCAGCCCAGATGGCCCAGCACCCTCCTGCACATCTGTGGATGACACAAAACATTCACAGGTTGGAGGATCCACACACTTGCCACATATTCCCTTTCACCCCCCCCCCACATGCTACACACCTGATAGGGCAAAAAAACCTTACCTGGCATCACGGCTTCATGACTGGAGTCATAGCCAGGCAGGCCCTCCACCTGTTGTTTATGAAAGGTGTGGGCCCTAGCACGCTCCTCCGCTGTCAGCCTAACAGGGCATGGTGAGCCCCCTCCTGTGCCCCTGGCATGGGCTGCCATTTTGGCCAGCTTCTTTCTGACCAGACGCCGGAGGTCATTGATTTTCTTTTCAATCCCCGGCCGTGTCCGGGTCTCCCCCCCCCCGCTGAATTCACCTGGTCAGTAATGTGCTGCAAAATCTCACGCCTCCTGGCCGGGGTGGTGTTGGCACTCTCCGGGCCGTGGAGCAAACGCCCATATTGGGTAATGGCCCGGGCAATTATTTGTTTCTCCCCCAAAGTAAAATTCAACTTCCTCTTCCTCTCAGTCATACTCATACAAAAACTCTCTCCCAAACAATCAGCAAAAATCACTCACAAAAACAAGCAGGAAAAATCAAGCAACAAAACAAACAAACAAAAATCTATCAACCAAAAAGTCTCACAAGCAGTCACCAAAAAACACTTTCAATATCTTCTACAAAACACTAGATCAAACAGTCAACAAATATAACAAAGACAAGTCACAACGCAACAAACAACAGAACAAAAGCACCTTGCTGTATAGGGAGGGATACAAAGGGATGTACTTTTGCAAAGGAAGTGCGCTTGTGTCTGTCTATTTATGCTGTCTGCGTAGTTCACAAAGTTGCCCGGGTCCACTTTCAATTTCACTGATTGCACCGTTCCCGAGTTGTAAGCATGCGCACAGAGGTGCTGACCATGGTCTGCTTCATGCGCGCATGCGCGAGCCGGCCGGCCCTTCATTTGCATGGGGTCACGGCTCATTTCAATGTAACACGCCCATGTCCTTCCCAATTTGAATTACTCCGTCTTACGCCTCTGAAATTACGTTGCACAGGCGCTAATTTCTGCGCAAATCAATTGAGAATACGGTTATTGCGCCGCTACATTGTGGCAGTCTAACGTAAAGGAGGTGCGCTGCGCCAGTCAAAAAATGCGCCGATGTACGTGAATCTGGCCCAATGAGATTATGGTTAGCAGGTAGCCTCTCAATACACACCCCATGCGGAGAGATGTTTCCAGTCCAGACCATTGTCTATGTGACATGAATCAACACAATTAGGCACAGCAACAAGGTGGGGAAGGGGGAGAAGGGCTGTTGCATTACATCATATTATCCCAGCTTGTCTTCAGGTCTCCAGTATTTTTTGGGCCATAATCTGTGGGTAAGAGGCCCAACCCCAGTCCCTTCCAAAACGCACAGCGACAGTGGGTTCTGTCACAACACATATGCAAATTGGATGCAGTTTTAACCACATTCTATTCTCATGTCAGAGATTTTGACCAGCTCTCTATGGAGCCGGGTCACATATCTCCACTGTGGCTCCAGTGTGAATTTGCACAAAATTCGGGCTGAAATGGTGAATGTGGACACACCGAACCCCTGCTGTGAGCTGCATGCGGCAATAGTCTAAACTGTGCTTTACAAAGAATGTTAACTTAATTGTAGAATTTGTTTTTGTTGAATAAATGAAAACTTATATAGCGCCGCACATGCAAACTAAATCGCCTCTGGGTGTGTAATAATACTGCTTTGTCATATTGATGAGAGTGGAATTCTTGAAAAATCATCATGAAAAATTTATATAGTCAAATCCTGTTTATTTTTATGTCTTCTGCAGGCTTTGGAATGGAGTACTTCCAGATAAATGCAGACAACAGTTTAAGAGAGGGGATGAGTGGCAGTGCTTTTATGGCCCCAAGTCCTTTATATCGATGAAATGTAAGTACCACTAGTTTTCCTATAGCCAGTACATCAACTCCTGATTTAGAAATTAGATTCAGTTCATACTTAGAAATTATCCCATAAAGGCCACAACGGCCATGGTTATTAAAGTGGGGATGGCAAAGGCCAAATTAATTTGGAAGGATTTTTTATTTTATTTTATTTTTTCAAATACTGCAGCTGCTGACTTTTAATATATGGACACTTACCTGTGCTGAGTGCCCACAATGTCTGCACCTGAAGCTAATCTGTCCCTTGGCTCTCGGGTGGAGGCACAGCCATCTTCGGTGCGGCTTCACTTCCTGGTTCCCTACTGCACGATCGTTCTGGTCCCTGCTGTCTTCTGGGACCTGGGTGTCTCCCAGAAGACAGCAGGGGGGACAGAGGAGGCACTGGATGTGGTGTAGGTCACCGTGGCGACCTATGCCCGGAAGTGGGAGCAAATGCCCGGATTACTCCCCCCGAAAGGAGCCAAATGTGACACCGGAAGGGGGGGATCCGAAAAATGGAAGTTCCATTTTTGGGTGGAACTCTGCTTTAAGTTTTGAAAATAAAAGCTGATTGGAAATCAGTTGCCTTGCACAACTGCTTCAGAATTATGTCTGCTCCAGTTTTAGTAAATTTCCCTTAAAGCCAAGCTCCAGTCCCAATAATAGATTTTTTTAAATACGTCCCCACGATCTTTATTATTTTTATATTTAGATTAGTCTACATTTATAATTGTATTTATGCAGGTAATTGTAAAATCGTTAAATATTTACATGGAAACAGGCAGTGGGAACTCTCTGCTGTGGGCATCTGAAGCCCGCTTCTGCCAATTTCTGGGATTCGGTGCAGTTGGCTACCCAGCATGCACCCCCCCCCCGATCTCTCACCTGCACAGTAATGGCAGAACAGGTTGCCAGGTTGTGATGGCTGAAGTACCTGCCCGGTTGCTAAGGCAACTAACATGCCAATCACATTCAAACCCTAAAGGCACTGTAGACAGAGACACTGTAGATAGACAGACAGACAGACACTGTAGACACTATAGAGAGAGAGAGACACTGTAGAAAAACAAACAGACACTGTAGATAGACAGACACTGTCGATAGATAGACACTGTAGACACTGTAGACAAATAGACACTGTAGATAGACAGACACTGTCGATAGACAGACACTGTAGATAGACAGACAGATACTGTAGATAGTCAGACACTGTAGATAGACAGACAGATACTGTAGATAGACAGACACTGTAGATAGACAGACAGACAGACATTGTAGACACTTAGACAGACATACACTGTAGACAGACAGACAGCCACTGTAGAAAGACAGAAGAATGAACAGACAGACAGACACTGTAGATAGACAGACAGACAGACACTGTAGACAGACAGATAGACACTGAAGATAGACAAACAGACAGACAGACACTGTAAACAGACAAACAGACACTGTAAACAGACAAACAGACACTGAAGATATACAGACAGACACTGAAGATATGCAGACACTGTAGATATACAGACAGACACTGTAGATATATAGACAGACACTGTAGATATACAGACATACACTGTAGATATACAGACACTGTAGACATACAGACAGACACTGTAGATATACAGACACACTGGAGATATACAGACAGACACTGTAGATATACAGACAGAGACTGTAGATATACAGACAGACACTGTAGATATACAGACACACTGTAGATATACAGACACACTGTAGATATACAGACAGAGACTGTAGATATACAGACATACACTGTAGATATACAGACATACACTGTAGATATACAGACAGACACTGTAGATATACAGGCAGACACTGTAGATATACAGACACTGTAGATATACAGACAGACACTGTAGATATACAGACAGACACTGTAGATATATAGACAGACACTGTAGATATACAGACATACACTGTAGATATACAGACACTGTAGACATACAGACAGACACTGTAGATATACAGACACACTGTAGATATACAGACAGACACTGTAGATATACAGACAGAGACTGTAGATATACAGACAGACACTTTAGATATACAGACACACTGTAGATATACAGACACTGTAGATATACAGACAGAGACTGTAGATATACAGACAGAGACTGTATATATACAGACACACTGTAGATATACAGACAGAGACTGGAGATATACAGACAGACAGTGTAGATATACAGACAGACACTGTAGATATACAGACAGAGACTGTAGATATACAGACAGACACTGTAGATATACAGACAGACACTGTAGATATACAGACACATTGTAGATATACAGACACACTGTAGATGTACATAGACTGTAGATATACAGACAGAGACTGTAGATATACAGACAGAGACTGTAGATATACAGACACACTGTAGATATACAGACAGACACTGTAGATATACAGACAGAGACTGTAGATATACAGACAGACACTGTAGATATACAGACAGAGACTGTAGATATACAGACAGAGACTGTAGACAGACAAACAGACACTGTAGTTCGGGGTTGGCAACCCTTCGATGGCGCGGGCTACCAGTCAACCACCGACAGGTTACAGATACACCGCAAAGATGTCCCGCTGTTGCTGAGTCTGCCAACTCGGTCCTTGCTCCAGGGCGGTGCATGGGCACGCTCACCCAATTCCAGGCTGCAGAGGCAGTCCCCGTCCCTTGCATACGTGCATCTGCGGGGAGAGAAAAATCCTCTGAAATGGCTTAAGCAGGTTCGGGCTCTTCTCCAAACATGCCAAAGTGCTTCGTCCCCTCGCCAGTGACGCTCCTCACCAATCCAATGGAAGATGAGAGAAGCAGAAGGGATCAGGGCTATTGCACCTTCCCTGCGTCACTCTGCATATAAAATGTCTTTAATCTCCAGCCCTCCTGCCATTTCAGCCTTACTGCCACTCCAGCTCTAATGACACCCAATACCATACCCTATTGACACCCCAGCCCTCCTGATTCCCCACAATACCATACCCTCCTTATCCCCCCAATACCATACCCTCCTGACACCCCAGTCCCCCTGATCCCCCCCCCAACTCTATACACTCCTGTCCCTCCAGTGCTATGCCCTCTTGAGACCCCAGCCCTCCTGATCCCCCTGTACTGTGCCCTCCATATCTCCCAGTACCCTACTCCCCACCCTGCCCTCCTGACCACCTTGTACCATGGTACCATCTACCATACATGCTACTGATGTCTGCACACCACCATATATGCTACGACCTCTGTACACTGCCCAATATGCAACCAACCTCTGTACGCCGCCCTACATCCTAATCGACCTCTGTCCGCTGCCCTACATCCTACCGACCTCTGTACGCAGCCCTACATCCTACCTATCACTGTACATCACCCTTTAATCCTAACTGATCACTTTACGTCACCCACATCCTAACCGACCTCTGTACACCACCCTACATACTAACCGACCTCTGTCCACCGTCCTACATCCTATTGACTTGCGTCCGCCACCCTACATCCTAACTAACTCTGTCCACTTGCCCCACCTACTACCGACCTCTGTACACTATCCTACCTACTACCAACCTCTGTGCACTGCCCTACATATTACTGACCACTGTACACTGTCCTACCTACTACTGACCTCTGTACACTGCCCTACATCTAACTGACCTCTGTACACTGCCCTACATTCTACTTACCCCTGTACACTGCCCTACATCCTACTGACCCCTGTACACTGCCCTACATCCTACTGACCCCTGTAAACTGCCCTACATACTACTAACCCCTGTACTTTGCCCTACATACTACTGACCCATGTACACTGCCCTACATACTACTGACCTCTGTACACTGCCCTAGCTACTACTGAGCCCTGCACACTTCTCTACATACTACCGAGTCCTGGACGCCTCCCTACATACTCCGTACACTGGCCAGAAATCAGAGCAGGTAGCCAGACCTGAAATTTGTCAAAAAAATAAGCTTGCAGTGCCAGATGTTCTGCTTTCATGATAAACTCCAGCATCAGACTTGTGGGGGTAAACAATTGCTTCTTAAACATGAATTTTTTTTGAATGAAAGTGAATGCCAAATTTCTTACTGAAGCTAACATAGGGTAAGTTTATATTTTTACAGTGATATTAGTTTTAATAGATTTGTCTAGGTTTTTAATGCGGTCTCCACTTTTTATTGGGGGCTTGCTATTTTTTCTTTTTTTTTAAAAAAAAGGGTGCTGCACCCCGGGGATCTGATCTTTGATTTCTTCCATATTGTCCAGGTAGATCTCCATCTCCCAAAGGCTGCCTACCCCTGCTGTAAATAGACACTGTAGACAGACAGACATTGTAGATACACAGACAAAGAGACAGACACTGTAGGCAGACAGACATACACTGTAGATAGACAGACAGACAGACACTGTAGATAGACAGACACTTTAGATAGTTACTGTAGACAGACAGACAAACCGATACTGTAGATAGACAGACTGATACTGTAGATAGACAGACACTGTATATAGACACTGTAGGCAGACTGACAGACAGACACTGTAGATAGACAGACAGACAGTGTCAACAGACAGATGTACACTGTAGACAGATACAGAGCGGTGCGTAAGATATTTATTTGTGCTCCTACTACCTAGACACTTTCCTAGACAATAGATACCAGAATGCAACCTATCAATACATTGTTAAGGAATCTGACACACTATTCTGGACCCTTTATATATTTTTCATTATCGTTTAGTCTCAGCCATTGCACTAACTGTGTTTCAGCCCCTATCTTTGTGGTTCAGTGGCTTTATGATGTGGAACAGCTACGGATAGAAAACATCCAACCTGATTTCCAATTTATGACAGCAAATCAGTGGAATAACATACAGATTATTGGACGAGAGCTGAAGAAGTCGATGCGTGAAGTCCCGTAAGAGATAAGCCGCTTTGTTTTCCAAAGAGTTTATGGTGATATTGGCTAGGAGTTGCTCTTTGTGTCAATGCTAGTTATTGGTATGGATGTAACAGCAGGTCTAGCAGAAATAATTACAAAATCATGTATTTTTTTGCTGAGATAGCTACTGTAACTATTAAGGACTGTTCTGCACTGAAAAATTTCAGAGCATTTGTATGGAAGTAGAACATATTAAAATCAACTGGGCCCCTCTTACTTAAAGTATAACTAAAGGCAACAGTTTTTTAAGTTTTGAATTTTTACCACCCTCCAACCATCCTCACTAAGCTGCAAGTGAAGCCGTATGGAGTATACACATGCTGTAAAGCGGGCTCTTATGATTTAAACCAGGCAGTGAAGAGGCAACATAGCCCCTAATACCCGCCTGTCAAATATTCTCTGAAAAGCAATCCACCATGGATCGCTCTTCAGAGGGCTATCACATATGTAAACAAGCCCCAACATTCTGCATTATATGTTTGGACATGCCAATGGGTAGGCAGAATAGGTGACTTATTGGGTGCTTTAGCAAGAGGGGGTGCAAAAAAGAGAAGGACCTTAAATGATGCTGCTGATCAACACCTATTATAATTAAATGAAAAATAAGCCCCATATTTTTTTATTTATGATGTAAGTAATCACACATTAATAACTTCTGTTTTACAAAAGCTACTAAAATGCTGCCAGAAATGTCAAGCAAACCGGTCATCATAGAAATATGGAGCCTGCCGCCGCTGACCTTTCCTTCTGCTTGACTCAAAAAGAGTTGGAGTGGGAGACAGCCAGGCAAATAGCATTTTCATAAGAAGATCAGCAACGGCTTACTCATCTTAGCTTAGCTTCCCTAATTATTAGGAATTCAAATGGGCAGTTGTTCACAGTCTTTTACTGTAGCTAAAGGGGGAATGGTTGGGGGTGGTAAAAAAAAGCAGCTTAACCGCTAGTGTGAACAAGTCCTGACAATTTTATCATGCTATATATGGTCACAAAACATGTTAAATGCTCTTATTATTACTTGCTTATTTGATTTGATTATTTAAAAAAAAAATGGTTTTGAAAGCTGTGTCTATTGAATATAAATATAAACTATCCAAGATAATATAACTAGTTGTTTAATTTTTAATGGACTTTTATGTTATACTATACCTGTTACTAAGTTGTAGAATACACCTTTAGGGCCAGTTCACACCACATTTTTTTCTGCAACAAAAACGAATGGAAAGTAGGTTAAATGATTTTCA
The DNA here is from genome assembly GCA_029574335.1 of Rana kukunoris. Classification (NCBI taxonomy): domain Eukaryota; kingdom Metazoa; phylum Chordata; class Amphibia; order Anura; family Ranidae; genus Rana; species Rana kukunoris. Next base: position 66,564,469 of record CM056054.1, read on the forward strand.
ATGGCATAGTTCACACCAGTGCTTGCAGTACCAGTGCATGAAAAGGTAACAAATACTGTACCTGGCCCCACTGAAAAACCCCCTTAAAGCGGATCTCCACCCTAAAGTGAAGATCCGCTGATCGGAACCCTTCCCCCCTCCGGCGTCACATTTGACACCTTTCAGGGGGGAGGGGGGTGCAGATACCTGTCTAAAGACAGGTATCCGCACCCACTTCCGGCCCGCAGTCTCGGGCAAAAGACGGGCTTTTCCCGTTGTGTGCTGGGAACTCTCAGCTCCCAGCACACAGCGGGAGCCAATCGCCGGGCGCAGCGCGACTCGCGCATGCGCCGTAGGGAACCGGGCAGTGAAGCCGGAGCGCTTCACTTCCTGGTTCCCTCGCCGTGGATGGAGGGGGGAGCAGCAGGGTGATGAGCGATCGCTCATCCTCTGCTGCGGACGCCGCTGGACTCCAGGACAGGTAAGTGTCCTAATATTAAAAGTCAGCAGCTGCAGTATTTGTTGCTGCTGGCTTTTAATATTTATTTAAGGTGAACCATCCGCTTTAAAACATACCACATATATCCACCCACTATAACTTATCAAAAAATAGACTGACACCAAATGTTGTGAAAAAAATAGCCGTTGTACGGCCCCCTTTTATTAAAATAAAATAATTTAACAATATAACCAAAAACAAAGCAAAGCATCTTATTTGGCTGCCGATCCTTGGAGGCACTACCTAGAAATCTATTCAACCTTATATCTGCTTAAACACTAGACATGTGCATTCGTTTTCGTTAGAATGCATTTTCGTCCGAAAATCTGTTTTTTTTGTTATCGTTTTAACAAACGATAATGAAAGCGCAAGAAACGAAAACCGATCCAACATATAAAATGCTTTATTTTCATTTTCGTTGCTGTAAAAATTCGATATAGAGAAATTCGACATCATAGAGAAAAGATTTGACATCATAGAGAAAAGATTTGACACTTTAGAAATAATAGATTTGACATTACAGAGAATAGATTTAGATTTATGAGAAAATAGATGCGACATTATAGAGAATAGATTCGACATTATTACTAGTCATACAACATTAGAATTCTTGTAGGAGGAATATTCGACCGGAAATGTACGATTCGACGTAAAGTTTCGAAGTTCCGTCTAATATTCTTTTGACCATTCGACAGAAACCAAGTATTATTGGATTTTCGGACGAAAGCTATTTCCCAGTAACTAAATAAATGTATTTTCCAGACGAAAACGAAAAAACAAAACAAAATATTCCAGTCTGCACATGTCTATTAAACACTACCTGGTCCCTGCCGCATTGCACTAACTTGGGGACAACCACCTTCAGCAGGTATACCATTCCCTTGCCAGTTACCACATAACTGGTATTCACTGGGCACCCATACCTCAGATGTGTCTCCATCCATCAAATTCCATAAGCCTGTTTTACAATGCCTCCAAAGACCCAACCGCATCCCACGTGACTGCAAACATCTAAATAAAGGACCCAAACTCCAAAAACTGTAGAGCGGGCAGAAACGTTGCTCCTCCTCATGTGCTGACTGGAAGCTGCTGCGTGCCCTGTGACCCCCCACACTGCCAGCCTCCCAGTTGTCCCGGCGGAGGATAAACCCTCACTAGCCCAGGCAGCTGGGCACCTTCTCATGCCGCCCTGCGCTTAGGGCTGGCTGTCTTTTGCTCCGGTCTTCCTTTACGGTTCCAGAAAAAAGTAGAACATGCTGCATTTTTCCTGCACTGGACCCTACTGGAAAACTGTAAAAAGCATAAAAAATGCACTGGAACACACCAATAACACACCAAAAACACACTGGAACCCACCAATAACACACCAAAAAACACACTGGAACACACGTGTCCTTATTTAGACCCATTTCACACTGGGGCTGCCTGTGCGTTAGCATTAAAGGACCGCTGGTTTTAGTAGGGGCCTTACTACTGTTTAAGAGGCACTTTTGCCGCTAGCGGGATGCTTTTAACCCCCAAAAAAGGTTAAAAACTCCTGTGTTGCGGTGCTTATGAAATGCTTTTTAGGTGCTTCGGAAGCACTGCCCATTCATTGCAGGGGTGTTTTGGGAGTGCTGTATAGTTTTTATACACTTTTCGGAACATGCCGCAAGCGCACTGTCCGGGTGTAAAAGCACCCAATGCAGAGAATGGGTGGAAGTTTTCAAGTGCTTTACAGGCGCTATTTCTAGTGCTAAAACGCCTGAAAACTGCCTCAGTGTGAAAGGGGTCTTAAGGTTGAGAAAAAATAGGGAGGAAAAATTCACTGGACTGCATCAAAAACACATTGAAACGCATCAAAAACGCACACGCAGGAAAGCATCTGGAACGCATCCAGACTGCGTTTCTATGGTGTGAACTGGCCCTTATGGGTTTTTAGGTTTTCAAAGCTCTGTTTATTAAATATATATATATATAAAACAATCCATAGTAATATAACCAGTAGCTTAAATTTTAACCAACTTTTATGTTGTACTATGGCTTAGCAGTTGAAGAATACACCTTCAATAAACATGCTTTCGTTATCTTCATTACAGGGCAGTTTTTGCTCCAGCTTGCTTCTCCCACACACTCATTACTGAAAGGTAAGAAGAATGCAGACATTCCATCTGCTCTGCTTATCTTAAAGAACTCTGTTTTGTCTTAAAAAATTCTAATAGCTATAATTTGTTATCTAAAGCCCAAAGCAAGCCAAAACTTTGTAGCTTTGAATAAAGCGGGGAAGGGCTAACATTTTGGCTAAGTCTGTCAATACATAGGCAGATTATTATTTATTTTTTCCCTCAGCCTGCAGATATTTCTCTCCACATTATACATTATGGATAAATGAATCCCCTTTGTTGGTATCCTATTCTGGCAGCTGGTACCACCAGCTGTCAAAGTACCTGAACTGCTCCTGCATCCTTCTGTTTGTCAATTAAAGGAGGTTTGTTGGGAGGATGCCAACAAGAACCCCTCTAAACTTAAAGTAATTCTTAAGGCTCAGGGTTTGTCATCTTAATGCATTTTATGCATTAAGGTAAAAAAAACTTCTGGGTGCAGCTCCCCAGCCACCCCCCCCCCCCACACCTATACTTATATGTGCCCCATCTTGATCCAGGGATGTGCATGAGGGCAGTCACTCTCCTGGATCTTTCTCTCTCTCCACATTGGGTCACACAGCAGCAGGAGCCATTGGCCCCTGCTGCTGTCAATCACAGCCAGTGAGTCAATAAATGGAGAGTGGGGCAGGGCCGAACTGTGCTCTGTGTATGAATTGACACACAGAACATGGCTCGGGAGTAAGCCTGCTCGATTGCCCCTGTAGCAAGAGGCTTGCTATTGGGGGCACTCGGCAGGGGGGAGGGCCAAGGACCACCAGTAAAGGACACAAGAAGAAGAGGATAAGGGCTGCTCTGTGCAAAACCATTGCACGGAGCAGGTAAGTATAACATGTTTGGTATTTTTTTCTAATTCTTTCCTTTAGACTCATTGTTTTTATCACTGTATTTACGTAGGGAGATCTCCCCTGGTTTTTCTTTTTCAGCTGTGAGGCCCAGTACACACGACCGAGCTTCTCGGCAGAATCCAGCGAGAAGCTCGCTGGGAGACATATTCTTCCGAGGTTCTCGGTCGTGTGTACACTTTCGTCGAGCATCCCGTCAACGACCTTTTCGACTGCTCATCGAGAACCTCGTCGGGCGGAACGATGGGTTTAGCCCGACGAGGTTCTCGGACGTATGTAAGGGGCCTCACACCAGGGCAATGAAGTAGGTAGCTGGGATAGTCAAAGATTACAATAACAATCAGAGTTTCTAACCCCTTTCCAGTGAAAAAGAAAACCCCTATAAAGCATGGTATTATTTGCTCCAATGTAGACAACGAAATTCCTTCCTGATCCCTTGTAGGAAATCAGATTTTCCCTGGATCAACAATTCAGGGTATTACCTATAATCACATACATACAGTCAGGTCTATAAAACAAGATGTGCTTTAACTGCAGACTTTCAGCTTTAATTTGAGGGTATTTACATCCAAATCAGGTGAACGGTGTAGGAATTACAACAGTTTGTATATGTGCCTCCCACTTTTTAGGGACCAAAAGTAATGGGACAGATTAACAATAATAAATCAAATTTACACTTTTTAATACAGCCTGAATTCTGGAATGCATAGACATCACCAGATACCAGATGCTGGGTTTCATCCCTGGTGATACTCTGCCAGGCCTCTACTGCAACTGTCTTCAGTTCCTGCTTGTTCTTGGGGCATTTTTCCCTTCAGTTTTGTCTTCAGCAAGTGAATGCATGCCTAATCGGATTCAGGTCAGGTGATTAACTTGGCCATTGCATAACATTCCACTTCTTTCCCTTAAAAAAACTCTTTGGTTGCTTTCGCAGTATGCTTCGGGTCATTGTCCATCAGCACTGTGAAGCGCCGTTCAATGAGTTCTGAAGCATTTGGCTAAATAAGAGCAGATAATTATTGCCTGAAACACTTCAGAATCAGCAGTCAGCAGTCACATCATCAATAAATACAAGAGAACCAGTTCTATTGGCAGCCATACATGCCCATCCCATGACACTACCACCACCATGCTTCACTGATGAGGTGTTATGCTTTGGATCATGAGCAGTTCCTTTCCTTCTCCATACTCTTCTCTTCCCATCACTCTGGTACAAGTTGATCTTGGTCTCATCTGTCCATAGGATGTTGTTCCAGAACTGTGAAGGCTTTTTTAGATGTTGTTTGGCAAACTCTAATCTGGCATTCCTGTTTTTGAGGCTCACCAATGGTTTACATCTTGTGGGGATTGTTGACTTTGACACACATACACCTACCTCCTGGAGAGTGTTCTTAATCTGGCCAACTGTTGTGAAGTAGATATGTGCGTTCCTGTTTGTAACAAATGGATTTTCGTACAAATTTGTTAGTATTCGTACATTCGTATCAATTCGATCATCCGAACAGCTGAAAGACCCAAAATACAAAAATTACTGAATTACGAATAAGCAAAATAACAAACAAACGAAAATACGAACGTACAATTGGACAATCTTACTAAAATACGAAACACCAAAAAAGCAAAAGAACGAAAATTACATCTATAATGAACGATTTGCATTCCACATTTTAAATCATTTGTCTGTTAGTATTTTCATTCGTATGTTTGTATTTTCATTTGTGTGTTTTGTAAATCCGTTTCTTTGTCTGTTCGTAAATTTGTGTACTTGTAAGTTGTAACGTTCTTTCAAATGGGCAGTGTAGTTAGTGAGTGATGTATCTTACTTAATATCTTAGCCAATCAGCGTATCTCTTTTGTGCTGAGTCACATTGTTGACAAAAAGTCCGACCGTGTGTATGGGGCTTAAGAGAAAGCATATCTTAATATGGATTAGCCGCGTGTTGCTATGTATTTACAAAAGTACAAAATTACGAATCCATTAAACGAAAATTATTATCTAACAAAATTACGAATTTCGAATCAATGAACATAAATTAGACAGAATTACGAATCATTCAGTATAAACGAAAATAAAACTGTTACGAAAATACGAACGGATCCGAATAGAAAAACTTGCGTCTTACGAAATACGAATGGGTCCGAATAGGAAAACTTGAATCTTACGAAATTACGAATCTTTACGAATCTACGGAACAAGACGAAACTGAACAAAAAAATACGAAATTTTTTGTTGTGCACATGTCTAAGGTGTTTTCTTCACCAGGGAAAGAATTCTTCGGTCATCCATCACAGTTGTTTTCTGTGGTCTTCCAGGTCTTTTGGTGTTGCTGAGCTCAACGGTGCGTTCTTTCTTTTTAAGGATGTTCCAAACAGTTGATTTGGCCACACCTAATGTTTTTGCTATCAGTCTGATGGGTTTGTTTTGTTTTTTCAGCCTAATGATGGATTGCTTCACTGATAGTAACAGTTGACATATTAAGAGTTGACAGCATTCCAAATGCAAATAGCACACTTGAAATGAACTCTGGACCTTTTATCTGCTCCTTGTAAATGGGAAAATGAGGGAATAAAACACACCTGGCCATGGAACAGCTGAGCAGCCAATTGCCCCATTACTTTTGGTCCTTTAAAAAGTGGGAGGCACATATACAAACTGTTGTAATTCCTACACCGTTTACCTGATTTGGATGTAAATACCCTCAAATTAAAGCTGAAAGTCTGCAGTTAAAGCACATCTTGTTTGTTTCATTTCAAATCCATTGGTGTATAGAGCCAAAAGGATTATTTTAATTTTAATTATTATTATTTATGGACCTGGCTGTAGTTACATATTAGGTGAGGTTGAAAAAAGACACAAGTCCAACCTATGTGTGTGATTATATAAAATTGTTGCTTTATAAAAGCCTTTCTTTTATTTCATTCAGATGTAGTAAACAATATAATTGTTTTATTTAACAGCAACTGGCTGGATTTTCAAGTAAAAGGAGTGAACTTGGCTCGAGCTTTGCATTGTTGGGAGAAAAGCCTACAGGAGCGAAGAGGTCAAAAGACTGTCACCCGTGGATGTCCCTTCCATCTAATAGACAATTGTCATTGGCCTCATTGCAACCCCACATGTCCAGCTCTTCATGATCCTGTGACTGGCCAAGAAGTGACCTTATTGCAAATGTTCCTTAGGCTGAACCTTGAAAACCAGAAGAGAGGTCAGGAGCCCAAAGGAGATCTAAGCCAGTTGATGGCCATGTTAAGAAATGGCGGTTAATCAGAACTTTATTACATTTTATCATACATTATTTATGATAGTTCCTATATCAATGAAACTGAACTTTTTCATTAAGCTTCAGTTGGCTGAAGGATGCTTGAAGATAGAGTGTTTAAACTACCCAATAAGCTCTATTTTTTATGTGGTTTACAGGTTATATCAAACATGTACAAGTTTCTGCAAAAAGTTAGATATATGCAAAAACCAACAATATTTAACTTGATTTAAACTTAAACGTTCTTATAAAAGTTAAAAGGTAATAAACCCAAACACAAAGATGTAATATATTGCAGCGTATCAATCCCTAAATATGGTGGCTGCATTTGTTTTCTTTTATTTATTTATTTTAGGCTTTTTCTTATTCCTTTTTTTTACCTGGTGATCCAGTCAGTAACAAACACACTTCTAGATGAAGGAGCAACTAATGCCTTGTACACGCGATCGAAATTTCCGATGAAAAAAGTCAGACGGAATTTTTTCATCAGATATTCCGACCGTGTGTGGGCCCCATATTCCGATCGTCTGTATGGAACTCGGATGGAGAAAAAAACATGCATGCTCAGAATCAAGTCGACGCATGCTCGGAAGCATTGAACTTAATTTTTCTCGGCTCGTCGTAGTGTTTTACTTCACTGCGTTTTAGATGGTCGGAATTGGGTCTGAGGCGGCGTACACACGTCCGAGAACCTCGTCGGGCTAAACCCATCGTTCCGCCCGACGAGGTTCCCGATGAGTGGTCGAAAAAGCTCGTCGAGCCAAAGTCCTCATTGAACAACGAGGAAAAAGAGAGCATGCTCTCTTTTTTGGCTCGACGAGCTTCCCGACGGGACGCTCGTCGGAAGTGTACACACGATCGAGAACCTCGGCAGAATATGTCTCCCAGCGAGCTTCTCGCTGGATTCTGCCGAGAAGCTCGGTCGTGTGTACGCCGCCTAACAGTGTGTATGCAAGACAGCTTGAACGGAATTATGACAGAAAATTCCATCGGATTTTATCCTATCAGAAATTCAGTTTGTGTGTACAGGGCATAAGAAACTTTTAGACAAAAGCATTGTCATTCTGTGGAGAGGGTAGGGTTAGATTCACTAAAAGATTTAGATGGATTGGACTAACACATTAAAGCAGTATTAAACCTAAAACCAAAAATGTAATACAGTTTTCTATTATGATTTTCTCCCTCTGTTTTCCCCTTATGATCTGACCAGTAGCATTCCCCCACTCTGGATAAAGAAGCACAGGGGCACCTTTGGGCAGCAGCATTGTTAAAGTAAAGTTCCACCGAAAAAAAATAATTGAAAGTCAGCAGCTACAAATTCTGCAGCTGCTGACTTTTAATTTATGGACATTTACATGTCCTGGCCGCCCACGATGTCGGCAGCCGAAGCCAATCTGTCCGATGTCTCTCGGATGCTGCTGCCTCCTTCTTTGGTAAGGGAATTAGGAAGTAAAGCCTTGCGGCTTCACTTCCTGGTTTCCCCTTCCTGAGCATGCATGAGTCGCGCTGCACGTTCCCACTGGTCCCTGCTATCTTCTGGGACCTGTGTGTCTCCCAGAAGACAGCGAGGGGGACAGAGTAGGCGCCGGATGGGGCATATGCGCCGGATGTGGCATAGGCCACCGCGATCACTGCAGTGATCTATGCCTGAAAGTGGGAGCAAATACCTGTATTACACAGGTATCTGCTCCCTCCTCCCCCTGAAAAGTGCCAAATGTGACACCAGGGGGGGGGGGGATTCCAAAAAGCAGAAGTTCCATTTTTGGGTGGAACTCAGCTTTAACCACTTAAGGACCGCCTAACGCCGATATACGCCGGCAGAATGGCGCGGCTGGGCACAGGCACATACAGGTATGTTGCCCTTTAAGTGCCCAGCCGTGGGTCGTGCGCCGCTGCCGGCACGCTCGCGACCCGGTCTGAAGCTCCGTGACCGTGCCCACGGGACCCGCGGACCCGATCACCGCCGGTGTCCCGCGATCGGTCACAGGAGCTGAAGAACGGGGAGAGGTAAGCGTAAACACACCTTCCCTATTCTTTTCTGTGGCAGATGTCCAGCCACGCCCCCCTCCAGTAAGAATCACTACCTTAGGGTACACTTAACCCCTTAGCGCCCCTAGTGGTTAACCCCTTCACACCCATTGTCATTTTCACAGTGATCAGTGCATTTTTATAGCACCTTTCGCTGTGAAAATTACAATGGTCCCAAAAATGTGTCAAAAGTGTCCGATGTGTCCGCCATAATGTCGCAGTCATGAAAAAAATCGCTGATCGCCGCCATTACTGGTAAAAAAAATATTTATAAAAATGCCATAGAACTATCCCTTATATGGTAAACGCTATGGCCCGGATTCACAAAGCACTTACGCCGACGTATCTCCAGATACGCCGCGTAAGTACAAATATGCACCGTCGTATCTGTGCGCCGAACCCACAAACTTAGATACGCCTAAAAACAGACTTCATCCCTCCGACGTAACTTGCCTACGCCGGCGTAGAGTGGGCGCATATTTACGCTGGACGCATGTGGCGCTCCCTTTGATTTTAAATTCAAATATGCAAATGAGGGAGATACGCCGATTCACGAACATACTTGCGCCTGGCGCATGATTTACGCGATTTGCGTAAGTTTAACGTTCGGCGTAGTTATTCCCCATAGATAAGGCGCAACCCATGCAAAGGTATGGACCAGGGAACACAAGCCTACGTATTGTACGTTGGATGTCTGTGAATATGGTGGGTCTGGCTGGGCGTAGGTTACGTTCACGGCGTACACAGTGATCCGGTGTATCTTAGGCAGTTGTTCCGACGTGGTTGTACGCATGCGCACGGGGATACGTCCACATCTCGACGCATGCGCAGTTCATTTTAAGTACTTGTCTGGTGCCCGGCCCATCATTTGCATGGGGTCACGCTTCATTAACATGGATCACGCCCATTTCCAGCCCACTTCCACTTACGCCGGCTTACGCCTATGAAATATACGCTACGCCAGGGCAGAGTTGGGAGCATTTGGTTTGTGAATTCCATGCTTGCCTCTCCGTGCTGCGCCGGCGTAGCGTAAAAGAGATACGCTACTGCGGCATAAATATGCGCCGATGTATGTGAATCCGGGCCTATAACTTTTGCGCAAGCCAATAAAAAAACATTGCGATTTTTTTTAACAAAAATAAGTAGAAAAATACGTATCGGCCTAAACTGAGGACATTTTTTTATATATATATATATATATATTTTGGGGATATTTATTATAGCAAAAAGTAAAAAATATTTTTTCAAAATTGTCGCTCTATTTTTGTTTATAGCGCAAAAAAATTAAAACCGCAGAGGTGATCAAATACCACCAAAAGAAAGCTCTATTTGTGGGAAAAAAGGATGCCAATTTTGTTTGGAAGCCCCATGGCACGACTGTGCAATTGTCAGTTAAAGCGACGCAGTCCTGAATCGCAAAAAGGGGCCAGGTCCTTTACCTGCATAATGTTCCGGGTCTTAGTTGGTTAAAGTGATTCTAAAAGATTGTAATAAAAAAAAAAAAACATCTTATACTTAAATGCTCCGTGCAATGGTTTTGCACAGAGCAACTCTGATCCTCTTCTTTTTGGGTCCCTTGCTGGAGGTTCGGGCTCCTCCTCCCTGCCGAGTGCCGCAATGAGTGCTGGGGGAACTTGAACAGGCTCGCTTCCAAGTCATATTTCTGTGAATGGACACAGCGCTGCTTTCTCCTCATTGGCTCACTGGCTGTGATTGAGTACTATGTGAGACAATAAGGAGGGAGAGACCCAGGAAAGACGCTTGTAAAGGAATTTTTTTTTTTTTGTTAGACCTGCAAGGGAAACGCCATAATGAGCTAATATGCACCGCATATGAGCTCATTATGAAATACTTACCTCGGAACGAGGTGTAGGGAACTTACCTGGTGCACGCCGAGTGAGATCGCATCTTGACTCGGCGTGTCTTCCGGGTATCGCCGCTCCAGCACTGTGATTGGCTGGAGCGGCGATGACGTCACTCCCGCGCGTGCGCGCGGGAGATTTAAATCCGGCTGGCCGGATTCTTTCGCCGTGGAGTCCCCCTGCGCATGCGCCGCTGCAATCAGCGGCGCATTGCGGGGGTAATATCTCCTAAACCGGTTTAGGAGATATTCTTTATACCTACAGGTAAGCCTTATTATAGGCTTACCTGTAGGTAAAAGTCAAAAAAGTGGGTTTACAACCACTTTAATAGCTTCCTTTACCGTAATGCAGTGCTTTTTTCATGTCCTCATTGTTCGTTTTTGCTCTCAAGTTGTTGTAATTCTTCTCTGATCTCCACACTTCCTGGTTGTCTGTTTCCTGATAACCACAGTCCTGGGAGCTTTCTCTCTGTGGTCACTAATCAAGGAGGTGTGATTACTGTGTGTCTAAAATCCCACAGCACCAATCAGTTTCGTTTTCCAAACCATCACTGCCCTGTATTGGCTCTGTGGCTCTGTACAGCAGAGAAGCAGGAAACATAAAGAAACGAACATTGAAACTGCAGGTACATTATATGATTGATTTTTATCTATTTTTAATCGTTTTTAAAAGGAATCAGTTAACTATTATGTCTCTATACCCTGTAAACAGCCATTTCAGCCAAAAAAAAAATTCCTTTACAACTCCTTAAACATCCCAGTCACTGTTAAATGGTTTGTCTGATATATTTGCAGGAGAGCTTGTCCTGCTGAAAAACAACTGACCTTCTGGTTTGATCACTAGGTGAAAATAAAAGAAAGGAAATTAATGCAGCCACTGTCAATTGGTAAGCTAAAATACATATATAAAATATTAGTGTTTGGGTTTATGTTACACATTTCAAAGGTTCTAGGTATAAGAAGTAATTTGGTAAAAATAAAAAGCATGTCATGCATGAGGAACACTTTTTGATGTAATACTCCATCTCTCTTACTCAACGTTAATGAGATAGAGGGCATTTTTGTGTGTGTGCAAGGTTATATTTTAAGAGAGAAAACAAGTGTAAATCCAAGCAGTAAACAGGTAGTAGTAAAACCTTGGTTTGAGAGCAACTTGGTTTGAGAGCGTTTTGCAAGAAATGTTCATACATTTTAACTTGATATACAAGCGATGTCTTGGTATACAAGTAGTGTCAAGTCACAAACAGAGTATAAAAGAGTTATGCCGCGTACACACGGTCGTTTTTTGCGATGAAAAAAAACATTGTTTTTTAAAACGTCATTTAAATTGATCGTGTGTGGGCAAAACGTCGTTTTTTGTCTTAAGAAAAACGACCAAAAAAAAATTCCAACATGCTTGAATTTTTTGTGTCGTTTTTCAAAACGTCGTTTTTTGTTTCACAAAAAGTCACCATGTGTAGCAAAAACGTCGTTTAAAACAACGTTTTTCAACCCGCGCATGCCCAGAAGCTAGTTATGAAGCGAGCTTCAATGGAAAAGAGTGGTGAACGTAACCTCGCTTTTTGTAAAAAAAAACAATGGTGTGTATGCAACATCGTCTTTGAAAAGTGACGTTTCAAAAACGTCGTTTTTTACTTCACAGAAAACGTCTTTTTTTTTCATCACAAAAAATGATCGTGTGTACGCGGCATAAGTGTAGCAATATGGTTACATTTAATGAAGGTACAACATTTAGCAACTCACATTCTCCCAACTCATCATCCTCTGCACCGCCATCGACATCATCCCTTCCACGCTGCACTCCACGAGCGGTTCAAGCCTCGCTTTCAGATCACTCTACTGCAGGATAGTCTTCCTGGTCATGATTGTAGTGCGGAGGATGGTCTATGTGGAAAGATTTTCCCCTGGATACCTGCATGCTTAGGCCCCGTACACACGACCGAGTTTCTCGGCAGAATCCAGCGAGAAGCTCGCTGGGATCCATATTCTGCCGAGAAGCTCGATCGTGTGTACACTTTCGTCGAGCGTCCCGTCGGGAAGCTCGTCGAGCCAAAATAGAGAGCAGGTTCTCTATTTCCTCGATGGGCCATCGGGGACTAATGGCTCGACGCCTTTTTCGACAGCCTGGTCGAGGTTCTCGGACGTGTGTACGCGGCCTCAGACGTTCCTCTTTTAATCATCAACCATGTATGTTGTACCTTCATTAAATGTAACCATATTGCTACACATAGGCCGCGTACACACGGCAGAGAACCTCGACGGGCGGAACACATGGTTCCGCCCGTCAAGGTTCTCGCCCGGCTGTCAGATTCGGCCGTCAGGACCTGCTCTCTATTTCGCCTCGACGGCATTCCCGACGGGATGCTCGCCGAATCCGTACACACGGCCGAGGTTCTCGGCAGAATCAGGATGCCAGCGAGGTTCTCGCTGGTTTCTGCCGAGAACCTCGGCCGTGTGTACGGGGCTATAGAGGCACCTCTTTTCTACTCTGTAGCTCCTCCTGGATTTTGCTTCTAATCCCCTTGTGGAGGCTTGAATTTGTAAATGGACATTTTATGGTTACACAACCATCACATTGCTATAATCTTTTAATATGGACTATAGACTGAAGGACTTATAAATAAATGGTTGTGGAACAAATCATTTCAGTTTTCATTATTTCTTATGGAGATATTCGCTTTGATATACATGTATACATATATACATATACAAGATATACAATTCCTGTCCAACACCCCTGATAAAGATGACAGGGAGTAAAAGGACAGTTTAGCAGGTGACACCAGCTGAGGCTTGACTGGAACCTGATGGCCATAGATTACCAGACAGGTACTGGAACAACTAGTCACTGGATCAGCAGACAGAAGCTTTGCCGGAAAATAAGCCAGAGGGTCATCAATATCTGGGCAGAGCAGGTACAGGAACGTAAGGCTGAAGCGGAGACAGAATACAGGCTGGGTTCGGTACACAATCGAGCAGCGAGGTACAGGAGCATGAGACAGGAGCAGAGTCAAACACAAGGTCGCAGGCTGAAGTTTAAAGGAAGGTACAGGAGAAGCCGGGTCAAACACAGGTAACCGGAACAGATCCAAGCACAGGTTAACAGAAACAAGCTGAAAGACCACTCAGCAATGTGTGTGTGTCATTGCTTCGTTTAAATAGGCTGACTGGCGCCAGTGCGTGCACGCATGTGCACGCACGTACTGGCTCTGGCATGCGCCAATACATGCTTCACCTTGTATATGCCCGGGTATGCCCGCGCTTGTACGCCAATGCGCGCTTCTCAACCGGGTTTCTCTTACAAGCATGTTTACAGAACTAATTATGCTTGCAATCCAAGGTTTTACTGGTATATGCTTTTAATACCTAATTTACCTGTATATTAGATCAACCTATGTATAAAGTAAAATAGATTGTCCTATTCAATTATAGCTGCAACCCTTGTGAATCCCTACTCTACCATTTCTAAATATGGCCCTCCTGTGTGGACTGGCATATATTTGGAAAATTGGAAAGAAACTGCGCTAGATACTGAACAAACAAGAAAGAAAGAAAGAAAGAAAGAAAGAAAAGCTGCAATAAAATCACAGTCTATTCAATCTGAGAGCTGTGATTACCATGTAAACAATAGATACAAAAAACAAACAGAGAGAAAAAATATAAATCGCACTACCTCTAAACCGTGTGAAACAAATGTTTGAATCACAAAATACACATAACGATGTGATATATGATGGTATAAATCATAAGCTATGTGAGATAGATGATGGTATATATAAATCAGTAATGTACCAACAAAAAAAAATAAGAGAGGTTGGTAGCCACTAGAGGGCACTATAAAGCACTCTCAAGCCCCTCAATAGCAGTGAAACCATGATGATATTAATAATAAACATCAAAAAGAATTTAGATCAAATATTTAAATCAATGAATATTAACCAAATAAAAAATATTTAAATAAAGTTAAAATTGTATCAATAAAGTCCATAAATGTTTAACACGTGAAATGCCAAACACCCGTACTCTGTGCCAAGTCCCAAAATCAGTTGAAAACGTGTCCAAAGGAAACTAATGTATTCTCCACCAAACTATAGATTGGCTCCTTACCAGAACGCCATGATCCCTTATGACAGGGGATCAAGAACAGCATATATTAGGTAATCACTCCCAGTCTTGCATTTCAGACAGATATGATCCTTAACATTGAGTCTCATCCACAAGTGATTAAACTTCACCAACATCAATGCCCACCTAGACCTTGTCAAGTAAAGAGCCTGGATGGTCACAGCAATACTCCTCGTAGGCTGTTAGTAACGCTGCTGGATGATTATGTATTAGATGTGTCAGGACATCAGGGAATGATTGGCTCGTCCCACTGATCGTTTCGTCCACCACGCGATCGTCCTCACTCAGAGATCCCAAAGAGGATACTGTGATCTCATAAAAACAGATAGCAGCACCATAGTGTAATTACAAAAAGTGTATTATTGATAAAAAAAAAAAAAAATGCTATGTGCATAGGTTCAAAGACTTGGATCGAAACAAAAATGTAATCGGATGATAGGGTTTTCGCTATGCGCTCTCTTATTTCCAAATAATAGCTGATTAAAAGCCCCTCTCATCTCTCTGGCAGCCTAGCTCATATATTTGATTCATATTAGGGCTGTTACTGATCAAAAATGTTGTGTTCGATTAATCGTTTTTGTTTTAATCGATTGATCGACAAATTTTGATTAATTATAACGCACATACAGATCCAACTACTTTTAGCTGATCTCCTTGCAGGCCGATTCCCAGTGCAGCTACCAACCACTGGAAAAATGGATAGCAGGATACAAAAAACACACAAAGGCAGCACTCGATGGGAATAGCATTAAAACTTTTATAGTCTTCAAGTAGGTAACCAAATAAATATTGCACTGGAGATAAAATCGATGTAGCTACATAAACTGTAAAAATGGTGTGAGTAATACCAAACGGTAGTAAAAGCGGTCATAAAAACCTGTAGCTAAGTATGATACTGGTATAAAAATGTGTACAACAATGCCACTGCTGAATCCAGATGAGGAGAGGTTAACATCAGTCTGTCGGCATGTAGATGTCCCATGAAGGGAAATATCACAACTCCCAGTGGATGGCTGTAGAATCCCAGGTTAATAGAGGGAACTGATAGAGGGTAGTATAACAGCCCTTGTGTGTGGCAGATAGTAAGGTCCCGCCGGCATGCAGATATGAAGGCACAGCAAAGGAGCCCTTTAGATGGACACGGCAAGCCCCGCCGGTGTCCGTGACGTTACCGGATCTCCGATGGAACTCCCTGAAGGCCCAGAAGCCGGTGGAGAGGTGAGTACCAATCAAAAGAATTGTAATCGATCAAAAAGATTTTGATCGATCAAAAAAATGTACTTTTAATTAATCGATTAATCTTTAATTTGCACAGCCCTAATTAAAAGTTAATTTGCACAGCCCTAATTCATATACACTTTTTCAATGAGCTAGAATCTGAATGTCCCCATCTTGCAGCTCTATTAATAATTATTATTAATTGTCTATGTGGCAAAGAAAGAGAAGAGCTACTGATCATATCTCTTATGCCTTGTACACACAATCGGTTTTCCCAGCGGTAAAAAGAATTTTAATCGATCAAAAAGATTTTGATCGATCAAAAAAATTAAAGATTAATCGATTCATTAATAGCAGGGCTGTTACTGATCAAAATTTTTGTGTTCGATTAATCGTTTTCTTTTTAAATCGATTATTCGACTAATTTCGATTAATTATAACGCACAGATCCAACTACTTTTAGCTGATCTCCTTGCTGGCTGATTCCCAGTGCAGCTACCAACCACTGGAAAAATGGATAGCAGGATACAAAAAACACACAAGGCAGCGCTCGATGGGAATAGCATTAAAACTTTTATAATCTTCAAGTAGGTAACCAAATAAATATTGCACTGGAGAAAAAAATCGATGCAGCTACATAAACTGTAAACATGGTGCGAGTAATACCAAACGGTACCAAAAGCAGTCATAAAAACATGCAGCCAAGTATGATACTGGTATAAAAATGTGTACAACGATACCACTGCTGAATCCAGATGAGGAGAGGTTAACATCAGTCCATCGGCATGAAGGAAACTATCACAACTCCCAGTGGATGGCTGTAGAATCCCAGGTTGATAGAGGGAAGTGATAGAGGGAAGTGTAACAGCCCTTGTGTGTGGCAGATAGTAAGGTCTCGCCGGCATGCAGATATGAAGACACAGCAAAGGAGCCCTTCAGATGGACACGGCAAGCCCCGCCGGTGTCCGTGACATTACCGGATCTCCGACAGAACTCCCTGAAGGCCCAGAAGCCGGCGGAGAGGTGAGTACCAATCAAAAGAATTTTAATCGATCAAAAAGATTTTGATCGATCAAAAAAATTAACTTTTAATTAATCGATTAATCTTTAATTTGCACAGCCCTAATTAAAAGTTAATTTGCACAGCCCTAATTCATATACACTTTTTCAATGAGCTAGAATCTGAATGTCCCCATCTTGCAGCTCTATTAATAATTATTATTAATTGTCTATGTGGCAAAGAAAGAGAAGAGCTACTGATCATATCTCTTATGCCTTGTACACACAATCGGTTTTCCCAGCGGTAAAAAGTCCGCCGAGAAAACCGAGAACCTGCTTGGAAGCTTTTTGCCCCTACACACGGCCGGTTTTCCTGGCAGGAAAACTGCCATGAGAGTTTTGGTTGGGAAACCCGGCCGTGTGTATGCTCCATCACAGGCTTTCCCCATAGGAAAACTGTTGGCTTAAAAACCACCGTGAATCCTGGCAGGAAAAAAGAAAACATGTTGTCATTTTTCCCGGCGGTTTTCCTATCGGGAGCGTACACACAGCCAGTTTTCCCAGCCAAAAGCTGTCATGGCAGTTTTCCTGACGGAAAACCGGTCATGTACAAGGCATGAGATTGGCTTTCAGACTGCAGTGGCAGTGGTTCTGCTCTAATACTTGTCCCAGATTGCTGTTGAACATTTTGCACTGGAACCTATAAAAAGCTGGAATTGGCATCACTATACAATGTCTGAGTATGCAGGAATGTACACTGTAGATCATATTTGGGAATGCAAAGATGTTCTGGATACATTTTATCTGTATGCATATGTTGCCATATTTCATTGATGAGATCATTTTATCTGCAAATCCTTGCAAGATTGTCCAGAGTTCAGGAAAATTCCATCTTTAAAGAATACATTTAGCATAACACCTTGCATATTTCCTTCTCAAGGCTAGCTCAACCCTGAAATATTTCAATTTTGCATTGTTGCTGGCAAGTTCAGTCAAAAGTCTGTTATGCCTTGATTGTTCTTAACCACTTAAGCCCCGGACCAATATGCTGCTAAATGCCCAAGGGCGTTTTTACAATTCGGCACTGCATCGCTTTAACAGACAATTGCGCAGTCGTGCGACGTGGCTCCCAAACAAAATTTGCGTCCTTTTCTTCTCACAAATAGAGCTTTCTTTTGATGGTATTTGATTGCCTCTGTGATTTTTATTTTTTTGCGCTATGAACAAAAATAGAGCGACATTTTTGAAAAAAAAAACAATATTTTTTACTTTTAAGAAAAATCGAATAAACTAAATTTTAGTCAAACATTTAGGCCAAAATGTATTCAGCCACATGTCTTTAGTAAAAAAAAAAATCGTAGCGGCAACAGTGACACTAATACAGCGATCAGAAAACCGATCGCTTAGTGACACTGGCAATAGGGGGTGAAAGGATTTACTAGGGTGGTGATCAAGGGGTTAAACCTTTATTAGGAGGGTACGGGGCTACCCTGGACCTAACACTAACTGCCTGTCACACTGACACTAAATGCAGTGATCAGTAAATATATGATCACTGCAAACAGTGACACTGTGACAGGGGGCTGGGGGGTGATCGGAAGGGGTTAAGTGTGCCTATGTGTACTGGTGTCAGTGTAGTGTTGGTGCAACTTACTTCTGATGTCTTCTCTCCTCTCGTCGGATTGAAAATACTGCCGAGAAGAGAGCTGACATCACTTCCTCTGCCAGTGTTTACATTACATAGGCAGAGGAAGTCACACGGCGGAGGCTCAGCGGATTGGCTGGGAGCGATCACGAGGGGGCAGCCGCCCCCTCATTCCAGATCGCTCCCACAGGTAAGACGCCCGCCGCATTTAGCGGGGGGGGGGTCCTGATCGGACCCCTGACCCGCAAGAAGGCAGGGACGTACATGTACGCCCATGTGCCTGTACGTGCCATTCTGTGGACGTACATATACATGCGGCGGGCGTTAAGTGGTTTATCAATAAAGACCCCATCTGCTCATTGTTATTTTGTTTCTAACCAGTACCTGAATTATTTAAAGTGAAACTCCACATTTGTTGATTAAAAAAAAATAAAAAAAAATAAAAAAAAGTTTATTTCTAGAACAAATGTATAATCTAAAAGGATTTTTAGAAAATGTCATTGTAGATTTTTACCTTTTGTTCTCTGGATAAAGACTTGCTGTTGTATTAGCCTGCGTGAGTCTTCCTGCTGTAATAAATCAAGCAAGACCAAAATATGATACAGTGGAACCCTGGATTACAAGCATAATATGTTCCAGGAGAATGCTTATAATTCAAAGCACTTGTATATCAAAGCAAGTTTTCCCATAGAAGTCAATGGAAACAAAGATAATCGTTCCGCATTGACTTCTATTGCATGCAATACCACATGTGGCCAGAGATTTGGAAATAGTCAGGGACAGCTCGGCTGAACTAAGAAACACTTGGAAACACTCGGGAACAGAGTATTTCCAAGTATTTCCACGTGATTCTGAGTATTTACGAACAGCTCCAAACTTTTCCGAGTGCACACCGCAGAAGCTTGAATCCTGCTCGTATTGCGAGACAATACTCGCAAACTAAGTCAGGCTTGTTAACCGCGTTACTCGTAAACCAAGGTTCCACTGTTTATAGAAAGACCTTTACCCTTGAGGTATCTCACTAAAGCTGGATCAAAATTATACAATTCCAAAGGAGATGGCCAAAATTTAATTTGTGTATATTTCTCACGGTTTGACAGAAGCTGATTGGCTTCTGTCGAATGGACCTGCTGGAAAGAGGCTGCAACACTGATCAGTGTATGCTCCTCACTGTCTGAGTACATTGTCCTGGTGGGGTATTCCTGCAACCACCTTGCTTGTGTTGATATAGAGCAGGGGTCTCAAACTAGCAGCCCTCCAGCTGTTGCAGAACTATATTCCCATCATTTCTCTGCCTGTGGGAGTCACGCTTGTAATGCCACATACACACGATCATTTTTCAGGTTGTAAAAAACGAAGTTTTTCAGGCTCTAGAAAAAACGTTTTTTTTCAACCCGATCATTAAAACGGCCATGCGTATAAACAATCGTGAAAAAAAAAAATGCTCTAGAAAAGCAACAAAAAACGTACAGCACGTATGATGGCACTATAAAGGGGAAGTTCCATTCGCATGGCGCCAATAAAGCTGCTTTAGCTGATTTTGTGTTAGTAAAAGATGATTTGCGCTTTACAGTCTGTTACAGCGTGATGAATGTGCTTACTGCATTACAAATGGTAGTTTTCACCTCTACCCAGAGAACAGACACCACAAGTGGGACACACTCCCCTTCGGGGTACTCACTCACCAGAGGGTCTAATAATCCAGGCAATAATGGGTATCTTTCACTCGATCTCCCGTCTCTATAGCTGGGCTCAGTAGGTTTAGTGTTCCACATATATTGGATAAAGCACAGAGAACACTCCAAATAGTGCAATATCGTTTATTGGTGTAACATAAAGACCCACATGTAATAATACTGCCCCCGCTCCAAATGCACGTACCAAATAGTAAATAAACACAGGCACTTAGTAGTGTAGCAATGCCTTCCTACCGGTTCCGATTCCCCAGGAGATAGCGTTTACAGCACGATGTGGGTCTTTATGTTACACCAATAAACGATATTGCACTATTTGGAGTGTTCTCTGTGCTTTATCCAATATATGTGGAACACTAAACCTACTGAGCCCAGCTATAGAGACGGGAGATCGAGTGAAAGATACCCATTATTGCCTGGATTATTAGACCCTCTGGTGAGTGAGTACCCCGAAGGGGAGTGTGTCCCACTTGTGGTGTCTGTTCTCTGGGGAGAGGTGTAGGATCCTCCTGTTTGTATCTTCACTTATTGATGAGATCTTCCGCCATCATACAATTGCCATCCATGAAGTTGGACATTTAAACCAACATTCCAGCGCTGTTTATCATTTTGGACATTTTTGTTCTTTTTATGATCTTTATTTTATATATCTACCTAACTGTCTTTGACTGGTTAGGTTTTAAATAGCTGCTAATCTGTTTCCTTTTTGATATAAATTGGATTCTAGCATTTTTCTTTTATCTACTTTTACTGCACAATTAACAGGTTTTTTATGACCAGTTTTACAGAAGCTAATACGCAATAAGGTGCTGAGTAGTGACACTAGGCCTGGTGTTACTCTTCATTTTCATTCATTTTTGCTTATTTAAGTAATGCATGCAAAACAAATGCATAAAGCGAAACAAATGTAGGAGCAATATATGCAGGGCTCAAGTCCTGTGGGAACGGAGTTCCTGCACTTTTTTAACAGCAGGAACTCGGTTCCCTTTGCAGGACTAGAGCAGCCGAGCCGCCCGAGCCAATCCTTCACTAAGCGGCGATGCCCAGCTCGAGTCACTGTCAGGGGCAGGCGAACCTTAGTAATCCTTTATGTTACTGCCTGCTTCCTGTATATGGATTCATCGGGTAGTGTTCCGGGTATTCCATCACTTCCTCGATGCCGCAATGTCTCCTGGGAGCTTTTGTCATTGTTCCCAGGAGACATTGCGTAGGTCTGCCGCGAGTTATCGCAGGATTTAGAAAGAACTTGCGGTTTAGTAATTATGCATATGAGCGTATCATTTTATTTTTTTCGGTGGGGGAGTGGATCTTGGGTGGGAGTTCTCACACTTTTTCCCCCAGGACTTGACTCCTGAATATATGTGAAAACACATAAAAATATATATAAAAAATATTATATTTTAAGATGAAAAAGTGTAAAGTGGCCCTTAAATTGGATCACATGGTGGGCTAAGATCAAACCGGTACGGAACAAACTGATACAAAGCAGTCATCATTTTATAAATTCATACGTCAACTGCAAAATGATCAAAAGCAAAACAATTTACATTTCAGGCATATTTTTTTTGTTAGGAATCCTTTGCATGTACATGCATGCTACATAGTTACATAGTTGGTAAGGCAGATTAAAGACACCAGCCTATCCAGGCAACCTGTAATTTATGCTTTTGATGTTTATAACTGCATGGGCTTTCACATGTGTTAGTTTACATTTTAATGTGTCACAGCACCTTTTTACACTTTACAGAAAATCTACCATTATATTTTATACAGTTCTGTACCCTTAGGGACAAAGTACATGCAATATACATTGCCAACATTGCCAAGTGCCTTTGCCGCAGTCGATTTGACAACACTTGGGAATGCAAACAACGGCAAGAGGGATGCTGGAAGGGGGTGTGCATTACTTTTGCTGTTGTTTATGGCGGCCCGTCCATACGGGGTGCAGGGGAACTGCCCCCTATGCATGCGTCCAGTCCCCTTATTTACATGCGGGGCACCGAACGCATGTATTCCAATGATTTTTATTTTTTAGGTATGTGAGTAGAGCCTGAGGTTCTAATTGGCTTAAAAAAAGGGTGGGCTCAGTACCGGGGGTGGTGAGGATATACGGGGAGATACCAAAGGGAAGATGGCCACCATCATTGGAGCATCAGAGCAATCTCACTGCTCTGCGTCGCCGCCAGCGCCCCCCCCTCGTCCTTCCTCTACATTTCCCACATTGTCTCAGCAGTTGACAGCAATTAGGAGGACAGAACTCCTCTGCCAGATCCTGCGCTTCTTCATGCAGCCGCATAGAAGCTAATCTCTGCCCTCCCCATCTAAGTAGTTGGCAGCAGAGAGGAGGACATAATTCCTACAGATCCTGCTCTTCTCTAAGTAGCTGCAGAACAACCTAGTCTCTGCCTCCCCTGGTCTCAGCATTCAGCAGATTTCAGGAGCTGACTCCAACCCTCCTCTGGTCCTCCTCCAGACCCTGCACTTCCTGCTTAACAGCTCTCTGTTTAAGACATCTGCTTAGAATTATTATGAGAATAACACAATTCTATGCTAGTTCAAAAGGAGAGTTGCACACTGCTGGTATCACCCACAATCAACTTTATTGAAGACTGCTCAGGAAGAACACCATGGAAGGACCAAGTTTTGTCTGAGCAGTCTCCAATAAAGTTTCTTGTGCCCTTTGCATCACCTTCTACAAGAGTGTGAGGCCACGTACACACGTACGAGAACCTCGTCGGGCTAAACTCATCGTTCCACCCGACGAGGTTCTCGGCCGGCCGTCGAGTTCGTCGACCAGGCTGTTGAAAAAGGCGTCGAGCCATTAGTCCCGATAGCCCATCGAGGAAATAGAGAACCTGCTCTCTATTTTGGCTCGACGCCTTGCTCGTCAGTTTGCTCGGCGAAAACGTACACACGATCGAGCTTCTCGGCAGAATATGGATCCCAGCGAGCTTCTCGCTGGATTCTGCCGAGAAGCTCGTTTCTGTGTACGGGGCTTCAGTCTGCTCCATGCTGGTCTGAACCTTCCCTTCACATTTTAAGTTTAAGGTTATTACTAAAACCAGCAATAATTGAATGCAAAGGCAATTATAAACAGTAGATATGGCATGACGCTTTCTTATTACCTGTCAAATGCCCTGTATAGAGTGATACTTCACAGACTGCTCTTCAGAGCACACCACAAGTGTAAATGAGACCTGAAAATTTGGTCTTTGGCCCAATATATGAATTTTTTGCATGAAGTTCTCTTTTAAGGCCTTGTTCACCTGAGCCTATTACATCTGTGCCCCACGCAGGGTCGTGTTTACTGGCACGGGCATGCACAGGTCATATGTGCATCCTCAGGCGGGCAGTCTTATTGATGTCTACTGCACCCACACCTGCTTTGATGTCACATTGGGAGCCCCCGGCTGTGCAGCTGCCAAGTCCAAAAGAAAACAATGGGACTGCATGGATGTAATTGCCCAGTGTGAACGAAGAAAAAAAGTGCCAAATGCCCATTAGGAATATTCCTTATAATTCTTTTTAGGTCTGAGTCTCTGTTCTTATGATTATGAAATTGTTAGGCCTCCTCATGTATAATCTAGTGGTGTAGTACAGTAAGATGATTATGTAGACAGAAGACTTTTTCCACTGTGAGCTGGTAAACAATAAGTTATTGCTGTAGGGCCAGGTCGGAAAACATCTGCTGTGCTGGTTAGAGATGATGAATGGGATGAATGCGTTTAGTGGAAACAAACTCAATGTAAATAATGGTTATAGTGCCTTCATTTATCACTTCTAGGAGAACAGGCTTGTTTTCACATTTACTTTCATCGTTCTTCCTTGAAAACAACTAAATCCACCATGAAAATAAATTGAAGAAACTTTCTAGCAGCAAGTGATACACAGTCTGAAGTTTTGTAGAGGCTTTTTTGAGTCAACTCAGAAAAGTCATAATGCCCACTGTATACGGGTAAAATATTAAATGTTGCCATACAGTTAGATCTTATGTCTGTTGGTTTTGTAAACCCTCTCTGAGAACTTTTACCTACACATAAGCCTAGATTAAAGGGGTTATAAAGGTTTGTTTTTTATTTTCTAAATAGGTTACTTTAACCACTTAAGCCCTGGACCAATATGCTGCTAAATGGCGTTTTTACAATTCGGCACTGCGTCGCTTTAACAGACAATTGCGCGGTCTTGCGACGTGGCTCCCGAACAAAATTTGCGTCCTTTTCTTCCCACAAATAGAGCTTTCTTTTGGTGGCATTTGATTGCCTCTGTGATTTTTATTGTTTGCGCTATAAACAAAAATAGAGCGTCATTTTTGAAAAAAAATCAATATTTTTTACTTTTTGTATAAGAAAAATTGAATAAAGTAAATTTTAGTCAAACATTTAGGCCAAAATGTATTCACCCACATGTCTTTAGTAAAAACAAATCGCAATAAAAAAAATTATTACCTGCTGGTAATAGGGGGTGAAAGGGTTAACTAGGGCGGTGATCAAGGGGTTAAAACTTTATTAGGGGGGGGGGGTACCCTGGACCTAACACTAACTGCCTGTCACACTAACTGTGACACTGACACTAAATGCAGTGATCAGTAAATATATGATCACTGCAATCAGTGACACTGTGACAGGGGGCTGGGGGGGGGGGTGATCGGAAGGGGTTAAGTGTGCCTATGTGTACTGGTGTCAGTGTAGTGTTGGTGCGACTTACTGTGAGTCTTCTCTCCTCTCGGCAGTTTGAAAATACCGCAGAGAGGAGAGCTGCATCACTTCCTCTGCCAGTGTTTACATTTTACAGGCAGAGGAAGTGACACGGCGGAGGCTCAGGGGATTGGCTGGGAGCGATCACGAGGGGGCGGACAGAATCGAGCAGCCACCCCCTCAGCACGGATCGCTCCCCAAGGTAAGCCGCCCGCCGCACGCAGCGGAGGGGGTCCCGATCGGACCCCCGACCCGCTAGAAGTCAGGGACGTATATATACGCCCATCTGCCTGTACTTGCCATTCTGTGGACGTACATAGGCGTGCGGTGGGCGTTAAGTGGTTAAGCTAGTGCATTGTTGGTTCACTCACCTTTTCCTTCGATTTCCCATCTAAATGTTTTTTTTCTTAGTTTTCTTTGTCTGAATTTCTCACTTCCTGTTCCTCCTCAGTAAGGTGTTCAGTAAGCTGTTCTAAATGACTTTCCACTGCTCGGATGATGGTGAAAAGCTTACTGGGGAGAAACAGGAAGTGAGAAATTCAAACAAACAAAGAAAAAAAGGAAAGCTTAAAGGAACCAATTTAGAAAATAAAATATGAACCTTTACAACCCCTTTAAGGCTTGCCTGTAGGTGCTTGCAATATCTCCTAGACCATGGGTCTTCAAACTACAGCCCTCCAGTTGTTCAGGAACTACAATTCCCATAATGCCTAGTGATGTCTGTGAATGTCAGTGTGTTACAATGCCTCATGGGATGTGTAGTTCTACAACATCTGGAGGGCCGTAGTTTGAGGATCCCTGTCCTAGACCTACACGGTTTAGGAGATATTTGCAATAAATAATGTGCCGTAGACAATGGCGCAGGTGCACTGAGCGTGCCATTGCTGAATGGCATCATGCCGCAAGTGTCGGCTTCCGCGGGAGTGATGTCATCGCTGCTGTGGCCAGTCACAGGGCCGGAGCAGCGATACCCGGAAGGAAGAGGGTGAAAGATGGGCGCTTTGTGGAGGCGAGGAAATCGGGGACATCGCAGGCTTCGGTTTCAGGTAAGTGACACATAATGGACTACTATGTGATGCATAGTAGCCCATAATGCTTTACCTTTGCAGGAAACAAAGAGGAAGTCAACCCTTCAGGGATTGAACTAGCAATCTTTGAGATTGCAAGGCTGAGAAGGGCTCTTCAAAGGGGGAGACATCTTTTTGCCCTTCTACAGGGTCCCCTAAGGGTATTTCAACATCCCCTGCCCACTCCTGATCCCCTGATGATGGGCCCGGGGCAGGGGAAAGAGACCTATCACATTTCTCCCAGCCTGCACTCTTTTTTCGGGAATACATAGTCCTAAGCACAAAGCAGAGGTATTACACCATGCATGTACTGCTGAGCTTTAGTCCAACAATGAATTTACAGTATATGCCGCTATCACTGCTAAGCCTGATGCTGAGTAGATATGCCTTGAGAATGCCTGTATCCAAGACCCATACAGCGCTTACGTGCCCAGATATGCTTCTGTGTCCCTCCGTCAGCCACCAGACTCATTACAGAGTGAGAACTTTAAAAGGCACCATGTATAATGTGCACACTGGAATACACAAGCATGCCGGCAGCGCTAAGCCATGCCCCCCGTAATGTAGGAATGCCTACTCCTCCTCTTTTCTTTTTTAAAAGGGTAATTCTCACTCACACAGGTGGAGGACCCTGATGTTGGGAATCCGGGGGGGGGGGGGAGAACGTTTGCAGCAGGGGGATGCCCAGAGTCTTACGTGAGGTGGGGGTCCCCTAAACCCCCTCAGATGGTTGTGACAGGAGAAGAGTAGGAGCAATGCTATCCACAAGCGATGCTGACACCAAGCACAATCTGGGTAAACACGGTAATGTTGACACCAAATATGTTATGCTTTACACCCTCCAGTGGTAAAAACAGGCAAGACATCATCCACTCAAAAGAAGTTCTTAAGTGTTCATTAGGATCTTCTTTAACTTACCATTCCCGCCGCAGGATACTGCTGGAAATCACAGACAGATCTTCACACATCATGGCGGGTCATGTCATGACAGACCTTCAAGGATCAGGTCCTTTTGCATATAGGGTCCACTCCCTTGGACCTGTACAGCACCCTGCCAGAGCAACATTTGGTATTGTCATGTGACCAAGACGCTGGATCCCAGGGTCCAGCTCTCAAAGAGAAGCATTAGAGGCAGAAACCTTGTTCGTTTTCCTCTATGCTTGGGTACCATCTATCTGGCCTTTTTTCTCTTTGGCTGTTTGAATGGGCCAATTGCATAGCCCCTTGAGCCTGTCCAGGATCTCCTGCAGAGCTCTTCTTAGCACTTCATTAACCGTGACCAACACCTTAGACACTGGCGAAAAAAACTGAGGTATTCCCTGTATGGGAGGGGTTATATAGAAGGATACTTCCTGTCTTTGAGTGTATCAGTGTCCATTAACTTGAAGGTGGCGTATAACCCACATAGTTATTACTATGGCTGCTCTGTGTCCCGTGATGTACGATAAAGAAATGTGTTAGGACTATAGATCACAGCCCCATTATCTCATATCCAGAGGGAGGTGTTCTAAAGTCTACAGAAGTAACCTGTACAGTTCAGCATTCACTAGATTTTTGCATCTAAACCCATAATAAAAAATTTATCAGATTACAACTTTCGGTAGCTGCATTTGTTTTCTTTTTTCAAACTTCTTTTGCTTTTTTCCCCCTGGTAATCCTGCACATAACACATTTCCTGTGCCTGAGTGGGTACATCACTCCTCCACTGCATATTTGGAGGGAGCCACGCTTGTCACCTTAGGGTGCTCTCCTGAAATAGACTACAAACACCTGCATTAAATGAGGGGCAAGGAAATTGGTAGTTTACTGAAGATAACTAGGAAGAAAGCTATACTTTGGTGCAGCTCACAGGATGTGGCAGGGAATCTGCATTTCTGGCAAGATCAATAGGTGCCTACTACACTACAGTGATGTCCAGCTTCCACAGGGATCAGCCAGGTATGACGCATACATAGACTATATTACCAAAAGTATTGAGACACCTGCCTTTACTCGCACATGAACTTTAATGGCATCCCAGTCTGTAGTGTTCAATATTGAGTTGGCCTACCCTTTGCAGCTATCAGAGCTTCAACTCTTCTGTGAAAGCTGTCCACTAGGTTTATGAGTACAGTCATGCTCGAAATTTTTCCAGAAAATCAAGTATTTCTCACAAAAACTATTCCAGTAACACATGTTTTGCTATACACATGTTAATTCCTTTTGTGTGTATTGGAAAACAAAAACAAAAAAAGGGAGGAATAAAAGCAAACTGGACATAATGTCACACAAAACTCCAAAAATGGGCTGATCAAAATTCTTGGCACCCTTTCAAAATTGTGGATAAGTAAGAATGTTTCAAGCATGAGATGCTCCTTTAACCGCGCGCGCCCCCGCTCGTCCGATGTGTCCGCCATAATGTCTCAGTACTGAAAAAAAACGCTGATCGCCGCCATTACTAGTAAAAAAAAAATATTAATAAAGATGTAGATGCGTGCATATTTTCGCCAGCGTATCGCAGCGCATATACGCTGCGCTGACGCAAACTAGCGAGTGAAGTACAGAATTCACCAAGCGCCTGTCCGTTACTTTGCGCCGGAGTAACGGAAATGCGCTGGCGTAACCAGACGCAAGTGGAAGTGGGTGTGATCATATGTAAATGATGGGCGGAGCCCAGCGCAGAGGCTTACGTTCAGCGCATCATCCACGGAGCATGCGCAGTGAGTGAGGCTTCACTCGGCCCCCTGTGCGCATGCTCACAACTTCCATCGGTACCACTTCACGGTAAATGTCAGCGCAATGTGTTCCGTTGTGCGTTTAAAAGCGCTAGCGGAAGCGCCATTCCGGCGCAAAAGTATTTCCGTTTCCCCCCACCCCAGGGAAGTTACTTTTGCAAAGAGATGGCTGCTCCCGCTCCCCCCAAAGAGAGGAGAAACCTTAATTTCAATTCACAGGAGGTCTCTGTTATAATCTCCCCTATGGAAACTTTTAAGCAAGCCATCCTGGAGACCATTGCTGGCAGGGTGAATGTTTTGGGGTACTCCACCCGGACTGCTGGCGATATACAAAAAAAAAAAAATGACCTGCGGCGCAAGGTCCGTGGCAAGGTGGCCACCATCAGGAGGCATGAGAGGGATACGGGTGGTGGACCCCCATGTGCGGTCAGCCTGACCACGGAGGAGGAGGTGGTCGCCCGCTGCCTGGACAGGGAGCAGTTGGAGGGGGTCCCTGGATATGACTCCATGGAGGAAGGCTCCAGGACAGGTAAGTGATTTTTACCCCCTTTTTGGTGTGTTGCATGTGGGGAGGGGGGGTACATGTGCCAAGTGTGTGGGACCACCCAACATGTGTCTGCTTTGTGTCATCCACAGATGACGGAGCTGGGCCATCACCTGTTGGCGGCCAGTTCACCCCATCCCCCCAACGTCATCCTGTGCCCGTGCCCCTGGGTGGTGAAGAGACCGAGGTGGAGGAGGAGAGTGCCCACACCTCACCTGCAGAGGTGGTTGAGGAGCAGCCTGTTGTGGCAGAGCAGGACATTATTTTATTTTTTGAGGAGTCCTCCTCTTCTGCAGGGCCCTCTGTAATACCCTCCCCTATCCTAGGAAGCCGTGGCCCAGATATCCAATGCAGTACAGGATGTCAGCTGCAACTGCGCTGCAGTGGTGACCAGTCTGGGGGAGGTGCAGGGTGATATAAGGCACCTCACTGCAGCCGTCCAGGCAAACACTGCTGCCATCCGGGACCAGGGGAGGCAGAGTCGGCGGGCCCAACAATACCAGGTCACCCGGCAGCTCAGGATGCAGGCCCAGCAGCTCAGGATGCAGGCCCAGGCAAACTGTTACCTCGGCCGGATAGCCATGGCCTTGGAGGGCATGCAGGTCACACCTGCCAGGAGTGGCCCACCCGGGGATCAGTCACCTCCAGATGCCCCCCCACCCCCACCCACTCCATCCAGGCAGCTGAGGAGCCAGAGAGGGGCCACCAGAAGGAGCCCCCGGCATCCCAGATGATGTATTTTTTATTTTTTTTGTTCTTAATGCTCAGGACATGAGATTTTTATTTTATTCTTAATGCTCAGGACATGAGATTTTTATTCTATTGATACTGCACACGTTGCAGCGTGAATGGTGTGTGAATGTGAGGGGGTGGCACTCCTGCCAGTAAGGGGTATCACCCTCGGCCGTGGTGGAGAAGTTATCCCCACGGCTGTGTGAATGACGTGTGAAAGGTGTATGAATGGACAGCGACATCATTGGGGCCTTGATGCTGGCGTTGCTGCTCCCAAGTCCTACATGCTGGACTTGGGCTAATCCAATGTGATGTGGATGTGGTGTGTGTGATCTAGGGACATCAGTGGTGTGCATGCGTGCATTGTCCGTGTGATCATTGTATTTGTTTAGTGTCCAAAGATGCCTACGGCGAGGACCCTCCTGACTGCTCTTCCATCAGCAGACTCAGTCTCCTCTGGCAGGGGGGGATTGTCTGGTTGGGGGGTCAGGTCATCACGCATGTCAATCTGCAGGCCTTTTCTCATGGCAAAGTTGTGCAGAATGCAACATGCACCGATGATCTGACACACAAAGGTAGGGGAATACAATAGGGCCCCCCCAGACTTATCCAGGCAGCGGAAACGGGACTTCAAGAGCCCAAATGTTTGCTCCACCACTGCACGGGTTTTGATGTGTGCTTCATTGTATTTTCTCTCTCCTCTGGTTTGGGGGTTCCGGAAAGGAGTCATGAGATGGGGTCCCAGTGCATATGCAGAGTCACCTGTAAGGGAAAAGACAGGAGGATGTTAGTCATGCATGTGGCCCTTGTGATGTGTGCATCATGGGGGGGGACAGTCATGCCTGCCGCCCATGTCACTCACCAACCAGCCAGCTGTCCCCATACATGTTCTGTTCGAATTCCATTGGGATGGGGCTCTGATTGTATATGAAGCTGTCATGGCTGGATCCGGGGTGTTTGGCACGGACGTGCCATATGAGGCGTTGGGCATCAGCTATCACCTGTACGTTGATGGAATGCCAATGCTTCCGATTGCGGTATATGTGCTCTGTGGCACTGGGGGGCTGTAGGGCCACATGTGTGCAATCAATGGCCCCCACAGTGCGTGGGAATCTGGCAATGCTGTAGAAATCTGTCATTGCCTTCAGCCGCAGCTCCTTAGTGGTGGGTCTGATGAACTGGTTGGACATGCGTCTGAGGATTGCAGGGACAACCTGGTGCACACATCTGCTCATGGAGGACTGTGACATGCCAGCCACCACTCCACTTGTACGCTGGAATGATCCACTGGCAAGGAAATGAAGTGTTGCCAGTACCTTCACCAGTGGCTGCACTGCTTGTGAGCGGTGTGTCTTGCTGGTGATGTCACCCTGCAGGGTTGTGGTTAGTTCAAGTATTGCATCAGGGCTGAATCTGAAGAGGCGATACACCTCCTCATCCCCCATGCCAAAGAGGCTCATGCGCGTGCGGTATATCCTCTCACGTGCCCGCCTCCTTCGTTCAGGGGGACCCATCAGTAGTGCTAGGACCGCGACTGCCCCTGGCATGTTGGCACACAGAGGTGTTGTCCTTGCACGTGTGGTTGTTCAGCTTGCTAGTTTCGTCGGTAACGCTGCTGCTGTAGCTGCTCTCCTGCTGACCTGTGGCCGTCTGGAGTAAAGATAAAGCAGCTATTTGTAGGAATAACTTTGCGCTAGCCGTTCCACATACGCGCTGCGCATGTAGCCAGCGTATGGTGCTAATGCGTTCGCGAATCGGGAAATCTCCCTAATTTGCATATTTGCAGGACAAATCAATAGGCGCGACGGATGCGACAAGCGGACTTGTAATGGTTCCCTATGGGGTCGTGTCCGTTAGCGGATGATGCATCTGCTAACGTCCGCAAAGATCCACGTCCGTCTGGATCCGGTTTTTCGGACGGAAGAAAACCCTATTTTTCTTCTGTCCGGCGGAACGGATCGGATGAAGACGGACAAACGGTCCGTTTTCATCCGATTCCCCATAGGGGAGAGCGGAGGAGAGACAGGGCGGTCCCTGCACAGTGTGCGGGGACCGCCCTGTCCGCCGACAGCTGAGCGGGACCCCCCGCTGAGCCGATAGACACACACGGAGCGGACCGAAAAACAGTCCGCTCCGTGTGAAAGGACCCTTAGTCTTTGCATTGGGTGTCTGTGTGTGCCACACTAAGCATGGACAACAGAAAGAGGAGAGGAGAACTGTCTGAGGAGTAGAGAACCAAAATTGTGGAAAAATATCAACAATCTCAAGGTTACAAGTCCATCTCCAGAGATCTAGATTTGCTTTTGTCTACTGTGCGCATCATTATCAAGAAGTTTGCAACCCATGGCACTGTAGCTAATCTCTCTGGGCATGGACGGAAGAGAAAAAATTGATGAAAGGTTGCAACGCAGGATAGTCCGGATGGTGGATAAGCCGCCCCAAACAAGTTCCAAAGAAATTCAAGCTGTCCTGCAGGCTCAGGGAGCGTCAGTGTTAGCACCAACTATCCATCAACATTTAAATTAAATGAAACACTATGGCAGGAGACACGAGAGGACCCCACGGCTGACACAGAGACATAAAAAAGCAAGACTACAGTTTGCCAAAATGTACTTGAGTAAGGCAAAATTCTTCTGGGAAAACGTCTTGTGGACAGATGAGACCAGGATAGTGCTTTTTAGTAAAGCACATTATTCTACTGTTTACCAAAAACAGAATGAGGCCTACAAAGAAAATAACATAGTACCTACAGTGACATATGGTGGAGGTTCAATGATGTTTTGGGGTTGTTTTGATGCCTCTGGCACTGGGTGCCTTGAACGTGTTTAAGGTATCATGAAATCTGAGGATTACCAAAGGAGTTTGGGTCGCATTGTAGAGCCCAGTGTCAGAAAGCTGGGTTTGCGTCTGAGATCTTGGGTCTTCCAGCAGAGCAATGACCCCAAACATTGGTCAAAAAGCACCCAGAAATGGATGGCAACAAAGCACTGGAGAGTTCTAAAGTGGCCAGCAATGAGTCCAGATCTAAATCCCATTGAACACCTGTGGAGAGATCTTAAAATTACTGTTGGGAAAAGGCGCCCTTCCAATAAGAGAGACCTGGAGCAGTTTGCAAACGAAGAGTGGTCCAAAATTCTGGGTGAGAGTTGTAAGTAGCCTAATGATGGTTATAGGAAGCAACTGATTTCAGGTATTTTTTTCCAAAGGGTGTTCAACCAAATATTAGGTTAAGGGTGCCAAGAATTTTGATCAGCCCACTTTTGGAGTTGTGTGTGACAATATGTCCAATTAGCTTTTTTTCCTCCCTTTTTTTGTTTTGTTCCAAAACACACAAAGGGAATAAACACGTGTATAGCAAAACATGTGTAACTGCAATACTTTTCTGTGAGAAATACTTGATTTTCTGGAAAAATTCTTGGGGTGCCAACAATTTCGAGCATGACTGTATGTCTATGGGAATGTTTGACCATTCTTTCAAAAGCGCATTTGTGAGGTCAGGCACTGATGTGGAGGAGAAAGCCTGGCTCACAGTCTCCAATCTAATTCATCCCAAAGGTGTTCTATTGGGTTAAGGTCAGGACTCTGTGTAGCCCAGTAAAGTTCTTCCACCCCAAACTCGCTCATTGGAACGCTTTACCAACCAGCATTCGGTTGGAGGAAAACCACCTGACCTTCAGAAGACAGATCAAAACTCTGCTCTTTTGATGTCAAGAGAGATAGGAACAACGAGCGCCCAGAGGCGATTTAGTTTGCCTGTGCCGCGCTTTATAAGTTTTTCATTCATTCATTCATTTATCCATGTCTTTATGGACCTTGATTTGTGCACTGGTGAACAGTCATGTTGGAACAGGCAGGGGCCTTCCCCAAACTATTTCCACAAAGATGGGAGCATGAAATTGTCCAAAATGTCTTGGTATGCTGATGCCTTAAGAATTCCCTTCACTAGAACTAAGGGGCCAAGTCTAACCCCTCGGATTGGTGCACAAAGCAAGGTCCATAAAGACATGAATGAGCGAATTTGGGGGGGAGGAACTTGACTGGCCTGCACAGACTCCTGACCTCAACCTGATCGAACACATTTGGGATGAATTAGAGCGGAGACTGTGACCCAGGCCTTCCCGTCCACATCAGTGCCTGACCTCACAAATGCTCTTCTAGAAGAATGGACAAACATTACCTTAGACACACTGCTAAACCTTGTGTACAGCCTTCCCAGAAGAGTTGAAGCTGTTATAGCGGCAAAGGGTGGGCCGACTCAATATTGAACCCTACGGACGAAGGCTGGGATGCCATTAAAGTTCATGTGTGTGTAAAGGCAGGTGTCCCAATAATTTTGGTAATATAGTGTACTTACATTAGTCCAAAATAAACAAATATAGCTTCTCAGGGGAAGTTCCATTTTAGTGATTTCAGAAGCATCTGGTTGTAAAACATTATCCTGCTTTTTAACTACACTGGACTTTTTCTTCGTTATCTTTATTGGAGAAGTTGATTTCTTTTCCCTCGCTATTTAACACAGGAAGAGCAATACATTTGTGAATTTGTGGAATGCACTCCCACACGAACTGGTACTGACAGTCACTCCTCATTCCCCTTCAAGAAAAAATGTAACATACACTTAGAAAAACAAAACTTGTGGTATTTCCAGCATTAATGATGCACCCCAGTCAAAAGTGACAAATACAGGGAAGCCTGTCTGTTTAAACCTGAATACTGGGTATGGTTTTCATTGCAGTTACATTTGTCCAGTTTGGACTAATGTAATTCCAGCTTGGACTAATGTAATTATGCATATTGTGGCAGACGCAGCACTATGAAGTGCCTCATGCTCTGTGGCATTAGAAGAATTGTGATATCTCTGACTTTTCAGTCCAACAAGACTGTCTATTACTCTGAAAATTCCTCTATTGCCGTTCTATGGAAGCAGCAGGTTTAAAGAGCACACCAAATGCTTAAAATAACTTCTTTATTAACTTCACTTTTCTTCATATATAATGCTGCTGCTTTGCAGCAGACAGTCCATGTACAAAAAACACGTGATGAATAAAGTTTAACAAAATGGTGGTTCAAATATTCAATCTTGTCATTTAACATAAGATGGTGGATATATTTCTTTCTTCAGTATTTACTCTCTCTCTCTCTCTCTCTGCAAGTTATCAAAGCATTCTCTGATTTCTCTGAAAGGTATAACTGTGGTTTGCAACTTGGTTTGCAACTTGGTTTGCAGGGTTGCTTTTGCAGGGTTAGCTTAGTTTGGTTTGGTTTAAAGGTATGATATGTTATGGTATGGTATGGTTTGGAGGTATGATGAGTGATGAGTGGTGGAACTACAAGTGAACACACAGCTAGATCAGTATTCAGTTCTAATCACACTATTTACAATAAGAACACATATATAACTGTGTACCATACCTAATTTGCCCTGTTGCTTCCATAAAACTGCTCTGTATGTCTGCTCTGCTCTGCTGTCTGTACGTGGAAAAGAATTTGCAGACCATGTGCTGCAAACTTCCTGACAGCATAGAATGCAAAGCTGGCTGTGATTGGTCAAAACTCTGCTCAATGCAGGATTGGCTGTGATTGGGCCAAGGCTTATGATGAGTTACAAAAGCTTAACTCTATGCTTTCTGGCATGAATTTTACTGTGAATTGCTTACCTACTGCAGTCATACAAACAAATGACTCTTAAAGGCATATTTTTTATTTTGCTTCTGTGAACACAACATACAACTATTATACAACATCCAAGCATAAAATCACAGTGAATAACTCTGCCTTTGTCTCTCACATATAAACATGTGCACTACATTAGGTTCTTAGCAGGTTTAGCTGTATATACATGTAGGTTATATTAGCTACCTAGGACAGGTTCTAGCTGGCCAGCTACACATATCTCATACCTGAGCGATTGCTGTGGAAGTTAAAAATCACTGTACTAGTCGCTGTTACTGCAGTAATAGCAGCAATATTCCTGGTCCAGTGGTGATCAGCATTCCTTCTGCAAAGTAACCACAGAGGGTTGTTTGTTCAGCACTGCCACCATTAACAGAAGTGATCTCAAAGACAGGGTGAAAGAGGACTGTTGTAGTATATGTAGTGATGTGTTTATATGTATGTGCACATATATATATATATATATATATATATATATATATATATATATATATATATATATGTATATATTAGGGCTGTGCAAATTAACTTTTAATTAATAGATTAATCTTTAATTTTTTTGATCGATCAAAATATTTTTGATCGATTACAATTATTTTGATTGGTACTCACCTCTCCGCCGGCTTCTGGGCCTTCAGGGAGTTCCTTCGGAGATCCAGTAACGTCACGGACACCGGCGGGGCTTGCCGTGTCCATCTGAAGGGCTCCTTAGCTGTGCCTTCATATCTGCATGGTGGCGGGACCTTACTATCTGCCACACGCAAGGGCTGTTACACTTCCCTCTATCACTTCCCTCTATCACCTTGGGATTCTACAACCATCCACTGGGAGTTGTGATAGTTCCCTTCACGGGACATCTACATGCCGACGGACTGATGTTAACCTCTCCTCATCTGGATTCAGCAGTGGCATCGTTGTACACATTTTTATACCAGTATCATACTTGGCTACATGTTTTTATGACTGCTTTTGGTACCGTTTGGTATTACTCGCACCATTTTTACAGTTTATGTAGCTACATCGATTTTATCTCCAGTGCAATATTTATTTTGTTATCTACTTGAAGATTATAAAAGTTTTAATGCTATTCCCAACGAGTGCTGCCTTTGTGTGTGTTTTTTGTATCCAGCTATCCATTTCCCCAGTGGTTGGTAGCTGCACTGGGAATCAGCCTGCAAGGAGATCAGCTAAAAGTAGTTGGATCTGTATGTGTGTTATAATTAATCGAAATTAGTCGATTAATCGATTAAAATAAAAAACGATTAATCAAACACAAAAAATTTGATCAGTAACAGCCCTAGTATATGTATATATATATATATATATATATATATATATATATATATATATATATATATGTATATATATATATTATACTGTATTATGTGAGTAAAAGATTGAACAGGCCAAATCTTAGTAACCTGTAATTGCATTACACATCAAAAGATACTTCCATTGTCCATTATCAAATGGACAAAGAGAAGGATATAGGAAGTCCTTTTTGCACATCAGACCTGTAATTCACATTAAGAGACGCTTGCCTATTGTCAAATAGCCAACTGGACAGGATGAGCTCTTGCTTACATATTAAACCATTTCTTAGGCCACAGGTAATATAGTTACTTATTAAAAGAGAGCTAATTGGTATACAAGGATGGATCCCTAAAGTTGGGAAGAGGTCCCTCCTCAACCCTTCTTGTTCAATTCCTTTTTTATTTACTTTTCATGTTGGGATTGTGAGTATTCATCAATCATTATTGGGAAACATCCTTCCACCATTTCTTTTTTGTTCTTTGTTATCACACTGGGTGTAAAACCCGCTACTTGGTGGAGAATGATTTCCTAGTCATAAGGTTATACCAAAGTAAATATTGTATTTAAATTTATTGTTTGACTCTATATAATGATCTTTTTTAAGTGGTATTGACATCTAACGGTTAGACAGAAAATCCCCTTTTCCCCTCTTTTTTCCTTTCCTTCCCCCTCTCCTCCTTTCCTTTCCCATTCTCTTACTCCTCTTTATATTATGTCACAATTTTCGGGCCCCGATTGGGAAAAATTCCTAGATTCCATCCAGAACTCCTGTACCTCACAAGTCAAAATTGAGGTGGGATTGGATACTTTCTTTTTTAAACTCAAGAGGCTAATGGAAAAGAAATCCAACTTGGGGTGGCATATTAGATTCTTTGACCGATATCTAAGAGAACATATTAACCCCCAGGGGCTTAGAGTGCAAATTTTTCCAACTTTTGAAGTAACAGAGCAAACACTCAAGGAGAGATGGGAAGCCAATTTAAATCAATGTTCGGCCAGCATGATGGTGATCCTGCGGGATAAACACCTTGTGGACCTGGCAGCTCTCGACAAAGAAATTGAGGAATTTCGCACCTCAGGCAACCATCTCTCATCAAGTGCTGACTTCAAAAAGAAGGAATCAGAATTGGTACAATATCTAGAAAAATATAATAAAACTGTAATTATGAGAAAAGATCAAAAATTCTATAAAGATCAATCAGCTTTCCTGGGTGGATATGCGTACAAATGGTCAAAAAAACCATTTAATAAAGGTAATAAACGAAATAATTATCAAAATAATACAACATATAAATCTGACTCTGATGCTTCTGTCTCTTCATCCTCTATCTCTTCCCAGAGAACGACAACTAAGACACCACGAGGTCCGTCAGGGAGAGGACGTCCACTGAAATGCGGTAATGGTGGTGGGCAGAATACACAGGGGGGGGTAACCAAAAAACATATTACCTCACCTCAGCTACAGAAAAATCAGCCTACTGTTAGGCAAGGACAGATGCTAGCCACACTTGGTGACCCGGTGGTGGGTAGCACACCTCTCCCAATGTTTACTAAGGATA
Source organism: Rana kukunoris (assembly GCA_029574335.1). Classification (NCBI taxonomy): domain Eukaryota; kingdom Metazoa; phylum Chordata; class Amphibia; order Anura; family Ranidae; genus Rana; species Rana kukunoris. The sequence continues at coordinate 66,603,057 of CM056054.1, forward strand.
ATGAATGCAGCAATCAGAAAGAACTAGGTGCAACTCCAAAAATTAGGAACATCTCCACTAACCCCGGTCCGACCCCTTTAGGGCAATGCCCAATACCCTCAACCCCCGTTCCTCAGATGAAAATGGGAAAAATGGACCCGTTTGTGGTCAAACAACTACAACTGAGCCAGGATTAGATGTAATTAATATATCCTCGCATATATTATCCCCGGATGAAATTGAGATCTTAAGATTAGGACTAAGTTTCTGCCCATCTCAAAAAATGGATAAGTTTACATTAACCAAGGATTTACATTTATTTGCAAGAAACCTGACCTACAAATATATTTTTGATACGGAAAAGGGACGAGCCCAAAGTAGGGAGGAAGAACTATATAAGGACTTTAAGGTACAAGACTTTAGGGCACTTAAAATTCTTATTCAGCTGTTGGATGAAAACGAAGGATCAGAAGAATATGTTGACCCATTAGATGAAAATGGAGACTCCGAGAATGAGGAAGCTCCAGAACCATGCAAATTCAAACCCAAATCTCAGAAGTTCCCAAATCTCCAAACCTCACCAGCAGTTTGGGCCTTCCTAAAACATACAAAAAAACAAATTGAGCATCTCACCCTCCCTTTGGAAAAAGAGAAAAATCTATCCTGGGGCCAACATCAAGCATTAACCCTCTTGATGGCCAACAGGGATCTAATTATAAAACCCTCGGACAAAGGAGGTAATGTTGTGGTGATGGATAAAGCACAATACGTAAGAATGTGTGAAAGAATATTAAGCAATGGTGATTGGTATAAAGTTATACCTGAGGAAGATGTTCCCAAGGCGAGGTCCCAATACCTGTCAATTATCACTGATGCATATCAAGGAAATCTCATTGATAAAGATTTACGGGAATACCTAGAGATAAAATGGCCCATAACTCCAACTTTTTACGCACTACCCAAAGTGCACAAAAACATAGAAGATCCCCCAGGCCGCCCAATAATATCAGGGATTGGAAGTCATACCGAAACAGCTAGCAAATATATCGATATCCAACTAAGACCTCATGTCATGGGCCTACCCTCCTTCCTTAAGGACACTCTTGAACTGCTAAAAGTTATTGAGGGGATGGTTGTGCCACCAGGTGCAATCCTGGCAGCCATAGATATAGAGGCACTATACTCCAGTATTCCCCACACAAAGGGTGTAGAAGTGATCTCAGCCTTTCTAAGAGAGCAAGATCACAATAATTGGAAACTCTGCCAATTTGTGACGACCCTATTGGAACATGTTTTAAATAATAACATGTTTCTTTTCAATGGCGCCACTTACCTCCAGGTACAGGGGGTTGCGATGGGGACTTCGTGTGCCCCATCGTATGCCAACCTGTACCTGGGGGGGTGGGAGAGGACCATCTTTTCAGATGATGCCGCCATGATATACCTCCGCCACATTCTTTTGTGGCGGAGGTACATCGATGATGTGCTGGTCATCTGGACGGGTTCCGCAGATTTACTGTCTAAATTTATGCAGTACCTATCCACCAATGACTTTAATTTGAAATTTACCATTCAGTCAGATACCAATAGTATTCCATTTCTTGATTTGAGACTATTTATAAGTAACGATGGTACGGTCTACAGCAACCTGTATAGGAAGGAGACAGCCGGCAACACGATCTTACATTATTCTAGTTCTCATCCACGGCCTCTGATACGAAGCATTCCCTATAGCCAATATCTCAGAATAAGACGTAATTGTACAAAAGAGGAAGATTTTGAGCGAGAAGCATATGCTCTTTATGAGCGCCTCCTAAAAAGAGGCTATAGCAAGAAAGTGTTGAAGAGGGCCTATGCGAAAACCAAACTAAGCACACGTGAAACACTATTATTCAGTAATAAGAAAAAAGAGAAAAAAGAATCTAGTTCCACCACTAAATTAGTTACAACCTTTAGTACCAATCAGGAAGTTTTCCGTAGGATAATTAATAACAACTGGCATTTTCTTGCGGAGGACCCTGTGCTTTCGAAATATGTCTCTGGAAGGCCACAAATTGTCTACAGAAAATCTAGATCGATTAAAGATAACTTGATACACAGCCATTTCACCCCTGAACCAACAAACATAGAAGCCTCGGGTGGGTTTGGAACCTACAGATGTGGGAACTGTAAATACTGCCCCTGGATTCAGGAGGGTGATAGATGTCCATTACCAAGAGGAGGCTTTCTGAAGTCCAAAACCTTTGCGGATTGCACCACCATCGGCATTGTTTATCTGGCTAGTTGCCGATGTGGTGCTTTCTACATCGGTAAAACCAAACGCCCCTTCGCTAGAAGAATCCAGGATCACCTATATTACTTGGATGCTGGCCTTCTATATACTCCAATCTGTAACCACATAGGACTACACCATAGCTATGATCCTTTGTTTCTTTCTTTTTTTGCATTGGAGGTAATCTCCGTGCCAGAAAGGGGCGGTGACTTTGACAAAAAAATCCTACAACGCGAAGCACGCTGGATTTTCAATCAGAGAGCAACCTACCCCCCTGGCCTTAATACCTCATTATCATACCGGTCATTTCTCTAAAAATGAAAATGGGATATTAATGTTTCTATGTTAAAGGGCCATAACTTTTTGGTTCCTCTCTCGAGGCTGTATGGGATAACTGTGGTGGACCCTTAAACCACTATCAGTCCCATACATCCTTGAAAGAATAGCTGTTGTATAATATACAATATATGTATTCATTATATTTGTTTTTTGTTTGTTGTTTTTTATTCTTGAATTCTGACCTATCTATCTAACTGCTTATAATGTCTGTCTACTTCGTTAGCTAAACCTGAATCCACTGATCAGAAATACCGCATTAAACATGTATCGCACACTACGGTGATGTATATACAATCTATTTATAAAAAGATATTAATGTTCTGTTATTATCCTAGTTTGATGTATGTGACGAGCGCCTCACTGGTTCCTGCTGACTTGGACTAATACCTGAGCGGGATCTGTCTTATGTGGTTGATTGTGCGTCTCAAGGGAAGGCTAACCTGATTTTCAGGGAATGGCCCTCCCTTCCCTCCGTCTTTTTCTAAACGGAGGGAATGCGCCGCCTACCTGCCTTGGATTGGCCATCTGCCAATAGGTGCTGGCCACTCGCGGGGACGTACAGCGTCTTTGTTTGCGCTTCACGCCCGCTCGACTGTCCTCACTTCCGGGTCTGCGCGCGCATCTGTTGGGACGCACGGACCGGAAGTGATGTCAGAGGTCACTAGTGACCTTTCACTTCCGGTGAGGGTGAGCATTTAAAAAGTGGCGCTGACAATCCTCACGTCAGACGCCGCTCTGGATGCACGAGGTATACCACCATCCATCGGAACTTGGGTCACATTGCGACCAAAGGACTTTACCCGTCTCATGACTCCTATCACTACCACCTGCTAAAAGAAGGTAATAACTCCTATATTCGTTACTATCTATGCAAACATTCAGCTTACAACAAACCTTATTTCTTTACTGGTGCATCTAAAATGATACATCTTTGCCTGCTAGGTAATGTTGATATTTCATTGTTACCATTATCATGGATAAACTGTTTCACCTGCTTCTCTTTGGAATAATAACAACCAAGAGACAGCTTATAGCATTTACTAAAAATAATATTATCACATTATTGTTTGGAACACCACCTAGCGGCAAAATAGGGTATAGCTGTTAGACTTTTTTCCCCTGGCATTATATCCTTACTATGGGGTATTATGACCATCATGAAATCTATTAATTTCATAAATTATACTGTATGCTAATTTGTTAAGACTTCAGTTTCCCTTCAGTTAATTAATAAATATATTAATATTTTATTTATATTTTTTTTGATATACAATTAATAACAATATATGATTTGATAAAAATTAAATTAAATGCTTGTGCTAGCACTTGATATAAAATTAAATAACATGAATCAAGAACATTCTATCATGAACCTAGGACATTTTCTTTTATATATCCATTTCTGATCATTTTCAGAATTCAAGTTTGGGAGTGGTACAAAACCTCAACACCCTATCACCCACATTGCATGACCAGGTGGATCTGGCTTCCACAGGTTCTTTTTCCGCCTTTTGGGTTTGGTCTTATGCTGCAGGGATGAGAGGGGCGGCGCGATTTTTTGTCTAGTCACATTAACTTACAAACAGGATTGGTAAGCACACGTCTTTATTTATACTGTATGATGTTCATTTATCATTGAGTATTAACTATTGGTGAAATGTTGATACTTTATATGAAAAATTCTATACAAATTTGTTATATTTGCTGTTTTTCTCTAATGGCATTTATTATTATATACAGACGACTATCTTTCAGAAGAGACCAAGGTGCAAAGCCCTGAAGAAGCATATAAATGCGAAACTAGTTGGCAATAGCGTATCAAACCTCGTTTGTGCCTTGTTTGTAAATACTGTGGTCGTCTATTCACCTTGTTCTATCTGTATATATAACTTTGTTTTTATGTAAATTAAATTTTCTAATTTTGATAATCAACATACGTGTTTTGGTGTGCCTACCTTATTACTAAGATTGATACCTCACATAAAGATCCCTAAAGTTGGGAAGAGGTCCCTCCTCAACCCTTCTTGTTCAATTCCTTTTTTATTTACTTTTCATGTTGGGATTGTGAGTATTCATCAATCATTATTGGGAAACATCCTTCCACCATTTCTTTTTTGTTAACCACTTCGTTACCGAGCCTGTTTTTCAGATTCGGTGCTTATGAGACTAAAACTGTTTTTTTTGCTAGAAAATTATTTAAAACCCCCAAACATTATATATATTTTTTTTTCTAACACCCTAGAGAATAAAATGGCGGTCATTGCAATACTTTTTCTCACACCGTATTTGCGCAGCGGTCTTACAAGCGCACTTTTTTTGGAAAAAATTCACTTTCTTGAATTAAAAAATAAGACAACAATAAATTTGGCCCAATTTTTTTATATATTTTGAAAGATAATGTTACGCCGAGTAAAATGATACCCAACATGTCACGCTTAAAAATTGCGCCCGCTCGTGGCATGGCGTCAAACTTTTACCCTTAAAAATCTCGATAGGCGACGTTTAAAAAATTCTACAGGTTGCATTTTTTGAGATGCAGAGGAGGTCTAGGGCTAGAATTATTGCTCTCGCTCTAACGATCGCGGCGATACCTCACTTGTGTGGTTTGAACACCGTTTTCATATGCGGGCGCTACTCGCGTATGCGTTTGCTTCTGCGCGCGAGCTCGTCGGGACGGGGCACTTTAAAAAAATTTTTTTTTCGTTTTCGTTTTTATTTCTATTTATTTTATAATGTTTAACACTGAAAAAAAAAAAAAAAAATAAATTATCACTTTTATTCCTATTACAAGGAATGTAAACATCCCTTGTAATAGAAAAAAGCATGACAGGTCCTCTTATATATGAGATCTGGGGTCAAAAAGACCTCAGATCTCATATTCAGGCTTAAATGCAAAAAAAAAAAAAAAAAAAAAAAAAAAAAAAAAGTCAAAATGTAAACAAATTAAATGTCTCTTTAAGAGGCTGGGCGGAAATGACGTTTTGACGTCACTTCCGCCCAGCAGAGGTATGGGGACGGCTGAGGGACATTTTTTCCCTCAGTCGCATCCCCGGACAGCCAGCAACAGGACCCGATCGCCTCCGCCGCTACCGACGGCTACGGTAAGCGGCGGAAGGCGCGGGAGAGCGGCGGGAGGGGGGGGGCACCCTCTCCCGCCGCCGGTAACGGCGATCTCGCGGCGAATCCGCCGCGATGACCGCCGTTATCGTAAACAGGACCGCCCCACGAAGAGATGGATATCTCGGTTGTGGCAGCAGCTGCTGCCGTTACCGAGATATCCATCTTCAAAAAGATGACGTCTTTGGACGTGGGGCGGAAATGAAGTGGTTAAGGATGTATACGGGTTGGCTCCCTCATACTAATTGGTGACTCCTGCTGGGAGTAACAATTACCTGTCACTCTGCAAGACAGGAAGTGGTTCCTGTCTTTCAGATCAAAGACGGCCAATCAAATTGTCAGCTATTCAGTGAAAAGGATATTTATTCTGTTAGTCAATTTTGACATTCAGGTCATCTTGTCAGAGAGAAGGTACTCCTGTATTCTCTCTGTATGAGTATGGGGGCGCAGGTAGAAATCTGAATTGCTCTGCTGGATTTTTGTATCATCTATGGACTTTGGACTTTATTCTGTATTAAAGTCGTTGAATTAAAATTGCGTTCTCTGGAGGACCTGGTGTTTTGCTGCGAGAAAAATCTACTAACATCATACTAGACACTATACGATAGACAATACACGCTAAAATATCTGAAGACTACATTGATATGAAGGATGAAGTCTATTATACTAAATATCTAAAGACTACATTGGTGCCGTGACCCGGATGATATTTAGATATTTAGTATAATAGACTTCATCCGGGTCACGGCACCACTGTAGTCTTCAGATATTTTAGCGTGTATTGTCTATCGTATAGTGTCTAGTATGATGTTAGTAGATTGTTCTCGCAGCAAAACACCAGGTCCTCCAGAGAACGCAATTTTAATTCAACGACTTCAATACAGAATAAAGTCCAAAGTCCATAGATGATACAAAAATCCAGCAGAGCAATTCAGATTTCTACCTGCGCCCCCATACTCATACAGAGAGAATACAGGAGTACCTTCTCTCTGACAAGATGACCTGAATGTCAAAATTGACTAAATATCCTTTTCACTGAATAGCTGACAATTTGATTGGCCGTCTTTGATCTGAAAGACAGGAACCACTTACTGTCTTGCAGAGTGTCAGGTAATTGTTACTCCCAGCAGGAGTCACCAATTAGTATGAGGGAGCCAACCCGTATACATCCTTGTATACCAATTAGCTCTCTTTTAATAAGTAATTATATTACCTGTGGCCTAAGAAATGGTTTGATATGTAAGCAAGAGCTCATCCTGTCCAGTTGGCTATTTGACAATAGGCAAGCGTCTCTTAATGTGAATTACAGGTCTGATGTGCAAAAAGGACTTCCTATATCCTTCTCTTTGTCCATTTGATAATGGACAATGGAAGTATCTTTTGATGTGTAATGCAATTACAGGTTACTAAGATTTGGCCTGTTCAATCTTTTACTCACATAATACAGTATAATATATATATATATACATATACATATATATATATATATATATATATAAATATATATACATATATACAGAGCTTTTTTTCTCAAAAAATAGGTGCAGGAACTCAACCATGACCCCATTCAAATTTCACAAACAGTAGAAGGGTCTTAAAGGGGCATTAAATACCAGGATTGCATTACATACAGAGTGTAGAGTTCAGGGGGTTACACACAGAGTGCAGAGCTGTCACTTGTAAACACAGAAACCGGACTTCTGTGTTTACAAGTGATTATGGTGAGTAGACACCAAAGGGTCTGAGACAGAGGTGGTGGAACTGAGTTCCCCCAAGTTCCCCCTGAAAAAAAGCCCTGTATATATATATATATATATATATATATATATATATATATATATATATATATATAATATATATGTGCACATACATATAAACACATACTGCAACAACACATACACATACTACAACAACAAGGACCTGGTGGATGGAGAGTGTGATGAGTCTGAAGCATTATGGGTGGAACTGCATACAGATGTGCGTAGTTCAAAGTTAATCATTGGAGTTTGTTATAGACCACCCAATGTTAATAAGGAGGTGGACACTCAGCTCTTTGCACAGATAGAAAGGGTTGGGATGGTGATAATAATGGGGGATTTTAAATACCCAGAAATTGACTGGAGTAATGGCACTGCTGGGACTGTTAAAGAGCAGAAATGTATAAACCTATTTGGCCTCCACGTACACACGATCGGTCAAAACCGATGAAAACGGACTGAAGGTCCGTTTTCATCGGTCCAAACCGATCGTGTGTGGGCCCCATCGGTCAGTTATCCTTCGGTCAAAAAAAGAGAACTTGCTTTAAAATGTAACCAATGGACGCCTAACCGATAGGTCAAAACAAAAATCGTTAGATTGCGGCAGGGGCGGGGGGATGTTTTAACTCAGTTCACCACCTATCAGTGAGAATCGGCACTACTTCTGTGTGGCTGGGATTCGGGATCTTGGGCAGCTTATCTTGGCTGTTTGGGGCCCTGCATTCTGGCCACCTGGTAATCGGAACTTTTGTGCTTTCTGTGCCATATGGCTATTTTATTTTTTTCCAGTGGGTAGATGGCTGATACGGTTAAAATACTGTCATGGAATGTTCGGGGGCTAAATAACAAGTTTAACCACTTCCCGTCCGGCCAATAGCCGATTTACGGCCGGGAAGTGGTTATGAAATCGTGACTGGACGTTCTCAAACGTCTAGCACGATTTCATGCCGCGCGTGCCCGTGCGGGCGCGCAGCGCGGCGATCGGTGATGCGGGGTGTCAGTCTGACACCCTGCACCTCCGATCTCGGTAACGAGTCTCCGGCGGAGCCTCGTTACCATGTGATCAGCCGTGTCCAATCACGGCTGATCACGATGTAAACAGGAAGAACCGCCGACGGCTCTTCCTCACTCGCGTCTAACAGACGCGAGTACAGGAGAGCCGATCAGCGGCTCTCCTGACAGGGGGGGTTCGCGCTGATTGTTTATCAGCGCAGCCCCCCCTCGGATCGCCACACGGACCACCAGGGAGTGCCCACACTAGACCACCAGGGAACTTAAAAAAAAAAGGGGAAAAAAAGGGCAAAAAAAAGGAAAAAAAAAAAAGTCAGCAAGAAAAAAAAAGGGGCAGTAAAAAAAAATGATGCCAATCAGTGCCCACACATGGGCACTGATTGGCAACATTGATCCATCAGTGCCACCCCTCAGTGATCATCAGTGCCACCCCAGTGTCTGTCAGTGCCACCCCACAGTGCCAATCCATGCCCTGTGCCACCTATCAGTGCCCACCTGTGCCACCTATCAGTGCCCACCTGTGCCACCTATCAGTGCCCACCTGTGCCACCTATGAGTGCCCACCTGTGCCGCCTATGAGTGCCCATCTGTGCTGCCTATGAGTGCCCAGTGCTGCCTATGAGTGCCCATCAGTGCCGCCCATGAGTGCCCATCAGTGCCGCCCATGAGTGCCCATCAGTGCCCCATACCAGCGCCGCCTATCAGTGCCCATCAGTGCTACCTAATCGGTGCCCATCAGAACTACCTCATCGGTGCCCATCAGTGCCACCTCATCGGTGCCCATCAGTGCCACCATATCAGTGCCCGTAATTGAAGGAGAAAACATACTCATTTACAAAAAAATTAACAGAAAAAAATAAAAACTTTATTTTTTTTTCAAAATCTTCGCTCTATTTTTAGTTGTTGCGCAAAAAAAAAAATCGCAGAGGTGATCAAATACCACCAAAATAAAGCTCTATTTGTGGGGAAAAAAGGACGCCAATTTTGTTTGGGTGCAGTGTAGCATGACCGCGCAATTGTCATTCAAATTGCGACAGTGCTGAAAGCTGAAAATTGGCTTGGGCGGGAAGGTGCGTAAGTGCCTGGTATGGAAGTGGTTAAAAGGGCTTCTGTATTCCAAATGCTTAAACAATGTAAGCCGCATATCGCCTTCCTCCAGGAAACACATCTGGACGGCAGCAGGGTCCTGGCTCTGCGTAGGGCCTGGGTTCAAAAATCATTCCACGCTACATACTCCACCTTTGCAAGGGGAGTGTCTATCCTGATTTGTAAGGCCCTGCCGTGTACTATACACCAGGTGTTTTCGGATCCGGAGGGGCGGTATGTGGCGATTTTACTAGATATCTTCCAATATAAGATGTTGTTGGTGAATGTATATTTACCCCCACCTGTTGATGTTCAAGTACTATATGACTTAATTGCTCGGTTGGCCCCTTTTGCTCATGTGACCCTGGTGGTAATGGGTGATTTCAACGGCATTTTGGATGCGTTGGACTCGTCCAATTCTGGGAGGCGGGGCTCGACGGAGCTACTCTCCTGGGTGTCTGTGACTGGGCTAACGGAGCTGTGGCGAGCTAGGAACCCATCTCGCAGAGCTTACTCCCATGTTTCTACGGTTCACAGATCCTCAGCACGGATAGATCTAAGATTTGGCAACTTGGCCTTACTACCTTTGGTGCGGGGGGTTGACTATTTGGCTGGGGGTGTGTCTGACCACTGTCCCTTGTCCCTTGTTCTCGGCCTGGCTGCTGGGAGGGGGAGGGGGGGTTGGCGGCTGTCCCCTGGCTGGTTACAGAACTATCAGGTAGTGGAACAATTGAAGGGGACGATTGCTACCTACTGGCCTGCGAACCTGGATACCGCAGACCCGTCAGTGGTGTGGGACTCTTTTAAAGCTGTGACGAGGGGTGAATGTATTTCGGCTATAAAGGCTGAGAGGGTGACACATAATGCTGAAATTCATAGATTGCAGGAGGTTGAGCAGGACTGTGCAGAGTGCCATGCCAATGACCCTTCGGATGCTTCCTATGCGTCCTTGATGGAGGCTCGGCGTTCCCTCTCCTTACACTTCTCTGACCTGGCCCACACAGAGGTGAAGCATAGGGCTGAATCTATCTTCTCGGAGGGGGACAAAAACGGGAAATTATTAGCGAGGCTGGTAGCGGTAGATGGGCAGATAACGAATATTCCAGTCATTAAGAACAAGGATGGGAACCTAGTTAGTGAGCCCTCTGTGTTTCTGGCAGTCTTCCAGGACTATTTTTCTGAACTTTACACCCCAATCCCGAGTTACGATACGGACGGGTTGGACGCTCTCCTGGGGGGCTTGGCCCTCCCGGAGTTGTCTGATGGCGACAGGACATCCTTGGATGCGCCTATCACTAACAAAGAGATAGTGGCAGCCATGTATGCCTTCCCCCAACACAAGGCGCCAGGACCGGACGGTTTCCCTGCAGATTTTTATAGATGCTTTGCTGAAGAGTTAGCCCCTAGGCTAAATGCCCTTCGCTCACTGTCTAGAGGTGGGTGGTCTCCCTGCCTCTATGCTGGATGCTTACATGGTGCTGCTGCCTAAGCCTGGCAAGGACCCTCTGGACTGCTCGGCTTACAGGCCTATTGCCCTTTTAAATGCAGATTTAAAAATGTTGACGAAGATCCTGGCGGGCAGGCTTGTCAGGGTGATCCCATCTCTGGTAAACATTGATCAGACTGGGTTCATGCCCGGGAAGTCCACGGATACTAATCTGAGGAGATTGTTCACACACCTACAACTCCCTGGGCCGGACGGGGGCACTAGAATCCTAGTGTCAATAGAAATGGAAAAGGCTTTTCTTGTGAAAAAAAAAGAAATGGAAAAGGCTTTCGATTCTATAGACTGGGGGTATGTGCATCGTGTACTTGAAAGGATGGGGTTTGGACCGGTCTTTCGGCGGTGGATAACGTTACTCTACAGTGCTCCTAGGGCAACGGTTAGGTTGGGCAAGACGGTGTCTCCCTTTTTTCCGGTGGGTCGGGGTACTAGGCAGGGGTGCCCGCTGTCCCCTTTTCTTTTTGCCCTCACGATGGGACCCCTGGCGGTGGCTCTTAGGCAATCTAATGAGGTCCGGGCTACCAGAGTAGGCAGTATAAAAGAATGTCTGGCATTATATGCCGACGACATGCTATTGTTTCTTGAGTACCCTGGTTCCTCGCTCCGAGCGGCCCTGAAGATCTTGAATGATTTTACTGTTTTTTTCTGGTTTAAAGGTGAACTGGGGTAAGTCATCCATATTGCCCTTGGATGAAGGAGCCAGGGGGGGCGGACTCAGGCTTGCCTCTGCAATGGGTCTCCTCCTTTACCTACCTGGGGGTCAGGGTCACAGCAAGGAGTGCTGACTAATTGACACTCAATCTGGTGCCCCTATTATCCTTTTTTAAACAGAAGGCTCAGGTGTGGCAGAAGCTTCCACTCTCACTTATGGGAAGCATAAGTTTGTTGAAAATGAAAATCCTTCCGGTAATTTTGTACTTTTTAAGACAAGCCCCGGTTAGAGTCCCTTAATCCTTTTTTAGACAGCTGGATAGTATTACCAGTTCTTTTCTTTGGGCCCCCAAAATGCCTCGTATAGGACTCAAGGTGCTCCAAGAACCCTGGGGTCAGGGGGGCTAGCCCTGCCTGACTGGAGGAAATATTACCTTGCGGGTCAACTTGTTTTTGTTCGCAGGTGGCTGACCTCTGATGAGGGGGATTCTGCCACGGTGCTGGAGGCGGCTCACCTGGGGTCTTACAAGACTCTTCGGTTGGCTGTACATAGGGGGGTGGGATCTGACCTGCCGCTGACGTCGGCCATGTGGTCGACGATCAGAGCGTGGGACGAGGCAGTGGGTTTAGCATGCCCTTCCTATCTGGGTTTCTCGCCACAGACTCCGCTGTGGGGTAATCCCAGGCTGTCTCACTTTTATTCCTTTCCGGACCCGATGGTGTGGGTGGCACGGGATGTCAAGCTTCTTAAAGACATTACTAGTTTTGGGGCACTACTCACCTTTGATCAGCTTAAGGTTAAATTCGACCTTCCTAACTCCTATTTCTTTAGGTTCATCCAACTCAGACATGCTTTCCAGGCGCAGCTTCGAGAGAGGACGATTGAGTCTTTTCAGTCGACTCTTGAGGACATGCTCATGGTAGAGGACCTTCCTAAAACTTTGTCTGTAACGTATAAAGAAATGTTCAAGAAACGGCCGACGGCTTTGGTTAAATGCAGGGAGAGGTGGGAGAGGGAGGTCCCTGGTATAGATAGTGAGGACTGGGATGACATGTGGGATTGTCCCTTTCAGCACTTGGTCTCGGCAAGAGACAGATTGATACACTTAACATTTTTACATACATTTTTTTTACATAAAATCTACTATACTCCGGCGAGGCTCACTGTTTTGTATCCGTCGGTTATCTCGGAATGCTGGAGGTGCTCCTTTTCACCGGCGGATGCAAAGCATATTTTTTGGGATTGCCCGCAGATTACGTTTTTTTGGGAAGGGGTGGTTTCATGTCTGGGTGATATGCTACAAGTGCCTGTCCCCCTGTCGGTACAAGTGTGTCTTCTGGGCCTGGTGGAGGAGGTGGTTCCTTCCAGGGCCCTCAGAACATTGCTGAACATACTACTATTTTATGGGAGGAAGGCCATTCTGCTCAAATGGAGGTCGCCTGCCCCGCCGGGTCTGACCCTTTGGAAGGGCCTGATAAATTCTATGATGCCATTCTACAAGGCAACCTACCTCTCAAGTTTGATAAAGTCTGGAGGGCCTGGTACAATTCTGATGCTACTGCGGGCTAGACTGGGGGACTGGGGGGTGGGCTAGGATATATGGATTGCTAAGAATACATATCCGAATGGTGGGCCTATACTGGGTGTAGCGGAAGGGGGGTTTGTTGGCTCATATGGTGTTGGTTCCCTGGGTTTTGGGAGGGGGAAGAACTGCTGGGGATTGGTCTTGCTACGGCATTGGAGGTTTAATCTGATCATCCCGATCTGATTCAGCTGACATGTGTGTTTGATTCTCACTCCTTTTCCTGTGTAATGATACTGCTGCTTGGGGTGGTGGACTGAGTTTTTTCTGGGTGGTGTTGGGGGAGGGGGGGTGGGGTAAGAGTATGTTGTTAGTCAGTATTCTATGTTAGATAGTTGCTGGCAATTGGACCATGTTGGTCGCGGGTGACATGGAGTGTGCCGTGTATCACCCTTAGTTGTTTGTTCTCAATGTTTGTCTGTCTTCTCACAAAATGTTCAATAAACAGAATTTTTCAAAAAAAACAAACGATCGTTAGTATGCAAAAGCATCGGTTTAAAAGCCGCGCATGCTCAGAATCAAGTCGACGCATGCTTTGCATGCTTCGGACTGTTCTCATCGGATGGACTGTTCGTGTGTACGCGGCCTAAGAGAGATAAACACAGAACAGAAATAGGAGTTCTTCAAAAAGACTGTTTGTGAACTCACTGCAAAGTATATTCCCATAGGCAATACGTTAAAAAGGCTAAAAATAAAACCGTGACTCACGGCCAAAGTAAAAAAAAGCTACAAACTATAAAAAAAAAAAATAGTTTACAAAAAATATAAAAATGAAGGAACACTAGTGTCATTTAAATATTACAAAGAATATAACAGAATATGTAAAAAGGATGCAAAAATTCAAAATGAACACCAGATTGCAAAAGATAGTAGGACAAACCCCCAAAAATTCTTTAATTCTTAAAATATATTAATAGTAAAAAGGTCAAGTCTGAGCATGTAGGCCCCTTACAAAATAATCTAAAGTGGGTGACTGAGGACATAGAGAAGGCTAATTTATTAAATACTTTCTTCAGCTCTGTGTATACAAAGGAGCATCAGGCAGTTCATGTCCATAATGGGGGTGGTAGTGACACAAATCCACAATGGCTCAAAAGTGATATGGTCCGGAAATATTTAGACAGAATAAAGGTGGATAAAGCACCTGGACCATATGGCATCCACCCACGGATCCTAAAAGAATTGAGCTCTGTAATTTCAAAGCCATTGTATCTAATTTTTAGGGACTCATTAATGACAGGAATAGCACCACTGGATTGGTGCAGGGCCAAGGTGGTGCCTACATTTAAAAAGGGAACAAAGTCTTTACCAAGTAACTATAGACCTGTTAGTTTAACTTCTATAGTTGGGAAGATACCGGAGAGATTAATAAAAGACTACATACAGTGGGGGACCATGATATTGTGTCAATCTCGCTCCCTTTTTCGGCGAGATTAACCACCTACGAACCCTATCGCGGGAGCCAGAGCCAAGCCGGCTCGCCGCGATGGGGAAAAAGCAGTCATAGAAGCGACGGGGATCCAACTTGGATTCCTGCCAATTCTAGCCGTGGCGTTTGGTATGAATCATGAGGAGGAACTCCACGCAAAATGTTAAATAAAAAAAGGCATGGGTTCCCCCCCAGGGGCATACCAGGCCCTTAGGTCTGGTATGGGTTGTAAGGAGAACCCCCCTATGCCGAAAAAACGGCGTAGGGGTCCCCCCACAATCCATACCAGACCACATCCTATGGGATAGGAGTGGCCAAAGGGGAGAGGAGTGGGTCTTGCTAGTGGGGGTGGCCTATGGTCCAGGCAACTCTGCACATGCCCAGGTGTGTATAAATATTCAAAGGTTTCATTACGAGGGAGCAACTACAGACCACCAAGGCTCTGAGGAAAGGGGCACGCATCCAAAACGCGTCAGCCATACTATCGGTCAGATACGACTTGATCCGTGTTGTCAACGTGTTCTTCTGGCGTTGCTGTGTACCAGCTGTATTGTTTGTTAAAGCATGTGTTTAAACTCATTTTGTGAGTATAACCATTGAATTTAATACATTTACAAAAAAACTTTTATTCGGTATCACACAAGGTCGGTGCGTCCTCCTTTCTTTTCTCTCTGGTATAGGACACCCCCCCCCCCCCCCTGCCAGGCCTCCTTAAAGGAGAATTATACAAAAAAAATGATTAGTAAAACCCACAAGTGATTTTTTTTTCACTACTAATAATATTCCTTCATACTGTTTTTTTATATTCACCAATGCAGAAATGTAGAAACTGGATGAAACACTTATTGAAAGATAAATAGTGTATTTTATATACAACTATATAGATCAGACTAAAATGTGGGACAAATGAGGAGAAATGAGGGACAGAGGGACTTTATTCTAAATCAGGTACAGTCCCTCGAAATCAGGACACTTGAGACCTATTGTATGTTGTATCTGTTCTGGTGACAAATCAAAATTTGTGATTCTCTTTCACTTTCAGTGATAACGAAAATTGAACATATAGAGAGGGTAAATATTCTAAAAGACACAGACAGCAAGAAAAACCTGACAGATGTACTAATCCCTTCACTCTATCCAAAACAAAAAAGGTTTTGTCTTCGGTTATACTTTGATCTTCATTCACACCTGAGCAGAGTGTATTCCTAGAGATTTTTTCTAGTGTTTTACAGGCTTTTTGCAAGTGTATATAGCGTCAGGGGTTTGTTTCCTCTGCTGGGCAAGTTAAAGCGAGTAGTTCTATAGGAAAGAAAGGCCGCGTACACACGATCGGTTAAATCGATGAGAACGATCTGATGGACCATTTTCATCGGTCCAAACCGATCATGTGTGGGCGCCATCGGTTATTTATCCATCGGTTAAAAAAAAAGCAAACTTGTTTTAAATTTAACCGATGGATACTTAACTGATAGCAAAAAAACGATCGTTTGTAGGCACGACCATAGGTTAAAAATCTGCGCATGCTCAGAATCAAGTCGACGCATACTTGGAAGCATTGAACTTAATTTTTGCCTGCACGTCGTTGTGTTTTTACGTATGGTGTGTAGGCACGACTGACCATCAGTCAGCTTCATCGGTTAACCGATGAAAACGGTCCATCAGACCGTTCTCATCGGATGGACCAATCGTGTGTACAGGGCTAAATTCTTCAGGTGTAAAAGCACATGCAAAAGAGAACATGTGGCACGTTTACAAGCGTTCCTATTAAAATCGATCTCATCAAAAAGGCCTGAATACGCTAAAAAAAAAAAACTCATGAACACTTTTGAGTGCAGGGTGACTGAGCATACAAGTGTCAACAGGGACAATTCAAAACAATGGATTTCTGGGTAGTCAGACGTACTTATGCCGCATGAACACGAACAGAATTTCCAACAAGAAAAGTTCTACAGTATGTGAGCTTTTGGTTGGAAATTCCGACCGTGTGTAGGCCCCATCAGATATTTTCTGTCAGAATTCCAGACAGCAAAAGTTTGAGAGCTGGTTCTCAAATTTTCCGTAGGGAAATGTTCTTGTCAGAAATTCTGATCGTCTGTATGCAATTCCAACACACAAAAAACACGCATGCTCGGAACCAATTAGACGCATGCTCGGCATCATTAAACTTCATGTAGCACTACCCCGAAGGAGCTGCTGGTTTGTTTTGGGCGGCATGTTACCTCTAATCCTTCGCCATCTAGGGTATCAGATGATAGCTGAGAAAAACTTCAATGTCCACACTTTAAACTTATTTTTCTTTGCTTTATTTACCCAACGTGGTAAAAGGAATAAAAGTAGTAGTTGAAGAGGTGGAAGGGTAATAGGTAGTGTTGTCCCGATACCACTTTTTTGAGACCGAGTACAAGTACCGATACCTTTTTTCAAGTACTCGCTGATACCGATTACCGATACTTTTTTTTTTACAGTGATGGAGTGGATTGTCAGTGTGTGTTTTTTTTTACATTTTTTTTTTATTTAAAAAAATATATATTTATTGCAATTTTTTTTTTTTTTTTTTTAAAGTGTATTTTTGTGCGTGAACTCGAGAGAGAGGAGCCGGACTGCAGGAGTTGGGAGTAGGCAGACCCTCCCCCCGGAGGCAATCGCCATCCTTCTCCATGCCCCTGGTGGCAATGGCGGGTGTGAGGGGGGGCCTCCCACTCACCCCACCCTACCTGCTCCTCTTGGGAGCCCAACTGGGGCCCAACGGGACCCCAATGGGGCAGAGGGACTCCCCCTATGGGGGAGTGAGGGGGCCTAGCCCACACAGCCAGCCCTGTAGGTCCTTCGCCTCTCTTTATTTTAGGAGACCGCATGGCCAAAGTGCGTGTGTTTTTAAACCAATTTCGTGTGCGTGCAAGTGTGGTGTTTTTTTGTGGGGGGGGGTGGGCGTACTAAGCACAGGCGTACCTTGCATAGCACACCCACCGGGAGCCGGGCTGAGACCACCAAACTCAATTCACATGTAGCCGAGACCGGGATCCGAACCCTTGGCTGCAGAGGTGAATGGCTTGTCAGCGCAGTGCCAATCACGTTGAGCCACCACAGCTCCCTATTTTATTTTTTAATCAGCCCTGTTGGGGGTCTTTGGAGAGATATCTCCCTTTTAAGACAGAGAAAGGGACTAAGGACACAGATTCCCCAGTCCCTTTCTATGCAGCCTCAGCTGAAATGACTGGAGAAAAGCTCCTCTCCATTCATAAACTGAAGCATCGTAATCACAGGTTACAATGCTCAGTTATGTGAATGGACAGAGTCAGTGATCATTCTGAAAAGGAGGAGTCGGATTTAGCGGCTCCTACCCCCGCTCTCCATTCTAACAGATTGAGGGGGGAGAGCGGCACGGAGCGGGGGGAGAGAAAAAGGGCACAGAGCGGAGGGAGAGGAGATGGGCACGGAGCGGGGGGAGAGAAGACAGGCACTCGGGGAATATGCTCGGTATCGGTACCAATACTAGTATCGGTATCGGGACATCCCTAGTAATAGGTAACAGGTTCAGGTGTATAACGTTTGTTCAGAAACACTCCTGCTTCCAGCAACGTAGCTCTCGTCGCCACTCTAGCCAGAGTGGGTACTGTGCACCTGGATAGGCCTCTCTCACTAACCTAGCAGCCAGGATGTCACACGGAAACGTAGCAAATTCTCTGCCACAAACCTTCCTAAAGATGGAGATATAAATTCGGTCCACAATCCTCTCAGCACAGGATTAAGCACCCGGATCTCTCTTGAATAAATTCTTGTGAACTCAGAACTGACAGGAGACCATCAATCAGCCTTTCAGTAATAGTGCGTCCTTCGATGAAGTTCAAGGCCTCTCCTGAGATACCAGCCTGCTCGGTGCTCTCCAAGACCCAAGACAGGTTCTTCATCGAGTGCTTCCTCCCTCGGGACAGACAGCATAGGACTACTCTGCAAACGTAGACCCAGTCTGACTACCAGGCCTACTTAGTAGATCACAACTCCGGACCAACGAGGTCCCAGAGCCAGGAACACTGGAACACGCATCCCCAGCCAGGAAGGCCACACACAGGGGGGTGAGACGACAGACCAGGATCGGCGACGACCCCGAACTAATGACGTCTGTCCCTTAAGTACTCCTCCTCAGCATGCACAGCGGGACAATCAACTCCCTCTGATTGGCTGCTGAAGGGGAACACCAAAAACACTTTGACCTGACTGCTGCCACCCTCGGCCTGGAGTGAGAACAACACCCCAGACAACAATAATGGTCACTCACAGTACAGCCATGGCTGGAATAAAGGCCCAAATTTAGTAAAAAATCATACAGTCTGAGTCAACTAACTCTCAGCCTAAAAGCCAAAATTCAGTTGGAAAAAAATCCACGGTTTTCTTGTTGGAATTTCCGATTAGCGCCATTAGGGTTCAGTGATGGGGAAACAAGAGAAAAACGCTGTGTGCATGACTATTTACGAGGCTTGTTTTTAAACAGCAAGCCACGCTCTGGAGGACCTGGAACTATACTGGAAATTATCCATAATTCTGGGCCTTTTTTGTACACAAGCTACATGAATCCGTGGTAAAGGTATTGATTCTTCTGTGTAAAGGATAATGACTTTCAGTGTTTTAAAAAGAGTACTCACAAAACCTGTTGGGCTGGTTACTCAACTTTATTTGTTTGATGTGAAGTAAAGGTTTATTATTTTCACAATAAAAATGCAATGTCAGTGTTTAAAACAGATTACCTTTGCTAAAAACGAATATCTTATCTTACTTATACAAGGTTCATCTATTGGAGCAGTTACTCTAACCTGCAGGGTTAAATCATTTATGCACACTGTATGCTATTGACTGCAAAAACTGCTTTACTAAAACAAGATCACAATGCACAAACATTAGGATTAGGAGATGCACAATATAACTAATATTTCTTTAAAATAGTCCTGATATGTTTAGCTGTTCACCATGAGACAAAGTAAGTGTCGGTTCACAGTGGGGCGACACGACTTCCAGCACGACTTTCAGAAGCAACTTCAACACGACTTGAGCATGAACCACAGGGCGATCTGGGGCAATTTACAACACGACTTGAAGTCCTTTTCAGGTCAGGAGACATTCCAGTGGCCAATAAAACAACAATCAGCTCTGGGAGAGGGAAGGGGAGGGAGGGGTTTGCCCGAGAAATGTATGTTATCTTGCTGGAAAGTAGCTTCAATTAAAACAGTGATCAGACTTGGTAGCGACTTCCATTGAAATCAATGGGTACAAATCACCTAGAAGTCTGATTGAAGTAGTACAGGAACCTCTTCTGAAGTCCAAGCGACATGAGTAGTGTGTATTAACACCGCTCCCATTCACTTACATTGCTTTTCTGGACAGCGCGACTTGGGACGACTTGAGACGACTTCAAGTCGGATCCCAAGTCGCCCAATGTGAACCGACTCTAAAGCTGGGCATAAACATTTAAGAATAGTCAGGCAAACTCTCACAATTCAACGCTCCGGCAATTACATTTTGGTCAGTTTCTCTAGCCACATTCCTGTTTAGGGCAGTAGACAAAAGAGCCCTACAAAGATTGTCATGACATCAGAGAAAACAACAGCAGTTGTGTAAAGCCCTGTACACACGATCGGTCCATCCGATGAGAACGGTCTGACGGATCGTTTTAATCGGTTCACCGATGAACCTGACTGTTGAACTGATGTGCCTACACACCATCGGTTCATGAACCGATCGTGTCAGAATGCGGTGATGTAAAACACGACGATGTGATGAAAAAATAACGAAGTTGAATGCTTCCAAGCATGCATGGATTTTTAACCGATGCTCGTGCGTACTAACGATCGGTTTTGACCTATCGGTTAGCCGTCCATCGGTTAAATTTTAAAGCAAGCCCTCTGTTTTTGGAACGAAGGATAACGGACCGATGGGGCCTACACACGATCGGTTTGGACCGATCAAAACTTCAGTCCGTTTTCATCGGTTTGAACCGATCGTGTGTATACAGCTTAAGCCCTCTTACATACGATAGGTTAAACAGAGGACAACGGTCTGATGGACCATTGTCATCGGTTAACCGATGAAGCTGACTGATGGTCCGTCGCGCCCACACACCATCTGTTAAATAACCGATCGTGTCAGAACGCGGTGACGTAAAACACAACGACATGCTGACAAAAATGAAGTTCCATGCTTCCAAGCATGCGTCGACTTGATTCTGAGCATGCATGGATTTTTAACCAATTTAAAGCAAGTTGGCTTTTTTTTAACCAATGGTTAAATAACCTATGGGGCCCACACACGATCGGTTTTGACCGATGAAAACGGTCCATCAGACCATTAACCTATTGTGTGTATGAGGCCTAAGGTTTTTTAAACATTTCTTTGTTTTATTTTCTAACAACAATCTCTTGGGGCTATTGGATCATTATCTGACCGAGTGTTTCCAAGGCAGGCCATAAAATATATGATACATATATTTTATGTTCAACCAGCAGGTTGAACACTATTATACACTATTGTATTCTGAAAGCGGAGAGAGTTCTTCGTTATCAGTCTCACAGCCGGCGGTACTGATCAAGCTTATAAAAATCGGTCAGGCTGGTTGTACAAAAGTTGATAAAGAGACTGGCATCTGTACAACGAGCCTAAATTTGACTTGTAGGCGGTAGCCTACTGTATATTTATTTTTTTAACAGAAAAAGTTTTTATTGGCTTTTCTAAAACAAACAACAAACATACACACAAACCAATGACAGTACAGAGATTACCGAGGTAACGGAATGATTGTACCAGAGCATATCAAAGGAAGACATAGATTATACACATATCCGGTGATACGGAAAGCTAAGGAGACACAGACAATCCCCCCCCCACAGTTATAAATATTAGTTGCCACTCGTGAGGCCACCCCCCGCGAGGGTGGGGTGGAGAACCATCAGGGCACCCCCTCCAGCATCTCCCACCCTTACCCCCCAAAAAAGGGGAGGACGAGGAGGGGAGGATCGGAGGGGGGGGCGACTCCAAGGAGGAGGTGGGGGAGGGTAGGGGGGGAAGGTGAGGGGGAAGGAGGGAGGGAGAGGGGGAAAACAGCCGCTCACCACACTGTACAGATAGGATGAGCCACAGGGGACCCGTCAGTCACTCAACTAGATGTGTCGATCCAGTTTGACCAGATCTTGTCAAATTTTGCAGGGCAGTTTCTGCTTTTATACGTCAATCTGTATAATGGGAGGACTCTATTGATTGTGCCCAACCAGAAAGACACAGTTGGGGGGTCAGTGCCCCGCCAACGGAGTAGGATTTCCCTCCTGGCGTAAAACAGGGCAAAGGTAATGCCCAGTTTGGTATATCTGTCGCATTCAATCTCACCCAGGTAGCTAAGGAGGAACAACTTCGGGTCCATCGTGAGATCCAACCCGTAGCGATCTGACAGAGTACCCGCCACCTCTTTCTAGTACGGCCCCAATTTGGGACAGGACCAAACCATATGAATGAACGACCCAGTATCCCCCGAACATCTAGTGCACAAGGAGCTCCTGGAGGGGTAGATTTTAGCCAGTCTTTGCGGGGTGTAATAGGCCCTATGTAAGAATTTTAGTTGGATGAATCGGTCTCTAGAGGCGATCATGGACGGGAGGAAAGAAGAGACGCATTCCTCCCAGATCTTCTCGTCCAGATCAGGAATGTCAGTGTTCCATTTGGCCAGGACTCCCACTGTGTCCGCGTCGTACGCCACCGTAAAGCGCAGGTAAAGGGACGAGAGGGGTTTCCCCATAACGCCCGAAATCAGGAGGCGCTCGACCGAGTCCGACTCGAGCACAACCGGATCCGGGAATTGAGCCGCAAGTGCATGCCTCAGTTGTGCATACCTGAAGTCCAGGGAGGGGGGGACCTTGTAGCGACGGGCCAGGTCTCGGAAGGACAACACCACACCGTCCGGCATAATATGCCGGAGGGTTAGGATGCCCCGCCGTGCCCAGACCACCGGGTCAGGGACCATGTCCAGGTGTGGAAGGAGAGGGTTCCACCAAAGCGGGGTGTGTGGGGACATTGTATTGGGCTTCAGCATACGCACCCTAGAGGCCCGCCACACCCGAACCACGGTAGCCATAGGACCCGTCACTGATGGGTGGGCCCTACTCCCCCGAAACACAAGGTTAGATAAAGCAGCGTAAGAGCCCAGGATAGCCGCCTCAAGGGTCACCGCTGGGTTCTAACGCGTCTGGGAAAACCACCAACGGACTGTCACCAGGACCACCGCCCAGTAGTAGGCAAGGAAGTTTGGGAGGGCCAGACCCCCCTGGGACAGGGGGAGATAGAGGAAGCGTTTGGCAACCCGGGGAGGGCTGTTCGCCCATATGAACGCCGTCACTTTGCTGTCGAGCCGTCGGAAGAAGGACTTCGGGATGATAATAGGGGTCTGGCGAAAGAAGTAGAGCAACTTGGGAAGTATCACCATTTTTATGAGGTTTCCCCGTCCGATCGGCGAGAGGGGAAGGGTACGCCAGACCGCGCAACGTCCGGACAGATGTTCTAACGTCGGGAGAACATTTTTCTCCATGTATGACCTCGGGTCGAGGCCCACTCTAACCCCCAGATATGTGAACTCGTCCACCCATCGCAGGGAGGTGTGCGAGTCGGTGCGAGCCAGCGATGGGTGGAGAGGAAGGAGCACTGACTTGTCCCAGTTAATTCTCACCCCCGAAAATGATGCAAATTTCTCAAAGTGGGACAGTGCCTCGCCAAGCGAGGCAGACGCATCCGCCAGGTACAGCAGGGCGTCGTCAGCGTAAAGTGATAATTTCTCCTCTAGGGATCCCACCTTAACCCCCCGGACCCCCGGGTCGCGTTGGATATGCGCGGCCAGGGGCTCCAGGGCCAAGGCAAATAGTGCCGGGGAAAGTGGGCAACCCTGCCTGGTCCCCCGTTCCAAGGAGAAGGGGGGCGACAGGGTGCCATTGGTGCGAATACGCGCCCTTGGGCGAGCATACAGCATTTGTATCCAGGACAAAAACCGGGGTCCAAAACCGAAGCACGACAAAACCGCCCAGAGGTAGCCCCACTCGACAGAGTCGAAGGCCTTCTCGGCGTCGAGCGAGGCCACCACGCCGGCGCCATCCGGGACCGCCACCGCGAGGTGAGTGTGTAAGCGACGAAGGTTAATGTCAGTCCCCCGACCCGGCATGAAGCCCGTCTGGTCCAGGTGGACCAGGGCCGTAATAACAGTGTTAAGCCTATTGGCAAGGATCTTCGCGAAGAGCTTCGCGTCGACATTAAGGAGGGAGATAGGACGGTAAGAGGAGCACAGAGTGGGGTCTTTACCAGCCTTGGGGATTACCACAATGACCGCGTCACACATCGAGTCCGGGAGTGCACCCGAATCCGAGGCCGACGAAAACAAAGATATTAAGCTAGGGGCCAGGTTTTTTCCATAAGTCTTGTAAAATTCGACCGGGAACCCATCCGGACCCGGCGTCTTACCCCCTGCATCATTTTTAAAGCCGCCTGTATCTCCTCGAGCTGAAATGGTGCGTCCAATTTACGCGCCGCAGAGGACTGGGATGTCCACCTCCTCCAGATAGGTCGCTAAGTTCGGGAGGTCATACTTTACTCTAGAGGTGTACAGTTGTTGGTAATAGTCCGCAAAACATCGGTTGATTTCCTGCGGAGTGGAGTGTAGGGTCCCCTCCCCATCCCTCACCTGGGCAACGGCAGACGCACCCGAGTGCTCCCTGGACAGCCAGGCCAAAAGCCTCCCCGTCCGCTCCCCTTGTTCGAAAATCCGCTGAGTCTGGTGAAGAAGCTTCTTCTGGGTCAAGGCTGTCCGGAGGAGGACCGCCTGCTACGTCAGGGATTGCAGGGAGGAGTAGTGTTGCGGGTCTCGAGTGTTGATATACAGGGCCTCCCGTCGAACCGCCTCCCCCTCCACCCTGGTGAGTTCCGCTCTGCGCTCCCTCCGGACCCCCGCAATCAGGGACTGGTAGTGTCCCCGGTAGGAGGCCTTAAAGGCATCCCATACCGTGTTCTCCGCAGCCGTACCCGGGTTTTCCGCCCAATAGGATCGGAGTGTATCATGAAACTTGGGCTCCACCTCCGGATCTGAGATCCAGAACCTGGAGAGCCGCCAGAGGTTGCTGGCCGGATCCGTCGTCAGAGTCAGTGAGAGGAGGAGAGGGCCGTGGTCCGAGATCCCGCGAGGGAGGATAGTAATGTCACGCACCCGGGGTAGGTCACCCATTAGGACCACATTTTCACAGGGAAACTGCGCCAACTTGGCCGCAAGTATTCCCAGGACCGCCAAGGAGGCAGGAGGGGGCAGGTACAGGCCCACCAGCACCCAGGGGAGGTTATAGATCAAAGCATGGACCAACACAAATCTGCCATCCGGGTCAAGAACTAAATCAAGGAGCTTAAAGGGGAGGGATTTGAGTACTAAAACACTAACCCCCCTGGCATAATTAGAATAAGTGGAATGATAGTGGTGGCCAACCCAGGGTTTTTTGAGGCTGAGGGTTTTGCTACCCACCAGATGTGTCTCCTGCAACACACAAACATGCGGGTTATGCTTTTTAATAAATTGGAACACTAGGGACCTCTTGACTGGGGAGTTCAGGCCCCGTGTGTTCCAGGAGAGGACATCAAGAGTAGCCATTACAAACCACCAGGCAGATCACCAAAGGGGTAGAACTACGTAGAAGCCTCCGACCATTCACCCGACCCATCACCAGGGCGGGGGAAGGGCGTCGGCCCAACTCCAGAGCAATCCATATGCAAGAAATCAACAGTACTGTCATAGAACATAAAACAATTAAACATAACAGGGCGCCAACCGGGCTTCCCAACCCCCCCCCCACCCCGCCCCCCCCCCGAACATGGAGGAGGACTTGCATCCCTAACAAACCCCAGCCCTAAGGCCGGACATGAGGGCAATGTCCGAGCGGCTACCCGCTACCGTAGGCCAAAACAGATAGTGGTCCTGAGAATCCGCAGGAGGATAAGGTGTGTGGATCACCCGGAGTCCCGGGGGTGCAGTTCTTGAGTACTAACAACAAGGACATCCAACAGGGAGTCAAAAAAATTAAAATAAAAATAAAAATAAAAGGGGAAAAACAGATGTGAGTCAACTTTCAGGGGGAGGAGAAGAGGGGGGGGGCGCCCCCCATTGAAAAGTCAGCAGGATGTGAGACATGGGGGTGGTGGAGGGGTATGGAGAGGAAGTTCAACCATAGCACCTGGCCCACTGCTGGGGAGATGCAGCCGGGGGGGGGGGGGGGGGAAGGCGGCAGTCAAACGAGGTGACAGGATGGGGTCCATCCCTCCCAACCCCCCAGGAATAGATGAGGATGTCTCCGCATTGTTAGTTAGGTAGGGGGAGCTGTGGTGGGGACAGTCAGTAGGCTTCACAACTGCAGCGGGGTCCCCCAGGGCCCTCAGGAGCCCCTCCAGCTATGCCCCCAACACCCCGGGGGGAAGCCCCTGAATAGGTTACTCACAGTCAGTTGACAAAGGTTGCAGAAGGGATGAATCACAGGTCTCTCAGCCAGGGAGGGATTCGGCCCAGGCCGCGGCATCTCTCGGGGAAGTGAAAAAATGGACTCTCTCACCATCTTGGACTCTGAGTCTGGCAGGGAAGAGCATGCTGTACTTGATCCCCCGTTCTCTCAGCATGGCACGGACATGGTCAAAGGACTTGCGCTGGGGCTGTGTCTCCACCGAGTAGTCCGGGAAAATCAGGAGCCTGGCGTTCTGATACTTGAGGTCTCCTTGCAGACGTGCAGCCCTGAGAACAGTGTCCCTGTCGCGGTAATGGAGGAACTTAAAAATAAAGGTGCGCGGCGGCGCTCCTACAGGGCCTCTGGTCGCCGGTATGCGGTGGGCTCTTTCAATAGAGAAGTAGTGGGAGAACCGGGCGGCCAGGAGGATGGTGGGGAGGATCTGCTCCATGAAGGCCACAGGGTCAGTGCCTTCTGCCCCTTCCGGAAGGCCGAGGACATGCAGATTGTTGCGGCGGTTCCTGTTCTCAGCATCTTCCGCCCTGTGCTCCAGGACCTTTACCCAGGCCTTCAAGGACTGGATGTCTGTGTCGTGATCCCTCTGGGTGTCCTCCAGATCCGAGACCCGTCTCTCAGCCTCCGCCACGCGGTCCCTGAACGCATCCAGATCGCGGCGTATGAGCGCTGTGTCCGCCTGGACATGATAAATCTTGATCGTTAGAGCTGATTGGCAGCTGGATATCGCCGCCATGAGTGCCTCAAACGCCGCCGAGCCGGCCTGGATCGCGTCGTCCCGCGGGATGTCCGGATGGGACGCCATGCGAGTAGTGGGGGAAGGCCGCGGAGGGCCAGGCGTTTGCTTAGGCCCGGGCTTCGGCGGGGTGGGCACTGCGGCGGTGTTGCGGCGCGTTCGACAGCCCCTGCTATTCCGGCGCATTCCCCGGGAGACAGGGGAAGGATATGTGAAAAGGTGGCCCAGAATCCACACGAGGAGCAAGGCAGAAAGGATCTCAGAGCGGGAGCTCAGTCTCTACACGTCCGCTCCCGTCGCCATCTTGGACACGCCCCCAGCCTACTGTATATTTAGTTAGCAACCGCCTGCCCAGGTCAGGGGGAAAGGGTTAATGTTTTGTGGGCTTTCCCAATGTGTTTACGGGATTTCTCTGGGGTCCAGCCTCCCTCGTGTTATATAAAAGGGAAGCAGTCCTGATCCTGGCAGGGGAAGGGCACATGGAGAATCACACAGAGGACACACACAACTAGACATATGTGCCAAGACTTTCTGGGACCCGTGGTTTGCTCTTGAATGCCGATTCACCGAAAAATACCCCAAGAACATGGACTGTTCCGTTCAAGCATTTCCAAGTATGAACTTTTCCCAAGAAGGCTTCACCTGTCCTGGTAACTTGGGGCAGGCACAGTTAGGTTTAGTAAGGAGAAAGACGTTATTACATGTTATACATATTGTACATGTTGTGCCAAGTTTATGGCACAACATTTACCAAGTTTTTACCACGTTTACCAAGTTTATGGTAAAAGTTAATTCAACTGCTCAGAGCCTGGTCTGAAGTTGTTCAAGGGGTGCGTGTGAGGTATTGGCGTATCACTAAAGAACCTGGGTCCATAACAATGTAGCACTGGCCCCTCAGGGGTTGCTTGACGAAGCATGTTCTCTTATGCCACCTTGACCCTGTGAACTCTCCAGTCCTTCTGACACTCTAGGTTCAGACATGTTATGTATACCTTTAAATGACACACAGCGACAAAGCAAATAGTTTCAACTCTCTCAGACTTTACGTCCTTAAGATGAGAGGTGAAGACTAGAATTTTTCAGACAAATCCTGGGTGGACCAAGACTAGGTTGAAATTACACTTGTAACAATAGCAATTAATAGTGACACATGAATGCAAAAATATACACAACCACCATAGGGTACAAAGAGATGCTATCAATGAATGTAAGGAAAGTGTCCACATTAAATAAAAACCCCAGTCTGACCTATAATACCTTTATCCTAATGAGGGATAGTATAGTGTGTTCAATTAAGTGTTCCATTTAGGAGTACTAACAACACTGTCCTAACAGCAAGGTCTTCACCAGCAACATTGGAGCTCATAAAACAGAGATTACTGGCTGTGGCAAAGAAATGATGAACAATGCATGATAATAAATAAATCCCACTTGATAGCAATACTATTTGTAATCCAGGAGAATGTTGCAGGTGTTCTGTGCTGAAAGTGTAGTACTTGGCAAACAATGGAATCTTTGGGCCTATGGCCCCCTCACCAATCCTGATAGACCCCAGAGTCACTCGGTGGAACCAGCAAATGATTCTTCCTCTTACAGGTATCCGTCTGTGGTCTCAGCAATCTGGTTTCACGGTAATGAGCATTGCTGCAGGGCATCCTTCTGCCAGCAGCTGATGGCTGGAATCGCTGGGGCTGGAGTGATGGACTGTGGATCATGTGCTAGGCCGCAATCCTCTTACAGAGCGGCAGAGTGGTGCTCATACAGTGAGATCCAGGAAGCAAGAGAGAGTGGGCCTGGTCCACAGATCCCTATATAGTCTCTCCCACAATTCCTCTGCGAGCAGATAGTCTCTTGGGAGATGCGGTTCACAGTAAATTCTGCAAAATCAGTAATGCCTATTAAAGGAACTACATCTCCCACAATTCCTTTCTCTGCGCTGAGATAATGTCAGTGATAGAAATCCCGCACTAGAGGGACATAGGAGCAGAGCTAGAATAGTAACAGATAGTCTGCAAAGTCAGATAACGTAGTCTGCTCCCGGCTACATCAGCAATATAGGGGACATGTAACATCACTATGCAGTGGCGTAACCAGAGTTATTGGCGCCCGGGGCAAAACTTTTTTTTCGCCCCCCCCCCCCCCCCGGCGCTAGCGCATGACCAATCACAGGGCGCCATGCCAATCAATTGCCACCACTGTACCATGCCATCAATTGTCACCACTGTCCCACCAATCGTCACCACTGTCCCACCAATCGTCACCACTGTGCCACCAATTGTCACCACTGAGCCACCAATTGTCACCACTGAGCCACCAATTGTCACTGTCCAGACATCTATCCACCTCGGAGCTTTATATTATAACCTGCTGGGACTTGTAGTTCTCCATCGTCTCCTGGGGCTCAGGTGCATGCAATCCACCATCTTTGTTCAGTTTTTCTTACTGCTGGGACTTGTAGTCCCATAGATGGTGGATCGCATGCACCTGAGCCCCAGGAGACGATTGAGAACTACAAGTCCCAGCAGGTTATAATACAAGGCTCCGAGATGGATGGGTGTCCGGACATCCATCCACCTCAGAGCCTTATTGTATGATAATGTATAACCTGCTGGGACTTGTAGTTCTCCAATCTCCATGAGCCCCAGGAGAACTACAAGTCCCAGCAGTCTTACTAAAATAACAGGCTCTGAGGTGGATAGGTGGGCATCAGGCAGAGCACCCCTTAAGATTTACACCGACACCCCCCCCCCCTTCTTACCTTGCTGGAGAAACTTGCCGCCGCCGCGCCGCGCTGTAAACACATGTTCTAGGCCAATCAGCGCGCCCTTCTGTCTGGTTGGCTGGTGTTTCCCGCCACTCCCACATCAAGGGAGACAGACAGTTCCACCAGCCAACCAGGCGCGCCGCCGCCGGGTGTGCCAAGATGGCCGACAGCTCCAGTGCTAGGCCCAAGCCGCGGCCTTTCCTGAGGCGGCGGCGCATTCCGCGGACGCAAGGATTTCGCCCCCCGCAATTTTTCGCCCGGTGCAGGAGCCCCCCCTGCCCCCCCCCCTCGCTACGCCAGTGTCACTATGGCAGAAGTTTATTCAGGAAGACAAGAAGGAAGAGGTAGTTGCCATGAGTAATTGCAAGGAAGAACAGCAATCAGTTATAGGCGTGGTACCTGGTTGTAAATGTTGGGGTGCAAAAACACCTATTGCTCTACATGTTGATAATTCTAGTTTATTATTCATGGGTAACTCTAAACTGATGGAACTGTAGCAGCTTTTAAAACATTGAAAATATAGTGTACTAAAGCTTCTCACTGTTTCATGGTCGCTCACAATTTTAAGGTTTGAGAGGTGTGGTATCCATTGACTTGGAGCAATGTCATCTTTTATGTTTGACTGGGTCGTTTATTTCATTTGTGAGTCCTAAAATTAACTCTTTTACTGAAATTTAACATTTTGATAAATCGTTACACTAATATCACGTGACATACAAAAAACTTTGGAACTACCGCTACTTTATTTTCTAGGGTGTCTGCTTTCAGAAAATATACAACGTTTGGCTGTTTAAACTAATCTTCAGGCCTAAAATAAATTGAAATAAAAAAATAAAATAAAACCGGAAACGAATGGGGTTAAGGAGAGCAGCCACTAGCACAAACAGTGGCGGCTGGTGCTCAAATTTTTTGGGGGGGCGCAAACGAAAAACAAAAACAATTGCAGCCTCACTGTGCCCATCAAATGCAGCCACTGTGCCCATCAAACGCAGCCACTGTGCCATGCCATCAAAACTCAGCCACTGTGCCATCAATTGTCACCACTGTGCCTTGCCATCAAACACAGCCACTGTGCCCATCAATTGTCGCCACTGTGCCATCAATTGTCACCACTGTGCCAATTGTTGCCACTGTGCCCTGTAATTATCGCCACTGTGCCCTGTAAAATGCTGCCCCCCCCGCCCGGCACTTAGCTTTCTGGGGTCGGCCATCCTCCTTCCATGGTCCCTCGATGTCTTCTCCCGCCCTTGATGGCGCTTCAGCCAATCAGGTTACCGGTAACCAGAACCGGGGACCTGACTGGCTGAGACTCCTGTCAGTCTTATCCAAGGAAAGCACCCCCCGCTGGCTCTGATAGGCACTTCCACAGCCAACCAGTCGGCGGCAGCGGTAATACATAGATTCATGCAATGCATGAATCTAAGTATTGTATCAGTGGCGGTGCGGAACAAAGAGGGGGTTGGTGGCTCCGGCACCCTCTATGGACGCACCGCCACTAAGTACAAAGAGCACATCTCATTAAATGTAAGAACTGCCCCTTATGCTGATTAAACGGTTTCTGACCGACGCACGATAATGTACGTCGACAGAATGGCACGGCTGCGCAAATGGGCGTACAAGTACATCCCCTTTAATTTGCGAGGCGTGTGCTCCGTGACCGCACCCACGGGACCCGATCGCAGGCGTTGTCCCGTAATTGGGTCACAGAGCTGAAGAACGGGGAGATGTTAGTGTAAACTGTGTTTCTGTCAAACTGTCACTGATTGTGTTTCCTGTCATCGGGAACAACAGTCAATGATGTGTCACGGAAAGCCACACCCCAAACAGTTACAAGCACTCCCTAGGATACACTTTAACCCTTCAGCGCCTCCTACAGATTAACCCCTTCACTGACAGTGTAATTTTTACAGTAATCAGTGCATTTTTATAGCACTGATCGCTGTAAAAATTACAATGGTCCCAAAATGGTGTCAAAAGTGTCCGATGTGTCCACCATAATGTTGCAGTCACGATAAAAATCGCTGATCGCCACCATTACTAGTAAAAAAAAATGTATTAATAAAAATGCCATAAAACTATCCCCTATTTTGTTGACACTTTAACTTTTGCGCAAACCAATCAATAAACGCTTACTGCGATTTTTTTTACCAAATGTAGAATACATATCGGCCTAAACTGAGGAAAAAAATGTTTTTTTTTTAATATATATTTCTGGGGGATATTTATTAAAGCAAAAAGTAAAAAATATTGCATTTTTTTCAAAAATGTCGCTCTATTTTTGTTTATAGCGCAAAAAAAAAAAAACACAGAGGTGATCAAATACCACCAAAAGAAAGCTCTATTTGTGGGGGGAAAAAAGGCGTCAGTATTGTTTGGGAGCCACGTCACACGACTGCGCTGATTCACAAAAAGTGGCTCGGTCTTTAACTAACCAAATGGTCCGGGGATTAACCACTTAAGGACCGCCGCACGCCTATGTACGTCCACAACATGGCTCGTACAGGCACAAGGGCGTATATTTATGTCCTCGCCTTTGTGCGCTTCGGGGGTCCGATCGGGACCCCCTCCGCAGCGTGCGGCGGTCCCCCTGGCTCTGGGAGCGATCGCCGACGAGCGGCGGATGTCTGTTTTTTTCACCCCCCCCCCGCGATCGCTCCCAGCCAATGGGAGCGCTCCCCCTTCGTGTCACTTCCTCCTCCTGTGTTTACACAGGAGGAGGAAATTATGTCATCTCTCATCGCAGCGGTGTTTCCCACCGCTGCTGATGAGAGAAGACATCCACAGTAAGTGTGCACCAACACAACACTGACACACATAGGCACATTAACCCCTTGTGATCACCCCCCCCCACCCCCCTGTCACAGTGTCACTGAATGCAGTGATCTAATCACTGCATTTAGTGTCAGTGTGACAGGCAGTGTGAAAGTTAGTTAGTGTTAAGATCAGGATAGCCCCCGTACCCCCTTCCTAATAAAGTTTTAACCCCCTGATCACCGCCCTAGTTAACCCTTTCACTCCCTATTGCCAGCGTCACTAAGCGATCATTTTTCTGATCGCTGTATTAGTGTCGCTGTTCCCGCTAGGTAGCTATTTTTTTTTATTGCGATTTTTTTTTTTACTAAAGACATGTGGCTGAATTAATTTTGGCCTAAATGTTTTACTAAAATTTAGTTTATTTGATTTTTTTTATAACAAAAAGTAAAAAATAGTGATTTTTTTCAAAATTGTAGCTCTATTTTAGTTTATAGCGCAAAAAATAAAAATTGCAGAGGCAATCAAATACCACCAAAAGAAAGCTCTATTTGTGGGAAGAAAAGGACGCAAATTTTGTTTGGGAGCCACGTCTCACGACCGCGCAATTGTCTGTTAAAGCGACGCAGCGCCGAATTGTAAAAACACCTTGGGTCATTTAGCAGCATATGTGTCCGGGTCTTAAGTGGTTAAGTGGGTAATAAATGAAAAAAGAAATAAAAAAGAAAACATAAGCTTTAACATTACTGCCAAATGTAATACTGCAACTGTACAGGAGATGCCCTCCGTCCATTCCCTGCACACAGCAGTATGTGTATACCGCGCCCATCCTCCCTACACTGCACTCTGCTCCTCATGGAATCTCTACACACACTTCCGGGTTCTTTCCCCACATGACCCGCCCTCATCCAGTCCTAGGATGATGTACAAGGAGATATCACCGAGCGCTTTTCTCCGTGTATCAATATCTGTAAAAACTTTATTCATTAAAACACCCAACACACCTACAGTATCCCCCCTGTTATTGTATGTAGTGCGCAGTAGCAGTCTAATTCATGCTGAATACCGGCTTCTCAGCATCAACACACATAGACTGACATTAGTTCAGAGCCTCAATACACACAAACATATCATTGTTCTTCCCTAGGGGGAGGATCCTATAGAAACACATTCTGTTAACCCTCTCAAGCCCTTAAAGGTAAATACACCCTTTATGTATACTAACTAGTAACATCATAGAAATTCCATGTGAAAATGTACCTAAAAAGGTATATATATCTATAAATATTGTTTTTATAGTTATTATATTTATATTTACATTCTTATATATTTATCTATCTCTATATATATATATATATATATATATATATATATATATATATATATATATATATATATATATATATATATATATATATAGATTTATATATATATATATATATATAGATTTATATATATATATATATATATATATATATATATATATATATATATATATCTAAACACACACCAGCTACTTTATTAGGTACACATTGCTAGTCTTGGGTTGGACCCCCTATTACCTGAGGAAACATTCCTCAGAGATTTTCGGTCCCTATTGACACAATAGAATCACTCAGTTGCTGCAGATTTGATACAGAGCTTTATTTTGGTGGTATTTGATCACCTCTGCGATTTTTTTTTTTTTTTGAGCAACAAATGCAGAAAATTTAGAAAAAAATTACCTTTTCTTTGTTTCTGTTATTTTTTTGTAAATAAGTAAGTTTTCTTCTTCAATGATGGGCACTGATAAGGCAGCACCGATGGGCACCAATGAGGTGGCACTGATGATGGGCACTGATAGGCGGCACTGGTATGTGGCACCAATGGGCACTCATAGGAGGCACTGATGGGTACTTATGGGTGGCACTGATGGGTGGCACAGATGGGCACTGATAGTCACTAATAGGTGGGCACTGAGAGGTGGCGCTGATGGACACTTGCACCACCGATCGATGCGATGCGCACCCCCAGGGGCGTGCGGCGGCTGTCTTCCTGCTGGACAACCACCGCCCGGCCGTCATTTTGCTATAAGTGGTTAAACAATGCTCAGTTGGTACTAAGGGGCCCAAAGTGTGCCAAGAAAATATCCCCCACACCATTACACCACCACCAGCCTTAACTGTTGATACAAGGCAGGATGGATCCATGCTTTCATGTTGTTTATGCCAAATTCCGACCCTATCTTCATGAATGTTGCAGCTGAAACTCGTTAGACCAGGCAACGTTTTTCCAATGTTCTATTGTCCAATTTTGGTGAGCCTGTGCGAATTGTAGCCTCAGTTTCCTGTTCTTAGCCGACAAGCGTGGTACCCATGTGGTCTTCTGCTGCTGTAGCCCCTCTGCATATGGTATTCTGCATACCTTGTTTGTAATAAGTGGCTATTTCAGTTACTGTTGCCTTTCTATTACCTCAAATCATTCTCCTCTGACCTCTGACATCAACAAGGCATTTTCTTCCAAAAAACTGCCACTCACTGGATATTTTCTCTTTATTGGACCATTCTCTGTAAACCCTAGAGATGATTGTGTATGAAAATCCCAATAGATCAGCAGTTTTTGAAATACTCAGGGCAGCAACAATTTTATTTGAGTGGGGGAGGGGTACTTACGTTTGGTGAGGCACAGCATGCACCTTTACCTTCCTTGCCTAGAAGAGAATGACACCGTCCTTACCTGTCTAAAGCCTCCTAAGATAGCCACGTCGCACATACCTGGAGTCTTTGAAGAACACACTGCTCATACGGAGTGCAGTGTTATCAGGAGAATGGCTGCTAGGACCAAGAAAAGATGTCCCGATGATGTCACAAGCAAGATGGCGGTGCAAGACCATAGCTCTATCCAGTGTACCAGGTAAGATAACATTTTAAGTGGTTCTAAAGGCAGAACGTGTGCAGCAGCCCCCCTCAGCCCCATTAATAGTTACCTGAACCCCCGTCTCGATACAGCGATGTAGCATGAGAGCGACTTCAGTCCAGGACTCTCCCTCATGATTGGATGAGACACTGCAGCAGGCGCCATTGGCTCCTGCTACTGTCAATCAAAATCAGTGAGCCAAATAGGAGAGAGAGGGGGTGGCACTCAGCAGGAGGGAGGGGTTAGGAGTGCCGGTGACTTGTCAGCCTTGTTCCACTATGAGATTTGTTCCAGAACTAACTGCGCATGCGCAGTTACCAACTGCGCATGCGCAGTATTAGTCTACGGAAATAGCCGAACGCAACAGCTGATCGTCAGCTGTCTATGCGCTCGGCCACGGCGGCTGTTTAACAGATTAGTTAGCAATAAAAATAAAAAAAACATTCCTCCCCTCATTCCTCCCCTTTCTGCCGAGCGGCAGCGTGCATTACCTGCCATCCGCACGATCGGCATCTGGCAGCTAACACACAGCTGTTCGCGCTCGGCAGTTTCCGTCGGATGGGCGTACTCAGCTGGAACAAAACAGATAGGTGGAACCAGACTGGCAGATCACCGGCGAAGGGGATGATCTGGGCTGCTCTGTGCAAAACCACTACACAGAGAATGTAAGTGTAACATGTGTTATTTCTAAACAACAACCACAAAAAAAAAAAAAAGACTTTATTATCACTTTAAGATAAATTTGTATCTTGTAAAATAAAAATAAAATTAAGATACAATATATAAAATAAGATAAAAGTAGAAAAAATATATATTAATAATAGCATAATAATAATAATTATAATATAACACATAAATATAATAATATAACGTTAATATAAAATACATTTAAGATAAAAATTAAACACTCCTGGGGCAGTGAAGTTGATCATGATCATCTTTTTTTGAACCCATTGATATATTTTTTTTTTAGATTATTCCTCCCCAGTCCCCATGTACTAGATGATTCCGTAGGATTGGCACTTTCGAAAAAATGACCCTAGGTTGATCATGGAGTATATTGCAAAGTGTAACTCCACTTTTATAATTTTTATAAAATAAAAAAAACATTCCTCCCCTCATTCCTCCCCTTTCTGCCGAGCGGCAGCGTGCATTACCTGCCATCCGCACGATCGGCATCTGGCAGCTAACACACAGCTGTTCGCGCTCGGCAGTTTCCGTCGGATGGGCGTACTCAGCTGGAACAAAACAGATAGGTGGAACCAGACTGGCAGATCACCGGCGAAGGGGATGATCTGGGCTGCTCTGTGCAAAACCACTACACAGAGAATGTAAGTGTAACATGTGTTATTTCTAAACAACAACCACAAAAAAAAAAAAAAGACTTTATTATCACTTTAAGATAAATTTGTATCTTGTAAAATAAAAATAAAATTAAGATACAATATATAAAATAAGATAAAAGTAGAAAAAATATATATTAATAATAGCATAATAATAATAATTATAATATAACACATAAATATAATAATATAACGTTAATATAAAATACATTTAAGATAAAAATTAAACACTCCTGGGGCAGTGAAGTTGATCATGATCATCTTTTTTTGAACCCATTGATATATATTTTTTTTAGATTATTCCTCCCCAGTCCCCATGTACTAGATGATTCCGTAGGATTGGCACTTTCGAAAAAATGACCCTAGGTTGATCATGGAGTATATTGCAAAGTGTAACTCCACTTTTATAATCACCTGCTGTATTCTCAATATTCTAATGAGAAAAGCTGCAGGGACTTCATCCCTTTAAAATTATTGAACCCTTGGGAGTATCTCAACAAACTGAAATTTCTATTGCAGAGGATGCCTAAAACGTGACTTTTATCTCAGTGCAGACTTCTGGAAAAATCAGTGAGCCAATCACACAAGCAGGAACTAACATTTCTGAGGTGTTTAGTACATCATTGGTTGCCATATTGAATTTTACAGAAAATTGCAGCGGCTGTAGATTGAAAAATAAAAATATAATTTTTACTAACATTAAATTACATTATGACATGTATAGTAATATATGCTATTATACGTTTTATTTGCTATATTTTTTTCCATTAAAAAGGGTCACTAAAGGAAAACATTTTTTTTGCTGAAATGACTGTTTACAGGGTATAGAGACATAAAAGTTAACCAATTCCTTTTCAAAATGATTAAAAATAGATAAAAATCAATCATATAATGTGCATGCAGGCTTGTTTCACTTTTGAACTGGCTTCATGTTTCTGCAAAGTAGAAATAGAAACACAGAACAAAAACAAACAAATCCAGGGCAGTGTTTTGTTTTTAAAATGAATCTGATTGGTTCTGGGAAGTTTTAGACACACAGTAATGACAGCTTAAACCATCGTGAGAAAGCTCCCAGTATGGTGGTTATAAGGAAACAGACAAGCAGGAAGTGTGGAGAACAGAGCAGGTTAACAGCAACTTCAAAGCAAAAACAAACAATAAGGACATGAAACCAGTACTGCAGTAAGGTAAGGGAAGATATTTAGCTAAAAAAAAAAAATTCCTTTAGTGACCCTTTAAGTACATCTTTAAATGTAGTGGCCAATATTTTATTTCAAAATGTTGTCCATTAGCTCCCTGTCTTACTATACGATAAAATAAAGATGGTGTTCTGACCCATTCTCCATTCTTTGTGGTTTAAATAAGTTACGTCATTCAGGTTTATACCACCCTGCAGACAAGGGGGGTGGTTTGGTTATTATGAATAAAACATACTATAGGGAGGAGATGGGACGGCTGTTGAGTGACAGAGGAACGTATCAATTATTGAAAGGAGATCCAATGTTTGAATTTACAGAAGAGTTACACCTTCTGATAAAAAGGGGAAAGGAAAAAGGTATTCCTAATAAAAAGGAGGCCCTTTAATTTGACTCTCATTGCTTGTCGAACGCCTTTTTTTTTTTACCAAAAGTTCACAAGGATGCCATTCGTCCCCTTGTGAATGGCATTGAATAAGTGTCTGCACACTCAGTCAGTATATTGATAATTTTCTCACACTGCTGGTATCTGAGACTAGGGCTTACTTAACATATTATACAGATCTTGGAGAATCTTACCTGTTGTTCTGGTAGTGTATTGATGTCAGCTCTCTCTACACTATCATAGGCCACCAGTATGCTCTATCATCTGTGGAATGGTTCCTTGAGAGGTCTGACATGTCAATGAAGCATAAGAAGTATTTACTTTGATATCTGGACTTTTCTCTCAATAGAAATTATTTTTGATCATCAATTTTTCTTTCAGGTCAAAAGAAGTTGCAATGGGCACTTGGTTCGCCCCCAGTGTTGCCCTTCTTATTTATGGCATACTGGGAGAAGGGGTCGGTTTTTCAACATCGCCCAGTAACTCATTTGTTACAGGAGGTACATTGATGTCCTTACATGGAACACCGATACGGAGCGTCTAGTGTTCTTGGACCTGGAAATATTTAGGGAGGAAGATCATTTTAGGACCCAGAGCCATTTTAATTCAACTGATAGAAATGGCTACATCCCATTGGATAGTTGCAACCATCAAACATGGTTGTGCAATATTCCTAGGGGACAGTTTGTTTGCTTGAGAAGGAATTGTTTCTCGGAAGCGGACGAAATTGAACAGTCTCAGGTCCTTGCTGAAAGATTTTTACAAAAGGGGTACCGAAAGGAGGTTCTTCATGAAAAGATTAAGAAAGTAAGGAACATGGAAATGGTTGCTTTAGTCTTGGGCCCTAAACAGATAATGGAGAACAAGCATGAATTTAAGATGGTTTTGCATTATAACATTCAGCATAAGGCCGCGTACACACGATCAGACCCATCGGACCAAATTGATCGTGTGTACGGCCCATCGGACCAAAGTTCTAAAACTTGCTTTAAAATCTGTCTGACGGACACCTGTCCGTCGGACCAAAACGATGGTTAGTACACAAAAGCATCAGACCAAAAACCTGCGCATGCTCAGAATCAAGTCGATGCATGCTTGGAAGCATTGAACTTTGTTTTTTCAGCACGTCGTTGTGTTCTATGTCACCGCGTTCTGGCCCAATAGGATTTTGGACTGATGGTGTGTACGCACATCAGACCATCAGACCACTTCAGCGTGGTCCGATGAAAACGGTCCGTCGGACCAGTCTCATCGGACCGGTCTGATCGTGTTTACGTGGCCTAAGAAGTCTCTGAGAAGATTGTCGCTAAGCATTGGAGGATTCTATTGTAGAATAGGGTTTTGGGATCTGCTCTATCCACCCGTCCTCAATCTATTAATAGATGAGCTCCCATGCTTAGGGATATGGTTGCACCTGGTGTTGTGGACCCTCCTGTCCTAAGTTGTTTTCTTTTTTATCAGGGTTCTATGCCTGTGGGCGCTGTTAGGCGCCTCAGTCAAAGAGACCCCTTTTTGATCTTTGAGACTGGGGTTCTAGCCCCCTCAGTGTTGAACATCGAATACGGCGTAAACTGTTTTATTTCAGATAGGTGATTTTTCTCATCTTTATTTAAATTTGTATTGTCTACCGATTATTCTCAATATGCCTAATTTTAAGTAATATGGAGCAATAATATAGTTGAATGTTTGTATCTGATTAAGATTTTTATGTACTGCTATCTTGACTTATATATGTAATTATTGGAGTTATGCAAATTTATGTGAAGGATAGCTGCGGCTGTCTGGTTGATTTTTAATGACTGGCTTTTAATAATCATTGGCTTTGTTACCTAATAGTTTTTATGTTACCTCAAGGTCAAGGTTACCCGAGGCTCTCTTGAGCTTTGTTGTTGGACAGTTTTAAGAAAAATGTATTTTCCATTGCATATCCTCATGCTGACACTAGGGGTCTCTAGGCTGGGAATTCATCTGCGGCTACTATGGTTTCCAAAGTAGTCAGTTGTGTGTATTAAGGAGAGGTTGACGATGAGGCTCCACCCCGCTGACAAAGTCCTGTTGGATGTTGCGTGTACGGGAGGAGGAGCCACATTCAATGACGTTACCCACTGTTATTATTCAGTGCTGGCAGGAGATCAGCGTTCATTGTGTGCTATGATATGCATTGATTCAAGAGGAATTGCTTGTAAGTTGATTACCTTAATAAATAGTTTGCGAGTTTACAGTGCCTTGAAAAAGTATTTATACCCCTTGAAATTTTCCAAATTTTTTCATGTTACAACCAAAAACGTAACTGTATCTTATTGGGATTGTATGTGATAGACCAGGGATCCTCAAACTACGGCCCTCCAGCTGTTGCGGAACTACACTTCCCATGAGGCATTGTAAAACTCTGACATTCACAGATATGACTAGGCATGATGGGAATTGTAGTTCCTGAACACCTGGAGGGCCATAGTTTGAAGACCCATGTGATAGACCAACACAAAGTGGCACATAATTGTGAAGTGGAAGGAAAATTATAAATTGTTTTAAATTTATTTTACAAATAAATATGTGAAAAGTGTGGCGTGCATTTGTATTCAGCCCCCCAGAGTCAATAATTTGTAAAACCACCTTACGCTGCAATTACAGCTGCAAGTCTTTTTGGGCATGTCTCCACCAGCTTAGCACGTCTAGAGAGTAACATTTTTGCCCATTCATCTTTGCAAAATAGCTCAAGCTCTATCAGATTGGATGGAGAGTGTCTATGAGCAAAAATGTTCAAGTCTTCTCAACTGGATTTAGGTCTGGACTTTGATTGGGCCATTCTAACTCATGACTATGCTTTAATCTAAACCATTCCATTGTAGCTCTGGCTGTATGTTTAGAGTTGTTATCCTGCTGGAAGGTGAACCTCCGCCCCAGTCTCAAATCTTTTGCAGACTCTAACAGGTTGCCCTGTATTTGGCTCCATCCATCTTCCCATCAACTCTGACCATGACCAGCTTTCCTGTCCCTGCTGAAGAAAAGCACCCCACAACATGATGCTGCCACCTAGTAATGGTGCCTTGAGAACCCTCTCTCAAAGCAGTGTCCTCTGGCCCCCATAGCAGTTTCCTCTTTTCCTCTGCCCCCCACAGTAATGTCCTCTGCCCCCCCCCCCCCCCCCCCGCCAGCAATGTCCTTTTTCGGGGTGTGGTGGGCTGGGCCGGGGGTAGAGTGCCAATCCCCCCTCCAGGCTGCCCTAACTTACGTTGAAAACAGCTGGCACCTGCTGCCGTGTATGGCCGGCCACTGTTGCATTCCAGGAGTTGTGGTCTGCGCTCAAGCTCCAGAGCAGCACAGAGGAAACTACAACCCCCAGAGACTGAGTTCTTGTAGGCAGGGTGAACATGACTGACTGGAACTATGGGGCTGGGCGCTGGCTTACACTGGCAGTGGCATGCAAGCTGAGCTGCCAGGTAAGGGACCCTGACCCCCCCAGCTGACCCCCACATCTCCCCCCATACACCCCATTTACCCTGCCCCAGTGATCCGGCTGCATTGGATTGGCACTGGGGAGGCTGCATTTATGGACACTGATGCAGCTGCTTTTATGCACACTGGTGAGATTGCATTGATGGGAACTGATGAGGCGGCACTGATGGGCACTGATGAGGTGGCACCAATGGGCACTGATGAGGCTGCATTGATGGGCACTGATGAGGCTGCATTGATGGTCACTGATGAGGCTGCATTGATGGTCACTGGTGAGGCTGCATTTAAAATCCAGATGGGCATGGATGGTGAGCTGATTTGTGGTTCAATGAGCCACTTGGCTGGACTTACCCCCAGGCCTAAGGCTGCCAGCTCTCCCCTGGTCCTTTGCCCCCTTCACATCTTCCCCCATTCACAAAACACACAGCAGTGTGTAGGTAGCATTCTCCTACCTTACAACGAGTGTTTGGCAGAGCGGAGAGTAGGAAACATCACAGTGAGTGAGTGAGTGAAAAACGTATAAAGCGCAACACATGCAAACTGAATCGCCTCTGGGCACTGTTTCCATTCCTTCGGTAAGGAAACCCTTTACCTCAGAAGAGATGAGTTTCAATCATCCTCCTGAAGGCCAAGTGGTCCAACTCCAGTCGGATGATGGTTGGTAGTGCATTCCACAGTCGAGGTCCTTGGACAGCAAATCAGTACTGGACAGAGGGTGGCAGCAGCTGTCAGAGTTAACCATAGCGTCCTAGCAGCCAATTAACAGCTGATTAACTTAAAAGGTTAGCTGAGGCAGCTCCCACTCTCCATCTAGACTGCATGGATGTGCAGCATTGGGGATTACCTCTTTCTTTTCCCTTGCACTCTCCAACCAGTACTGTGCTGCCTCCTGTTCTTTGTTCTGCTGTGAAGATGAGAGAGGTGGAGACTGAGGGGAAGGACCAGCAAAGCAGTAAAATGTTTGTGATCTACCCGTCAGGTTGCTGACCCCTGATTTACATTGCCTCGAGGTAATTGGAGAATCCCAAATAAACTACATTTCCTCATAAATTAATTTTGTCCAAGGGCTCATTCACATGATGTGCGGTGACCTGCATATTGCTGCTCTGGATTAATACACTTCACTGCTAGTTGCGAAATGCGGTGTGGCACACTTTGGCAATTGCAGCATGTCTGCAGCGCACTGAATGGCACTGCATGTCATCATGCTGCTGTGCAGGGACATCATTCATAGCTTCCAAATGTTCCTGATTTTGAGGGACTGTCCCTGATTTGAAGAAATGTCCCTCTGTCCCTCTTTCCTCCTCATGTGTCCCTCATTTTGGTCTGATCCATATAGTTGTATATAAAATTCACCTTTTATCTATCAAAAAGTGTTTTCCAGTGCTAAACCTTTCATCTGATTTCTAAATTGCTGCATTTGTAAATTCCAAAAGCCAATATAAATATAAAAATCACTTGTGGCTTTAACCAATCTTTTTTTGAACAATTCTCCTTTAAGGGGGCGTGGCAGTGGGGTGTCTCCTATGCCTGCATACTTTTGCTGATAGGTGTCCCTCATTCCCATCTCAAAAAATTGGGAGGTATGACATCATTACAGTGTGTGCAGGCAGAGTTTAGAATCCCTGGTAGAAATCTGCTGTGTATATGTATATGCAGCTCAACGTTCTGCATGGTTTTCAAAAGTAAAAATTATAAAAAAATAAAAATAAAGTTACACTTTTTGGCTGCAATTCTCCCTAGAAATGATAAAGGATATGGCTGGAGTTCCACTTTAGAAAAAGCATACAAGTTGTATTTCTCTCCTGTTAAGTAGTAGTAAAGATAAAACATCAACAGGCTTTAAAAGTTTCCAGATAAACTTTCTTGACTTTAGCTGGCAATGCTGAGTGTGTTGTTTTCTTCATGTGCAAAATCTGGACGGGGCCAGAATGGTAAAGAAAGAGTTAAGCTGTGAGCTGGCTGCACACTATTAAGCAACCCATAACAGATGAGTTAGTCTAGCAGAGTGCAGGAAGTGAGAATGTAGTACTGTACAGGAGTCTGACATTAGAAGGAGTTAAGCATTTTGTCCTGGAGCCAGCAGAGTTGTCAGCAGTGTGTACAGCGTGGCATTGCTAGGAGGTCTATGGGCATACCTAACAGCCCTGCCACTGTCACTGCCCCAGCTAGCCCCTGTGGTACCATACACTGGCATTTCCTCTGAGCTCAGAGAAAATATGACGCAGCCTCCTATTACTATTCCCTCCTCGGAAGAGGAAGTTTCTTTCTGAATAACGGTCAGAGCAGCACAAGCCGGGAAAAGACTGAAGATTTCCCAAAGTTCCAGACATTACATGCTGCCAGGCTTCTGGAAGAAGGGCAGCAGCACCCACCCTGCCCAGCATGGGATGAGTGAGTTTCCTATGGAACAGGATGCCAGTGTATTCACTTAATCTGAAAGTTTTCTGGTTGCTGGTCGTTGTCCTATTTACAGGCATCTGGTGCATGTTTCTGACTTTGAGGAGGAGCAGCAATGAGGAGAAGGATGGGAGCTGCCAGGAGGAATCATTCAGCAGCTTGCAAGTTCTCATCAAGTTAGGATTGTTACTCGTACTATGTTTCATTGTCTTCAGATGCTGCAGCTCCACCCCGAAATGCCAACGTGGGGACATAACTTTCCAGCAAAAGCATCAGCAGCAAGTCAGGAAAAATCTGCTGGAGTCGTTTTATGAACAACACATCAGGCTCTCACCGCATGTTCTTGGTCACAGCAAGGCACATGTGAGCCAGATTGTGGGTGAACTCATTAGGGTGGGCAAAGCCAAGCAGCATGACACAGGTGTCATCCTTAGGGGGGACTTTGTTCAGATTGGCAGCGCTTATGAACAACATAAAAT
Source organism: Rana kukunoris (assembly GCA_029574335.1). Taxonomy (NCBI): domain Eukaryota; kingdom Metazoa; phylum Chordata; class Amphibia; order Anura; family Ranidae; genus Rana; species Rana kukunoris. The sequence continues at coordinate 66,647,697 of CM056054.1, forward strand.
TAACAGTCCGGACTTCTTTGACATCCTGGTGCCACTTAAGATTCCACAAAGTCTCAAACTGGAACCATTTTTTTCAGACATTTGTAAAGAGCTCATTCCCTGTCTTCAGGGTTCCATGATCTGTGGAGTGGCAGCTACCAAAAAGTCAGAGTGGGCAAAAACATACAAGCAGTTCAGTGATGGCTTCTGCACAGAGGTAGGCTTTCATCATGCACTGTCTTCTACATCTGTCCAGAAATGGTTCCACTGGAAGATACAAAGATGCCTCAACGTGATCAGGTACCAGTTCGAAGAGCGGAGTTACATTACTCTTTCAGTATTTGATGATAAACTCATCCTCAAAATTCTCCCAAGGTCAGATTATGTCTGCTGTCATATCTCCATGTCTGTGCGACTAATACCAGCTTTTCACTTGGGAGATTCAGTGTTCCTAACAGCTCAACCTTGGGGCAGTAATATCTGCCTGGAGAACGTAAATCTAAATTCTTATTGGGGAATTAACTTTTCCAAACATGAGCAAAAGTTATTGAACTGGTTTAAAGATCAGGCCCCTTCTAACTCATGCCACCTGAAGTGCCTACAGATCATGAAGAGCTTGAGGGACCTCAATGCCAAGACTTTCCAACCTTCATTCGCATCTAAGTGGAGATCTATTTTCTCTTCCTATAATTTGAAAACAGCGCTCTTTTACCTGTTACTGAAAAATCCATTTGAAAAGTGGGATGATTTGTTACTGATGGAGAGGATGGCAGACTACTTCATGTTCTTGAAAGAATGTTTGCAAAAGCAATCGCTGATGCATTTCTTCTTGGGTAACAGCAATCTTCCAAGTTTTATTGCCCTGCCAAAAATGTTCAAAGAAGCAATGCCAGTAAACCTCCTGGAGGGTTATGGGTTGGATCTGTTGGACCAAGTGTGTTTTCAGCTTCTTAATTCATGGGTCCAAATGCCCCGCATTCTACGGATGAGTTCCTCTCCAAAAAGCTTTATTAGAGAGTCTATGAGGTGCAAACATTCAAATCTCTGAGTGGTATTCCAAAACAAGAAAATTGGATGAAATCAGGGTAAATTTTATTGTTGGTATTTAAAGGCTGTGCACTGCAGGAAAATGTTTATTTTATTTGTACCAAATTCCAAAATGCCAGAATCCCAGGGTATAATGGTCCTACTAAAACTGCAGTAAAATAATGTTTTTAATAGAAATGCTTTTTGCACATTTTGTAATATTTATTGTATTTGTAATACAGTTATAGAAACATTGATGCACAGTGAGGCAGGATTTGACTGTAAAGTTTTGTTCACACAAGTGGCTTTTTAAAGATGCTTCATGTCCACATGTTAAGAATGCAAAACATTTTTAAAAAGCCCTTTTTTTGTATTCATACTGTTCAAGTTTCTTTCACAAGTACTGTACTTTTAGTAAAGTTATCATTATTAGGTCAAACACCATCCCTGGCACCCTTTCCAAATCTGATCCCCAAGATCTTCATTGTGTGGCCTGCTTGGCTACTTTTTCTCCACTTCACTATTTTAGTGGCAGGATGTGGGCAGATACAAAATGTCTTCCACTGACTCTAAAGCTGGCTATAGACTCATAGATTTGTTTTGTTCATCCTGTGGGCTGAACCAAATAAATTTTGCAGATTGCTCCATATGATATAAAGGGACGAACTTCTTCTGCCATCTGTTGTATTCTGACAGCCAATTTGATCACTTGCAGTTGCTATTCAGATGACAATTTTCCACCCATCACCTTTTGTCGAGCCTGGGGCAACAGGGGTAATCATGACTCGAATACGTTGGAAATTGAGCCCTGTATGGCAGTCTTTAGTGAACAAATTCAAATTGCATGGTTATCCGTGTACCCAAATACCTGTCACTGCGGAAATCAGAGAGGCACTAATTATTTACCTTGGAAATTTTTTCAAATATTTGTATGTAAAATTTTCACAGTGTACTGTTCTTTCTGCATATATGAATGAGCCTTTAAAGTGAACCTGTATGGACAATGCATGGGTTCAAATTAGACCTCGTCCACATGGGCTGTACACCCATGGGAGGGCCATTTTTGCCTGCTTAGGATGCACAAGTGTTCCATGCATCCACATGCAGGCAGTCCCACTCATGTCAATTGGGATGCAGTGGCTGCATGGACAGAACCACTGCTCCCAATTTGGCATCCATGTGGGTGCAGATGCATGTGGGTGCATGTCCTTGTACTCATACTGTCAGTGTTTGGGGACATAAACCTGCATGTACCTACACCCACATGGTTGTCAAATTGGGAGCAGCAGCTGTGTCCCAATTGACATGAAAGGGACTGCCAGCTCATGGAATGCAGCAACCACATGGGTATACGCATAAGTACATCCACGTGAAGCAGGCCTGCTTAAACTATTATTCCTTGTATCACTATATTAGTAACTAGTAACTTTACCCCACCATGTGTTTGACTTCCTTTTATATTTATATATCTAAAAGAGAACAATAAATAACTGAACAAAATGTCGTATTGTGACGGTTAAAAACTACATCTGTTGGCTGCATAATGTATGTCCAGATGAGTTTTGGATGGGGAAAGGTTACAACACTTGTTGTTTTTTTTACCCAATAAACTCAGACAGAAGTTTAAATTTTTTATTTTTTTTGTAGATTAGGAGAAGTCTAGAACCTCTGTCAGTTCTCTTTCATTTCTGCCTGTCCCATTTGCAGATTTTCTCTTGCTTCCTGTCTGGCCATTTGCCATTTTGAAGACTTTCCCAGGAAAGATACATATTGTTCACTGGGGAATGCATTAAAACTTCAATGCTGTACTGAGTACAGTTTATCATTTCTATACATCATTACAACATGTAGATCAGCACATACAGTATATGTGAAAATATAAGTGTTTGATGTATGTAATGCAGTCTATATGATTAAGGTATTATGTGCATGACAGCATAAGGGCATAGATGGGGTAATATTGAGTTATAGTTAAAGTGCAAAATAAAGCAAACTCTAACTATTCTTAAAATATGTCCCCTCCCCCTCCCCCTCCTCCTATCTAACCTGTATACCCTGTAAAAAAAAGATCTGTGTACTTACCTGTTTTAATCTGGTGATCCAGCAGCTCTGGCTCCCCTGTGTCAGTAAGCAGCTGCTGCAGAAGAGAGGAGGGTGTTTTGACAATGGATGGGTCATGGAAGCCCATGGGTAATTCAGCTGTTGTTGAGATCTCCCTACGTGAGTGGATCAGGTGACCTGACCGGTTTAAAAAAAGATAAGTACACAGATCTTTTTAGGGTATGTAGGGTAGGTAGGAGGACAGTGGGGAGAGATTGTCTTTAGTAATAGATAGTGCTAGCCTTTACTAACATTTTAAATCTGAATTACTGGCATGGATATTTTTGCAAAGTTACTTTGATCCAACTTTGACTCCTCGTGGAGGCTGAGGGAGATGAGGTAAAGACTGTGATGTCATTGCCCTGCCTCTCCACCCCATCTAATTAGAGAACACTTTGCATTCAATAAAATGAGCAAGCAACCACCTGTGTTCACTAAACAGCAAGGGTCCTTTTACACGGAGCGGACCGTTTTTCGGTCCGCTCCGTGTGTGTCCGTCAGCTCAGCGGGGGGTCTCCGCTCAGCTGTTGGTGGACAGGGCGGTCCCCGCACACTGTGCAGGGACCGCCCTGTCTCTCCTCCGCTCTCCCCTATGGGAAATCGGATGAAAACGGACCGTTTGTCCGTCTTCATCTGATCCGTTCCGCCGGACGGAAGAAAAATAGGGTTTTCTTCCGTTCGAAAAACCGGATCCAGACGGACGCGGATCTTTGCGGACGTTAGCGGATGCATCATCCGCTAACGGACGCAATCCCATAGGGAACCATTACTTGTATTGGTTCAAGCTTGACTATTGTAACATAAAAATATCCATTCCTGAAATACAGCTTTAAAGCCAACCTCTGTGCATCATCCTGTCATCAAAACAATAATAATCTCCTGAGCTTGGGTGTTTAGCTATACTCACAAACAAGCATGTAAAAAGGACTAGTCAGTTAGTCGGACTGCGTCCCTTGACACCTACAGACAGGACCTGATATTGAGGGGATCAGATGGTACCCTAAATGGCTGACGGATGCCTTAAAATGCATCCGCCATATGGGGTACCATCTGATCCCCTCAATATCAGGTCCTGTCTGTAGGTGTCAAGGGATGCAGTCCGACTAACTGACTAGTCCTTTTTACATGCTTTTAATAAAATATTTTACCATTGGTAATGCACAAGGTCGGTGCACCCTCCTTCTTTCCCTTTTTTCCATCATCCTTTTATATCATTGTAGTCCCTTATAGCCCTTAATATATTTTACAGATACAGTACATAAAGCTTTTCTGGCTGCAAACTTGTTAAAAGCCACCACTATATTTCTGGCCAGTATGATCAGAGTGGGTGCAGAGACACGCGCTGCCATTGGTATCTGTTATTGCAGCCTATAGAAAGGGGTATGAGGAAATACAAAGGCATGAAAAGGATGGGTCGAGAGTTGGGCTTTAAAGGTTGTAAAGGTAATTTTTTCCCCCCTAAATAGCTTCCTTTACCTTAGTGCAGTCCTCATTCACTTACCTCATCCTTCCATTTTGCTTTTAAATGTCCTTATTTCTTCTGAGAAATCCTCACTTCTTGTTCTTCTGTCTATAACTTCACACAGTAATGCAAGGCTTTCTCCCTGGTGCCTCCTGAGGGGGGAGGGGGCGAGCAGGAGTGTCAGGACGCCCACTACATCTCCTTTCTCTATCTGCAAAGTAGAGAATGTCCTGACACGCCTGCTCGCCCCCTCCCCCCTCAAGAGGCCTTTTTCCACACCAGGGAGAAAGCCTTGCATTACTGTGTGGAGTTACAGCCAGAAGAACAGAAAGTGAGGATTTCTCAGAAGAAATAAGGACATTTAAAAGCACAATCGAAGGATGAGGTAAGTGAAGGAGGACTGCACTAAGGTAAAGGAAGCTATTTAGGGATTATTTTTTTTTTTACCTTTTTACAACCCCTTTAAGCTTTCTTGAAGAATAACATTGCGTACCAGCTGTTTGTCTTTTGGAACAGCAACCTGTACTTCACTTTGTTTACTTTATCAACATTTTTACCTATTAGTAGCTTTTCTGGGACTGTAGTCAAAAAGAAAGAGGATGCTTACAGTAATATTATCCATAGCAGCAAGGCAGGTTCTTCTTTTCATGTGTGTATGCAGTTTAGAACATAAAAGCTGCTTAAGATTATAAAGCACAAGAATTTCTTGTTTTAGACACATCTGTTACATCAAGGTCTTATGTGCATTAGGATTTCTGCTATTCCGAATAACTTGTTTGTCCAGTTACTTACATATATTTAAAGGACATAAAAAAGAATCATACCATAGATGCATATAAAAGGAAACAACTGATTAGTGCTCCATTTCGGCATTGCTGATATACAGGTTTCAGGAGGGACATTCCCACTGACACTGTTTACTTTGTATACATGACAGAATTTCCGATGGAAAAAGTCAGGCCCCGTACACACGGCCGAGGTTCTCGCTGAAAATCAGCGAGAACCTCGCTGGAATGCACATTCCAGCGAGGACCTCGGCCGTGTGTACGGTCTCAGCGAGCTTCCCGTCGGGAAGCCCGTCGAGCCGAAATAGAGAGCACGCTCTCTATTTCCTCGGCGGCCCGCCTGGAAGAATGGCTGGTTGCCATTCCCGACGGGCGGGTCGCCGAATCCAACGGCCGGGAGAGAACCTCGACGGGCGGAACGATGTGTTCTGCCCGTCGAGGTTCTCTGCCGTGTGTACGCGGCCTCAGACGGACTTTTTCCACCGAAAATTCCAACTGTGTGTATGACCCATCAGATTATTTCCATCGGAAATTCAGATGAATTCCGTCTGAGTTTAAATAGAGAACATGTTCTCTTTTACTCCGATGGAATTCCGATGTGATTTTGGTCAGACAAAGGTCCGACCGTGTGTACGGGGCATTAGATGCTCTCTTGATTCTTGTTGGCTGAGAACTCAGATTATTAAGGAAATTTTGAGAAATTTCTGACTTTGCTCACACAGACTTGCTGCATAGCTAACATGGTGAACAGTCTTTACTTATCTTCAACACATTCCTCTGCCATTCTGTTATCTCTGGTTTGGGGGAGGCATATGTTAATCTATCCCCTACCTCACACAATACAATGTTCTGTGCTTGAGTGGCTGGTCAGCAGACCTACGTGCAGTCATGTGGTGTTGGGTTCTTATGCCGCGTACACACCATCACTTTATGTGATGGAAAAAAAACGACGTTTTTAAAAACGCCAATTTAAATGACCGTGTGTGGGGGAAAACGTTGTTGTATGTCTTGTGAAAAACGACAAGAAAAATTTAAGCATGCTTCAATTTTTTGTGTCGTTTTTCAAAACGTCGTTTTTTATCTCACAAAAAAATCACCGTGTGTAGCAAAAGACGACGTTTAAAACAAAGTTTTTCAACCCGCGCATGCCCAGAAGCTAGTTATGAAGCGAGCTTCAATGGAAAAGAGTGGTGAACGTAACCTTGCTTTGCTAGAGCATTGTGAAAAAACGATGGTATGTAGGCAACGTCGTTTTTGAAAATTGAAGTTTCAAAAACATTGTTTTTTACTTCACAAAAAATGTCATTTTTTTTCATCACATAAAGTGATCGTGTGTACGCGGCATTAGTCCTGAGTATTCTCTGACCCAATGTATGATTGGAAACTACACAGGGAATTTGGTAGCATCCAAAATCGGATGACACGCTAAAAAATTAAAGGTTCCCTACCATGTCTTCTAACCAGTAAACCTCTTACCCTGCCCTGAATGGGCAAAGTACAGGGTATTAAAACCCATAATATTAGTAGCTTACCGATTGCTTCTACTTGTCCCATTTGACAGTTTGGATGATGGCTATAGAGGTTACATTGAATCTATTTACTTACTTTGAGGAGCCTTAAATTACTGTATTTATCGGCATATAACACGCATAGGCGTATAACATGCACCCTAACTTTAAGAGTGAAGTTTCAGGAAAAAAAAATTTCATGGCCCCCTGCGTATAACATGCAGGCAAAGTTTACCCTCTATTTTCAGGGAAAAAAAATGAGTGTTATACACCAATAACTACAGTAGGTCCTTTCAGGGGTGGACTGACCATTGGATCTCTCGGGCACTGCCCGAGGGCCCCATGCCACTAGGGGGCCCCATCAGGGTTGCCAGGCTCAATAAAACCAGGGACATTATGTAAAAATCTGTTTCTGATATGTCTGAAACCGACATGCTTTTGATTTTAGCTGCCCTGCCTCTGCACTGCCTCCTGGCATGGTGGCCATCTGTAAGCCCGGGGGCCCCATAATCTTCTATTGCCCGGGGGCCCCATGAGTTGTCGGTCCACCCCTTGGTCCTTTGCAATGTAAACAAACCTTTTAGTGTCAGACAAGGCATGAACATGCATTCAAAGCTCATACCTCCCAACTTTTTGAGATGGGAATGAGGAACACCTATCAGCAAAAGTATGCAGGCATAGGACACACCCCTTGCCATGCCCCCTTAAAGGAGAATTGTACAAAAAAAACAAGATTGGTTAAACCCACAAGTGCTTTTTTTTACCATTACTATTCCTTTATAATGGCTTTTGGACTTTTTACATGCAGCAATTTGGAAATTGGATGACAGGTTTAGTGTTGGAAAACACTTTTTGATAGATAAAAAGTGCATGTTATATACATCTACTATATAGATCAGACCAAAATGAGGGACAAATGAGGAGGAATGAGGGACATTGCTCCAAATCAGGGACAGTCCCTTGAAATCAGGGACAGTTGGGAGATATGAAAGCTGTGTCTGCCAGTTGACAAAGGGAAAGACTGGAGTACATTTCCTGGAAGGTAGAGAAAAGTGAGTCATGTACTTATTTTCCATGATAAATATTTCAAACCTATGTACAGTATTGTTTTGGATAGAGGAAGTCAGTTTATTTTTTGCTGTGTTTATTCCATTATAGAAATTTTCTTGCCATTCCTGTCCCAAGTATGTAACGAGAGATGAGATGGGAGAATAAATATCTACTGTGAGGCCTTGTACACACGACGGGAAATATCCGCTGTAAACGGTCCCCGGACCGTTTACAGCGTATATTTGCGCCGGGATATTTTGATCCGATGGCTGTACACACCATCGGATCAAATTCCCCGCCGGCGGACAGCGCGGTGACGCGGCGGTGACGTTGACGCCGCCACGTGACCGCCACGTCACCGCACCAGGAAGTAAACACTTCCGCGCGCATGCGTCAGATCCATTCACAGGATACGACGCATGTGCGGCAAGATATGTCCGCTGGTTTGCCGTACTAACCAGCGGACATATCTGCCAGCCAGCTATCCGGCGGAAATATTTCAAAGCATGCTTTGGAATTTTTCCGCCGGATGAATCCGGCAAAAAGCGTCCGTTTGCCCCTACACACGAGGGGATTTTTCCGCTGAAATGGTCCGTCGGACCATCTTCAGCGGATTTATTCCCTCGTGTGTACAAGGCCTTAGGGGGGATCCCCTCATTAGACAATTGTCCCAGGAACAGGTTTTCCATCATCCTCTATATACCATATGCAGCATGTCAATAAGATAACATAAGCACCTTATGTCTTGGGGTCAAACTTTAGCAATTCTAAATAACAATGGAATGGTGGTGCCAGTTTCACAAAGACTGCCTTGCAATATGTAGTTAGATTTTAGTTTACCTTGAAAAAACTTTAGCTTAACACAAGGGGATGCTGAACAACTGTTTTACATTAACATTTTATTGGTGGGATTGTACTTGTATGTCCTGGATTATTATGTACAGTAATATGTTAAAGCTGAGAATTCCAAGGAACAAGAAATGGTTACATGGTATTTCTGCACTATTACTATAAAGTGAGGTACAATCCTGATATTTAATTTAAACTGTTATTGAAGAGAATGTCATTTATTTTTGACAGTTCTGTATGCTGTAAATTATATCTAATGATCTCAATACTTTAGGCTGTTAGGCTACTTGATAAAATGATAAAAAAAAAGCACCTTTTGAAGTTGTGACATACTCTGTGCTCCCATCTATTTAGTTTCATGGTTACTGCCAAAGGGTAGGTCCAGTGATAAGGCCAAGCTGCTGATTTGCCAGATATATCCAAATATCACTCTCCATAACCCCTTTGGTAGGAATCACATGATAAATGTCTTAATATCAGGTACATAATATTGAATTGCCTGCTGGAGGCAACACAGTAAGTTATTTTCTTCAAGGATTATAAAATTTTGACAGTAAAGTGCCATAGATTTACGTGAGTTTAGACTATTAGTAGACTTTATTAAAGGGAATTGTTTTAAAATTTTTATCACAAAGAAAGGTGTAAAATTAAAGTGACATTAAACAATAACCTTATGCTCTAAAAACAACCCATACGCATGTAGGGTAGGCAGGTGGAACCTCCTCCATGTTCCCCTTCTCGTGAGGGCCAAGTGTGGGTCACATAGGAGGCATACCCCAGGTTGGTTTCTTCCCGGGCCTCGCTAGGCACTCAGGATAGGGGCACTGTCTTACACATAGGGTACCTTTACTTGTACCGTGCTCTCCAACGCCCTGGGACAGGGTGGAGGTTGCTTTCAGGGATAACTCTACCTTAAAGCGGTATTTCACCCTAAACATAATATCTCCCATGCGATCCAGCATACTGGCGTCAGCGCCAGTATGCTGGGTTTTTTTTTTTTTAATAGCACACTTACTGTATTATTGTAGAATTCCTTTTCTGTCCCCCGTGGTGGACGGCGCCAGTATAGCGCGTCACATCTTCCTAAAATACCCGATATGGACTCGGGTAATCTCGGCGAAAATGCGGCGCCTGCGCACAGACCTAGGAGCTGACTGCGCAGGCGCCGTATTTCTCCGAGTCCTACGGCTATGGCGCGTCACGCCCTCCGAAATAGGACTCGGAGAAATACGGCGCCTGCGCAGTCAGCTCCTAGGTCTGTGCGCAGGCGCCGCATTTTCGCCGAGATTACCCGAGTCCATATCGGGTATTTTAGGAAGATGTGACGCGCTATACTACAGCCGTCCACCGCGGGGGACAGAAAAGGAATTCTACAATAATACAGTAAGTGTGCTATTAAAAAAAAAAAAACCCAGCATTTTGGCGCTGACGCCAGTATGCTGGATCGCATGGGAGATCTTATATTTAGGGTGAACCTCCGCTTTAAGGCAGACTTCTAACTTAAAGATGACCATACACTGTGTACACTTGAACTTATTTCTAGTTTACTCTCTTCATGTTAATTTAAGCCACTACTGTCACTTGTTGCATTAACCACTTAATGGCCCTATTTTTCATTAAATTGTTGTCACTGTGGGGGAGATTTATTGAAATTGGAGAGTGCAAAATCTGGTGCATAGAAACCAATCAGCTTCCAGGTTTTACTGTCAAAACTTTATTTAACAAGATGAAGTTTGAATCTGATTGGCTACCATGCACAGCTGCACCAGATTTTGTACTCTCCAGTTTTAGCAAATCAACCCCAGTGTTTTATTGCCATCTTGTATCGTCCTCCGTGAGCTCAGAAATCTCTCTTTTTCCACCTATCTTTTATCTGTTTGGAACGAATAGTGAACATTAGTTGTGGTCATGTGCACTATTCTATGAACACTGAAAATTCCATAGTCCATAGTCCCTTGTTCATTTTGAGAGTGAGCAAGAGAATGTGGCCAGGTTTCTACATACAGTGGGACCATGGAGGACGAACATAGCCACCCTTGAACAAGAAGTCAAGTGGAGGGGGCTGAGAGAAATTGTACATTTTGTAGTTAAGAACACGTACTTGAATAAAGTTTTATTTTTATTTTATTAAATCAGTGTCACTTTAATGTTGCTAGATTGATCTAGAAACATTATTTGTTCCTTCATAAAAAAGACACGTTGCTTCTTAAATAAAGTGCTTCAATTTTTGCTAATAATTTTTTTAATGTTAGACTTATAAGGTGCAAATCAACTTTATGTACTGTAATGACAGGTTCTTACCACCCGTACCCCCACCAGTCTGCTATGGACTACTATAGCAGATTGGTACCAGGTCACTATCATGCTCAGAGATTCCAGTTTGCTGGAGTGACATAGTTCTGTCTTGTCTATGGGTCAGTATAGCTATATTGTAAAGCACTGCATAAACTGTTGAAGCTATAAAAATCCTGTATAATAATAAAAAGGTGATGATCAAACAAAAGGTTGTAGATCAACACTTTGTTTCAGATTGGCTTCTTTTAAACCATCCTATAATTGCTGACAACACTTGAATTGGTTGTGTCACTGAAAATGTAAAGTTTTATAGGACTATTTTACATCAATATGATTGAATGCTATGTGTTCTAGCAATCTTGTGCCAGTTTCAGTATGTTAAAACATTCCTTTTCTTAAACTAGTTGGTATGGATCTTTTTTATAGGAATATGCACAACTAAACCTCTGGAATGTAAAATAGATTCAACCAAATCTACAAAGCATTAAATAATTGCTTTTAAAAGTTTCTGATCATAATAATTAAAAAGCATATACCACTCAACTGAAAAAGTGGAACAGTAAACTCCAAGCCATGATTACCTTGACCCCTGCTATCACGATGACTGAGATCTGCTCCAATGATCGCAGTGCTTTCAGTTGTCAGCTTTCTTCAATCTCCAAAAAAAAGATTGGGAAGAAAGTGGTAGGCTAAGGCCTCGTACACACTATCAAATCTGTCTGCTGGAAATGGTCGGCCCGACCTTCCCAGCAAACAGATTCGACCGTGTGTACGGGCAAGCCTACGGATTTGGCCACCCGACAGATTTCAAAGCATGCTTTGAAATCTGTCGGCTGGGAACCCGTCCGCCCGACATGTCTGCTGGTTAGTATGCTAACCAGCAGACATGTCTTCTCGCACACGCGCCAAATGATTTCGACGCATGCGCGGAAGTGTTTTACTTCCTGGTGCGGTGACGTGGCGGCGTCAACGTCACCGACACGTCAGCGCGCTGTCTGCTGGCGGGAATTTTGGTTTGCTCGTGTGTACACGCGAGCAAACCAAAATGCCAGCAGACAGATTTGTTCAAATCGGTCGGACAGACCGTTTTGAACAAATCGATTGCCTCCTGTGTACGAGGCCTAAGGGTTTTTATTTATTTTTTTATAAAAAGGGAACATTCCAATTGGACGGACAGTTTTATATTGTCTAAAAAAGCAGTAAAATGTTTGAATTCATTCTTAGTGGCAATTTAAAGGGCAGCTACATGCAAATCTGGCAAGTAAGAATTGGTGTAAATAGGTAAATAGGTCAGAGTAGTGTGCCTGTTACACATACAAAGGTGTCTCCACTTGTTCAAAGTCTCGATTTAAAGGACTTTGGGGTCCCAGCATTCTGTTGCTTGATCAACTCTACTCAAGTTGATGGCCCCAGAGTCTATGTAGATGTGCCAGTGGGAGATATTAAAACACTAAATAATGTTGTAAGCCATTCAACTGCCATTTCTATAACACTGGTGGTTCCGCACACATGTTAATGACATCATTTTACTACAATAGATTATTCATTATTATTCGCAAATTTAAATAAAATAATATTCAGCATTTGCTAGGCCAGGAACACTGCACCGATTGTGTGGTGCTTGCTTTGTTAAAGGGGTTATAAAGTTTTTTGTTTTTTATTTTCTAAATAGGTTCCTTTAAGGTAGTGCAATGTTGGTTTACTTACCCCTTCCTTTTATTTCCCTTCTAAATGTTTTTTTTCTTTGTCTGAACTTCTCACTTCCTGTTCCTCCTCAGTAAGCTTGCCCCCATCATCAGAGCCATTCTGGCTGGGGGTTAGTCAGCCAGAACAGCTTACTGAGGAGGAACAGGACGTGAGAAATTCAGACAAAGAAAAAAAAACATTTAGAAGGGAAATCGAAGGAAAAGGTTAGTGAACCAACAATGCACTAGCTTAAAGGAACCTATTTAGAAAATAATAATAAAAGTGGTGCTAGCTGCAACTGCTGTAAGGACTGTTGGTAAGAGTTTGTACACAGGTGAGAGTTATAGGGTGGGTGCTGGATGCCGATGTGATAGATAGGGGCTGCAGAGATGAGCTGTGGACAGGAGTGTGCATAGATGAGCTGTGGACAGGAGTGTGCAGAGATAAGCTGTGGACAGGAGTGTGCAGAGATGAGCCGTGGACAGGAGTGTGCATAGATGAGCTGTGGACAGGAGTGTGCAGAGATAAGCTGTGGACAGGAGTGTGCAGAGATGAGCTGTGGACGGGAGTGTGCAGAGATGAGCTGTAGACGGGAGTGTGCAGAGATGAGCTGTGGACGGGAGTGTGCAGAGATGAGCTGTGGAGAGAAGTGTGCAGAGATAAGCTGTGGACAGGAGTGTGCAGAGATAAGCTGTGGACAGGGGAGTGTGCAGAGATGAGCTGTGGACAGGAGTGTGCAGAGATGAGCTGTGGACAGGAGTGTGCAGAGATAATCTGTGGACAGGAGTGTGCAGAGATGAGCTGTGGACGGGAGTTTGCAGAGATGAGCTGTAGACGGGAGTGTGCAAAGATGAGCTGTGGACGGGAGTGTGCAGAGATGAGCCGTGGACGGGAGTGTGCAGAGATGAGCTGTGGACAGGAGTGTGCAGAGATGAGCTCTGGACGGGAGTGTGCAGAGATGAGCCGTGGACGGGAGTGTGCAGAGATGAGCTGTGGACAGGAGTGTGCAGAGATGAGCTGTGGACAGGAGTGTGCAGAGATGAGCTGTGGACAGGAGTGTGCAGAGATAAGCTGTGGACGTGAGTGTTCAGAGATGAGCTGTAGACGGGAGTGTGCAGAGATGAGCTGTGGACAGGAGTGTAGAGATGAGCTGTAGACGGGAGTGTGCAGAGATGAGCTGTAGACAGGAGTGTGCAGAGATGAGCTGTAGACGGGAGTGTGCAGAGATGAGCTGTGAACAGGAGTGTGCAGAGATGAGCTGTGGACGTGAGTGTTCAGAGATGAGCTGTAGACGGGAGTGTGCAGAGATGAGCTGTGGACAGGAGTGTAGAGATGAGCTGTAGACGGGAGTGTGCAGAGATGAGCTGTAGACAGGAGTGTGCAGAGATGAGCTGTAGACGGGAGTGTGCAGAGATGAGCTGTGAACAGGAGTGTGCAGAGATGAGCTGTGAACAGGAGTGTGCAGAGATGAGCTGTAGATGGGAGTGTGCTGAGATGAGCTGTAGATGGGAGTGTGCAGAGATGAGCTGTAGATGGGAGTGTGCAGAGATGAGCTGTAGACAGGAGTGTGCAGAGATGAGCTGTAGACGGGAGTGTGCAGAGATGAGCTGTGGACAGGAGTGTGCAGAGATGAGCTGTAGATGGGAGTGTGCACAAATGAGCTGTAGACGGGAGTGTGCACAGATGAGCTGTAGATGGGAGTGTGCAGAGATGAGCTGTAGATGGGTGTGTGCAGAGATGAGCTGTAGATGGGAGTGTGCAGAGATGAGCTGTAGATGGGAGTGTGCAGAGATGAGCTGTAGATGGGAGTGTGCAGAGATGAGCTGTAGATGGGAGTGTGCAGAGATGAGCTGTAGACGGGTGTGTGCAGAGATGAGCTGTAGATGGGAGTGTGCAGAGATGAGCTGTAGATGGGAGTGTGCAGAGATGAGCTGTAGATGGGAGTGTGCAGAGATGAGCTGTAGATGGGAGTGTGCAGAGATGAGCTGTAGACAGGAGTGTGCAGAGATGAGCTGTAGACGGGAGTGTGCAGAGATGAGCTGTGGACAGGAGTGTGCAGAGATGAGCTGTAGATGGGAGTGTGCACAAATGAGCTGTAGACGGGAGTGTGCACAGATGAGCTGTAGATGGGAGTGTGCAGAGATGAGCTGTAGATGGGTGTGTGCAGAGATGAGCTGTAGATGGGAGTGTGCAGAGATGAGCTGTAGATGGGAGTGTGCAGAGATGAGCTGTAGATGGGAGTGTGCAGAGATGAGCTGTAGATGGGAGTGTGCAGAGATGAGCTGTAGACGGGTGTGTGCAGAGATGAGCTGTAGATGGGAGTGTGCAGAGATGAGCTGTAGATGGGAGTGTGCAGAGATGAGCTGTAGATGGGAGTGTGCAGAGATGAGCTGTAGACGGGTGTGTGCAGAGATGAGCTGTAGATGGGAGTGTGCAGAGATGAGCTGTAGATGGGAGTGTGCAGAGATGAGCTGTAGATGGGAGTGTGCAGAGATGAGCTGTAGATGGGAGTGTGCAGAGATGAGCTGTAGATGGGAGTGTGCAGACGTGAACTGTGGATGGGTAGGAGTGGTGCACATGTGAACTGTAGAAAAGGGTTGTAGAGGTGATTTGTGACCAGGGGGGTACAAAGGTAAGAAATGAAAGGTGTGCAGAGGTGAGCCGTAGATGGGAGTGTGTAGAGGTGAGCTGTATATGGGAGTGTGTAGAGGTGAGCTGTATATGGGAGTGTGTAGAGGTGAGCTGTATATGGGAGTGTGTAGAGGTGAGCTGTATATGGGAGTGTGTAGAGGTGAGCTGTATATGGGAGTGTGTAGAGGTGAGCTGTATATGGGAGTGTGTAGAGGTGAGCTGTATATGGGAGTGTGTAGAGGTGAGCTGTATATGGGAGTGTGTAGAGGTGAGCTGTATATGGGAGTGTGTAGAGGTGAGCTGTATATGGGAGTGTGTAGAGGTGAGCTGTATATGGGAGTGTGTAGAGGTGAGCTGTATATGGGAGTGTGTAGAGGTGAGCTGTATATGGGAGTGTGTAGAGGTGAGCTGTATATGGGAGTGTGTAGAGGTGAGCTGTAGATGGGAGTGTGTAGAGGTGAGCTGTATATGGGAGTGTGTAGAGGTGAGCTGTATATGGGAGTGTGTAGAGGTGAGCTGTATATGGGAGTGTGTAGAGGTGAGCTGTATATGGGAGTGTGTAGAGGTGAGCTGTATATGGGAGTGTGTAGAGGTGAGCTGTATATGGGAGTGTGTAGAGGTGAGCTGTATATGGGAGTGTGTAGAGGTGAGCTGTATATGGGAGTGTGTAGAGGTGAGCTGTATATGGGAGTGTGTAGAGGTGAGCTGTAGATGGGAGTGTGTAGAGGTGAGCTGTATATGGGAGTGTGTAGAGGTGAGCTGTATATGGGAGTGTGTAGAGGTGAGCTGTGGACAGGAATGTGCAGATGTGACATGTGGATGGGTAGAAGTGGTGTAGAGGTGAACTGTATAAAAGGGTTGTAGTGGTGCGTTGTGACCAGGGGGGTGCAAAGGTAAGCAATGAAAGGTGTGCAGAGGTGAGCCGTAGATGGGAGTGTGTAGAGGTGAGCTGTATATGGGAGTGTGTAGAGGTGAGCTGTATATGGGAGTGTGTAGAGGTGAGCTGTATATGGGAGTGTGTAGAGGTGAGCTGTATATGGGAGTGTGTAGAGGTGAGCTGTATATGGGAGTGTGTAGAGGTGAGCTGTATATGGGAGTATGTAGAGGTGAGCTGTATATGGGAGTGTGCAGAGATGAGCTGTAGATGGGAGTGTGCAGAGATGAGCTGTAGATGGGAGTGTGCAGAGATGAGCTGTAGATGGGAGTGTGCAGAGATGAGCTGTAGATGGGAGTGTGCAGAGATGAGCTGTAGACGGGTGTGTGCAGAGATGAGCTGTAGATGGGAGTGTGCAGAGATGAGCTGTAGATGGGAGTGTGCAGAGATGAGCTGTAGATGGGAGTGTGCAGAGATGAGCTGTAGATGGGAGTGTGCAGAGATGAGCTGTAGACAGGAGTGTGCAGAGATGAGCTGTAGACGGGAGTGTGCAGAGATGAGCTGTGGACAGGAGTGTGCAGAGATGAGCTGTAGATGGGAGTGTGCACAAATGAGCTGTAGACGGGAGTGTGCACAGATGAGCTGTAGATGGGAGTGTGCAGAGATGAGCTGTAGATGGGTGTGTGCAGAGATGAGCTGTAGATGGGAGTGTGCAGAGATGAGCTGTAGATGGGAGTGTGCAGAGATGAGCTGTAGATGGGAGTGTGCAGAGATGAGCTGTAGATGGGAGTGTGCAGAGATGAGCTGTAGACGGGTGTGTGCAGAGATGAGCTGTAGATGGGAGTGTGCAGAGATGAGCTGTAGATGGGAGTGTGCAGAGATGAGCTGTAGATGGGAGTGTGCAGAGATGAGCTGTAGACGGGTGTGTGCAGAGATGAGCTGTAGATGGGAGTGTGCAGAGATGAGCTGTAGATGGGAGTGTGCAGAGATGAGCTGTAGATGGGAGTGTGCAGAGATGAGCTGTAGATGGGAGTGTGCAGAGATGAGCTGTAGATGGGAGTGTGCAGACGTGAACTGTGGATGGGTAGGAGTGGTGCACATGTGAACTGTAGAAAAGGGTTGTAGAGGTGATTTGTGACCAGGGGGGTACAAAGGTAAGAAATGAAAGGTGTGCAGAGGTGAGCCGTAGATGGGAGTGTGTAGAGGTGAGCTGTATATGGGAGTGTGTAGAGGTGAGCTGTATATGGGAGTGTGTAGAGGTGAGCTGTATATGGGAGTGTGTAGAGGTGAGCTGTATATGGGAGTGTGTAGAGGTGAGCTGTATATGGGAGTGTGTAGAGGTGAGCTGTATATGGGAGTGTGTAGAGGTGAGCTGTATATGGGAGTGTGTAGAGGTGAGCTGTATATGGGAGTGTGTAGAGGTGAGCTGTATATGGGAGTGTGTAGAGGTGAGCTGTATATGGGAGTGTGTAGAGGTGAGCTGTATATGGGAGTGTGTAGAGGTGAGCTGTATATGGGAGTGTGTAGAGGTGAGCTGTATATGGGAGTGTGTAGAGGTGAGCTGTATATGGGAGTGTGTAGAGGTGAGCTGTAGATGGGAGTGTGTAGAGGTGAGCTGTATATGGGAGTGTGTAGAGGTGAGCTGTATATGGGAGTGTGTAGAGGTGAGCTGTGGACAGGAATGTGCAGATGTGACATGTGGATGGGTAGAAGTGGTGTAGAGGTGAACTGTATAAAAGGGTTGTAGTGGTGCGTTGTGACCAGGGGGGTGCAAAGGTAAGCAATGAAAGAGGTGTGCAGAGGTGAGCAATAAATGGTTTATTTTGGGGGGTTACTGAGGAAGAGGGGATTTTTGCTTGGGCAAAAGGAGTGCTCATTGGTTCATGTATATTACACAAAGACCTGCTGCTCAGTTTAAACAGCAGTATCAGGGACTAAGTACATCATTTGTCCACCACACTTATTTTACTTTTGCTGGATTTGCTTGCGGTTTCCCATTAAAATTGTTAATGGCAAAAAAGATCAAGTCAGACCATTTAAATTTCAGCTACCGTGTTATAGTATTTTCATTTGAAATACCTCATTTTATAAAATAAAACAACAATTACTAACATACTATATATATATATATATATATATTGTTTTATTTAGCATCAATTTTATTTTATTGTCAGATTTCATTTTATATATTTAAATATTTCTAACTCTTATATACCAAATATTTTATAAACCATGCAATAGATGTGTAATCATGTAGTGTTTTCTTTTCTTGGTTAGATAGTAAGACACAGATATTCTAGATTGCACAATTGTATTATAAATCATTACATTTGTTCTAATATTAAATGCTATAGATTTATGAAAATAGTACATTTCTCTAAGCTCAGTTCAGCTGTATTCACTTTAATCAGCCAATATTGTGGAAAGGATTTTATTTTTGTTAATATTGCTCTTTACTTATTATTTTAGGTAAATCAGGGGTACTTTTTGAGAAATATCTGTACTTTTGTAGGTTTCGTTTTTTTTTTTACTTTGAAATAATATAATGGGCCTTGTTTATCTAAGTGCCTGGAAGAGAATCTCAGTCCTTTTTCAAATATAAAATGTTTTCATTTATCACAAATTTGAAATAAAAAAAGTTAATTTGTATTCATAGTCAGAGCAGGAAATTCTGCATTCGGACTCTTTGATTATTATGATATTATAATAAGACTAAAGATAAAATATTGCTGTTATTAAAGTGTACATAGTGGAATATATATACAAAAACTTTTATTTTAAATATATACTGTATATATTATCAATATATTTTTTATTTTGTTAAACGTGTACTTTAAATGATGTCACAGTTTAAATAAAGAGAACATTATTTATCATATGTTGGATACTCTTTTTATTTTAATAAACATGAACTTGTGAAATGTGTGTGTGTACAGATTTGTAATTCAGTATAGTCTGCAGACAGACAAGTGACATATCTACAGTAGTTCCTTATAAAAATGTATGTAAAGGTAATCTTTTTTTTATATTTAGGGTAAAGCGGTGAGAGGTTAGACCCCCTGTCTGAACACAACAGCTCAGCGGGGGGATGGTGGAAGACAAACACAGTTTTTGTTTTATAAATCCAGCTGTATTTACTTAGTGCAACTTTTAGCTTTCAAGTTAAAGAAATAACACCAACATGTCAGATTTTTTTTTTAAATAAAATAAAAAACAAATCACTGAGTTGGAAAAAGGATCAACTCCTTGAGTCAGTATTTTGTTGAACATTTTGCTTTAAAGCGGAGTTCCACCCTTAAAACCACTTTGTTTCATCCCATCCAGCATACTGGCGTCAGCGCCAGTATGCTGTTTTTTTTTTTAAATGCATGTACTTACTTTATAATAAATCATTTAATTTTGTGCGTACCGCGGTATGTCGCCGCTATAAGGCGTCACGCCTTTCGGAAACAGCCGATTAGCGTTCGGCTCTTCTCGGCGCCTGCGCACAGACCCAGAAGCTGACTGCGCAGGCGCCGTATATAGCCGCGTCACGCCCTCTGAAAAAAACCGAACTAGGACCGGCTATTTACGGCGCCTGCGCAGTCAGCTCCTGGGTCTGTGCGCAGGCGCCGAGAAGAGCCGAACGCTAATCGGCTGTTTCCGGAAGGCGTGACGCCTTATAGCGGCGACATACTGCGGTGCGCACAAAATTAAATGATTTATTATAAAGTAAGTACATGCATTAAAAAACAAAAAAAACAGCATACTGGCGCTGACACCAGTATGCTGGATGGGATGAAACAAAGTGGTTTTAAGGGTGGAACTCCGCTTTAATTACAGCCTTTAGTCTGTTGGAATATGTCTACACTGACTTTGCACATCTAGACTTTGTAATATTTGCCCACTCTTCTTTGCAGAACTGCAGTTTTGTTAAATCTGATGGTGATGGTTTGTAGACTACAGTCTTCAAGTCATTCCACAGATTTTCAATGGGGTTTAAGTCTGGGCTCTGACTAGGCCATACAAGGACATTCACTTTTTTCTCCTTCAATCAATGTGTAGCAGCAGACGTTCCTAAAGAATTTGATGGTATTTTCCCCAATTCATTTTTCCTTCTATCCAGACAAGTGTTCCAGTCCCTGCTGCAGAGAAACACCCCCATAACAGGATATCACCATATCCATGCTTTACTGTAGAAATGGTGTTGTTTGGATGATGAGCTATATAGGGTTTCCACCAGACATATCGTTTGGTGTTGAGGCCAAATAATTAAAGTTTAGTCTCATCTGACCATAACACCCTTTTCCATGTGGCCTTAGAATCTTCAAGGTGTGTTTCCATAATCCACTCATATGCAAGCAAAAATGCATTTCTTTTATCTTCCTTGGATGTGATTGGGTATTCTTTGCAAAGTGAAGCTTTCTCTCATTTACTAAGCTTTGGAGCAACTGCACTTGCAGAATGCAATTGCACTTTGCTAATTGCACAGTCTATTTGCCTTTTGTAAATCAACCCCAATGATCACTCTTTGTCATAAATTCCTGCAACTGCTTCAGATTTACTTTAGGCCTCTTGGTAGCTTCTCTGACCAATTTCCTCCAATTTGGAGCAAAGCCCTCATCCAGGGAGGGTCTGTGTTGTACCAAATACCTTCCACTTCTTAATAATAGACTTCACTGGGCTTCTAGGCATCGATAACGCCTTGTATTTATCTCCTGACTTTTGCCTGTCCATAATTTTATCCTGGAGATCTTTTGGCAGTGCCTTGCCACCCATAGTTGATTGTTTGCTTCAGTTGTACTACCAGGGACTAAATGCTCCAGGAAAGCTCTTTTCATGCTGAACTAATCAAAATAACCACAGCTGATCACATCTGATTGCGTTTACAAGTAGTTTTTAGGAGGAGGGATGTCCTTTTCCAACTTTTTTAACATATATCTGGTGTTATATCTTTCATTTGGGTGTTATAAGTTGCACCGAGTAAATAAAGCTGGATAAAATAAAACTGTGTCTGTTTTCATTTAAGGCTGCAAAGTACAAAATGTAATTATTTTAAATGGCGGATTATTTTCTATAACCACTGTATAGATATGGAAGAAATAGAAAATCCTCCAACTGGGACACCTGTTGCTATGACAATTTTATAAGAGGTGATTTCCCTCACTTAAGAGATTTTCTTTTTATTTCTTGTTGTATGTCTGGGACAGTAAGAGGAGTGGACATTTCCTAAACATAATAAAGACAGCAAATAAAAATAATAATTTGATAAGGGAGTTTCAAAATTCTCTCCTTATTAGATATTTATTTGGCATTAGTAGACCTAGGTCGGCAGCAACTGATCCAGGAAACAGTAATACTAAACCAGGAAATAGCAGAGAGAACTCTGACGTCAAGTTAGAAAGTTTTGTTAAATCCCCCAGGGTACCCTGGGCACTATAAAGCTTGTATCTGTTAAAATCAGTGCAGTGGTTGGCAAAAAATACAGTTTTTCATACTATCAGTGCTGACTGTAGTTCCACCCCAGACAAAAGCCCAAATTATGGGTGTTCCTATGGAGGAGGTACAGGCAGGACTGATGCCACGGTCCCTTCTCAGCTTTGCATCCTTGTTGCCATGTATTTCTGTTCCTCCCTTGCTCCACATATACAATAAAAGGGCTAATTCCACAACCACTCAAGACCCCTCCCCCCGTCATTCTGCAGTCATGCCTCCTCTGCTACAATTAAAAGACAAAGGGACGGATTCAGAAATGATTTACGTTGGCGTATCTCCAGATACACCGCCGTAATTTCAAATGTGCGCCGTCGCATCTTTGTGCCCAAAGCGAGATACGTCGAAAAACATGGCTTTAGCCGTATGACGTAACTTGCCTACGCCGGCGTATCGTGGGCGCATAGTTACGCTGGACGCATTTGGCGTTCCCATTGTAAATATGCAAATGAGTAAGATACGTCGATTCACAAGTGTAGATGCGCCCGGCGGCTTCATATACGCGATTTGCGTAAGGCTTACGTCCGGCGTAAAGCTACCCCTCATATAGCAGGCACAGCTAATGCAAAGGTATGGGCCAGGAAACGACATCGTCAAATTTTACATCGCGTACGCCGTTTACGTAGTACTACATGAATAGGGCAGTGCGTACGTTATGTTCACGTATCTTAGGGAGTAGATGCAACGTGAATCTAAGCATGCGCGTGCATGCGCGCGCATGCGCCGTTCAATCGGCCATTCATTTGCATGGGGTCACGCTTAATTTAAATAGATGACGCTCACCTCCTTCCTACTTTGAATTAGGCGGGCTTACGCCGGCCAATTTACGCTACGCCGCCGCAACTTACGGAGCAAGTGCTTTGAAAATACTGCACTTGCCTCTCTAAGTTGCGGCGGCGTAGCGTAAAGATGATACACTACACCCGCATAAAGATATGCCAATGTATCTGAATCGCGGCCTGAGAGTCTCCAATCTCTAGAAGCTGCCAGCTAGTTCAGAGGAGATAATCAATAGTGCTTCACTATGAGAAAACATCAATAATTGTAGAAGTGTAACTAAAAATGGTAATAAATAAACATATATTGCTGAAACTTCGTATATAGTATCTTTGACTGATTGTGAATTCAAAAACATCAATGCATCAACGGTGAATAAATCCAAAGTGCTTGTCCTTTCCTCCTCTGGTCTCACAGGCTGCTTACCTCACATCTGAATAAAATCAGCAGTGTTCCCCTCTGGGGATAGTAGAGAGGGCTGGCATGGTGCTGGTAATCACTTTCCTCCTTCAAATCACTTATTACCATGGAAAAAAAACCCTGATCATTTCACCAGATATGATGAATATGCAAAAGAAGCAAGGTAGAATCTAGTGCTCTCAATTTAAAAAGTTGAATTATATATAAAAAAGTAAGGTATAAAATTCATAAAGATGGCACTGTAAGCTGTGCAAGCTAAAAACATATTTCAGAGACAATAGGCCTCCAGATGGTCGCGATGTAATATTAATATGCAGGCTCCGACCCCTAGATGCGTATTGTCAAAGCATTGACTTCTTCAGTAGGGGTGAAGCTAGAGACGTAATTCTGCCGTTTATATACCGTATTTATCGGCGTATACCGCGCACTTTTTTCCCCTTAAAATCGTGGGTGCACGATATACACCGATACCCTCTTCCCGCACTTAGTTTGAACGCCTCCGCCGACATATATCGAGCGCAGTACACTCGGGTACATTCGGCCATGCTTGGCTTCACTCGCGGTCACGCTCCTAGCCTCTATGCGTGAGAAGCCGAGCATGGCCAAGCGTGCCCGAGTGTACTGCGCTCGGTATATGTCAGCGGCGGCATTCAAACTAAGCGTGGGAAGCAGGGATTCGACTCGGAGACAGCACAGGAGAAGCGAGGAGGACACCACCGAGGCCGTAGATTGACGCCGGACCGGACAAGGCCGCCGATGGACGCCGGGCAAGACACCGACGAGGGGCATCTAAACTGTAAGTATATTATTTTTTTTCAGGATTTTCCCTTCTAGGTTGGGGGTGCGCGCTATACCCCGATAAATACGGTGCTCCCTGATTTCCCTCACACACATGGGCGGCTAATCAGCCCTTCCCTTAATTACTCCCACAGGAAGTTGTATGTGTAAGAAAGTAGTCATTAACGCATTTACACGGGGACCAAGAACGAGAAAGAAAAAAAATGCAGTTTAAAACACAAAAAGTGTTTACAAAAAAACATGTAAGCATGTATATCCACTGCATCACAGTTACCTTTTTACATTAATTTGTCTATTGGAGTAGGGGAATGTCAATACAAATAAATAATACTCCCCTTTGGGGTAAACAAGGATTATTTTATTATTAAAGAATAATACATTGTTAGCTGTATTGAGTCAAATACAAATCAAAAAAGTTACTGGTAATGTATTTTGTTTGCTTAGAGCCCTATCACACTGGGGCGGTGGGGGCGTTGGCAGTAAAGCGCAGCTATTTTTAGCTGTGCTTTACCGTCGTATTCGCGGTGCTATTCGGCCGCTAATTTTTAACCCCCGCTAGTGGCCAAAAAAGGGATAAAACCGCCGGTTGCTGCAGCGCTGCTGCAGGCGTGCTTTGTTGGTGGTTCGGCAGTGCTGCCCATTGATTTCAATAGGTAGGGGCGCTTTAGGAGCGGAGTATTATATATATATATAAATATACTTAACATTAAACCAAATAAAAAAATAAAAAATATATATAAAAAAGTAAAAAAAATATATAAAAAAATTATTACTAACTAACTAACTAAAACTAAAATTAAATGGAAATAAAAATCTAAATGGAAATAAAATGAATATGACTACAAAATACCAATGAACATAAAAAATATATATGAGAATAGAATCAAAATGATCTATTACTAATTAAACAATTAAATAAAGGGGTTGTAAAGGTAATTTTTTTTTGTTTGCCTAAATAGCTTCCTTTACCCTAATGCAGTCCTCCTTCACTTACCTCATCCTTCCATTTTGCTTTTAAATGTCCTTATTTCTTCTGAGAAACCCTCACTTCCTGTTCTTCTGTCTATAACTACATGCAGTAATGCGAGGCGTTCTCCCTGGTGTGGAGAAAGCCTCTTGAAGGGAGAGGGGGCGAGCAAGCAAGTCAGAGCAATTTCTACTTTGCAGATAGAGAAAGGAGTTGTGTGTTAGTGGGCATCCTGACACTCCTGCTCGCCCCTCCCCCCTCAGGAGGCTTTCTCCACACCAGGGAGAAAGCCTCACATTACTATGTGGAGATACAGACAGAAGAACAGGAAGTAAAGATTTCTCAGAAGAAATAAGGACATTTAAAAGAAAAATCGAAGGACGAGGTAAGTGAAGGAGGACTGCACTAAGGTAAAGGAAGCTATTTAGGGAATTTACCTTTACAACCCCTTTAAGTTCAAAGGAGATAGTTACAGTAGTGACCAGTGGCTACTGGCTAGTATTTTGTGATTCACAGCGGCTGGGGAGCAGCGCCAGGTATTCACAAAAATAGCTGACAAGAAGAGACACGCGAGCAGCTACTACATTTGTCCAAAATAGAATAGTGTAGTAGTTTCTGAAATGTGCTATGACAAAACAGTAAACCCATATATACTTACCTGTGCATTCAGCTGTTCACCTTTAAAGAAAAACGTATTTTTTTAAGCCAGCCATACTGTAACTGCTGACTTTTAAAAATCATGTACTCACTAATGAATGGCGTCCAACATTGCCTTCCCACAGCTGGCTCCCCCCTGCGCATGGGTGGGTTTGCTTGATGTTCAGTGAATGGTCCTGCAGCTTCCTGAAACATGTGATGTGTCCCAGGATGCTGCAGGAGGGGGAGGTGGGGAAAGATAAAAATTAGTACTCGCTCCACCCAAAAAAACATATGCGTAACTTAGGATGGGGGAGGGAGTGAACCAGTGGTACTTCACTTTTTGAGTGAAGTTACACTTTAACCACTTAACGACCGCCACAGGTCTATGTACGTCCACAGAATGGCACGTAAAGGCAGATGCGGTGGGCGGCTTACCTGCGGGAGAAAATCATCTTGAGGGGGCGGCTGTTCATTTCTGTCCGCCCCCTCGTGATCGCTCACAGCCAATCCCGTCGTGTCCCACTGTGTCACTTCCTCTGCCTGTAAAATGTAAGCACTGGCAGAGGAAGTGATGCAGCTCTCCTCTCGGCGGTATTTTCAAACTGCCGAGAGGAGAGAAGATATCACAGTAAGTCGCACCAACACTACACTGACACCAGTCCAGTACACATAGGCACATTAACCCCTTGCGATCACCCCCCCACCCCCCTTTCACAGTGTCACTGAATGCAGTGATCATATATGTACTAATCACTGCATTTAGTGTCAGTGTGACAGGCAGTTAGTGTTAGGTTCAGGGTAGCCCCGTACCCCCCCTAATAAAGTTTTAACCCCTTGATCACCACCCTAGTTAACCCTTTCACCCCCTATTACCAGCGTCACTAAGCGATCATTTTTCTGATCGCTGTATTAGTGTCGCTGTTGCCACTAGGTAGCTATTTTTTTTTTTTTATTGCGATTTTTTTTTTTTTACTAAAGACATGTGGCTGAATACATTTTGGCCTAAATGTTTGACTAAAATTTAGTTTATTCAATTTTTCTTATAACAAAAAGTAAAAAATATTGATTTTATTCTTCTACTGTATAGACTACTAAATGTTTTCAATAAACAATACTTTTTAAATACTTACCTGGTCTGTCCTAAAAATCCTGAGGGGTTATGTTGTGCCCATGAGTACTTGGTTTGTCTTTTTGTTCATTGGATTGGCCAGACCAGGCCATACACACACTGTCATTCTTCTATCTTTTATTATATATCTTTTTTGTAAATCATGCCACACCGAGCCTCATGGTGCTGTGGCACCATGTAGTTTGGCATATGCGAGGATGTGCTGCAGATGCCCATGCGCTGGGGTGGTATTAAAAATTAACGCTACACCCATATTGTGTCCTAAAGTGCAGCGTATTTCTCTGTGGGTCACAATAGCACATGTTTTTGCACGTGTTTCCCACCAGCAGAGATGTGACCCTACACTAGTGTTCCTATATTGCAAAAATGTGCATTGAAGACACTCACCTGTTAGCGTGTTCAACCCCATGTTGGCAAGGTTAGTCATGACTGTTTTTTCAGTTTTGGATAACAAAGGAATGAAACCTATCATTAACTTTCTTTTTACAGTTTATGTTCTATTTGATGGGTGTCACTTAACCACTTAAGACCCGGACCAAAATGCAGGTAAAGGACCTTGCCCCTTTTTGCAATTCGGCACTGCGTCGTTTTAACTGACAATTGCGCGGTCGTGAGACGTGGCTCCCAAACAAAATTGGCGTCCTTTTTTCCCCACAAATAGAGCTTTCTTTTGGTGGTATTTGATCACCTCTGCGGTTTTTATTTTTTGCGCTATAAACAAAAATAGAGCGACAATTTTAAAAAAAATGCAATATTTTTTACTTTTTGCTATAATAAATATCCCCCAGTTTAGGCCGATACGTTTTCTTCTACGTATTTTTGGTAAAAAAAATCGCAATAAGCGTTTATCGGTTGGTTTTCGCAAAATTTATAGCGTTTACAAAATAAAGGATAGTTTTATTGCATTTTTATAATTTTTTTTTTT
Organism: Rana kukunoris; assembly: GCA_029574335.1. Classification (NCBI taxonomy): domain Eukaryota; kingdom Metazoa; phylum Chordata; class Amphibia; order Anura; family Ranidae; genus Rana; species Rana kukunoris. Next base: position 66,675,069 of record CM056054.1, read on the forward strand.
TTTACTACTAATAGCGGCGATCAGCGATTTTTTTCGTGACTGCGACAATATGGCGGACACTTCGGACAATTTTGACACATTTTTGGGACAATTGTCATTTTCACAGCAAAAAATGCATTTAAATTGCATTGTTTACTGTGGAAATGACAGTTGCAGTTTGGGAGTTAACCACAGGTGGCGCTGTAGGGGATGTGTGACCTATGTGTGTGTTTACAACTGTAGGGGGGTGTGGCTGTAGGTGTGACGTCATTGATCGCGTCCCCCTATTACAGGGATGACGTGATCGATGCTACGGCCACAGAGAAGCACGGGGAAGCCATGTTTACACACGGCTCTCCCCGTTCTTCCACTCCAGGGATAGATCGCCGCACTGCAGCGGCGATCGGGTCCGCGAATCCCGCGGTCCCGGTCCTGGAGCTTCGGACCGGGTCACGGGCGCGCGCCCGCGGGCACGCGCCCGTGACCCACGGCTGGGTACTAAAATCAACGTATATATACGTTGATGTGCCCAGCCGTGCCATTCTGCCGACGTAAATGTACAGTAGGCGGTCCTTAAGTGGTTAAAAGACACCCCAGGTCAGGCATAAAGGATGCGTGTTACTGGCAGAATCATTAGGTAATAATACAGGGAAAATCCCCCAAAAAAGAAAGCTGATTTATATTTAGAGCTGCACCAAAGTGAAACTTTGGGCCCAATAAAAAATAACATTTATGATGCAGTTTGTTAATAGCATTAACATGACGATCTTTGTTTTCCACTGCCCTCCTGTTGATCTGGCCAGTAAACCTAATATTTTTCAACTTCCTTAAACAGAGTGAGTGAATGAGTGAGTGAGTAACTTGTATAGCGCTGACAAATGCAAACCGAATCGCCTCGAGGCGCTTTGTATCCAGAGTCGTGCTGATGCTTCAGAAGAGATGGGTCTTCAGTTTTTTCCTAATAGCCCGATGGTTTTCTTCCATGCGAATGGACGTGGGTAGAGCATTCCAAAGCCGAGGTCCTTGGAGTGAAAATCTACGTTCTCCCTTAGATTTGTAGCGGGCTGTGGGGACTTCCAGAAGGTTTTGGTTAGTTGATCTGAGCACCCGATTGGTGACGTAGGGTTTAATTTTCTCGTTTAAGTATTGCGGAGCGCTTACTTGTGCGCATTTGTGAGTGAGGCAGAGTGTCTAGCCAGTGGAGGCTAGCCAGTGGAGGGACCGCAAGACCGGGGCAATGGACAGACCAAGCTATCTCGCAAAAGCAGCAGTTAGAGACCAAGCTGTCAAGCAAATGTAGGCAAACCATTTACCACCGATAAGGATCTTTACAAAGATCTGCTTTTATTAATTTATGTAACGTTATCCCCAAAATAAATAAAAACATAAACTGCTTATATTGGATGTAAACCCAATTCATGAAATTTGAGCTGGACACATATATCTGCAGTATTTTGTTATCTCTCTTCAAAGAGCTAAGTCCCATAGCTTTCTCCTGAACCGTTGCTCTGTTATCAGCCTCAGAACTCCTGACAAATTCTTGGACACGGACATTGAATTACACTAAGGCCGCGTACACACGATCAAATCTGTCTGCTGGAAACGGTCTGCCAGACCGTTTCAGCAGACAGATTCGATCGTGTGTACGGGCAAACAGACGGATTTGGCCAGCCGACAGATTTGACAGCATGCTTTCAAATCTGTCGGCTGGGAACCTGTCCGCCCGACATGTCTGCTGGTTAGTATGCTAACCAGCAGACATATCTTCTCGCACACGCGTCGAATGGTTTTGACGCATGCGCGGAAGTGTTTTACTTCCTGGTGCAGTGACGTGGCGGTGTCAACGTCACCGCCACGTCAGCGCGCTGTCTGCCGGCGGGGATTTTGGTTTGATCATGTGTACACGATCAAACCAATACGTCCCCAGCAGACAGATCTGTTCAAATCGGTCTGTCCGGCCGATTTGAACAGATACATTTACTCGTCTGTACGGGGCCTTAGAAATTCGACTTTAAACGGCACATGGGTAGTTCATGTAAAAATCTAAAGGTTTTTTATTTTTATAGAATTCTATAAAATGCAATAATACAATCAAAAAATATTTTGTATAATAATAGACAATACACTGCCCAAGATAGGGCTCTAATATCACATCCAAAAATATATTAACATTGGTACACTCAAATGAGAGGAATACACAACCAGTGAACAATAATGGTTGGACAGTGTAAATATGGAGTGAATAGCCTTAAATATGGGTCCGATATGCAGAAGAATTTTATTGCTCTGTTCTACATGTTTCGCGTTTCATAACGCCTTTCAGTAGCATGGTGATACACAGGTCGTATTGAATAATATAACACGAACCTGGATACCAACACACTGGCAATATACAGTAGGTGACCGCGATATTGTGTCAATCTCGCTCCCTTTCTCGGCGAGATTGACCACCTACGAGCCCCATCGCGGGAGCCAGTGCCGAGCCGGCTTGCTGCGATGGGGACAATGATGTCACAGAAGCGACGGGGATCCAACTTGGATTCCCACCAATTCTACACACAGCATCTGGAACTCCACTCCAAAATTTAAAAACAAATCTGTCATTGGTTCCCCCCAGGAGGCATACCAGGCCCTTAGGTCTGCTATGGATTGTAAGGAGACCCCCCCCCCACAATCCATACCAGACCCGTATCCGAAGCACGCCGCCCATGCCGCTCAGGAAAGGAGTGGGGACGAGCGAGCGCCCCCCCCTCCTGAGCCGTACCAGGCCGCATGCCCTCAACATGGGGGGGTTGGGTACTCTGGGGCAGGGCCCCCCACCCCAAAGTACCCTGTCCCCATGTTGATAAGGACAGGGCCTCTTCCCGACAACCCTGGCCATTGGTTGTCGGAGTCTGCGGGCGGGGGGCTTATCGGAATCTGGGAGCCGCCTTTAATAAGACCCCCGAAGAGCAGAGAAGACCCCCAGAGAGCGGAGAAGAAGCAAGCCCCCCTCGTAAAACAGCTAAAAGAAGAGAGGGGGGGGGGGCTGGAGCTGACTAATAAAATATTTTAAAACCCTGTGTTGTGTTGTTTTTGTTAACACTTTGCCTCCAAGTGAATAGGTAGGGGTACGATGTACCCCATATTCATTCACCTAGGGTGGGGGGCTGGTATCTGGGGGCCCCCTTATTAAAGCCCCTTGCTCGCAGACCCAGACCCAACGGCCAGGGTTGTCGGGAAGAGGCCCTGTCCTTATCAACATGGGGACAGGGTACTTTGGGGTTGGGGGGGCCGCATGCCTCCTGGGGGGAACCCATGCCGGATTTTTATTAAAAATTTTGGCGTGGAGTTCCCCCTCATGATTCATACCAAACACCGCGTGTAGAATTGGCGTGAATCCAAGTCGGATCCCCGTCGCTTCTATGACACGCTCGCTGGAAATGTGCTTTTTCTATTCCATCGATTGCGAGATGTCGGCACCCTGTCGCCGAGAATCAGCGCGATGCTGTCGTGCTGGAAACACATTCTCGGTGACAGGTACTGTAGCTGGTTTAGCTACATGGACTTTAAACGGCACATGAACTACCCATGTGCCGTTTAGAGTCCAATTTCTTAGTGTAATTCAATGTCCATTTTCAAATATCGAGACGTTGGCATATTTATACCGGTGCATCCACAGTGTCACCCTGTGAGGATGCACATTTGAGCAATTCCTTTTAAATTCTTGGACACATCAGATAAAAGCAGCCTGAGATTTCTGTTCAGGGAGGTTGCTATAAATAGATTAGCAGGAAACTGGCCCGGTTACAAAACATCTTTGAGAGTCTCTGCCTATGATGAGAGGGGGTATGCCTTTCCTCCAATCAGCAATTTTATCTATCTTGGCTGTATGCCCAGACATCACACTCTGTGTTAAATAGGAAGAGAACGTTTCCTAACACGATCTGAACTTTCCAAACAGTATATAAATGTGAAGACAGCAGATATATATGTAAAACCTATGTAGGGAGATTTGGTTAGTCTCTGTGTATCTTCTGAGGCTGTTCACTTCGCTGGTTTTATGGAGGGTTTATATCTACTTTTAAGAGGAGTTCCGCCTGGTGAAAAAATTAAATAAAAAAATCAGCAGCTACAAATACTATAGCTGCTGACTTTTAATATATGGACACTTACCTGTTCAGGGAGACTGTAATCACAAGGGAAACTGGCTTACGGCTTCACAGACAGTTCCTTACTGTGTAGGTGTGAAGCGCTCTGCGCTTTATAACTGGCCTGGCGGTGGAGGAATGAGGAGGGGGCCAAACTTCCAAAGGGACAGCACTGTGGTGCAGTCTCCCAGAAGTGGGGAAGAGTACCTGTCAAAAACAGGTTCCCCCTCCCCTATGGGTGCCAAATGTGGCACTGGAGAGGGGGGGGCAGATAAGCGCAAGTTTCACTTTTGGGTGGAACTCCACTTGAAAATGTTTAGCTTTAACAGGCTGTAATCTGTTAGCTAATGCTGATGTAAATAAATTCTATCTAAAATCTACTAGTTCATCTAATACTACCTTCTCCACAGGTTAACCTGCTGTCCAGGGTTGTCTTTCTTGCTCCTCCTTAGACACGGCGGAGGAGTCAGTGTAACCACCCTAAGTCAGGAAGTGTGTTACTGGCTGGATTACCAGGTCAAAATTAAGAAAAAAAATCAATGGTGCAATATATTGCGTTTTTGGTTTTGGGTTTGGAATGGCTATAAATAAAATAGTACCACTCTCATAAATTGTTATGTAGTACACCACTGCACTACAGCAGGGTATATATGGGCCGGAGAGCTAACAGCTTTAGAAATAATTTCCCGAAAATTTGTAATTTTATTATTTTAGTTTATCCTGACCTATAGCACCCCTTTGGTGATTGTTTTGAATACGCTAAGCTCAAAGTTTTGCAATTTGAAAGAAAATTTGCAGAATGATTCATTTCCTTCTCTTTTGTTCAGTGGGTAAAGACAAAGGAAGTGATCCTGCAATAACAGTGTCACACTTAACACAAAAGTCTTATAAACACAATTTTAACATTGTTTCCTGGACATACAATATATACATGCACATCTATATATATACTGTATACAGTAGCTCACAAAGGTGAGTACACCCCCCCCCCCCCTTTTTTTTATATTTTATTATATTTTTTCATGTGACAACACTGAAGAAATTACACTTTGTTACAATTTAAAGTAGTGATTGTACAGCTTGTATAACAGTGTAAATGTGTTGTCCCCTCAAAATAACTCACAGCCATTAATGTTTAAACCGCTGGCAACAAAAGTGAGTACACCCCTAAGTGAAAATGTCCAAATTGGGCCCAAAGAGTCAATATCTTGTGTGGCCACCATCATTTTAATCACTTAAGGGTCTAAAGGACCTGGCAGAGAATCACAGTATCTCTGCGACTGTCCTGGATCTCAAGTAACGATGGCGGCGCTGGAGAAAAGGGACAACTTTTTGCGTCAAACAAGACAACAATAAAACATTTTTTATTGTAAGACATTGACAAGTGTTGGGGAATTTTGCATTTATGGGGGCTAGGAGGAGTGAAGCTCTTGCATAATGAAATTGTTAATTACATCAAGCCAATCATGTAGTGTATAAAAAAACTGTAACAATTCTGTCATTTACCTTTAAAAATAAAAGATTGAATTCCCTCGTGCCTTCTGATCTGTACCAAGTTATAATAAAGCACAAGGAACAGACATTGCCTGGGCTTGTATAATAACAGTTTGGCGCAGCAAGATGCAATCACTTCATTAGACAGAGCCATCCCCCTGTATTATTATTTCAGCATGACAACAATGTTGCATGCAAACCTTGGCATTTCCTTGTGCTGTGCTTAGGGCCCTCTGTTGGGTCTAATGTTACTGAAGCCTGTTATTTACACCGTATGATTTGATAGAACAGCTACAGCATCTCATTTGTATGTGAAACATGCCATTGGTTTTGTCTCTGCATAGACAATGTTATTATTGCTGCCTCTGTACACAACTGTAATCAGGAAATACATGTCATCATTGAAACACCAGAACAGGAGGTTCCTGATTGCTACTAACCCCTAACTGCACTTATTACTGACAACAATTCAGTTTGGTCACTGAATGAGCAATATACTTGAAATTTATAGTTTCAGAACATTTTGCTAATTTAAAAGCATGGGGGGGGGGGGGTTTGAGTAAATGGAATCTTGTTATAATCTATGTGTAGTGCTACCCCCTCAGGAGCCACTGATTAGATGTGGGATCTACTCTGTTTTTGTGACTCACCCCTATTTAACTAGCTCGAACCCTCCCTTGACACATCAGAAGCCCAGCAAACATATTGTGACCTCTGTTTGACCAGGCTCACAATAGCAGGCATGTAACATGAAATGATAAGAGAATAACAATATTACCTGCTCCTGGGCGTCTCTTCAGATGAGAAAAACACACTTCACACAGTTAATATATTTAAACTAAAAATAATGGGCCAGATTCAGATAGCCTTTACGTCGGCGTATCTATAGATACGCCGCGTAAAGTCTATTCTGAGCCGGCGTATCTTTTTTCTGTATTCAGAAAACAATATACGCCGGAATTCTGCTAAGATAGGAGCGGCGTAAGTCTGTTACACTGTCGTATCTTAGTTGCATATTTACGTTGCCCGCTAGGTGGGGCTTCCGTCGATTTACGCGTTAAATATGTAAATTAGGGAGATACGGCAATTCACAAACGTACTTGTGCCCGGGCGTCGTAGTTTACGTCGTTTGCGGAAGCGGTAGTCCGGCGTAAAGTTACCCCTGCTATATAAGGGCGCAGCCAATGTTAAGTATGGACGTCGGGACAGCGTCAAATTGTACGTTGTTTACGTTGTTAGCGTAAATTGTTTGGGAATGGGGCTGGACGTAATTTACGTTCACGCCGTTTACATTGATAACTTGCGACGTGATTTCACGCATGCGCACTAGGATACGTCCACGGATAGAGCTCCTCCCTATCCCCAAGCAACCTCCCCCATAAGTCTGCGCGGAGGTGTCACATGCTCCAATAGTGCAGGGCATTGTGGGAAGCGTAGTCTGTTTTCACTAAGAGTCAATGGAGTCCAGGGGCCAGATTCTCGTAGAATTGCCTATCTTTAGGCGGGTGTAGCGTATCTCAGATACACTACGCTGATGTAACTCAGAGAGGCAACTACAGTATTCATAAAGCACTTGCACCTAACTTTGCGCCAGCGCAACTTAATTCCTTTGGCGTAAGCCGGTGCAACTGCAAGTGGGTGTGTCGTTATGCAAATGAATGGTCTAGTGATTTACACCCGGCATATCTTGGACGGAGCATGCTCAGTACGTTCGTTCCCTTGTGAGCATGCTCACAACTATGCCCGCCCAACTTACAGAGATACGCCGGTCCAACTTACGCCCAGCCGATGCAAAAGTACATCCAGTTTTATTCCCCCCCAGAGCAGGTACTTTTGCTGTGAGATGGCTGCTCCCGTTCCCCACAGGCAGAGGAGGAAAAAAAAATTTAACACCCAGGAGATGTCAGCCCTCATAACAGCAATGGAGACTTATGACCAGGGCCGCCATCAGAGGGGTACAGGCAGTACACGTGTAAGAGGCCCGGGGGTCCCCAGGGGCCCGGATGGGAACCCCCCTTTTTTTATTTTATTTTTATAAAAAAATATTTTTATTTATTTATATTTTTTTGATGGACAAGAAGGCCTGGCTTGCAGTCTCTGCTCTAATTCATTTCTAAGGTGTTCTATCGAGTTGAGGTCAGGCCAGTCAAGTTCCTTCACCCCAAACTTGCTCATCCGTGTCTTTATAGACCTTGCTTTGTGCCATGGTGAGCAGTCATGTTGGAACAGGAAGGGGCCGTCCCCAAACTGTTTCTACAAAGTTGGGAGCATGAAATTGTCCAAAATGTCTTGGTATGCTGACGCCTTAAGTGTTCCCTTCACTGGAACTAAGGGGCCAAACCCAACCCCAGAAAAACAACCCCAGACCATAACCCCCCTTTTATCAAATGATTTGGATCAGTCCACAAAGCAGGGACCATAAAGACATAAATGAGTGAGTTTGGGGTGGAGGAACTGGACTGGCTTGCACAGAGTCCTGACCTCAACCCGATAGAACACCTTTGGAATGAATTAGAGCGGAGACTGTGAGCCAGGCTTTCTTGTCCAACATCAGTTCCAGACCTCACAAATACACTTCTGGAAGAATGGTCAAACATTCCCATGGACACACCCTAAACCTTGTGGACGGCCTTCCCAGAAGAGTTGAAGCTTTTATAGCTGCAAAGGGTGAGCCAACCCAATATTGAACCCTACAGGCTAAAGGATCGCACACACGATCGAATATTCCGATGGACGTGTTTTGTCGTATAATCAAACCGTCTGTACGCTCCATCGGACAAAAGAGCAGAAAAACCACGTAGTTTCGTGAATGTTGGCTGAAAAAGTTCTGCTGTCTGTATGCAGAACAATATATATATATATATAATTATTATTATCATTATTATTATTAAAGGGCCCAGAGGTCCTGGATGGAAAGCCCCCTTTATTTGGTAATTTATTTTTATATAAAAAAGGGGGGTTCCCATCTGGGGCCCTGGTGGCCTCCGGACCCCTAAAAAAATAAAAATGTAAAAAAGTTTTTTCTTTTTTTAAGGGGGTTCCCATCCGGGCCCCTGGGGACCCCCGGGCCCCTTACAGGTGTACTGCCTGTACCCCCCTGATGGAGGCCCTGGTGGCGGGGGACCCATTAGTAGTGCTAGGACCACGGCTGCCATGTGTTGTCCTGTAACGGTGCTGCTGAAGCTGCTCTCCAGCTGACTTAAGCAAGTCTGGAGCAAAGTTACCCCTGCTTTTATGACGGGGAAACTTTAGGCCGGCCAAACAGCTTAGGCACACCGCGCGTAGCCTGCGCCGAACGGGCCTATGTTCGGGAATCGGCGTTTCTCCCTCATTTGCATATTTGCATAGGAAATCAATGGGTTTGCCAGATGCGTCCGGCATAAATATGCACCTAGGATGTGCAGGCGTAGGCACGTTACACCGGTCGGGAGTAGCCTATTTTGGTGCGTATCTAGTTCTGTGGGTACGGTGCATAGATACTCCGGCGCAAATTTACGCTTACGCCGCGCATCTCCATATACCGGGCGTAACTTCTTTGAGAATCTGGCCCCATATATCCCACAATGCATAACTTCCCAAAGGTATTCCAACATATTTACAAGAGTGAATAATGTTCCAGCGAGGGTTCAGGCCTGTCATTAGTTCCTGACAGAATGACCCCGCTACACACTCCCCCCACTCTAAATCTTTGGTCCCCAAAGAAGGTCATAGGGCCAGATTCATGAAGAGTTAGGCTGGAGTATCCAGTGATCCGCCAGCCTAACTGTCACTTTAAGCCGGCGTTTTTGTTTTCTATAACCAGAAAACAAGAAACGCCGGGTTGGAGTTCCGATGCGATCGGCGTAATTGAATTTTGCCATCGCATCGTTACTTCAACTTAAAAATGGCGCCGGGGGCGTTCCCGCTGATTAACGCTGAAAAAATATGTTAATCAGCGGGAGTCGGAAATTCACGATCGTTTTCGAGCGCGACGCAGTGACTTTACGACGTTTCCGGAAGCGATACGCGACGTAAAGATAAAGCAGCCCCCTAGTGGAGTATCCTATGTTAAGTATAGCCGTCGTCATCGCGTCGGAAAAAAAAAAATTGCGTCGTTTGCGTAAAACATTCATGAATGGGGACGTGACGTCATTGACGTTCACTGACAGAACTTGGAGCATGCGCACTGGGATGCATTGACACTCGACGCATGCGCAGTACGTTCGCCGCGGGATCGCGCATAGTTTGAATACTACACGCCCCGTACCCGCCCAATTTGAATTCCGCTGGCTCATTTGCGATGCGCTGCCGCAACTTTAGGAGCAGGTGCTTCATGAATAACAGCACTTGCTCCTAAAATTTCGGCAGAGTAACGTAAATGAGAAGCGTTACTCCAGAGCAAAGATTCTCAAATCTACCTGAATCTGGCCCATAGTATGTATCCTGATACAAGCTTCTCAAAGAAAGGTTTTGTTAGATTAAGGCAACAAACACTGTGGGCCAGATTCTCATATATTTTCGGCGGCGTAGCGTAAGCCATTTACACTACGCCACCGCTGCGTACTAGAGCAAGTGCTTTATTCTCAAAGCACTTGCTCCGTAGTTTTCGCCGGCGTCTCGTAAATCGCCAAGCGTAAACCCGCGCAATTCAAATGGGGCGGCTTGTATTTAAATTAAGCGCGCCCCCGCGTCGAACGAACTGCGCATGCGCCGGCCGGGGAAAAAGCCCAGTGCGCATGCTCCAGCTCACGTCGGGAAGCGTCGTTGAAACCGACGTCTAAACGACGTGAGCGTCATTTACGCAAGTCCCTATTTGCGAACGAGTTAGTAAAACGACGTAAGCGACGGAAAAAGCCGACGCTGACCCGACGCCATACTTAACATGGCGTCCGACGGCACCCGACGGCATCCGACGGAACTTCGTAAGGTTACTCCACATAGAAGCTGGGGTAACCTTACGAGTCCGTAAACGACGTACGCGACGACGGGGCGGCGTAAAAGCGTTCGGGAATCGCCGTACTAGCCTAATTTGCATATGCAAATGAAAAAACAACGTGAAGGCCACCTAGTGGCCGGAGTTGTCATTACACCTACGATCCGAAAGTGTAATGCTTTTACACTTGTCGGATGTAGAAGCGTATCTATGCAAAAGTGATGCTAAGCATCACTCGCATAGATACGAGGACAAAAAAAAGGCGATACGACGGGGTATCTGAGATACTCCGTCGTAACGCCTCTGAGAATCTGGCCCTGTGTGTTATTTCTAACATTCCTTAAAGCTAAACAGCTCATTTTCTGACATAGAGTGGACAGAGGATTCTCCCACCAGTTATTGGGTATGGGCAGGCTACTCTGTCCACTGTTTACCAACACTAAGGCATTAGATTCAGATGTGTCATGGGGTGAGCAGGGGTTATCCTCCACCAAACTTTCAGTTGGAGGATCACACAGAACATTGGATCTTTTTGAGGTGTGGATGGTTTCTTCAGAACACTCTCCCAGTTAGCTATAAGTCAGTCTCTTTGGAGGATGAATAACCCTTCTTTCTTTTGGTTCTTCAGGTAATGAGTAGTTAGGGAGAACCAGATCAGGTTAATTTTCCTGAATAGCAGCACCACTCTCTGTTCCTGACACAACAGATTCCACATCTTCTGAATCATTTAAGTCTCTATTTGTTGGGCTTGAGGCCTCCATTAAATCTCCTGTAGAGTATAAATCAACACCATCTTCCAATTCTTCATTAAGTACATTCTGAGGTACAAACTCAGGGGCCCCTGGCCGAAGTGTCCCACCACTTGTCACTTCAGATGAGGGCAGGAACGGAGTACGAGGCTCTGGTTGTTGAGAGAACCATAACCACTCTGACCCTATCCATTCATCTGTGGTCTCTTCATTTTCCGAGTCTGGAGGTATGGTTTAGGACCTAATAACCGGCCCAGAGAATCTGGATGTAGAGGGTAGATCCAGGGGTTCAGAGACCAAGGGCATTCGAACAGCCTCAGTAAGGGGCAGTAGGTGATTTCTATGCCAGTTTTTTTTTAGAGGGCCCACACTTCCTTCTGGTCTGATCTGGTAGACAGGAAGACCGGGTAGTTGGGTACATATGATATATGGTTGAGACTTCCAGCGATCAGCCAGTTTGTGTTTTCCTGGAATGCCTAGGTTCCTTAGCAAGACTCTGCTCCCGTTTTTCAGAGCTAGCTTCGGTTTCTCATAGGCTGTCTTCAAGCTCTTTCTCAAGCGGTCCACATAACCTATGTGTAAAGCTGCAGAAGTATGATCCAAATATATTCCGAAAGCTAGGTCAACTGGCAATCGGTCCTCTCGCCCAAACATCAATCGATAGGGTGAGTACCCAGTTGCGTCATTCATGGTGCAATTGTATGCATGCACAATAGCTGCCACGTGCTTGCTCTAGTGTTGTTTCTTTTCGGAACTCAATGTCCCCAGCATATTCAAAAGGGTCCTGTTAAACTGTTCAGGCTGGGCATCCCCTTGGGGATGGTAAGGAGTGGTTCTGGTTTTATCTATGTTCAACAAGTCAAACAGCTTTTGTATCAACTTTCTCTCAAAGTCTCTCCCTTGGTCAGAATGGATTTGTTGTGGTAATCCATAATGTACGAAGAACTTCTCCACTAAAACTTTAGCTACTGTTGAAGCCTTCTGATCTTTGGTTGGGTATGCTTGGGCATACCTGGTGAAATGGTCGGTCACCACCAGAACATTTCCTATCCCACTCAGATCAGGTTCCAAACAAAGAAAGTCAATGCACACTAGATCCAATGGGCCCTGACTCTGAAGATGGCCCATCGGGGCAGCTTGACGAGGTAAAGATTTCCTTTGGTTGCAGGAATGACAATATCCTTCAACTTCACCTTTCATGCCAGGCCAGAAAAAAAGGTCTCTGACTAACTGGAAAGTCCTCTCGGGACCCAGATGTCCATGCTGGTCATGTTGTGCAGCAAGCACGGCCTCTCGATGCTTACTAGGCAGAAACATCTGCCATTTCTCTTCGGGACTATCAGAGGGGTCCCTTCGGTAGACCACCCCTTGATGGAGCTGCAGCCTGTCCCACTGTTTATGCACCAGCTGTGCTTTCTTTTGGTCCTGATCTGCCAAAGCCTCTAAGACCAGCTTACCAAGGGGATCTTCTTCTTGATCTTCCCTTATCTCTTTCTTTGACAGTCTAGCCAGGTCCCCATCCCCATTTGGGTTTTATTACAATAAAGCTTGGGTACTCCTACCGCCAGAACTCCTATTTCTTCAGCTCGGGATCCCCCTTTCGTCTGAAACTCAGTTTCTCTGCACAGTGCCCGTACCCCCTCTGGGGTTTTTTGAGTCCATCCCGTCTCTCTGAAACAATTGTCCCATGGGGTCTCCTGGAGAGAGCATCAGCATCTTTGTTTCCCACTCCTGGGCGGTATTTCAGACTGAAATTGAAACCTGAAAGGGCTGCTTACCATCTGTGTCCCGTTGCATCCAGCTTGGCGGTGGTTAATAGGTAAATGAGTGGGTTGTTTTCTGTCCTGACCAGAAATTTAGCTTCGTATAAGTAATCTTTCAGTTTGTCTATGACAACTCACTTTAACACCAATAATTCAAGTTTATGAGTGGGATAATTCTTCTCGGATTAGGTTAAGCTCCTGCTTACGTAGGCCACTGGGTGTAAGCAACTACTGTGCTCCTGGTACAGCACTCCTCCTAGCCCTTCTCTACTGGCATCCACATGTAACTCATAAGGTTTTGAAGTATCTGCGTAGCCTAGAACAGGAGCAGTGGTCAGGTTTTTTTTAGTTGAACAAACGCTTCCTCACATTCAGGATTCCATTGATCACAGATGGATTCCTTGGGTTTCCGAGGGCCCATGTGGAGCTTCGTTGGCTTCACAGATTCAGGAGTGTCATCCTCATCCTCTTTCTTTAGTAGCTCATTAAGGGGCCTGTCGATTTTTGCAAATCCCTCCACGAAACTCCTGTAGTAAGAGCAGAACCCCAGGAATGACCGTAACTCTGTCACATTGGTGGGTCTAGGCCAGGAGGTGACTGCCTCCTCTTTCTCTGGGTCTGTCGATATCCCTTCAGCAGAGACTATGTGTCCCAGATAGTGAACAGAGGGCTGATAAAACTGACACTTCTCTCTGGACAGTTTCAGGCCTTTGTTATGCAGCGGCTTCAACACTTTTTACAATCTCTGTTCGTGTTAGTCCAGAGTCTTCCGGAACACAATAACATTGTCCAAGTATACCAATACTTCAATCAAGTTCATATCGCCCACAGTTTTCTCCATTAACCTCTGGAAGGTGGCTGGGGCACCCGACAGCCCTTGAGGCATGCGATTGAATTCAAAGAAACCCACTGAGGTGATGAAAGCTGTCTTCTCTCGGTCTTCCTGTTGCATGGGAATCTGGTAATAACCACTCTTCAGGTCCATTACACTGAACCATTTAGCTCCTGAAAGACTCTGTAGGGCATCCTCAATCCGAGGGGTGGTATACTGGTCAGGGATAGTTCACTTGTTGAGAGTTCTGTAGTCGATACATAACCTCAAAGAGCCATTTTTCTTCCTTACCACTACTATGGGAGAAGCATAGGGGCTCCTGGATTCTTGTATAGTTCCGGCCCTTTTCAACTCTGCAACTGTTCCCTGAGATCTTCCAAATCCGTCAGGGGAACTCTTCGGACCCGCTCCCTGAAAGGCTTGTCCTCTTTCAGTCGGATCCTGTGGGTGGCACTTTTTGCACATCCGACATCAGCGTCAGTCACTATGTGTAACGACTATCAACTTAGAAGGACTTGAAGCTTAGTCAGAGGCCAACACATGTCTCCAGCTTAAGGGGTGGCACTAGATTGTCTCTGCCAAAGGGAAGAGCTGAAAGATGAGCAGGTGCTCTCTCACCCGAACAGGCCGATCCGCCTGGGTTCTTCTCCAAAACGCGATGGTCAGTCTCCGGTATCAGGCCCTCCACTGTTTCAGTTGTCAGCTGGGTGGCTTCACCGATCTCCTGGAACACGAGCTAGGTACAGTGGTCTTGCTTCTCTCTGGCAGGTTGGCCTCCTGGCGACTCCAGGCCCAGGCTTCAGGCCTAGCAGCATGGCTGTGCTGCTCTGCACATCTCCGCAGAGGAAAAGATGCTGGACCAGAGAGAGACCGAGAGAGCTCCTCCCTATCCCCAAGCAACCTCCCCCATAAGTCTGTGTGGAGGTGTCACCTGCTCCAATAGTGCAGGGCATTGTGGGAAGCATAGTCTGTTTTCACTAAGAGTCAATGGAGTCCATATCTCCCGGCACTCGCAATCCCACAATGCATAACTTCCCAAAGGTATTCCAACATATTTACAAGCGTGAATAAAGTTCCAGCGAGGGTTCAGGCCTGTCATTAGTTCCTGACAGGATGACCCCGCTACACATGTAAGGAGGAGTGGTCACTACATATCATGGCATGTAAGCCAACTGAAAGTGTTAGTAAACCCGCAACAGTAGGCAGGGAGTGTGCCAGATGTGCCTAGGCACACCCTAATTTATCTGTGCAGTAATAATTTCCCCTACTGCCAGGGCTCCCCACAGTGTTGCGCCCCCCCCACCACAGTGCTGCTGGCTTGCCTCCTCTTTTCTCCCCCCGGCTGCTCCTGGGAAGGTTTCAGGATGGAGTAAAAATCAGTCTGTATATGCAGTAAAGCATGCTTGTTATACTCACTGTGCACTCTCCTGATAAGAGCCTTTTGGAGTCACTCTGCACATGCTCAGTTTGCTGCGTATTGCTAGAGATTTTTTTTTTTTGGGAGGGTGCATGTGATCATCACCAGCATGAAGATCTTTTTTAAAGCCCAGCACCAGTCAGCAAAAAAAATATACCTTGCAGTTGACCTGTGCCTGCACTGCATAAGTTATTTGCTCGGTTAGGTCTGAGGCAGGAGTGTCCAAACTTTTTTCAAAGAGGGCCAGATTTTATGAAGTGAACATGCGTGAGGGCCGACCATTTTGCCTGACATTCTTTGAACCATAAAAATTTGGTCTAAGTGTGTTAGTCCGAGCACTAATACACAGCCCAACAAGAATTATCTTGCCTTTGTGGCTGTGTGTGAGTAGAGAGATGAGCTCCGGCGTATTTTTTGGATATACCGTAATTTATTGGCGAAGTTTCAGGATTTTTTAAAAAAAATTTAAATAAAAAACTGTAAAGCAAAATAAGGGTCAGTGCCCATCTGCAACCTCACAGGTGCCTATCTGCAGACCCACCATTGCCATGAATGCAGCACCCACCATTGCCAGGAATGCACTCACCATTGCTAGGAATGCCGCACCATTGCCAGGAATGCACCCACCATTGTCAGGAATGCCACACCATTGCCAGGAATGCCGCACCATTGCCAGGAATGCATTCACCATTGCCAGGAATGCAGCACCATTGCCAGGAAAGCACTCACCATTGCCAGGAATGCAGCACCATTACCAGGAATGCTGCACCACTGCCAGGAATGCACTCACCATTGCCAGGAATGCAGCACTATTGCCAGGAATGCACTCATCGTTGCCAGGAATGCACTCATCGTTGCCAGGAATGCAGCACCTTTGCCAGGAATGCAGAACCATTGCCAGAAACGCAGCACCATTGCCAGGAATGTACCCACAAAATTAATCGATTACAATTTTCATAATCGATTAATCGGCCAGTAACATAATGGGGTTAAAAAAAACTAAAATTAGCCCTTTTTATAGTACAAAAAAGCAAATCGCTATTGTAAATATTACTTTCACTGTCCAACAGTAAAAAAAATTAACCCCTTAGACTAGTGATTATTTGCTCTTTTTGTACTTATTTTTGTTTTTTTAACCCCATTATGTTACTAAACATCTCAGGCCGGGGTCACACCTCTGTTTTTTGGTGCTTTTTGCAGAAACACACTACAGTTCATTTACATGTTTACCTATGAACTAGGTCACATCTATGATTTTTTTTCAGGTCCTGCGTATTTGGAAAGGGCGAGGACTTTTTAACGCAAAACGCTATTTTGTTTTTTTTTGGTTCAATATACCGATACTTCAATGGAGAACCTGCAGAAAAGCATGTAATGTGTTTTTGCGGCAATTTGTGTTTTGTAATCTGCCCAACAACAAATTGGCCACTAATTGATTATGAAAATAATTGTTAGTTGCAGCCCTAGCATGTACGACGCTCGTCCTGCCACCTCCATGTCCTCCAAGGCATATACATCTTTGTGGCCATGGTGCTGGGAGATCGTCGGGGGCCACAAAAGATATATATTGTAAGATGGGGGTTGTTAGCTCTCGTGGTAGATGCGTTTATCCAGTGATTCAAGCCAGCCAGGAACTATATTTAAGGGCATGGTAGCCCATTTTTATTAAAAGGGAATAAAATAAAAGTACAAACAAAGGTTTCCCACGCAGGGGGTTCTTCTCCATCAAATACACAGAATAGAAAAATGCTAGCCCATCTGGCTCTCTGTAGCAGTATCTGTAGCAGTACTTCTGCACTTTATCCTGGTCACCCAGACCAGCAGACTCCTCAAAGTAGACAGCTTCCCTTTAGCATCTGCAGCTCTGCCTCTTGCAGTCACCAACATTCTGGCTGCCTCCTACAGCCTCTCTGACTTCTGGAGACCTCTTGTCTCTTAGTGTGGAGCTGTCTCCAACTGGGAGCCATGAGGTCTTCCCACACTCTCATTATAAGGGCTGTGCTCACCTGAGCACACACCTTGCTGGTCATCCACAAAATCTGGATACAGGGTTGGAGATCTCATCCCACCCCAGACACTGTGGAATCTCCAAACTACAGAGTCACATGTCAAATTCCAAAACCTGGAGAAAGCTGCAAAAGCAGTCTTCTCCAGTCCAGTCATTTAAAATGATCGTGTGTGGGCTACACATAATTTTTCAGGTTCTGAAAAACGACAAAAAAAAAAAAAAATCGAACATGCTGCATTTTTTAACGTCGTTTTAAACAATGTCATTTTTCGGGTTGTAAAAAATGATTGTGTGGTGTGGACTAAAATGACGTTTTAAACCCGCACATGCTCAGAAGCAAGTTATGAGACAGGAACGCTTGTTCTGGTAAAACTACCGTTCATAATGGAGTAAGCACATTCATCACGCTATAACCAACAGAAAAGCGAGAATCGTCTTTTACTAACAAGGAATCAGCTAAAGCAGCCCAGAAACCAGGTTCCAATACCACTCATCGTCAACAGGTACTCACAGCAACCCTAGATAAAACACAGACAACACAAGCCTTAGTGTAGTATATTTAAAAAATAAACTTGCTTTATTAAGAGAAAAGTGCACGCTCACATTTAAAATCCACAATATCACTTTGCTTAATCCAACCAGACAAATGCTCGAGAACCATTCTGTCCCTGATAATTGTGCGTAATGATGTCATATCGTGGCCCCACCCTACATGTTTCATAATAGATGACCTCATCAGGGGACTGACTAGTCTGAATTCACTCAAGAGGAAGTTATTCGGGGATAGTTTGCTGCATTCAGATGTGGCTAAACCCCAGTTTGTGCTATGGCCTCATGCAAACTGGTCGACCAGCTGCAGCCAGTTTGTGTACAGCCAAGAAATGCCGACCCTGGAAGCACATTGGCTGCATCCAGGGTCAGTTGGAGTCTCTATTTGCGTGTAACCACTCAGATGAGCAGTTACATGTGAACAGGAGGGGCACATGCCTTTGATGTTTTTTAGAGTACAAGTCTGACAGCTGCTGCTGTTTGGACACAGTGGGCTAGATTCAGGTAGATGAGCGTAACTTTGTGCGGGCGTAGCGTATCCTATTTACGCTACTTCTCCGCAACTTTTTCAGGCAAGTGCTGTATTCACAAAGCACTTGCCCGTAAGTTGCGGTGGCGTAGCGTAAATGGGCCGACGTATGTGCGCGTAATTCAAATAGGGCAGGTAGGGGGCGTGTTGTATTTAAATTATCCCTGACCCCACGTAAATGACGCGCCGAACGAACTGCGCATGCGCCGGCCGTGAACGTATCCCAGTGCGCATGCTCCAAATCACCTTGCAAATAGTCAATGAAAACAACGTGAATGTAACTTACGCCTAGCCCCAGCTTACGTAAACGACGTACAATACAACGATGTCCCGACGTCCATACTTAACATTGGCTGCGTCTGCTATAGCAGGGGTAACTTTACGCCGAAATTTCACTTACGCAAACAACGTAAAAAATACGCCACGTTCGTGAATCGGCGTATCTAGCTCATTTGCATATTCAACACGTAAATCGACGGAAACGCCACCTAGCGGCCAGCATAAATATGCAACTTAGATACGACGGCGTAAGAGACTTACGCCGGTCGGATCTAACACAAATCTATGCGTAACTGATTCTAAGAATCAGGCGCATAGATACGACCCCACTCACTCAGAGTTACGCCGGCGTATCGGGAGATACGCCGGCGTAACTCATTGCTGAATCTAGCCCAGTGTGTGCAAGCAGCGTTTATGAATGCTAGCAAGAATGTAGTCTTAAGGGCTCAGCTATCAGTTTTTCGTTGTAGCGAGCTGCAGTAAGGGGGCAGTGTGATGTGTATTTTAGCACATCACAATGTTTACTTTTTTTTCATTACTTTATTTGAAGTGCACGCTTCTTAAACTGTTACTAAAGCCACAACAGTAAAATCTGTCTGTATATGTAGAATAGCATGCTGTGGTGGAACTTAAGGGGTTAACCCTCTGCATTGTGTAAAAAGGCTCTTTGATCCTGTATGCACAGGTCCTCCCCTTTCTACAGAATCTCTCAGGGAAAAGCCAGATACTACACAGTTAAAGTGGCCCCTCTGCACATGCTTAGTTTGGTCTCTATTGCTGGAGAGAATATTTTCTGTTTGTGCTGAGCTTTTCAGGTCACATGATATTATCATCACACATGTAGGTGTGTAAACAGATCCTAAATGACAGCTCAATGCCCAGTAACTAAAAAAGAACACAGTGGGTAAGATGTCACACCTGGATTGATGGATGATCCACCTCCCATAACAGCATGAGGACACAGGTTGTAGTGGAAATCTCCTCCTACCTGAACACTCAGCACTTGGGAAAATGCTCTAGAGATAAATGTGACCTTGGGGGTGGATTAAGTTAGTTTAGTAACACTTTAAGTGACACTTTATTCATGTCTCTGCACAGCAGCACGGTGCATTGCGCTACTGTGTGGGGTTAATTTACTAAAGGCAAATAGACTGTGCACTTTCCAAAGTACAGTTTCACTCTATGTGCCCTAGCGATGGCTTTCATTTATCCAGTACAGGAAAAAACTGGTCACTGCACTATATTTAAATGGGCACTTAACCACTTAAGCACCGGAAGGATTTGCCCCCTTAATGACCAGACCATTTTTTGCGATGCAGCACTGTGTCACTTTAACTGACAGTTGCACGGTCGACGCTGTACCCAAACAAAATGTATGTCCTTTTTTTCCCACAAATAGAGCTTTTGGTGGTATTTGATCAGCTCTATGTTTTTTTCGCTATTAACAAAAAAAACAATATTTGTTTATACAAAAGTTATAGCGTCTACAAAATAGGGGATAGATTTATGTCAGTTTTATTTTTATTTCATTTTTATTACTAGTAATGGCGGTGATCAGCGATTTCTAGCAGAATAGCGACCTTGCGGCGGACAGGTCGGACACTTTTGACACTTTGGGACAATTGACATTTATACAGCGATCAGAGCTAAAAAGCCACTGATTACTGTATAAATGTCACTGGCAGGGAAGGGGTTAACACTAGGGGGCGATGAAGGGGTTAGGTATTCCCTAGGGAGGTGTTTCTAACTTTGGGGCAATGTAGTAACTGGGGGAGGAGACAGATCACTGTTCCTAATCACTAGGAACAGACAATCTGTCTATTTTCCCCTGACAGAACAGGGATCTGTCTGTTTACATTGACAGATCACTGGTCTGTCCCTTTAGGAGTGATGGTGGGAGGATGGCAGACATTGTGGCTGCTGGTCACAAGCATCGGCTCCTGTGTTGCTCCACATGCCGCTTTAAGTGGTCCTAAAGCGGCCGACGTACCTTCACTGCGATTCGCTCAGTAGAGCCAACCTGCCGCAGTATAATTGCAGTGACTGGTCTATAAGTGGTAAAGTGTTTGTTAACCGAAAGAAAAAATTGGATCCTGTTCCTTTAAAGCCTTTTATACAGCACCGTGCTTGTGCTGCGTCATTTGGCCCCTTCTTTCACCGGAAATACCTGGCTGATCCTGGTTCTGCCCTCCCCTATGCAAACTGATCACGGTGTATCATGGCTGCTGAGCCCTGACACCATGGTCAGTTTACATGCCTCCATTATTTGCAGCCTTATCTCCTGTGTCTGTGTACTCCTCCCCCTCCTCTCCTTGCCTGTCAGCTACCTGCTTCTCCCCACCTGCTCTAAAAATAATAGGATTTTTTTATTCTAGTTCCATCTGTTATATAACAGTAAACTCTGCAGTTGATGTCATTTAGATTTTTTTTCTGTATAATAGTTTATTTCAGAGCTCTGATTCGATGCCCACATGACTGCCCGCTGAGCTCTTCCTCTCCTCTCCTCATCTTAGCTGATGTCAGCAGGGGTTTCCTCAGCACCTCCTCCTGCAGCTATCATACACATCTCTATGTTGATATGCAATCTTTTCCCTGACGAGTAATGTATTCACCTGTTGTATCCATTGAGTAGATGTGGGGGCTCGGGGGAAGAGCCAAAACCTTGCAATCAATGTTCTAGCAAGATAAAGGAGTCTAGTTAAGGCGATATAAGTAGAGGGAGGGTATGACTCCTCCACTGGACCGCCCAATAGACAAGTAATCAAATCCACCAGAAACTGGAAGTGATAAACGTTATTAATGATCTTGACAACCTTTTTCCAGTATCGCACCTATTTGGGGCACTTCCAAAGTAGACGAATCAGAGTACCCTGATGTAACTGACACTTCGGGCACAAGGGGGAGTCTTTTCTTCCCCGTTAACCTCCTTAGCGGTATTCCTGATTGTGGCTCTGGGTGAATTTTCAGTACCAAAAGCGGTAACCCCGAGCCACACTCGGGATCACATCGCAGGATCCATGTACAGCTTACTTACCTTGTCCCCTGGATCCTGCAATGTCTCCTCGCTGTATGTGCGAGCCATGTCTCCGCTCCCTGCGAGCGGTGCGACGCACGGGGACAGAGCTTGGCACCAAATTCAAAAAGTGAAAAACACAGTATACATACATTTTACAGATTACAGTACTGTATTGTGACGAGACCCTTTCTCGCCCAGGTCCTGCTCTCCTGACACTCCTCTGCTTCTATCGGATCAGATTGCAGCTTGCAACATCTGATGGTCCAGTCATCCAAGATTCCAGGATCCAACCTACAGCTATGTATTGGATCCATGAAGAACACACACCAAAGTTGTATGAATGTTCAACCAGAACTCAACTTTATTGAAGCACTCAGCTGGTTATATACAGGTTACAGCTTCCATCAATCAAAGAACAATGAAATCTCCACCCCCTTTTCACACACTGGGGTTTCCATACAGAGGCATTTCGGCACCAATGTATTTAGCATGACTTTACTACCACAATGACATCAGTGAAGTTAACAGAATACGTTATCTAGCCAGCTTGTCTCCGCATAGAGAGGAGGTCATTACTACATCTGAGAGATCACACTTTTTTAGATAATGACATGCTAATCCAATACTCCTGATAATCAAAAGGCTCAAAACAGTGTTATCACACAATAGAAAGGTCAAAGAGCCGACTGACTTAACACCTCTACACACTGGACAATGAATGTCTTTCACAAGCCACTTAGCCTTTCAATAGTCCTCAATAGTCTAATTCAGTTCAATCCCCATCTAGACAGACACCTCATAATGTCCAAAGGCATCCTGCAATATGTCATATCCATAATGTCTCATCTTATGTAATACATGAAGTATGATTTCACGGTCCATGACATGTATTAAATAGTTTCACATCCCCTCTGTCCCTAGTGGTTTGTCCAGTGCCCTGCATACAGTTTTATATTATAAATACTGTTCTTTCTGCCTAGAAACTGGAGATTGTCCATGGCAACCAAAAAGTGTCAGTTTACGTCAAAAGTGCTTTTAGAGCAGCTAGAAAACAGGGATAGTAAATTAGAATCACTTGCAGAATTAAGTGATAGTGATTTTTTGGGGAAATTCATCATCAAACACTGAAAGTAATGACAGCGACAATTCTGCAACTTAGCAAATTTCAGTGTCTTTGATTTGTTTACATTATTGAATATTTTGTATTATTATTATATTATTATTTGTTATAATTATTTATAGTTATTTATTATATTATAATTTATGATTTTGTGTTTCAAACTTTATCATACCCGGCATGTCTACTAGACTCTTGTTTGGACAGATTTAACCACTTCAATACTGGCCCATTGTGAAATGACGTCCTGGGTTTCAGTGAGGATATCTGAATGATGCCTGCAGCCACAGGCATCATTCAGATATCCATCTCTTCAGCCGGCGATTCTGTGCACCATAAGAACGATCATAGCGACGGTTCCGCCGTTTGATCGTTCTTATAGGCGGCGGGAGGGGACGTCCCCCCCCTCCCGCCGCCATCCGGTGCTTCTCCGAGGCTCTCCTTTGCCATCGGAGACCCGGAGAAACGATCCGCCGGCGTCGGATGGAAACCATAGAGTAGACTGGTGACCAGATGGTCACCAGTCATCTCTATGATCGTCGGAGGCCCGGGCGCGATGTTATGACGTCACGCCCGGGTCCTGGAATGTAAACACAGCCACAATCGCGGCTGAAAGCATTAGATCTGTGAATTTTTTTCACGATCTAATGCTTTCCAGCCTGGAGGAGAGATGTGAGGTCTTATTGACCCCACATCTCTCCATAAAGAGGACCTGTCACAAACCATTCCTATTACAAGGGATGTTTACATTCCTTGTAGTAGGAATAAAAGTGATTTAAAAAAAAAAAAAAGTGTAAAAATAAATGAAATTGAGTAAAATAAAAAATAAAATAATAATAAAACAATGCCCCTATCCCCGGTAGCTCGCGCTCAGAAGCGAACACACACGTAAGTCTCGCCCACATATGTAAATGCTGTTCAAACCACACATGTGAGGTATAGCCGCGTGCGTTAGAGCGCCAGCAACATTTCTAGCACTAGACCTCCTCTGTAAGTCTAAAATTGTAACTTGTAAAAAAAAAAATAAGCAACACCTATGGAGATTTTTAAGTACTGACGTTTGGCGCCATTCCATGAGTGTGCGCAATTTTAAAGCATGACATGTTGGGTATCTATTTACTCGGCATAACTTCATCTTTCACATTATACAAAAAAATTGGGCTAACTTTACTGTTTTGTTATTTTTTAATTTAAAAAATTTGAAAAATTATTTCGCAAATACTGTGCGAGATAAAAAGTTGCAATGGCCAGAATTTTATTCCCTAGGGTGTCTGCTAAAAAAACATATATAATGTTTGGGGGTTCTGAGTAATTTTCTAACAAAATAATTATGATTTATGCATGTAGGAGAGAAGTGGCAAAATCGGCCCGGTATTGAAGTGGTTAAGTGAGTTACAGTATTTCTAAGAATTACAGGCCTACAATATAAAAAACGCCAAATTTCCATGCAAAACATTGTACCGCTTTTAGTATTAAAAACCTGACATAATCATACCGCCAGGGAGGTTAATATAGTTGTATTGGCGTCCTATACACCCTATGGAGAATAAAAAAGTGTGACAACTTTTGAGCCGCAGAGACTATGGGGCCATTTGCGAAAATCTGTTCCCAGCTATCCTCATCTATTTACTGTACCACTTAACCCTACAGAGTAGCAGATCTGGAGCTTGGATATGGGCTAGCAGGCAGGTATATACTATATATATGAGAGATAATTCCTTTCTTATCTACATTATTAAATATAGAGGGTAGGAAGTCAGAATGATCAAGGTGCATGACAGAGCCTTTACTCTGGACTCTCAAGGCGTTTTGCAGCTGCAAGTACATACAGTAGTGGTTTGATAAAAAGGGGAACTCTACTCTCAACTGAGAAAAGGGTTTCACCACCGTCCTGTCAAACAGCTGGGACATGTACTTAATCCTGGCCGCTTTCCAAATAGAATAATTCAACATTTTCCCGAGTTCAGGGTAGTATCTATTGTACCAAATGGGTGTACAGTCCAGGAAGCCCGCAACGCCGAGATATATCTTCAACTCTTTACAGAGTCTTCAGAGCATGTGGACAGTCAGGCACCCCGGTGGATCCCCGGGAAGGCCCATTTCCATCTGGGAGATTGCAGAATACTCCACAAGGGAGTGAATCAACAGGGTCCTGGAAGGATCAGCTACCACAGATAAATTCCATCCTGTAAGATGTTACAGCTGCGCAGCCAAAAAAGAAGTTAAGGAATGCGGAACAGCCACCCCCCCCCTGGTCTTTAGGGTATTACAATAGAGATAATTTAATACGAGCCACTCTTTTCTTCTTATATTAATGCTCTATACTGGGACTCTATACAAGAAAATTGATAGCCAGGTATCCATACAGGTGCATTGGGAAAAACAGACAGCAGCTGGGGTGCCCACACCAAATTTTATGAGATTGGCCCTGCCAGTAACAGACAGTGAGAGTTTGCATCAGTTGGTGCAGTTAAGCTTAAATTTTTGTAGAATAGTTTTCAGATTTAAGGGAATATAGTCTCTAGGGTCCCTTGGATCCCCAGATATCTAAAGGAGTGAACTATTTCCACCTGAGCCGTGAGTCTGGTAAGGCAGATTTTAGGGGGTCTAGTAAAAAGAAGGAAGATTTATGCCAGTTGGTTCCAACTCCGAGCCAAAAAGCAGAGCCGAAAGTGGAAACCCCTGCCTAGTATCCCTAAGCAAAGGACACACCTCCGATAAGATCTCATTGATCCATATTCTGGCTCGAGGAGCTGCATATAGTAGCTGCACCCAGGCAACAAAAGGCTTTCCTACTCTGAATTTTCTCAAAACCACCCATAGGTACTTCCACTCAATGCTGTCAAAAGCCTTGGCAGTGTCGAGAGAGAACACTGCCCTATTTCCAGGATTATCCACCGGTAACTGGATATTCAGAAATAAACAATGTATGTTGAGCGCAGTAGACCTAGCCAGTATAAAACCAGATTGATCCAAATGCACCAAACCTGAGACAACTCCTGCCAATCTCGTGACTAGAACCCTAGCTAGTGGTTTAATGTCTGAGTTTATGAAATGGGCCTATAGATTCGGGTAGCAACAGATTCTTAATAAGAAAAAGTGATAAGCGCTAAAGTAGAGGTGAAAACAACATAAAAGCTGGATAGTAGCCAAAGTACTATAACTAGTGCGTGATAGAACTGGCTGGCAAACTATGCGTGGGGAAGATCTCCCCACAATGCGAATGTTATAATGTGCAACACTGAACAATTATGAGAGTCTATTGATGGGATGATCAGATGAATCAGATGTGACAGATGTATCTTCTACACATGATGAGCATGTCCGATGGTCAGTCTCATAATGCCCTTACCTTCAATTAGTGGTGTATGTGCATATAGGGCAAAATGGTTCCTTCTCCTGCTGTATCAGCGCCGCTCCTCAGTGATGTATCCTTCTATTGTCATCCGAGATGAGAGGTAATCCTGGGATCTATATGGCTCATGAATGGTAGCCAGAACGTGGGGCAAAAGAAATGATGCCACAAATAGTGAAGCCCGTATAAAAGGGGAAAGGTGGTAGTTTTAATAAAAATTGGACTCTTACATAGAAAAAGAATAAAAACAGCAAATAGCTGAGTGACAGGACGCGGCGAATGGAACCGCCATCTTACGTCTGCTGGGCTCCGGCTGATTGCGTGTATCACGTGGTCGCACTTCCTACATCATTACGTCACGGTCTCGTGACTTCTTCAGGGATGCTGATTGGCTGTTAGGCCGGACCTTATATACTAAGCAAACGGAAGTAAATAAAGCGCCATTTTCTTGAAGTCCATCACATAGGACTACATTCCGACGCTAGACAGAGCCGCGAGCAGGCATAAAATACATTAAATACATTAAAACCAGCGCTGTCCTTATTGTAATGTATCTAGGTACAATGTCTGATATGAGATACATGACACTATATATAGTGCAATAAACTCACACATCAAACTATGTCTAATAAGTTGGTATGACTCGCCTGTTAAAATGGGTAAAAGTTAAGTTAAAATTGCAACTTGGCAATGAGTACAATTACAACACCATTAGAACGTGTAAGGATCAAATTACCTGAATAAATGTTAAAGTGTGTATACTAAATACATATGATATGTATACTAAATACAGTCCTCCACAATGCTCAAATGGAGCATATTATATACATGTAAACACTGGTCATAATGAGGTATGTCAAGACCTAAAGGATCGACACTCTGGTTGCTGAACCAGTAACGTCGCATCCAGCCCGAGGCCATCAGATAACATAATACGATATATCGAATACAGTAGGATAAATAAATAAATGAACAATATAGATGATCGTTATATCAAATACAGTAAATTAATAGAATAAATTAAATAAATGGACAAATATTGGTAATCTTAGGCTAGAAATATCTGAAACTGAATAAATCTCTCTGGTGGATCTATGTCCCATGTATTCTAGCTAAGATAGACCAATAAAAGTAGAATGTAAGCGAAACCAAGCATCAAAAATTATTAAGAAAACAATTGAGGTCAAAGTCCACGTTGAGGCCTGTAGGGGTTAATGTGTTCAATGTGTGAATCCAACATGATTCCTTTTGACTAATAACCCTTACCATGTGGCAACCTCTCCAGGATGGTTTATATTTCTCAATTCCCCAAAATTGAAGTGTACTGGGGTCTTGGTTGATCCTTACACGTGTTTTGGATGACCTTTTGCTATGTTGCATACGTGTTCTTCTATTCGTACTTTCAAAGCTCTCTTGGTCCTGCCCACGTACTGTAATTTACAATCACATTGAAGTACAAAAATGGCTCCTATTGTGTGACACCCTATGAACTCTTTAATGTGATGGGTATGTCCTGTGTTTGTGCCAGTGAACTGTGTCCTTTTCCTTGGAACAGCTTCGCATGCATGCATGCATAACAATTCCTACAAGGAAAAAAGCCTTTTCCATCAAAAAAGGAAAAGCTGGGTTTGGGAGGGGGGGGGGGGGGGGGCAATGACCGATTTAACCAGCATGTCTCTGAGTGTGGGAGCTCTTTTGAATACAATTCTAGGCCTAGTGGGAAGTATATGCTTCAAATCCTTGTCACTTAGTAGTATATGCAAATGTCGTTGGATTAGTTTGTTTAAGTCCCTATGTTGGGTATTGTAGTCCAATATGAGACAAGGTGCATTTTCCGGTTTCTCTGTTGTTATAATCTTGTTCTCCAACATTGGTTTTCTATCCAGATTTTGAACATGTTGAATCTGCTCATTTAACCACGATCTGTTGTATCCTTTTTCTTCAAACCTGCTGCCAATGAAATTAGCTTGTTCTCTGAAATCTTCCTCCTTCGTGCAATTTCTTTTTAGTCTTATCAATTGGCCTTTTGGGATGTTGTATAACCATGGTTTGAAGTGACAGCTATCTATGGACAAGTAGCTGTTGGTGTCTACTGCTTTAAAATGGGTTTTTGTGATAATTCTGTTATCTTCTAGTGAGATGTTCAAGTCAAGGAAATCGACCGATTTCTCATCAATCTTCCAGACTAATTTAATGTTTTTGCCGTTGTCATTCAGCTTGTTCAAGTCGTTTTCCAGGCTTTGTTTACTGCCATTCTATATTATGATTACATCATCGATGTATCTTTTATATAGTGTGAGTTCTGCTGGCATGTTGGTATAGACCGCTGATTCTTCCCACTGAGCCATAAAGGCATTGGCAACACTTGGGGCAAATTTGGCGCCTATGGCTTGTTTGTAGTAGATTTGGTCATGCCAGAAATAGTTATATTTCAAGCAGAATTCGAGGCATTTGATCAAATATTTACTTAGCTTATTTTTTGTTTAAGATGTCTTTTTTTATTCCTAAGTTGACCACTAGTTTTAATTTCTTTTTGTATTTGTTCGTAGGGTTTCCTGACAATTTGACATATGTGTCATTATCTGACAGTTGTCTGTTGAACTCTCACATATATTGTTCCTTGGATTGGATGACTATAGCTCCGCCCTTATCGGCAGGGCGGATAACTATGTTGTTTCTTTCTGTGAGGAGTTTAATTCCCTTTTTAATGTGTATTGGGTCAAAAATGTTCTTCACTTTTAAGGATTCCAGATCTTCCAATATCAATCTTTTGAACACTCCTATATGATGGTTATCAGAGACTTGTGGGTTAAACGTCAAGTTATTCCGTAATGTACTATGACTCGATTTGACAGTGGGTATAGTTTGTTGAAATCTGTCATTTAGGAAATACTTCTTCATATTTAATTTCCTAATGTATTTTCGGATCCCAATATAGGTGTCAAATTTGTTCAAGTTTTTAACTGGTGCATGCTTTAATCCCCTATCCAAAACTGCTAGTTCTTCAGGTGTAAGTTGGACAGAGCTCAAATTTACCACGTTCTCTCCTCGTTGGGTATTTTTCCTTTGTTGTCTCTTTCCTGCTCTGTTTCCCCTTTTGGTTCTGGATTTGATTTTACTCCTGTCTCCTGTGTGCGTTTCCTGGGGGAGCGGTGGGGATCTTGTGTATCTCTTCGAGGAGAGAGGTCTCTTCTTTCCCTGTCTAAAAAAGGACGTGGTACTGTATATTGTTGGTAATCATGATAGTGACGTGGGTCTTCCTGGTATTGTTCTTGATAGTGTCTTAGTGGTTCATATCTATTATGGGTCACTACTGGGGTCTAATTAGGTGCTCCATAGTATTCTACTATTTGTGGAGGTCCTCTGGGGTAGTTTCCATACTGGTCATAGTTCTGCACGGGTCCTCTACTATGACCAGTATGAGGGGTTCCCACCATCCCTGTGCTGTGCTGAGTTCCTGGGTTTGTACCCCTGCTGTGCTCATTATGACGGGTTCCCACCATCCCTATGCTGTGCAGAGCAGTGTGAGAGGCAGAGATGGATGGGTCTGTGTGAGGATGGAAGGAAAACAAGATAAGATAGTGGCTGAGAGAGGGAGGGAGATGCCGGGAGGAAGAGACATTAGGAAGCTGGACACACGGTAGTTACATGGCAGAACTGACCTGTATGAAAAGAGCCAGTGAGGGGAACTTCTTAGATCCCTTCTCTGCTGGATTGGCCTTTGGACCTTCATAAAAAAAATGTGCTGCCCCCCTCCTCCCCCAGCTCACAGAGCCTTCCATCCACATGTCACTCAGCCACAGACAGAGCGGCTATACTCCATTGGGGCTGCTCTGTCTGTCGGTGGCCGAGTGACACATGCCCAGCTGGGAGATCTCTCTGTACTTGGAGGTGTCCAGGAGCCCAGCCAAACGTGGGAGACTTGATATGTTTGCTTCAGTGTCTCCAGGGAGGAGGGGGCAGCAGGAGAGATTACACCATGCCTGCAGTTCTGCTTCCTCCCACCTGATGCACTAACTCCTCCCATTGTCATCTCCTATCTTCAAAATAACGCAAGATTTCGGCAATAGGCTATTTACAAGAACTACTGGGAAACATGATGCCTATCCCAGAAACCCTTGCAAATAGCCTTGTGACTTTATAGCCTAGGCTAATAAGGATGAAGAAGTAATGAAGGACTACAAAATAAAGGTATTTACAAGCAACAAAATAAATAAAAATTGTCCATTCTGAACACTATGAGATTAGGGCATGCAGCACAGACAAACCTAAAAAAATGGGTGGAACTCCACTTTAAGTCGGTGATAATGTTGTGTAATTCTTGACCCATCCTTCTTTTTTATATTCTTGGTGAATACAGTATATGTTTTGCAGGTTATGCTTAGTCAATAATGTACATATAAGATACTTTATAAGATGATGTGTAATATGCTACTCAGCAATGTTGCATACATATTTTTGTATATGATTACAGTATTTCTAAATAGGATCCAAGGCCCCGACAAAGTGGGTTTGCCCACGAAATGCGTCGGCCAACTAATCAGATCCCAAAGGCCAGGATAAACATCACGGTGGTTGGCTAAATTGTGGATTTGTTTTTAAGATAATTTTTTTAATATTTGTGATATCTTTAATAAAATTGTAATATTATTATATATGTTATGAGTCGGTGTCTATTACATCCAATGAGGTACATTTAAAGTCCCACACATTTTTTGGGTTTTAGTATTTATCATATTGGAGATGGTGCCTACCGAGGGTAGATATTCCATAACGTTCTATCCCAACACAAAACTTGTGCATTACAATAAGTATATATTTCAAATTGAGGATCACATTACCAGTTATAATTTCACTTGGTTACATAAGAAACGAGAAACATTTTCCATTCTTCACCTTTGATTTTTCTTGTTACTACGGTCAGGGCTTTTTTTCAGGGGGAACTTGGGGGAACTCAGTTCCACCACCTCTGGCTCAGTCCCTTTGGTGCCCGCTCACCACAATCACTTGTTAACACAGAAGTCTGGTTTCTCTGTTTACAAGTGACAGCTCTGCACTTTGTGTGTAACCCCCCCTGAACTCTGCACTCTGTATGTAATGCAATCCTGGTATTTAATGCCCCTTTAAGACCCTTCTACTGTTTGTGAAATCTGAACGGGTCGTGGTTGAGTTCCTGCACCTATTTTCTGAGAAAAAAAGCTCTGACTACGGTTGATTTGTTTCCAATTACCATCAAAAAACCAAGCAAATGTTTTGAAAATGAACTTTTTGAATTAAATTCTAGCTGTGTCTGCCCAGTAGTATAAAACACATTTATTATTTTGCAGCTTACCAATTCTTGATATGGTGGCTGTATACTTTTTCTATTTTAGGCTTTTTTTCTTTTATTTTCATTTGGTGATCCATCCGGAAAGCCTATCGTTTTTCAAAAGCACAAGCTCTCCAGCAAAATGTATCAGTCTACATGAATTAGACAAACCACTTAAAGGGGTTGTAAAGGTAAATATTTTTTTCCCTAAGTAGCTTCCTTTACCTTAGTGCAGTCCTCCTTCACTTACCTCATCCTTCCATTTTGCTTTTAAATGTCCTTATTTCTTCTGAGAAATTCTCACTTCCTGTTCTTCTGTCTATAACTCCACACAGTAATGCAAAGGCATTCTCCCTCTTGTGGAGTGTCGTGCTCGCCCCCTCCCTTGGAATACAGGAGAGTCAGGATGCTCTCTACGTTGCAGATAGAGACTGGAGCAGTGTGTTAGTGGGAGTCCTGACTCTCCTGTATTCCAGGGAGGGGGCGAGCACGACACTCCACACCAGGGAGAAAGCCTTGCATTACTGTGTGGAGTTATAAACAGAGCAGGAAGTGAGGATTTCTCAGAAGAAATAAGGACATTTAAAAGCAAAATCGAAGGATGAGGTAAGTGAAGGAGGACTGGTAAAAGAAACTATTTAAGAAAAATGATTTTTACCTTTACAACCCCTTTAACACTGACAGGAGTGATTAAAATGATCAGCTTTTATTTATTTATCTAAGACCTTTATCCCAAAAGGAAAACAACTGTTACTGCAACTGTTTGTAAAGTGGGAGCTGGAATTTGTTAGCATATCTAAATCTACTAATACATTTAACACTCCCCTCCCCCCCACTGACAATGCTGCTGTCTGATGTGCCTCCTCACTCGTCCAGAGATATGTACACACGAGGAGACATGTCCGATGAAAACGGTCCGCGGACCGTTTTCATCGGACATGTCTCCTGGGATGTTTTGGTCTGATGTGTGTACACACCATGAGACCGAAATCCCCGCGGACAGAGAACGCGGTGACGTAGAAGACACCGACGTCCTCTAACCAGGAATGCTTCCACGCATGCGTCGAATCAATTCGACGCATTCGCAAGGTTTCGGTCCGCTGGTTAGGCATACTAACCAGCGGACATGTCCGGCGGACAGGTTTTCAGCGGACAAGTTTCTAAGCATGCTTAGAAACTTTTGTCCGCTGGAAACCTGTCCGCTAGGCCGTACATACGAGCGGACCAGTTTCAGCGGACATGTCTCCTCGTGTGTACGCGGCCTCACTAATACCAGAGGTGTGTCACTGGCAAGATCACCAGGTGAAAACAGAGGGAAATGAGCCAAAGAAAAGAAAGCTAATGCAGCCACCACATCTAATGATTGGTAAGCTGCAATATATTACATTTTTGGTTTAGTACCACGTTAAGGCATTTAGGTGTGCCTGTCTGTCTTTCTGTCTGTCTATTCCTTACAAAATCATGTTTCGTTTTATACCTCGGAGTTAGGTGGTAACAGCACGTTTCAGTGGGATATGGTTCAATATTATACACCAGGTACACAGCATGGAAGACACAGATAGAAATAAAGGTATGAAAAGAATGTAATCGTCATTATTACATCCGGAAGTAAGTTCCTCAATTTGCTAACCTCATTTAAAATCTAAGATAACATTTTCAACATCAGAGATGCCCTGTAATGCAAAAAAGGGCACATATGTCTATTTAAGTGACTGCATTAAACAGACAATGGTAGGCATTTTCTGAAGGATACATTTCTTAATTGTCCTGGTCTATATTTGAATTTTGCGTTGGATGACCGTTGCAAACTGTGAACACAGGAAAAGAATAATAATTAAGAATTGCTATGGTCCATTGCAATCTTGACTTAAAAATAACCAGTTTGCCCACATGCTGCACTCTAATAACCCTCATTGAAAGTTCCAAAGAACGGAGGAGGACAAGCCTTAGATTGGATGACCATAATTATCCATGTCTGTGTGTGCAAAGAGGAGGCATCCATATCGCCATCAGGGGAGCAAACCTTGTGGATGTTCTAGTTAGCAGATGTTTCTAGTATCCACCTCACAATTACAGTAATGTGTCAATGAACTGTGCAATGTGGTCTGCAGTGCCAGTAAATCATTTGTTAAACCAAGGCAAATCTGTTAGTAAAAATGAACCTGAACAGTCTGGTAGTAAAAAAAACTTTCAATAATCCATCTTAGGTGCTTGCACATACCAAACCAACAATATTAGAAATTTAGCATCATATTCTGGACTTACAGGGTGGATGAATTCACAGAAACACCTTAAATTCTGTAAAGCTTAAAGTGGAATTTTGATGAAAAACTAATTGTGGACAGACAGGATTTTTTAATGCAGTAGAGTCATACCATGTCCTTACCTGCCTGCCTACACAGTGAAACCCAGTGCAGCCCAGTGCAGAATTTCAACAATTCCCAGGCGTGAGGTATTCTCGGCTCGATCGATTAAAACAGCCAGGGATCAATACCCAGAAGCTGCCAGGTTGAAAAAGGCAGTGGTCAGTGGGGAGCCCCGGGACATCGCAGAGAGAGGTGGATACAGCTCTGCTTTAAGGTAAAAACATGTTTTATATGAGGATTAAACCCCCATATGTTTTTTGTTGTTGTCTTTGGGGAAATTTATCTTCAAATCCTGTCCCAGAGACACAACAAGAAGTGATAGAAAAACTCAAGAAATGTACAGGTGTTAATAGAACTTTACTTTACTGATGTACTTTATCTGATATCAGTTTTATAACTTTACTACATTTCAATATAATTTGTGTCCATATTTTTATCTCCCCCTGTAGTACATTGTTGGCTGTTTTATACCTTAGGATGTTTGCCTCACATTTACCAGTAAGTAGATTATCCATTTGATCGTCACAATTATATTTTGGTAGGATGCATTCTTTTCCCCTCTCTTCCACTGATTTCCACCCCATTTCTGTTCCTTTTTTTTCTTTCCTTGTTTTTTTCTTTTTCTCCCTCTATACTCCTTCCTCTTTCTCCACCTCCCACTTTTTTTTCTCTCCTTCCCCTTTGTTCTCCTTCATCCTACCTCCCCCCCTCTTCTCCCACCTTTCCTTGCACTTCCACCATTACCCCCCTCCCTTACCTTACCTTTTTCTCCCCATTTCTTCCCCCCCCGTTCTTCCTCTCCTCTTCCTTTTTCCAGCCCTGTTACCTTCCCTGTTCCTTTCCCTCCCATTTCTTTCCCTTGTACACCCTTCCCCTCTTTTCCCCCTTCTTTTCTTTTTTTTTATTCCCTCTCCCTTTTCTTTGGATCCTGTCTTCTTTTCTAATGTTTCTCTCTTTTTCGGGTTTTCTTTTTATGTTCTTCTATCGTTATTAACATATTACAATTTTACAATGTGAACCTTTCCACTGTCTATAGTGACAGAGTTAGTATCATTACCCAGGGGCGGACTGACCATTCGGTCATTCGGGCAGTGACCGAGGGCCCGTGCCACTAGGGGGCCCCATCAGGATGGCCAGCCTCAGTAAAACTAGGGACAGAATGTAAAAACCTGTGTTTTTTTACATCTGTTCCCTTTCCGATTACATTTGTTTTTTGAACAGGCTATAAATTAGCTGCATCTATTGATAAGTAGCGCTACCCCTGCAGGAGCCGCTGGTTAGATTTGGGATCGGTGTGTCACCTCTGTAGTATGTCTAGGGGTATGATGATAGGAAGATGATGAACACCTTGCCGAATCCAGAGAGCTTTGAAAGACCACTCATGAGATTTGAGAAAATATGCAATGAACAAGGAACATTACCACATACTCTTTCAATGAGTTATGAGCTATTAGTGCAATCAGGAGGTTACCCTCCGAAATGCGTTCAAGACTGGGAAAGGGAACTAGAGAAGACATTCAGCTCGGAATGCATACAATGCATATACAGGCGAGCACACGAAACAGCAATCTGCATGAGAATTCAAGAGACAAGTTATAAGATCTTTACGAGATGTACAGGACACCAGAAAGGCTACACCAAAAGAGGTATCAGATAAATGCTGGAGATGCCAGGGAAGCAAAGGAACGATGCTATATATATTTTGGGATTGCCCTATGTTAAGGAGTTTTTGGTTAGAGATCAAAAGAGCTCTTCAGTTCTGCTCAGAATATGAGATCCCGGAAGATACAGAATTCTACCTTCTACATTTCAATCAAATACCAGAAAAAGCCTACAGGGAAATAATTATATGCCACCTTTTAGATGCTGCAAAGGCCTG
This sequence comes from Rana kukunoris, assembly GCA_029574335.1. NCBI lineage: Eukaryota > Metazoa > Chordata > Amphibia > Anura > Ranidae > Rana > Rana kukunoris. The sequence goes on from CM056054.1 coordinate 66,710,751, forward strand.
TATAACGAAGAAGTGGAAGTCACCAATCCCACCAACAGTGGAGATGTGGATATGCAAAGTTAAGGAAATAAGTAAATTAGTACGGACAACACAACATAAAAAGGAAAAATATTTAAGAACGTGGACCCCCTGGAAGTCCTATATGGACTACAGTGGAGAGGTTTAACCACTTGAGATCCACGCTATAGACAAAATACGTCCACAGCGCGGCTCTCAAGTGCCAAGTGGACGTCTTTGGACGTCATTTAATGTGCATTACCCGCGCGCGCCACTGGGTGACGCGCAGCGGGTAAACACTGTCTCGGCGCATCGCTGAAGAGCCGATGCGTGTACCTGGCGGCCGCGATGTCCGCTGGGTACATGCGATTGGTGGGAACACAGCAGGTGACAGTAGGGACATGGAGCTCTGTGTGTAAACACAGAGCTCCACGTGCTGTCAGAGGAGAGGAGACCTATGCTGTGTCCCTTGTACATAGGGACACAGCATCGGTTACCTCCCCCAGTCACCCCCCTCCCCCCACACAGTTAGAACACACCCAGGATACACATTTAACCCCTTCCTCACCCCTAGTGTTAACCCCTTCCCTGACAGTCACATTTATACAGTAATTAGTGCATTTTTATAGCACTGATCGCTGTATAAATGTGAATGGTCCCAAATTTGTGTCAAAAGTGTCCGATATGTCCGCCGCAATATCGCAGTCCCAATAAAAATCGCAGATAGCCGCCATTACTAGTAAAAAAAAAATCATAAAAAAAATTATAATTCCCCATTTTGTAGGCGCTATAACTTTTGCGCAAACCAGTCGCTTATTGCGATCTTTTTTTATAAAAATACGTCGAAAAATACGTATCGGACTTAACAGAGAACATTTTTTAATTTTTTTTTAAAAAATGGGGATATTTATTATAGCACAAAATATATATATATAGTGCAGCGCAAACCATGTAAAATATAGAATATAATAAGAATATAATAAGAAAATTGGTAAAGTCCAAACAATTCGTGACAAAAGGAGAAAAACTTCTGTAGAACATTCAGTGAGATGAATGATTGAATGAAAATCTTCACCACGTGAGAGAAAGCTAGGGTAGCAGGTATTGAAACGTATCCCTCCACCAGTGTAGATGGCTACTCTCACCTTAGGTTAAGACCACTGGGTTAGCAGATGGTCATTAGAGCATTAGGAAAACAGGATGTGAAGTAGGTCTCCTATTGATGGTCTCAGCATGGATACCGGAGCAAGGGGACATGGAAGAAAAAACAACCATCTAAGAGCTTCCGCTTGATCACTGCTTTAATCAAATAGGCATTTGACAGGCTACTCACATTTCTTCAGATGTAAACAGGCATGTACATATATGTAACACAGCTCACGGAGTTCACCAGGAATGACACCGAGCGACGTGTAGGCTCCAAAACCCCTGGACGCGTTGCGTGAAAACACTTCCTCAGCAGGGTGGAGTGGAGCCGAGCACGTCTCCCATTCTGAATTAAATAAGCTATGGTAGCAGTAGCAACCCCCATCAATTAGAGTCAAAAGGGGCGTGGCCCGTCTCACATGACGTTCAAGATGGGTAGCTTTATTGTTCATTTATCTATCTATTATATCTATCTATTTATTTATTATAGCAACAAGTAAAAAATATATATATGTTTTTTAAATTGTCACTCTTTTTTTGTTTATAGCGCAAAAAATAAAAACCGGAGAGGTGATCAAATACCACCAAAATAAAGCTCTATTTGTGGGGAAAAAAGGATGTTAATTTTGTTTGGGAGCCACGTCGCACGACCGCGCAAATGTCAGTTAAAGCGACGCAGTGCCGGAAGCTGAAATTTCGCCTGGGCACGAAGGGGGTTTATGTGCCCAGTAAGCAAGTGGTTAAGGAGTGTAAGGTTGAATGTTTTAGAAGGAGCTTGGGAACCTTAAAGGGGTATATGTATGATTATCTGGGAAACTATAGAATTATACAGAGGGGTCGGGGAGAGGAAACTTTCGATTCTGATTTATTTTTATTTTTTGATGTTGGTCTTGTTTTTTCTGGATACTCTTCCAGGGAAGCCGGGGGGGGGGGGGAAATAGATATGTATGAAGGAGATATATGTTTGATTTTGATTATAAGGTAAAAGGAGATGTACAATAATAGGTTACATTTAGATACACTAAGGACAGAATAATGGCACCAAAAGAACCTTGGTAAACAAATCTCCTCAGCAGAAACACAGACAGAAAAAAAAACATAACAAGGATTTCACTTTAGGGGAGTATAATGAATGAAGCCTATGATAAGGTGACCAGATTTTTTAAATGAAATCCGGGGACATATTTTTTTTTTTACTAGTAATGGCGGCAATCATCGACTCTCTGCCCATCAGCACAGCCACCTGCCTCACAGCCTGTCAAGTTTTACTCTACGGGCCCAGCTACTACTAGGTGGGGAGCGGAGGAAGATCACTCCTCCAGGGAAGGCAAGGAGATAGGCAGGTGGCTGGCCAGGACTTGAGCCAAGGCAGAAGAACATGCGAGCGGAGCTGAATGGGCATGCACCCGAAAACTGAAGAAATATTCCCTCCACTCTGACCAGCACATGATCATCAGAAAGGGGCACAGATAATGGGAAAAATACACCCTAAGCTAGTAGAAGCAGCAGAGCGGGGGGGGGGGGGGTGTTCAAATACAATCTGGGGACAAAACTGGGGACAGACTTGGTCTGGGGACAGTGTCCTCAATCTGGGGACTGTCCCCTGAAACCGGGGATGTCTAGTCATCCTAGCCTATGACAATAATCACCATGAAAAATAGAGTCGTGGAATCTCCCCAGCAAACACAAAGACAACAATAAAAACAAAACAAGGATTTCAAAACTTCCACACCTAATCTCAAATGAAAAAAAGTTTGTCTTTGGATACACTTTAAGGGTAGTACAATTAGTTTTGCCTCCTATGACAATGGCCAGCATGTCAAATAAGGTAGGTGAATTTCCCTAGATACCACAGGGAATGTATATATATGTGTATTTTTTATTTTTTATTTTTCGACACCATGGGTTAACACAAGATAAAATAAATAAAAGTAAGAGGGGGGAGCACAGGACCATCTACACTAGTATGGTTAGGGGGATTAATTATTAATTTTTTTTTTTGAGAGGGAGGGGAGAGAGGGAGGGAGGGTAGAAAGAGGGTTTATTAAGAATCAATAGAATGACAAAGGGAAGGGATGAGTGGGAAGGGGGAAATGGGGGGATTCTAGTGGGGGGATATACATTAGACACAATTGAGTTAAAACACATCACATTATAGTTTAGAATGGCATTTTATGCCTCACATGATAATCATGCCAAACAATGTATTAGGGGGGTAAAGGAGTTTGGGCCTGTGGGAAGCCCGACAACTACACATATTGGGGGATAAGGTAATTCACATTAAGGGGTACAGGGGGGGTTAAGAAGGGGAATATGCAGATCCAGTACTATAACGATTAATAAGGAGAGAAATATAAAGAGGGAGTCACGAAAGTAGGGAGTTAGGGAATATATATGACAAGGCAGGGGAGGTAGATGGGGGGAAGAATTAAATCGGATCTAAAAATCGGTGTTATGTATAAATAATTGACCCAGTACATCAATATATGAATATTATGAAGAGTATAAATAATGCATATATTTTGAATGTATGACCTGCTATAAATGAGAAAGCAAATCAGAATTTATATGAAATTAAGGGAAATTGGAGATATTAATGGGTAGAGTATGTATATATATAAAGGAAAGAATTATGAGGAGGGGGCAGTTACGAGAGGGGAGGGAGGGGGATGTGGAGAAGGGGGAAGGAAGTAATATAAAGACTAGTCATGACACTGGAACAGAGATCAGAAGGTGAGAGAGTGGAATAAGAAATAAAAAAGGGGGGGCAGTCACAGGGTAAATAAGATAGAAAGGGTTTAGAGAGAAATTAAACAGAGGGAGGAGAGGAGGCAGGAGCTCAGCCACTCTTGCTGTTAGAGGTCAGTTCCCCCCATTCTCGGCAACTACGGGATAGTCAAAGTCCCACGTAGAAGCCGTAACATAGAACCTCCTGGGACCCCTATAGGAGGAGACTGTGTTTGTGTAACATTTTTTTTTTTATCTGTCGTGTTGTGATCTCTCCTCCTCCGCTGTTGGCTCAACGTGGTGAGAGAGATGGATAAGATCAGGGTAACTTCCCTAAATGTGAGAGGACTTAATATCCCCGAAAAACGTAAGATATTATTAAATGAATTAAAATCTCTTAAAACAGATATAGGACTAATTCAGGAAACACATTTTAAAGAAGGGGCATATACATATCTTCAAAATAGGAACTTCCCAAAGGTATACCAGGCCTCAAACCAGGAAGCTAAAAGTAAAGGAGTAGCAATCGTGATAGCAAATAGAATACCATGGTCCCTAACGGATAAATACGCAGATCCGGGAGGAAGATTCCTTTTTCTTAAAGGGGCAATAGGGGGTGAGAAGGTAACACTAGCCACCATTTATGCACCAAATATACATCAAGATAGTTTTTTAGTGAAGGTGATCACTAAACTGATGAACTTTAAAGAGGGTAAGTTGATTTGTGGCGGGGACTTGAATATCCCCTTGGATCCAAAGGAAGACACCTCGGAAGGGGTATCTTCGGTACCCAGTGGCACCAGAAAACGAATTATACAAAAATTACACAAATTTCAGTTAGTAGATGGATGGCGTATCCTACATGCAGGAGAGAAAGATTATACGTACTACTCAAACCCACATCAAACTTATTCAAGAATAGACCTCTTTCTGATACCTCATCAGTGGTTACACCTAGTACAGGATATTTCAATTGGGAATATAACATGGACAGACCACGCACCGGTAACTATGGAAATAACTTGGGGAGAGGGAACTCAGACGTCAGAAAGGAGGTGGAGATTAAATGAGAGTCTATTACAGAATCCCGATATAATTGAAGATGTAAAAAAAGAAATAATGTGGTATTTCCAGATAAATGATAACGAAGAAAGTGCTCCAGGAATAGTTTGGGAAGCCCATAAAACAGTAATCCGAGGGGTTCTAATAAAACATGGCTCCAGAGTTAAGAAAGCAAGAGAAAAACAAATAAAAGAAATATTAGAAAGGATACAGAGACTGGAGATACAACATAAAAAGAAGACAGAAACGGGTATAGGAATTGAATTAACACATTTAAGAAGACAGGTAGCAGATCTCCTTAGATATAAAGCTGAAGCAGTTTTACAATATGCAGAGAAGATGACGTATGACTCAGGTGAAAAATGTGGGAAGTTACTAGCAAAAAAATTTAAAAAACTACAATCACGGTCATATATTCCATTTATTAAAACAAAAGTAGATCAAAAACTCTACCTTTCAAAAGAAATAGCGCAAGAATTCAAGAAATATTATGCCTCTTTATATAATCTTCAAGGAATGGTGAACCCCTCTGGGTCTGTGGAGAAATACATATCGTCAGCAGGTCTGTCCAGATTAACATCTCCAGAACCAAGAGATTTAGAAAAACCAATTACTCTGGAGGAAGTGCAATCAACAATGAAAACAATAAAACATGGTAAAGCCCCGGGCCCAGATGGGTTTACAATACAATACTATAAAAGCTTTAGTACACTACTGGGGACTTATATGACCAAATTATTTAATACAGTCGGACAAACAAGATCTCTACCTCAGGAGGCGCTATTGGCACATATTACGGTTATACCGAAAGAAGGGAAGGATCCAGGGTTATGCTCTAGTTATAGACCAATATCATTAATAAATGTAGATATTAAAATACTGACAAAGATTCTGGCATCCCGCATACAGCCCTACCTTTCAAAATTGGTTCATTTAGACCAAGTTGGGTTTATACCAACTAGAGAAGCGAGAGATAGTACTATTAAAGTGTTAAATTTAATACACCAAGCAAATAAAAAAAAGATATCGAGTGTTTTCCTGAATACAGATGCAGAGAAAGCATTCGATAGAGTGAATTGGGAGTTTATGCTTGGAACAGTAAAACAAATGGGTCTGGGAGAGCGGATGTTACAGTGGATAGCAGGGGTGTATGCGGGACCCAGAGCTTTAGTAAAGGTAAATGGGGTATATTCTGAACCCCTAGAAATTACAAACGGTACCAGGCAGGGCTGCCCATTGTCGCCCTTATTATTTGCATTGACATTAGAACCATTATTAAATAAGATCCGACAGAATAGAGACATAGTGGGTATTCAACTAGGGGGAATGGAATATAAAGTATCAGCTTACGCAGATGATATGCTTTTTTCCTTAATCAAACCACAGATATCTTTACCAAATTTAATGAAAGAAGTAGAAATCTATGGGAAGATGTCAAATTTTAAAATAAATTACAGTAAATCAGAGGCGATGGGAGTCGCTCTCCCGGAGTTGATTAAAACCGGTTTAGAACATAGCTTTAAATTTAAATGGACGACCAGGGCACTGAATTATTTGGGAACACAAATGCCACCAGACTTAAAGGATACTTTTGAGTTAAATTTTAAACCATTACTGAGTACAGTTAGAACAATGCTGGATGGATGGAGTAGAGGGATGCACTCTTGGTTCGGGAGATCCAATATTTTAAAAATAAGTGTAGTGCCAAAATTCCTCTATCTTTTCCAAGCGCTACCAATTCAGATCCCCATGGCATACTTCAATCAAGTCAGGGCTTTATTTATGAAATTTATATGGGGGAGTAAAAGGCCTAGGATTGGTAGGAAACTATTGATCCTACCCAAGAAGGCTGGTGGAATAGCAGCACCGGATATGCTAAAATACTATCAAGCAGTCCAGCTGGGAAGGATAGCCGATTGGAGCAGACATGGGGATTATAAACTATGGATTACTTTAGAGCAACAAATGAGCCCAGTACCGTTAAATAGGGCAATATGGTGTTATTCAGCATTACCCCTTATAGTTAAAACCCACCCTACGATAGGTCCAACATTATGGACTGGAAATAAAGTATGTTATAATTCAAAATTTTCGACTAAAAACTCCCCCCTCTATCCAATAATAGGAAATCCAGAATTTCAGCCAGGCATGGAGTCTCAAATATTCAAGAAATTAAGAGATAATGGAAGATTTCAAGCCTCTCACTTTCTAGGAGAAAGGGGATGGAAAACAATAGGAGAAATTTCACAAGGGGGATATGAAATCCCGATATGGCAAGCGCGACAATTACGACATTTTTTGGAGACTCTAGGTGGTGCAGAAAAGTACAGACGCCCACTTACAAAGTTTGAGGAGTATTGTGGAGGAGCGGAACCATTGGCTCATATGGTCTCGAAAATGTATACACTGTTGACTGCACCACCGGAAGATTTTAGAATGCCAAGCCTCGCCAAATGGGAGAGAGATTTAGGCCAAACCTTTTCCCCAATACAATGCCAAAATATCATAAATTTAGCGTTAAACTCCTCAAGATGTACGAAAATACAAGAATTAAATTATAAAATATTAACAAGGTGGTACTATACGCCAGCGCGTCTAAATATATTCTTTTCTGAAATTTCAGAGAGATGCTGGAGAGGGTGTGGGGAGAAAGGGACAATGTTGCATATATTTTGGGGGTGTCCAAAAATACAACAATTTTGGGAAACAGTACGGAGAATTACCCAATCACTTACAGAACACCAGATTCCAGATGACCCCTCATTCTTCCTATTACATCATACAGAAATTTCTTTGAAAAGATATACAGGATCAATGATAGGTCATCTGATAAATGCGGCTAAAAGTTGCATTGCAATAAAATGGAAAGACCCAGAAGCACCTCCAATATCTATGTGGCTTAAAAAAAGTAAGGAAAATAGGAATAATGGAGAAACTCTTACCGAGGCCAATAGATAAGAAAGAGCAAAATAAAATAATATGGGCACCCTGGGAATTATTTGTACAATCGGAAGAAGGTAAAAAGTTACTAGGGGAGTAAGAATAAAGATTAGAGGTCGAGGAAAGAAGGGAAAGGGAGGAGGGAAGGAAAGATGAAATTTCTCGCCGAGGGGGGGACAGCGGAGGGGGGGGGAGGGTTGTTGTGTTATGGGGTTATGTCTGTGGTATTTGTTTTTTTTTTTTGTCTCCTTCTTCCTCTCCTCTTCCCTCCATGTCCGTGGGTGTACGCGGATGGAGGAGGAGAAGAGGTGGAGATGGGGGTCTTGAGGAGGGGATAAGGGGGGAGGGATTGAGGGGATAAAATAGGGAAGGCAACGTGATGGAGATAAAAGAGGGAATTTGTCGAATACATAGAGAATATATGGACAATCAGGGAGGAGATGGAACATTTGGGGAAGTTTGAAATTTAGTTAAAAGTTGAAATAGTATTTTGGTTTCTATATCTCCCCTGGGGGGAATGGAAATTGCTTTTGATATAAAATATTATAATTTCCCTCTGCTATAGACCAGGAATAGTAAAAGAGTTTAAGATAGAGATGTATTATAATGTCCATATATAAATAAGCTGTTGTATTGGATTCTGCATATCCCGTTTTCTTGTGTTTTTCGTGTTGCTTTCTTGTTTATAAAAATAAATAAAAGATAATTATAAAAAAAAAAAGAATTTCCCTAGATACAATAAAAACAAAAAAAGGAATTTCAACACTTCAACATTTTATCTCAAATATTTTTTTTTTCCTTTTGGTAAACTTTAAGGGCAGTATAATGAATATGCCCCTCTATGCCATTAGAAGATCTTTAGTCATTCCTGAAATGTTAGGCAAGTCCTGAACTGTCTGAAGTAGAATTTTGCACATTTGTTCAAAAAGAAAAACCTCAAAAATACATCTCATGCCTTGCACACACAATCGTAATTTCCGATGAAAAAAGTCAGATGGAATTTTGGATTTCCACCCTGCCCACCTGCCCATTAGTTGGCAGCAGGCAATGCCAGTTGAAAGCATTTTTGATTTTTTCAAATGAAAAAATATCTAAATTTAGAAAATAGGTTGACAAATGACTTGTTGAAAGCATGTTTTTAATGCTCTGGGTTCAAGTTTTGTCTCCTTTTACCAGACTGTGGGACTTCATGAATGGCCTTGGATATAAGTGCTTTCTGAACAGCAGACCCACCCACCATCATTTCTTTTGGTGTTCTGGTATAATTGGTTCAAGCTTTAGCACTGATAATTAGGTCATATAAGTGTTAATGATTGATAGATTATGAATGTTCACAGCTCACAGAAATCTAAAGAGCAAATAGAGGCAGCTGCATCAACGCTACTTTATTTTGGCATTATGGCATTATGTACAGTAACTTAGCACCTGTATTGAGCTCTATGTCGAAATTTAGGTGCCAAGGCCTAGGGCAGCATTCCGCAACTCCATAAAATTATCAGAAATGTGTGCTTAAAGTAGAACTATAGGCAACACTTTTTTTTTTTTCATTTTGGATAGAGAAAGGGAGGGTTATAGCCCCTGTCAGTTTATTTCTTACCTTCCCCGTCTGATTGCAGAGAATTCCCTTCACTTCCTGCTCCATAGCCAAACAGGAAGTGAGAGGAAACCTATGCAAATTAAGGGAATCCATTGCCCCCCCACACCCAGGCCCTCAGAACTAGTGTCCCCACTCAAAAATTTCAGGGCGGGTCTTAAACAGAAAGTGGGGTGGCCTTGACAGGAGAAGTGGGTCATATTTAAATTAGGGAGTGCACAAGTTTAGTCAGGCCTAGGGCAGCACAAAACCTAGATACACTACTGTGTAGGTCTCTGAAGCCTATTTCCAGATAGAGGTAAAAAAGAAAACAAACTCTGCTGTTCCAACCCCAAACCTAATCCATCTCTTTCCTTTATGAAAACTCTGATTAAAAGCTCCAAATAGTTAAAACTCCAGTCATGAATTTATGGGTCACCAGTCTTCTTTCTTCTACTCTGTGTTTGGATGGGGGTTTCTTCTGCTCTAGTGTAGAGGATCAAGTCTACAAGGTCTACATCTCTCTCTGGTAACATCGGCACTGCCATTAGCTGCCAAAAGTGTCCATTTAATGGTCTTTACAGGAACCTCAAAAATGCCTTTATGGGGTCCTGAAGCATTACAGCATGATATCATAGTAAGGGTGGACACAAACTGGTCAGCTAGGCAGCAGAGAGAGGAACATTTGATCACTGGCTGCTCTTACTAATAGAGGCAACACGGAACGTAATCTACAATGTTAGAAGATTTAGGTGAGTTTTTATTGGGTCTAAAAAAAAACACAGATTGGGTGGATGCAGGTGGGTGGGAACAGTCAGCTAGATTCACGTACCTCGGCGCATCTTCTTTACGCTACGCCGGCGCAAGCATGGTATTCACAAAGCAAATGCTCTCAACGTTGCGCCGGCGTAGCGTATAGTTGTCGGCGTAAGCCAATGTAAGTCAAAGTAGGTGGAAGTGGGCTGGAAGTGGGCGTGATATATTTAAATGAAACGTAACCCCATGCAAATGATGGGCTGAGCTTCAAAAAAGATAAAAAAAGTGCGCATGCTCACAGCTACGTCGAGATAACTGCCTAAGATACGTCAAAACACTGCCTACGACGTGAACGGAACCTACGCACAGCCCTATTCACGTACTACGTAACAAAAAAATAAATCGACGGCGTTCGTTCCCTGGTCCATACCTTTGAATGGGTTGCGCCTCCTATATGAGGAATAACTTTACACCGGACGTAACCCTTGCGCAAATCGCTTAAAACATGCGCCGGGCGCAAGTACGTTCGTGAATCGGCGTATCTTACTCATTTGCATATTTCAAATGGGTACGCCGAATGCGTTCAGCGTAACTATGCGCCCACGATACGCCGGATGGCTGAAGCCTATTTTTCCAAGGTATCTAGCTTGGGGAATCGGCGCAGAGATACGACGGCGCACATTTGTACTTACGACAGCGTATCTATAGATACGTCGGTGAAACTTCTACGTGAATCCGGCTGAGTGTGTTTTTTCTGGTGATGGGCTTTAACTCACATCTGTAAAAGGAAGTATGCACTGAACTAAATGGCTCAACAAGTGCTAGGCAAAGTGTTGACTTTGATTCCTTTCACGAACTACAGTCTACTTTATTTGGAGGTAATGTGGCATTGCTTTGTACATATTTTATTTACTTATTTTATGATCAGGACTAAATTAATTAAAAATATATATTTTTTTGGTCAATGAAATATTGCATTTTAAGATATAGGGCCAGATTCAGGTAGATGGGCGCATATTTGTGCAGGCGTAGTGCAGCGCATATACGTTCCGCCGACGCAAACTAGTGAGGCAAGTACAGTATTCACCAAGCACTTGCTCCTAACTTTGCGCTGGCGTAACGTAAATGTGAAGGCGCAAGCCGACGTAAGTGGAAGTGGGTGTGACCTTGTGTAAATGATGGCCTGAGCCTGGCGCAGAGATTTACGCCCGGCGTATAATCTACGGAGCATGCGCAGTGTCATTGACGTATGAGCGCTTCCCTGTGCGCATGCTCACAACTACGCCGGCCCATCTTCCTGGGATACGCCGGCCCACCGGCTTACGCCGAGCGCATAAATACGCCCAGACATGCGCCCGTCCAGCGCAAAAGTACTTCCTGCTTCCCCCCCCCCCCTGAGCTTTGTACTTTTGCTTGGTGATGGCTACTAGCGTTCCCCGCAGGCAGAGGAGGAAGAAAAATGGGGAAGCTGGCCGCCATCAGGAGGCACTAAAGGGGCAGGGGGGGTGGACCCCAATGTGCGGTGAGCTTGACCCTGGAGGAGGAGGTGGTTGCCTGGTGTCTGGAGAGGGATCAGTTGGAGGGCGTGGAGGGATTTGATTCCGTGGATGAAGCCTCGAGGACAGGTAAGTGGTTTTTATCCCCTATTTGTTTTGTAGCATGTTGGGGGGGGGGGAGGGACATGTGCCAAGTGTGTGGGTCCACCAACATGTGTATGCTTTGTGTCATCCACAGATGTGCTTGAGGGAGCTGGGCCATCATCTTCCAGTGGCCATTCCACACCATCCCCCCAACTGCATCCTGAGCCAGACCCTCTGGGTAGAGAAGACGCAGCGGTGGAGGGGAGTGCCCACACCTCTCCTGTTGAGGTGGTTGAGGAGGAGCCGGTTGTGTCGGACCAGGAGGTCTTGCTTTTTTTGAAGGAGTCTTCCCCTTCTGCCGAGCCCTCTCGCATCTCCTCCCCCATCAGGCTAACCCCCTCAGGCTCCTCCCCCATCAGGGGAAGCCCCTCAAGGGCGTCTCCTTACCCCCGTTTCCAACCATCTCCTGGCCCCAGGAAGGCGACACGTAAGACCAGGGGGGTGTCTGATGTGGTCCATGATCAGATGGCAAGGGACCAGGCCCGGCAGAGCCAGCATATTGGGGATCTAGTCGGGCACCTGGACCGGGTGGCTGCCAGACTGGCCTCCGTGGCCCAGATGACATGAGGCAGTGCAGGACGTGAGCTGCAACTGCGCTGCAGTACTCACCAGCCTGGGGGAGGTGCAGGCAGATGTTCGCACCCTTACTGCGGCCGTCCAGGGGAACACAGCTACCATCTGGGATCAGGGGAGGCAGAGGCAGCGTGACCAGCGGCATAATGTGACCCGCCAGCTGAGGATGCAGGCCCAGACCAACCATTCTCACACCTGCCAGGAGTGGCCCATCCGGGGATGAGCCACCTCCAGATGCCCCACCCCCCTATCCGAGGCTCCCTCCAGGCAGCTGAGGAGCCAGAGAGATGCCACCAGACAGAGCCCCCGTCAGGCCAAATGAGTGGCTTCTTTTTTGGCTCTGTTTTTTTTTTTTTTGTATTATTTATGCTCAGGTCATGAGCCTTTTTGTTTGGATTTTCTGCTCAGATAATGAGCCTTTTTTTTTTTTTTTTATACTGCACACAGGCAGTAGTGCAGACTACAGTGTGAATGGTGTGTGAATGTGGGGGTGGTGAGCTTTTTTTGTTTTGTTATATTTTGCTCAGGTTATGAGCTTTTTATTTTTATTTAAACTGCACACGGTCAGTAGTGCAGGGGACAGTGTGAATGGTGTGTGAATGTGAGGGGGTGGCACTCCTGCCAGTAAGGGGTGTCACCCTCGGTCGTTGGGGAGAAGTTATCCCCATGGCCGTGTGAATGTCGTATGAATGGACAGCGACATCATTGGGGCCTTGGCGCGGCGTTGCTGCTCATAAGTCCTACATGTTGGACTTGGGCTAATCCAATGTGATGTGGATGTGGTGTGTGTGTGATCTAGGGACCACAGTGGTGTGCATGCGTGCATTATCTGTGTGCCATAATGAATGTGTTTGTTTAATGTCCAAAGATGCCTACTGCGAGGACCCTCCTGACTGCTCTTCCCTCAGCACATGGGGTAGCCTCGGGCAGGGGGGGGCTGTGTGGGTCAGGGGTCAGGTCATCACGTATGTCAATCTGCAGGCCCTTTCTCATGGCAAAGTTGTGCAGCATGCAACATGCACCAATGATCTGACGCACAAAGTTTGGGGAATACAACAGGGCCCCCCCGAACTTATCCAGGCATCGGAAACGGCACTTCAGGAGGCCAAATGTTTATTCCACCACTGCACGGGTGCGTATGTGTGCCGCATTTTATCTTCTCTCTCCTCTGGTTTGGGGATTCCGGAATGGAGTCATGAGATGGGGCCCAAGTGCATATGTCGAGTCACCTGGAAGGGAAAAGACAGGAGGATGTTAGCCATGCAGGTGCACCCCGTGATGTCTGCATCATGGGGTCGGACAGTCATGCCTGACATCCATGTCACTCACCAACCAGCCAGCTGTCCTTGTACACGTTCTGTTCAAATTCTGCTGGGATGGGACTTTGACGGTATATGAAGCTGTCGTGGCTGGACCCAGGGTGTTTGGCACGGACGTGCCATATGAGGCATTGAGCATCGGCAATCACCTGTACGTTGATGGAATGCCAGTGCTTCCGATTGTGATATATGTGCTCTGTGGCACGGGGGGGCTGTAGTGCCACATGTGTGCAATCAATGGCCCAGATGGTGCGTGGGAATCCTGCAATGCTGTAGAAATCCTGCATTGCCTTCTGCCGCAGATGCTCATTGGTGGGTCTGATGATGTGGTGGGACATGCGTCTGAGGATTGCGGTGACAACCTGTTGCACACATCTGCTCATGGTGGATTGTGACAACCCAGCCACAACTCCACTTGTACGCTGAAAAGATCCAAGAAATTGAGTGTTGCCAGTACCTTGACCAGTGGCTGCACTGCTTGTGAGCGGTGTGTCTTGCTGGTGATATCATCTTTTAGGGCTGTGGTTATTTCCAGGATGGCATCAGGGCTGAATCTGAAGATGCGATACACCTCCTCATCATCCATGCCAAAGAGGCTCATGCGCATGCGGTATATCCTCTCACGTGCCCTTCCTTCTCCATGCCGGTGGACCCATTAGTAGTGCTAGGACCACGGCTGACCCTGGCATGTTGGCAGACAGATGTGTTGTCCTGCAAGTGGGGTTCCTCAGCTTGCTAAGTTTGTCCGTAACGGTGCTGCTGTAGCTCCTCTCCAGCTGACCTGTGCACGTCATGTGTAAAGATAAACCAGCCATTTGTTGGAATAACTTTGCGCCGGACATACAACTTGCGCGCGGCGCACGTAGCCAGCGTCGGCCGCAAATACGTTCGCGAATCGGCATATCTTCCTCATTTGCATATTTGAATAGGAAATCAATGGGCGCGCCAGATGCGTCCAGCGTAAATATGCGCCTACGATATGCCGGCGTAGGAAAGTTAGGTCAGTCGGAGGAAGCCCATTTTCAGGCATATCTAGTTTGGTGGGTACGGCGCATAGATACGACGGTGCATCTTTACACTTACGCGGCGCATATCGAGATACGCCGGCGTAAACCTTGCTGAATCTGGCCCATAGTATTTTTCTTTTGAACCAGTCAGCTTTACGCTTCTTTTTACCTCTGTCCTCTTTATCTTGCTATTGTAAAAAAAAGACTTAAATTTGCACATTCAAATGTTTAACTCAGAGCACTGATGCATCCTTTTCATCACTTTGTCCTGAATGCCTCCACTCATCTGAGGTTTCAGGGGGTGCGACGGACCCCCGTACTCAAGATGAGTCTGTCTGCCGTAAATGCTTCATCTGTCCAGTACCAGCACGATCCAAGATTCCTTAGAGCACCCAGGGACACACAGGTATTCAACATTTCAACAATAGACCGCCTTATCAGCAGGGAGGCTGTTGGAGGAATTCCCCCTCCCCTGTCAAGTCTCTGATGTAAGGCCGGATTTCTGAGAGGGCGCACCTTGTGGCTGAGTGCACCGTACCCCTGGAGATGAGACAGGGAGTGCGGTGCCCAAAGGTGCACGGATGGCGGTACTGCTGATGACTGGGTAGGTGCTAGCAGAAGGTAGCTGGGGTGCGCTGGATGAGCAGAATCAGCAACCGTGCAAGGAAGAATTCTGGTGTGTGGACTGCAGGATAATCAAGAACAGAGTTGGTAGCCAGGCCAAGGGTCATACACAGGAATCAGCCCAGAAAGGACACAGGAACAAGCGGGGTCATACACAGAGGGCAGAAGATAATGAAGTAGTCAGCCAAGCCGGGGTCAGATACAAGGAGATAAACAGGATTACCTAAAAGGTAATAACTACTGCTGTATTCTCCCTGTAGAAAACCCATATGCTCCTACTTACAATGGGACCATGGAGAATGACCAAAGCCACCCTCTAACAGAAAGCCAGATCACAGCAAGGAATTCAGAGATTTGGAGGAGTGATAGAAGGATCTTTTTAGAGTTAAGAACACATACTTAAAGTGTTACTAAACCCAGTAATATGAAAATAGTTAATTCCCCCCCCCCCCCCCCAGTGTCCACAGCTTATAAATCTTATACATTAAAATACTGCATATATATAACTCTTTGGCTGATCTGTATACCACGGTCACATGATAAACTGCAGCGTCTGCCTGAGTGCTGAGTGTTCAGGTAGGAGGAGATGTCCTCATGCTGTTATGGGAGACTGGTCATCCATGAATCAAGATGTGACAACCCACCCACTGTGTTCTTTTTTAGTTACTGGGCATGGAGGAAGAGGGATGGGCTGAGCTGTCATTTAGGACCTGTATACACACCCACATGTGTGATGTCAATATCACGTGACCTGGCTAGGTCCAATCAACAAGAAAATGTTCTCTCCAGCAATAGTGACCAAACTGAGCATGTGCAGCAGTACTACCCTCACTGTGTCTTATCTGACCTTGCCAAGAGAGACCCTGCAGGAGGTGGAGTTTCTGTGCATACAAGAACAAAGAGCCTTTTTACACAATACAGTGGATCGACTCCTTAAGTTCCACAGTGAATATAACAAGCATGCTTTTCTGCCCATACAGAATTTTTTTATTTTTTTTTATACATACCAGAAGTGCCTGTTGCTAGGCAGATCGTCCTACTCTGCCACTTCCTGATCTGTGTTCCGTCTGCTTTCTTCTCCTCCTCGCGCTGCCTCCTGGGGAATGGGGGAATGGTGTCTTCTGGGACCTTGTGTGTGTCCCAGGAGACATCGCCTATTTACCTAGCGCCACGTGGCTTGCGCATGCGCAGTAGGAAATCAAGCAGTGAAGCCGCAATGCTTCACTTCCTGATTCCCTCACCGAGGATGGCGGCGGGGCAGCCGAGACCTGAGCAATTGCTCGGCTTTGGCTGCCATCATAGCGGGCACCCTGGACAGGTAAGTGTCCTTATTAAAAGTCAGCAGCTACGGTGTTAGTAGAATTTATTTTACAACAGAGTTTAGTGTCACTTTACCAATGGGGACCAATGGGTGTGTGACACATGGGATCATGTCAGCTACCTAGTCCCACATTCCCCACACCTTACCTCTTGATAGTCTATTTGTTTTTAGGCTATCCTGTAGAAGCTCTCCATTACTGTGCCTATCTAAGCCACTTCCCAGTAAGCTCCCCACCCTTCTTACCCAGACATTTTGTAAAATTACTTAATTTAAAGAGAAAAATAACTAGTAATAAAGTGCCATGAACATTTTTGTAGGTATAGGATGGGGTCTGTGGCTTTACAAAATTACTGTTTTCAGTGATATTAAAAAGTGTCCCACAAGGTGGCGCTGTGCCCCAATTCTTTGCACAGTGCACCTGTTTTATTAGTTGTTATATTTTCATGGGATTTTTTTTCCTAATTAACTGGCATATTTTTCAGTATGGGAAGTAATGATTGTGCATAATTTGCCTAGCTAAACCCTCAAATGATCAATGATTGACATAAAAATGGAATCAATCATTGTTATAGCTTGTCAATAGGTGACTCTTTAACAATCATGTTCTATGTATGTGCACATGTCCTATTCATTTTTATTATTATTGTTGTTATTATTATTATTATTATTATTATGATACACAATTTATATAGCGCCAACAGTTTGTGCTTTACAAGATTCATGTATTTTGCTTATAGTAGAATCAAGTTTAAAAATTATCTAGGTATTTTAGATTCTTCAACATTTCCAAATCAAGACACATTTTATTGACACATTTTTTTATTTTATTTTTAAAGAAGAAACAGATTATAAACAACGACTGGGATCCTCTATTTATATGAACACGTCACCACATCATCTAACGAGCAGGGCCCTTTGATCTCTCCTGTATTGATTTGTATTGTAATTGTTCTGTCTGCCCTCGTGTTATGTAAATGTGCTGCGCAAACTGTTGGCGCTATATAAATCCTGTATAATAATACTACTAATAATAATAATAATCACCATCCTTGCAGGGATCTGAAACTTGCAGGAAATTATGTTAGTGGCCACTAAGTGGCGACAGTGAGACTGTGTCTGAAAGATAGGCACATTCAAAACAAAACAGGGAAAGCAAGCAAATAAGACACTTGTAATCAAAGCCCCAGAGTCTGGAAGTGACAGGGAGGAGGCAGCTCTTCCCAGGAACAGGCTCAGTCACTTAACATGCCCCCCCCCAAAATAAATCAAGGGGGCAGCTGATGAGCTGGCATGCAACTTCAAAGCAAGAGTAAGCTGGCTACTTAGAGGAAGTGTCACCAAGAAGGACAATCCAGATCTCTGCTGATCAATCAAACAAGTCACGTCTTTTTTTTTCCTTCTGTGTATTTTTGAGGGCAAAGAGGTGACACAGAGAAGACCGCCATGCACAGGCAAATCTGGGAACAGATGGCACTTTGAGTGAAGATGGCGTATATCCAGGTAGGTGTCATTCACACTCTCACTGATTGATTGCTGAGTTTAGTTAGAACTTGTAGCTTCAACCAATGAACAAGTCACAGGCTGCATAGAGTGACATGTCACACCAAGGTGACAACACAATAAACTGCCTAGTGTACAGGTATCAATCAGACAAGACAGGATGACATCAGGGCGGTAATCCCATATCCTTTGTATATGACAGCAGCAAAAACTTTATGATATCCAACAATTCCCAGGAAAATCTACATTATACTGGTCAGTTAAAAAAGTATAGTCCCTCTGCTGAATTTGATGCTTGCATCCTTTGTACTAAGGGGGTGGGGGGTGGGGGTGGTAACGACAGGGTTGACAACTGCCCAAGGTGTAGTAAAAGCAGATCACTATTATAAAGGATGCAGTCCAAGAAAAGACTGCAGGACCATGGCATAAGTCTATCTTTATTGTAATGCAAAGGCTAAAAATATTAAAAATACAACCAGCAAATGACCGTTTCTTCGTACAACCAACATAATTTTTTTAAGGCATCCAAAAAAAAAGCATATGTTGCATGGGACACGATAGTTGGCCAGATGTATTTTCAATATTGTTAATCTTTGCTTGTTACATTACAATACAAAGAGAATAATGCTGGGGATGCTGCCAGAATCTGTCCCTGAAATCCAATATAACAAGTGAGGACTGAGACTAGCACCTGCACCTGTGAAGTGACACAGAAGGTAGAATTGAAGATTCTCTCGAGGCAATCTATTCTGGATGTATATTCATCAGTCTCCGTCTCCCTTAGCTGAATTTTAAGTGCTACAACACTATGGTTTAACATGCAGACTTTTTTGGTTATTTAGAGAGGAACTGTAAAGTGCTGTTCAAACTGTCGGTGCTAAATAAATCCTGTACAATATGATTAACACACCCACCCTATTCCGTTCCATTTTTTTAAAACCTGCTTTACCTTATTCGCTGAATTATCCTCAGAATACATACTCATACATCCAACGGATGATACATAGTTACATAGTAGGTGAGGTTGAAAAAAGACACAAGTCCAACCTATGTGTGTGATTATATGTTAGTATTACCTTGTATATCCCTGTATGTGGTGGTCGTTTAGGTGATTATCGAATAGTTTTTTGAAGCTATCGATTCTCCCCATTGAAACCACAACCTTGAACCCTCTGCGCAGTTTAAGGTTAAACCTCTTTTCTTCTAATTTTAATGAGTGGCTACGTGTCTTATTAAACTCCCTTCTGCTGAAAAGTTTTATCCCTATTGTGAGGTCACCATTATGGTATTTGTAAATTGTCCGGATCTATAGTTGTCCTAATGTGAGCTACCACCACACACAATGTCCTGCACCACCACCTTGTTTACCTATGTCATCAGGGGCCTGCCATCTTAGTCGGGTTCCTGCAGCTAGCCTCCTGATGAAGTTCATATGTCTTGGTGTGTCAACGGTGGGGCGTCTGTAAGAACCAGGAAGAGGAAGCCGGAGATGATGCATAGTGGCACAATAACTAAAGAGTACCTTGAAGCCTCCTGAAATGTATGACTACAGTATCCCAGGAGACTATGGGCGACTGGGGCGTCATTTTCGTCCAGGTGATAATCCTGAAAGTGTCTGGAGTCCCAGAAAAAGGTACAATAGAAAAAACAAACCTCCATTTGTGAGAGAGGATGGGGGGAGGGGTAGGGGTGCAATGATGTGAAGTGGGTGTGGAGGGTGAAGATATCTTTTAGACTGGGTTCACACTGCTGTGCAGAACAGCTCCCAGCAGGGGTCCGGTGAGTCCTGGTTTTCCGTTTCAGGAACAAATCAGGCTCAAAATTATGGCTGGGTTCGGACCTGAAACGGACCAGAAGACGCTCAGGACTCTTCTGAAAACCGCTCCGTAGCCGCCCCAGAGCTGTGTGAACTGGCTCTATTGAGAGATGGTCGCAATCTTCTGACATGTGAATAGGATGCGGAGAAACCCGTATCCTATTCGCACTTGTGTAAACCCAGCCTGAGGGTAGGTTCACACCAAATGCAGCCCAGTGAATTTTTTTTCTGCATCAAAAACCCATGTACAGTAGATGGTATGGTTCAAATGGCATAGTTCACATCAGTGCAGTCCGTTCCAGTGCAGAAAAAAAAAGTAGAACATGCTGATTTTTTTCTACACAGTACTGTACTGGAAAACAGCAAAACGCATAAAAAACGCACCAATAATCATCACAAAAAAAAAAAAACAGTAAACCTTGGGAAAAAAAGGAAAAGAAAAGGGGAAGAATGCACTGGAACGCATTGAAAATGCATAAACAAACGCATCAAAAATGTGCATGCAAAAGCGTATCTGGCGCAAGTTTTTGTGGTATAAATTGAAAGCAAAAACACATACGGAGTGCATCTGGAGTGTGTTTTTGTGGCGTCAACCGGCCCTAAAACTGTATATAATGCCAATCACTAAAATCTTGTGTAACATTTAACATGTTAAAGTCACTTCAAAAAACATTTATCAAAATAATACCCGGCGATCCTGTTATGAAGGTCCTTGTTTTGCCACTTGTAGGGTAACAAATCTCTGTTCCGGTCTTTCAATTGTGTTCCTGCATTGTCACCACACAAATACTGGATATCTTGTTTCTATTGCATTGTCACCTTGTCACAAAGGCTTCTGATAGAGACCACAAGTGGCCATTTCAATCCTTTCAATCCATGATATGCAGGCATGATCCACTGCTGTCACCATCAGAGAACCCAGAATACTACAGTTACATAAGAATTTTAGTGAGAAGATTGTACAACAAACAGTACAAATGTAACAAACATACATCATGTCATTCTTTATGCTCTTTTCTTGTGATTTCATGCAAGTAGTGGTGTAAATCCGTATACATTACTATGGTTGTACTCTGTACACTGCAGCCGTGTATCCTGGGCACAGAAGCACGCCTGTGATTAACTCTATTTGCCAAAATGTGCCCTTTTGTAGGAGCCCTAAGAGTTGGGTCATTTATACAAATTCTGCATTTAGGTCCTGAATTGGACACTTTAGTGCATAGATGCATATGCTTACCTATGCTTATGCGTGTTAGGGCTTATGTACAATTATCTACAACATTTCTATCAATACTGCAATGTTTGTTACAGCTCTGAATGCAGTTCTATTATTTTATTTGAAGCCATGCACACAGAGTGTAAGGACCCGTAAACTCTGCTGTGTTCAGATCCTTAATATCAAAAAAAATAACTAAATTGCATCCAAGGTGAGTGAGGTGCAGAAATGTGCTGCACGCCCTTTTACACCTCTATACACGACTGGTTTTCCCGATGAGAAAACTGCCATTTTTTAGATTGGTCGGGAAAACCGGTTGTCTGTATGCTCCACAGCAGTTTTCCCGATGAGAAAACTGCCAGCAAAAAAAAAATATCAAATCTGCTCTATTTTTTCCCGTCGTGTTTCCGTCAGTCTTTTTCTCCTTTCGAAAAATGCTTGTGTGTATGCTTTTCTGAGGGAGAAAAAAGCGCATGCTCAGAATCAAGTATGAGACGGGAGCGCTCTTTTTGGTAAAACTAGCATTCGTAATATAGATATCACATTCGTCACGCTGCAAATTATTGAATTATTAAAATGCAGCGCATGAAAAGCGCAAATCATCTCTCACCAAACTTTTACTACATTAAGGATCAGCAAAATCAGCCCAAAGAGTGGCGCCATTTGAATATAGATGCCATATAGTGCCGTCGAACGTGTTGGACGTCACCGCGCTTTGGTTGAGCGCTTGTGTATGCAAGGCAGGCTTGAGAGGAATCACGTTGTGAAAAACTTAGGGTTTTAGCATGTCAGGAAAACCAGTCGTGTGTACAGGGCATTAGGCCTCGTTCACACAGGCATTTGGGAGACGGGGTGGTAAAAATAGGCAAAAGATAGCATAGGGTTGTGTACATGCCATGGCAAGAATGATACCCTCTGTCATGTTCTTCGGGCAGTGTAGTGGTGCGAAACTAGTCCACCTCTGTTCCAGCCTCTGCAACCATGGTGAGTGTCATTGTTTGTATGGAATATTCAATAAATGGACTTCAATCATGTCAGTGTGCAGCCAATTTCTTCCTTCATTCAGTCTTCTACGGCAGACGTGCTGGGGCTTGCACCTGTGTGAGGAGTCTTACATTATTCATTGTGCCTGGAGTCTCTCACCTGGAGTGGCGATTTTCCTTTGCTGTCATGTTCTTCAGGGAGTACTGCCACCCAGGGCTGCTGTTAGAAATCATGGGGCCCCATACAAGCCTTTCCTGATGGGCCCCCCAACCCAGCCTCTGCGCTCTCCCCCCTCAAAGTGCTGCAGAACAGCGGAACTGATTTTATCCACCCACACCCCAAAAATGAAAAAAAAAACCCTCCTCTGCTCCCACCTCCTGGGCTCCTCTGTTGACATGATGGGGCCCAGTGAAATGCAATTTAAGCTTTGGTAAGCATGTAGGAGCAGGGTGTGGTCTAGTAAAAATCAATGTATTCATTTAGGCAGAAATTAAAGGGGTTTTAAACCCTTGTTTTGTTTTGTTTTTAAATAACAAATATGTCACACTTACCTCCACTGTGCAGTTTGTTTTGCACTGGTCCTCCACTTCTGGGGTCCCCCACGGTGCTGGTAGTTCCTGTCCGCATTGAGTGCCCACGTTGGAGAAGGCTCTCCTAAGGTGGACACGTGTGGGCTCTCTCCCAAGTCCATTCACACAAAATGCAGGAAGAAATAATTCCGGACGGCTGCACATCTACCTCTTTGTCCCCTGCTCTATCTGTCAACCACTTGTCATATGAATCTTCAATAAAAGGATTTTTGCTAGTGCAGCCGTCCGGAATTATTTCTTCACATTACACAGCATGCGAGCTGAGCTAGCACCTGACTAGTGTGTGTGGGGATTAACCAGAGATTCACTCACCTGGAGCAGCTTTTCTTGTTTCACAGAATGCAGGACTCAGCCCCGCCCCCCGGCGCCCACGTCATTAGATTTGATTGACAGCAATGGGAGCCAATGGCTGCTCTGCTATCAATCTATCCAATCAAAAGCTGAGACAACAGATAGAGCGCGTTTCCGCCATAGGATGCATTAAGGTGAAAAAACACGACACAGCCCCTTTAACAATAAAGCTGCCCTGGGCCCCCCTGTTTTGCTGATAAAGCCTGGGCCCAGTACAACAGGACCAGTTGTACTGCCTTATCAGCAAACCCTGCTACCACCAGAAGCAACCCATTCAATCGCATGGCTTGTGGTTGCAGCTCCTAATTCCCTGGCAGCCCCTGAAAAGCAATCTACCACAGATCGCAGGGCTGCTACTTGTGTAAACACACCCTCACATACAGTGAATACAGGGCAAGGAAAAAACAAAACAGATGCTTCGTCCTGTCTCACAGCTTTGTGTTTTTGCATCACAAGGTTAATTTGGATGTGACATGTGCACAAACGTTCTCTGGTGAGTGTATAACAGGCAGGTCGCTTCTGGTTTGTGTCTGCGTTTTTCATGTCTGCGGGGTGGAGCTGTTGCTTTGATTGGGTGATGTTTTAATGCATGGCGAAGCAGACATGATTTGCAAAGCAACAGTTGTAGATGCTGGGAGCAGATGTTGTTCACTTGCTACAAATAATTGCCTGAGCTCTTTGAGTGTCATGTTACCTCCGACCAACCATAACTGTGATCTTTTGTGTCATCATAGGTTATTGCAGATCATATATTATCCATAGCCCTACTTTGTGTGACATCTATAGTATGAGCACGGTGAGATTCATGGTTCATATTTACAAAGGCATTCCTCATTATACTCAGTAAGGTAATGATGGCTTGGAATAGTCAAGAATAGCAACTTAACAAAAACCTTCACTTAGGACTCATTCAAGGCACACAGAGGCCCATGCAATGTGTGTTTATGCACCCGTAAGTGACAGATATTCTGAGCAGCTGCCACAGACTGTTAAAAATCAATGACAGGCTGTCAGACACAATGGCGGTGCGAATCTTTGCACACATTTGACTATTTACATCAGGGATGGATGCATGGCTCTGTATAGTCAGACTGTATGCTGGGCTGTTCATCCATCCTTGTACAGATGTAAATGCTCAGATGTGCCAACGAGATCTATATAGCTGCAAATGTCACTGACTGAGAGAGAGAAACTACACTGCGGGCAGAGGTTCATTTTCACTGCCACTGGCCACCCATGCAGGGAGGTTTAAATACACTGCCAGTGACCACCAACCTGATGGGGGTTTATAGTACTGACACTAGTTGTGGGGGCTGATTTTGTGTTCACTGACAGCAACGCTGGTGTTTTTTTATTGTGTTTATTGACACCAATGCTGGGGGCTATTATTGCATTATTGCATCCACTGGCACCAGTGCTAGGGCTATTATTATATCCACTGACACCAATGCTGTGGGCTATTATTGCATTATTGTGTCCACTGACACCAGTGCTAGGGTTATTATTATATCCACTGACACCAACGCTGGTGTTTTTTTATTGTGTTTATTGACACCAATGCTGGGGGCTATTATTGCATTATTGAGTCCACTGGCACCAGTGCTAGGGTTATTATTGTGTCCACTGACACCAACCCTAGTGGTTTTTTATTGTGTTTATTGACACCAATGCTGAGGCTATTATTGCATTATTGCATCCACTGGCACCAGTGCTAGGGTTATTATTGTGTCCACTGACACCAATGCTGGTGTTTTTTTATTGTGTTTATTGACACCAATGCTGGGGGCTATTATTGCATTATTGCGTCCACTGACACCAGTGCTAGGGTTATTATTGCGCCCTCTGACACCAATGCTGGGGGATATTATTACATCTACTGACACCAGTGACACCAGTGCTGGGGTTTATTACTGCATCTACTGACACCAATGTTGGGGTGTGTATTGTATTCCAACTTCCTCAGTCTAAATTGCAGCAGGACCAAAACCTTTGAGTGTGAAAATGTGTTGCTATTGTGCAGCCCTCTGGAGGTGTTTTGGGGTGCACTTGAGGCCCTCTATAATTTTTCATTTGACCCCCACTGCTCTAAAGTGTATCTAACCCAACAACAAGCGTAATATATTTTAGACAAAATGCGGTGGCAGTTACTTTTCATCCTTACGATTTTTTAAACTGATGACCCTGCGAGTAACACACTTCCTTTTCTAGAGTGACAATGCTCACTCACTCTACTGTATCTATTAGACATGTGCATTCGTTTTTGTTAGAATGCATTTTCGTCCGAAAATGGGGTATTTTCGTTATCGTTTTAACAAACGAAAGCGCAAGAAACGAAAGATCCGACATAAAAAATGCTTTATTTCCGTTTTCGTTCAGATCCGACAGTTTTTCGATGCTTTGTCGAATTTTTGTCGTTCAATTCGTCGTTCTGAATACAGTGAATAGGTAGAAATTGAACGACGAAAATTCGACAAAGCATCGAAAATCGACAAATTTTCGTCGTTCAATTTCTACCTATTCACTGTATTCAGAACGACGATTTTCGCTGCTTTGTCGAATTGAACGACGAAAATTCGACAAAGCATCAAAAATCGTCGGATCGGAACGAAAACAGAAATAAAGCATTTTTTATGTCGGATCTTTCGGTTTTCGTTTCTTGTGCTTTCGTTTTCGTTCGTTAAAACGATATCGAAAATACCCGATTTTCGGACGAAAATGCATTCTAACGAAAACGACATAAATCAAAACGATTTTCGGGAGTAACTAAATACATTTTTTTTCCAAACGAAAACACGAAACGAAATATTCCAGTCTGCACATGTCTAGTATCTATGAAGGAGCATCATTGCCACCCTAAGACAAGACTATACAACACTTCCACTTCTCCTTATCTTTATAACATAAAGGGAGGTGTTCTGTAAAGCACAAAGAGAACTGGAAACAATGCTGATAACTCATAACAGCAGCAAAGTTATCAGCTTGCAAGTTTTCTGGTGGATCAACAGAATTTATTTTTATGACTGAAAGGATATTAAAAACACTTTCAATGGTATATTTAACAGAGCAAAAGGGAGGTAATAGTAGACATTATTTTTTTGGGTTGACATACATTTTAATTTTTTACAGTACATAATGGTTACAAAAAAAAATTGGTGATCAAATTTAATAAAATATTTTTTTTTCAAAACACTATGGGAAGGAAAGAAGGCCATGCAAATGTACATTAGCAGTGAAAAATATAAATTTTTCGCCTTTGATAGCAGTCAGATTTGATTACTTGAAAAGTTGGTATCATTTTCTACTCTGCTTCTACAGTAAAACAGCCTTTACTTGGATGAGGAGTATGGGGTTTCCAATGCACCAAAATGCCCCAAAATTCATTGCTGTGCGCTTCAATGGCAGTGTGTTGGAGGGGAATTCAAAATGAAGAGCACCTCAACACAGCAGTGCATGTAACATCACAATGCAGTAGTGTAAATGAGCCATAAACGTCTTTTTTTCTACTTGCAAGGAATGCCTCACGTTTTTTGTTGCGGGGACCTTTCAGTAACCCTACAAGGCTTAGCAAGTAAGGGATTGCCAGGGTGTGTGGCCTGAAACTGAAGTCGGTTAACCAATATAAGGTGTTAGTTTACTACACTTTGTGAAAAGGTTAGGACTCACGAGATTTAATGACCGGTGAATGGTGGGATTCCATATTTTGCCCAAAATACAAACAAATGATTTCTTGTGGTATGGGCTTCCGAGTTTGACTGCTGCTGCTGTAAAACAACCCAATTGTTGTATATCCCTTGTAGTTGCGTCCCCCTGTGTTATGGCTCTCAGGCTCACCTTCTTTTCCTGGGAACCTGAGACCACAAAAACCAGCATCAAGACGGAGAACAGAGCTAGATTGGGAATAATACTATTCTGGTCTCTCATGTGAAGAATAACCCTCGTAGCCCTTGCCCTTAGCATTTCCTAGTTAAAAGCTATCCATCTCAGCCAGTGCAGCAGGGTATACAGGGAATCAGGGACTCTCTGACTCTCATCTGCTTTGACTGAGTAAAGTGGAGATATTAGGGGACTACTAGACCCCTGATATCTATATAAAGAGAACCCATCACTTGCACAATATTATTACATAGGGAGCTTCCAAGCCCTCATATGACAGTAATACATTTAATTTTGTTTTTTAAATAACATAAAATAACTTTGACATTTTCAAAAGCTAACTGTCCCATGCATATGCAATATGCACACATCATGGCTTTTCAGTTGTATCAGCACAACCAGCGGTTACCTGTGGTTAGCCTGGACACATCTATCTGTACCAGGGTCCCTCACCGGTTCCCAACTGCAGGTAACCACTGGTTGTGTGCATACATGCAAACAGCTATGCATTTCAGCCTGTTGTTCCTTTGTATACTGGATTGCTTTGTACAGAGACTATCATTGCTTTTTACCCAGCAACAAGAATCCACAGATTATTGATGCCTGAATCTGAATCATTTGAATTGCTTGTATAAAAGAGTCCTATTAAAGGTTACATTGTATTATCACCTTGTATATCTATAATATTATGTCTGTCTTTCTCTCCCTCTCATTCTCCTTGTCAATGCCTACTGTATGCCTCTAAATAAACACTTTGCTAGCTTTAGAAGCCCTTGTATGCTATGGTAGTGAGTCCATGATCTAACAAGAACACCCACATCCTTTTCCATCTTCTCCTTAGCTAAACTAACTTTACAGTACCAGGGAACAGACGATCAGTGTCACTGCCACAGAGAAGAACGGGGAAGGTGTGTTTACACACACCTCTCCCCGTTCTTCAGCTGCTGTGACCCGATTGCGGGACACTGGCGGCGATCAGATCCGCGGGTCCCGCGGGCACGGTCACAGTGCTTCGGACCAGGTGGAAAGCACGCGTGACCCACAGTTCTACTCCTGCCATGGCAGAAAACGAGGGGGGTGGCTTTATTAGTACAATGGCGTGAAGGAAAACATATTAACCACTTAAGGACTGCCTAACACCGATATACATCGGCAGAATGGCACGGCTGGGCACAGGCATATACCTGTACGTCGCCTTTAAGAGCCCAGCCGTGCCATTCTGCCGATGTATATCGGTGTTAGGCAGTCCTTAAGTGGTTAATATGTTTTCCTTCACGCCATTGTACTAATAAAGCCACCCCCCTCGTTTTCTGCCATGGCAGGAGTAGAACTGTTAAAGCGGAAGTAAACACATTAAAAAAAGGGTAATTTCTGGCACGTGCCAAAAATGTAACACTCTAATTGGTTGTGCTCACAACCAAACTGTCAAACCATCCAATGGCTGGTGTCATAACATGATCACATGTGCAGCATCATGGTAGTTGTAGATTAAACAGAGGCAAAGATGGCAGCTTCCTTGGCTGAAAACGATTGGAGGGTTTACTTACACTTTAAGTTGTTGGATAGTTTAGCGATTTTTTCCGAGAGCTGTGGCTGTTGCACTGATCTTTACTTACTTCAGAAGAGGTAGGGGCACTAATATCAGGCTATATAAGGTAAAAGTAAGCCTTGCAATAATACGTTTTCATCAGTTGGAAAACCAATACATTTTCCTTCCCCGCATTATATGGAATAATAAATTTCAGGTGATCACCAACTTTCCAGGATTGTAACACACTCTTTGTACTTTACACCTCTTCATTTAACTCCAAACATTGCATTCCCTTCTTCGGTTCTTTTATCTTTGTCTCTGGACCCCATGTCTTTTTGTCCCCCACAATCCTTTTATTTTCTTCTTTCCTCCCACTCTTGACTCTTTGCACCTCAAATCATGCCGTCCACCCACTTCTTGTGTACATCTTTCCGTTTTATGCTCTTTCATCCCCTACGCATTCTTTGTGCATATATATGAAGGATTCTTTGGATTAATCTTGGTGCAAGCACAAAGTTATCCATTGCTACGCAACTATCTCACTGTAATCAAATGTAATCTAATATATCAGTGGCTCTGGAATATCAGTGCAGCAAACACTCAGTCTGCCTTGCATTGATTAGGAAAGACAATGATTGTAAGTATTTCTATAGCATATAATTATAAACTGCATGTTGTATTTGATTTTTGAACATGATTGTAATGTCTGATACTTGCTGTGAGATTGTTTTTATGATAATATAGAAAGGAAAGTTGTGTCTTTGTATAACTAAGCTCATGACTAGACTATGGCAGCATATAAATTCATGTATTCTAGATTGTAGCAGAAGCCTGTAATGACTGTGACAAGCTGGAGAATTACATTATTTTGACTCTGCTGATCAGATAATGTCACTTATCATCGTATTACTATTGAAAAGCTGTCTGTTATGTCTCTTTGTAAAAAAAGAAAAAAAATACAAAGGGTGTGGATGACAGAAAAACAGGCTTTCTAAAGCTTGGCTTGCAGTTGCTACAGACATTGTGTAGCAGTATCAGTGGATCTGTTGGAGAAATAACAGTAAGGGAGGGATGGGGGTGGCTATTGTTAAACTTTAACATGATTGGAAACTTTTTCTTCACAAATTTAGGAAACATTTCAGAATAATTGGTGTAGATGATAACTACTATGCCAGGATTCTTTTTGTTTTTTGTTTACTCTTTTATGATTTTGCTTAATTAAACTAAGACACATATAGCGGGATTGATGGGGTTCGGTCTTTGCGGGAGATCCCAGTGATTTAAAGGGAAATGCATGTAACAGGGAGAGTGTTAAGTACCATGGACAGTACAGCATCTGGTCAATAAGAATACAGTAAAACCTTAATTTGTTCCAGATACATGCTTGTAATCCAAAGCACTTGTATATCAAAGCATTTTCTTTACAGGGTGTGAAGAAAATAGACTTTATTCTGGATTTTCTCAGACTCTGTTTGTCTTTTAAGAACCCCTGGACCGATCTGGGTGAAATTTGGATATGTTGGTCCCCCAGATCGGGGCTATCAAAAGATATGTAATGGCAGGAATACCTTGTGTGGAAGAGGGGTGTTCTAACGTTGGGAAAATGAGGGTGCTCTCTGCCTGGAGGTAATTGGTTTATTCCTTAACCACTTGACTACTGGGCACTTAAACCCACTTAATAACCAGACCAATTTTCAGCTTTCGGTGCTCTCACATTTTGAATGACAATAACTCAGTCATACAACACTATAACCAAATAAAATTTTTGTCCTTTTTTTCCCACAAATAGAGCTTTCTTTTGGTGGTATTTTATCACCTCTGTGGTTTTTATTTTTTTCACTATAAATGAAAAAAGAACGAAAATTTTGTAAAAAAAATAATTTTTCTTCATTTCTATTATAACATTTTGCAAAAAAGTAATTTTTCTTCATAAACTTGGCCTAAAATGTATACTGCTACATATCTTTGGTAACAAAACAAAAACAATTTAGATATTATTTAGTCTGGGTGAAAGTTATAGGGTCTAAAAGCTATGGTACCAATTACTGAAAATTGATCAATTTGATCACATCTGATGTACTGACATCCTCTCTCATTTCTTGAGACCCTAACATGCCAGAAAAGTACAAATACCCCCCAAATGACCCCTTTTTGGAAAGAAGACATTCCAAGGTATTTAGAAAGAGGCATTGTGAGTTTTTTGAAGTTGTAATTTTTCCCACAATTCTTTGCAAAATCAAGATTTTTTTCATTTTTATTTTCTTTCCACAAAATTTTCATATTAGCGGGTTATTTCTCACACACAGCATATGCATACCACAAATTACACCCCAAAACACATTCTGCTATTCCTCCCGAGTATGGTGATACCACATGTGTGGGACTTTTACACAGCGTGGCCACATACAGAGGCCCAACATACAGGGAACGCCATCAGGCGTTCTGGAACACCCAGCCCAATTCTGACATTTCTCTCCTACATGTAAAAATCAACACTTATTTGCTAGAAAATTACATAGAACCCCAAAACATTATATATGCTTTTTTAGCAAAGACCCTAGAGAATACAGTGGCGGTTGTTGCAACTTTTTATCGCGCATGGTATTTGCACAGCAATTTTTCGAACACATTTTTTTTGGAAATAAAACAGTTTTGTGCTTTTAAAAAAACAAAACATTAAATTTAGCCCAATGTTTTTGCATAATATGAAAGATGACGTTACGCCGAGTAAATAGATACCCAACATGTCACCCTTCAATATTGCACACGCTCGTGGAATGGCGCCAAACTTTGCGACTTAAAAATCCCCATAGGTGACGCTTTAAATATTTTTACTGGTTACATCATTTTAGTTGGAGAAGAGGTCTATTGCCAAAATTATTGCTCTCGCTCTAACGTTCGCAGCGATACCTCACATGTGTGGTTTGAACACCGTTTTCATATGTGGGCGGGACTTGCGTATGCGTTCGCTTCTGCATGCGAGCTCACGGGGACAGGGGCGCTGTATGCCCAGAGTATTGCAGAGTATGCCCAGAGTATTGCAGAGTATGCCCAGAGTATTGCAGAGTATGCCCAGAGTACTGCAGAGTATGCCCAGAGTATGCCCAGAGTATTGCAGAGTATGCCCAGAGTATTGCAGAGTATGCCCAGAGTATTGCAGAGTACGCCCAGAGTATTGCAGAGTATGCCCAGAGTATTGCAGAGTATGCCCAGAGTATTGCAGAGTATGCCCAGAGTATGCCCAGAGTATGCCCAGAGTATGCCCGAGTATTGCAGAGTATGCCCAGAGTCAGAGTATGCTCAGAGTATTGCAGAGTATGCCCAGAGTATGCCCAGAGTATTGCAGAGTATTGCAGAGTATGCCCAGAGTATGCCCAGAGTATTGCAGAGTATGCCCAGTATTGCAGAGTATTGCAGAGTATGCCCAGAGTATTGCAGAGTATGCCCAGAGTATTGCAGAGTATGCCCAGAGTATGCCCAGAGTATGCCCAGAGTATGCCCAGAGTATGCCCGAGTATTGCAGAGTATGCCCAGAGTATGCCCAGAGTATGCCCAGAGTATTGCAGAGTATGCCCAGAGTATTGCAGAGTATGCCCAGAGTATTGCAGAGTATTGCAGAGTATGCCCAGCGTATGCCCAGAGTATTGCAGAGTATGCCCAGAGTATTGCAGAGTATGCCCAGTATTGCAGAGTATTGCAGAGTATGCCCAGAGTATTGCAGAGTATGCCCAGAGTATTGCAGAGTATGCCCAGAGTATGCCCAGAGTATGTCCAGAGTATTGCAGAGTATGCCCAGAGTATGCCCAGAGTATTGCAGAGTATGCCCAGAGTATTGCAGAGTATGCCCAGAGTATGCCCAGAGTATTGAAGAGTATGCCCAGTATTGCAGAGTATTGCAGAGTATGCCCAGAGTATGCCCAGAGTATTGCAGAGTATGCCCAGAGTATTGCAGAGTATGCCCAGAGTATTGCGGAGTATTGCCCCCCAGAGTATTGCCCCCCATTGCAGAGTATTGCAGCAGGGATGGCTGAGAGTATTGCAGAGTATGCCCAGAGTATTGCAGAGTATGCCCAGAGTATGCCCAGAGTATGCCCAGAGTATGCCCGAGTATTGCAGAGTATGCCCAGAGTATGCCCAGAGTCAGAGTATGCTCAGAGTATTGCAGAGTATGCCCAGAGTATGCCCAGAGTATTGCAGAGTATTGCAGAGTATGCCCAGAGTATGCCCAGAGTATTGCAGAGTATGCCCAGAGTATTGCAGAGTATGCCCAGTATTGCAGAGTATTGCAGAGTATGCCCAGAGTATTGCAGAGTATGCCCAGAGTATGCCCAGAGTATGCCCAGAGTATGTCCGAGTATTGCAGAGTATGCCCAGAGTATGCCCAGAGTATGCCCATAGTATTGCAGAGTATGCCCAGAGTATTGCAGAGTATGCCCGGAGTATGCCCAGAGTATTGCAGAGTATTGCAGAGTATGCCCAGCGTATGCCCAGAGTATTGCAGAGTATGCCCAGAGTATTGCAGAGTATGCCCAGTATTGCAGAGTATTGCAGAGTATGCCCAGAGTATTGCAGAGTATGCCCAGAGTATTGCAGAGTATGCCCAGAGTATGCCCAGAGTATGTCCAGAGTATTGCAGAGTATGCCCAGAGTATGCCCAGAGTATTGCAGAGTATGCCCAGAGTATTGCAGAGTATGCCCAGAGTATGCCCAGAGTATGCCCAGAGTATTGAAGAGTATGCCCAATATTGCAGAGTATTGCAGAGTATGCCCAGAGTATGCCCAGAGTATTGCAGAGTATGCCCAGAGTATGCCCAGAGTATTGCAGAGTATGCCCAGAGTATTGCAGAGTATGCCCAGAGTATTGCGGAGTATTGCCCCCCAGAGTATTGCCCCCCATTGCAGAGTATTGCAGCAGGGATGGCTGAGCAGGGAGGGATGGATGGATGGATCTGTGACTACATTTGTCACAGATCCAGCCCGCAGCACTGGTGCTGCCATCCGCTCCCTCCCCTCTCCTCTCACACTGTACCGATCGGTACAGAGAGAGGAGGGAGGAACCGGCGTCATCAAATGACGCCGGTCTGTTTACATCTGTTCGCGCCGTCATTGGACGGCGCGATCACGTGGTAAACCGCCGCTATCAGCGGCGATTTACCGTGATCCGTGACCCGCCGGGTCCTCAGGACCCGGCGGTCACGGACATTCCCGTGTGCGCGACTCTGGAATCACGTTATATAACGTGATCCCAGAGTTAAGCAACCACCTTGCCGCCGTTATTTTTCGGCAGGTGGTTGCTAAGTGGTTAAACTGATCTCAATATCTCAATGTGTCATGTAAATGATCTTTAGTCTGTCTTTCAAGAAGTGTTCATTGTGTGAAGTTCTATTGTTTAGCACAGGGGTGGCAAACACAAGGCCCGCGGGCCGAATACGGCCCGCCAGGCCTTGTCATGTGGCC
Organism: Rana kukunoris; assembly: GCA_029574335.1. Taxonomy (NCBI): domain Eukaryota; kingdom Metazoa; phylum Chordata; class Amphibia; order Anura; family Ranidae; genus Rana; species Rana kukunoris. The sequence goes on from CM056054.1 coordinate 66,744,754, forward strand.
CGCGCAGCGGCCCCCTATCAGCAGGGGGATCTCTCTCCTGGCAGTAATCAGCGAGGAGCCGAGATAGGCCTGAGAGCCCGGAAGTCATGAAATTAGTTTAACCCCGATGCTTGGCGCAGGCTGGATATGTGGATGCGGTGACGTGGGAGGAGAGAGCCGGGCTACAGGCAGTGACCATGGCTGCGGTAATGTCCGTATATGTGTGTGCCAGGGAGCGGGTGACTGTCTGCTTCCGCCTACACTGTGTTTTCTATGGGGGAGGGAGAAGTGCAGTCTGCTCTATGGCTCTGCGCCTACAACTTCCTTCTTCTTACACACGGAGTACTACCAGGGCAGAGCGGACTGTACTGAGGAAGTTCACTCCCAGGTGCCACCATAGGGATCTCCGGATTCCTCCGCTCACCCTGAACAGGCTGCTGCACCTCGGATGGTCAGGACCAAGGCTGAGGGATGGGACAGGAATCGGTGACCTCTACCCCCCTGACCCCGCCCCCCCCAAGAGGCGAGAAGTGGCGGGCGCAGCATCTCCTGTGCCTCCAGAGCATGGATTGCTCCAACTTCCTCTTCAGTGAAATGAAGCCTGGGTAACAGGCTGACTGGGGACCCAGAGGACGGGCAGGCTGCCAGGGAGCTGCTGGAAGCATCAAAGGAAACGCACAGGCATGAAAGGTAGGGCTAGCAGTCTCTCGTCATCTCTCAGCCTCCCCTCCTCCCCCTTTCCCTCAGCTCCACTGTCTCTGTGGTCCCAATGTGTCAGTGAATCCAAATCACCACTGCTGCAAAAAAAACACAATTGTACAAATATATAAATAAACTAGTTTTATATAATTTTTAATAAAATGTTCATTCATAGCCATGTTTTTGGATGGTTTTTATTGATTGTTATATGGAATTTGTTTCTTTCTTTATATATTTGCACAATTGTGTGTTCTTGCAACACTGGTGATTTGGATTCACTGCCCAGTAGGGCCATCTTAGAATTATTGTATTTGTTGAATTGTTTTAATGACATTTTCTGTACTTTATTTGCACAACAAAGTTGAGGTTTCTTGCAGCACCGGTGATTGGGACTTACTACCCAGTAGTTTTGTTTATAATATTTTAGTTAATGGAAACTACATATGTCATATTCACACTATAATACTTGTTGCAGCACCGTGCACTTGGGATCAATACCCAGTAGGGTTTATTTTTTTAACCTTTTTGATATTTTTCTACATATATTTTGATTTATATATAGATATATACCAAAATATATGTAGAAAAAAATCAAAAAGGTTAAAAAAAATATACCCTACTGGGTATTGATCCCAAGTGCACGGTGCTGGAACAAGTATTATAGTGTGAATATGACATATGTAGTTTCCATTAACTGAAATATTATAAAATCCCACTCCTAATGCCTATGATGGCTAACCTGTTTAGAAAAGATGTAAACACCTATTTTCAGGCTGTCCGGTCATATTATTCCCTGTGTGAGCCAGTGGGGAGAGGAGGGAGCACAAACAACAGATGGGACACAGGAATCTATATTTGATGTCACCACTCCAGGCTTTTCCAGTCATTGACGAGCACGCTCTCCTCTCCCCTGCAGCCACCGCTGGCTCACACAGGGGATCATGTAACCAGACTGGAGCTAGCTGAAAATAGGTAAGTCTGCGAGTCGGGGGGGAGCAAATTACCTTGGCCGCTGACAACCCACGCTACGCCACTGGTGTAAGCGCAGATACAACCGGCCCTTTGAGGGCAACCAAACTGCTGATGTGGCCCCTGATGAATTTGAGTTTGCCACCCCTGGTTTAGCAGGTGACAAGTTCTAAAACACCTTGTCTGGGCAAAGAACCAGTAATTAACTCATGTGGATTCTACCGGAGAAGGACTCCTCACCATTCGAGCTCTCTCACATGAAGGTGATGAGTTCTTGCTGGGAGGACCAGAGACAGCCACCGAGGGACCCCAGAAGACGTGGATCGGGCCACTATGTGCAAAACAAACTGCACAGTGGAGGTGAGTATAACATTTATTTTTTCCTTTAGTGACCCTTTAAATGCAACCTATTGCTACATTTACATCTCGTACACACGATAGGTTAAACAGAGGACAACAGTCTGATGGACTGTTTTCATTGGTCAAAACTGATCGTGTGTAGGCCCCATCAGTTATTTAACCATCCGTTAAAAAAAAGCCAACTTGTTTCAAATTTAACCGATGGATTCCTAACCGATAGGTCAAAACCGATCGTTAGTAGGCACGGCCAAAATCCACGCATTCTCAGAATTAAGTCGACGCATGCTTGGAAGCATTGAACTTCATTTTTTTCAGCACGTCGTTGTGTTTTACGTCACCGTGTTCTGACCCGTTTTTTAACCGATGGTGTGTAGGCGCGACGGACCATCAGTCAGCTTCATCGGTTAACCGATGAAAACGGTCCATCAGACCGTTCTCATCGGATGGACTGATCGTGTGTACGAGGCTTTAGAGACTCCTCTCTTCTTTTTTATACTCAGTTGTGACATGACACTACTCTTATATCAAGATATCACTTGTAGGTCAAGTCAAAATTTGTTAAAACATTTTGCTTGTCTTGCGCAAAACGCTCTCAAAGCAAGGTTTTACTGTACTGCGGAATTTTGGGAGGATGTAGGTGATTATATATGTCACGGTGGAGATAAAAATGCCCATTTTATCTGTTAGGAGCAATGCTCTTTCAAACGTGCCATGTTTTCAGACATTAACCTGTAGTTATGTTTTGCATGACCCAATTGCTACAAGTATTTAATTGTTCTGTTACTTCTATTGAGCCGAATGTTAGGACATGTAATTTGTTTCTTTAAATTATCACATTTGTAACATGTCACATTTGTGATTTATTTGAATGATATTACAGAGGAGAGCTTCATTATTCATATTCATATTCATTATTGTGTTCATTAGACCTAAAAAAGGAAAAAAAAATATATATATATATATTTTTTACTCATCTGGAAATGCCTGTTGCTATGCGGTCCCACAAAATCTGCCTTTGAAATCACCTAGGATTCTGACATCATCTCCCTCTAATGCTCCTGGGAAATGTGTGTCATCATTTCCCAGGATGCAGTGCGCTGTCCAATTATCACTCCCCATCCAAGACTTCCAGGAAGTAAGTGCTTGTAGGCTTCACAATGCCCACAAGCAAAATGGCAACGGTATAGACATAGTTTTATAAACTATCTTTTTTGAAAAACTATGCGGAGCGGCGGCGGATTGTAAAATAGTAAGTGACCGGATTTATATTATAAAAATGCAGGATGAAAGGACATACATTTAAAAAATGCCAATTGTGGTTAGAACTCCGCTTTAAATAATCCTGATTGCTGATAACATTTTTTGTTATCAAATTTCTTGACAGCTGCTTACCTGTTTGATCAGATTAACAATTATAGGCGGTTTGCTACCAAATCTGACAAGGACAATTGGTAACAGATACCCAGTCTGGTTGTTTTGCTTTTATTTGGCGACTACCCTATATCAAGGGCAGCAACTGCTTTGGCTATTCACTGTATTTTCTCAGCCACATATTTTATTCCTATCAGTAAAAAATACAGTCATCTGATTACAGTAAAGTAGGTAAAGTAAATATCATATATTTTCAATGTCTACATATATTGAGATTTTTTTTTCACACTTTAGTTTAAAATATTTTTAATTGCTTTCATATACTTTCACATTGACTTTCAACTTGTTTGCTTTCTCATATTTTTTGTTATTGTATTAATTCAAAGCACTGCGTAAACTGCTGGCGCAATATACATCCTGTATAAAGTGCTTTAACCACTTAATCACCGCCCTATAGACGAAATACGGCTATAGGGCGGTTCCTGTACTCTAACAGGACGTCCATGGACGTCCTCCGTTAGAGTCAGGTGTGCGCGCCCAACTGGGCGCGCACACGCGATCACCGGTGCTCACCGGGTCCACGGGACCCGCAGCACCGATGATCGCGGTAAGGAGCCAATGGCGGCGGCTCCTTACCACGTGATCGCGCCGTCCAATGACGGCGCGACCACGTGTGTAAACAAATCTGACGTGCGTCAGATCCGCGCGCCCGAGCGGGCACGCACACGCGGTCACGACGCTCGGCGGGTCCACGGGACCCGCAGCGTCAGTGATCTCGGTAAGGAGCCAATGGTGGCGGCTCCTTACCACGTGATCGCGCCGTCCAATGACGGCGCGATCACATGTAAACAAACCGCGTCACTTGCTGACGCCGGTTCTTCCCTCCTCTCGCTGTACCGATCGGTACAGCGTGAGAGGAGAGCGCGGATGGCTGCAGCAGTGTGGGATGGATCTGTGACTATTGCAGTCACAGATCCATCCATCCCTGCTCAGCCATCCCTGCATTAACTCCTTCCTTCCCTGCGCAAAACTCTGCATACCCCCCACAATACTCTGCGTACCCCGCAATACTCCGCAATACCCCGCAATACTCTGCATACCCCGCAGTACCCCCCAATACTCCGCAGTACCCCCCAATACTCCGCAGTACCCCCCAATACTCTGCATACCCCTCAATACTCTGCAATACCCCTCAATACTCCGCAATACCCCGCAGTACTCTGCAATACCCCGCAGTACCCCGCAATACCCCGCAGTACCCCGCAATACCCCGCAGTACTCCGCAGTACCCCGCAATACTCCGCAGTACCCCCCAATACTCCGCAGTACCCCCCAATACTCTGCAATACCCCTCAATACTCTGCAATACCCCTCAATACTCTGCAATACCCCGCAGTACCCCGCAATACCCCGCAGTACCCCGCAATACCCCGCAGTACCCCGCAGTACCCCGCAATACTCCGCAGTACCCCGCAATACTCTGCATACCCCGCAATACTCTGCATACCCCGCAGTACCCCCCAATACTCCGCAGTACCCCCCAATACTCTGCAGTACCCCCCAATACTCTGCAATAATCTGCAATACTCCCGCACAATACTCCCGCACAATACTCCCGCACAATACTCCCGCACAATACTCTGCAATACCCCCGAACAATACTCTGCAGTACCCCCGCGCAATACTCCCCACGCAATACTCCCCGCGCAATACTCCCCGCGCAATACTCCCCGCGCAATACTCTGCAATCGTTTTTTTTTCAGGCTTCCCAGCCTAGAGGGGAGATGTGGGGTCTTATTGACCCCATATCTCACTGTAAAGAGGACCTGTCATGCTATATTCCTATTACAAGGGATGTTTACATTCCTTGTAATAGGAATAAAAGTAACCAAAACATTTATTTTTGGGGAAAAAGGTGTCAAACTAAAATAAATAAAGTAAAATGAACAATAAAAAAAAATAAAAAAATTACAGCGCCCCTGTACACATGTGCTCGTATACAGACGCGACCGCACACGTAAGTCCCGCCCACATATGAAAACGGTGTTCAAACCACACATGTGAGGTATCGCTGCGAACGTTAGAGCGAGAGCAATAATTTTGGCCCTAGATCTTCTCTCCAACTAAAAAGATGTAACCAGGAAAAACATTTAAAGCGTCGCCTATGGGGATTTTTAAGTCGCGTAGTTTGGCGCCATTCCACAAGCGTGTGCAATATTGAAGGGTGACATGTTGGGTATCTATTTACTCGGCGTAACTTCATCTTTCATATTATGCAAAAACATTGGGCTAACTTTACTGTTTTTTTTTTTTAAGCACAAAACTGTTTTGTTTCCAAAAAAAACGCGTTCGAAAAATTGCTGTGCAAATACAATGCGAGATAAAAAGTTGTAACGGCCGCCATTGTATTCTCTAGGGTCTTTGCTAAAAAAGCATATATAATGTTTTGGGGTTCTATGTAATTTTCTAGCAAATAAATTATGATTTTTCCATGTAGGAGAGAAATGTCAGAATTGGTCTGGGTGTTCCAGAACGCCTGATGGTGCTCCCTGCATGTTGGGCCTCTGTATGTGGCCACGCTGTGTAAAAGTCTCACACATGGGGTATCGCCATACTCGGGAGGAATAGCAGAATGTGTTTTGGGGTGTAATTTGTGGTATGCATATGCTGTGTGTGAGAAATAACCTAATAATATGAACATTTTGTGGAAAAAAAATTAAAATAAAAAAATCTTGATTTTGCAAAGAATTGTGGGGAAAAAATGACAACTTCAAAAAACTCACGATGCCTCTTTCTAAATACCTTGGAATGTCTTCTTTCCAAAAAGGGGTCATTTGGGGGGTATTTGTACTTTTCTGGCATGTTAGGGTCTTAAGAAATGAGAGAGGCTGTCAGTACATCAGATGTGATCAAATTGATCAATTTTCAGTAATTGGTACCATAGCTTGTAGACCCCATAACTTTCACCCAGACTAAATATTATCCAATTTTTTTTTTTTTTTTTGTTACCAAAGATATGTAGCAGTATACATTTTAGGCCAAATTTATGAAGAAAAGTTACTTTTTTGCAAAATTTTATAATAGAAATGAAGAAAAATTCATTTTTTTACAAAATTTACGTTCTTTTTTCATTTATAGCGAAAAAAATAAAAACCGCAGAGGTGATCAAATACCACCAAAAGAAAGCTCTATTTGTGGGAAAAAAAGGACAAAAATTTCATTTGGTTAGAGTGTTGTATGACTGAGTTATTGCCATTCAAACTGTGAGAGCACCGAAAGCTGAAAATTGGTCTGGTTATTAAGGGGGTTTAAGTGCCCAGTGGTCAAGTGGTTAAAAAAGTATTCATACCCCTTGACATTTTACACATTTTGTCATGTTACAACCAAAATGGGATGTTATGTGATATACCAACACAAAGTGGCACATAATTGTAAAGTGGAATGAAAATAATTAACGGTTTTCATTTTTTTTTTTTTACAAATAATTATTTGAAAAGTGTAGCATGCAATTGTATTCAGCCCCCTTTACTCTAAGACCACAAACTAAAATCTAGTGGAACCAATTGCCTTTAGAAGTCACCTAATTAGTAAACAGAGTACACCTGTATGTAATTTAATATCAGTATAAATACTGTGAAGCCCTCAGAGGTTTGTTAGAGAACCTTAGTGAACAAACAGCATCATGTAGGCCAAATAACTCACCAGACAGGTCAGGGATAAAGTTGTGGGGAATTTTAAAGCAGGGTTAGTTAATATCCCAAGCTTTTAACATCTCACAGAACACTGTTCAATCCATCAACCCGAAAATGGAAAGAGTATGGCACAACTGCAAACCTACTAAGACATAGGGTTGCCACCTCATCCCTTTAAACCCGAACACATATGAATTACACAAGTTCTGAGGTTCTGAGGCTAATTTAATGCAGATAAGGCACCAAGTGAATTTAATTACCACCTTAATCAGCCACTGAACCTGTTTAATTAATATGTGTTCGGTTTTAAAGGTACGAGGTGGCAACCCTACCAAGACATGGCCGTCCACCTAAACTGACAGGCCGGGCAAGGAGAGCCTTAATCATAATAGCAGCCAAGAGGCCCATGGTAACTCTGGAGGAGCTGCAGAGATCCACAACTCAGGTGGGAGAATCTGTCAGTAGGACAGATGCACTTCACAAATCTTTACGGAAGAGTGGCGAGAAGAAAGTCATTGTTAAAAGGAAAGCATATGAAGTCCTGTTTGCAGTTTGTGAGAAGCCATGTGGGGGAAGCAGCAAACACGTGGAAGAAGGTGCTCTGCTCAGGTGCTCTGCTCAGACGAGACCAGAATTGAAATTTTGGTCCAAAAGCAAAACGCTATGTGTGGCAGAAAACTAACACTGCACATCACCCTAAACACACCACCCACACCATGAAGCATGGTGGTGGCAGCATCATGTTGTGGGGATGCTTTTCTTCAGCAGGAACCGGGAAGCTGGTCAGCCTTGATGGGAAGATGGATGGAGCCAAATACAGGGCAATATTAAAAGAAAACCTGTTATGCCGCGTACACATGATCGGTTCGTCTGATGAAAACGGTCTGATGGACTGTTTTCATCAGACGAACCGATCGTGTGTGTGCCCCATCAGTTTTTTTCCCATCGGTGAAAAAACTGAGAACCTGTTTTAAAATTATCTGATGGTTAAAAAAACGATAGAAAAAAAACGATCGTCTGTGGGGAAATCCATCGGTTAAAAATCAACGCATGCTCAGAATCAAGTCGACGCATGCTCAGAAACATTGAACTACATTTTTCTCAGCACGTCGTTGTGTTTTACGTCACCGCGTTCTGACAGGATCGTTTTTTTCACTGATGGTGTGTAGGCAAGACTGATGAAAGTCAGCTTCATCGTATATCTGATGAAAAAATCCATCAGACCTTTTTCATCGGATGAACCGATCGTGTGTACAGGGCATTAGAGTCTGCAAAAGACTTGAGACTGGGGCTGAGGTTCACCTTCCAGCAAGACAACAACCCTAAACATACAGCCAGAGCTACAATTGAATGGTTTAGATCAAAGCATATTCATGTGTTAGAATGACCCAGTCAAAGTCCAGACCTAAATCCAATTGAGAATCTGTGGCAAGACTTGAAAATTGCTGTTCACAGATGCTTTGCATCCAATCTGAAAGAGCTTGAGCTATTTTGCAAGGAAGAATGGGCAAAAATGTTACTCTCTAGATTTGCAAAGTGTGTAGAGACATCCCCAAAAAGACTTGCAGCTCTAATTGCAGCAAATGGTGGTTCTACAAAGTATTGAGGGGGGGCTGAATACAAATGCACCCCACACTTTTCAGATATTTTTTTTTTAAAACTGTGAAAACCTTTTATCATTTTCCTTCCACTTCCCAATTATGTGCCACTTGTGGTGGTCTATCTCATAAAATTCCAATAATGTACATTTAAGTCATTGGTGGTAACATGGTTGGAAAATTTGGAAAATTTCAAGGGGTATGAATACTTTTTCAAGGCACTGCAGATATTTATAGAATAGCCAGAAGAGGGAGCTCTTAGTTGCCCAGTGCAGTCCATGTGCATCCTACTGAAAGAAACCCTTTATTGAGAAAAACATAAGGAACCTGTTGGCAGCTCAGTGGTATCAGCCTGCTACCTTCTAAAATGAAACCTTGAAGGCTGCTATTGCTGATGTTTTATTCTGTGAATGCTAGTAACTTGGCAGTCACGATCATTATGTTGTTCCAGTAAGTTGAGTCACTAACCAAGAACAGGTATGAATATAAATAAAATATGATTTTTTTCAGCTTTCCTGACTTGCATCCTTACTCCTGGTCACCTACAGTGGTTCTAGAGCCTAAACATTTTTTTACCCTAAAGTGGTTGTCAACCCAACCACACAACTTGCACCTACAGGTAAGCCTAGATTAAGGCTTACCTGCAGGTGCAAGAAATATCTACTAAACCTGCACGGTTTAGGAGATATTTACAATAATGACAGGCGCCATAGACAATGGCGCAGGCACACTGAGCATGCCGTTTTTGTGAACGCCATAATTAGGGTTAATGCCGTATTCCCGTATCACCGATCCGGCCAATCACAGCGTCGGAGCGGCGAAAACAGGAAGAATTTGCGAGGGGACATGGTGGCGGCAGCGGCGGGGAATGAGGAGAACTTCGGGGGCTTTGATTTCAGGTAAGTGCCACATAATCACATAATGAGCTAGTATGCTATGCAGACGCCCCCTGAAGACGTTCACCAACGAAACGTACGTCGGCGGAGGTACCTGGTCACGTGATAGCCTAACGTCCTCTCCGGCCTGTGGAGCCAGCAGTACCCGGCGACCTGGACATCCATCACGGAGGTGGAAACAGTTTTAGCGGCACAAGTTTTACCACTACGAGCTATTTATTGCACAACCATAGGAGATATTTATACATTTATATAGCAATTTACCTGTGGTTTAGCGCCCTCTACATTCACCTTCACCTATTGCAATTAATAATAGTCACTGAGGAGCAGCTTTTAAGTAGAGTTTATTTCATTATATTTAGTAATATTGGCGCTGAATACTTTTCTACACAAGAAATATTAAGAAAAAGAATCATCATATAAGTGAAGACGTCCTCTTTAAAAAAAAAGAAAAAGGATTTAATATCACTTTAACAGTGAGACAGCAAGCCTTTTCAAAAAGAAGTCACAGTGACAGCCTTCAAAAGCCTTCCAAGAAAGGCTTTCTTTAAAGCGGAACTTTAGTAATTTTTTCATCTTTCCATCTAATAAATCTTCTGCCCTTATTGTTTTAACTTTGGATAGTAAAACATATTTTTTTCTGCCAGTAAATACCTTATACAGCCCACATCCTGTTTCTTGTAAACACAGAGCTCCTCAGCTTGTACATAGGGACACAGATCGGTCACCTCCCCCAGTCAGTCCCCTCCCCCCACAGTAAGAATTACTCCCAGGGTACACATTTAACCCCTTCCTCGCCCCCTAATGTGAATGGTCCAAAAATAGTGTCAAAAGTGTCCGATGTGTCCGCCGCAATATCGCAGGCCTGACAAAAATCGCAGATTCCCGCCATTACTAGTAAAAAATAAAAATAAATTCATAAATCTATCCCCTATTTTGTAGGCGCTATAACTTTTGCGCAAACCAATCAATAAATTAAATTGCAATTTATTTATTTTTTTACCAAAAACATGTAGAAGAATATATATCGGCCTAAACTGAGGGAAAAAAAATGTTTAAAAAAAAAAATTGGGATATTATTATAACAAAAAGTTAAAAATATTGGGCCAGATTCAGAAAGAATTAGATTCCCGCAGAGTATCAGAGATACTCTACGCCGCCGTACTTTACCTGGCTCTAGGAGGAATTCAGAGAGATTTTGGCCCGTAAGGTACGGTGGCGTAGTGTATTTCTCCCGGCGGAATCAAACTACGCGAATAGGGGGCGTGAGGCATTTAAATTAAGCGCGTCCCCGCGGCGATCGAACTGCGCATGCTCTGTTCAGAAATTTCCCGCCGTGCATTGCGCGAAATCACGTCGTTACGTCATTTTTTTTTGAGTAGCGTCGTTTACGGACATTCCTATTCCCGGACGACTTACGCAAAAAATAAAAAATAAATTGAAAGTCGACGCGGGAACGACGGCCATACTTAACATGGGCCGCGTAACGTTAGACCAGCTAATAGCTGGTTTAACTTTACGTAGCGAAAAAATGACATACGCGATTGCGAACGACGCTCGTAACTTCGTGGATCGCCAGAAAAAGCTCATTTGCATACCTCGACGCTGAAAACGACGCAAACTCCACCCAGCGGCCGCAAAAAGATTGCAGCGTAGATCCGAAGGCGTACGAAGACGTAAGCCTGTCAGATCGAAGCCCAACGCCGCCGTATCATGGTTTGAGGATTCAAACTAGTGATACGGCGCGCGAAATTTGAAATTACTCCTGTCTAACACCAGTTAGACAGGCGTAATTGCTCTCTGAATCTGGCCCATTGTTTATAGTGCAAAAAATAAAAACCGCAGAGGTGATCAAATACCACCAAAAGAAAGCTCTATTTGTGGGAAAAAATTATAAAAAATATAATTTCGGTACAGTTTTGTATGACCGCGCAATTGTCATTCAAAATGCGTCAGCACTGAAAATTGGTCTGGACAGGAAGGGGGTTTAAGTGCCCAGTAATGAAGTGGTTAAGAACTGCTAAGACACTTAAACAGGGAGAGCATTGTTTTCTTTTTTTTTTTTTTTTGATTCTTTTATTTATTCAGGAGACATGTTCCATGACATCAGAATGACACAGGGAAAGTATATGCAGAACAGAGAGTGATGTTTTCAAAGAGTCTGCCAAATCATCAACTTTTGTGTGGCAATGTAAAGCAGGAAACAAAGTCTGTTTTTTAATAAGATAATATGGCAGCTTCTATGTAAATGCAAATGCAAAAATTATGCATATACCGTAAATACTCGAGTATAAGCCGACCCGAATATAAGCCGAGGCACCTAATTTTACCACAAAAAAAGATGAGAAAACGTATTGAGTTTAAGCCTAGCGTGTCCATCTGCATGCCTCACTGTACCTCACTTTGCCTCACTGTGTCCATGTGCATGCCTCACTGTGCCCATGCCTCACTGTGCCCATGCCTCGATGTGTCCATGTGCATGCCTCACTGTGCCCATGCCTCACTGTGTCCATGACTAGACTGATGTTTAAAATGGGAGTCTGAGGAAGGGGTGCCCAGCTTTGAAAAATCAGTGCTCCCCAGCTGTAGGTCCCCCAGACAACAAACTTTGCACGCTTGTAGAGAAGAAATGTGGGCCAAGTTTCAGGTCCAGGGGACCTACAACCGACCGGTACCGTGTCCTCAAAATTAATAGAGAAATTACCATTTAACATGGGAGTCTATGGAAGGGGTGCCTGGCTTTGAAAAATCGGTGCTCCCCGGCTGCAGGTCCCACAAACAACAAACTGTGCATACTTGTAGAGGAAGAGTGTGGCTATAAGTGTGCCAAGTTTGGGGTCCAGAGTACCTACAGCCGGCTGGTACCGGGTCCCCAAATTCCGGCATATCAGGCACAAAAAGGTGACTCGAGTATAAGCCGAGGGGTGCATTTTCAGCACAAAAAAATGTGCTGAAAAACTCGGCTTATACTCAAGTATATACAGTATATAATGTTATCAACACATTTACAAACTTTTTCTAATCAATAATAAATAGATTTCATTCTATTTAATCCATATAAGCAAATGTGTGGCTATTGATTGAATGGCATTGAATTCTAAAAGTATTCCTAATGGCACAGCGTGTAGAGGTCAGAGGTCTGGGGAATGTAACACACTGTATACCACCGTGTACACAGTGCAGCAGTTTAAAGTAAGTGGTGTAAAGAACAGCATAAATATTGCAAGGGAGTAATGAAACAATGTGAATACAGCAGCAGGCACACATCATTAGTGATAACTTATTCAAATATCCCAAAAATATTTTCCCAGAGTTCAGCTTTAACATCCTTTGAAAGATGAGCAAACGTTTTAACTTTTTGTTGTATCAGAAAAGTCTACCCCCTTTTTGATCAGGATAAAACTGTCTCTTTGTGAAATATATAAAGCTGTTGCATTGTTGCTTTAGCTGCAGCAGGGCTCCCTCGCCTTTGTAAGCTTGTGAGCCATATAAAAAAGCCACAGTGAGCCTTTCAGTATATGAAACTATCACATTTAGGCTGAAAAGATTGAGATAAATAATGTAATTTAGTGTCCTGTAAACAGCTGAAAAGCAGACAGATCAGCAATGCATAGCGAGCAGGTGCGTTTACAAACATTATATATATATGTGTGTGTGTATATATATATATATATATATATATATATATTTCTGTGATTGTTGTGCCTGTCATTGTATGTGTTTGGGGGAGAAGGTAGTGCGGGGATGTGAGCGGCAGGCAATGGCCATGCTACAAATGATACGGTAGGACTTGTAGCTCTACAGACTGGCTAGATGCAAGAAGATAATGTAAGAAGTTCTGTGCGGTGTCCAATCAGTGTGAACTATGTATACAAGGTTTGTGGTATACAGTATGTGGCTAAGCTATGTGTATGACTTACATTGTCACCTTTTCTATTCAACAAAAAAGACTCCTAGAAGTAGAAGTAGCATTGCACAGCAGAATTGTTGGTTGGTGTGGATATTGCTAAACATGTAGACTTTGAACAGTGTGTATTAAGCCGGCCATACACGGTTCGAATTTCGAAAGAATTTTCTTGCAAAAATCGTATCAAAGAATTTATGTTCGTATTTCACACCGTTAGTGGGCTGCAGCAACAGCCGATTTTCGTGTGGCAAACAAATTTGAGAAATCCGACATGTTGGAAAATTTCGGAAAAACGGACGATTTTCTGATCAATGATGGGAGAATCGTGCGAGAAATGTAATAGAAAAAAAAATGTGCATGTGCAAGAAAAGAAAATCCCCAGAGAGAAACAAATATTTACATAGAGAAACAAATATTCCCGGAGAGAACTGAATATTCCCGGCAACATGAAAGTTTTGGTCGGCCGAATTTCGAAAATCAATGGTGGCATCATCGGATCACAAAAAAAATGTACTTTCTGATTTCGAGAAGAAAATTTGTTCGAAATTTGACCGTGTATGGCCTGCATTAGTCATAATGAGCTTGGTAAGATAGCCACAATGTGAAAAAAAATACTGTTAGTAGCCCTGGGTGAGCCAGACCGCCTGAATAGAGAGCAGGGGTCTAATTATATTTTTGAACATTCAGTGAACATGCTGTCCTTGTAAGATCCCCCGGTAAAACCTTAAAATCTGCAGGGACCCTATAGGAAGCAGCTAGCAACACTTTCCAGGTGTAGGGGTTGATGTTGCTTCATGAACAGCCCAACTCCTTATTTTCTTTAACATTCCACTGAGCAACAATGTTCTAATTGTTTTTTGGCAAATCCAATTCTTCCTTTATAAGTGATTTTCACAGAGTATTCTGCCAGTGCTCAGTGCATAGAGAAGAGTCCAGATCCATATTGTCCACATTACATTCTCTGGCAATAATAACTACAAGGAACCAGCTTCCTTGATTGGGGGTTGCTTGGGGATCGATGCTTGCAACAAAGTATTGTATCTTGTTAATCTTAATCTTGTTAATCTGCCTTTTGGCTTGTTTATACTCAAACTTCACTATGGTATAGCCTATGCAAACCTAATATTATAACTTAATACTATACCCCCCACACATAACCTGTCAAAATAACCGAACAACACCTGTTTTGGAGTAAATTGGCTGCACTGGCCATTTTATTAAACATTTTAAACCATAACCTTTATTACCAAACAAAACAACATTCATCACAGATACATCTTACCCAATGTTGAGGATCCCTGGAGGCACTAACCAAATTTATCACCGTATCAGCGTGTCCACACAACGTCCCCAGTCGCGGCCACACCGACTCAGGGACGACACCACTCTACACCTTACACGCTCATACCCATCTCCCGATGCCAGTTAAACCTTGGTTAACTGGCATCAACCGAGGCTACCATATCAAGATGGTTCCCCAATTCTGCCATGTTGTTCTTACTTCCTAATGCCTCCAAAGATACCCAACCACTATGCCATAATCACAATCAGCATAAACATCACCCGTAACCTAAAACAACAATCAAAGGGCGGGAGGGTGGGAGCTGCTTCTACTTCCTGGTGGCAAGAGACTGAGCCTTGGACCTTGGCCCCTCCTACCACCCCGGGAATAACTTCTTTATCCCCCCTGCCCCCTAGCCAGTACATTCCCCTTCCTAACTCCTTGGCTGCTGGTTTACCCTGCTACCCTGTCATGTCAGCCCTGCACCTAGCCTCATTGTTCTGTACCCTCCCCCCGCCTTATTAGCCATATTCTGTTACCAACCAGAGTGTATCTGAGGGCTTCAACCTCCAGCAACGTCCATCACTCCTTGCAGGGTGCTCTAGTTAACAGCAGGCAGCTCCATAGATTTTGTACCTCAGGGCTGTTTTAGGGCATACATTCCTATATTCACCAAGTGATGCAGGTGAAGAGGTCCACTACTACTGTCCCTAAACCCTTTTTTATCTGAGATTATGTACAGTTCTGCCTTCCCATCCCTTTCCCAATGTACCTCAGTCAGTCGTTTTCCTCTATTACCTCCATCCTGTTCTGTTAACAGCTTTCATTCTTCCCCCATGCTCCCTTGGTCCACAACCAGTTGCTGTTAAGCCTTGTTTATCCACCCCACACACCTTTTTATGTTCATCTTTTATTTTGCTTTTTACCTCATTACCTATTTGGCCCTAAGTGTCAATATTTTATGTGGCCACCATTATTTTCCAGCACTACCTTAACCCTCTTGGTCATGGAGTTCACCAGAGCTGCACAGGTTGCCACTGGAGTCCTCTTCCACTCCTCCACGATGACATCACAGAGCTGGTGGATGTTAGAGACCTTGCGATCCTTCACCTTCCATTTCAGGATGCCCCACAGATGCTCAATAGGGTTTAGGTCTGAAGATAGGTTTTTCCAGTGCATCGCCTTTACCCTCAACTTCTTTAGCAAGGCAGTGGTCGACTTGGAGGTGTGTTTGGAGTCATTATCATGTTGGAATACTGCCCTGCGGCCCAGTCTCTGAAGGGAGGGGATCATGCTCTGCTTCAGTATGTCACAGTACAGTTAGCATTCATGGTTCCCTCAATGAACTGTAGCTCTCTAGTGCTGGCAGAACTCATGCAGCCCCAGACCATGACACTCCCACCACCATGCTTGACTGTAGGCAACACACACTTGTCTTTGTACTCCTCACCTGGTTGCCGCCACACACACTTGACACCATCTTTTTTTTTTTTTTTCTTTTTTTTTTTTTTTGCACATCAGTCATATCCGGTTAGGTTGAAAGTGGGGGATGCTCACAATATTTCCGCCCTTCACATTTCCTCCTCGGTCTCGCATCATTTGTGCTATTTTCTCTTCCTTTATTCTTCCGTTTGTTCCTTTCTTCTTTTTTATTTATTTTTCCTCTTGTCAAGATATCTATATGTTAAGGGATTATACAAGAATAAGCAAACTGTCGGAAGGAGAAAAAAAAAAAGAAGAAGCGCGTATCTTTCTTATTCAGCGCCCCTCTGCCCTAAATCTTCCCTTTGTCCCCATCTCCTACATCCCTTCCTCCCTTGATTCTACCTTTCCCTTCTAATGTACCCCCCCTCCCTTTTTCTGAGTTCGTTATACTTAGCGGTTCTGTCCCTCTCTTTCCGACCCCTTTTTTTTTTTTTTTTTTTCCCCTACCTACTATTTCCTTGGTCTCCGCTATCTATTTCAATCGAAATCTGAGCGAATTTTTCTGTAGTTTTAAATAATCTCCATTTGTCCCAGACCAGTCTACTGCTGTCACTCTCTTTATCACCCAAGTCTGCCCTCCTTAGATTTTCCATCTCTGAAACGTGGTTGACCCGTTGTATCCATTCATTTAACGTTGGCTTTTTTGGCTGCAGCCAAAATTTAGGTATTACGCCCTTTGCTGCGTTTAGCAGAATCGGGACCAGTGTCAATCCGTAATTTTCTATTTGTTTTCTCGACCCATGGAATAAACATGACAGGGGATTTTGAGGTTCCCCTATTCCTGTTATTTCCTCTATATTCTCTAGGACCTCTTGCCAGTATTCTTGACACCATCTGAACCAAATAAGCTTACCTCGGTCTCATCAGACCACAGGACATGGTTCCAGAAATCGTGTCCTTAGACTGCTTGTCTTCAGAAAATTGTTTGCAGGCTTTCTTGTGCATCATCTTTAGAAGAGGCTTCCTTCTGGGGTGACAGCCATGCAGACCAATTTGATGCAGTGTGCGGTGTATGGTCTGAGCACTGACAGTCTGACCCCCCACCCCTTCAACCTCTGCAGCAATTCTGGCAGCACTCATACGTCTATTTCCCAAAGACAACCTCTAGATATGATGGTGAGCATGTGCACTCATCTTCTTTGGTCGGCCATGGTAAGGCATGTTTTGAGTGGAACCTGTCCTGTTTAACCGCTGTATGGTCTTGGCCACCATGCTGCAGCTCAGTTTCAGGGTCTTGGCAATCTCCTTATAGCCTAGGCCATGTTTATGTAGAGCAGCAAATCTTTTTTTCAGATCCTCAAAGAGTTCTTTGCCATGAGGTGCCATGTTAAACTTTTAGTGACCAGTTGGAGAGAGTAAGAGCCATAACACCAAATTTAACACACCCGCTCCCCATTCACACCTGAGACCTTGTAACACTAACAAGTCATATGACACAGGAGAGGGAAAATGGCTAATTGGGCTCAATTTGGGGTTACCTTGCATCAGTGTTACATAATGTTAATTCAAGAAAATCATATAAAGAGTAAGAAATAAGGGAACCATGTCAGTAAGAAGAGGTATTACCTATGGCAATGGGCAACTATTGCTAGGTTGACTCCATAGTGGGGTTCGGCTCCACATTGTAATTTAAAGATTTAAATGTAAGGTGAAGTGGATATGTCAGGAACGGTGAAGCCTGTAGACACTATATAGTAGAGGAGAGCGGCAACCAAGTTGTACTCAAAGGGTTAATAGTTCAAAACAAAATGTAGAACAATCCAAAATCAATGTAAGCTGTAAAAAAAAGAGTTGGTAAGATTCATTTAACTTTATCGCTGGGTCATCTTAAATAAATTAACTCACTGAGGGAATCAAGCCTTATTTGGCTTTAACCTGCCATTTTGCTACCTCATACCAAGACCGCCATCTTTCTTTCCGACATCTTAGGAAGCTGGCTGCTTCTGATGATGCACTGCCAGGTTTGTCTCTCCCATCTGCAATGTGTGGAAGCTGATGCCTCCTGAATATTGAATATTTCGAGAGGCACCAGGAGCAGGGTGACAACCTTCTTGCCTAGGCAAAAATGGAGTCAGGGCTGAACTGAAGCAAAGACAACAAAATATTGGAGAAGTATTCAACACTTCAGAGGAGAAAGAATATGTTTTTTGTTGAAAGTTTTGGATTTTGCATTAAAACATAACTATTTCAGGTATGAAAAATTACCATCAGACTGCATGGACTGCGATTGCAAATTTCATTATGTCTAAGTGGGAAAAAGAGTATGTTGAACAATGAGCCTCGTGAACTTTTGTGCTACAAATGCTTTAAAGATGTCATTTTTATTATCTGGGAGGGGTCCAGGTAATCACTGCAGCTCTTCACGAAGAACAATAATAACAAAAGTATTGACCTTTCCTGACACGTGGAAAAAAATAGCATTGAATTTTTGGATTTAGTAATTATGGCAGAGAGAGGGACATTTCAATTGAAACCATATTTTAAACCATCTCATAGAAATATATTTATATTTCATGACAGCTGTTGTCATTTATCATGGTTAGTAAAAATTGCTAAATGACAGCTAATGCAGTTGAGGTGGAATTGTATAGAGGAAGAAACTTTTCTAGCTCAAATAGAGGGTGAAAGAATTGTTAAAGCGTATGTAACCCTAAAAAATAAAAAATAAAAGATCCTATTCCTTTATTGGGTGTTATACAGCACAGTGCTTGTGCTGTGTAATTTGGCCCTTTCTATCACCTTAAATACTTTGCTGATCCTGCCTGGTTCTGCCCTCACCTCTGTAAACTGACCACAGTTAATAATGGCTGCTGAGCCCTGACATCGTGGTCAGTTTACATACCTCCGTCACCTGCAGCTCTCCTCTGCCCTCTCTCCCCCTCCCCTCCCTGCCTGTCAGCTCCAATGCTCTCCCCAGCCCGCCCTTCCTTCTGCTATCATAATTTGGTGTTTGTACTACAATCATCTCTGTTATAGTAAATTATTTGCCCCAGTGTATGTGTTTTGTAAAAAATCCCGCTATATACCGCTATATTTACTGTCAGATCAAGAGAGGAGAGAGGCGGCTGGTCAAGTGAGCACAGAGCGATGCTATAAAATAAGGTACATAGCGGTGTAATTTTTACAAAGCATACCCTGGGGCAAATCATTTCATAGAACAGAGGGGATTTTAGCACAAACACTAAGTGGCTTAACAACCACTTTAAGAAAGGTTATACCAATGATGCTATAGAAGGAGAAATTGACAAAGTCCGAAAAATTGAATAGCGAAGATTTAAAAGGGAGAAAACAATAGATAAATGTTCACGCAATGAAGAGCAATAATTCTTGATTATAATGCTGCTCAACAAAAAAAAACTTGAAAATGTTATAAAGAAGCAATGGATAGTTTTAAAAAAATATAAATATTTAGGCCCTATTCTCCCTAATACCTTTAAATGTATTTACAAACAAAGCTTCATGCTACAGGCAGAAAACCTTCTATTTTTGTTCAGGGTATTTTTAGTTTTTTTGCATGTGGGAGGCTGTGCTGGCATAATGGTAAGGCATAACGATGAAAGAAGAAAAGTGTTCCAAGTATTCACTGCAGAAGAGGATTTGTAAATGAAGAATTGTATTTATTGTGGCTCTGAATGGGTAATTTATATGCTTGAGTGCCCGTGTGGGCTTCAGTATATTAAGAGGACTCCTAGGAAGAATGAAAGAACATGTACAACAGTGGATATAAAAAGTCTACACACACCTTAAAATGTCAGGTTTTTGTGATGTAAAAAGATAGACAAAGATAAATAATTTCAGAACTTTTTCCACCTTGTGACCAGGGATGAGCCGAACACCCCCCTGTTCGGTTCGCATCAGAACTTGCGAACACACCAAATGTTCGTGTGAACTTTAGAACCCTGTTAAAGTCTATAGCAGTGGTCATCAACCCTGTCCTGCAGGGCCCACTAACAGGCCAGGTTTTATGTATTACCTTGGGGAGATGCAGACTGGAATACTCCAATCACTGAGCAGCAAATGACATCACCTGTGATGCATTTCAGTTATCTTGCAAACCTGGCCTGTTAGTGGGCCCTGCAGGACAGGGTTGATGACCACTGGTCTATAGGACTCGAACATTTGAAATCTAAAGTGCTAATTTTAAAGGCTAATATGCAAGTTATTGTCCTAAAAAGTGTTTGGGGACCTGGGTCCTGTAAGGGGACATGTATCAATGCAAAAAAAAGTTATGGGGAGCAGTGAATTTAATAATGCTAAAAGTGAAACAATAAAAGTGTAATATTACTTTAAATTTCGTACCTGGGGGGGGGGGGGGGGGCTGTAAAGTCAGCATGTGAAAAAGCACATGTTTCCCGTACATAGAACTGTCCCTGCAATTGTAAAGTGTAATTTCTGAAAGAAAAAAGTCATTTCAAACCGGCTTTGCGGCTATAATGAATTGTCGGCTCTGGCAATTCAGAGAGGATTCATTCATTAAAAATAAAATAAAAAGCGTGGGGGTCCCCCCAAATTCCATTAACAGGCCCTTCAGGTCTGATATGGATATTAAGGGGAACCCCACCATCAATTTAAAAAAAAATGACGTGGAGTTCCCCAAAAAATCCACACCAGACCCTTATTAGAGCACATTAACCTGGCTGGCCGCAGAAAAGAGGGGGGGACAGAGTGCGGCCCCCCCCTCTCCTGAACCGCACCAGGCCACATGCCCTCAACATGGGGAGGATGTCCCCATGTTGATGGGGACAAGGGCCTCATCCCCACAACCCTGGCCGGTGGTTGTGGGGGTCTGCGGGCGGGGGGCTTATCAGAATCTGGAAGACCCCTTTAACAAAGGCGACCCCCAGATCCTGCCCCCCCATGTGAATTGGTAATGGGGTACACTGTACCCCTACCATTTCACGAAGGAAGTGTGAATAGTTAAAAAAAAACACACACATCGTAGAAAAAATTCCTTTATTAATAAAAAAAAATCCAGCGGTGGTAATCCACTCTCGATGCGGCTCCCTGCTCCAACGTTGTCTTCTATCCAGCGTCAGGTGATCTCTTCAGCGACAGGTGATCAGCGGTCCGGTCCAGCGATGAGAAGATCCATCCATCCAGAGCACAGCAGGCGAGCTCCTCTCTCCGCTGGACACAGCCTAGCGGAATGACGCGGCGGAGCTTTGACATTTCTTATATAGGGGAAGCGGCCACCCGTCACGTGACCCTGTCCCCTTTGACGCACACTCGGCTACGTCACTGGGAAAGCCCGGTCTTTGGATAGAAGACAACGTTTGAGCAGGGAGCCGTATCGAGAGTGGATTACCACCGCTGGATTTTTAATTTTTTTTTATTAATAAAGGAATTTTTTCTACGGTGTCTGTGTGTTTTTTTTAACTATTTACACTTCCTTCGTGAAATGGTAGGGGTACAGTGTACCCCATTACCAATTCACATAGGGGGGGCCAGGATCTGGGGGTCCCCTTTGTTAAAGGGGTCTTCCAGATTCTGATAAGCCCCCCGCCCGCAGACCCCCACAACCACCGGCCAGGGTTGTGGGGATGAGGCCCTTGTCCCCATCAACATGGGGACATCCTCCCCATGTTGAGGGCATGTGGCCTGGTGCGGTTCAGGAGAGGGGGTGGCCGGCCAGGTTAACGTGCTCGGATAAGGGTCTGGTGTGGATTTTTGGGGGAACTCCACGCCATTTTTTTTTTAAATTGAAGGCGGGTTTCCCCTTAATATCCATATCAGACCTGAAGGGCCTGTTAATGGAATTTGGGGGGACCCCCACCCTTTTTTTTTTATGAATGAATCATCTCTGAATTGCCAGAGCCGACAATTCATTATAGCGGCAAAGCCGGTTTTAAATTACTTTTTTTCTTTCAGAAATTACACTTTGTGCAAGTACAGTTCTATGTACGGGGAACATGCGCTTTTTCACATGCTGACTTTACACCCCCCCCCCCCCCCCCAGGTACAAGATTTAAAGTAATATTACACTTTTATTGTTTCACTTTTAGCATTATTAAATTCACTGCTCCCAAAAAAACTGCAGTTTTTAAAACTTTTTTTGCATTGATACATGTTTCCTGGGACAGGACCCAGGTCCCCAAACACTTTTTAGGACAATAACTTGCATATTAGCCTTTAAAATTAGCACTTTAGATTTCTCCCACAGACTTTAAGAGGGTGTTCCAAGGCTTTTCGAATTTGCCTCGAACACCCCTAATTGTTTGTTGTTCGCCGAATAGGCGAACAGGCAATGTTCGAGTCGAACATGAGTTCGACTCGAACTCGAAGCTCATCCCTACTTGTGACCTTTAAAATACAACTCAATTGAGCAACAAACTGAAATCTTTTAGGTGGAGGGAAGTAAAAATAAAAAACAAAAAATAATATGGTTGCATAAGTGTGTACATCCTTAAAGCGGGGGTTCACCCTAAAAAAAAGCCGAGTTGTGCTAATAAAATTATGCTGACCTTTTTTATTTTCCTCCCGTACATAGCGTTTTATCCATAGTTTCACCGCGGCTTCCGGGTAGGTAATTCTGCGGGACTGGGCGTTCCTATTCACATGCCAATTGATTGACATGCTTCCCACCGGCGCATACAGCGTGTCACGACTTGCCGAAAGAAGCCGAACGTCGGGTCGGCACTATACGGTGCCTGCGCACTGACGTTGTATGTTCACCGTGGCTTCCGTGTATGATCGTCGGAGCTGGGCGTTCCTAATTGATTGACAGGCATCCTGACCGACGCATACAGCGCGTCACGAGTAGCCGAAAGAAGCCAAACGTTGGTGCGCAGGCGCCGTATAGAGCCGCACCGACGCTCGGCTTCTTTCGGCTACTCGTGACGCGCTGTATGCGTCGGTCAGGATGCCTGTCAATCAATTAGGAACGCCCAGCCCCGACGATCATACCCGGAAGCCGCGGAGAACATATATATAGAAAACGGTATGTACGGCAAGGATTAAAAAAAAAAAAACGCTGATTCTCATTCTAATAACTCGTCTACATGCAATGGTAAAAAATGTTTACGCTTACGGCGGTTTTCGCATAATATATGCAAATTAGCTATTTACGCCGATTCCCGAACATACTTGCGGCGGCGCGTCATAGTTTCCGTCGTTTGCGTAAGCGTTAGAGCGGCGTAAGGTTACCCCTGCTATAGGAGGTGTAGCCAATGTTAAGTATGGATGTCGGGACAGCGTCGAATTGTACATCGGTTACGTGGTTACGTCGTTTGCGTAAATCGTTCGGGAATGGGGCTCGAAGTTAGTTACGTTCACGTCGTTTACATTGAGGAAAAGCGACGTGATTTCACGCATGCACACTGGGAACGTCCACGGCATGCACCGTCCAAAAAAAATGTGAATTACATGGGGTCATGATTCATTTACATGAATCACACCCCCACTTCATTCATTTGAATTGCGCGGCCTTAAGCCGCAACACATACATTACGCCGCTGTAAATATTGGCGCAAGGGGATACGTTACGCCTATCTTTCTGAATCTGGCCCATATGTCTCTATACCCTGTAAACAGTCATTTCAGCAAAACATTTTTTTTCCTTTACAACTCCTTTACGTCAAGGGTAGGCTTCCCCTTCTAAGAGTGCTCACTGACTGTTTCCGAGTTATGGATTGGGCTATGGCGGTAACTTTGTGTAAATTGTTTCTTAGCAATGAGTGTGAGTATCCCTATATGTTTGCAGTGATCCCCTAGCCCCTACCTTCTGAAGAAGTCCCATGGGATGTAACGCGTGAAGCAGGATGTCGATAGTGACGTCATCCTGCAGGCTTGCTTAATTTACAGGAGGATGGGATTTTGAGGACAAGTGGATGAATACACTGCCACTGCCAATACACTGCCAATGCTGACTGCTTTTATATGAGCTTGTATTGAAACAGTTGAAATGTAGGTTCTACTTGATTTATATAGTCAGCAGCACTATACAGTATACACAGAGCACTAGACCTACCCTTTTGTCTATTTTTGAGCAACAACTGATAATCTTGGGATAGGGTGGAGGAAGAGTACTGACCAGAGGGAAATGAGTGATGGCATTATCCTCTATTCCAGTTGTCCCATTTCTCATTAATGGTGCTACCCTTATCAGGCTACATTTGCCTTCCTGTAATATAAGATGTCTATTAATGGGGGTAAGCATCCATCTTTGTACCCACGGGTGAAGGTGGAAAGCAAAATAAGGTGGTGGGTGTCACTGAGAAGAGGATTTGATAATCACTTTTTGTTATATGCAAGGCAGTCTTAATAGCATCTGGGCAAAGTAATGCACTTGGCCCCTACCAGTATGCATCTACTCTCATAGTTGGTGGATTTAAACATTAATTTATTTGTTTGTTCAATAAAAAAGCATTCCATAAATCAAAGACTAATTAAATCACAAAGGGCACAGTACAGGGGTGGAGGTAGAAGGGCAGAATACTGGGATCAGGAGGGCACGGTACAGCTTCCAGGATGCTGCTCAGGACACGCCCATCCTGGGACAGCTAAGTAAAAAGCGTGACTGGCCTGGCAAATCCTGAGACAGTTGGCAAGTATGATATAATGCAAGACTATCATGGGGACCCCCTGCACCTAGGGCCCCTGGGCACTAAGACAGCATTAAGACAGCCCTGGTTATATGAATCCTGGGGAAAGTTCAAGCATGTTTGTTATAGTGGAAGTTCACTCCACATTATAGGACACATTTTTTGGCTTGGATGCTTTTACACAGATTAATTTATATAGACTGCATTATATGCAATGTTTTTTATAAGGTTTCTGGAAATTGGTGTAAAATAGAGTTTTCAAGATTCATATTTTTTTCAATATATATATATATATATATATATATATATATATATATATACATACATACTGTATACGGTCGTGTTCATAAATTTACATACCCTGGTAGAATTTATGATTTGTTAGCATTTTTCATAGACTAAAAGTTATAACACAAAAACTTTTCTTGCACTCATGGTTAGTGTTTGGCTTAAGCCATTTATTAACAATCAACTGCTTTTACTCTTTTTAAATCATAATGGCAACAGAAACTACCCAAATTACCCTGCTCAAAAGTTTATTAACCCCAGTTCTTAATGAGGAAGTAAACCCTCACAAAAAAAAAACGGCATTAGAAAGGCATAATGAGCTAGTATGCACATACTAGCTCATTATGTGGCACTTACCTGAGATCGAAGCCCCCGAAGTCCTCCTCGGTCCCGTCTACCACCGCTGCCATGTCCCCTCGGAGCTTCCTTTTGTTATCACTGCTCCGGCGCTGTGATTGGCCGGAGCAGCGATGACGTCACTCCCGCGCATGTATGCGGGACCGGCAGATCTCCGGAAATGCGTGGGAATACGGCATTGACCCTGTTATGCCTTTCACAAAAAACGGCGCGCTCAATGCGTCTGCGCCATTGTCTACGGCGTGCATGCGCCCTAGACATTGTGCAGTGTTTTCTGCATATATCTCCTTAACCTCCCTGGCGGTGTTCCCGAGTCTGACTCGGGGTAAGATTTCTGTGCTATGATCGGTAACCCCGAGTCTGACTCGGGCTCGCCTCGCAGCATCCACAGAGACAGTTTACTTACCTTCTCCGTGGATACAGCGATGCATCCGCGCTGTGTGAGCGAGCGGGTGCTCGCTCGATTCACACAGCGTCCCCGCGCGCCGGCGATCTCCGTTCCCTGCGACGTTACGACGCACAGGGACGGAGAACGGCGCCAAATTCAAAAATGTAAACAAACACTATACATACAGTACACTGTAATCTTATAGATTACAGTACTGTATGTAAAAAATACACACACCCCCATGTCCCTAGTGGTCTGCCCTGTGCACTACATGTCATTTTATATAATAAAAACTGTTCTTTCTCCCTGCAAACTGTAGATTGCCCATAGCAACCAAAAGTGTCCCTTTATGGCAAAAATTGTTTTAGAGCAGCTAAAAAACAGCGATAATAAATCAGAATCACTTGCAGAATTTAGCGATAGCGATTTGTGGGGAAATACGTCATAAAAAAAAAAAAAAAATGACAGCAAAAATTCTGCAACTGAGCAAATTTCAGTGATTTTGATTTGATTACACTATTGAATAATTTTTACTATAATTATATTATTATTTGTTATAATTTTTTATAATTATTTATTATATTTTAATTTTTAATAAAAAAAAAAAATCATACCCGGGATGCCTATTAGACTCTTGTTTGGTCAGATTTAAGTGAGTTATTCCTAAGAATTACAAGCCTACAGTTTAAAACGCCAAATTTCCTTGCAAATAATGGTACCGCTTTCAGCACCTAAAATCTGAAAGAATCATACCGCCAGGGAGGTTAACCGTGTAGGTTAAGGATATATTTCTTGCACCTACAGGTAAGCCTTAATCTAGGCTTACCTGTAGGTGCAAGTTGTCACAGTGGCTTTACAACCACTTTAATACTATGTATTGTCTTTTGCGGTATTTGTGGATGAGGCTCTTTATCTTCTCAGATGGTAAAGCTGCCCATTCCTCTTGGCAAAAGCCTCCAGTTCCTGTAAATTCTTGGGCTGTCTTGCATGAACTGCACATTTGAGATCTCCCCAGAGTGGCTCAATGATATTGAGGTCAGGAAACTGAGATGGCCACTTCCAGAACCTTCACTTTATTCTGCTGTAGCCAATGACAGGTCTAATGACAGGTCGACTTGGCCTTGTATTTTGGATCATTGTCATGTTGGAATGTCCAAATACATCCCATGCGCAGCTTCCTGGATGATGAATGCAAATGTTCCTCCAGTATTTTTTGATAACATACTGCATTCATCTTGCCATCAAATTTCTCCAAATGTCCTGTGCCTTTGTAGCTCACACATCCAAAACATCAGCAATCCACCTTCTAGTTTCACAGTAGGAATGGTAGGTCATAGGCCTTGTTGACTCCTCTCCAAATGAAGTGTTTATGGTTGCAGCCAAAAGCTCAATTTTGATCTCATCACTTTAAATTACTTTGTGCCAGAAGGTTTGAGGCTTGTCTCAGTGCTGTTTATTATGGCGTATTATAAGCGGGATACTTTGTGGCATTTGGCTTCTGGCGACTCGACCATGCTGAGATTTTATGTGATAGACCAACACAAAGTGACACATTTATAGAGAAAGAGAATCATGGGATTATAACAGTGCTCAAATATCACAATGTCGATATCATAATACATTTTAATTATTTATTAAAATATCATGTAAATATTGTACAAAATACATAATAGAAAAAATTCATTAAAAACATGTTATTCAAACAAGTATACTAGACTGTGTGGGTCGCTGGTATTTCCAAAGTAGAATCTACTGGTGGTCAGATATGATGTCACTTCCCTAAATATTTTGCCAACTTGGCTTCCTCAGGGGGATATACTGTGACCACTATTTTTTTTAGTAAACATCCAGCTCTATCAAAAAAACAACATATAAGAAACAAATATACACAAAATACAATATAAATTTACATATAAACATAGATGTGTGCCACAAAGTTGCCCCAGAGGGGAACCCACCTTCACTCAGCCAGAGCTAAAGGAAATCTACATGTGGGATCCCACATGGAGTATGGAATAGGGTCCCAGAATTGCGGAATCGTGCAGGAGGCATTGTTTGGGCCATAGGGGGTAATAAAAGGACCTATGATCCAAAAATAAAAAATATAATAGATGAAAAAATAGAAAATAGAAATGAACCAATAAAAGGCTCAAAAAGGACTTAGGCTCCTTACACACGGAGCCGTCCGTTTTTCGGTCCGCTCCGTGTGTCCGTCAGCTCAGCGGGGGGTCCCGCTCAGCTGTCAGCGGACAGGGCGGTCCCCGCACACTGTGCAGGGACCGCCCTGTCTCTCCTCCGCTATCCCCTATGGGGAATCGGTGGGAACTGGACCGTCTGTCCGTTTGCATCCGATCCGATCCACCGGACGGAAGAAAAATAGGGTTTTCTTCCGTCTGCAAAACGGATCCAGGCGGATGCGGATAGTAGGCGGACGTTAGCGGATGCATCATCCGCTAACGGATCCGCTCCCATAGGGCCCCATTCTAAGTCCGTTTAGGGACTTAGAAAAAGCGGACCGTACGTCCGCACGTGTGAAAGGGCCCTTACTCTATTAAGTAATTAAAGATACTTGCGAGGGCGGCCAGGTGATTTTCAAACATACATGCCCAACAGGGCATTGGATGATCAAAAATTGTAGTGATCTAGCAAATCAGCAGACCTTAAAAGAACCAAAAAAAGTTTTTTTATAAGTAAAACGATTTATTTTAGAAGGAAACAGAGATAATTTGTTTAAAAAAGGAACAAATTTGAAAAAAATCAATCATATCCTATGCAATAGAATTATCTGCTAAATGTCTCCCTTCTCTTGATTTTTGTTCAAATTTGTTTCTTGTAGATCTCCAGTTCACCGATATCCTTTTTGAGAACTGGTGCCCAAAACTGAACTGCATATTCCAGATGAGGTCTTACTAATGATTTGTACAGGGGCAAAATGATATCTCTATCTCTGGAGTCCATACCTCTCTTAATACAAGCAGGGCTTTTTTTCTGGGGGAACTTGGTGGAACTCAGTTCCACCACCTTTGGCTCAGACCCTTTGGTGCCCGCTCACCACAATCACTTGTGAACACAGAAGTCTGGTTTCTGTGTTTACAAGTGACTGCTTTGTAACCCCCTGAACTCTGCACACTGTATGTAATGCAATTCTGGTATTTAATGCCCCTTTAAGACCCTTCTACTGTTTGTGAAATCTGAACGGGTCGTGGTTGAGTTCCTGCACCTATTTTCTGAGAAAAAAAGCTCTGAATACAAGAAAGGACTTTGCTCGCTTTGGAAACCGCAGCTTGGCATTGCATGCCATTATTGAGCTTATGATCAACTAAAACCCCCAGATCCTTCTCCACTACAGATCCCCCCAGTTGTACTCCCCCTAGCATGTATGATGCATGCATATTCTTAGCCCCTAAGTGCATAACTTTACATTTATCAACATTAAACCTCATCTGCCACATAGTCGCCCACTTAGACAGAGCATTGAGGTCGGCTTGTAAATTGGAGACATCCTGTAAGGACGTTATTCCACTGCATAGCTTGGTGTCATCTGCAAAGTCAGAAATGTTACTTTTGATCCCAGACAGATCATGCTAGTACATAACAACCCACGAGATTTAAACTGTCATTCCCAGGCTGTCACTTTTCAGTGCATGCTTACATTTGATTGGCTGATTTGGTACATGAACGGCATAGAAAGGTCCTGTGCTCTCTCCACTGTACATGCATTTTTTATTTTATTTATCTTTAAAAGACGTTTTTTTTTTAATCGTACATGCATTTTCTATGATGCCACTCTTGTTTCTGATACTGTATCTGATGTCAAATGACATTTAAATAACCTTGCCATTGCCAATAAGACAAGTATGTCTGCTTGTACAGCTTGTACATCCTGTGATTAGATTTATGCCTACAAGAGATGATATGGGATTTATGTGATCAAACCATGTATATCCAGAGAAGTGTGGGTTTTTTTTTTGTACTTGTTGCAAATGCTTAAGGCACACCAGAGGATTCATTGGTGGTGTCTGATTCCCATCTCCCAGGAGAGGTGAGAGGGTCTGCAGCCGTGCCATCCTTCACAGATGTTTCTATGGTTACAGCCTCAGCTAATTTCCAAGCTACGATCTGTCCTCTGATGGCAGAACAATACAAAGATCAGCCATCCCCTCCCCTTACTACTGAGTGTTTGCTAGGAAGATGAGCTGGCACTTTACTAGAAGGTCACAGGTTACGGTATATTGACAATCAACAAGGTTCCGGCTTTAGTACTTTCAGAGATCACAAAATCAGAGGAAAACCTCCTACATGTTTTTAGCTAATACATTTCTGTGTCACCTTCTGTCTACTCAGGTATTGAGTAAATTAACCACTTCAGTCCCAGAAGGTTTTTCCCGCTTCCTGACCAGGTCATTTTTTGCTATAAGGCTCTGGATTGCTTTAACTGACAATTGCGCGGTCGTGCGAAGCTGTACCAAAATAAAAATAAAAGAATAAAAAACAATATTACTTATTTCTGTTATAAAACATTCCCAATAAACAAACAAAAAAAAAAAATCCCAATAAGCATTTATTGATTGGTTTGTGCAAAAGTTATGGGCCCGGGTTCACAAAGCACTTACACCTACGTAACTCACCTTTTCCCGGCGTAGCATAAATATGCGCCCTGCGTATGTGTGCGCCAGAGTCACAAACCAAGATACGCCTAAAAGTAGGCAATCCTACCCCGATGTATCTTACTTACGCCGGTGTGGCGTGGGCGCAAATATGGTCTGGACGTATGTTGCTTCTCCCATTGATTAGGCATTCACATATGCAAATGAGGGAAATACAGCAATTCATGACTGTACTTGCGCCCGGCGCATGATATACGTGGTTTGAGTACGTTTTACGGTGTAAAGTTATTCCCCATAGATGAGGCACAACCCATTCAAAAGTACGGACCAGGGAACACAAGCCTACGTATTGTACGTTGGACGTCTGTGAATATGGGCCGACGTGGGTCTGGCTGGGCGTAGGTTACGTTAACAGCATACGCAGTGATCCGGCGTATCTTAGGCAGTTGTTCCGACGTGGTTGTGCGCATGCGCACGGGGATACGTCCACGTCTCGGCGCATGCGCAGTTAGTTTTAAGTACTTGTCTGGCGCCCGGCCCATCATTTGCATGGGGTCACGCTTCATTAGCATGGATCATGCCCAATTCCACCTACGCCGGCTTACGCCTACGAAATATACGCCACGCTGGTGCAACGTTGGGAGCATTTGCTTTGTGAATTCCATGCTTGCCTCTCTGTGCCTCTCTGTGCTGCGTCAGCGTAGCGTAAAGAAGAGATACGCTACGGCAGCATAAATGTGCGCCAACGTCTGTGAATCCGGGCCATTGCGTCTACAAACTATGGGTTAGAATTATGGCATTTTTATTTATTTTGATTTTTTTTTGGCGGGACTGCAACATTGTGGTGGGCAAATCTGAGGCCCCTTTCACACTGGGGCGGGAGGTGTGGTGGCGGTAAAGCGTCACTTTAGCGCAAATTTTTAGCGGCACTTTAACGCTAATTTTACGGCGCTATTCGGCTGCTAGCGGCTGAGAAAGGGTTTAAACCGCCCACAATGGGCCTCTGCAGAGGCGCATTGCCGGCGGTATAGCCACGCTGTTCCATTGATTTCAATAGGCGGGAGCGGTAAAGGACTCCAAAGACTTTTTTTCCCGTCCTGCTAGCGCACCGCTCCAGTGTGAAAGCCCTCTACACTGCTAGCTACTAATTTGGTCTACAGAACACCTCATTACATCATCATCCCCACAACTGAAGGAAAAGTCATACATAGTTTGATGGGCCCTGTGTTTCTAGTACATTATGGCCTAATCTTGCTCATTTACCCAGTCTTGCTGCAATTTAAATACTATTGTATATTTTTTGAAGTCTTTTAATTTCTAATAAAAGTTTAATAGAATTGCTGTGTATAAAAGCGGAGATAATTGTAAAAGAAATGAATACATTCCTCAGCTAAATATGTGCTACCAGAGACTCCCCGTGAAAATATTATTCCTCCATAACACCTTGTATGTCTTCAAAGCATGTGCCTAGCCTGTAATTGAAAGGATGTGTGTTTTTTTACATTTTAAAGGTTTTTTATTGAGTACACCAGACAGGGCAGAGCAAGACCATCAACGAAATGTGTACAGTAAGAACAGGCTATTACAAAAAACAAAAATAAAGTCCAATATGATAAAAGTAAAGCAGTTGTGTTGACAAAAAAAAAAACAGAGAAGGGGTTTTTGGTTGAGAAGGCATTTGGTTAGGGATACATGCAGCGCTATGTTGGCACTTCAGAGGGGGTCACAAAGGAGTTATAACAGGGGTGCCCAACCTGTGGCCCAGGGGCCACATGTGGCCCACATAAGCCCTCTAATGTGGCCCGCCTCCTCCTGCTCTGGGATGGAATAGAATACTGTTATTAAAGGTAAGTTTGTTACTAAAATCACAGTGTATACAAGGGCATATCTGTTCTGAAGTGGTTACTGGGCTGCTTTCAAACTAATCCGCAGACGCAGAGCAGCGCACCTGAGGGTTACCTGCACTGAGCCACAGATTTCTGTTATTACCTGCAAGTTTGGTGAGCTTTCTGAAAGTGCACCAAACCTGCAGAATATAATAGAAGTCTATTGCAAAGTACAGAAAAGCCAAATGTACACTGCGTTGTACCCGCTGTGCAGGTAAACTGCAGCGCATCAGTGTGAAAGCACCTTTCACACAGTTAGTCCGACCCAATTGGACCCTCTATTCACCTCTATGGAGTGGCAGGGGTAACCCGTCATGTGTCCTACCTTCAATCGGAGCAATATAAGTAGAAGTATTGAATAAGATGTTCCGCAATGAAAGTTGTAATGTGATTATCTTTGTAAAATAAAAATAAAAAATAAATAATTAAAAAAAAAAAAAACGGATCCGGCTGTGTCTGTGTCCGCTCTGCATATGCAGAGCGGACATGGACCTGCCATCCGCCCACTCCACTGATTATGGCCCACGACCAGTTACCAAGTCGCTTAAGTGCCCCTCACACTTCAAAAGGTTAGGCACCCTGAGTTATAGTCTTGGAACAATCGGAAATTGTGCCAGTAAAACCAGGTTTTGCTGAATTTTTCCTCTTTCCGGTTTAATGCGGTTGTCAATTATTCCATCAGGTTAATTTCGTTCACCACAGCTATCCATTGCCCTATTGAAGGGGGATCTGCGCATTTCCATTTTTGTGGAATACATATTTTAGCGGCGTTAAGAAGGTGGATGTGTGTTTTTGACATGTTGCCATCTTAGCCAAATGTTGCCTGATGTAAGGGGGCACTGTGATGGGGACACCTGATGTAAGGGGGCACTGTGATGGGGACACCTGATGTAAGGGGGCACTGTGATGGGAACACCTGATGTAAGGGGGCACTGTGATGGGGACACCTGATGTAAGGGGGCACTGTGATGGGGACACCTGATGTAAGGGGGCACTGTGATGGGGACACCTGATGTAAGGGGGCACTGTGATGGGGACACCTGATGTAAGGGGGCACTGTGATGGGAACACCTGATGTAAGGGGGCACTGTGATGGGAACACCTGATGTAAGGGGGCACTGTGATGGGGACACCTGATGTAAGGGGGCAATGTGATGGGGACACCTGATGTAAGGGGGCACTGTGATGGGGACACCTGATGTAAGGGGGCACTGTGATGGGGACACCTGATGTAAGGGGGCACTGTGATGGGAACACCTGATGTAAGGGGGCACTGTGATGGGGACACCTGATGTAAGGGGGCACTGTGATGGGGACGCCTGATGTAAGGGGGCACTGTGATGGGGACACCTGATGTAAGGGGGCACTGTGATGGGAACACCTGATGTAAGGGGGCACTGTGATGGGGACACCTGATGTAAGGGGGCACTGTGATGGGGACGCCTGATGTAAGGGGGCACTGTGATGGGGACACCTGATTTAAGGGGGCACTGTGATGGGGACACCTGATGTAAGGGGGCACTGTGATGGGGACACCTGATGTAAGGGGGCACTGTGATGGGGACACCTGATGTAAGGGGGCACTGTGATGGGGACACCTGATGTAAGGGGGCACTGTGATGGGGACACCTGATGTAAGGAGGCACTGTGATGTGGGTCTATTGTTTGACAGATGTACAATGATTACATATTTAATATCCTATCTGAGTCATAGCACAAACATGAGATTCAGACCTCTGCTGGAAGACAGTTCTATGGAATGGATCTCTTTGCGTTTGAACTCAATAAACCTGATATAGACGAATGATACTGCAACTTCAGACACGGAGTCCAGTGCTAATGTGGAATAAGACAGAGCAAGGAACTTTTCTGAGTGATGATGTCTATTGATTCTCTTGCTGCATCCTTAGGCCGGGATTCAGAAAGAATGGCATAATTTTAGGCGGGCGTAACGCATCTCATATGCGCTACGCCGCCGTAACTTAGAGAGGCGAGTACCGTATTCACAAACAACTTGCGCCCTAAGTTATGGCGGCATTGCGTAAATGGGTCGGCGTAAGCCCGCGTATTTCAAAGTAGGCAGGTAGGGGGTGTGTTGTATAATAATGAAGCGTGACCCATGTAGATGCATGGCCGAACGAACGGCGCATGCGCCGTCCGTGGACGTAACCCAGTACGCAAGCTCAGAATCACGTCGGAAAGAATGCCTAAGATACGCCGAACACCGACGTTCATAATTAACATTGGCTGCGCCTCATATAGCAGGGGTAACTTTACGCCTGTCGTACGCCTTACGTAAACGACGTATATCAATGCGCCGGGCGCAAGTATGCTTGTGAATCGGCGTATCTAGCTCATTTGCATATTCAACACGTAAATCTACGGAAGCGCCCCTAGCTGCCAGCGTACAGGGGC
Organism: Rana kukunoris; assembly: GCA_029574335.1. Lineage (NCBI taxonomy): Eukaryota > Metazoa > Chordata > Amphibia > Anura > Ranidae > Rana > Rana kukunoris. The sequence continues at coordinate 66,779,473 of CM056054.1, forward strand.
GAAGAGGGCCTAAAAAACATGGTACACGCTGAGAGTTTTTTTTTCCGTGCAACCCAACAGGCTGAAAAACGGAGGAGCTCACTGTACTAACTATGTGATGTTAGTACAGTGATCTCCCTGCTTAGCTATTGGGATATATTTACTAAAAGCAAATGCAGTTGCTCCAGAGCTTAGTAAATGAGGTAAGGCTTCACTTTGCAAAGAAAACCCAATCACGTGCAAGTAAAATATATTTTTTTGCCTGCACATGATTGGATGATGAAAGTCAGCATAGCTTCTAGCTCATTTACTAAACTCTGGAGAAACTGCTCTTGCAGAGAGCAACTGCACTTTGCAAAGTGCATAGTCTATTTGCATTTAGTAACTCAATCCTACTGTGACAGGCGGACTGCCCCCCTGCAAGAACACACCGGTCAGCGCTCGCAAGCCAATGATGGGATGTCGATCGGCTGCTGTTTCTCCAGCACCTTCACCCGGCGTGTGATGGACAGGCTGCTGTACACATGGCCGTATACTATATACTATATATATATATATATATATATATAAATATATATATATATATATACACACATGTATATATATATACATTGCCTGAATACTGGCCGTAATTCAGCTTATATGTACCAGGGTTTAAAGCTAACAGTGTCTATTTGTCTCAAAATGTACAGCTTTGAATACATTATCAAATCTACAATAGTGAAAATAATAAAAGCATGCTTACCTACTAGATAGGTCAAAAGAGCTTATTAGTTGCAGGCAGATGTGGAAGAATTACTTCAAATTAGTCTGAAGCATTGATCATTAGACTGCGATTCTTAAACCATGAGGAGCACTTGATAAGAGCCAGGATAATGAGTGTTAATGTTTAGTGCTACCAAGGGCCATTTTGTTAACTAACCAGTTAATGACCAGAATTTAACTTATAGCAAAGAGGTTTTAATACTTTCATAACAAGACAGCTAATTATTTCACTATAGAAAAAATAAGTGATGATGTAAACAGCACAGTATATTCCCAGTAAAAACAGCCAACGTACAATGCCTTGAAAAAGTATTCATACCCCTTGAAATTTTCAACATTTTGGCATTTATTGGGATTTTATGTAAGGGCCCAACACAAAGTGACACATAATTGTGAAGTTGAAAGAAAATGAGAAATGGTTTTCTAAATTGTTTGCAAATAAATATCTGAAAAGTGTGGCGTGCATCTGTATTCAGCCCCCTTTACTCCGATACCCCTAACTAAAATCTAGTGGAACCAATTGCCTTCAGAAGTCACTTAACCTCCCTGGCGGTCTTCCCGTGTGTGGCACGGGGTGAGATTTTTAAGCTAAGATCGGTAACCCCGTGCCACACACGGACTTGCCTCGCTGGATGCAGAAAAAAAGTTTACTTACCTTTTCTCTGCGATCCAGCGATGAATCCCCGCAGTACACGGCGGCCAGATGTCCGCCTGATGCTGTGTGTACCGCCGATTCCCTTCCCTGCGAGCGTCGCGACGTAGGGGGGGGGAACGGCGCCAAATTCAAAAATGTAAACAAACACTATACATACAGTACACTGTAATCTTATAGATTACAGTACTGTATGTAAAAAATACACACCCCCCATGTCCCTAGTGGTCTGCCCTGTACACTACATGTCATTTTATATAATAAAAACTGTTCTTTCTCCCTGCAAACTGTAGATTGCCCATAGCAACCAAAAGTGTCCCTTTATGGCAAAAATTGTTTTAGAGCAGCTAAAAAACAGCGATAATAAATCAGAATCACTTGCAGAATTTAGCGATAGCGATTTGTGGGGAAATTCGTCATAAAAAAAAAAAAATGACAGCAAAAATTCTGCAACTGAGAAAATTTCAGTGATTTTGATTTGATTACATTATTGAATAATTTTTACTATAATTATATTATTATTTGTTATAATTTTTTATAATTATTTATTATATTATAATTTTTAATAATAAAAAAAAAAAAATCATACCCGGGATGCCTATTAGACTCTTGTTTGGATAGATTTCAGTGAGTTATTCCTAAGAATTACAAGCCTACAGTATAAAACGCAAAATTCCCTTGCAAATAATGGTACCGCTTTAAGCACCTAAAATCTGAAAGAATCATACCGCCAGGGAGGTTAATTAGAAATAGAGTTTACCTGTGTCATTTAATCTCAGTATAAATACAGCTGTTCTGTGAAGCCCTCAGAGGTTTGTTAGAGAACTTTAGTGAGCAAACAGCATCATAAAGGAACACACCAGGCAGGTCAGGGATAAAGTTGTGGAGAAGTTTAACCACTTGCCACCCGCCATATAGCAAAATGACATTGGCAAAGTGGTTTAGTTATCCTGATCGGATGTCATATGACGTGATCAGAATAACTAGCCGGTGCACAGCGTGGCAATCTCGTGGTGTGGCGTGTCTGTCTGACACACTGCAACCCTGAACTAGGTAAAGAGTCTCTGACGGAGAGTTTTTACCACGTGATCAGCTGTGTCCAATCACAGCTAATCACAGTGTAAACAGGAAAGGCCGTGTATTGGCTTGTCCTCACTCGTGTCTCTCAGACGCAAGTAGAGGAGAGACGATCAGCTGCTCCTCTGTCAGGGGGGGTTTGCGCTTATTAATTATCAGTGCAGCCCCCCTGAGGATGCTCATCCAGGACCACCAGTGATGCCACCAGGACCATCAGGGATGCCCACCACTTTTGACCACCAGATATGCCACCCATGGCCACCAGGGGTGCCAATCAGTGCCCATCACTAATGCCTGCCAGTACTTTCCAATTAGTGATGCCCATCAGTGCCATCTATCAGTGTACATCAGTGCCACACATCAGTGTCCATCAGTGCCACCTATTAGTGTCCATCAGTGCCATCTATCAGTGCCCATCAGTGTTGCATTTCAGTGCCCAGCAAAGTCGCCTATCAGCGCCCATCAGTGTCGCCTATCAATGCCCATCAGTGCTGCATATTAGTGCTACCGATCAGTCCCACATATTAGTTCCCATCACCAGTGCCCATCAGTGCCACCTCATTGGTGGCACCTGATCGGTGCCCATTATTGCCACCATATAAGTGCCCGTCAGTGCAGCCTCATCAGTGTCCATCAGTGAAGGAGAAAACGTATTCATTATTTTATATCTAAATTGTCTGTCTTTTTTTATTTGTTTAATGAAAATAAAAATCCCAGAGGTGATCAAATACCATTCAAAGAAAGCTCTATTTGTGGGAACAAAATGATAAAAAAATTGTTTAGGCACAGTGTAGCATGACCGCGCAATTGTCAGTGTGACAGCACTGAAAGCTGAAAATTGGCTTGGGCAGGAAGGGGGGAAGTGCCTGGTATTGAAGTGGTTAAAGCAGTGTTAGGTTATAAAAAGATATACCAAGCTTTGAACATCTCAAGAAGCACTGATCAATCCATCATTGGAAAATGGAAAGAGAATGGCACAACTGCAAATCTACCAAGACATGGCCGCCCACCTAAACTGACAGGCCAGGCAAGGAGAGCCTTAATCAGAGAAGCAGTCAAGAGGCCCATGGTAAATCTGGAGGAGCTGCAGAGATCCACAGCTCAGGTGAGAAAATCTGTCCACAGGACAACTATTAGTCCTGCACTCCACAAATCTGGTCTTTATGGAAGAGTGGCAAGAAGAAAGCCATTGTTGAAAGAATGACATAAGACGTCCCATTTGCAGTTTGTTTATGGGGGGACACAGCACTAATATGTGGAAGAAAGTGCTCTAGTCAGATGAGACCTAAATTTAACTTTTTGGCATAAAAACAAAACACTATGGGCCAGATTCAGGTAGAGTTAGGCTGGCGGATCAATGGATCCGCCAGCCTAACTGTCACTTTAAGCCGGCGTTTTTGTTTTCTGTAACCAGAAAACAAGAAACGCCGGGTTGGAGTTCCGATGCGATCGGCGTAATTGAATTTCGCCATCGCATCGTTACTTCAACTTAAAAATGGCGCCGGGGGCGTTCCCGCCGATTTACGCTAAAAAAATATGTTAATGAGCGGAAATCGGCAATTCACGAGCGAATTCGGGCGCGACGCAGTGACGTTACGACGTTTCCGGAAGCGATACGCGGCGCATGGATAAAGCAGCCCCCTAGTGGAGTATCCTATGTTAGGTATAGGCGTCGTCATCGCGTCGGAAAAAAAAAAAATGGCGTCGCTTGCGTAAAAAGTTCCTGAATGGGAATGTGACGTCATTGACGTTCATTCACAGAATTTGGAGCATGCGCACGGGGATGCTTTGACACTCGACGCATGCGCAGTACGTTCGCCGCGGGATCGCGCTTAGTTTTAATAATACACGCCCCGTACCCGCCCAATTTGAATTCCGCCGGCTCATTTGCGATGCGCTGCCGCAACTTTAGGAGCAAGTGCTTCATGAATAACAGCACTTGCTCCTAAAATTTCGGCAGAGTAACGTAAATGAGAAGCGTTACTCTGGAGCAAAGATGCTCCCATCTACCTGAATCTGGCCCTATGTGTGGTGGAAAATGAACACTGCACAACACACCATCCCCACCGTGAAACATGGTGGTGGCAGCATCATGTTGTGGGGATGCTTTTCTTCAGAAGGGACAGGGAAGCTGGCCAGAGTTGATGGTAAGATGGATGTTGCCAAATACAGGGCCATCTTAGAAGAAAACCTGTGATGCCCTGTACACACGATAGGTTAGTCTGATGAAAACGGTCTGATGGATTTTTCCATCAGTTATCCGATGAAGCTGACTGATGATTAGTCGTGCCTACACACCATCAGTTAAAAAAACAATTGTGTCAGAACGCGGTGACGTAAAACACAACGACGTGCTGAAAAAAATGAAGTTCAATGCTTCCAAGCATGCGTCGACTTGATTCTGAGAATGCATGGATTCTTAACCAATGGATGTACCCACAAACGATCGTTTTTTTATATAGGTTTTTTATCCATCAGATAATTTTAAAACAAGTTCCTAATTTTTAAACCTATGTATAAATAACCGATGGGGCCCACACGTGATTGGTTTGGTCTGATGAAAACAGTCCGTCAGACCGTTTTCATCAGACTAACCTATCATGTGTAGAGTCTTCAAAAGACTTGGGCGAAGGTTCACCGTCCAGCAGGACAAGGAACATAAACATACAGCCAGAGCTACAATGGAATGGTTTAGATCAAAACATATTCATGTGTTAGAATGGCACAGTCAAAGTCCAGACCTAAATCCAATTGAGAATATGTGGCAAAACTTGAAAATTGCTGTTCACAGACACTCCAATCCAATCTGACAGCGCTTGAGCTATTTTGCAAAGGGGAATGGGCAAAAATGTCACTCTCTAGATGTGCAAAGCTGGTAGAGACATATACAAAAAAAAAATTTCAGCTGTAATTGCAGCGAAAGGAGATTCTACAAAATATTGACTCGGGGGGCTGAATACAAACGCACGCCACACTTTTTTACATATTTATTTGTAAAAAAAAATTGAAAACCTTTTATCGTTTTCATTCCACTTCACAATTTTGTGCCACTTTGTGCTGGTCTTTTACATAAAATCACAATAAAATACATTTACTTATATGGTTGTAACATGACAAAATATGGAAAATGCCAAGGGGTATGATTACTTTTTCAAGGCACTGTACCTTGATAGACTGAAGCTTAATGATACAATGCTAAATACGGCTTATAATGATGTTGTTGGATAATTGTTACATAGTGTAAAAAAATACACATCCATTGATAAAAAAAAGAAGAAAAAGAAATACAAAACAGTCTACATTTAAAGTGTTACTAAACCCACGACAGTAAAGTCAGTCTGTATATGCAGTAAATCATGCTTGTTATACTCTTGTTTGACCCTATCTTCTTTTTTTTTTTTTTAAGTTTAAGATTTTTATTGAATAAATATCAGAGAAATACAATCATTGCTCTCAATACAATCTTGAAGCGGTATAGACAGTGTAATTCTGCAAGTATAGTAACATACCTTTTCCTCCAATACTGTCAAAAATAAAGGAATAACGATATATGAGAAAAAAAAACTGAAAAAAACAGAGAAGACATTATACTGTATATAGGTGTAACATTAAGATGAGAAAATAGAGTAAGGGTTAGGACCCAAGCTAATGTTCTGTAAGAGAAATATAAGCTTATCACAGTCTGCATATGAATTTCCATCGGATAAGAATAGCCTGGGACAGGCAATAGGCTTGTAATTGTGTCTCGACACCCCTAATGGGAACAAACTGTGTCAAAAAGGAACCTATATCCTGAGCCTAAATCCTGACCTCAGAGTCGTCAGACTATCCGAATGGCTTCTGATAGTCTAAAGAGACCGTGTGCCGAGAGAATGTCAGAAGACAACAAAATGCTTGAAACATAACCAAGAAAAAAAACAACCTACAGTATCAAAGTGTAACAATTGGTTACTGCGTCTTGAGAGAGTCCAGAATCCTACTATTCAGATAAATTAGGAAACGAGAAACAAAAAGTCCCGTGCAATCCTATGCACTAATGTGGAGGAATTTCTTTTTTTCCCCTCCTATACCTTTACATCAAAGACGACTTATTAAATGCAAAAGAACTGGTAAGGTGAGCTCGAGTACAGGGAGGAATATGAATGAGGAAGAAATAGAGAAAAACAGAGAGTAGAGTATAGAAAAAGGAAAGAACGTAAAAGGGTTAAGCTGATTGTCAGCCTGTATATCCAGCGTTCATGGAACGAGACATGGTTCCAGCCATCAGGGTAACCCCCATATATCTGGCCCAAGGCTCCCAGACCGCCCTAAAGAAGTCTGTGGTGTTCAAAATAGAGCTGACCATTTTTTCCTGGGCCATGACCCAGGATATCTTCCTTTTGGCTGCAAGATAGGAGACTCTAGGCTGTTTCCACACCCCTGCCAAAGTGGTCTTTCCACCCAGGAGCATAAAGTTTATTAACCTTTGCTTGTGTTTAGAAGCCTGGGGAAAGTTAGCCCCTAGTAAAGCAATTTGAGGAGTTTTTCCCAAGGGCACTCCCGTGACCTTTTTAATAAGACTAAAGATCTTATTCCAAAATCCTCTAATTCTGGGGCAGTCCCACCAAATATGGATCATTGTGCCCTGAGCTTGACACTCCCAGAAGCAAAGTGGTGAGGCAGTTGGGAACATTGTGGCCAGCCTGCTAGGGACCAAATACCACCTCATCAAAACTTTTATATTGGCTTCTATCAGGGACGTGTTGACAAGTCCCTTAAAGGCCTTGGTTCCCACCCTGTGCCACTCCTCCAGATCCCAGTCCATCTGCAGATCCCTCTCCCAAGCCTCCATATATGTAAATTTGGTGCAAACCTCAGACAGAGATGTGTATATCGTAGAAATTCCCCCTCTGTGTTCTCTCATTCGGGAGCACCAGCGCTCATAACCAGTGAAGGCACGAGAACCTGAGCTAGCATTCCAGAACAATGATACAAAGTTGAAGATGAGAGAATACCGAGACCTCTCGTGGTCAGGCATACCCAACCTTGTTATGCAATGCTCCAGGGAAAGTGGTCCGGAAGCAAGAAGAAAGTCTCCTATCCTGTAAATCCCCTTGTCCAACCACCATTGAAATGCTTTAACGTCCATACCTGCTATAAATTGGGGATTTTGGAAAATTCGGGTTAGGGGCCTAGTTCCAGAAATCAGAGAAGTGAGATGTCTCAGATCATCCCAGACCTTTAACGCTTGGAACAGTGTTGGGGACATTATTGCCGGTCTAGATTTTTGGGGTATCCATAATAAGTTCTCCAGGGATAGGTCAGGGACCGCCAACCTCTCTATGTCCAGCCAGTCAGGTTTCTCGCATTTAGAGTAGATAGAGGAAAGTTGAGCTAATCTGGCAGCTTGGTAATATTTAAACAGGTTAGGAAGGCCCAGACCTCCCCGTGTCTTGGGTCCATATATTACATTTTGGGCCAATCTATAACCTTTACCTTCCCAGATAAATTTGAGAATCTTACTCTGGAATGATTTCAGTTGGTCTTTCTTGATGGCAATCGGGAGGGATCTGAATAGGTAGAGCAATCTAGGCAAGAGGGTCATCTTTATTGAATTAATCATACCTACCCAAGAAATTTTAAGTCGAGCCCACAACTGAAGATCTGTCTCCAATCTACGGAACATGGGAGGGAATTTTGCCTGATAAAGCTGTTCAATCCTGGGGGTCAAATTAATACCTAAATAACGAATTGATGTATCTGCCCATTTAAAATCAAAATGAGGTTTCAGGGAGTCGATTACCGAGGGCCGTGTGGAGATGTTTAGGGCCTGGAATTTGTCGAAATTGACCTTAAGACCCGAGATCCTTCCAAAGGACCTGAGCAAATGACAGATAATAGGGAGAGAGGTGGTGGGAGAGGTGACAAAAAGGAGGAGATCATCCGCGAACAAGGCGCATTTGTGGACTTGAGATCCACAGATCACCCCCTTTATGTCAGGCTCAGAACGAAGAGCTATAGCCAATGTCTCTATTGCCACTGCAAAGATCAGGGGGGAAAGGGGACAGCACTGCCTCGTACCCCTTGCAATACTAATGGGTTCAGAAAAATGTCCCTGCAGTTTAACCCTCGCCTTGGGTTCAGAATAAAGAGATCTCAGAATTTCCTGGAAGCTTTCCCCAAAGCCCCACCGCTGCAAAATCTCAAAGAGGTAGTCCCAAGACAGGGAGTCAAAGACCTTTTGGAGATCCAATGACAGGAAAAGTCCTTCCTGAGAGGGGTCCCCAGACCATCCCGATTGAAGCAATGAGAGAATGTCCACTGCTCTCCTCACCTGATCTGGACCCTGCCTCCCTGGGATGAAGCCCACCTGGTCCTTATGAATATAAAGGTGTATAAAAGAGTTCATTCTGTTCGCAAGGATCTTGGTCAGTATCTTTAGATCATTATTAATTAATGAGATGGGCCTATAATTTTCTACCAGTTCTGGGTCCTTATCCGGTTTGGGGATAACCGTAATGTAAGCCTCATTCAAATGTGGATGCAATCTTTCCCCTCCTCGTTTTGAGTTGAAGAAGTTTGTAAGGTGGGGGCCTAAGGTTTCAGCAAAGGTTTTATAATATGGCGTTGAGAGGCCGTCAGGTCCCGGTGCTGAACCTCCCTTCAGATTTCTGATTACTTCCAACATTTCGTCAAATGAAACTGGGGCTTCCATTAGGTCAATATGGCATTTCTGCAAGGATGGCAATGTTAGCTGGTCTAAGAAGGATTTAATTTCGGGTTGTCTGGTTGTACCTGACTTTCGATACAGTGAGGAGTAGAAAGCCTCAAATTCGTGCAAAATGTGTATAGGATTAAGAGTGGTGGTCCCATCACCTGTTCTGATTTTGGGGAGTGCAAACGTACGGAACCTTGGTGAAAGCCTAGTGGCCAGCATTGTGTTCATTCTATCTTTCTGCAAGTAAAATCTCCCGTTACTCCAATTCAAAGATTTTTCGGCCCTGACAGTAAGTGATAAGTTTAATGCCAGCCGTGCTGTATCAAGCTGTGCGACCTGGACTTTCGTCTGGTCCTTCTTATGTTCCTTGCGCAATAGTGTAAACTCCTTTTCAAGTTTAGCTATCTCTGCGTTCTTTTCCTTTTTACGTTTAGAGGCTATTTGAATTAGTTTACCGCGGACAACAGTTTTGTGGGCGGCCCATAGAATCTCAGCCGAGGTTCCATTAGTGTTGTTTAGTGTGAAGTATTCTTCTATTGTTTTGTTGATCTCCGAGACTACGTTAGGATCATCCAGAAGGGACTCATTTAATTTCCAGTGTGGTTTGAGGGAGTTTGTATTTTGTGTTTGTAATGAGCAGATTACCATCGAATGGTCTGAAAGCGATAATGGCCTTATTCGCCAGGGGGACATGTCTAGCAGAAATGAAGATATGATCAATCCTGGAGTATGAGCGATGTGGGTTCGAGTAGTGGGTATAATCTCTTTTTGTCGGATTTAGTTCCCGCCATATATCTACCAGATTTTGTTGGAATATTAATTTAGCTATATGGGAGCTAGCTTTGACTGGGCGGGTCAGTCTGCTGGCCAAAGGTCTGGATTTATCCAGGCTCTGGTCAAAAACTACATTTGAATCACCTCCGTATATTATTGATCCCTCTAAGAGGGGTTCCAAAGTGGCAAACATAGATTGAAAAAATAGTTTTTGACCTCTATTGGGGGCATAGTAAGAGATAAAGGACATTAGATGTTCATCTATTAAACCCTAACCAGCAGAAACCTGCCGTCCGGGTCTCTATGTATTAGAAGGGGGTTGAATTTACAGGATTTTGCAAAGAGAATTGCTACCCCTCTAGTTTTGTCCTCAGCATTTGCTAAGAAGAATTGTGGGTACTGAGCATGTAAAAATGTTGGGGTGAAGCTGATTGGAAAATGGGTCTCTTGTAAAAGAATCACGGAAATTTTCTGGGAGTGGTACGACTGGAAGACCTTCCTTCTCTTAACGGGAGAGTTTAGTCCCTGGACGTTATGTGAGGCGATTTTCAAAATACTAGGAGGTGGGGGGTTACTGGACGTAGCCATGATGGTGGGAGGACAAGGTGATCAACATATCACTTACCCTAATCAATGTGAGGCACGGGAGAGGGAAGTACAGGCTGCAGACTCCGGACGGATCCAGGGTGTGGCGAGTAAGGCACTGCAGAAACTGGCTGACAATCAAAGAGAGAATGTTACGGGAGAGAAAAACAGAAAGACAAGAAAAACAGAGATGAAAATATATCATGAAGATAAAAATTGTAACCCAGCGAGAATGGGAGGGAAAAAAGGATCCTACCATCCCCGCCATTCAAACCACTAACGTAGCCCCTAAAAAGGGCTACTAGACCACCCCTCGACAGTGAATAGTCCACCGTCTAGTAGTGGTCAGAGGCGCACGGCAACTGCCCCAGCCTCCATCAGCCTTCAGATTAAGCGAATGAAAATTTAAGCATTTCAACAATCATACTTAATCCAAAATTATAACATTTCATAAAATAAAGTTATACAGAACACGGTCGGTGCAAACATATTAGTTTCCAAAAAAAAAAGAAAAAAGGGGGGGGGAACAAAGCGGGAGAAGATGTGTCGAAGAGAAGCCTTCAATAGCCAAGAGTAGTTTTGTGGAAGGAATTTAAGGACATAAGAGTCCCTAATCACAGATGGGAGGCCCAATTCAGAGATACCCCAAGGGTATTTAATCAGGGAAGAAGTAGAAACCAACAGTCTCAGTCCCCTGATCAGGTTTTTGCAGGATCCTTAGTGCGTCTACTTTTCACCATCTTCCACGTAGGGGAAATAGGACTGGTCGGGGTGGGACGTTTAAAAGACCCTGCTTGGGCATTTGAAGTGTCCATTGCTGACTCCAATGAGATGAACTGAAGGGCAAGCAGGATTTTTTCTCCCTCAGCCAGAGTGGTGAAAGTGTAGGTCTTGCCTTTGAATGTAAATTTCAGAGCGAATGGGAAAGACCACCAGTACTTAATTTCCTTCTGCGTCAGGATCACCAACAAAGGTTTCAGAGTCCTTCGCCGTTGTATAGTTGTGGGGGAGATGTCGGCAAAAATTTGTATATCTTGACCTAGGAAAGAAATACAGGATTGCTGACGTGAGATTCTCATAATATCCTCCTTCACAGTGTAGTAATGAGGTTTTACAATTATATCCCTGGGGGAACCATCCTTCCTCGGAGGGCCCAAGGATCTATGAGCTCTATCCAGCTCTAGCTTATGTGGGGCAATGGAGGGGAGCATGCTCTTAATGAGGTCTTGGACAGCTTTGGGGACATCTGTTATGGACTCAGGGAGGCCCCTGACTCTAAAATTGTCCCTTCTGGAACGGTTCTCAAGGTCATCTATTCTGCTGAGGGCCACATCTAGTTGTTCTTGAAGAGAATGTATTTGGTCAGTGTTTTGGTTGGCTCTAGAAACCGTGATATCAAGTTTATTTTCTATTATCTCCATCCTGGAGCCCAAATTCTGAAAGTCAGAGCGAATGTCATTGGTAATTTTCAAAGCTGTTTGTGCGAGGCCCCTTTCAAGTAGTTCAGAGAACTTTTGAAATAATTCCCCTGCATTCTGAGGGACCAAAAGGTCAGCATTTCCTGAGGAGGGAAGAGTATTGAGGAGAACAGAAGAATCCTGTGAGGAAATAGCATGAAGGGGTAATGTGGGTAATAAAGAGGTTTCTTGAGCAGTCATTGTGGTGCTTGAGGTGCCCTGGGCTGATTGTGAGGAGAAGTTTATTGTTGTGGAAGCCAGTACTTGCCTCACTTCAGTGCATCCCTCAGTATATGAGACCTGCGGCTGAGGCGCGGCCGCCATCTTGGATTCGGCCAGAAATTCCAGCGCCGTGTAATTCGCTTCCAGGCTTCTCCGAGCTGTGCTGCTATACATAGGGGTAACGAGAATTCGTTCCTCCGTCGATTTCTCTAAGAACGGGTCGTTACACCGCCGTGAAACTGCTGCTATGGCCGGTGGATGGCTGAGACAGAGCGGAGCTCCCGGCTTAAGCGGCCATCTTGGATGCCTCCGCGCATGCGCCTTTCTTGACCCTATCTTCTATGGTCCTTCCCTCTTTCCACAGTCGCCAATTCATCTGCTGATAGAACAGAGCCCTAGAAGGCACATGCTCAGTTTTTTTTTTTAAATGGGGGAGGGTACATGTAATCAGCACAGGGCCAATCAGCACTGTTCAGACAGAGGGTCAGGGGTCATGCAACCTCATAGGACAGTCAGTGGAGAACAAAAACTCCTCCTACAAGCTTTAACCAGTGCTCGGCTTGACTCTGATAGAACTCAAAAGACTGCTATATACTACTGATGAGAAAAGGTATTTAGCAGTTTACTGGATATTTACTAAAATAATGCATTTCCATGTTCTGTTTACTGTCGGAGACCAGATATTGTAAATACAGGGTCCTGGGTGTAGTAACACTTTAGGTGCATCAGAACACTTGTTGATGTTGATTTGGAGGAAGACAAAAAAAATCTGCAACAGCAGGGAAAAATGATAAGATAGGGCTCTTTCACACGAAGCGTCCGTTCAGATCCGCCTGCCAATTTTTTTTGCGGACCTGAACGGACGCTCCGTGCTCCTCTATGGAGCCGCGGATGTCAGCAGAGACATGTCCGCTGACAACCGACCCGCTCCGATCCGCCAAAGTATGACGGAGGAAAAACCTACTTTTCCTTCCGTCTGGCGGATCGGATCGGATGAACACGGACAGACGGTCCGTGTTCATCCGATCCCCCCATAGGGGAGAGCGGAGAAAAGACAGGGCGGTCCCTGCACAGTGTGCGGGGACCGCCCAGTCATCCGGCAGCTCAGCGGAGATCAATGGAGCGATCCCCGCTGAGCAAACGGAGGTGCACGGGGCGGATCATTACTGATCCGCCCCCTGTGAAAGAGCCCTTAAGAGCAAATATTAACATTCCACAATCTTTCTTCTTCTAAATGTTAGTAGACATTTATTTTTAACACATACACATTGTTTACCTGGTCTGTGAAACACTAAATTGGTTTCATTTTTATTTTTCTCTTTCATGCCTTCCATTTGCTTCATTGTGAATATCAAAAAGGACAGTTGGAGCCAATAAATGAGGTGAGTGCATGTCATAATTACCGTATTTATCGGGGTATTGCACGCTCTTTCGTATAGCGCGCACCCCTAATATCGACCTGTAAAAAAAACTTTAAGTACTTACAGTTTTGGTGTCTTGCGCGGCGTCCATCGTCCGGTCAGGCGTCCGTCTTCGGCTCCAGTGGTGTCCTCCCGGCTTCTCCAGCGATGTCTCGAGTCGAATCCCTGCTTCCGCACTCAGTTTGAACGCCTCCGCCGACATATACCGAGTGCAGTACACTCGGGTACATTCGGCAAGGCTCGGCTTCGCTCGTGCTCACGCTCTGTGACGTTTATGCGTGAGCACGAGCAAAGCCGAGCCTGGCCGAATGTACCCGAGTGTACTGCACTCGGTATATGTCGGCGGCTCACTTCAAACTGAGCGCGGGAAGCGGGTATTGGCGTATATCGCGCACCCACGATTTTCCCCTTATTTTAAGGGGAAAAAAGTGCGCGGTATACGCCAATAAATACGGTATCCAGCTACATAACCACTTCCCTACCCAGCTATAGTAATATGACGGCCGCAGGAACTCTCTGTCCCTCTGGGCGGCCATCATATGACATCCTCGGCTTCCCAAGCCTCTAGGGGGCGCACGCGGAAGCCGATGCGCATACCAGGCCGCCGCCATGACCGCCAGACACCTGCGCTTGCCTGTCACACAGCAGGGACATGGATCTGTGTGTGTAAACACACAGATCCAAGCCCTGTTAGGTGAGAGGAGACCGATCAGTTTGTTCTCAGTACAGAGGAAAACCAATCGGTCTCCTCCCCTTGTGAGTCCCCTCCCCCTACAGTTAGAATTACTCCCTCTGTAACACATTTAACCCCTTGATCGCCCTCTAGTGTTAACCCTCTTCCCTGCCAATGACATCGCCAATGACATTAATACAGTAATCAGTGCATTTTTATAACTTTTTCAAAAGTATCCGATATGTCCGCCGGAATGTTGCAGTCATGATAAAAATCGTAGATCGCCGCCATTACTAGTAAAAAATAATAATAATAATAAGAATGCCATAAATCTATCCGCTATAACTTTTGCGCTTTTTTTTTTACCAAAAATATGTAGAAGAATACATATCAAATTCGTTTTTTAAAAAAAATGATATATTCATTATAGCAAAAAGTTAAAAATATTGTGTTTTTTTTTTCAAAATTGTCGCTCTGTTTTTGTTTATAGCGCAAAATATTAAAACTGCAGAGGTGATCAAATACCACCAAAAGAAAGCTCTATTTGTGGGGAAAATAAATGATCAAAATGTCATATGGGTACAGTGTTGCATGACCGCACAAAGTGCGACAGCGCTGAAAACTGAAGATTGGCCTGGGTGGGGGGAATGTCCTGTATTGAAGTGGTTAATACACCATCTGAAGATGCTGTTGTGTTAAGAAGGGGGAAATGTATAATGTACAGTGGATTGGCATCTCTAAAGTTGTAAAGGCTAAAATGTTGTTTTTAAAAAACAACCATTGCCTGGAGCAATCATTTGTAATTCAATAGTTTTACATTTTCTTAGAGACGATGGATGCATTGTAAATGATACGTTTATTGGTAAAACTGAGTTTCAGTGACCATGTGAAAATGTACAAAGCAGCAGGTTGGGTTTATTTTTATAACGCTAGGTTTGCCCATTTTCTAAAAACAGTGTGGCTAAATAGTCACTGTCTGCAATTTAGAACAGGACTTACTTGCTGTAACTGCGAGCCAAGCATGGCCTCTATTGACTTAAAGTGGGGGTTCACCCAATTTTTTTTTTTTTAACATTACATTCAGGTGAGTTGTTATAATGACAATCGGCTCTTTTTTTTAAAACCTTGCCGTACATACCGTTTTAGATGTATATGTTCACTGCGGCTTCTGGGTATAATCTTCGGTACTGGGCGTTACTAGGTGATTGACAGGCTTCCGACGGGCGCATACAGCGCGTCACACGAGTTGCCGAAAGAAGCCGGACTGCGAGTCGGCTCGATACGGCGCCTGCGCACCGACGTTCGGCTTCTTTCGGCAACTCGTGACGCGCTGTATGCGCCCGTTGGAATCCTGTCAATCAACTAGTAACGCCAGTTCCGAAGATTATACCCAGAAGCCACGGTGAACATATACATCTAAAACGGTATGTACGGCAAGGTTTTTTTTTTTTAAAAACAGCCAATTGTCATTATAACAGTTCGCCTGAATGTAATGTTATTAATTTTTTTTTTGGGTGAACCCCCACTTTAAATAGCCTGGTTTGACATGCAGTGCCCCCTGTCAGCATGCCTCATTGAATTTGCCACAACCGTGGGGGATGTCATTATCCAAATGTGACAATGCCCATATTTGGGAAATTACCTGAGCCACTGCGTGGGTGGAGCCTGATGGGCTGGTTCACCATCAGGGCTGCTTTACTTTTGATGGACATCCATGGCAGTGGGCGAATTTGAAAGTTTCTATTAGACTAAATTGTGGACATGGATGCACCCACTGATGCGTTCTGTCACTCAATAAAAGAGCGGACCTGATGCTGCGTACACATGGTCGTTTTTTGCGATGAAAAAAAACGTTGTTTTTTAAAACGTCATTTAAATTGATCGTGTGTGGGCAAAACGTAGTTTTTTGTCTTAAAAAAAACGACCAAAAAAAAATTCCAACATGCTAGAATTTTTTGTGTCGTTTTTCAAAACGTCGTTTTTTGTTTCACAAAAAGTCACCGTGTGTAGCAAAAATGTCGTTTAAAACGAAGTTTTTCAACCCGCGCATGCCCAGAATCTAGTTATGAAGCGAGCTTCAATGGAAAAGTGTGGTGAACGTAACCTTGTTTTTTGTGAAAAAAACGATGGTGTGTATGCAACATCGTCTTTGAAAGTGACGTTTCAAAAACGTCGTTTTTTACTTCACAAAAAACGTCATTTTTTTTTCATCGCAAAAAACGACCGTGTGTACGCGGCATGATAGGGAGCTAGTCTCTCAGTTCCTCATCAAGCTCTGACCACCCACCCAAAAAACAATGGGAAGGCATTGCAATTTGGAGACTCCCGAGCTCGGTGCCAGATTATGATGAATTCAGGTTCCGGTCTCGATAGTTTTAGTGCAGTGCAGGGACGTGTAGTCAGGGGAGTCTGCCTCACCTGCCATGAACATAAAAAACAAACAAACAAAAAAAAACACGATAGAGCTTTAAGGGTCACAGCTTGGTGACCTGGGGTCACAGAGACCATGAAATTGGGGGGTAGGTAGCTGAAGTCCCACCCCACCACTGGTCATTTGGGGCTTGTGCCACCTATAGTTATAGCATGGTGCCTATGGAATTCTAAAGGGTGTCTATGAATTATCCTCACAAGTAAACTAGTGCTTCTTGCTGTTTCTTCTCCAGGGGTTCCTCTCCAAAATTTTGGATCTGCTGCTGTGTCGTTGGACGTGCAGAAACTGCTGTCAAAAGTGTTATGATTGTACCTGCTGCCAGTCCAGTGAAGATGAAGTGGAGATCCTGGGGCCCTTTCCAGCACAAACACCACCATGGATGTTAGTATAGTGAAGAAATAATGCTAGTGGCTGTTGGTCATTAGAGTTCTGTATATAACATTTGGGAGACAGAGGTGTGATAAAGTTACCAAATAAAGTATATAGGTGAAATGACTTATTTAACCACTTAAGCTCTTCTACCTGTTCACATCTAAGGCCGAGTACACACGTTCATCCCATCCGATGAGAACGGTCCGAAGGACCGTTTTCATCGGTTAACCGATGAAGCTGACTGATGGTCTGATGTGCCTACACACTATCGGTTAAAAAACTGATCGTGTCAGAATGCAGTGACGTAAAACAGAACAACGTGCTGAAAAAAACGAAGTTCAATGCTTCCAAGAATGCGTCGACTTGATTCTGAGCATGCGCGGCTTTTTAACCAATGCTTTTGCATACTAACGATCGGTTTTGACCTATCGGTTAGGCGTCCATCAGTTAAATTTTAAAGCAAGTTCTCTTTTTTTTGACCGAAGGATAACTGACCGATGGGGCCCACACACGATCGGTTTGGACCGATGAAAACGTATCTTCAGTCCGTTTTCATCAGTTTTGACCGATCGCGTGTACGCGGCCTTACAGACCAGAGCTAATGTTTTATATTTCTGTTATGGGCCTATTGATTTGGCTATACATTTTTAATACTCTAAAGAGTAACTCCACATGTTTTGAGAATAAAAACATTCACCTCTGAGCGGTCAATGTACATTGCAGGGATTTAACAAAGTTTGTTGCAGATTCCTACCCTTTAAAATAGATGTTTGTTTGTCTGTGCCCATATGCTCAGTGACTGTGAATGGGAGTGGCTTTTTTATTAGTGATTAGCTGCTGCACTTGCAACATGCTAATGAGGAAAGTGGTAGGGTCTGAATCTCTTTAGATGTGAGTAACCCTTTGAGAGTATTCCACCAAAGCTGACATGTTTGTTGCAGAAAATGCCCAAAATCTGATTTGCATCTTAGTGCAGAATTCTGGGAAAATCAGTGAGACAATAACACAAGCAGAAAATGAAATTTCTGTAGGGCGTTCTGTACACCATCTGTGTACAGAACACCTCCAGGTTGGTATATTGTATTGCAATTTACAGAAATGTACAGCACTGCAGTTTGAAAAAATAGGTAATTTTTAATAACATTATGTTACAATATGTCTTGTATCGCAATTATATATGCTACAGTATATATAATTCTTTTGTGACATTTTTTTCCTACAAAAGTGGAGTTACCCTTTAAGATAACAGTTATACATTTATCAGTTTTTTTTTCAATGTAATCTATGGACAAAAATAAAACAACATAACATTTTTTTTTTTTTCCAATTTGTACCAGTGTTAGTTTTAAAACAAGCAAATATATTTCTGCAGATAAGTTTAAAATATTAATGGCAAAAAATCTGCAGCAAAATAATAGCTAAGGGGTGGAGGGCGTCAATAATATATATTTTTTATTACTTGAAAGCAGAGATGGGCGAAATGTTTGAGCTGAGCAAAAGTTCGGCCTGAACATCGACTGTTCGCCCATTCGGCGAAAACCCGAATTTTCAGGGCACTCGGCAGGATGCGAGACCGCTAAATGCTCCAATATGCACAATGAATCCTAAGCCCTAACAGTGATTACATTTTGATCCGACTTTCTGTGCCATTATGTAGTGCAACTGGATGCTACATGGATGGGGTTTGCATCTTTTATGGGGCCAAAATTGGGCTGCAATCACACCAAAGTAGTGCAGGAACCTTTTTCAAAGTTGCACACTACTGAGTTGCATTGATGTTAATAGGCATCATTAACAACAGTGTGATTTCCATTGTCATGTGATTTTGTAGGACTCAAGTCGCTTCTGAAATCACACTAGTGTGGACAGCCTAAATGGCATTCATTCTGTTTTCTGGGTAACATGGATAAGTTCACCTTTGGAACGTGTTACATAAGGGGTGCCCAAACTTTTGAAGAGCAAGGGCCACTTAAGCAACTTGGTAACCAGTCGCAGGCCACAATGAGCGAAGCTGGCGGATTACAGGTCACTGCTGTTCTTTAGGCCTTTTAATCCGATCCACCCGGATGGAAGGGGACAAATTCCCTTCTGTTTTTTTTTTTTTTTTTTTGCGGATTGGAGGTAGGTGGGCGTAAGCGGGCAAAAGTGTGTTTACATCTGCCCTTCTATAGAGGTGAATTGAAGATCCGATTGGGTCAGGCCGATCGTGTGAAAAGGGCCTAAGACTGCTTTCACACTGATGTGCTACGGTTTACCTATGCCTGGAGCGTACTGCACCTGTGTTAATCCTGCGAGTTAGCTGAACTTTGCCATAGACTCCGCCTATGGCAAAAGTTGGCGCTATACAGGAAGCATTTGTAAGCCGTGTACTGAGGTGGGCTCTCCAGGATACAGCGAAGTCACGAACGAGGAAAACAACTTTGACACCAGCTTTTGTGTAACAGGTCTATTCTTTTACTGTAGAAAATGTTAAACCAACGACCCTACAATGAACACAAAATATAAGGTACATACACCCAGCCGTAGCTGGGAACTCCTGTGCTGTACAGCAAGATGCTCCCGGGTTGGATACCAAGGAATTTGCCTATTGGCGGACACAAAGGACTGTCCACCCGTACCTGTTATTACCCTATAAGAAAACGATTGAGAAATACTTAGTTTAGGGGTCCTCTGCGGTACAGCACAGCAGCTTACAACCTTATCACCTCTATACAATATGTACCCCCTTTCTCAGTATTAGTAAATGATAGTAGTACTGCAAGGCCTTGCAACAAGAATAGTCTATCTTTGATCTTCTTTCTTCTGCTAGCAATTGATTAAGTAAAGATTATAATCCAGGGGTTCTTCTGGTTAAACAAATAGAGTGAGGCACCATAAACTGCTGTTTCCTTTTATGACTGGTGTCTGTGCACTCTTTCCTATCAGCACACCTTCCACTGGCAGTCACTACGCAACCGCTTCAGGCTTGAGGCCTAAGCACATGTAGCTCTATCAGCTGAACTGTTTCGTGGGACTACAGGTCCCAGTAACTCTCTAGAGGCAGTCTAGTAAGTAACAATCAGTATAAAGTTCCGGGCAAAAAGCCCTCTCACCACACCAGGCCTGGGAACTTGTGGATCTCTGCTCCGGCGATCTCGGTCCTGCTTCCAAGTAGTACAGCCGCACTGCTACGTTCCGCAAAACAAACCGAACCGTCACTCAGCTCCGTCACACTCCTTCTTCCAGCACACTGTGGTAAGTCGAACACCGATGGTTGTTCTGCTCTGCACGAGGTAGGCCTTGCTCTGTGCACACCTCCACGGATCTCTACAGTCAGATCATGCACCCAGCATCAGAGAAAGGCTGCTCAGCCTTTTATACCCTCACCCAGCATGCAGTTCGGCCCTGAGAGTTCAAGGGTAACTTGTTAAGATAACACCTCCCATTAATCTTAAATTGACAGCAATAATCAAGTCCATTCCACATTTCAACCACTAGATGGTGTCAAACACCTATTTACAACAGCAGTGATAGAACAACATTAATCTGGCTTCACAATCTCACATGCCACCCCACTAGAGGTTGTCGTCCTCGGCAACTTTCCCCATATAAACTCATCCTGGGCATAGCGCTGTGGGGGCACACCAGCATTGGGCCTGATTGACCTTTTTAAAGAAAGGGACTCAGAAGTACTGGGGACATTAGGCATATCCGTCAGGGGAGGAGCTACTACTGGTTCAGTGCTCTCTCTGGGTGGCAAACCTGCCTCAGTCGAGGCCTCGTTGGGTACCTGGGCAGGAAAAACCCACCAGTTCTCGTCCTCCTCCTCCTCCTCCTCTGTACTCTGAGCGTGAGAAGGAATCTCCTCCACACACACTGGTCCGTCAAAATTACAACGTCTTAGCATATTACGGTGCAAGTTTCGGGAGGGCCCTCCAGTCCCCACTGGCTCTACCTCATAGACTGGAATGGCAGGGTCTACCCTCCCTTTTACAATGTATGGGACTGCCTCCCACCGCCCATCCAACTTTCCAGATGGCCGTTTGGCTTTGACCATCACTCGATCACCCGGGGCATACCCATCCCTCTGTACTGGTCTCGGGTTGGGGTGTACCACTTGCCCCAGGTGCTCCCCTACAACCTTGTGGATAGTTCTCAGCCGGCGGCGGTGTTCTTGCACCCAAGCGGTGGTACTTCTTGGTGGGGGCTCCACCGGATTGGGCATGTGGAGGTCTTCAATCTCCCGTCCAGCTCTCCCAAACATAAGCATATGGGGAGAGTATCCAGTGGTACTGTGTACCCTGTTGTTATAGGCCCACATTAGTTCGGGTAGATATTTGGGCCACTGGGCCTTTTGGCTATCTTCCAGAGTCCGCAGCATCTGAAGCAATGTGCGGTTAAAGCGTTCGCACGCCCCGTTTCCTTGAGGATGATACGGGGTGGTGCGGGAGCGTTCGATCCCATACAGCTGATACAGTTCATACATTAGAGTACCCTGGAAACACGCTCCCTGGTCTGAATGTATTCTCTGTGGGCAACCGAACACCTGAATAAAGTGTTTGCAGACCGCTTCAGCGGCTGACTCTGCTGTCTGGTCTCTGGTGGGTACAGCCACCGCATACTTGGTAAAGTGATCTGTCATGACTAGACAGTATGAGTGTCCCGAGGTAGAATATCCAATCTGCACATAATCAATCATCAGAAGCTCCAGGGGCGCTGAGGTCCGGATGGTCTGGACAGGGGCCCGCTGTTCCGTACTCTTACTCAACCCGCAGGGTCGACACTTAAGACATGCCTTGACCACCATGTCAGCCAGATCTGGACAATAAACCAGCCGTTGGAGCCATTTGAACGTTTTGTCGCTCCCGAAATGGGCTCCTCTTTCGTGGGCTTCCCTGGCGGCTTCCGGTCCCAATGACATGGGGATGACAATCTGTGTTGCAGCTCTGTCTGTAAGTATATGGTTCGGCACAGGAGTCCCTGGGTAATGGTCAACTTATCCCACTGTCTCAACAACTTTTGGCCCTCTGGGGTCAGTCTGGCCCGCTCTTCCGGCCGTGGCCAGATCTTAGCCTGAACCCATCCCTTCACTTTCCACAAGTCCGGGCAGCCATTCTGGATTCTCTCCCAATCGGCCAATGTCTTTCCCAACACCAGGGACATTCCGGACGCCACCCCACTTGAATGTGCCACGTCCTGGAACAGAGGTAATCGACCAAGGTCAGGCGTTTCAGTGTCTTCAAGCTCCTCGTCGGTCCTCCGATCCGACAACCCTACAGGGACTCGGGAGAGTGCATCAGCGTTGCTGTTCTCCCGACCGGACCGAAACTTGATGCGGTATTGGTACTTAGAAAGGCGAGCCATCCACCTCTGTTCAAGTGCACCGAGTTTGGCATTCTCCAGATGTGCTAACGGGTTGTTGTCCGTCATCACGGTCACCTCTGCACCTGTCAGGTATTCTGCGAATCTTTCGGTCATGGCCCACACCAACGCCAGTAATTCCAATTTAAAGGAGCTGTAGTTGTCGGGGTTGCGCTCTGATTCCCTCAGAGACCGGCTGCCATAGGCAATGACCCTCTCACGTCCATCCTGGACTTGGGATAACACGGCCCCCAGACCATGTAGACTTCCGTCAGTGTACAACAGGAATGGGGTGTCGAACTGTGCATAAGCTAGAATTGGGGCTCTGATTAGCGCCTCCTTCACTGCTTCAAAGGCCTCTTGTTGTCTGGATCCCTACTCAATGGGACGATTCTTCGGGCCCCCCTTTGTGCCCCTTAATAATTTGTTTAACGGGCCCACCAGATGTGCAAATTTGGGTATGAACCTTCGGTAATAACCGGCCAATCCCACGAATGCCCGCACCTCTCTCAGTGTCCGCGGTTGGGGCCAATTCTGGACGGCCTCGACCTTACTGGGGGCCGGCTTTACCCCCTCCTGGGTGACTACATGTCCCAAATAGTCGATCTGCTGCCGAAACAGTTGGCACTTCTTGGGCTTGATCTTGAGCCCATGGTCTCGTAGCCGTCCTAGGACCTGTCGCAGCTTCTGGAGGTGGTCTTCAAAAGAGGCCCCAAACACTACTATGTCGTCCAGGTATATCAATACCGATTCGAAGTTGAGATCCCCCAGGCAGTGCTCCATCAGCCGCTGGAATGTTCCTGGGGCATTGGACAGGCCAAATGGCATCCGGTTAAATTCGTAGAGTCCCATAGGTAGAATGAAAGCAGTCTTCGCTTTGTCCTTCTCAGCCATCGGTACTTGCCAATATCCACTGGCCAGGTCAAGAGTAGAGAAGAATTTTGCATGGCTCAGGGCTGACAACGACTCCTCAATACGTGGAAGTGGGTAAGCATCTCGGACGGTCTGAGCATTCAGCTTCCGATAATCGACGCAGAACCGGAGACTCCCATCTTTCTTCCGCACCAAGACTACTGGAGCTGCCCAGGGACTTTGACTCTCTTGGATCACCCTGTTTTCCAACATGCTGGCTACCATATCCTTCACCTCCTGGTACATTTTAGGTGGGATTTGCCGGTAACATTCCCTGATTGGTGCCGCATCGCCAGTGGGGATTTCGTGTTCAATGGCGGAAGCGCACCCGAAGTCCTCATCGTGTCGCGAAAATGCCTCTTGAAATTCCCAGAGGGTGTCTTCCAACAACTTTTGTCGTCCGGGAGTCAGAGTCTTACAATCCACCCCCATTCGGTCCATGATCACTCGACCATTCCACTCCTTCGTCGGGGCCTCCCTTTGTTGAGCCTCTATAGCATAGGTCCAGGCTGATCTCCTATCAGGCTGTAGCATGAAACTCCGTCGTCGAGAGACATCTCCTTCGGACACAAAGACTTTGGCCAGCAGAGTGTTTCCGGGAATGGTCAGCTCACCGTCTTCAACATTGAGGCAGCGTACAAGCACACACCCATCTTTCACAATGGCGAGGGCTTGGGCTACCAGTGGGCGAGTCTGTGTTTCCTCTTGATAAGAGGGCTCAATCAGGACCTCCAGTCCGTTCAATCGTCATCCAGCCCCCACCGGCAGCATCAAGATTTGCTCTTGTCGAGGTGGAATCTTCACCGGGGTCCTCCGCGGCACCTTCACATCTCCAATGGGCCGACCGGACATGTTACTCTTCTGCAGACTACAGCTCCTCACCATCTGTTGTAAAACTTTCTGGGTCGGCCGGTGTGTGGTGGCCCGTTGCCAATACTTCGGCCCTTCTTTGGCATAGAGTTGATGGTCTAGATCCCTCAATACATTCATACCTAGGGTCACGTCCATTCCTTTTTGAGACGGATGGTCCACCAGCACGACCCCCTTCTTGCCAATGTCTTGCCCAAACAATCGGACCCGCATCCATACTATCCCTCGGACGTCCATCTCTCGGTTATCAGCAGCAGTCAGCCTGATGACGCTCCCGTCTTCGGGCTCCATCATATGCCGGAAGTACCTTTCAAAGAACTCCAGGGGCATAAGGGTAGACTCTGACCCTGTATCAACTAAGCAGCGTACCTTCTGGCCTTCCAATTCGGCTTCCATAACGGGGCTGCTGGCATACAAGTCATGTCCCTCACGCATAGGGCCTAGCTTCTGATGTACTGCCGCAGTACGCCCAGCTACTGCGGCAGTCGGAAGTTTAACGCCGGCTCGGACTTCATTTGTTCTGGGCACTCTCTGGCTATATGGCCGTACTGTCGACAAACCCAACAGAGGGGTCCTCTTTTGATGTGCCCCCGCACCTGAGTTATCCTGGATGGAGTGGTGTGGTGTACTGGGTTCATTTCCGGGGGCCGGGGCGATCTTGACTTTATCTGGGACACTTCCAGCCAGAGTTCTTTCAATTCTGCCCGCAGGGCCTGGACCGTATCCTTTAAGGAATCAGAGTCTTTAGATGCAGACTGACATTCCATAGCATGGGTGCTACTCACTACTCTTGCCATCACAGGCATGTGCTCTTCTTCTCTCTCCACGGCGGCTAGGTAGACGCTGTAAAATGTCACGTCGGCCGCCGTCCGGGTCATCTCTTGCAGCTTGTCCTGTAAGGACTTGTTAGAGAGCCCTACTATGAACTGATCTCTTAATAGCTGATCTACCTCCCGGAAGGCTCCCATGGCCTCAGGGTCCCGCCGCTGTATTTCATTGAGTGTCTCCTGTAGGGCATTAGAGTACTGCATCAGGGTCTCACCCTCTTTTTGTGGTCAGTTGAAGAAGTGGCTTCGCAGCTGCACTACTTTAGCACGGCCTCCTAGTGCTCTCTCCAGCAGGGAGAGTATTTTCTCTAGGGTGTCCCTCTCGGTTTCGGGTCTTACCATCACTGCCCGTCTGATGTCACCCTCGAGAGCTCCCAACGCAACCTCTGCCTGCAGTTCAGGGGTCAGGTTACACATTCTAACTGCACTCCGCACCCTTTCAGTCCAGTCCTGCAAAGTCATGTTTTGGCCGTCATACTTTGGCAGATGACGCAGCAGCGCCCCTACGGGGATGTATCCTACGCAGCAGCGCCCCTACGGGGATGTATCCCTACTGGGGCGGGCATGGCATTAGGGGCAATCTGGCCTTGTGCTGCGTTCCCCTTCATAACGATCGCTGTATCCTGCCGACTACGCCAAGTTGTAAGCCGTGTACTGAGGTGGGCTCTCCAGGATACAGCGAAGTCACGAACGAGGTAAACAACTTTGACACCAGCTTTTGTGTAACAGGTCTATTCTTTTACTGTAGAAAATGTTAAACCAACGACCCCACAATGAACACAAAATATAAGGTACATACACCCAGCCGTAGCTGGGAACCCCTGTGCTGTACAGCAAGATGCTCCCGGGTTGGATACCAAGGAATTTGCCTATTGGCGGACACAAAGGACTGTCCACCCATACCTGTTATTACCCTATAAGAAAACGATTGAGAAATACTTAGTTTAGGGGTCCTCTGCGGTACAGCACAACAGCTTACAACCTTATCACCTCTATACAATATGTACCCCCTTTCTCAGTTTTAGTAAATGATAGTAGTACTGCAAGGCCTTGCAACAAGAATAGTCTATCTTTGATCTTCTTTCTTCTGCTAGCAATTGATTAAGTAAAGATTATAATCCAGTCCTTTTATGACTGGTGTCTGTGCACTCTTTCCTATCAGCACACCTTCCACTGGCAGTCACTACGCAACCGCTTCAGGCTTGAGGCCTAAGCACATGTAGCTCTATCAGCTGAACTGTTTCGTGGGACTACAGGTCCCAGTAACTCTCTAGAGGCAGTCTAGTAAGTAACAATCAGTATAAAGTTCCGGGCAAAAAGCCCTCTCACCACACCAGGCCTGGGAACTTGTGGATCTCTGCTCCGGCGATCTCGGTCCTGCTTCCAAGTAGTACAGCCGCACTGCTACGTTCCGCAAAAACAAACCGAACCGTCACTCAGCTCCGTCACACTCCTTCTTCCAGCACACTGTGGTAAGTCGAACACCGATGGTTGTTCTGCTCTGCACGAGGTAGGCCTTGCTCTGTGCACACCTCCACGGATCTCTACAGTCAGATCATGCACCCAGCATCAGAGAGCCCTAGAAAATGGCTGCTCAGCCTTTTATACCCTCACCCAGCATGCAGTTCGGCCCTGAGAGTTCAAGGGTAACTTGTTAAGATAACACCTCCCATTAATCTTAAATTGACAGCAATAATCAAGTCCATTCCACATTTCAACCACTAGATGGTGTCAAACACCTATTTACAACAGCAGTGATAGAACAACATTAATCTGGCTTCACAATCTCACACATTGGCATATAGGGCTCTGCTCTGCAGCTGCTTTCTTACTCTACCAACCCCTCATTCCAGAGCAGGAGGCCGTGGGCCACATCAGAGGGCTCTGCGGGCCACATGTGGCCCCCGGGCCACTGGTTGGCCACCCCTGTGTTACATGTTCCACCTCTGGCAGCTTCTCCCCTGATCTCCCTTTCCCCCGTGACAGCGGTTGGGGGTTCTTCCCCTTGCCACTTTTTGAAAAGTGTGACTGTGCAAGGTTCTGCCCACACTTTGGCGCCCCAAGGCTGGGTCCTTCAATGCTGCCCCCCCGCCAAAAAAAAAATGAAAGTCCCCCAACCTGTGCCCTCATTGCAGCCTCACCATCACTGCCGCCTTAGTGTGGCCTCATTGCAGCCTCCCTCACCATCATTAATGCTTTACTGTGCCCTCATTGCATCCCCCCTCACCATCATTACAGCCCCCCTCACCATTATTGCAGCCCTATTGTGCCAAACAATGTAGCCCCACCAGTCAGTGTGTGCATTACGCAGATCGGGGATCTCCTGCTCCTGATAAGTCACGGATCTCACTGTGAAAAGTTTGGGCACGCTGTGATAAAAGTCCCGCCCTCCTCCTAGACCAGCTCGTGTGATAGACAGAACACTACCTCTATCACACAAGCTGGTCTAAGAGGAGGGCGGGACTTTTATCACAGCGTGCCCAAACTTTTCACAGTGAGCTCCGTGACACAGCAGTCTCCCGCTGTGTGTTACAACCGACCGGCGCCGCCCCTGCAACCACTGCCGCCCCGAGGCCTGGCCTCGGTGTCCTTGTCGGGAATCCGGTCCTGGCCGTGTCATTCATTTACAGTTTCCTCTGAATAAACAAACCACAAGCCCCTATTGCCCGGGGGCCCCATGAGTTGTCAGTCCACCCCTCCTTTTGTCTTTTTACAACATGCTGTTCTATGCTACGTTTGAACATAGCAAAATTAAAAAAAAAGGTTAATACTCTTTAAAAACCTCTCTCTAGTTGGCAGGTTGGCATACTTGAAGCAAAATATTATATTTCTCTTTAAATCTGTCAGAACTTTTTAACACATACTGTAAATATACTACCAAATATGCTAAAACACTATTAGAAAAAATGGTCCAGTTACCTCCTACATTCTGTGTATTATTGATGTTTGTACCATGCAAATAATTAATAATCATTTTGTACATAGGATAAATAATCGCAGTGATGAAAAGGAAGGGGATTCAGACAATACAACAAGCGAGCCACCTCCAACACCACAGGAGACCTCACCAGACAGAAGAAGATCATCTTCAGATACATCCAGATCTACGTATAGCCTCACCAGGCGCATTTCAAGTAAGAATTCCTATTATTTTCTGACATACGGTAACTAGGGTAACATGCCTAGAATATAGGCAATGAAATAGTTTATAGACAAGTGCATTCGTTTTCGTCCGAATTTCGGGTATTTTCGTTATTGTTTTAACAAACGAAAACAAACGCGCAGAATCCAAAATCTGAAACATCCGACATAAAAAAATGCTTTATTTTCGTTTTTGTTGCTACAACAGTTCGATATAGATAGGGGATTCGACATGATGCTGACAATAGCAATCTGTGTCTATCGAATCTGCGGTCGAATGTGCCTAACCTTAAAGTGGCTGTAAACCCTTTTTTTAATTTTTACCTACAGGTAAGTCTATAATAAGGCTTACCTGTAGGTAAGGAGAATATCTCCTAAACCTGTACAGTTTAGGAGATATTCCCCTTGCAATGCGTCGCTGATTGCAGCCTAAGATTATTTTACATAGAGAGGAAATATTCGACATTATAGAGACAGTGTTGGGGTAGACCATTCGTCATGAATGACGAGGATTCAACGAAGCAGTGAAAAACTTACAGACGTCGAATCTGTCATTGGCTTAAGGTGTCTGTCGAAAGTTCAAAGAAGATTCGACAAGCAGCTAAACTGTACGACGCAGAAATCATACATTTTCGGTCAAATGCTCTGCCCATAGGCTATAGAAAAATTTGAATGTTAGTTGACTAGTAATTATTACTAGTGTCATACAACATTAGAATTCTTCTACAGCTTGTAGGTGGAACATTTGACCAGAAATGTATGATTGCGGCATCGTACAGTTTAGCTGCTCCATCGAATCTTCTTAGAACATTCGACAGACACCATAAACCTTCAATTGACAGATTCGACCCTAATTCATATTTTCGAATTTCAGGAGTAACTAAATACATTTATTTTTCGCACGAAAACGAAATTCGGAAACAAAATATTTCTGTGTGCACCTGTCTAATTCTTTATAAGGTCATGGTAGCTCTATTTCAGCCTTTCTTAACAAGGGTTCTCAGAACCCATATCGTTCCTTAAAAGGTTGCCAAGGGTTTCTTGAGCAATGAGCAATTTGTGTTTCTCTGATGAGATGCCACTGACTCCAATGACCTATGTGTAAGGGGACAGTCTTCCCATTAACCACCAATGTAAGGAGAATTTTTCCTCCACTAGTGTAAAGGGAAACTTCTCCCATGACCGTCAACGTAAGGGGTCACCTTTTCACTGATCATCAATGTAAGGGTCAACTCTTCCATTGACATCCAATGTAATGAAGTCCTATGCTTTTCTGGCCAATATTATCATTTGTTTTATTTCATTAAATAATATAGTTGTATAGAGCAGTCCTAGGTGTCAAATTCCAGGTATGCCACATTCCTTATTTCATTATTTATTCTTATCTAAAACAAAGTCGCCATGCTGTCTCATGAGCTGCAGATGAAATATTTATTAGCTGTGGTGCCCTGAGACCTTGAAGTTATTTTGAGGCTTCCTCTGTCTTAAAAAGGTTGAGAAAGGCTGCTTTAGACATTTAACTGCAAATGCTGAACCAAGGTTAAAGCTAGGATTTTTTGATCCCAGGCTGCAGAGATTTTTCAATACCTCATACCAAGTCATGATCAGACACGTGCACTGCTTATGTTCACAACATCATTTTTATTGATGTATTAATTAAGCACAGTTGTATTAGTTTGTGTCTTTTTATCTACAGTGGAACCTCGGATTGCGAGTAATGCGGTTAACGAGCGGTTTGCAATATGAGCACTGTATTTTTTAAAAACCTCTCTCGGTTTGTAAGTGTTGTCTCGCCAAACGAGCAGGATTAAAGCCAAAGTAGTGTGCAATACCACGTTAGGCCTGAGGTGGGGGCGCTGGAGGAAATGCTTGTAAAATCTTGGAAATACTGTACTCCATTCCCGAGCCTTTCTGAGATTTTCAGCCGAGGTGTCCACGGGCCTTTCCGAGTGATTTTGAGGCTCTCTGGCGCCCCCTATCTCTGGTCATATACGGTATTGCATGCCATTGAAGTCAAATTTGTTTCATTTCCATTGACTCCAATGGGGAAACTCGCTTTGATATGCCTTCGGGCTTTCACACTGAAGACTGCAGGGCATGATAAGGGCAACATCGCATCAGCAATGTTGTTGGGGAGTTTTATAGTGGCTACAGATTTCTCTGCTTGTTTTTTAGGTGATCTGTGTTTAACCACTTGTCGACCGCGCCATGTACTTTTATGTCGGTAGAATGGCACGGCTGCGCGAAGTAATGTATATTTACGTTAATTTTGCTCCATGCAGGCACGCCCCTTCCGCGACCTCCGTGACCGTGCCCGCGGGACTGCGGACTCGATGTCCGCTGGTGTCCCGTGATCGTGTCATGGAGCGGCAGAACGGGGAGAGGCCAGTGTAAACAAAGCATCTCAAAAAACTCCTGCACTTGGGTGCTTAGTCTATAGGTAAGTGGTGCAGCCAACCCTCTGGATAAAAAAATGCTTGCGGTCTTGCTGCCCTCCTCAGAACAATGGGTATCCCTAAAAAATGCGCCCTCCTTTCCTTTTTATGCAAACAATGTTTCTCCCTGTTCTGCCTAGTGACGTGACACTGATCGTCTGCTTCCTCTCATCGGGAGCAGTGATCAGTGTCGTGTCACAGTAAGCCCCATCCACACACAGTTAGAATCACTCCCTAGAACACAATTAACCCCTTCCTGTCTGCCATAATGTTGCACTCACGATAAAAATTGCTGCCATTACTAGTAAAAAAAATATTAATAAAAATGTCATAAAACGATCCCCTATTTTGTAGACGCTATAACTTTTGCGCAAACCAATCAATAAACGCTTATTGCGATTTTTTTTTAACCAAAAATATGTACAAGAATACGTATTGGCCTAAAGTGAAAAAAAAATCGCTTTTTAAAAAAAATAATTGGGGATATTTATTATAGCAAAAAGTAAAAAAAATGTTTTCTAAATTGTCGCTCTATTTTTGTTTATAGCGCAAACAATAAAAAAGCAGAGGTGATCAAATACCACCAAAAGAAAGCTCTATTTGTGGGAAAAAATGTAAATTTTGTTTGGGAGCCACGTCTCTCGACCGCGCAATTGTCAGTTAAAGCGACGCAGTGCCGAATCGCAAAAAGTGGCCCGGTCATTTGGCAGCCAAATCCTCTGGGGCTGAAGTGGTTAAACTAGACTCTGGGGAAAAAAATTGTGGCCATTTGCTATGTAAGTATAAATTACCTTTACTGAAGCCTGTCTCATGTTAAGCTGCTGCTCCATTCATAAAACCGTTACTTTTATTCAGCCTCACAGTACTGCAAGCACCTAAAGTCTGCATTGAGACTTGTAGTTCTGGCTGTTGTACACTGAATATAGTAGACTGTTTGTTGCATGCCTCTGTTTAGAAAAAGTCTTGTATTCTTTTCACTGATGGCAAGTCTCTCTGTGATTGGAGGAGGGTAGATTATGATGTTCATCTGCCCCTTCTCCAATCACAGAAAGCCTTGCATTAACTGAAAACGATAAACAGCTTTTTCTGTATGAGGGTGTGTACAACACAGTACCTGCCTGCTATGCTTAGTGTACTACAACTGGAATTACCGTACAGGTCTCAGTGCCAGTCTCTTGGCATTAACAAACTGTCCAGGCAGAATGAAAGGAACAGTTTTACCAAACTGAGCAACAGCTAAATGTGTGATATCCATGAGGCGATTTAGTTTTACTCAAGAAATAGACCGAATAATTTTTTCAGCTTTAGCTACTGAATAATGTTGCTGCAGTTACTAGCTACAATACTATGCAGCAACAACTTGCTGGTCTTCTGTGATCACACAGCTGGTAAAAAAATTGTCAAATGTGATAGTATGCAGCGCATACTAGCACATTATGGAATACTTGCCTTAAAACCAAGTCCTCCCAATGTGCCTGGTCACCGCTGAGAGGGCTGACATCTTCTAGGAAGGTACCTGGATGCAGTCAAGGTAAATATCTCCTAGAATGTGCATGTTTAGGAGATAGTAAAGCCCGCTTTGGCTTACCTGTAGGTAAAAATCACAAAGTAGGCTTTACTACCGCTTTATTGATTTGATCTAATAAGGTGGAATAATATCAATACATGACTAATTAACAAGTTGGAAATTAACGTTTAAAATACCTAATTCAGTTGGACTTTTAAGGTGCCAACAATACAAAAGCAAAACTAATTAAAAATGTACTTTATTGTGACATGTATGACTGATTAAAATGTGAAACAATAAAAGAAAGAGGAAGGAGGATGTTAGGTGGCCATCATCACCCCCGCATCAAACAACAGGTTGTTAAACAATATATCTATTGATGGATTTGCACAACAGATGACGTATCTTTTATGATATTATCATTTATTAAAGCTGGTCAATGATTTATTCAATGCTTTTCGCAATAAGCTTCTTCAGAAAAATATCCTACATGTCTGTAGGTTTGTTGTGTTGCCCTCAATCCAAAGGGACCAAGAGGAATCACAGGACAGGGATGATTACATCAAGCACCAAAACAGGGTCAGTAGAGGAAATAACAAGGTAAATTGTTAGCTTTAGTAATATACACTATATCACATGTGACAGGAAGTCAGGTAAATCTGTGTGTGTTGTCCCAGACGGGAGATGTTTTCTGCCTTGTTTAGACAATACACCAATTACCATTGGGTGTCGGCTGCAGAAATGGCCAGAGAGGTTTGGGGCATTAAAAGGTTTCAGCTGTTCAGAATTAAGCAATTAAAGCCCCTATAAAGACAGCCTAAGGATAATGACTGATTGCTGGATCCTGGGGCTTTGGGAGTGAAGGAGCAGTCACAAGCACTTCTCAAGAGGTGAGGTGCTGATGGATATTTCTGTGTGAGAAATATCAAAGAGACTTTTTTTGTTGTTTACTGCTGTAGGACCAGGCGTGTCTGCCCAGCAGTAGGCTGTGCCAGACTCCATAGGTAGGTTCCTGTGTTGGAAAGGTAGACGCCCCAAGTGGCAAGGGTTTATTTTATGTTTTGTTTTGTTTATGCTGTTTTGATGCTTGCACGTGTATCCTGCAAGATGGAAAAATAAACCATATCATTTGTTTTCAGTTATCCTCAAGTGCCTTTTTGTACAGTTCAGCGTGTAGTGAACCCATCCAGGGGGTCACACACACCCGCTACCGAGTTAATCCCTCACACATGGTGGAGTGCCGCGTGCAGTTAAAGTAAACCCAAAATGGAGGAGATGCTGAAACAGCTGATTATAGCAAATGCAGCTCAACGACAGGCTCACCAAGAGAGCCTTGCAGCTCACCAAAAGAGCATTGCAGCTCAACGACAGGCTCATCAAGAGAGCCTTGCATCTCACCGAGAGAGAATGGCAGGTTGGGAACAGAGACACCAGCAGCAAATGGAGGCCATCGGGAAACTATTTGAGAGAACAGAGGAAAAGGATAGCGAGTCCTCTCTGATTGAGAATCCAGAGGACCATAATGCTATGGAGGTTACTACGTCTGTTGTTGAGACGGAATCATCACCGGAATGTAGTACTTCACCAGAGGAACAAGAAGTGGAGCCAGAGGAGTGTGCCCTGGCAGAGCCTGAAACTCCCAAAGTAAAGGAGCCG
Organism: Rana kukunoris; assembly: GCA_029574335.1. Lineage (NCBI taxonomy): Eukaryota > Metazoa > Chordata > Amphibia > Anura > Ranidae > Rana > Rana kukunoris. The sequence goes on from CM056054.1 coordinate 66,813,266, forward strand.
CCATTAGTAGTAGAAGAGTCTGTAGAGCCTGTGGAATCCAATGTTGTGAATGGCGTTCCAGAGGTCAAACCAGACGAGACCAAACCAGAAGAGAAAGACCCTCATGTACAAGAAGATGCTGAGGAGGTCCCGGCTGTCTCCACAGTAGCAGCTCCTATGAAGCTGAATCAACGGTCTGACAGTTCTGCTAAATACAGTAGAGAACCTTTAGCAAATACTTTGAAGAAACTTGATGATCCAGCTACCAAAGCTGTTACCTTGGAACTGGAACCCAACAAGTTTAAGGGCAAGATTTTGGATTGCTCTAGATATTTTCGCAAGGCCAAGTTGCTGCATTGCCATATGAAGTATTTCCATGGCATTGACAGGTCAGAACAGGATCAGAGTCCTGTCATGAGGCATATGCAGACAAGTGTCTCTTTAGCTCATGAAAAGGCCAGTCAGCAAAGCTCAAAGAGAAGACGCACCACAAACAGTTCAAATTCCCACCGACTGTCCCTAAAAGACAAAAGCAAGGAGAACTTAATCCAGAAGTCTCATCGCAAGCCAGACAAGCGGTCTGAAAGTGTTAAAGAAAAAGTAAGAGAAAAGTTGAAAGATTTCTTGAGTCTGAAGTCAAAGAAAAAAAAAGAAGAAAAAGAAAGCAAACTCAGAGCTGTCTGGTAGTGAAGAGAACATAGAGGTTTCTAAGGAGCTCTCACCAAAAAAATTACAACCTTCAAAGCTCAACAGTGATTATAAGGCCCAGTGTTCTGGTAAAAGCAGCGATCATGGATGCCGTCCATATACAAGACTAAGTGATGAGGAGACGCTCAGCGATTCTTGCACGGAAAGCTTACTTTGGAGTGATGAGGATTACAACGAAGAGATCGTGGTCACGCATGCTGATGGTTTTCTAAATGTTGGCCGCAACAGGAGCAAGTACAGCTCTGCCAAGCAAAGACTTATGATGAACAGTGTGGATGAGAATGCTGTCAAGATGATGGTTCAAATCAAGAATCCTTTAGTTGTACAAAGGCTCATGCTGAAAATGAGAAAAATGACCTAATGTCTGAAGCAGTTGCTCTCTGTTCCGGTTCTTTCACCAACAGAGAAAATGAAGAAAATGAGGTCAGGCTGGAGGATTTCCATCTTCTACCATGTGATGATTCTGACAGCGAAGAGCTTGCAGAAGTTGAAAGTGGTGCAGAAGATGAAGAGGAGGAAGTGAAGGTGAAAGTAAAAGTAGAAATGGCAGTAAAGAAAGAGCCGGTCCTGTCACTGCTGGATGTCCTGGAGGAGGATGAAACCCTGCAGGATGAGGCGTCTGCTGTGCTGGCGGGGAGCGATTCCGAAAAATGCTCCTACCCCCTGGGTTATGTGAAGAGACAAGCGCTGCACCCCGGATAAAGAGGAGCCTGCTGGGATATGTCTGGCCTGTGCATACAAGTGTCATGAAGGCCACAACCTGTTTGAGCTCTACACCAAAAGGAATTTTCGCTGCGATTGTGGAAATGCCAAATTTAAACAGCTTGAGTGCAAGTTATATCCGGATAAAGAGAAGAAAAACCTGGCTAATAATTACAATGACAATTTCTTTGGCATGTACTGCACATGTAAGAGACCGTACCCCGATCCTGAGGATGAGACCCCAGATGAGATGATCCAGTGTGTGGTGCATGAGGACTGGTTTCATGGTCGGCACCTAGGGGCAGTTCCATCGGAGCACGTTGAGTTTCATGAGATGGTGTGCCAGGGCTGTATGGATCACTGTTCATTTCTTTGGGCCTACTCTGCCAAGTTAGGAGTTCCTGGTGTCACCAAGATTACCAAAGCAGAAACGGAACATGAAGATGTTAAAGTTGATGATTGTCCTACGGAAACAGCCAACACTCAGAATGGACTAACAATAAATAATGAAGAATGTGTGGAAGATAACGACGATGAGGAGGAGGCAATACTTAGAAAGCTAAATCTGAAGGACTTTATGAAAAATTAAGCTGAACTTTCTGGAAGTGATGTTGAAAGTGAAATCCCTGACCGCTTCAGGGCAAATGAAGTGGCTGAAGTGCAGGAAGTAGGGGTTTGCACATCTTCAGTTCTCAGTCAGTTGCTTAATGGAAATAAAGCTGAAAAAAATGTATTCTGACACTGCACTAAATGATGTAGAAAAAGTGTGTCCAATATCCACTGAGCCTTGTGAATGTAGTAAGGCAGGTGATATCCATGACTTTCCCATAATTGATGATCAGCAGAGCAGGGTCATTAAGGAATCTGAATTGCAAGAAATATGCACCCAGACTGAAGCTATTTTTGCCTCTGTGAATTATTTGCTGAAGAGCAGTGTGTTAATTTTTATGTTGATGAAATGAAAGCAGTAAATACAATGTCACCCCTACCACAGGCAGGATCTGTAGAGAGGGGTTTAGTGTCCACCGAAGTAAAATCTATTTTTCAAAGTGTAGAATCTGTAATGGCAGGTGAGCCCTCTGAACGTTGTGAAACCTCCATCACTGAAGTGGTCAGAGAGGCTAAATGTACTAATTTAATGGATGCTTTTTCCAAATGTCTTGAAAGGAATCAGTAATATGAGAATTTGTGTCCAATAGTCGATGGTTTCAAAGAAACAAATACTAAACCATTTTTGGGAGACTATGAGGCAAAGATAGTTGAACAACTAGCCATAAACATAAGTTCAAAAGTGATTGTAGCTGCTAGACAGGAAATGTTGTCTAGTTCAGTTAATGATGTGTCCGATAGCAGTTGTCAAGTTCTTGGTGAGAATAGGGATGTGCTTACAGAGTAAGCAGTTGGTTCAAGAAGGTGACGAGGATTCAGTTTCTGAAAACCTTACATTGGGTTTAATAGATTTTCACCATACTTGTGAGTCAGAACTATCACCAGGTAGGAAACTTGGAAATACAGAGTTGACGGGTAGTGATTTCCGTCTGGAGCCCCAAAGGGAAGAAAAACCGCCTAGTACATCGGTTTATCAGAGGTCTTCTGCGTCAGACTTTAGTCCAGTTCATAGAAGAACAGATTTTTTTCAGTGTCACCATGCCTTGGAGGATTCCAGTCTTAGTGTGTTTACATCTGAAGAAGGCGTCCACATGGATGATCCATTGCAGAGCACAGTGTTATCTGCTCTCGGTATTGGTTATGACTCGCTGAGTTCTTCAGGGATTGAGCTATCGAGGGAAACCTTTGTGTCCATTGAAAAACCAATTAAGGATTTGCATGGTTTACAACTGAAAATGAGTATAATACAGAGCAAGGAACACCCTCTTATGTACCTCAGCCGAAATTTGAAGACCAATAGGAGAATAAATAGGTGGTTCCTGGCCCTTCAGGAGTTTAGTTTTGTCGTAACGCATCGCCCCGGTGTTAAAATGGGGAATGCAGATGGTTTGTCCCGAGTGCATTGAAACAAGAGGGGGGGGGGTATGTGACAGGAAGTCAGGTAAATCTGTGTGTGTTGTCCCAGATGGGAGATGTTTTCTGCCTTGTTTAGACAATACACCAATTACTATTGGGCGTCACCTGCAGAGATGGCCAGAGAGGTTTGGGGGGCGTTAAAAGGTTTCAGCTGTTCAGAATTAAGCAATTAAAGCCCCTATAAAGACAGCCTAAGGATAACGACTGATTGCTGGATCCTGGGGCTTTGGGAGTGAAGGAGCAGTCACAAGCACTTCTGAAGAGGTGAGGTGCTGATGGATATTTCTGTGTGAGAAATATCAAAGAGACTTTTTTGTTGTTTACTGCTGTAGGACCAGCAGTGTCTGCCCAGCAGTAGGCTGTGCCAGACTCCATAGGTAGGTTCCTGTGTTGGGAAGGTAGACGCCCTAGTGGCAAGGGTTTATTTAATGTTTTGTTTTGTTTATGCTGTTTTGATGCTTGCACGTGTATTCCGCAAGATGGAAAAATAAACCATATAATTTGTTTTCAGTCATCCTCAAGTGCCTTTTTGTACAGTTCAGCGTGTAGTGAACCCATCCAGGGGGTCACACACATCCGCTACCGAGTTAATCCCTCACACACACTATATCACGAAAAGTATTGGGATGCCTGCCTTTACATCCTCATGAAATTTAATGGCATCCCAGTCTTAGTCCGTAGGGTTCAATATTGTGTTGGCTCACCCTTTGCAGCTATAACAGCTTCAACTCTTCTGGGAAGGCTGTCCTCAAGGTTTAGGCAAGTGTCTATGGGAACGTTTGACCATTCTTCCAGAAGCGCATTTGTATGGTCAGGCACTGATGTGGACAATAAAGAGAGGAGAAAAGGAATCCACAATACCGCACATTCATGCATGTGGTATATAATGAAAGACATACAAGAAGGGAGTGAGGGTAGCATGGAGGAACTTGGAGGGTACCCAGTCACCCACACAGCAGTTTCATGTAAATGGTAGCAATGTGTCTGACTGTGAGCAAACAGAAGAGATTTGAAAATTCAGTTGTGAGGAAGAGAACTAGAAACTGTCCAGGAATTGTTGCTGTAGTGTTGCACATGCATCTGCATTCATCTGACTCCAACCAACTTTATTGAATGATAATATCACAAAAGATGTGTAATCTCTTGTGCTAATAGAGGTGCACCAAAATTATCGGGCAAAAACTGTGTTTTGGGTATCGGCCGAAAAAAAAAAAAAGCTGATACCGAAAGGGGGCGGGGTCTGCAGACATCATACAACAGATAGTTAGAGACTACCCAGCAATCTTGTTTCTATATCTACCAAGTGGGAAAGTCTAATTAATGTCAACAAATAGAAATATTACTGCCAGTAACAGAGTGGACGTCAGGTACACAGCTGGAATATATACAGTATATTCTGTACTGTTTTACTTGCCAGATTATATTTCTGTTTAGCTATTCTTGTAGTTTATACCTACAGTGGGTATAGAATTAGTGATGAGCGGAATACGCCATATTCGATTTCGCGATATTTCACGAATATATAGAAGAATATTCGCGAAATATTCGTTAATATCGAATATTCGTGATATTTTATCAAAAAAAAATTTGGCGAAATTTCGCTAATGCGAATGCGAAATTTCGCTAATGCGAATGCGAAATTTCGCTAATGCGAATGCGAAATTGATTGCGAAATTCTCATCAACACGCGAAAACGGAGATCATTTCCTGGATTACTAAACTAATATGCACTAAACACTAACTCTACTTACACAAACTTATATGACTAAACTAAAGCTAATTTTTTTTTTTTATACACAAAACACAGAAGGGCAGAGAAAGTATTCGCAAATATTCGGAATACGAATATTCACATTGCGAATATTCAGCAACATAAAAGGATCGCCTCAGCTACTCGGCCCAGGGTCTCTAATCATACCAGCAATGCTTTTAGACGTCGATAGAGATCACTAGGATGTGATCTGTTTTAAAAATAAATTTGAAAAAATACGAATATTCGCAATAGCGAATATTCACCGCAATATTCGATTTATTCGCGAATACTCGAATATGCAATATTCGTAACGAATATTCGCAATGCGAATATTCGTGAGCAACACTATATAGAACCACCCCTTTCAAAATAATCCCATTTTGACATACAGAGTTCTTGTTGTTTCCAGCTGTATTTACTAGTGAAACTTATAACATCCAAGTGAAAGACAAAAGACCAAAAGGTCAAAACAAAATCTAAAACATTAAAAACAGAATCACTGAGTTGGAAAAAGGATCACCATCTCCTAAAAAGTACTTGTATACTTAATCAGGTGTAGCTAATCACCTTTTCAATGGCACGCAAAGCCATTTGACTTTCAACTGTGATCAACTGTGGTCATTTTAATTATGAAAAGCGCATTTAAGTCCCTGGTAGTGCAATTGAAGCAAACAATCAACTATGGGTGGCAAGGTACTGTCACTGGAATCTCCAGAGGTTGTGGACAGGAACTAATCAAGAGATGGATACAAACAAAAACTAAAGACCTTATCAATGTATACAAGCGCTATGAAGTCTACTATTAACCTCCCTGGCGGTATTCCTGAGTGTGGCTCGGTGGGAATTTTCAGATTTAAAAGCGGTAACCCCGAGCCACACTCGGGATCACATTGCAGGATCCATGTACAGCTCTTACTTACCTTGTCCCCTGGATCCTGCAATGTCTCCCTACTGTGTCTGCGTGCCGAGTCTCCGCTCGATTCACAGTGCCAAGCTTCGTTCCCTGCGAGCACTGTGACACACGGGGAGGGAGCTTGGAGCCAAATTCAAAAAGTGAAAAACACATTATACATACAGTACATTGTAATCTTACAGATTACAGTACTGTATCAAACAATTATGCCTCGTTTCCTCTGAGCGGATAGGTTCGGTACGCTATTGTTTTCATTATGAAAGTGTGCCATAAAACCTAACCGTACCGGACCATTCTGGGTCCTGCTTCAGATGTGGGGCCATAGAAAATGGAATGGTTTGGTTAGGGCGGTCCTACACTACATTCCACTGATTGGTGGACACCCTAGGCATTTTTTCTAAACCCTGAATGGCCCAGGACGATCCGACTTGCAGTGGAAACGCTCACAAGAATAGACCGGACCATTCTAAGCGCTCCAAACTGTACCGACCTGAATCGTTCTGTTCAGTGGAAACGAGGCATTAGACACCACCTTTGTCTTTGGTGGTTTGTCCAGTGCCCTGCATCCAGTTTTATATAAATACTGTTCTTTCTGAAACACTGAAAGTAATGACAGCGACAATTCTGCAACTGAGCAACTTTCAGTGTTTTTGATTTGATTACATTATTGAATAATTGTTATTATTATTATATTATTATTTGTTATAATTATTTAAAGTTATTTATTATATTATAATGTATGATTTTGTGTTTCAAACATTATCATACCTGGGATGTCTACTAGACTCTTGTTTGGACAGATTTAAGTGAGTTATTTCTAAGAATTACAGACCTACAATATAAGACGCTAAATTTCCATGCAAAACATTGTACTGCTTTCTTTCAGCATCAAACATCTGACATAATAATCATACCGCCAGGAAAGTTAAGAAGTGGAAGGTATTTGGTACAACACAGAGCCTTCCTAGATCAGGACGTCGCTCCAAATTGGATGAAAGAGTCAGGAGGAAACTGGTCAGAGTGGCTACCAAGAGGCCTACAGCAACTTTAAAGCAGTTGCAGAAATGTATTACAAGCAATATTCATTGTGTGCATGTGACAACAATATCACAAATTCTCCCCAAATGTGGCTTGCATGCAAAGGATGCAAGAAAGCCACTCCTCAAAAAAGGCCACATGTCGTCACAACTGAACGAAAACGCTCCTCGAAAATTCAGAGGCCACATGGAAAAAGGTGTTATGTCCGATGAGACTAATATTGTATTATTTGGCCTCAACACCAAACATTATGTCTGGCAGAAATCCAATCCAGCTCACCATCCAAATATCACCATTCCGACAGTACAGAAGGAAAAATGGAAAGGGCAAAATACTGTCAAATTCTTGAGGAAAATCTACTGGCCTCTACCAGAAAGTTGCCAATGGGAAGAAAATTTACCTTTTAATATAACAATGACGCAAAGCACACAGCAAAAATTACCACACAGCTTTTTTTCTGACATGTTGGTGTTATATCTTTCACTTGGATGTTAGTACAGCTGGATAAGAAAAAAAAACATGCCTGTCTTCATTTCAGGTGGCAAAGCAATAAAATGTGATTATTTTAAAGGCGATGATTCATTTCTATACCCACTGTAACTGCAGACTGCAGAGTCAGGCAGGTGACAAACATATTTCTTGGTTCGGCAATGAAGACTCATGCATACAATATATCTTCCCTCTGCCAATTCTACCAATAGCTGGCTTATTGGACAATAGATCTTCATCCTCACCTTGGATAAGATAGCAGAGAGGTGATGCAAGTATTAAATGTGAACCTGAAATTGTAAAGCCGGGTACACACTACAGTTTTTTGTGTGCAACCTGCTAGGTTACTGGGGTACTAACCATGCAAGGCTAGTTCAGCGCTTTCCCCCGCTAAGCTGTTGTGTTCTGACAGGGGGGCGGCCCCCCCTGCCAGAATACTCCAATCAGCGCACTCTGTCATTGTCTGAGAGTGCTGATTGGGAGTCGGTCAGCTGGCTGCTGGTTTTCCAGCATACACATTCGACAGAAGCCAGCCAGATGGCCAGCTTCTGTCGGACAGACTGATATACACTCGGGCCGAATGTCGGCTTTTATTTTTCAACCGCCCGTTGTCCTGAAATTTGTCCAGTGTGTATGGGGCTTAAGCGTAATCTTCCAGACTGTATAGTGTGACAGATGATGAGTGTAAATTGCAAGAACAGCTAAACAGAGTCGCATACCCTTTGTCACTCATATATATTCATTTAAACTATATATTTAACTGTTTGCGTGGAGTTTTTTTAAATGTTATATTATGTTTTTTGTATTGCAATAACTTTGTTACAATTACATATTTTTCCCTAGGTTTAGAATCTAGAAGACCCAGTTCTCCATTAATTGATATAAAACCAATTGAGTTTGGTGCATTTGGAGCGAAAAAAGAGACTGTGCAACCAACAGTACTGAGGAAAATATACACCCCTGAAGACTATTTTAGGAAATTTGAACCTCATTTATATCCCGTTGATTCCAGCAATGATGATGTAGACTCATTAACTAATGATGAAATTTTAACCAAGTATCAATTAGGTATGCTGCATTTTAGTACTCAATATGACCTTCTACACAATTACCTGACTGTCAGGGTGATTGAGGCCAGAGACTTGCCACCTCCAATATCTTACGATGGCTCTAGACAAGACATGGCTCATTCAAACCCATACGTGAAGATATGTCTATTGCCAGATCAGAAGAACTCTAAGCAAACTGGTGTCAAACGTAAGACCCAGAACCCAGTATATGAGGAACGATATACTTTTGAAATACCATTTTTAGAAGCCCAAAGAAGAACATTGCTTTTAACTGTAGTGGATTTTGACAAGTTCTCTAGGCACTGTGTTATTGGGAAAGTATCAATGCCACTAAGTGAAGTTGACCTTGTAAAAGGAGGACACTGGTGGAAGGCCATCATACCGAGCTCTCAGGTAGGATTTTTATTTTTATTTATATTGGATATATTACAAAAAACGAATAGACAATGACAGAATGCAATACTTTCAAGATTCTTTTATCAGGCTTTTTAGATTTATCAAGTAAATGTAATGTAAATTGCACATACATTGGTTATATACAAATGGTGGGAAATGTATTGTTGTTAAGCTATTTTCTCTTCAGACCGAATGCTTTTTATATTTATACAGAATAAAGTGAATCATGCGCGCAGGAGTTAATTCATCCTTTCACCCAGCAGATGCCAGAACTATACACTGGCCCAGATTCACAGAGCGATTACGCCTGCGCAACAGTATTTGCGCGTGCGTAAGTCTAAATGTGCGCGTGCGTTTCGATGCACGGCATCCCCAAAACGAGATACGCAAGAAATCTACTTTTTTTTTGTCCAGTGTAATTTCGTTAGACAGGCGCATCCGTCCGCGCAAAACTGCGCTAGACAGACCATTGATTTGCTAGTCAAATATGCTAATGAGGGACTTACGGGGATCCACAAAAGAACGTTGGGGCAGCGCAGGCTACGCAGTGTGCGCAACATCAAAATGTCCTGTCTAAAATTAGACCATATAAAAGCTGGTCTAAAAAGAGAAAAATCGTCTACATGTCAGATAAAGCAACACTGTTAGTGAGGAGCTCAGCAGTCACACGTGTTGCCCAACAAACTGTATGCCAACATGCCAGTGGCATCCATGCTCATAGCTATACTACTGACTTTAGATGAGCAAAGAAGGAGGAGGGCACTGAGGAGGGCACTGAGGAGGGCACTGAGGTGGGCACTAAGGAGGGCTCGGGAGATGTTTTTTTTTTTTTTAACTTTTTATTTGCTTATATAAACTTTACAATTTAATCTAATCTAATACAATATTCTTATCTGATACAAGCCCCTCACTCTTCACTCTTCACGGGAGAGGATATATCACACACGCATAGACATCTATGGCATGAGTAATTCTGAGGTGTCTCGCATCTTCAGATTCACCCCTCATGCCATCATGGAATTAACCACAACCCTGCAGGAGGACATCACCAGCCCAACACATGGCACTACCCATGACACCTACATATACAATCATAGCCCCATCCCCACAGATTTCGAACAGAACATGTATGGGGACAGCTGGCTGGTTGGTGAGTGACATGGGTGTCAGGCATGACTGTCCCCCCCCCCCACGATGCACACATCACAAGGGGCACATGCACTACTAACATCCTCCTGTCTTTTCCCTTCAAGGTGACTCTGCATATGCACTGGGACCCCATCTCATGACCCCATCTCATGCCAGCTCACATATGCATCTTTGCACGTTAAACACACACATTAATCATGGCACAATGAGAATGCATGCATGCACACCACTGTGGTCCCTAGCGCACACACACACCACATCGTCATCACATTGGATTGGCACAAGCCCACCATGCAGGACTTGTGAGCAGCAACGCCACGCCAAGGCTCCAATTATGTCACTGTACATTCATACACCATTCACACGGACCTGGGGATCACTTCTCCACCACAAATGAGGGTGACACCCCTTTTCCGGCAGGAATATCACCCCCACATTCCAAAATCATACACAAACAGAACCAAAAAAATAAAATAAATGACGAGCAAAAATTAAAAATGCCCAGCAAAAATATAATCTAAACAAAATAACAACAAAGAAAACACATGAAAGACAAAAATCACTCTGCAAAACAGTCCCCAAATATCTCAAAGACACGTCACGTCACAAACAAACAAACGCTAATAAACAAAAGCACCTTGCTGTATAGGGAGGGATACAAAGGGATGTACTTTTGCAAAGGAAGTGCGTTTGTGTCTGTCTATTTATGCTGTCTGCGTAGTTCACTAAGTTGCCCTAGTCCACTTCCAATTTCACTGATTGCGCCGTTCCCGAGTTGTGAGCATGCGCACAGAGGTGCTGACCATGGTCTGCTTCAAGCGCGCATGTGCGAGCTGGCCGGCCCTTCATTTGCATGGGGTCACGGCTCATTTCAATGTAACACGCCCACGTCCTTCCCAATTTGTAATACTCCGCCTTACGCCTCTGAAATAACGTTCCGCATGCGCAATTTTGTGCGTAAAAGCGACGAGAATAGGGTGATTGCGCGGCTACATTGCGCAAGTCTAACGTAAAGGCGGTGCGCTACGCCGGTCCAATAATGCGCAGATGTACCTGAATCTGGTCCACTGAGTTTTGCATGTGTAAAAAATAATGCAAGGAGAAAGGTAAGAAGCCTTTATTGCAGTAGAGACATAGGGGGTTATTTACTGCAAAGTGCACTTGGAAATGCAGTCGCTGTAAATCTGAGGGGTAGATCTGAAATGAGGGGAAGCGCTGCTGATTTTATTATCCAATCATGTGCAAGCTAAAATGCTGTTTTTTTATCTTCCTTGCATGTCCCTCTCGGATCTACAGTGACTGCACTTCCAAGTGCACTTTCAGTGCAATTTCAAGTGCACTTTGCACTTGTAGTTTGTACTTGTAGTGCAAAGTGGATTTGCCTTTATTAAACTACCCCCAAAGTATGTTTCTTCTGCAAGAAAGAAAAAAAAACCTTCCTACTTACCTAATTTTTTGTCCTGGAAAACTTTATTTTATTTTTATTTTGCCAATGATTGTTTGTAGCTGTATTTCTGACCCTCTGATACACATTAAAATAAGTACGATCAGTCTACTTGTTCCATGTCATTAATTCAGAGTATCGAAGCCAGTGAATTTGGATAATAGCGAAATAACAGCCTAATGTCCGAATGTTTTTAGGACTAGGTAGCATTAGACATGTGGATTTGTTTTCGTTAGAATGCATTTTCCCCCGAAAATCTGTTTTTTCCATTATCGTTTTAACAAACGATAACGAAAGCGCAAGAAACTAAAAGCGAAAGATCCGACATAAAAAATGCTTTATTTTCGTTTTCGTTGTGGTAAAAATTCGATATAGAGAGATTCGACATTATAGGGAAAAGATTCGACAGTATAGGGAAAAGATTTGACATTATAGAGAAAAGATTTGACTCTATAGAAATAATAGATTCGACATTACAAAGATTAGATTTCGATTTATGAGAAAATAGATTCGACATTATAGAGAATAGATTCAACATTATTACTAGTCATACAACATTAGAATTCTTGTAGGCGGAATATTCAACCGGAAATGTACGATTCGACATAAAGAATCGTTCCGTCGAATATTCTTTTGACCATTCGACAGAAACCAAGTATTATTGGATTTTCGGACAAAAGCTATTCACCAACGAAAAACGAACTAAATTAAAATGATTTTCAGGAGTAACTAAATAAATTTATTTTCCAAACGAAAACGAAAAAACAAAACAAAATATTCCAGTCTGCACATGTCTAGGTAGCATGGGCAGCCTCATGTTTCTGGAAAGTTTTATATTAGACAGGAAAAGAAGTGATGTGTGATATACTGTACATGGGTTTTGTTGTTGAGTTTATAATGGGTGGTGGATTTGCGATGGTAAAATCATCACAATACAGGCATACCCCACTTTTAAGTACACAATGGGGTTTGTTTACTGAAGCTGGAAAGCACAAAATCAGTCTCACTTCTGCAACAAAATGAATGAGCTTCCAGGTTTTATTACCAGGCTTAATTGAACAAGCTAGAGTTAAAAGCTCATTGGTTTCTATGCTTAAGTGAGCCTGATTTTGCGCTTTCCAGATTTAGTAAATCAACCCATTGTGTACTTAAAAGTGGGGTATGCCTGTATTGGCCATAGTGTAGTATATTAAGTCCAGCTGAAACTATTTTAAAATGTTAGTTCATCTTTTATTTTTTTCTGAAAAGGTGAACTAACACCTTACAGCCTCCACAACCCTGATCCCCACTATACTTAACTCCATGGGCAATGAGCCGTCAGTGCCCCTGCAGCCTGTGCAGTCTTCCATTGATTTAAAATCCCCACTCTTCTCCCCTTTCTTTCTACAGGGCTTCGGGAAAAAATTAGAGCGATGCTCTTTGACGGTGGTAACTGGTCAGAATCTAATACATCCCGGAAGTAAAAATAAAAGAAACAAAGTGTGGGGATTTCAAATCTCTGGACTATTACACTGGCTGCGTGGGCAGTGATAGCTCATCACCACAGGGGAAAGTATGGCAGGGACTGGGGATAGGGAGGCTGTAGGGGGTTAGTTAATCTTTTCATTTTGTCTGTAAAAGTGAACTTACACTTTAAGTTTTAGAGTAGGGCTAGGGAGATGACCTGTCAAGGTTTCACTGCTTTTTAGGGTTCTGTATTTGACTTGTACACAGGATCGGGCTTTTGCCCGGCCAGATCACATCGGAATTCCGACGGAATTCCATCGGAGTAAAATAGAACATGTTCTATATCTAAACTCAGACTGAATTCATCTGAATATCCGATGAAAAAACTCAGATGGGGTCACACACGATTGGAATATCAGATGGAAAAAGTTTGTCTGACTATTTCCATCGGAAATTCAGATGGTGTGTACAAGGCATTAGAGAGATTTCTCCCTGCTCTATGTCCTGTTGACAATGTTTTCACTAGACAGGAAGTAAAAAGGTAAAATGTGCAACATAGACGTCAATAGAAATACAAACCTCACAGGGGTTCTAACCTTTTTCTGCTAAAGCACTACCTGTCTAATGAAATGGCTCTAGAAGCAAGTTATGGGAATTTTTTATTTTATAGGAGCCCCTTATAGTGAAAAAATAAAAAATAAACAACATTGTAATCCTCCACTGCATTTAAAGCTAAAATTGAATATTGTGGCTGGACATACTGTATATTTTAAGATTTGAAGCTTGAAATTATTGTTTAACTATACAATATTGAACAAAAATATCAGATCTTCATGTGATATGGATTAGCATTAAGTATTCTTGCAGGATTGTATGGATACTATGAGCTTATCTTCTGCAGAAAATAAAAGACCTTCATGTTCAGATCAGAGAATAAGAGCAGCAGAGCCTGAAGGCATTAAGTATTATTAAAAAGGACAATCTTCATTAGTCACGTATGGCAGCATTAGACAATACCACTCCATATATATATATATATATATTGAAGGCTTAGAGACGCTTCATTTGCTTCTGCTTTTTTTTCCTCACCATAATGTTGTATATTGGAACTTTTATGATTCTGTTTCTGTTCAAATTCCCCCTTGAACTCAAAAAGAACATAACACTAAGGTAATTTGCTAAATTTGGTGTAAACTACATTTTTTTTATTAATTAGTTGTCAAAGAGTTAGCGGGTTTTTAGAAAAAAAGCGGCAAAAATTGGCAGTTTTGGTCAAAAGAGTACTAGTAAGTTAGTAAGCACTGAAATAAGCATTTATAGAGCACCACATGTGACACTTAGGCCGCGTACACACGACCAAATAAATCTGTTCAAATCGGTCTGACAGACCGATTTGATCAGATTTGTCTGCTGGGCTGTTTTGGTTTGATCGCTGTACACACGATCAAACCAAAATCCTCGACGTGGTGGTGACGTTGACGCCGCCACGTCACCGCACCAGGAAGTAAAACACTTCCGCGCATGCGTCGAATCCATTCGACGCATGTGCGGGCAGATATGTCTGCTGGTTAGTGTACTAACCAGCAGACATATCGGACAGACGGATTCCCAGCAGACAGATTTTAAAGCATGCTTTAAAATCTGTCTGCTGGCAAAATCTGTCTGTCCGCCCGTACACACGATCGAATCTGTCTGCTGAAACGGTCTGACAAACCGTTTCCAGCAGATAGATTTGATCGTGTGTACGCGGCCTTAAAGAAGAAGCTTGTTTGGCTGGTTTTCTCCTATAGATCACAGGAGTGCAATTCGGCTTTCAAATTTAAAACCGCTTTAAGGGTCTATTAATGGCTCCTTGAATGCTTTCAGACTTGTTAACCACTTAAGCCACGGACCAATATGCAGCTAAAGGACCAGTCCCCTTTTTCGCGATTCAGCACTGTGTCGCTTTAACTGACAATTGCACGGTTGTGCGACGTGGCTCCCAAACAAAATTTATGTCCTTTTTTTCCCACAAATAGAGCTTTCTCTTGGTGGCATTTGATCACCTCTGCGGTTTTTATTTTTTGCGCTATAAACAAAAATAGAGCGACAATTTAAAAAAAAAAAGCAATATTTTTAACTTTTTGCTATAATAAATATATTTAAAGAAAACATTTGTATTCCTTAGTTTAAGCCGATACGTATTCTTCTATGGCATTTTTATTAATATATTTATTTTTACGACTAAGGGTGGCAATCAGTGATTTTTTTCATGACTGTAACATTATGGCGGACACATCGGACACTTTTGACATATTTTGGGGCCATTGTCATTTATACAGCGAAAAGTGCTATAAAAATGCAATGATTACTGTGAAAATGACACTGGCAGTAAAGGGGTTAACCTGTAGGGGCGCTGAAGGGGTTAAGTGTTTCCTAGGGAGTGTTTACTACTGTGTGGGGGGTTTGAGTGTGACGTCACTGATCGTCGTTCCCTATGACATGGAACAGATAATCAGTAGCAGTCACATTAGGAAGAACGGGGAAAGGTTTGTTTACACTTACCTCTCCCTGTTCTTCAGCTCTGTGACGCGATCGCAGGACACCGGCTGCGTTCGGGTCCAAAGGTCCGCTGGGTCCTGTGGGCGCGGTCACGGAGCACAGGACCGTGCCCTTCTGCCGACGTATATTGGCGTCAAGGGGTCCTTAAGCGGTTAATCATTCTGGCAGAAGCTAAAATTGCCAGAAAACCAGTCCAAATATACCCCACAAGTAAAGGTTTATAATGGAATGATTAAATAATAAGCACATTAAAAAGATATGTATATACATGAATATGTGTGCATAGAAGTGACTTGGATTATGATCTGCAATCACTGAAAGCACTGATGTAACCCATACCTGAGTTAGTACTGAGGTTTTTTACTGACTATGATTCCTTATGCATATGTGTAGAAGCAGATATTCCAGCTGCCAATTCATTCCAGGCAAATCATTTTGAACATTGTGTTCTGCACGGATGCTGTTTTGCTGCTTGCTGTGTCGCGCTGGCTGCAGTGACAGATGTTTCAGCCATGGCTATCATGATGAAGCAGTTCTGCCCGCTATAAGAACTGGTACAGATCTGACCAGTGCAGTAACCAGGGTAACTAATGTTCAATTACCGTTCTCCTTACAGACAGCTGTTCTTCCACAATTATGCTCAGTTATTAACCCAGCTAAACACTACAGTGTTTGTCACTGATTCTTAATGGTATACAACGTTTCATATATCCAGTCCTATCAGTCTTCTGTTTTAACCACATAAGGACTGAGCCTCATTCTGAGATTTGTTTTTTACAAGTTAAAAACTGTTTTATTTTTTGCTAGAAAATTACTTAGGACCCCCAGACATTATACCTATGGAATAAAATGGTGGTCATTGCAATACTTTATGTCACACAGTATTTGCGCAGCGGTCTTACAAGCGCACTTATTTTGGAAAAAATAGAACAATTTTAATAAAAAAATAAGTAAAGTTAGCCCAATTTTTTTATATTGTGAAAGATAATGTAACTCAAAGTAAATTGATACCCAACATGTCACCCTTCAAAATTGCACCCGCTTGTGGAATGGTGACAAACATTTACCCTTAAAAATCTCCATAGGCGCCTTTTAAAAAATTCTACAGGTCGCATATTTTGAGTTGCAGAGGAGGTCTAGGGCTAGAATTATTGCTCTCACTTTAACGATAACGGCAATATTTCACATGTGTGGTTTGAACACCGTTTTCATATGCAGGCACTGCTCATGTATGTGTCCGCTGCTGTGCGCGAGCTCATCGGGACATACGCTTTTAAAAAAAAATCGTATTTATTTTACATTTTTTTTATTTTTTTTTACACTGTTTAAAAAAAAAATGGGTCACTTTTATTCCTATTACAAGGAATGTAAACATTCCTTGTAATAGAAAAAAGCACGACAGGTCCTCTTAAATATGAGATCTGGGGTCAAAAAGACCTCAGATCTCATATGTGAACTAAAATACAAAAAAAAAGACTCGTATCCATACCTAGCAGAAGACAGGACCCGATTGCCTCTGACGGCTCCAGTAAGCGGCAGAGAGCGCGGGAGAGCAGCAAGAGGGACGGGCCCTCTCCCGCTAACGGCGATCCTGCGCCACAGAGACCACCATTATCGTAAACCGGACCGCCCGTTGAAAAGATGGATACCTCAGTTTTGGCAGCTGCGCGCCCCCCGCTCGCCCCCGAGTCCCGTGCGCGTGCCCGGCGTGCACGATCGCCGCCAGGCACACGCGATTGCTCGGTACAGAGCGAGGATCAGGAGCTATGTGTGTAAACACAAAGCTCCCGGTCCTGTCAGGGGGGAAATGCTGATCTTCTGTTCATACAGTGTATGAACAGAAGATCAGTGATTTCCCTAGTCAGCCCACCCCCCCATACAGTTAGAACACACCCAGGAACATACTTAACTCCTTCCCCGCCCCCTAGTGTTAACCCCTTCACTGGCATTTTTTATAGTAATGCAATGCATTTTTATAGCACTGATTGCTAAAAAAAATGCCAATGGTCCCAAAAATGTGTCAAAAGTGTCCTAAGTGTCCGCCATAATATTGCAGTACTGAAAAAAAACGCTGATCGCCGCCATTACTAGTAAAACATTTTTTTTTTTATAAAAATGCCATAAAACTACCCCCTATTTTGTAAACGCTATAACTTTTGCGCAAACCGATCAATAAACAATTTTTTACGAAAAATATGTAGAAGAATACATATCGCCCTAAACTGAGGAAAAAAATGTTTTTTTTTTATATATTTTTGGGGATATTTATTATAGCAAAAAGTTAAAAATATTGATTTTTTTTTCAAAATAGTCGCTCTATTTTTTGTTTATAGCGCAAAAAATAAAAACCGCAGAGATGATCAAATACCACCAAAAGAAAGCTCTATTTGTGGGAAAAAAAGGACGCCAATTTTGTTTGGGAGCCACGTTGCACGACCGCGCAATTCTCAGTTAAAGCAACGCAGTGCTGAATCACAAAAAGTGCTCTGGCCATTAGGCAGCAATATGGTCCGGGGGTTAAGTGGTAAATAGTACATTGAGGTCGATCATTCAGAGTAAGAATCATTAACCACGACTCTGAATTCTGTCTTTCAGCCAGTTTTCTATCCATTTCCAAACTGATATATCTAATCCTGTAGACTTTACCTTACAAATGAGCCGTGTGTGTGTGGGACTGTATCAAACGCTTTTGCAAAATCCAAGTATACCACGTCCACCGCCACCCCTCTTTCCAAGGATATACTTACCTCTTCATAAAAAGAAATCAGGTTTGTCTGACAACTTCTGTCTTTCATGAATCCATGCTGTCTGTTGCTTAAAATATTATTTTTTCCAGCAAGAACTTGTCTATGTAGTCTTTTATTAATCTCTCCAGTATCTTCAAAACTATAGAATTAAACTAACAGGTCTATAGGTACTTGGTAAAGACTTTGTTCCCTTTTTAAATATGGGCACTACATTGGCCCTACACCAATCCAGTGGTGCTATTCCTGTCATTAATGAGTCCCTAAATATTAGATACAGTGGCTTTGAAATTACAGAGCTCAATTCTTTTAGGATCCGTGGTTGGATGCCATCTGGTTCAGGTGCTTTATCCACCTTTATTCTGAGCAGAGCATGATCCAATTTGCTACAGCAGGGGGAAAAATTCCTTCCTGATCCCCTGAGAGGCAATCAGACTTTCTCTGGATCAATTTTACCTATAAATGTTAGTACCCAGTTATATTATGTACATTTAGGAAAGAATCCAGGCGTTTAAAGCAATCAGCTAGCCAGAAACGCCTTTGCAGGGAGTTTATTCCACATTTTCACAGCTCTTACTGTGAAGAAACCTTTCCGTATTTGGAGATGAAATCTCTTCTCCTCTAGACGTAAAGATTGCCACCTTGTCCTTTGTGTTGACCGTAAAGTTCACTATATGGACCCCTAATATATTTGGAGAGAGAATAAATTCTGTTCCTCTAATCTTTCCTCATAGCTGAGCTCCTCCAGGCCTCTTATCAGTTTGGTTGCCCTTCTCTGCACTTTCTCCAGGTCCCCGATATCCTTTTTGAGATCTGGTGCCCAAAACTGAACTGCATATTCCAGAAGAGGTCTAACTAATAATTTGAACAGGGGCAAAATTATATCTCTCTCTCTGAAATCCATACCTCTCTTATACAAGAAAGGACTTTGCTCACTGATCCACCAAATCCCCCAGATTCTTCTCCACTATGGATCCCACCAGTTGTACACCTCCTAGCATGTATGATGCATGCATATTCTTAGTCCCCAAGTGCATAACTTTACATTTATCAACATTAAACCTCATCTGCCACATAGTCGCCCACTTAGACAGAGCATTGAGGTCGGCTTGTAAATTGGAGACATCCTGCAAGGACGTTATTCCACTGCATAGCTTGATGTCATCTGCAAAAACAGAAATGTTACTTTTGATCCCAGACCCAATATCATTTATAAAGACATTAAAATGTAAGGGTCCCAGCACCGAACCTTGGGGTACACCGCTGATAACCTTGGACCATTCAGAGTAGGAATCATTAACCTCTACTCTCTGAATTCTGTCTATTAGCCAGTTTTCTATTCATTTCCAAACTGATTCTTCACACATTAGACTTTACACATTAGTGGTGTGCGGGGAATCGTCAAATGCTTTTGCAAAATCCAAGTATAGCACAGCCACCCCTCTGTCCAATGTCTGACAACTTCTGTCTTTCATGAATCCATGCTGTCTGTTGCTTCAAATATTTTTTTCTACCAAGAACTCATCTATGTGGTCTTTTATTAAACTCTCCAGTATCTTCCCGAATATAGAAGTTAACCACTTGCCTACTGTGCACCTACACCCCCTTCCTGCCCAGACAAAATTTTAGCTTCCGGTACTGTGTCGCTTTAACTGACAATTGCGCGGTCCTGCGACGTGGCTCCCAAACAAAATTGACGTCCTTTTTTTCCCCACAAATAGAGCTTTCTTTTGGTGGTATTTAATCGCCCGTGCGTTTTTTATTTTTTGCGCTATAAACAAAAAAAGAGAGACAATTTTGAAAAAAGACACAATGGGCCAGATTCACAGAGCCCTTACTCCTGTCTAACTCGCGTTAGACTGGAGTACTTTCAAATTACGCGCGTTTTTTCACTACTCTGAAACCTCAAACCATGAAAATACAGCTGCGGACTTCAATCCGACTGGCTTACGTGTTCGTACTCCTTCGGATCTACGCTGCAATAAATTTGCGGCCGCTGGGTGGAGTTCTCGTCGTTTTCCGCGTCGGGGTATGCAAATTAGCTTTTGCCGACGATCCACGAAATTACGAACGTCAATCGCAATCTCTTACGGCATCTTTAGTCATCTTTTTGCTGCGTAAAACTATACCAGCTTTTTGCTGGTCTAATATTAGACAGCCCATGTAAAGTATGGCCGTCGTTCCCGCGTCGAATGTCAACGTCTTTTTAAATTTTTTACGTAACTCGTCCGGGAATAGGAATGTCCGTAAACCACGCTACTCAAACAACGAATGACGTAACAACGTTATTTCGCGCAATGCACGGCAGGAAATTTCTGAACGGAGCATGCGCAGTTCGATCGCCGCGGGGACGCGCCTAATTTAAATGCTTCACGCCCCCTAATCGCGTATTTCGATTACGGCGAGAAATACACTACGCCGCCGTACCGTAAGGGACAAAATCTACCAGAATTTGGCGTATAGCCTGGTAAAATACAGCGGCGTAGTGTATCCCTGAGGCCTCGTACACACGATCAAATCTGTCTGCTGGAAACGGTCTGCTAGACCGTTTCAGCAGACAGATTCAAAAGTGTCTACAGGCGAGCCGACGGATTTGGCCACCCGACAGATTGGAAAGCATGCTTACCAATCTGTCGGCTGGGAACCCGTCCGCCCGACATGTCTGCTGGTTAGTACGCTAACCAGCAGACATGTCTTCTCGCACACGCGCCGAATGGTTTAGACGCATGCGCGGAAGTGTTTTACTTCCCGGTGCGGTGACGTGGCGGCGTCAACGTCTCTGCCACGTCACCGACACGTCAGCGCGCTGTCTGCTGGCGGGGATTTTGGTTTGCTCGTGTGTACACGCGAGCAAACCAAAATCCAAGCAGACAGATTTGTTCAAATCGGTCGGTCCGACCGATTTGAACAAATGGATTGCCTCGTGTGTACGAGGCCTGATACTCTGCGCCAATGGCCCACTATTTTTTGCTTTTTGCTATAATAAATATCCCATTTAAAAAAAAAAAAAACATTTTTATCTCAGTTTAGGCCGATACGTATTCTTCTACAAAAAAATGTAAAAAATAAAATCGCAATAACCGTATAGTGACTGGTTTGCTTTTTTGGTTTGATTTTTTTTTTATTTATTTTTTTACTAGGAATGGCGAAGATCTGCGATTTTTTTTCGGGACTGGGACATTATAGCGGACACGTCGGACAATTTTGACACATTTTTTGGACCATTTACATTTATACAGTGAACAATGCTATAAATATGCATTGATAACTGTATAAATGTAATGGGCAGGGAAGGGGTTAACCACTAGGGGGTGGGGAAGGGGTTAAATGTGTATTCTAGGTGTGTTCTAACTGTGGGGGGAGGGAGGGGTACAAGGGACACAATCGGTCTCCTCTCTCCCTGACAGGGACGTGGAGCTCTGTGTTTACACACAGAGCTCCACGTCCCAGCTCAGTTACTCGGCAATCGCGGCCGCCGGGCACACACACGGGGTTCTCAGTGATGCGACTGGTGCGTGCGCCGCCGGCGGCGCGCACGCGCGTCCCTAGCAGCTTTCTATGACTGCACGTCATATGACGTGCAGTCAGGACAATGGAGTTACCCGCCCGCCGTCATATGGCGGTGGGCGGGTAACAAGTGGTTAAACTAACAGGTCTATATTTGTCTTTTTTCCAGTCATTAAAGAGGCCTTAAAAATTAGAAACAATATCTTTGAAGTGATAGAGCTCAATTCTTTTATGATCCGTGGCTGTATATCATCTGGTCCTGATGCTTTATCCACATTTATTCTGTCTAACTGTTTCTGGACCATATCAATTTTGAGGCGTTGTGGATCATTTGGGGCTGTGTCAATACCATCCCCATTATGGACATAAGGTCCCAATGATTCTTTGTATACACAGAGCTGAAGGTATTTAATACATTTGCCTTCTCTTTCTCCCCAGTCACCCACTCTAGATTATTTTGTAAAGGGCCTACATGTTCAGAGCTGACATTTTTACTATTAATACTAGGGTTGTCCCGATACCACTTTTTTAAGACCGAGTTCAAGTACCAATACTTTTTTTCAAGTACTCGTCGATACCGAATACCGATACTTTTTTTTTATCTCATGTGACAGCGGCACATGTGTCAGTATTTTATTTTATTTTTTTTATCTTTAACAATTTTTTTTAAATGTTTTACATTTTTTTTTTTACAATTTATTTTATTTTATTTATAATGCTTTTTTTTTTAAGGGGGGGGGGCGGACCATGTCAGTGTGTTTTTTCTTTTATTTTTTTAATATTTTCTACAATCATTTTTTTATTCTTTTATTTATTTATTTAGCCCTGTTGGGGGGCTTTGGTGAGATATCAGGGGTCTTAACAGACCTCTGACATCTCCCCTTTGAGACAGAAAAAGAGACTAGGGACACATATTCCCCAGACCCTTTCTCTGCAGCCTCAGTTGCGCTGAAAATGAATGGGGAGAGGACAGCGGCTTCTCTTTATTCATAAACTTAAACATTGTAATCACAGTTTACGATGTTTCAGTTATGTGAATGGACAGAGTCATCACTGACTCTATCCATTCGGAACAGTAAGGAGCCGGATTTACCGTCTCCTATCCCGCTCTCCATCCTGACAATTCCAGGGGGTGGAGGAGGAGCACGGAAGGGGAGAGAAAGACGGCGGGATACATGGCAGAATACACGGCGGGAATACATGGCGTGAATACATGGCGGGGATACACGGTGGCAATACATGCCGGGAATACACGGAGGGAGAGAGCAGCACAGAGGGGGACATGTAGGGAGGGAGACCAGACAGCAGCAAAACGGAGGGGAGCTGGAGAAGGACACTGGACAGTCAGCGGTGATCGGTTACAAGCACCGATCACCGCTGATTTTAAAGCAGCTGAAAGACGCGTATGGGGGGAGAGAGAGAAGAGGAGAAATTACTTTTAAATCTATACAGTGGTGATCGGTGCTTGTAACTTTCCCACGCGCTGATCATCGCTGACATTACAAGTATCGGGTGAAGCATCGGGAGCATTTGCCCGAGTACAAGTACTCTGGCAAATGCTTGGTATCGGTCCCGATACCGATACTAGTATCGGTATCGGGACAACCCTAATTAATACATGTAATGGTCACCACCGTTTACGATTTCCATTCCCCGACCCAAGACAGCTTATCCGACACTCCGACAAACCAGCAGACACGACCTATTCCATTTCCCAGAATAACCGAGACACACACAAGCTCTGGTTCTGGTTCCAAAATGAATGAATACATTAATGGTAGACTCTCAGGTTTTTATACAGTTACAAGCATGGTACAGTAGTTACAGGGACAATGAAACTCTCCACCCAAAACATCACACAATGGGTGGTTAACTAGTTCCCCCTCCAATCCATCTTCCAGACAGACATTCTGGCACCGCATTTTGAGGGGGTAATTACTACAGCCGACAAGTCACACAAAACAGTGTCATTAGCATCACACAATAAAAAGGTCTGTAGAAGCAGACCTAATTAGCACCTCAACAATCTATGTTAAGCATTGAAGGAGACACTCTCTTATTGACCCTTTGTGGACAGAATTCACCACCTGTAATTTTCCAAGATATCCTGCAATACATTATCAGTAATGTCCCATCTCATGTAATTCATGATATCATTTTCAGTCACCCTATGCCCCTATCGTCATTGGTGAAGCTGGCACAGGAGTACATCGCATCCTTCAAAAGTCTGAGGCCTCGTACACACGACTGAGAAACTCGACAGAATCCATCAAGAAGCTTGGTGGGAGAGCTTTTTTGCAGAGGACAATGGTCCTGTGTATGCTTTTCATCGAGAAATCTGTCGAGGAACTTGACGAGGAAAAAAGAGAGTAAGTTCTCTTTTTCCTCGACGGGGGTCTCAATTTCCTCGTTTGGCTGGTTTTCGACGAGAAACACGTTGGTGTGTATGATTAGAAACCCGCGCACCTTTGGTAAAAGTAGCGTTTGTAATGGAAATAGCACATTTGTCAGGCTGTAACAGACTGAAAAGTGCAAATGTCTCTTACCAAACTTTTACCTAACACGCTAAGTAACATGAGATTAGCAAAAGCAGCCCCAAGGGTTGTGCCAGTGGAATCGAACTTCCCCTGCCATCGTATGTGTTGAAGTCACAACATTTGAGAAGGAGGAGATTTGGTCTTTACAGTGTGTAAGCAAAGACAGCTTGTCAAGTTTCTCGACAAGCCTAACAAGGAACTCGTCGAGGAAAACGATGTGTCTTTTCCCGACGAGTTCCTCGGTCGTGTGTACGAGGCTTTAAAGCAGTGTTGGCGAACCTTTTTGAGCCCAAGTGCCCAAACCGCGATGCAAAACCAACTTATTTCTTTCAGTGCCAACACAGAATTAAACCTATCAGCGGCTCTGTACAGAGGATTGGACTGATCATCACTCTGAATGAGCCCTAAGGAACCAAAAAGAATGCAGAATGCACTGTGCCACATACACTGACCATTACATTCACCTACCTGACCATTACATTCACCTACCTGACCATTACACTCACCTACCTGACACATGCACTCACCTAAATGACTGATGCAAGGAAGGGAGCCGACTCCTCCCTGCCTGCACCGTCAGTGCAAGTGACTGCCTGGCTGGGGATTCCCCTAGAGTGCCGACAGAGAGGGCTTGACGTGCCAGCTGTGGCACGCATGCCATAGGTTCGCCATCACTGCTTTAGAGTATCACGGGTCATTCCATTACAATACATTTAAATAATTTTTTGGGGGTTTGTCCTACTCTCTTTTGCAATCTGTTGTTCATTTTTCATTTTTTTATATTACACACCACAAGCAGACACAAACATCTAAATTCAGGTGCATGGAGGAAATTGAATAACCTTCACAAATCTACTGTACCCAAGTTTTCTGGAAGTCATGAAATCTGGGAAACTTAATGTAATGTTAAATCTCAGTGTTTTTTAGCTTAAAACATTGAGCGCAAAAAAAAAATATACATTCCCCAATGTAGTTGTTAAAATTCTTACCCCAGCACTTATTTATGATTTTCAATGCTGCTGGCTCCTGATTTGCTTCCCTGAAATTCTTATCTTCACAGGAAAATATAACCACTTGTTGACCCCCTAACTGGGAAAACACATCATTACTTTGACATTTAATACCAAGGTTATGGCAGGAGCTAGTTGCCATAACTCCAGTATTATTTTTCCCTCAAGCCCCGGCCTTTCTGATAAAAGTAGTCTGAGCAGCGCATTCGCCGCTGGAGCATATTTAGAAGTGGCGGGTTGTCCCCCCTCCCAGCATTTTATGGTGGTTCTCGGGCTTGCCTGGGAAGGGAAGCCCAAGAACCAATCCGGCACTGGCAGCAGCTGGGCACAGAAATTAGCAAAGGAAAGATGGCCTCTGCTCATCTCTAAGGCCTAGGAGGACCAAAGCGATGTCATGAAATCACTTTCGGTCCTAAACCAACAATGCCAATTAAAAAATAAATAAAATTAAGATCAATTTTTTTTTCTTGATCTTTTGCTTTTAAGGGTAGGGAAGAGACTTGGGATCTTTTTAACCCCCAGATCTCTCCATAAAAAGGACCTGTCATGTTGTATTGTTATTGCAAGGGATGTTTACATTCCTTGTGATAGCAATAAAAGTGATTACAATTTTTAAAAAAAGGGATAGTGTAAAAAAAATAAAAATAATTATAAACTAAATAAACATTTTTAAAGTGCCTCCATTCTCCTCTGCTCACGTGCAGTTGTGAATGCATGCGTAAGTTACGCCCACATATGTAAACGGTGTTCAGCCATACATGTAAGGTATCACTGCGAACAATACAGCAAGAGCAATTCTAGCAGTAGACCCTCTCTAAACTAGTAACCTGTAGACATTTTTGAAGTGCCGCCTATGGAGATTTTTAAGTACTGTAGTTTTGTAGCAACTTTAAAGCATGACATGTTAGGTATTTATTTACTCAGCATAATATCATCTTTTATATTTTACAAAAAAATTGTGTTATATATTTTATTTTTTAATTCATGTACATTTTTTACAAAAAAAGGAATTGAAAATACACTGTGCAAAAAACAGTGTGACATAAAAAAATTGCAACAACTGCCATTTTATTCTCTAGGGCCTCTGCTGAAAGAAATAATAATTGTTTGGTGGCTCTAAGTAATTTTCTAGCAAAAAATACAGATTTTTACAAAGAGTGTCAGAAAAAAGCCTGGTCCTTAAGTACCACAAAACTCTGGTAAAAAAAGAAAAAAAAAGGAGGCAGCTATGTTTGTTCTACGTGATTCCACTGTATGTAGGAAATTAGTGACCCTCTCTTCTTTCTCTTTGGGAGAATGGTGGTGTCTACTGACATAAATTACTATCGCTATCATAATGTAACCTTGAAGTTAGTGGCAATCTCCTTGGCCAACAACACCTCTAGGGTTAGAAACACATGTGTGATGTCTCTAAAGTTTGGAAATAGGAGACATGACTTGGAGAGCCGAAAACGGCAGCAAATTCAGCAGTGCAGTGTTAATGTTGATGGCCCTCCACAGGAAAATATATGCCCGGCGCTAGGTGGCATACATGACTGGGTGGAAGGAGAACCGAGCTGGATGAGTTAACTTTTTAAAAGTAGGTGGTCAGTGACTGACCCTTACCTTATTGGTCAAGTAGACAGGGTGATTGGGTAGAGCTAAAGAGTATAGTTGCTGGGGAGGAGTGGTTTGGCTCACGATTAGAAATCCATCCGTGAGAACGTCCCTCCCTTAAGCCCTTATGTTATGAGGAACTCCGACTTATTGTTTTCTTTTTTTATGCTATGGCGGTTTGTGGTCCTTCACAGGGGTCTAAAAATGGTGGGGACAAATCCGAGGTATGGTGGTGTCCTGTACTTTGGTACAGGTGGGAGTGTGAGGTCGGCTGGGGGCTCAACTCTGGCAAATGGTGACACAGACACAAAGGTTGTAGTAATCTGGTACTGTCAAGGACCTGCAACCAAGTTTAACTAGATTATGTTATGTTTTGTTAAAAGCTTGTTAACTAAAAAAAAAGGATGTGTCGGCCATTTTAACTTTATGTACAAGTAGTGCGATTATTTATAAAAGGGGAGGTTACAGAAGGGTGGAGTTTAGAGCAGTTGGCTGGGAATTTTAGCTTATGAAAGTGAGCTCTGATGTACCCTGGGCATGTGAATTCCATGCAAACACTAGCATGATCAACAGGTTAGTAATTGCAAAGAAAGATCAACTGTTAGATAGAAGGTGAATGGCTGATGTACTGTATATGTGCTATAATTTTTGATTTTGAGTGGAATTCCATTATAAAGGAAGCCTGTTTACACTGAATCAGAGAAGCTTACAAGATCTATAGTAGATTAACCACTTGCCGCCCGCCCACCATCAAATGAGTTTCTGAGAGGACATCGTATAATGGGGCCCCAAAACGTCACGCAGTGGTGGACCGTGTTGCTAGTACACGGCGCGACGCCGATCTCTGTAAAGAGCTGTGGCTCTTCAACCATGTGATCGGCTGTGTCCAATCAGGGCACTGATCATCGGTGCCCTGATTACAGAAAAGTCCCATCAGTGCCACCAATCAGTGGCCATAAGTGATGCCATTCAGTGCAGCCTTTCAGTGCCCATCACTGCCTGCTCATCAGTGCTGTCCATCAATGCCAATCAGTGTGCATAAGTAGCGCCCATTAGTGCTGCCTATCCATGTCACCTATCAGTGCTGCCCATCAGCGCCCACCATTGCCACCTATCAGTGCCCATCAGTGGCGCCTATCAATGCTCATCAGTGCCACCTATCAGTGTGGCATGTTAGTGCCACCTCATCAATGCAACCTTATCTGCCCATAAGTGCCACCTCTTCATTGCCCATAAGTGCCACCTCATTAGTGCCCATCAGTGAAAGAGGAAAAAACTTTACTGACAGAAATTAAGAGAAACTTTTTTTTTCAAAATGTTCTGTCTTTTTTCTTTGTAAAAAATAAAAATCACAGCAGTGATTAAATAACACTAAAAGAAAGCTTCATTTGTGTGAAGAAAAAGATAAAAAAATATATCATTTTGGTACAGTGTTGCATGACCATGCAATTGTCATTCAAAGCGCGACAGTACTGAAAGCTGGAAAATGGCCTGGGCAGGAAGGGGTGGAAGTGCCCAGTATTGAGTTGCTTAAACATATAATTTAATGCTTCATAAAGGCACTTGTTATGCACCTGTTTTTTTTAAAGCCACTCTGAAGTACTAATGTAGTGCTGTTTAAAACTGCACACACCTTTAAGCTAATGAGAGCAATGAGGTTAGGAGAGTTCAAACAGATCATTAACAAAACCACTGTAACCATTGCTGTAGTGACACTAGTATTCACATATGCATTTAGTGAAGCATAGGTTGACAACAAGTGCCCTCTATAGTGATGCCCTCTTGTATGTGAGTAGACTCCCTCTGACATGGCAGGTAGATGAATAATCAGAATTTTTCCATTTAGTAATTTTCCTGCTAGTGTCACTTTTTCAATGCAAACAGAAATAAATAGCAGTGTTTGAAAACAGAATTGGCACATCCTCAGGACATCAGTTCCTTGAATGTACCTTACATACTGTTTATTCATACTTGTCGTCAAGGTAATAGATATCACTGCAGTTGGGAAGCCCCGTTGAGTTCCAGTCTACATGTAAAATCAGTCAGGGAACCACTGCTTTAACTCAATAACATTACTATCACCCTAAATAAAATAAAATAAATACTATGGGCCGGATTCACAAAGCACTTACGCCGACGTATCTCCAGATACGCCCACGTAAGTACAAATCTATGCGCCGACCCACAAAGCAAGATAAGTCGAAAAATAGGCTTCAGCCGCCCAATGTAACTTTCCTATGCCGGCGTATAGTGGGCGCACATTTACGCTGGACGCACGTGGCACTCCCATTGATTTTCGATGCAAATATGCAAATGAGGCAAATACGGCGATTCACGAACGTACTTGCACCCGGCGCATAATATACGCGGTTTGCGTAAGTCGTACGTCCGGCGTAAAGTTATTCCCCATATAGGAGGCGCAACTCATGCAAAAGTATGGACCAGGGAATGAATGCTATCAAATTTTACATAGTTTACGTTGTACGTGAATAGGGCTGGGTGTAGGTTACGTTCACGTCATAGGCAGTGATTCGACGTATCTTAGGCAGTTGTTTCGACGTGATTGTGAGCATGCGCACTGGGATGCGTCCAAGGTACGATGCATGCACAGTTCGTTTTAAGTACTTGTGTGACGCTCGGGCTATAATTTGCATGGGGTCACACTTCATTTAAATGTATCAGGCCCACTTCCACCTACTTTGACTTAGGCCGGCTTACGCCTATGAATTTACGTTACGCCGGCGCAACGTTGAGAGCATTTGCTTTGTGAATTCCATGCTTCCCTCTCCGCGCTGCGCCGGCGTATCATACAAAAGACATACGCTACGGCGGCATATACATGCGCCGATGTATGTAAATCCAGGCCTATTAGTTTAAACATATTCCGTGGCTTTTCTCAAGCTTCTGGAGTTGGAGAACCTCAGCCTCCTCTCATGGTTATACTGTATGCTATGTGATCCTGATGCTGTTCATAACTTTATTGCACTATACTTAAGGAATGCTCTCATTGCCTTCTGTGTTCTATAATATTTTGGTGAGTTGGGATCACCAGCCAATCCCATTGGCAAAGGCAAACAATTTTTATTTGCCAAAAAGGTAAACATTTAACCGTTTGACTTCAGCATAAAATAAACAATACTGTCCACACTTTTGGTACACAAAATAATACTTTGTTTCGTTGCCATCATGAGCAAAAAATTGCCAAATTTTGGGTTGTTCCCAGAACAGTAACAGTAATTGGCTATAGGACAGGAAGTGAAGGTAAATCTTACAAATGGGATACATATGGCAAAATAACCCTCTCTTAGGCCCCTTTCACACTGGGGCGGAAGGCGCCGTGGCGGTATAGCGCCGCTAAAAAAAGCAGCGCTATACCATCGGAATTGCCGCGGGGTTCGGCTGCTAGCAGTGCGGTATCAACCCCTGTTAGCTGCCTTAAAAAGGTTAATACCGCCCGCAATGCGCCTCTGCAGAGGTGCATTGCGGGCGGTATTACCACGGTTTCCCATTGTTTTAAATGGGAAGGAGAGGTATACATACTGCTCCAAAGATGCTGCTTGCAGGAGATTTTTTTCTCTCCTGCCAAGGCATCGCCTCAGTGTGAAAGCCCTCGGGCTTTCACATTTAAAAGGCTGGCCAGGAGTTTTTCAGGCGGTATAGCAGCGCTATTTTTAGCGATGTAATGCCTGAACAACTCCTTAGTGTCAAAGGGGCCTTACTGTGACAGACCAAATCAGGGCAGGGGCTCTTGGAGAGGACTCATGGCAAGCCTCCAACCCACAGATTATGGCTCATGGAGAGAGCAAATCATTCTATAATGATAGACAATAACGTAATGGACGCTGAGAGCGAGGCTTGAATTCATTCTCTGAATAAGGACAATAAAGCTTCCCTTCTGGAGTGGATGGAAATGTGTAACATTAATATTGTATATGTTAACGATCAAAGGGAATCTGGTGGCCCTCCAGCAGACTGAGTTGGAAAAGCCCTTTGTCACAATCAGGCATCAGGCTTGAAGACCAGTTGCTATAGCAGTTGCAGCAGGATAGGTGCACAGGCAGTCACCCTGGCAGGTGAAACAGGCTCACCTGAGGTGCGGAGTCTAAGTACTAGCCAGTGTTCACCAGAGCACTTGATGGTGGAGATGGATTTAGCTGCGTGGTATTACCAGGTCGTGGGCCTCAGGTTTGTCCCACAAGGGTGTGAGCAAGCCGGGGTCCAGTAGCAGATAAGGATTAAATGGCAGCGTGGTCAGTAAATAAGCCATAAAGTCGGTAACAAATAGTTGCAGGTTGGGATCAGGCAGTAGAGTAGTCAAGGAACAAGCCAAGGGTCAATCACAAGTGGTAGCAATAGAGACGGCAGCAGGGAAGCAAGAGCCAGGCACTGGCTGAGAAGGCACAATAACCTGGCAAAGAGGAAGTGCTGAGACAAGGCTTATATAGGAAGTTCATGGGAGGAGCAAGGAGTTCAAGGTTCTGCAGCAATCAAGACACAAGGCAGGGTTGTCCAATCGATCAGATAGAATTGTCCAGCAGATCAGGCAGGGAGCTGTCCAGCATCCCAGATAGCTCAGTGGGAAGAGTCAACACTAGACACAAAAGAGGCCTTAGGTTCAAGCCCAGGTCCTGACACCCACTTATGACCAGGGCCGCCATCAGGGGGTACAGGCAGTACACATGTAAGGGGACTGGGGGTCCCCAGGGACCCGGATGGGAACCCCCTTTTTTTATTTTTATAAAAAAAAAAATTATATATTTTTATTTATATTTTTTTGATGGACAAGAAGGCCTGGTTTGCAGTCTCTGCTTTAATTAATTTCTAAGGTGTTCTATCGAGTTGAGGTCAGGACTCTGTGCAGGCCAGTAAAGTTCCTCCTCCCCAAACTTGCTCATCCGTTTCTTTATGGACCTTGCTTTGTGCACTGGTGAGCAGTCATGTTGGAACAGGGAGGGGCTGTCCCCAAACTGTTTCTACAAAGTTGGGAGCATGAAGATGTCCAAAATGTCTTGGTATGCTGACGCCTTAAGAGTTTCCTTCAATGGAACTAAGGGGCCAAACCCAACCCCAGAAAAACAACCCCAGACCATAACCCCCCCTTTTATCAAATGATTTGGATCAGTCCACAAAGCAAGGACCATAAAGACATAAATGAGTGAGTTTGGGGTGGAGGAACTGGACTGGCCTGCACAGAGTCCTGACCTCAACCCGATAGAACACCTTTGGAATGAATTAGAGCGGAGACTGTGAGCCGGGTCTTCTTGTCCAACATCAGTTCCAGACCTCACAAATACACTTCTGGAAGAATGGTCAAACATTCCCATGGACACACTTCTAAACCTTGTGGACGGCCTTCCCAGAAGAGTTGAAGCTTTTATAGCTGCAAAGGGTGAGCCAACCCAATATTGAACCCTACAGGCTAAAGGATCGCACACACGATCGAATATTCCGATGGACGTGTTTTGTCCTATAATCAAACCGTCTGTACGCTCCATCGGACAAAAAAGCAGAAAAACTATGTAGTTTTGTGAATGTTGGCTGAAAAAATTCACGGCCAGTGCCTTTCGGACAAAAATATATATAGAATTATTATTATCATTATTATTATTAAAGGGCCCAGAGGTCCCAGATGGAAAGCCCCCTTTATTTGGTAATTTCTTTTTATATAAAAAAAGGGAGGTTGCCATCTGGGGCCCTGGTGGCCTCCGGACCTCTAAAAAAAAATGAAAAAAAGGTTTCTTTTTTTTAAGGGGGTTCCCATCTGGGCCCCTGGGGACCCCCGGGCCCCTTACAGGTGTACTGCCTGTACCCCCCTAATGGCGGCCTTGGTGGCGGGGGACCCATTAGTAGTGCTAGGACCACGGCTGCCATGTGTTCTCCTGCAAGTGTGGTTGCTCCGCTCGTCTGTAACGGTGCTGCTGAAGCTACTCTCCAGCTAACTTGAGCAAGTCTGGTGCAAAGTTACCCCTGCTTTTATGAGGGGTAACTTTAGGCTGGCCAAACAGCTTAGGCACACCGCGCGTAGCCTGTGCCGAACGGGCCTATGTTCGGGAAACGGCGTATCTCCCTCATTTGCATATTTGCATAGGAAATCAATGGGTTTGCCAGATGCGTTCGGCATAAATGTGCACCTAGGATGTGCAGGTGTAGGCAAGTTAGGCCGGTCGGGAGTAGCCTATTTTGGTGTGTATCTAGTTCTGTGGGTTCGGTGCATAGATATTCCGGCGCAAATTTAGACTTAGGCGGCACATCTTGAGATACTCCGGCGTAAGTCCTATCTGAATCTGGCCCAAGATGTGCAGGCGTAGGCAAGTTACACCGGTCGGGAGTAGCCTATTTTGGTGCGTATCTAGTTTTGTGGGTATGGTGCATAGATACTCCGGCGCAAATTTACACTTACGCCGCACATCTCCATATACCCCCGCGTAACTTCTTTGAGAATCTGGCCCTAGGTGTGCATTTCCATTGTTAATTAAGTTAGTTGTTAATTGTTTATTGAGTCACCTATTGTCTGTTGGCTAATTTGGTTAACTCTTGGAGGTATCTATGATGGGATTAGCCTTGTGTCAGCTCTACCTCGCTATCTAAACCATTATGTGATGTTTTGTATAAATATTTATAAATATAGTTCTGCAAGCCAGAGAACCTGTCAGTGGCTGGTTGGAGGTAGAAGGGAAGCTGTCGCTACAAAGGGACTATTCACCTTTACCAGGGACCACAGTGAGTAACTGAAGCAAGTACCAGAATCATATTCTCACTGAAGGGCACGGTGGACAATCAGGAAAATTAAAGTGGTGATCAAGTCAGGGACCCAACCACTGGAGGAGACGCTTGCAGAGCAGCCTTGTGTGTCAAGCCAGGGACTGAGCCGGTTAGCAGGGGTGAAGCTTGAGGAGTATCTGGAGTGCCAAGCTAGGGACCCAGCAGAGAAGCAGGGGTGATGCTTGAGGGAATACCACCGCAAACCATGGAGGAACTCAAGGGATTCATAGTAAGATAATCAGTGGGTCTAGTGAGAGACCA
Source organism: Rana kukunoris (assembly GCA_029574335.1). NCBI lineage: Eukaryota > Metazoa > Chordata > Amphibia > Anura > Ranidae > Rana > Rana kukunoris. Next base: position 66,847,336 of record CM056054.1, read on the forward strand.
GGAGCTCAGTATTAAAGAACTACAAGGAGCAGTTACATAGTTAGTTAGTCAGGTTGAAAAAAAAAAAACACACGTCCATCCAACCAAAAAAGTTGTAGTGGAGCTGAAAAAACTAATATGTTGAGTTAGGAACTATTAAAGGACTGTTACCATATGAGACAGCAATCCTGCACGTGCAAAAATGGTGCCTTGCTGGGGCCTTTCCCTGCACAGCTGTTCTCTTATTGAAGTCTCGGTGTCTGTCAATTGAGTTTGCAACTTAAACTTTGCTGTATTTTACAGACCCCTGACCTCTGCATCCTGTAATATGTACTCTACATTTCATAGTTATTACCTCTGCATTCTGATAGATGTGTTGTATGGTAAATACTTCTGACTGGTGCACTTTAACCTGTACAGTACTTAACATTATATACTTCTTATGTCCTTTTTAACCTTTTGCCGACCGTGCTATAGACAAAAGACGTCTACAGCGCGGTCAAGTTGTTCTGGGAGGACATCCTTGGGAATCCTGCTCTTGCTGCTGATAGCGGCCGTTTACCACGTGATCGCTCTGTCAAATGATGGAGCGATCACTTGTAAACAAACCGGCGTCATGTTATGACGCCGGTTCCTCCCTCTCCTCTCTGTACCGATCGGTACAGCGTGAGAGGGGAGGAGGGAGAGCGGGTGGCAGCAGCAGCACTGTGGGCTGGATCTGTGACAATTGCAGTCACAGATCCAGCCATCCATCCCTGCGCAATACTCTGCAGTACCCTGCAATTACCTGAGTAATACTCTGCACAATTCCCTGCGCAATACTCTGCACAATTCCCTGCGCAATACTCTGCACAATTCCCTGCGCATAACTCTGCACAATTCCCTGCACAATACTCTGCACAATTTCTTGTGCAATACTCTGCACTATTCCCTGCGCAATACTCTGCAATACCCTACAATACTCACCATTCACCGCTACGATCAAAGCCAGAATTATTATTATTTTTTATTTCAGGCTTCCCAGTCTAGAGGTGAGATGTGGGGTCTTACTGACCCCATATCTCACTGTAAAGAGGACCTGTCATGCTAAATTCCTATTACAAGGTATGTTTACATTCCTTATAATAGGAATAGGAGTGATCAAAAAATGTATTTTTGGGGAAAAAAGTGTCAAACTAAAATAAATAAAGTAAAATGAATAAAATATATATATATTTTTAAAGCGCCCCTGTCCCTGTGTGCTCGCATACAGAAGCGAACGCACACGTAGTCCCGCCCACATATGAAAAACGGTGTTCAAGCTACACATGTGAGGTATCGCTGCGAACGTTAGAGCGAGAGCACTTTTTTCCCCAAAAATTTATTTTTGGGGAAAAAAGTGTCAAACTAAAATAAATAAAGTAAAATGAACAATACAATATATATATATATATTTTTTTAAAGCGCCCCTGTCCCTGTGTGCTCGCATGCAGAAGCGAACGCACACGTAGTCCCGCCCACATATGAAAACACATGTGAGGTATCGCTGCGAACGTTAGAGTGAGAGCAATCATCTTGGCCCTAGACCTCCACCGTAACTTAAAACATGTACAGTAACTAATAAAAATAATTAAAACGTCACCTATGAGGATTTTAAGGTAGCAAAGTTTGGCGCCATTCCACGAGCGTGTGCAATTTTGAAGGGTGACATGTTTGGTATCTATTTACTCGGCGTAACTTCATCTTTCATATTATGCAAAAACATTGGGCTAACTTTACTGTTTTGTGTTTTTTAAAAAAAAAACACGCGTTCAAAAAATTGCTGCGAAAATACCGTGCAAGATAAAAAGTTGTAATGGCCGCCATTGTATTCTCTAGGGTCTTTGCTAAAGAAGCATATATAATGTTTTGGGTTTCTATATAATTTTCTAGCAAATAAATGATGATTTTTCCATGTAGGAGAGAAATGTCAGAATTGGTCTGGGTGTTCCAGAACGCCTGATGATGCTCCCTGTATGTTGGGCCTCTGTATGTGGCCACGCTGTGTAAAAGTCTCACACATGTGGTATCGCCATACTCAGGAGGAATAGCAGAATGTGTTTTGGGGTGTAATTTGTGGAATGCATATGCTGTGTGTGAGAAATAACCTGCTAATATGACAGAAACGAGAATAATTTTTTTATTTTTACAGAATTTTCTTTTAAAGCGCAAAAAATAGAAAAACCCAGAGGTGATCAAATACCACCAAAAGAAAGCTCTATTTGTGTGAAAAAAAGGACAAAAATTTCATATGGGTGCAATGTTGTATGACTGAGTAATTGTCATTCAAATTGTGAGAGCACCGAAAGCTAAAAATATATCTGGTTAGGAAGGGGGTTTAAGTGCCCAGTGGTCAAGTGGTTAAAGTAGTTGTAAAGGCTACGTTTTTTTTTCTTTAACCTTGATGCATTGTCGGTGTTAAGTTAAAAAATCATTTAGGTGAAGCTTCTATCTCCCCAGGCCCCCTAAATACTTACGTTAGCACAATCTCGGACCAGCACTGTGCCCGAAAGTTGTGGCGGTGCTTTCTCTCACCCTCATTGGACTCAGTGAGAGCAGCGGGGGCCATTGTCAGGAAAGTGGTTAAAACCTGGGACCCCTGGGCTGAGCAAGGCCAACGTGTCATCACAACTGATAGTGAAACTGGCTGGCTGAAGACAGGGGCTCAAGATTGGTGTGTCTGTGAGACTCATAGAGACATTTACAGACTTCTCATAGAGGGGTCTATGAGGTCCTGTGGTTTCTGCCGATGTGGCAGCAAGGGTCTGGCATATGGGTGAAAATATTGGGTGCACAGGTCTTACCCGAGATGCAGCTTGTGTGGTAAGTTAGCACTGATGGGAGGTTCGATATTCCTTGCTATGAGTGTCTGGAGTTTCCCTGGATAGGGATTCTGTTGGTTCATGGCCTATATAGTTTGCTTCCTTACACAATCATTATCAGCTAAGGGCCAGATTCTCAGAGGCGCTACGCCTGCGTAAATGTATATGCGCGGCGTAATAGTAAATGTTCGCCTGCGTATCGATGCGCGGTAAACACAGAACCACATACGCGCAAAATTTGTTTCCGTCTGGCCGGCGAAAATGCATTAAGCTAGCGCGGCGTAGGCGCATAGTTACGCATGAAAAATATTCAGTTCCCATTGAATTAGCATGCAAATATGCAAATGAGGGAGATGCGCGTATTCCCGAAACTACGCGCGTCCGGCGTTGGCTACTCGTGGTGCGCGTAACTCGAAAGCCTTGAGTAAACATACCCCTCATAAAAGCACGGGTAACTTTGCTCAAGGCCGTGTGCAAGTCAGCTGGAGAGCAACTACAGCAGCACCGTAACGGACTAGCTGAGCAATCACACTTACTGGACAAGACATTCGTATGCCAATGATGCCAGGGCCAGCCATGGTCTTATCACTACTAAGGTATGCAGAGGAAGAGGCGCATAGAAGGAGGAGTAGGAGGAGGGGGGCACGTGAGAGGATCTACCGAGCGCGCATGAGGCTCTTTGGCATGGGTGATGAGGAGGTGTATCGCATCTTCAGATTCAGCCCTGCTGCCATCCTGGAAATAACCACAGCCCTGCAGGATGAAATCACCAGCCAGACATACCGCTCACGTGCACTGCAGCCACTGGTGAAGGTACTGGCAACACTGCATTTCCTGGCCAGTGGATCATTCCAGCGTACAAGTGGAGTGGTGGCTGGGATGTCACAAACCAGCATAAGCAGATGTCTGCACCAGGTTGTCCCTGCAATCCTCAGACGCATGTCCAACCAGTTCATCAGACCCACCACTGAGCACCTGCGGCAGAAGGCAATGACAGATTTCTACAGAATTGACGGATTCCCACGCACCATCTGGGCCATTGATTGCACACATGTGGCACTCCAGCCCCCCAGTGCCACAGAGCACATATACCGCAATCGGAAGCATTGGCATTCCATCAACGTACAGGTGATAGCCGATGCCAAATACCTCATATGGCACGTCCGTGCCAAAGACCCCGGGTCCAGCCATGACAGCTACATCTACCGTCAAAGCAACACCCCAGAAGATTTTGAGCAGGACATGTATGGGGACAGCTGGCTGGTTGGTGAGTGACATGGGTGGCAGCCATGACTATCCCCTCCCATGATGCACAACAGAAGTGGCACATGCATGACTACCATCCTCCTGTCTTTTCCCTTACAGGTGACTCTGCATATACACTGGGACCCCATCTCATGACTCCTTTCCGGAACCCCCAAACCAGAGGAGAGAGAAGATACAATGAAGCACACATCAAAACCCGTGCAGTGGTGGAGCGCACATTTGGCCTCCTGAAGTCCCGTTTCCGATGCCTGGATAAGTCTGGGGGGGCCCTATTGTATTCCCCCAACTTTGTGGGTCAGATCATTGGTGCATGTTGTATTCTGCACAACTTTGCCATGCGAAAGGGCCTGCACATTGCCCTACGTGATGACCTGACCCCCCAACCACACAGCCCCCCCCCGCCAGAGGAGACCCCGTCAGCTGATGGAAGAGCAGTCAGGAGGGTCCTCGTGTTACGAATCTTTGACCGTTAAACACACACATACAGCATGGCACACAGACAATGCACGCGTGTACACCACTGATGTCCCTAGATCACACACACCACATGCACATCGCATTGGATTAGCCCAAGTCCAGCATGTAGGAGTTGGGAGCAGCAACGCCACGTCAAGGCCCCAATGATGTTGCTGTCCATTCATACACCTTTCACACATCATTCATACAGCCGTGGGGTTAACTTCACCTCCACGGCCGAGGGTGACACCCCTTACTGTCAGGAGTGCCACCCTCTCACCATTCACACTGCACCGTGTGCAGTATCCAAAAATAAATAAAAAAAGCTCTTATCCAGAGCACAAAAATAAATAAAAAAAGCTCTTATCCAGAGCATAACAAAAAAAAAAAAAAGCTCTTATCCAGAGCATAATAATAAAGAAAAATAAAATTAATGGGCCTGGCGGGGGCTCTGCCTGGTGCCACGGGTCCTGCCCCTCACTTGCCTGGGGGCAGCCACAGATGGGGGGGGGGGGCAGCAGGTTGAGGAGGAGCATCCCCACGTCCCTCCCTGGCTGCCTGCATGCCCTCCAGGGCAACCGCTATGCGGGTCTGCACAGCAGTCTGCGCCTCGACAGCAAGGCGCAGGGCATGAACCTCCCCCACAAGTTCCGAGGTGTTTTCCTGCAGCTCCCCCAAGCTGGTCAGCGTTGCTGCGCTGTTAACAGCAACATCCTGGATGGCATCTGTTATATTGTCCGAGGATGCCAGGCTGTCGGCCAGGCGCCTCATCTCCTCCACGACCTCGGCCAGGTGCTGATTTTGCTGGTCCTGCTGTCTGACCAGCTCTTCCGGCAGGACCTTATGAACACCCCTGGTCTTGCACGTCGCCTTGCGGGGAGTGGCAGGGGACCGGGCATAAGGGGAGGATGTTGAGGGGCCGGAGATGAGGGGGGGGGAAAGAGAGGGACTGGAGAGGTTGGAGGGGGACACTGAGGGGTTCGCTACAGGTAGAGGAATAGCCTGGGCTGGTCCGGCCAACCCACCATCCTCCTCCACAACAACATAGAGGGCCTGGTCCTGGACTACCACACCCTCCTCAACCACCTCCTCCGTTGAGGTGTGCCCACTTCCCTCCAAGTCCTGTTCCAGGGGGGCAGCCAGAGGGACTGTATCTTCAGGGGATGGATCCTGATGGGCCCTGGCATCAACAGATGGCCCCGCTCCCTCCTGCACATCTGTGGATGACACAAAAGATGCCCATGTTGGTGGACCCACACACTTGGCACATGTTCCCTTCCACCCCCATACATGTACACAACAGATAGAATATAAAACACACTTACCTGTCCTCACGGCTGGCTTCTGGGACTCATAGCCCCCAACTCCCTCTACCTGCTCCGTCTGTAGGCAGCGGGCAACCACCTTCTCCTCCTCAGTCAGGCGGACAGGGCAGGGTGGGCCCCCTCCAGTGCCCTTGGCATGCCGAGCTATGGCAGCCAGCTTGCCCTTCACATGACGCCGCAGGTCATTCATTTTCTTCTGAATGTCCTGCGGTGTCCGTACCTCATGAGAGAGGGCATTGACCTGGCACGCGACCCTCATTAAAATCTGATCCCTCCGGGACTTGCTGGTCCGGGCACTGTCAGCACCATGGAGCCGCGAATCAAACTTCTCCATGGCCCTGACGACAATGGCCCTCTCCTCTGGGGAGAAATTCTTCTTCCTCCTCTCCTTAACCACGGTTGTCATCTTGTCCAGCACAAACTTTGGCCGTCACTATCCAAAAAATGGGAGACGTTTGCGCTGCACGGGCGCATGTGTGGGCGCATTATATACCCTGCGCCGGCGCATCGTAGGGAGGCTTTGCGCATGCGCAGAAGGCATCCACGTCACGGCGCGGGTCAACCACGTCATGGCGCGGGTCATCCATGTCACGGCGCATGCTCCGTTCGTCCCGGCCTGCATTTGCATGGGGTCACGCTTCATTATAATGCAACACGCCCACTTCCCTCCTACTTTGGAGTTGCGCCGGATTACGTCCATGATTTTACGCGACGCAGGCGCATCTTGGAGCGCATTTACTTAGGGAATACGGTACTTGCCACTCCGTGTTACGTCGGCGTAGTGCATCTGAGATGCGCAATGCCTGCATAATTAGGCGCGCATCTACGAGAATCTGGCCCTAAGTCTTCTCTTTTAGTATCTTTTCTTTGATTTATTTTTAGCATCGAAAATAATTTCTACTGCTATACCATATTTGAGTGCCACAAGTAAATGTCAACTACATTAAGTTTCTTAGAACAAGTTTTAGATCATTCTGACTTTTATATAGAAAGGTTTAACCTTTAGATGACTGCTAATGTTTATTGTATATTTCAGCAGTACATTGAATACTGCTGTAAATTGTTGCTCAAATAGTAAGTTGAGAATTTACCTGCTGTATATTCAGAATATTTCTAGTGTGTAATACTAACCTTGTTATACATAGCTTGCTCTGTCATGTCCTAAAGTATAATTGTAACATTCCCTTTTGTCGTGAACTGTAGAAACAAAGATGTTAACCTGTGCTGCCCTACATAAAATGTCATGCTTTATTTTGAATGTACAAGTACTATCTAACATCTTAAACTCTTGGTGCATATAAATCTATATAGGCTCTCTAAAATGTCACCTCACCATGGCAATATTTATCACACAATGCTAGTAAGCATGCCTCGCAACTTTTGGAGATGGGAACAAGGGACACTTAGTGCTTTTTTTTACATCTACTATTCCTTTATACTGGTACTACTTTTGGTATTTAGAAATGCAACAATTTATAAATTGTATGGAAGTTTTTGAACTGTAAAACTCTTTTTGAAAGATAAAAAAGGTATATATTGTATTTACAACTATATAGATCAAATTAAAAAGAGGGACAAATGAAGAGGAAATAGGGACAGAAGGACCTTTTTCCAAATCAGGGACAGTTCCTTGAAATCAGGGACATTTGGGAGCTATGTCAGTAGGCCATTGCCTAGTGCAGTGGTATAAAACAATAAAAACACAGAATTTACTATTTTAAACTTTCCATTTTCAGAAGTGTTGAAATCTGCGCTAGAGGGAGGTAGGTTACCTCCTTCGATGCTAGAAGCAACTATTGTAGTACTCCATAAGGAGGGTAAGGACCAGCTAGATACAGCATCTTATAGACCAATATCACTGCTGTGCTCTGATGTTAAAATTTTGGCCAAGGTGTTGGCAACAAAAATAAATAAACATATCCAGAAACTTATACACCCAGACCAGTCTGGTTTTATCCCAAAAAGATCCACAAGTACGAATATTAGAAGGCTATATTTGAATCTTCAAATACCAACGGAAAATACAGGAGCTAGTGTCATACTGTCATTGGACGCAGCTAAGGCTTTCGACAGCTTAGAATGGGAATACTTTTGGCTTGCTTTAGAAAAATTTGGGTTTGGCCCATCGTTTATTAAATGGATCAAATTACTGTATAACTCCCCAAGTGCTAAAATTAAAATCAACAATGAATATTCACAATGATGATGAAGAAAAAGAGGGAAGGACGGCCGCACTCCAAGGATTTTCAAACAAAAAAAGTTGTCTTTATTGTAAATCCAAAAACATGTACAGTCACAGCAATCACAGAAAACAGGACAGCCGACGCGTTTCGCACTCGATCAGTGCTTAGTCATGGCTATGGTATGGTGCTAACACAAAAACATTTATACTAAACCCCAGAATACCAAATAAAACATGTGACTCCCTTCAGCCTATAGCAACTTAAAGTTAATTAGTTGTGATAGACATCCTGAATGGGTGTAATCAGAGTGTCAAGTGTGTGCAGGCTGAAAGTCAACACTAACATAAAGAAGGTAACCCTTAAAGAACCTGTGTATGTGTGGATGTGAGGATTGCATAAAAATGGGAAGGGATATATATATATATATGAAGGTGAATGTGAGAGTGGATGTAAAAAATAGTGAAAAATAAAATAGACTGGTTTTAAGTGTCTATATATATTTTATTTTTCACTATTTTTTACATCCACTCTCACATTCACCTTTATATATATATATATATCCCTTCCCATTTTTATGCAATCCTCACCTTCTTTATGTTAGTGTTGACTTTCAGCCTGCACACACTTGACACTCTGATTACACCCATTCAGGATGTCTATCACAACTAATTAACTTTAAGTTGCTATAGGCTGAAGGGAGTCACATGTTTTATTTGGTATTCTGGGGTTTAGTATAAATGTTTTTGTGTTAGCACCATACCATAGCCATGACTAAGCACTGATCGAGTGCGAAACGCGTCGGCTGTCCTGTTTTCTGTGATTGCTGTGACTGTACATGTTTTTGGATTTACAATAAAGACAACTTTTTTCGTTTGAAAATCCTTGGAGTGCGGCCGTCCTTCCCTCTTTTTCTTCATCATCATTGCTATTTGCATCACCAGCACCTTGGTAATCTAATTATCCTTGATCGTCTACAGGTCTCACCTGGAGCGGTGATTTTTTTTCTTTTTTTTTTTTCTTTTGTCTTTTTTGGATTTTGCAATGAATATTCACAGTCGTTCGAACTGGAAAGGGGGACAAGACAGGGCTGCCCCCTGTCCCCCCTCCTATTTGCCTTGGCAATTGAGCCACTGGCAACTGTAATTAGATCCAGACAGGACATACAGGGGTTCCAGAGAGGGGTAGAGGAGGAAAAAGTTGCACTATATGCGGACAACATCCTCCTTTTTTTAGGGAACTCTTCCACCGCCCTTAAGTGCAGTGCAAATAGTAGAAGCAAAATGAAGACAAAGAAAAATGGATAGCCGCACTCCAAAACCTGATGGGTGGTCTTTTATTCAATAGACAGCATGTACAAAAATAGGGTCACAGCAGTAGAAACAAGGAACAGCCGACGCGTTTCGCACTGGATCAGTGCTTATTCATGGCTTATCCAGTGGATCCACTGATCCAGTGCGAAACGCGTCGGCTGTTCCTTGTTTCTACTGCTGTGACCCTATTTTTGTACATGCTGTCTATTGAATAAAAGACCACCCATCAGGTTTTGGAGTGCGGCTATCCATTTTTCTTTGTCTTCATTTTGCTTAGTGCACCGCCAGCACCCTCGGTATCCTGCACCACCTGTAACCATTTAGTGATCCCACCTGGAGCGGTGACTCCTTTCTCTCTATCGTTTCTGGATTTTGCAAATAGTAGAAGCATTTGGGCATTTCTCGGATTTAGTAGTAAACTGGGAAAAATCTACACTCCTGCCGGTGGACTCAGTAAGCAACTTGGATGGGTTAGGAATACCCCAACTAAGGATTGGGGAGAAGATAGGGTACTTGGGAATCGTGGTAACATGAAACCCAGACCAATTTATAAATAATAACTGAGTAAATTTAAGCGTAAAGCCGATGTTTGGGGGCGCCTCCCACTTTCAGTAGCTGGACGTAGTAATCTTATCAAAATGGTCTGGATGCCACAATTGCTTTATGTGCTCCATAATTCCCAGTATGGATTAACAATTCATGGTTCAAGAAGATAGAGGCTCTTTTTAGAACTCTAATCTGGAAGAAGGGCAAGGCAAGGATTGGCCTCCAGATATTACAACTCCCAACAGATAAAGGTGGGTTGGCGGTTCCACACCCCTATAGTTATTTCTTGGCGGCACAGCTGCAGCATCTGGGAGGGTGTAGTATAGAAGGAGGAGGTAGCGCAAGTGGGAAAATGTTGTTAGTAGGGTCCCCACATAGGTCTGTGATAGAGTCCCTGGAGGCCAAATCCTTTCCGGTACAATGCCCTACAGTAAAGCTGGTCATGAAAATCTGGCAAGTAGGAAAACTAGCCTTGAGCTATAAGGGACAAACAGAATACTCCCCATTGTGGGATAACAAGCACCTGAAAGAAGTACTGGCAATAGGCAAGCTAAAGGAATGGGATAGACTTGGGATAACTAGACTGGTACAATTGTATACAGGCTGTATGATAAAATCTTTCTCAGAGTTGTGTACCGAATTCGGTATTCCAAACTTTATGTTTTACGCCTATTTACAGATTAGACATGCATTACAAGTTCAATTTAAGCTGCAACCAGTGAGATGGCAAAAGTTAACACATCTCCAAAGACTAATCAAACCAGGGGTGCTGAAAGGTCTTATATCAGAAGTATATGAGCAGATCAATGTACGTTTGGTAGGGAAAGGGGTTTTGAGTAAGAAAAACAGAGATGGGAGGAGGATGTTGGCCCTATAACAGACGAACAATGGGATAGGATATTGGAACTAGGGACAGCCGTCTCACTGGCCCCGTCACAGAGGGTATCGCATTTATTTTTGATCCACAGGGCTTATTATACCCCTAAGAGATTACATAGCTTTGGAAAGAGGCCGGACGATAAATGCCCAAGGTGCCCAAACACAGGTGACCTTGCACATATGTTTTGGAAATGTCCAAAGTTGCATAGATATTGGGTTGGGATTTTGGACATTATAAATGCAACTTTTGGGACTACGCTGGAACTTGAGCCCAGGGTATGCCTATTAGGTTGCAACGAGGATGGAATGGGGCAGAAGGCCACATTAGAAGCAGTTATAAGATGTCTGTATCAGGCGAGGAAAGTAATAGCACTGAACTGGCAAGCACAAAGTCCACCCACAATAATAGAATGGATTAATGTAATGAATAGTATAGTAGGAAAGGAGAGGGGAATATGGATAAGACGTGGGAACCTCAAAAAATTTAAATCAATATGGGAGCATTGGTTACATAAAATAGGGGGCTCACTTTAAAGGAAAGGAAAAAAAAAGCAGCTTGGAAAATGGACAAGATGGGAATGGGCTTAATGGGTATTTTTGTTTAACCTACTGAACTACGTATTTTGCATGACGGTATGTACGGTATGGATTGTAAAATATGGATTTGCACTGTTTGTTTTTATATATCTGTAAGAAAACAATGAAAATAATAAAAAGTATTAAAGTTAAAAATAAAAATAAATTCTGCCATATCATTTTTCTTTGAAGACTTCTGACTTGTAAACAGTAATATCCTATCTTCAGCAATAGAACTCTCTTTGAAATTTCATAATCTTGTTGCATATTTGGTGACCGAATTGGGGTGAGCTAAACTTTCAGTGCCTTAGCGCATTCATATGTACTTGCTGTGATGTAGTTAGGGAGATCCAAATTCTATTTAGTTCAATTGGACAATCCATGAGAAAAAATACAAGGACATTTTAGTGATTCTCATTGAACCAAAGTGACTAAGGCGGTGGTGAGTTCTCCTAGATTATTAAGATCTCTATCACAAGGAGTGGTTTACCACCCTGCTTCTCCGTCACTGGTTTTAATGACCTGGCTGTTAAGGCTCAGGTCCTGAGGGATAGCTGAATATTTGATTTACTTATCCCTATGTTCTTCAACACTAGGAAGTTAACTTCTTGCAAAGTCTACCATGATACCTAAAAGCTTATTTCTCACTGTGCCAAGCCAATGGGCCAAATTCTGTCTTTTCTCCATTCTGATCTTAGTACAGTTGGCCTTGAGTACCAGCAAGGTTCAAATCTCAGCACTAGTCATTTTTTTTACAGACTGCCTCTCACTCCCTTGTGAAGATGTCTGTACACAGCGTTACACCTATTGTTCTCCCTGTATGTTTCCCAGTGGCTCTGTGCGATCACAAACTTGTTCTATTGACCCTTGAAATTCCACCCTATTGGGGATATTCCTTTGTCCATGCTGACTCATAAGGTTACATGTTTACATAGTTAGTCAAGTTAAAAAAAAAAAACACACATCTGTCTAGTTCAATCAATTCGAAAACCCACAAACACACAATTATATACCCACAGTTGATCCAGAGGAATGCAAAAAAACACAATAAAACATGGTTAAATGTGGAGGAAAATTCCTTCCTGATTGCCCCAAAGGCAACTGAATATTCCCTGGATCAACAATCCTTGCGTTATTCCCTATAAATGTTATTATCCAATTATTTTTTGACAATTTAGGAATGCATAAAGCCCTTTTTCAAAACAATCTACTGCACGGGCCATTTGAGTTCTTGAGGAAGTCTATTCCACATTTTCACAGTTCTTACTATGAAAAAGCAATTTAAAAAAATTGTGGGCATTTTGCAAAGGGATCCCTGAAGAAACTTAAAGGAACCCCAGGGTGCCTGGGCACCCTAGTTGAAACAGTTGTTTTGCTGACTCATAAACATAAAACTCGCTTTGCTATGCGAGTACTTTGGATTACGAGCATTCTCCTGAAACGGATTATGCTCGTAATCCGAGGTTACACTGTATACTGTGATTCTGTACTTGCCAAATATGCTGCAGAAATCTCCCTCCACTCAGTTTGGCTGCATCCATTTTAACTCTGGGCAGCTGAAGCTGCTGCCTGTTTACTTCCTGAACTTACACAGACACACAGAGGCAAACCGGCAGCTCTGGAGCCCTGCAGCTCCCATTGGCCTTCTTATGACTGATCCGCCCCCCCTCCCTTCCTGGCAAACTCTCACGAGAGTGAGAGAGAGCTGTGTAAGATGTTGAAAAATGAGAGGGGAACATAGAAAGTTACGAAAGAGAGCCAAAGTCGGACATGTAGTTGCTTCCAGTGTGGAAGATATCCACTATAGCAAAAAACGTTGATTAGACAGCAATAAACATCCCACTCATATCTTGGAAAAAGTATGCATATGTCGCATAATGGGGGCAGACATCCCAGATACAAAGCGCTAGGGGTACACAGATGTCAAAATGGACAGCCAGCACATCGGATGGCTGTCTCCCGGGGGCATACCATACATGTCTAGTGACATCAACTCTATCCGGATCCATTACAAGGCGGGTTCTCAGTGTACCTTACCAGTTCCTTATTGGATTGCTGGCTGTCTATTTTGGCATCTGTGTACCTTGATCGCTTTGTATCTGGGATGTCTGCCCCATTATTCGACATATGCAAACTTTTTCTAAAATATAAGTGGCATGTTTATTGCTGTCTAATCGCCGTTTTTCCTATAGTGGATACCTTCCACACTGGAAGCAACTGCATGTTCATACTTAGTTTGTGAACAGACATACATGGTGCTACTGCTACTTCTTGTGGAAGTTTCCAGTCTGTATATATATTCCTTGATATTTGGATATTTATACATTAGATCCTGTCTATTCCAAGATAGTGAGACTTGTTTTCCTGTTCTTGCTACTTTGTTCATCCTGAAGAAGCCTCACAGCGAAAGGCGTAGGCGTGCAAGGGACTGAATCTATACTGTGTATCTTCTGTATGGTTTTAATTTCTGAACACTGTGTTTATCAATTTGTAAGCTTTTTCACTCTAATAAATATATATATATATATTAGGGCTGTGCAAATTAACTTTTAATTCATCGATTAATCTTTAATTTTTTTGATCGATCAAAATATTTTTGATCGATTAAAATTATTTTAATTGGTACTCGCCTCTCCGCCGGCTTCTGGGCCTTCAGGGAGTTCCGTCGGAGATCCAGTAACGTCACGGACACCGGCGGGGCTTGCCGTATCCATCTGAAGGGGTCCTTAGCTGTGCCTTCATATCTGCATTGTGGCGGACCTTACTATCTGCCACATAGTAGCTGTTAGGCCGCGTACACACGATCAAATCTATCTGCTGGAAACGGTCTGACAGACCGTTTCAGCAGACAGATTCGATCGTGTGTACGGGCAGACAGACAGATTTGGCCAGCCGACAGATTTTAAAGCATGCTTTAAAATCTGTCTGCTGGGAATCTGTCTGTCTGACATGTCTGCTGGTTAGTACGCTAACCAGAAGACATATCTGCCCGCACATGCGTCTAATGGATTTGACGCATGCGCGGAAGTGTTTTACTTCCTGGTGTGGTGACGTGGTGGCATCAACGTCATCGCTACGTCACCACGCTGTCTGCCGGCGGGGATTTTGGTTTGATCGTGTGTACAGCGATCAAACCAAAACAGCACAGCAGACAAATCTGTTCAAATCGATCTGTCAGACCGATTTGAACAGATGTATTTGGTCGTGTGTACGCGGCCTTACACTTCCCTCTATCGCTTCCTTTTATTAACCTGGGATTTTACAACCATCCACTGGGAGTTGTGATAGTTCCCTTCATGGGACAGCTACAGTACATGCCGACGGACTGATGGTAACCCCTCCTCATCTGGATTCAGCAGTGGTATCGTTGTACACATTTTTATACCAGTATCATACTTAGCTACATGTTTTTATGACTGCTTTTGGTATCATTTGGTATTACTCGCACCATTTTTACAGTTTATGTAGCTACATCGATTTCATCTCCAGTGCAATATTTATTTTGTTGCCTACTTGAAGATTATAAAAGTATTAATGCTATTCCCATCGAGCGCTGTCTTTGTGTGTTTTTTGTACCCTGCTGTTGGTAGCTGCACTGGAAATCAGCCTGCAAGGAGATCAGCTAAAAGTAGTTGGATCTGTATGCGCGTTATAATTAATCGAAATTAGTCGATTAATCGATTAAAATAAAAAATGATTAATCGAACACAAAAATTTTGATCAGTAACAGCCCTAATATATATATATATATATATATATATATATATATATATATATATATATATATATATATTTTGTTATCTCTATTGTTTCCTTGCCTTAAAAGTCAGACTTTGGTTACTTTCCTTTAGTAACTTTCTATGTTCCCCTGTGTATGATGTCATAAGCCTATGCTTTTTACCAGACAAGAAAGTAAGTAAAGAAAGGAAGTAAGCTGTATAAGGTATTTACTGGCAGAAAAAAAAAATGTTTTACTATCCAAAGTTAAAATAAGGGCAGAAGATTAAAAAGATGGCAAAATGAAAAAAATTACTGAAGGTCCGCTTTAAAGGGGTTGTAAATATTCACGTTTTTTCATCAACATGAAAAAACATCTGATGCTTACAGGCCCCCCCAGCCCCCCGTTTACTTACCTGAGCCCTCGAAAGTCGTGAACACGCTGGCTTCTCGACTCTTAATTGGATGATTGATAGCAACTATGGCCGCCAACGGGAGTGCGCCTGCAAGATAACCCCTTTGGAAGAGCACTTCCCAGAGGGGGGTTAGCTCTTGCAGGGAGGAGCCGAGACAGCCGCCGAGGGACCCCAGAAGACGAGTGTAACGGAATGACCCGTGACAGACTGAGATTCTCCTATGTCTAGGGTCACCTTATGTCCACTAGGGCCATAGGGTGACAAAGAAATTATATCATATATTACATGAGATGGGACATTAATAATAATTCCTATTGCAGGACTGGCATATTACAAGAGGTCCATATTGAAACCTGTTACACAGGAGAGGGACATTACAAGCTTATTCAATGCTTAGCTCCGGCTATTGAAATGTTAAGTGACCCGGCTTGTGAAAGACATTTCATTCTTTTGAAAGGTGTTAATTGCATCTACTCCTAGACCATACATTGTCTATAGGACAAAGGTGTCAAGCCCTTTAGAGACAGTAAGCCTGTCTAGGTAACGTGATTGCGGTTCCTTGTATATGTGTGAAGATTATTTGTGATTGTGTATTATTCAAAAGGGAAAATCATTGTGTAATTGTAGTTTGGAATGTGACAGATCTGTCAGTATCGGTTCCGTCATGTCTGCTAGATAATTAGCCTCAGTGAGTGAATAGGGGGGTGGAGATGGCATTGTCACTTTGATTACTGTCACATGCTTGTAACTGGATATAAAAGCTGAGAAGAAAACCAATAAAGTGTTCATATCTTTGAAACCAAGGGCAGAGCAGTAGTCTCGTCTCGATTATGGGAAATGATATGGATCGTGTATGCAGGATTGTCGCAGTGTGTCAGATAAGCGTGTCGTGGTTGGATGGAAGGTCGTAAGCGGTGGTGACCGTTACATTTGGTTGGCAGCGGTGGGATGATTCCATCTTCAGAAGGACGGCTACAAGGACACATGACAATGGAGACGCTGTATGAACGGATGAAGCTCTCTTCCCTCATGGACTTATTGGAGAGCCGGGGCAGACCGGCCAGCAACCGTAAGAAAAAAGACATTATCGCAGAACTTGTCGAAATGAATAGAGCTAAGAGGCCCAGCGTAACAGACAGGACACCCGAGGAAGATTTTTTTGATCGGGCTGTTAAACATGGACTGGCACAATATTGTCCTAATCCTCCACCGGAGATCATAGACCTGGTTATAGCGGCTGTAGATGCCACCTTGCGACAGCGAAGAAGTGCTGCAGCAGCTGAAGTTACAGCAGCACCAACTGAAGAGAGAGGAGAGGTGCAGATACCAGTCTCCATGGAAGAGGAATTCCAAAGGAGGTTACAAGAGATGCGGATACAGCACAGAGGATCAGTATCAGAGGAAGCCCTGCTGGGATGGTCGGATGTGATTCGGTGCCAACTCTGGAAGGAAGCGCTAGCTCTGGAGCAGCAACACCAAGGAAAGGTCCTGCCCTCCATCTATGCAAGGTACTGGCCGCAGTATGACGTACGAATGCTGTTGTTGAGGGAACAACCGAAGCAGGTGTGGATAGCGGAGTTAAGCAGGCTGATCCGGGCAGAGATGCAGCTGGACGAGAGCTACAGAGCCCTCCGGTGGTATGTAGCCCAAGAGTGCCCATGGTCAGCGGATGACAGCCCCACAGAAGGCTATGACTATGATGGCCTGGGATTGTTGTATTGGAGGATGTCCAGTGATCCTGACTTCGGGGATGATCGGGAGTGGCGCTTGAAGGACATAATGGAGCACAGAGAGGAAAGATTGAATATCTCGGGAAGCCACTGGTCAAAGGAAGATTTAGAATTTCTGGCCATTCAAGAATGGGAGCTGGAGGTCGCCTACAAACAGCTGCTAGACTCGGCTCAGCAGCAGGGTGGGGCTCCCGTTGCCTGGGACTATGAGGAAAGTTCATATGACAACTGAACTCCTGGCTGATGAATCGGCAGTGGAAAAAATGGAGATTGCCATCCCTAAAGCCGAAGCGGATGGTGTGGAGTTCCAGAGAGCCGGGGCGGTTGGCCCCTCTCTCCAACAACAAGCTGAGGTGGTAAAGCTTTTACCCCCAGCTGAATCACTGGCAACAGAGCAGGGTGCCCCAGGCCTCTGCTCCCAACTAGCAGAAGAGGGGGACCCTGTGGTAGTGGATGGGACTGTGGTCTCCACTCACAGCAACCCAGCGGAAGATCTGGCAACAGAGCAGAGTGTCATGGGCCTCTGCTCCTCACTAACAGAAGAGGGGGTTCCTGGGGTAGTGGATGGGACTTCAGTCTCCACTGGCACAACCCCAGAAAATGGTACAGGACTGGGACAGGAGGATGTCCGCTTTGCTTTGTAAGCACCGGGGGGTTTTCACCTAGCACCAGTGGATGGGACTTCAGTCTCCACTGGTAAAACACAGGAAGGGGGGGCAGTTGGCCCAGACCCCCAACAGCATGATTGTCAGGAATGGTCCCACCTGCTGGTAAATCTGCCTGTTATTTTGGCTGCAGTACTGGCCTCCACCAGCGGGGGGTTCTTGGTCATTTGGAGCACACAGCCTTTCCTGCGTTCAGGTGTGACCTGAATGCAATCAGCACGCCTCTATAATACCCGACGTGTGTAATCACTCCTCGCCCTGGTATCGTCATATCTCCCAGACCTGAGCCTGTATCCTGACCTTGCCTTTTCATCCTGATCTTGTGCCTTGATCTTGTCCCGTGATCCTTGATCCTGATCCCTGCCTGGACTCTTCCGCCCTGTTTCCGGTTCCTGTCTTCCCTGGATCTTACCCTGCAGCTCATCCATCCATCCGCTCCCTGCTCTGTCCTGTCCCATCCTTACCCATCGGCTGACCCCCATGTGTATGACCTCGGCCTGGCTTGACTTATGATACGGTATTCCCTTTTGATTATATATGTTGTTTGCTGTTTGCACTGGTGGTCCTAACTTACTTGTAAAATAAACACATTTTACTTCACTAATTATATTGTTTGGTCTCTCTGTGCAGTCACACAGTTCTGATCTGCTATATTCTCCTGACAGTATACCAGGGCCATCCCTTGATCAGACGTGACTGCATTGAGGAACCATTCTGGTGTAGTGCTCTAAAAACATGGATTACAATGAAATCCTTTACCTTTCTCTGCTGGCAGAAGAGGAGGAGGGGGCTTGTCGTCAGGTTTTGGAGGGTTGGACTAGTGACCAACTGATGGAAACTATCCGATCGGCTCATTCCTGGGTGGATCAGGGGTACATGACTTTTGATGATGTTCAGGCATTAATTCGGTTGTGTGTTAAACGGGCCCTGTCATTTATTCCTGATGGTAGTGATGACTTCTCTCCCCCTTTAGTCGTGACCAAGTTGAATCCCTGGTGTGGTTATTGGAGGATGATCCGGCTTATTTTTATGAGCATTATTCCTCCTATCCCCAGCAAAAGTTATCTGAGTGTATTGATTCTGTGCAGGCTCTGATTAGACAAGGTGTGTGTGAACCTGCTTTTGTTCAACCTGTGCTGCAGGCATGGTCAGATCTCCTGATTCCAGCCAAGCCAGTTCGTTCCAGCCCTGCTATTGACCACCTGCCTTCTCAGGGATCCATCTGTCCATCACCAATGGCAACCCAGCTCAGTTAATTCCGCAGCCTACCAAGTATTATTACCCAGTCTCTACTTGTTGTTCCTACCCTGCCTTTAATCCACCTGCTTCCTCCTTTTCTCCAGTAACAACTCCACAAAAACCTCCACCAGTTACCATCCCTGTGTCTCTGCCATATTCCAACCCTTCCTCCTACTTAATTCCACCCTCTTCATACACCCCTTCTGTTAACAAACCTGAAGTGACTAGGTCTAAAAAGAAACGGAAGTACTTCCCAACCCATACCATTGTGCCAGTTACCCAACCTGTCCCAGTACCCTCTGCTCAACCTGTCCCAGTACCACCTGTTCAACCCGTCCCAGTGCCATCTGTCCCAGTGCCAGCTGCCCAGCCTGTGCCAACCAACCAGCCTGTTCCAGTGCCAGCTGCCCAGCCTGTGCCAACCAACCAGCCTGTTCCAGTGCCAGCCGCCCAGCTTGTGCCATCCGACCAGCCTGTGCCAGCCTGCCAACCTGGTGTTCCTGTGCCAGCCTGCCAACCTGATGTTCCTGTGCCAGCCTGCCAGCCTGATGTTCCTGTGCCAGCCTGCCAGCCTGATGCTCCTGTGCCAGCCTGCCAGCCCGATGTTCCTGTGCTAGCCTGCCGGTCTGATGTTCCTGTGCCAGCCTGCCAGTCTGCTGTTCCTGTGCCAGTCTGCCAGTCTGCTGTTCCTGTGCTAGTCTGCCAGCCTGCTGTTCCTATGCCAGTCTGCCAGCCTGCTGTTCCTATGCCGGTCTGCCAGCCTGCTGTTCCTGTGCCAGTCTGCCAGTCTGCTGTTCCTGTGCCAGTCTGCCAGCCTGCTGTTCCTGTGCCAGTCTGCCAGCCTGCTGTTCCTGTGCCAGTCTGCCAGCCTGCTGTTCCTGTGCCAGTCTGCCAGCCTGCTGTTCCTGTGCCAGTCTGCCAGCCTGCTGTTCCTGTGCCAAACTGCCAGCCCGCTGTTCCTGTGCCAGTTTACCAGCCTGCTGTTCCTGTGCCAGTCTGCCAGCCTGCTGTTCCTGTGCCAGTCTGCCAGCCTGCTGTTCCCGTGCCAGTCTGCCGGCCGCTCGCTCCTGTGCCTGCTGCCCAGCTCGATGACCCAGAGCCTGCTGCCCAGCTCGATGACCCGGAGCCTGCTGCCCAGCTCGATGACCCGGAGCCTGCTGCCCAGCTCGATGACCCGGAGCCTGCTGCCCAGCTCGATGACCCGGAACCTGCTGCCCAGCTCGATGACCCGGAGCCTTTGTCCGCTGCCCAGCTCGATGACCTGGAGCCTGCTGCCCAGCTCGATGACCCGGAGCCTTTGTCCGCTGCCCAGCTCGATGACCTGGAGCCTGCTGCCCAGCTCGATGACCCGGAGCCTTTGTCCGCTGCCCAGCTCAATGACCCAGAGCCTTTGTCCGCTGCCCAGCTCAATGACCCAGAGCCTTTGTCCGCTGCCCAGCTCAATGACCCAGAGCCTTTGTCCGCTGCCCAGCTCAATGACCCAGAGCCTTTGTCCGCTGCCCAGCTCAATGACCCAGAGCCTTTGTCCGCTGCCCAGCTCGATGACCCAGAGCCTTTGTCCGCTGCCCAGCTCGATGACCCGGAGCCTTTGTCCGCTGCCCAGCTCGATGACCCGGAGCCTTTGTCCGCTGCCCAGCTCGATGACCCAGAGCCTTTGTCCGCTGCCCAGCTCGATGACCCAGAGCCTTTGTCCGCTGCCCAGCTTGATGACCCAGAGCCTTTGTCTGCTGCCCAGCTCGATGACCCGGAAGCCTTTGTCCGCTGCCCAGCTTGATGACCCAGAGCCTTTGTCCGCTGCCCAGCTCGATGACCCGGAGCCTTTGTCCGCTGCCCAGCTCGATGACCCGGAGCCTCTGTCCGCTGCCCAGCTCGATGACCCGGAGCCTTTGTCCGCTGCCCAGCTCAATGACCCAGAGCCTTTGTCCGCTGCCCAGCTCAATGACCCAGAGCCTTTGTCCGCTGCCCAGCTCAATGACCCAGAGCCTTTGTCCGCTGCCCAGCTCAATGACCCAGAGCCTTTGTCCGCTGCCCAGCTCAATGACCCAGAGCCTTTGTCCGCTGCCCAGCTCGATGACCCAGAGCCTTTGTCCGCTGCCCAGCTCGATGACCCGGAGCCTTTGTCCGCTGCCCAGCTCGATGACCCGGAGCCTTTGTCCGCTGCCCAGCTCGATGACCCAGAGCCTTTGTCCGCTGCCCAGCTCGATGACCCAGAGCCTTTGTCCGCTGCCCAGCTTGATGACCCAGAGCCTTTGTCTGCTGCCCAGCTCGATGACCCGGAGCCTTTGTCCGCTGCCCAGCTTGATGACCCAGAGCCTTTGTCCGCTGCCCAGCTCGATGACCCGGAGCCTTTGTCCGCTGCCCAGCTCGATGACCCGGAGCCTCTGTCCGCTGCCCAGCTCGATGACCCGGAGCCTTTGTCCGCTGCCCAGCTCGATGACCCGGAGCCTTTGTCCGCTGCCCAGCTCGATGACCCAGAGCCTTCGTCTGCTGCCCAGCTTGATGACCCAGAGCCTTCGTCTGCTGCCCAGCTCGATGACCCAGAGCCTTCATCTGCTGCCCAGCTCGATGACCCAGAGCCTTCGTCTGCTGCCCAGCTCGATGACCCAGAGCCTTCGTCTGCTGCCCAGCTCGATGACGCAGAGCCTTCGTCTGCTGCCCAGCTCGATGACCTGGAGCCTTCGTCTGCTGCCCAGCTCGATGACCCGGAGCCTTCGTCCGCTGCCTAGCTTGATGACTCGGAGCCCGCTGCCCAGCTTGATGACCCAGAGCCTATGCCCTCTGCCCAGCTTGATGACCCGGAGCCTTCGTCCGCTGCCCAGCTGGATGACCCGGAGCCTATGCCCTCTGCCCAGCTTGATGACCCGGAGCCTACGTCCGCTGCCCAGCTCGATGACCCGGAGCCTTTGTCTGCTGCCCAGCTCGATGACCCAGAGCCTTCGTCTGCCGCCCAGCTCGATGACCCGGAGCCTTCGTCTGCTGCCCAGCCCGATGACCCGGAGCCTTCGTCTGCTGCCCAGCCCGATGACCCAGAGCCTTTGTCTGCTGCCCAGCTCGATGACCCGGAGTCCTCGTCTGCTGCCCAGCTCGATGACCCGGAGCCTTCGTCTGCTGCCCAGCTCGATGACCCAGAGCCTTTATCCACTGCCCGGCTTGACACCATGAGCCTTCCCCAGCAACAACTGGTTGGAGCGTCCGGAGGCCGCTCCTTGGAGGGGGGGTACTGTCAGGAATGGTCCCCCCTGCTGGTAAATCTGCCTGTTATTTTTTCTGCAGTACTGGCCTCCACCAGCGGGGGGTTCTTGGTCATTTGGAGCACACAGCCTTTCCTGCGTTCAGGTGTGACCTGAATGCAATCAGCACGCCTCTATAATACCCGGCGTGTTTAATCACTCCTCGCCCTAGTATCGTCATATCTCCCAGACCTGAGCCTGTATCCTGACCTTGTCTTTTGATCCTGATCTTGTGCCTTGATCTTGTCCCGTGATCCTTGATCCTGATCCCTGCCTGGACTCTTCCGCCCTGTTTCCGGTTCCTGTCTTCCCTGGATCTTACCCCGCAGCTCATCCATCCATCCGCTCCCTGCTCTGTCCTGTCCCATCCTTACCCATCGGCTGACCCCCCATGTGTATGACCTCGGCCTGGCTTGACTTATGATATGGTATTCCCTTTTGATTATATATGTTGTTTGCTGTTTGCACTGGTGGTCCTCACTTACTTGTAAAACACATTTTACTTCACTAATTATATTGTCTGGTCTCTCTGTGCAGTCACACAGTTCTGATCTGCTATATTCTCCTGAAAATGATGGACTGAGCCCAGCCACCCTGCCTCCTCTCCAGCGGCTGAAAGGAGACATTTATTTGGGGTACAGTATGGATACCAGCATTGGAGGACTGGAACTACTGACTGACTTCGGAGTCAACCCGTTTGGGGTTCCCACCTGTGTCAGTCTCCCACCGAAAGGGGAGAGATGTAACGGAATGACCCGTGACAGACTGAGATTCTCCTATGTCTAGGGTCACCTTATGTCCACTAGGGCCATAGGGTGACAAATAAATGATATCATATATTACATGAGATGGGACATTAATAATAATTCCTATTGCAGGACTGGCATATTACAAGAGGTCCATATTGACACCTGTTACACAGGAGAGGGACATTACAAGCTTATTCAATGCTTAGCTCCGGCTATTGAAATGTTATGTGACCCGGCTTGTGAAAGACATTTCATTCTTTTGAAAGGTGTTAATTGCATCTACTCCTAAACCATACATTGTCTATAGGACAAAGGTGTCAAGCCCTTTAGAGACAGTAAGCCTGTCTAGGTAATGTGATTGCGGTTCCTTGTATATGTGTGAAGATTATCTGTGATTGTGTATTATTCAAAAGGGAAAATCATTGTGTAATTGTAGTTTGGAATGTGACAGATCTGTCAGTATCGGTGCCGTCATGTCTGCTAGATAATTAGCCTCAGTGAGTGAATAGGGGGGTGGAAATGGCATTGTCACTTTGATTACTGTCACATGCTTGTAACTGGATATAAAAGCTGAGAAGAAAACCAATAAAGTGTTCATATCTTTGAAACCAAGTGCAGAGCAGTAGTCTCGTCTTGATTATGGGAAATGATATGGATCGTGTATGCAGGATTGTCGCAGTGTGTCAGATAAGCTTGTCATGGTTGGATGCAAGGTCGTAAGCGGTGGTGACCGTTACAACGAGGATCAGGGCCACTCTGTGCAAAACGAGCTGCACAGTGGAGGTAAGTCTGACATGTTTGGTATTTAACAAAAAGCTAAAACCTTAGAACCCCTTTAAGTTATTGTCTGAGCTACATATTCCTTTCATCAGTCTGAGTCTGTTTGTTGTTGGAGATGGCCTGCTTCTTGCTGTACTATCACCAGCTCATTATTTAAACTTCTGACCTCATGGACAGGTTTCTCTCTTTCCTAGTCAAAGAGCGCTCCACTTTAGTGCTTCATGGGCTATTCAGCATCAGGCATCTGTTTTTCACATTTGCAAGGCTGCCACTTGGTCTTTTGTTTACATATTTATTAAGTCTTACCAGGAGGATGTTCAGGCCTCAGCTTTGTCTGTAAGGTTCTTCAGGTGGTGCCGTAGGCTCCCTTGAGTCATCCTTGATAGATAACCTGTTTTACCCTTGTGGGCCTGGTTAGCCTCTCCTTTGCTTTTGCACACCCCATATTGCCGCATATTGCCAAATATATTACTGATATGAATGAGGTCGGGATTTGCAACTACCATTGGTTTATGGAAGATCCCAAGGATTTGTGAATTATTAACTTTAGGGTAAAAACTCCTATAAATTAGGCTGTCAAACAGTGGGATTACAGCAGCGGTATTGTTAGTGTGCATTGGAGCTTTTAGGGAGGGCTGTACAGTTTTTTATAGTGGGAAATGCTGTGCTATATGTTTTTTTGGGACTTTGTACATGATCCCTGTGGCAATGTCTGGCTTTTAATGTCTTTTGTTTCACAATAGCTTGCTTATTAGCCTTACAAAGGCAAGAATTTAAAAAACAAGATACGTCTCCCCCGTAGACTTTAGTTGAACTTGATAAAAAGTTTTCACAATGTTTGCCTCATTCACACAGTCGTGTAGGGTCATACACTGCCAATAATTTGATCAATGTGTGAATACATGTCAACAGCTACTGAAGACAGTGGAGAGAGGAGGCCCGGCAGAGGCAGAAGGTAGCAGACAGAGAAAAAGAACCGGAGAGGGCTAGAAGACAGCAGCGGAGAGCAGAGGAGAACTGGCAGATGGAGAGGAAATCGCCACACAAGGGAGAAGAGACGGAGCGGGGAGAAGAAATCCAAAGAGACGCCGGAGCTTCCTTAATAAAATACTTTAAAAACCCATGTACTTTGTTTATTTTTGACACTTTTTTCTAGGTGAATGGGTAGGGGTACAATGTACCCCATACTCATTCACATAGGGTGGGGGGCTGGATCTGGGGGCCTCCTCTTTTTTAAACCACTGGACAAGGTTGTCGGGAATAGGCCCTTGTCCTCATCAACATGGGGACAAGGTGCTTTGGGGTGGGGGGTGCCCTAAAGCACCTACCCCCCCATGTTTAGGGCATATGGCCTAGTATGGTTTAGGAGGAGGAGGTGGGCGCTCGCTCCTCCCCACCCCCTTTCCTGACCTGCCAGGCTGCGTGCTCGGATAAGTGTCTGGTATGGATTTTGGGGGGACCCCATGGCTTTTTTTGGTGTGGGGGGGTTCCCCTTAAAATAAATACAAGACCAAAGGGCCTGGTATGGTCTTGGAGGGGGAACCTAATGCCGTGTTTTTTTTTTTATGTGCCTGGTATCGTCGGGATCAAAGTCAGAACCTCGTTCATTGAAGTCGGATGGATGTCAGACTTCAAGTCGCAGGGCAAAGTCAGATCCACAGTCGTGCGACTGTTGTGTCATACCAGTGTGAACCCGGCCTTAATAAGGACGTTTGAGAAACACTAACGACAATTTACTCCACCACTGCAATTCACTGCGGTAAAGCACAAGCTGCCAACTCATCCTAATCTCTCCCTACAAAATCAATGATCTCTATGAGGCTGATTTACAAAAGAAGGTGAGAATGCCTACACAATAAATTCACTTCAATAATCCAGTCGTGGAGATGACTGAGTTACCCGCCCCCCCCGCCCCCCCCCCAATATTGACCGTTGTATGTCCAGGGTTAAGAGGGGGGCACAGTTTTTCTAGATTCTCAGCAACGCCCCAAAATTCTGCTTTAAATTTGACATGAATGCAAGTGCATATATTTCTCTGTGTCCTTGTTACCTTGACAGCTGAGGTCACATGAAAATATTTTGTACTTGGAATACTGATTAGCTGATGACCACTGTCAGTGAAATGTTATTAGCTGACAAAGCAGCAGCTGTTGGACACTATTCGGTCATGAAAATATGCCATTCTATGCTCATTTCCGTGATAGAGCAGACAGGCAGGCTGCTCAACTTAGCTCTTATAATTTGCTGCATCTTTGAAAAAGATCATAAGAATACATGTTTTCAGCTAAAGACTGGCAGAATTTTCTCATTTTTGGCCCTGTCCATTGCTTTGCTGGTTTCACTGTGCATGGGAAACAGGGACACTTTCACTTATTAAGAACATAAATTGTTACCACAAACCTTTCCCCAGACAATGAAAGAAATCTTGCCCAATATGGCCCAGACCGAAGAAAAAAAATCAGGGCTGGTTGCCCTAAGTCTAGGTTCACATTGGAGTCATTTGTCATGCGATTTGAGAGATCAAATTGCATGATAAGTCGCAGCCTATTGGAGGCAATGGCACTGTTCCAATCGGTGCGACAGCGATTTTGTGGTGCTGTACCAATTTGCAAAAGTAGTTTCGGCACTACTTTTGCTGATTTCAGGTGCAATTTCAATAGACATCTATGTATGAAGCCACACAGATGTCTATCAAGTAGCAGCTAAAATCACGCTACTTCAAGTGAAGTAGCACGATTTCAAAGTAGCACCAATGTGAACCAGGGCTAACTGACATGAGGATGGCTACTTAAGGGCATGTGCACAATGAATAAAATATTTTCATGAAAAATACGATAAGTGTATATATAAATACTACATTTAAAAAAGTATTCTCATTTAAAGCCTAGGTCTTGGTGTGCTGGAGGTGCATTGTATAATTGTGTTGGGGATGGATCTCTGATGGATGGAAAATATGTAAATATTGCTATTTAATATTGCTATTAAGGCTTCATTTCCACTGGCATTTTTACAGCCACTTTTCTGAGCGTTTTTTACAGCTTAAAAAAGCCTGTCCATGTTATTCTATGGCATCATGCCCACATAGGCGTTTTTGAGCTGCAAATGGCATAGGCGTTTTTTTAAGCTGTAAAAAAACGCAGGACCAGGGCGTTCTGAAGCTCCAGCTATAGAGCTGTAAAAACGCCAGACATTAAAAAACGCTCAAAAACACTCAAAAACTCTCAAAAACGCTGCCGCGGCTTTTTTGAGCTTTAGCTTTTTTTTTCTAAAATAAACATGGACAGGCGTTTTTAAGCTGTAAAAAACGCTCAGAAAAGTGGCTGTAAAAATGCCAGTGGAAATGAATCCTAAAGTCACTTCACTGTACACTTACGTTGTTGGCAACATGGAACGCTGTCTGGAATTCTCGATGCATTGAAAAGTTAACATCCCTAAAAACACTTAGGGCTCTTTCACATGGGGCGGATCAGTAATGATCCGCCCCGTGAACCTCCGCTTGCTCAGCGGGGATCGCTTTGTTGATCCCTGCTGAGCCGGCCGATGACAGGGCGGTCCCCGCACACTGTGCAGGGGCCGCCCTGTCTTTTCTCCGCTCTTCCCCTATGGGGGGATCGGATGAACACCGACCGTCTGTCTGTGTTCACCCGATCCGATCCGCCAGACGGATGGAAAAGTCGTTTTTTCCTCCGTCACACTTTGGCGGATCGGAGCGGGTCGGATGTCAGCGGGCATGTCATAGAGGTGCACGGAGCGTCCATTCAGGTCCACCTAAAAAACTGGCAGGCGGATCTGAACGGTCCGCCCGTGTGAAAGAGCCCTTATGCCGTGTACACACAATCATTTTCGGGTTGTAAAAAAACGTTTTTTCAACCCGATCAATAAAACGGCATTGCCTACACACAATCGTGAAAAAAAAAATGCTCTAGCAAAGCGTGGTGATGTACAACAACACTATAAAGGGGAAGTTCCATTCAGATGACGCCACCCTTTGGGCTCCTTTAGCTGATTTTGTTTTAGTAAAAGACGATTTGCGCTTTTCTGTCTGTTACAGCGTGATGAATGTGTAGCATATCAACGATTTTATTATGGTTACATACCTCCCAACTTTTTGAGATGGGAATGAGGGACACTTTGTTGAGGGGGGAGGGGTTCCGCGGATTGGAGTTGTTGAGCGCGCGGGGGGGGGGGGGGTTCCGTGGATCTGAGTTGTTGAGCTGTGGGGGGTTCGCAGATCAAAGTTGTTGTTGAGCGGGGGGGGGGTGGGATTTAATCGCGGGGGGGTGCCGCGCGGAATCGCTGGACCACTGGATTTAACGCGAATCTTACCAGTATGTCCTGGACCGCACGTGTGATGCCTCACTTTATCGCTTGCGTTCCTAGCCTCGCAATGGCCCCACGGCCTCTATGCATTTCGCAACTTAATGCGCCATCAGGAAGCTGCCTCATTAGTGCTTGTCAGTTTTTTTATACCTCCCTGTGCTACTTGTTATCCTATCATCTGTTTCGTGCAACCGGAAGGACCACAGCCGCCATTTTGACTACTGGTAGGTCCCTAGCTCAACCATGCTGTAAATCTCATACTGGCCTGTGACACCAGTGACACCTACTGGCAACAGTGAGAAATGCACAGCTTAATTGATTTTAGAGTAGAACCAAATAAACTATACAATCAGTCTGAGCTGTTTACAACTCAGGCCGTGTACACACGACCGGTCCATCCGATGAGAATGGTCCATATTTAACATGGGTACGCCAAATGCGTCCAGCGTAACTATGCGCCCACGATACGCCGGCGTAGGCAAGTTATGTCGGGCGGCTGAAGCCTTGTTTTACGGCATATCTAGCTTCGCGAATCGGCGTAACAATACGACGGCGCACATTTGTAATTACAATGGCGTATCTCTACAAACTTTCGTGAATCAGGGCCCATATAGGATTTTAGAAATTTTTTAGATTTTAGGTAAACAGGCTTCGATGCACTACTTGGTAGCAAAACATCCATGACAATTGTTTAAAATATTGGTAGCCACACAGACATAAAGATTTGCAAAAGTGACTTTAACTATTTATTTTTGTTTTTTTAAGCCAGAGCTCAGTGACATATCCTGTAGTCATCATCACTAAGCAGTACTGATATCTGCGTTATAAAGTGGGTAAATACATGCTTTTATATCCAACATCTGTCATATTTTGAGAAGACAAATCCACATTGAGTGACTGTAGCCAAAGAATTGAGAACTCTGTGCACACATCATGTTTTCACTCCTCATGTATCTTTTTGTTTTAGAATGAAGTCGAGCTGGGAGAGCTGCTTCTGTCTCTTAATTACCTGCCAAGTGCTGGAAGATTGAATGTGGATATTATCAGAGCAAAACAACTTCTTCAGACTGATATGAGCCAGGGATCTGGTAAGCCTTGTTTCTTGATTTCTAAAGCTGCGAGTTTTATTTCAGAACCAGCTGCAGAAAGGCTTGTAAAAATATCTGAATTTCGCTTTTACAAAATGTAATTGCAAAAAACATTTGGCAGGAGCAAAAGTGTAGAAGAAATATATATATATTTTACAATCAAAAAGGTTTTTTGGTTTCATAGGTTAGTAATAAAGTTTGTTGCAGGTGTTGGCCATAAAAAAGGAAGTAGTGGAGAGGGAAAATAATTTCAGCCTCCAGATAGTTCTAAGTGGAGGTCAAAATGATGTTAAGATGATAGCAGGCTGTTGGGCATAGGTATCGTAAGTGGTTGCTTTAAAGAAGAGGATGAGAAAGCACATTATAGGAACTAAAGAGGAGAGAAGAGGAGGTGGGAAGAGGAAAAGAAGGAGATGAAGTGAAGTGGTTTGAGTGGAGCACTGGGAAAGGGGGTATGCGCTTCATTGCTTCCTAATAAGGAGAGCCTCAAGCCCTGTACACACGGCCGGGAATCTTGTCAGGAAGAAAACATTGGTTTTCCTGACGAGATTCCTTGCAAGCTTTCCTTGCTCGCCGAGTGTACACACGGGCCATTCAAAACAACCGCTGTTCTTTTGAATGGCAAGAACGCGGTGACATCATCGACTACGACGAGCATGCGCTTGTCACATTCAATGCCATCTCCGACATCTTGCTACACCCTACACTGCCCTTGTAAGCTACTGCGCATGCATCAAAGTCTCATAGAGCATGCACGGGCTTACCATGGACAGGTAAGTATACACACGCTCGGTTTTCTCAGCAGGAAAACACTGCCGAGAATCCCAACGACAAAATAGAGAGCAGGTTCTCAATTTTTCTCATTGAGATTCCCGTCAGTTTTCCCGACGAGAAACCATACACACGCACGGTTTTCTCGGCAAAAAGCTCTCCCAGCAGCTTTCTTGTCGAGAAAACTGTGCGTGTGTACGAGGCCTTACGCTGTAATCTTTCCTTCCAAATGTCTTAAAGGAGATTTGTCATTAGGACAACTGAAATCAATCCGTGGATGCCATATCTGCAAAAAGACTTCATATTTGTCTAAGAGGATAGCAGTAAGTTTCTAATTATTAAAGGTGACAACAATCCTCTGTTTCACTTCCTTCTCTTCATGGAAGTAAAGAATGACTACTTTTCATGATCTGGAAGCTGCCTCTCTATAACTATGAGGCTTTTGTAAAAACTTCCTTCATCTGAATACACAGATGACTCTTTTGCCGCATACACACGATCAGTCCATCTGATGAGAACGGTCTGATGGACCGTTTTCATCGGTTAACCGATGAAGCTGACTGATGGTTCGTCGTTTAAAAAAAACGATCGTGTCAGAACGCGGTGACGTAAAACACAACGACGTGCTGAAAAAAATGAAGTTCAATGCCTCCAAGCATGCGTCGACTTGATTCTGAGCATGCGTAGATTTTTAACCGATGGTTCGTGCCTACTAACGATCGGTTTTGACCTATCGTTTAGGAACCCATTGGTTAAATTTAAAGCAAATTGGATTTTTTTTAACCGATTGTTAAATAACCGATGGCGCCCACACACGATCGGTTTTGATCGATGAAAACGGTCCATTAGACTATTCTCATCAGTTTAACTGATCGTTTGTACGCGGCCTTTGCGTATGTTATTCTGAAATCCATGATCTTGCTTGTTTAGTTGCATTAAAAATAAGTGAGCAGGGTAATGAAACCTTTAGGACAAAGAAGGTAGAATGGAACATATTTTGAGGTCCTCACCAGGGTTAAGTTACAGTGCCTTGTGAAAGTATTCGGCCCCCTTGAACTTTGCGACCTTTTGCCACATTTCAGGCATCAAACATAAAGATATAAAACTGTAATTTTTTTGTGAAGAATCAACAACAAGTGGGACACAACCATGAAGTGGAACGAAATTTATTGGATATTTCAAACTTTAACAAATAAAAAACTGAAAAATTGGGTGTGCAACATTTTTCAGCCCCCTTAAGTTAATACTTTGTAGCACCACCTTTTGCTGCGGTTACAGCTGTAAGTCGCTTGGGGTATGTCTCTATCAGTTTTGCACATTGAGAGACTGAATTTTTTGCCCATTCCTCCTTGCAAAACAGCTCAAGCTCAGTGAGGTTGGATGGAGAGCGTTTGTGAACAGCAATTTTCAGTTCTTTCCACAGATTCTCGATTGGATTCAGGTCTGGACTTTGACTTGGCCATTCTAACACCTGGATATGTTTATTTGTGAACCATTCCATTGTAGATTTTGCTTTATGTTTTGGATCATTGTCTTGTTGGAAGACAAATCTCCGTCCCAGTCTCAGGTCTTTTGCAGACTTCATCAGGTTTTCTTCCAGAATGGTCCTGTATTTGGCTCCATCCATCTTCCCATCAATTTTAACCATCTTCCCTGTCCCTGCTGAAGAAAAGCAGGCCCAAACCATGATGCTGCCACCACCATGTTTCACAGTGGGGATGGTGTGTTCAGGGTGATGAACTGTGTTGCTGTTACGCCAAACATAACATTTTGCATTGTTGCCAAAAAGTTTGATTTTGGTTTCATCTGATCAGAGCACCTTCTTCCACATGTTTGGTGTGTCTCCCAAGTGGCTTGTGGCAAACTTTAAACAACACTTTTTATGGATATCTTTAAGAAATGGCTTTCTTCTTGCCACTCTTCCATAAAGGCCAGATTTGTGCAGTATACGACTGATTGTTGTCCTATGGACAGAGTCTCCCACCTCAGCTGTAGATCTCTGCAGTTCTTCCAGAGGGATCATGGGCCTCTTGGCTGCATCTCTGATCAGTCTTCTCCTTGTATGAGCTGAAAGTTTAGAGGGAAGACCAGGTCTTCGTAGATTTGCAGTGGTCTGATACTCCTTCCATTTCAATATTACCGCTTGCACAGTGCTCCTTGGGATGTTTAAAGCTTGGGAAATCTTTTTGTATCCAAATCCGGCTTTAAACTTCTTCCACAACAGTATCTCGGACCTGCATGGTGTGTTCCTTGTTCTTCATGATGTTCTCTGTGCTTTAAACGGACCTCTGAGACTATCACTGTGCAGGTGCATTTATACAGATACTTGATTACACACATGTGGATTCTATTTATCATCATTAGTCACTTAGGTCAACATTGGATCATTCAGAGATCCTCACTGAACTTCTGGAGAGAGTTTGCTGCACTGAAAGTAAAGGAGCTGAATAATTTTGCACGCCCAATTTTTCAGTTTTTTATTTGTTAAAAAAGTTTGAAATATCCAATAAATTTTGTTCCACTTCATGATTGTGTCCCACTTGTTATTGAATCTTCACAAACAATTACAGATTTATATCTTTATGTTTGAAGCCTGAAATGTGGCAAAAGTTTTCAAAGTTCAAGGGGGCCGAATACTTACGCAAGGCACTGTAAACGTATTTGGTTCAGATGGTGTCAAGCCTGTGTGGCGGCAAACAGGTGAGAAGTACAAAAACAATTGTGTCTTGCCTACAGTCAAGCATGGTGGTGGGAGTGTCATGGTCTGGGGCTGCATGAGTTCTATCGGCACTGGGGAGCTACAGTTCATTGCGGGAACCATGAATGCAAACATGTACTGTCACATGCTGAAGCAGAGCATGATCCCCTCCCTTCAGAGACTGGGCAGCAGGGCAGTATTCCAACATGATAACGACCCCAAACACACCTCCAAGTCAACCACTGCCTTGCTAAAGAAGC
The DNA here is from genome assembly GCA_029574335.1 of Rana kukunoris. Classification (NCBI taxonomy): domain Eukaryota; kingdom Metazoa; phylum Chordata; class Amphibia; order Anura; family Ranidae; genus Rana; species Rana kukunoris. The sequence goes on from CM056054.1 coordinate 66,880,359, forward strand.
TGAGGGTAAAGGTGATGGACTGGCCAAGCATGTCTCCAGTCCTAAACCCTATTGAGCATCTGTGGGGCATCCTTAACCAAAAGTCGAGGAGCGCAAGGTCTCTAACATCCACTAGCTTTGTGATGTCATCATGGAGGAGTGGAAGAGAACTCCAGTGGCAACCTATGAAGCTCTTGTGAACTCCATGCCCAAGAGGGTTAAGGGAGTGCTGGAAAATAATGGCAGCCACACAAAATATTGACACTTTGGGCCCAATTTGGACATTATCACTTAAGTCTCACATATATATGCTATGCCCTATTACCTAGTGGGAGCGATAACACCAAATTTAACACACCTGCTCCACAATCACCCCTGAGACCTTGTAACACTAACCAGTCACATGACACTGGGAGGGAAAATGGCTAATTGGGCCCAATTTGGACATTTTCAATTAGGGGTGTACTCCCTTTTGTTGTCAGCGGTTTAGACATTAATGGCTGTATGTTGAGTTATTTTGAGGGGACAGCATTGTAGCAAAGTGTAATTTCTCCGGTGTTGTCACATGAAAATATAAAATAACATATTTACAAAAATGTGAGGGGTGTACTCAATTTTGTGAGATACTGTACATGCATTTCACTTACACAATATAGTTTTGGGGTTCTTATGTTACGTATTCTTGTCACATATGTTGTTGATATAGAATTAAATTAATATCTTAATTAAAATGATTTAATATATTTATTCTAGATCCTTTTGTGAAGATTCAGTTAGTTCACGGGTTAAAGTTAGTGAAAACCAAAAAGACATGTTTCATGAGAGGAACCATTGATCCTTTCTACAATGAGTCCTTCAGCTTCAAAGTTCCACAAGAAGAGTTGGAGAATGCAAGCTTGGTATTTACAGGTGCGTAAGATAGCTTGATATTCCTTATAACTGAAAACTGTCAATAAATTAGAACTATGGCCATGGAAAAAAATATGTTGTATAGCATGAAAGTATAGATAAATGTGCTCCGACCTGTAAGGTCACCTAATTACATGTTAATCCTGCCAGCTAAGGCTTCATGCTCTTGCTATTCCACTGCTTTTGGATGGAGGCATAATAGAGGACCTGGCTGTCAACATTGTCACATTAATTCTCTAGATTGTCAATCAGTGTCTGCCATTTCTTTCTTGGATTTCCTAAACTTGCTATGCACAGAGCATATTACCAAAGGTATGTATTTTAAGGAAAAAACATTCCAACGCAACATCATGCATGTTTAAAAAATTACAAATGAATGCTTCCTACAGTACTTCTAAGCTACTAAACGAGAAATTATTTTTATAGATGAGGTGCACTGTTCTATCTTTTTTTTTTTGGGGTCATAAAGCCGATTCTGCCTGATCCCTCAATTCAAGGACTCTCTTTCACAGGCTGACATGCCTAGCTCTCTCCTAGATCTGTAAATGTGCAATAGTTACTGCTTTTACCACTTCACTGAATAAAGACATGCTACATTATATGGCTGTTTGTCGCTCCTCTCTTCTTTTGTCTCATAAAGGTAGAGAAAGAGAGTGTTTTTAGCAATATAGGCATGTGTCTTATGGAAAATTTTAAAGGGTCACTAAAGGAAAACATTTTTTTTGCTGAAATGACTGTTTACAGGGTATAGAGACATACAATACAAGTTAACCGATTCCATTTAAAAATGATTAACAATAGATAAAAATCAATCATATAATGTGCCTGCAGGTTAGTTTCACTTTTAAACTGGCTTCATGTTTCTGTGAAGTAGAAAGAGACACACAGAACAAAAACAAACAAATACAGGGCAGTGTTTTGTTTTTAAAATGAATCTGATTGGTTCTGGGAAGTTTTAGACACACAGTAATAACAGCTTAGACCACAGTGAGAAAGCTCCCAGTACTGTGGTTATAAGGAAACAGACAAGCAGGAAGTGTGGAGATCAGAGCAGAATTACAGCAACTTCAAAGCAAAGAAACCCACAAAAAAACACAACCGAACAATGAGGACATGAAACCAGTACTGCAGTAAGGTAAAGGAAGCTATTTAGCTAAAAAAAAATCCTTTAGTGATCCTTAAAGTATAATGGGAAAAGCTTACAAAGGACATTCTGGTAAAGATTAATGTAGAATATTGTGTGATAGAAGCATTCTGAAGAATGATTAAAACCAGTACATTTTTTATAGAAGACTTGGATTTTAGAATAGAAATAGAAAGAGAAATTGTAAGAAAGCACTTTTTGTCATTATCCTTGTCAGTGTAGCGCTACTCGCTAGGGGGCCGCTGGATTTTTGGGTCCCTCTATTCCTGCACAGCCAGGCAACATGCATTTCCCAATTTCCATACTGTCAGGAACCATGAATAAGACTGAGACAGAAATGCAGTAAAAATCACACATTTTAAAGTGGTTGTAAAGCCTTACAGACCACTTTCACCTACAGGTAAGCCTAGATTAAGGCTTACCTGTAGGTGCTTGAAATGTCTCCTAAACCTACACAGTTTAGGAGAAATTTGCAGTGTCCCCGAACAATGCCGTCTTCTGCGCATGCGTCGTCTGTGCCCTTCCAAGCTGGGATCATGCTGTGACTGGCGGCTAACGTGCGCATGTGCGGGAGTGACGTCACCTGACTCTGGCCAGTCACAGAGCCGGAGTTCGTGGCCCTGGAAAGAAGAGGGGTGAAGAATGGATTCTTCCAGCCAGCTAAGAAGACAGGGACATCGCAGGCTTCGGTTTCAGGTAAGTGTCACATAATGGGCTACTATGCGATGCAGAGTAGCCCATTATGCTTTACCTTTGCAGGGAAACAAAGAGGAAATAAAATTCCTATCGTCTGTATGCAACTCCGACGGAGAAAAAATCCATGCATGCTCAGAATGAAGTTGACGCATGCTCGAAAGCATTGAACTTCATTTTTCTCGGCTTGTCGTACTGTTTTAGGTCACCGCTTTTTTGGACGGTCGGTGTGTATGCAAGACAGCTTAAACAGAATTCCGATAAAAAATTCCATCGGATTTTAGGCCATGGGAAATTCTGATCGTGTGTACGGGGCCATTACAGAGATTACAACACAGAAGAAGCTGGATTACGATTTGACACCAGTGAACAAACACTACTAGTGTAATATTAGCCCTGCTTTACATGCTTTTCTGTTTAGAACATCATCTTCACATTTGTTTTTTTCCTCTGTTTGTGAAATTTGCTATTCTGCCGGCTTTGCAAGTTGTTGATAAAAATGTTATTACTGCAAGGCACCCTGCAGACTGCTGTGTGTCAAAGAAGGTGATTCACTTATAGCTGATGAGCTGTTTAATGCAACAGGCAGAAGAACTCTCTGTGACTCTTCCCCCTGCATATGTCATCAGAGCTGCAGAGAAGCCTGTATTCATCACAGCATATTAATGAGTTTGAAATCAATACAATACTAACTTGCAGTTAGATCGGTAATTGCTTTAATCTTTTAATATGTAATTAAAGCAGTATTAAACCCAAAACTAAATATGGAATTTATTGCAGCTTACCAATCATTAGGGATGAGCTCCGCGTTCGATTCAAACGTATGTTCGACTCGAACATCGTCTGTTCGACCGTTCGTCGAAATTCGAACGTTATGGGCCGTTCATGCCAAATTCGAGTGGCGCGTCACGGCCCATAATTCACTGCGGCATTGCGCGCTGATGATTGGCCAAGCATGCACTATGACCCGCATGTTTGGCCAATCACAGCGCCCAAAAAACGGAGAGCCATAATTGTCCAAAGCCAAAGCCATTCCCCTTGCTGCAGTAAGGAGTAGTGGACAAGGCCCATTGAGCAATACATGTTGCATATTTTTTTTTCCACTCAGTATGTAATGCCGGATCTCCCTACTTCCACTATAATGGCTAAACCATTCGGCGTACATATGTGATCACAAAAGGAGAAATGATGATCCTCTATAGACTGCAGATTTTATATATATAAACATTATGCACAAATGTTCCCTATGGGGGTCGTACTAACCTTAAAATTAACCCTATATAATTACTCTTTGTTTGATCAAATATTGGGTCTCACTCATCCCACTGCAGCTCTAAGCCATTTACGTTTGCGAATATAATCGCAAAAAATAAAAAATGTATACATAAGATATTTAAGAGGGATCTTGTGAGATATTTAAGGGAATACTTAAAGGAAAAACACATCGGCACATTAATGTCTTGCAAAGTCTCCCTTCTCCCGCTGCAGCTATATAATTACTCTTTGTTTGATCAAAATGTTGCAAATCTAAGCCATTTACATTTACTGGTAATGATCACAAAAAAAAAAAAAATGGTAATCTTGTAAGATATTTAAGAGTAATCTTGAGAGATTACTCTTTGTTTGATCAAATGTTGGGTCTCACTCCTCACGCTGCAAATCTAAGCCATTTACATTTGTACTCAGAGTCTCAGGTAATCGTGCGAGAGAAAGGTCTAGGATGACAACAAGGAAAGTGACCTGAAGTGTGCCTGGGGTCACGTGGTCGATATGCCTAAAAGGGGGCATACCCAAGTAGAAGTAATAGAGAAAAAAATGCAAGAAAAAAGGGGAAGGGTGGGTGGGACACAAGGAACAGCCGACAGGAAGGAGGATGTTGGGCGGGTTTAAGAACCTCCCGACTCCTCCTACAAATTCAGGCGGACCTACGGTCCGCCTTCTAACTTACGGATATGATCACAGAAAAAGATATATGGTAGTCTTGTGAGATATTTAAGAGTGATCTTATGGGAGATTCAAGGAAATGGTCAAAGGAAAAAACTTGTCAGTACTTAACTGTCCTGCAAAGTCTCACTTCTCCCGCTGCAGCAAGAGACAGCAAAATTGCAGTATGACAAAAACTGCAGTGTAGGGAGACCCTGCATGGACGCTCTAAGGGGCATGAGGTGGAAAGAAGGAGAAAGGGAGCCAGAATAAATATCTAGTGTTGAGCAGAATATGCCATATTCGATTTCGCGATATATTCGTTAAATGCGAATATTCGCGATATTTTTTGGAAATGAAATGATTGCGAAATTTCGCTATTGCGAATTGCGAATGCGAATGAAATTTCGAGAAATGCGGAAGGAGCACTCTGATTGGCTCAGAATATTCGTGATATATTACAATACAAAATAATTGCGAATATTCGGCAAATGCGGAAGGAGCACTCTGATTGGCTCAGAATATTCTTGATATTTTATCGTAATTTCGCAAAAATGCGATTGAGAAATTGATTGCGGAATTTCGACAGTAACACTCTGAATTCGAATATATGTGTTATTTTAGCTAAAAACAATATTGCGAATTTCTCGAAAATAATCATGCGATATCGCTATTGCCGAATAATCGCATTGCGATTTTTCGGCAATATAAAATGATCGCTGCAGCTACTCGGCCCAAGGTCTCTAATCATACCAGCAATGCTTTTAGACGTCGATGGGGATCTCTAGGATGTGATCTGTTCTAAAAAAAAATTGAAAAAATACGAATATTCGAAATAGCTAATATTCACCGCGAAATTCGGGATATATCGCGAATACTCGAATATGCCATATTCGAGCCGAATATTCGCAATACGAATATTCGTGAGCAACACTATAAATATCTAACGTTCTGAGATTATCTATAAGTAACTAAAATTATTGAAAAGTGGCTGCCTAGTTCCAAAAATCCAACGGGTGTCCTATGTGCCAACATGATTGGGCATTAAATGTGAAAAATTGTTCAGGACAACGAGACTTCATCAGACACAATGAATTGTTTAATGTCTAAAAAAGACCTCGGAGTCTCTTCAACCTTTGAAATTGACCAACCGGGATACTGTTGATGGTGTGTCCCGAATGGCTGGAGTTTAAACTTTACAGGTGCCCTCCAAACTAAATCTATTGAATTCCTAGATGTCAGGTTGATGGGTGAAAACGATACACTTGTCTAAGATTGCCACCTGTGCGGGATTCACCCGGACAGTCCAGGTTTTGAACCATGTGTCTAGGTTTCAGGTGGAGTGAAATCCGGACACATTATTCAGACTGGGCCGTGGCTCCCCAAGTAACCAGGATAGTCGCACACAAATCTGTTGCCATCCAGGAACTGTGGGCGGCTGTCCAGGGGCAGTTTCAGCATCACTGGGATGCAGGGTGCTGATGTCAGCAAGAGCAACTTGGTCACACTCACATTTTGCTGCGGCGCGCTATGTACACCACATTACTACTCTCCTCGGGGCACCCAAAGGTGTCCCAGGTCACTAAAGTGTTCGGGTTTGGCTTGAAGAAAAGGTGGCAACCCTACAGTTGTTTCAAACCTTAAGGCTGGATTTACACTTGTGCGGTGCGAATTTCAGCTCTCTTATGTCTGCAGAGAGATAAGAGAACTGTTTAGCAGATCAGCTCAGTTTTAGCTGCGAATTTGGAGACCTGGGAGAGGGAAGGGGGAGGGGGGAAGTGTATTGAGGTGAATGAGAGAAATCCTGAAGAGAAATGAACACATCTGCGAATTAGATGCGTGCCCATAGAAGATAATGGGCCTGAATTCGCACCTGAGCCGCACCGCAATGCCTAGAAAATGCACACGTTTTTTCGGCAGTGGGAATGCATCGCACATATGTGAACCAGCCTCATTGAAATCAATGTATTTTATAATGTTATGCGAATTGGATGCGGTTTAAGCCACAACCAATTCGCATAGGTGTGAACCCGGCCTTATAGAAAACCCAGTGCTGGAAATACCCTTTTACAGGCTGACTCCAGCCATCGGACACACCATAAACAGTATCCTGGTTGGTCAATTTCTAAGGTTGAAAAAAATCCGCAGTAAAGAAACAACCTTTGATCTGGAAGCCGCTCAGATGTCTACTAGGTTCAATGAGAGAGGCTATTCAGGGTCAGTAATTAACCACTTAAGGGCCGCCTCCTGCACATATATGTCAGCAGAATGGCACGGCTGGGCACAAGCACGTACAGGTATGTCCTCTTTAAAGCTGCGTACACACGATCGGTCCATCCGATGAGAACGGTCCGTCGGACTGTTTTCATCGGTTCACCGATGAAGCTGACTGATGGACTGATGTGCCTACACACCATTGGTTCATGAACCGATCGTGTCAGAATGCGGTGGCATAAAACACAACGACGTGATGAAAACGAAGTTGAATGCTTCCAAGCATGCGTCTACTTGATTCTGAGCATGCGTGGATTTTTAACCCATGCTAACGATTGGTTTTGACCTATCGGTTAGCCATCCATCGGTTCAATTATAAAGCAAGCCCTCTGTTTTTGGACCGAAGGATAGCGAACCGATGGGGCCTATACGTGTGTACGCGCCCGCCACCCCGTCCGAAGCTCCGTGACCGTGGCCATTAGTAGTAAAAAAAATTTTTAAATACAATAAAACTAAAACGCTATACATTTTGCGCAAATCAATCGATAAAAGCTTATTGTGATTTTTTTTTTACCAAAAATACGTAGAAGAATACGTATCAGCCTAAACTGAAAAAAAAAAAAGTTTTTTTATATATTTTTGGGGGATATTTATTATAGCAAAAAGTAAAAAATGTTAACATTTTTTTCAAAATTGTCGCTCTATTTTTGTTTATAGCGCAAAAAATAAAAACCGCAGAGGTGATCAAATACCACCAAAATAAAGCTCTATTTGTGGGGAAAAGAGGACGCCAATTTTGTTTGGGAGCCACGTCACATGACCGCTCAATTGTCAGTTAAAGCGATGCAGTGCCAATTTGCAAAAACTAGCCAGGTCCTTTACCTGCACCTGCATTTGCTGCGTTACCTCTGCTACACACATTGACAAAATTTCCTGAAAAAAAAGTTTCATAACTGGTGCGATAAACCAGTGGCCCCCAAAATGTCAGATTGAAGCGGGGTGTTGTATACCTTCTTCCACATATACTGTGCTTCTCTAGAGACTTTTGTCACAGGGTCATTTAAAAAATGACAGGCAGAGGAAGAGGCAAGCCCTTCCACAGGGGTGGTAGGGGTAGGGCAGGATCACCAGGCCGGAGCCAAAGTTGGAAGTGGCACAATGTTTGTTCGATTACATCAAAGGACGCACCAGACTTGGTTGAGTGGCTCACCACTAGTGTTGCTCACGAATATTCGCATTGCGAATATTCGCTACGAATATTGCATATTCGAGTATTCGCGAATATTCGAGTTATTCTGATTGGCTCTGATGCGCCCTTCTTTTGCATCAGAGCCAATCAGAATAACTCGAATATTCGGCAAACAGAATATTGCACGATTATCTTCTCCGCCCTTCTTTTGCATCAGAGCCAATCAGAATAACTCGAATATTCGGCAAATATTCCTTTTGCCGAATATTCGAGTTATTCTGATTGGCTCTGATGCAAAAGAAGGGCGGAGAAGATAATCGCGCAATAGGAATATTAGAGTTAACGTAGAGTTAGTGTTTAGTGCATATTAGTTTAGTAATACAGGAAATGATCTCCGTTTAGGAGAATTTCGCAATCATTTTCGCATTAGCGAAATTTCGCAATTTTTTTTTTATGATAAAATATCACGAATATTCGATATTAGCGAATATTCGCGAATATTCTTCTATATATTCGCGCAATTTCGCGAAATTGAATATGGCGTATTCCGCTCAACACTACTCACCACCACCACCATTTACCTTCCGCTTGAGTGACAGGAATTGTTTTCAGATCCATCAGAAGACATTTCCGATGCACAGCCATTCTTGGCATTGGATCAGGAAGAGGAGGTAGCAACAGCCGGCACTCAGCTGTCTGATGACAGTACCCAGCTCAGCCCAAGGAGGTTATTGCCCGCTGTTGCTGCCTACTCCGAGATCTCTATTGTTAGTGATGGGGAAGGTGACGTCGATGATGACGTGTCTACAGATGTCACGTGGGTGCCCACAAGAGAGGAAGAGGAGGGGAGTTCAGAGGGAGAGATGGACCAGCAGATAGGGAGGAGAAGCAGGCCGAACTTACATTGCACAGGAGGAACAAACCAAACTCCTAATGTATCAGGAGCGAGCCATCAACCATGTACGGTCATATCTGGCGCTCCCAGGACGCTGGCCTATGGCTCTGCAGTGTGGGCTTTTTTTTAACGTGTCCGCTGCAGACAATAGTGTTGCCATCTGCAGCCAACGCATAAGTCGTGGTAAGCCCAACACTCACCTAGGGACGACCGCCTTAAGAAGGCACCTGGCCTCCCAAGCCCAGTGGGAGCAACGCCATCAGAACTCACAAAGCCACACTCCAGGCTCTCACCATCCAGCCTCTTTTCCACTATGCTCACAATTGTCCTCCATCATGCCGTCCTCAAATTTTTCTGCAAAAAGGCAGGCTTCCGTGGCCCAAATGTTTGATCGTAAAAAAAACGATGACGCCGGATAACCCTCTTGCCCAACGGTTGACCGATTGCTTGTCGGAACTGATAGCCCGCCAACTACTGCCATATAAACTGGTGGACTCGGAGGCCTTTCGAAAATGTGTGGCCATTGGAACACCACAATGGAAGGTCCCAGGAAAAAAATATTTTTCACAGAAGGGCATCCCAGAGCTATGTTCAGCGGCAAGTGAATGTATCTCTGGCACACAGTGTCGGTGCCAAGATACATCTGACCACAGACACGTGGTCTAGCAAAACACGGGCAGGGAAGGTATATAACTTTTACTGCCTACTGGGTCACCCTTCTGACGGCTGTCAAGCATGTAACCCGTGGCACCCATGTAGATTTGGTTTTACCACCACGGAATGCATGCAGGCCTGTCTCTTTTTATCCTAGAGTGGTGATTTCTCTTTTTTATTCAGGCCTGCCTCTTCTTTTCCTTCTACTCCATCCTCCCTCTCCTCCTCGGCTGACTCCTCCATTTCCGATGCTACCGTCTCTTTCGCTGCGCTGCCAAAGATCCCAGAACCCATTTGACATGCCAGGTGAGACGTTGCCATGCTGTGCTGCGTCTGTTGTGCCTGGAAGACAAGAGCTATAATGGTCCTGCACTACTTTCAGCTTTGCGTTCACAGGCAGATCAGTGGCTAACACCGCTCAATTTGACAGTTGGTAAAGTAGTGTGCAACAACGGTGCCAATCTGCTGAGCGCGCTAAAACAGGGCAAAATTACACACGTGCCATGCATGGCACACGTCCTGAACTTGGTCGTTCAGCGATTCGTTGCCAAATACCCTGGGGTCCAGGACGTCTTGCTTCAGGCCAGGAAAATCTCAGAAGATCTTACACGGCCATGGCTCGCCTTGCTGAAATTCAGCGGCAACACAACCTTCCCGTCAGACGTCTTATTTGTGACTGCCCGACACGATGGAACTCAACCTTGTATATGCTTGATAGGCTGATCCATCAGAAACGTGCAGTTAACAACTACCTATACGAACTCTGCGGCAGGACAGGTTCTGGGAGCTTGTTTTTTTTTTTACTGCGCCAGTGGCTGCTCATGCGCGACTCATGCAAACTTCTTTGGCCATTTGATGAGATCACCAAACTGGTCAGTCGCAGCCAGGGCGCCATCAGTGACATTGTACGTTACGCCTTCTTGCTGGAGCGTGCATTGCATTGTGTCATTGATCAAGCCATCGAGGAGCAGGAAGTTGAGGAAGTCGCAATGCTGGATGAATTCCCAGGGGGGCTACTCCACCTGAGACAAGTCAACAATGGGAGTCTGAAGAAGAGGAGTCAGAGGAGGATGGTGCCGGGGCAGATGAGGAGGAGCAAGAAGAGCATTCTTTAAACCTTTCTGGGATCCCTGTTGTTGTTCGTGGATGGGGGAGGAGAACGAGGACGATATTATCCTGGATGATGAGCAGGAGCCAGGCCACTACACCGCTTCAAGTTTAGTGCAAATGGGGGCCTTCATGCTCCAGTGTTTTAAGAGGGACCCCTGTATAAAAACCATAAAGGACAAGGACCAGTACTGGGTGGCAGTGGCGTAACCAGAGTTATGGGCGCCCGGGGCAGAACTTTTTTTCCGCCCCCCCCCCCCCCCGGCGCTAGCGCATAACCACATACGCCCAATCACAGGGCGCCATGCCATCAAATGCAGTCACTGTACCATGCCATCAATTGTCACCACTGTGCCACCAATTGTCACCACTGTGCCATCAATCGTCACCACTGTGCCACCAATTGTCACCACTGTGCCACCAATCGTCACCACTGTGCCATCAATCGTCACCACTGTGCCACCAATTGTCACCACTGTGCCACCAATTGTCACCACTGTGCCACCAATTGTCACTGTCCAGACATCTATCCACCTCGGAGCTTTATATTATAACCTGCTGGGACTTGTAGTTTTCCATCGTCTCCTGGGGCTCGGGTGCATGCAATCCACCATCTTTGTTCAGTTTTTCCTACTGCTGGGACTTGTAGTCCCATAGATGGTGGATCGCATGCACCTGAGCCCCAGGAGACGATGGAGAACTACAAGTCCCAACAGGTTATAATATAAGGCTCCGAGATGGATGGTGTCCGGACATCCATCCACCTCGGAGCCTTTTAATATAACTTGCTGGGACTTGTAGTTCTCCATCTTCTCCTGGGGCTTAGGTGCATGCAATCCACACCCATCCACCTCAGAGCCTTATTGTATGATAATGTATAACCTGCTGGGACTTGTAGTTCTCCAATCTCCATGAGCCCCAGGAGAAGATGGAGAACTACAAGTCCCAGCAGTTTAACTAAAATGACAGGCTCTGAGGTGGATAGGTGGAGATCAGGCAGAGCACCCTTTTAGATTTACACCGACCCCCCCACTTACCTTGCTGGAGATGGAGATGCCGCCGCGCTGTAAACACATGTTCCAGGCCAATCAGCGCGCCCTTCTGCCTGGTTGGCTGGTGTTTTCCGCCACTCCCACATCAAGGGAGACAGACAGTTCCACCAGCCAACCAGGCGCGCTGCCGCCGGGTGTACCAAGATGGCCGACAGCTCCAGAGCTAGGCCAAAGCCGCGGGCTTTCCTAAGGCGGCGGCGCATTCCGCGGACGCCAGGATTTCGCCCCCCGCAATTTTTCGCCCGGTGCAGGAGCCCCCCCCTGCCCCCCCCGCTACGCCAGTGCTGGGTGGCAACATACTTAGACCCCCCGTACAAACAAAACATGGTGGAAATGTTACCACCATCACAGAGGGCTATCACAATGCAGCACTTCCAGGCCTTGCTTTGACAAATGCTGTATTCTGCTTTTGCGTGTGCTGGCAGAGGAATTTCCACTCACTGAGAAACAGTTTCGGGTACCAATCCAACAGCGCCTGCAAGAAGAGGGCGGTTTGAAGATGTGTTGGTCACTAATGATATGAGATCATTCTTTCAGCTGACCCATTGACAGCTGTCCTCCGGATCCAGCATCATTGAACGCCTAGACCCACAGGTGTCCGACTTCATTGGGTTAACGGCCGATGTGGATGCACTGAGAAGTGATGAACCCCTAGACTACTGGGTGGGCAGCCTTGACCTCTGGCCAGACCTTGCACAATTTGCAATGGAACTGTTGGCGTTGTGAAAGAGTGAAAGTGACTATCGTGCAATGCAATGGCCAACACTTACTTCTGTATCCGGTGAATGCCTATTGTACCACCAGCCACAGAATACAAAGTTGTTTGTTGTCAGGTCAACGCCTGTGGCCGTGGGCTAATTTTTGGGGCCTGTAATGGCCGACACTTACTTCTGTATCTGGTGAATAGCTTAATGTACCTCCAGCCACAGAATACAAAGTTGTTTGCTGTCAGGTGAACGCCTGCCGGCTAATTTTTGGGGCCCATAATGGCCGGCACTTAATTCTGTATCCGGTTTTTCGCCTAATACTTCTGGTAGGTCAGTGTCCATGTTGTGGGACTATTTGTGCAAAGTAGAGTTTTTTGTGGCTGCAAATATGACCTGCAGGTTTTTAATGTTCGCCTGCCATTAAAGTTAATGGGGCCCGCCGCGAACTTGCGGTTTGCGAACATTTACGAAAGTTTGCGGTTAGCGCTCGTGAACCGTCCTGTCAGATGTTCCTCCATCGCTACTACACATCATATTATTGATTGATTAACATTTGTTATGTTTATTCACTTTCACTTTGCTTTAAAGCGGAGCTCCACCCGCTTTAAATTGATATGGTATATTTCACATATAGATGTGGACCATTTTTAGAAACATATTGTTACAATTAAGAACATTATTAGAGACCTTTTTAATGCAACTCCTTTATACTCGTTTTTCCTTTTTTTTTCATTTGTTACAGGTCTCTAGATTTTTTACCCCTGTGTCTCTGTGTGTTCCATATACAGGTCCACTCCATGTGTGAAACATCAAGGTTTCATTTTACGTGTGCAATTGAACTGTGCTCACCTTTGGTGTGATTGGTGGAAGATCACATCGGCTGGTGAAGTTTTAGGATGGGGGGGCGCCAGACCCCGCCCCTCCCTTTTGACCCATCCCACTTCTCATAAGCCTCACCCCTAGTGGCGTATCTAAGGTATGACAGCCATGGCAAGTGCCATGGGCGCCATATGAAGGGAGCGCTGTTGAGTGCCTGGGCAGCAAGGCACTTCCCAGGGTCTGAGGGTCTCTTCTTCCCTCCTCCTAAACATAGGCAGGATCTCCTTTTCAGCACCTTTGCTAATGGACAATGACAGAGCTATCCCTGCTGCTTTCAGCCACAGCCTCCCCTGTTCTCCCAGGCTCTCCCATTTCATCTGGTCGGATTGGCAGCGCACAAAGAAGAAGGAGGAACATCAGTCTCTTCCTCTCCTCTGTGAAAACTGAGGACTTAAGTGATGAAGAGTTCATCACTTCCAACATTGGTTCTGCATTTACCTGGCTGGTATCAGCTAAGAAAGCAGCCAATATGCCTTGGGAGGGCAGAGGAGGGATCAGGAGGTCTAATAAACCCCAGATTTCTCCATAAAGAGCATATGTCACTGCCCAAGGTATCACAAGGGATAATAAATATCACTAGTTTTGTTAGCTATTTTTTTTGTTAAAAAAAATAGCCCTATTACTCTCTGGTACACTGCCAGCTCTGTGTCCATCCATCTGCTGGCACTGTGATCAGCTCCTCGCCTTACATCAAAGGGTCCCGGTCCCAGATAGTTGTCGTTACTCTCCTGAGTTTGCACTCCACAAGTCACAGTGTCAGTGAGCCTGCCGGGAAACTGAAAGTGATGCGGCAGTGCCGAAAAAGCACTGCCCAATCGCCCTCTAGTCCGGCCAATAAAAAAGACAGGGCAGGAGCCAGGGACAAATCAGTGGCGAGTGGGAGTGTGTGCAGGCGCACAGGTTGCGTCCTGCAAACGTCCTGCACATGGGCAAATCAGCTTCCCAGCTTGCAATCAGCTGATTGCAAGCTGGGAAGCTTCCCATAGACTGCCATGTGTCCGGCGCCCGGACGCTCTTAAAGTGATTTTTTTTGTCAAAAGCTTGGGGGGGCAGCGCCCAGGTGCCCCCTATGGATGGGCCGCCACTGGTGGTAGTGCTTCCAAAGTCCCACTCTAGGGGTTTCATCTCTTTGTGTCTGGCACCCTAACACAGTGCACTTAAGGACCTTTTTTTCCCAAATTTTTTTTAACCACTTAACCCCCGGACCATATTGCTGCCCAATGACCAGAGCACTTTTTGTGATTCGGCACTGCGTCGCTTTAACTGACAATTGCGTGGTCATGAGACTCATGGGGAGGGGGGGAATCCGGGGAAGGAGGAGCAGCCCCTGGTCTCTGCCCACCTGGCGGCCTGCCCTTCAAGGCCACCGCAATTCTGGTCAGGCCAGCACCTAGTGTTGTCGTGTTGGCCTGGATAGCCTGGGTGAGGGCCCTCACATCCTGCCCACCGTCTGCTGTTGTAGTCTGCAGTACGTTTAGGCAGTTTGTAAGAGCCCGGGAGTGGCAGTCCAGGTCCCCAAGCGTATCCTTTATGGAGGACAGGCTCTCCTCCATCCGCCCCAAAGTCTGGCTGACCTGTCCCAGATGGCGGGTCTGAAGGGCCTGGTCCCTTCTCAGATTGGCGGGCAGAAGCTCGGCCACCCCCCTGGTCTTCTGGGACGACTTCCTGCCTCCAGCTAAGGCTTGTGGCCGGGGAGAAGGGGAGGCCCTTGGGAGAGAAGCCCTGTTGGGGGAGGAGTGGGAGGGGCTAGCCCTTATGGAGGGCTGGCTGCTGCCAGCCAGAGAGGAAGACTCCTCCAAAAACAACAATCCACTGGCTGACATGACATCCTCCTCCTCCTCAAACTCCTCATCAGGCTGGGATGGTGCGGTCAGCCCAGATGGCCCAGCACCCTTCTGCTCATCTGTGGATGACACAAAACATTCACAGGTTGGAGGATCCACACACTTGCCACATATTCCCTTTCACCCCTCCTCCACACATGCTACACACCTGATAGGGCAAAAAAAACCTTACCTGGCATCACCCCTTCATGACTGGAGTCATAGCCAGGCAGGCCCTCCACCTGTTGTCTATGAAAGGTGTGGGCCACTGCACGCTCCTCCGCTGTCAGCCGAACAGGGCATGGTGGGCCCCCTCCTGTGGCCCTGGCATGGGCTGCCATTTTGGCCAGCTTCTTTCTGACCAGACGCCGGAGGTCATTGATCTTCTTTTCAATCCCCGACCGTGTCCAGGTCTCTCCCCCCCCCCCCCATGCATTCACCTTGTCAGTAATGTTCTGCAAGATCTCACGCCTCCTGGCCGGGGTGGTGTTGGCACTCTCCGGCCGTGGAGGAAACGCCCATATTGGGAAATGGCTCGGGCAAGAATTTGTTTCTCCCACAAAGTAAAATTTAACTTCCTGTTCCTCTTAGTCATACTCATACAACAACTCTCTCCCAAACAGTCAGCAAAAATCACTCACAAAAACAAGCAGGAAAAATCAAGCAAGAAAACAAACAAACAAAAAACTATCAACCAAAAAGTCTCACAAGCAGTCACCAAAAAACACTTTCAAATATCTTCTACAAAACACTAGATCAAACAGTCCACAAATATCACAAAGACAAGTCACAACGCAACCAACAACAGAACAAAAGCACCTTGCTGTATAGGAAGGGATACAAAGGGATGTACTTTTACAAAGGAAGTGCGTTTGTGTCTGTCTATTTATGCTGTCTGTGTAGTTCACTAAGTTGCCCTGGTCTACTTCCAATTTCACTGATTGCGCCGTTCCCGAATTGTGAGCATGCGCACAGAGGTGCTGTGACCATGGTCTGCTTCATTTGCATGGGGTCACGGCTCATTTCAATGTAACACGCCCACGTCCTTCCCAATTTGAATTACTCTGCCTTCCGCCTCTGAAATTACGTTGCACAGGAGCTATTTTCTGTGCAAAGCAATCAAGAATACAGTGATTGCGCCGCTACATTGCGGCAGTCTAACGTAACGCCAGTCAAAAAATGCGCTGATGTACGTGAATCTGGCCCAATATTTTTTACATTTTGCTGCAATAAATATCCCCCAAAAATATATAAAAAAAAAAGTTTTCCTCAGTTTAAGCCGATACGTATTCTTCTACATATTTTTCGTTAAAAAAAATCGCAATTCGCGTTTATTGATTGGTTTGCGCAAAAGATATAGCGTTTACAAAATAGGGGGTAGTTTTATGGCATTTTTATTAATATTTTTTTTTTACTAGTAATGGGGGCGATCAGCGTTTTTTTTTCAGTACTGCGACATTATGGCGGGCACTTCGGACACTTTTGACACATTTTTGGGACCATTGGCATTTTTATAGCGCTATAAAAATGCCTTGGATTACTATAAAAATGCCATTGGCAGTGAAGGGGTTAACACTAGGGGGCAGGGAAGGGGTAAGTGTGTTCCTGGGTGTGTTCTAACTGTATGGGGGGGTGGACTCACTAGGGGAAATCACTGATCTTCTGTTCATACATTGTATGAACAGAAGATCAGCGCTTCCCTCGCTGACAGGACCGGGAGCTATGTGTTTACACACATAGCTCCCGGTCCCCGCTCTGTAACGAGCAATCGCGTGTGCCCGGCGGCGATTGTACGGGAGCGAGCGGGGACGCGCGCATGCCGCCGCCGGCGGTGCGCGCGTGCCCCCTAGTGGCCGCAAAGTAGCGGACATATAGCTACGGGCTCTCGCCCAGCAGAGCCACCGTCCCGCAGTAATATGACGGCGGGCGGTCGGCATCTGGTTAAGGGCCATTTAAAAAAAATATATATTATATCATTATTTTATATAATGTACGGGCCACTACTGGTTTGTTATTAATAAAAACACTAAAAACGTAATATTACTTTAAGCTGTTAAGCCAGCCATAGATGGATCGAAATAGTATGGACAGCAGAGAGAGAGATATCATTTTGCCCCTGTACAAATCATTAGTAAGACCTCATCTGGAATATGCAGATTAGTTTAGTTCATAAAATGGTTATTGAGGAAATGGAAAAAGTACAATAAAGGGCAACAAAACTGATAAGAGCCATGGAGGAGCTCAGCTATGCGGAACGATTAGATGAACTGAATGTATTCTCTTTTGAGAAGAGGAGATTAAGGGGGATATGATCAACATGCATAAATACATAAATGGTCCTTATAGTGAACTTGGTGTTGAGTTATTCACTGTAAAGTCATCATAGAGGACAAGGAGGCACTCTTTACATCTGGGAGCCAAAGAGATTTGGCCTGTTTTTTTTTTCCTAGATACACATAATATAACTGGATACTAATATTTATGGGTAAAGTTGATTTAGGGGACATCAGATTGTCTCTTGGGGGATCATGAAAGAATTTCCTCTGCTGGAGCAAATACATATATTCCTTCTATTGGTTGAACTAGATGGACTTGTGTCTTTTTTCAACCAGACTAACTTTGTTGTTTCAGCCAGTTCAGCAGGGTCCGGCTGAATTTTAATCCATCTGTGGCTGTTCCTGTTCCTGAGAAGCCAATCTTATGATCTACAGCTTTTGAACCAGCTGGTTGGAAAGCTTTCCTTCGCTCAGTGCTGTAGCCAATCAGCACTGCTCAGTATATTCTGACAGCAGAGGAGTTCCCACTGTCAGAATAAAAAACAGTGGGGAGGATTCCTCCATCCACCTTACTTGTGTGGATGGAGGAATCCATAATTTTTTTTTACAATTAGCACCACTGACTAATCAAAAATAACTGATGCTTGGCTTTTTTCAGCAGCTTGGGACGCACAATTACCTTTTGTTTTATTTTTTTATTTTCAAGTCTGGAAGTACCTAGAAAAGAGTGGAGTATAATGGAGATACGTGTACTTTTTTGTAACCTGGGAAAGTATTATTATAATGTTAGAATTTCCATCGATTACTCTGTGATGAGAATAACTGAAAAATATAATGTCCATTTCCTTCTTCATATTTAGCTTTTTTATTTCATGTGTTTGGGCTCATGATCGTTAGCCTTATTCATGTGCTAAAATATTTTTCTCTGCAGTAAAAAGTTTCAAAGAAATGTACTGATCGTTGGCAATAGCAGACCATGTATTCACTAATGTAGCAAAATCTTCCATTTGTAAGCCCCTCACCAGCTGAGCGTTTACAAAGGATTCCTGGAACGAGAAAGGCTTTACTGCCAGTGAAGTACTCAGCGCATTGCTTGCCAGCATGGGGCACTAGAAGTAAAAACCCAGTTCTTCATATTAAGGGTTTTTATTGTGTGTTGCACAGGGTGATAAAGCCTTGTGTTATGTTCCCCTTTTCTTAATGTAGTTCTCCTTTCAGTGAAGGAAATGCATCATGTATTTCATGCTGCTTGCCTTTATAAATTCTTATTAAATATTTAACAGCAACCTGAGGCTTAGCAGAATTCATTATTTCAGTGTTGTGGTTTAAAGCTGGCCTTCTTTGCTAGTTTTGCACTTGAAGTACAATTTATATTTATTTCCAATGACTTTATTTTTTTTATTTTTTTTTTTAACAATATGTTGGAGCAAATGTTTTACGATTTTTTAGAATGGAAGTAAAATATTGAGATGTATCACTAAAACTCTGGGTTCAGTTGGAAAATGAATTGTCCTCAGACCTTATAGCCTTACACTGGATACCACCTACGACATGCACGGGTCTCCGTTTTCCTCCCAGAACACACAAAATTCACTATAACGCTATGGGACCGCACCCTCACTAAATACCAGATATCACAATATGTAGGTCCAATGACCCCCATTTTTGTCAATCCTGCTTTTCCATCGGATCTAGATACCCGAACCATCGGTCTATTCACGGTGACTCACCCGCAACCAATTTCTCAGGGGGGGCAATCGCCCTGTTGCCCCCAGGAATCCGCCAAGAAAATGTATTGTTTTGATTCTGAATATGATTCAATGCATATAAAATCAGTAAAAATGCCTTTTAACTGTAAACCTCTGAGGCGTCCTGATCCAAATAATTTTTGTCAGAGAGGCTCTGGAGGTGGAAGGAATAAAGTCAAGCCTGACTTTTACAGGAAAAATCAAGCTTTGCATATACATTTATCTGACAATATCTCTGGATCCAATAATTGTTTTTGATACTCAGTTTTCCCTTAAAGTATAAAATCCTGAGATTAGATATTTTCTTTAGGCATATGTTCAGTTGGCCCAGGTTTTTAACAGTAATGCTTTACGCTCTCTGCCTAAAAAAAAAAAAACAATTGGCTACCATTATTCCTTACTTGAAACATGAAATAATGAATACAAGAAACAAAACATTCCTAAATTAGCACAAATATGATATTTCCAAACAAATTACTGTATTGGAGAAAGTTAATGTGTCTGGTTACTCAAATTATATCCACAAATATTGTATTTTTAGTTCATAAAGACACATTATTATGATGTCCTAATGATCTTTGAGATTTAGGGAAAACATCCAATTTGATTGGATAAAAATCTCAGTTAATGAATATAATGATCATTATATGCTGTAACAACCATTTTGTTTTAGAAATGACAGCTTATTATAGTTAACAAATATTGCAGAAAAAAACAGTCTGTGCCACATGCAAAAATGGTGTCACTTGTTAATACAGAACCAGAAAAAGAGAACGGTGCTACCCCATATAAAAGAATCTCATAAGAAATATACATATCTTATTTAGGGCAAATTCGTACCTGTGATCAGTTGAAAATATTTTGAGACTAGAAAGTTTTGATACTTTTCATTGCATGAGCTTTCATGCAAAAGCGCCCTACAATTGCATACAATTACATTCATGCAATCTTTATTTTTTACTCCCATTTTTGGTAATGTCACCTCTTCCAGTCCATGATGCTTTCAGAACCATTGTTTGTCTTTTCTTCCTGCCTTTGTTAAGAGATAGCAGCATGACTGTGATGTGCAGTGTGTGCAGAAACTTTCTGTTGAGCCATGGAACACCGTTCTATGCTTGTGTTTATGATGTTGCTGTTGCTAAGGAGAAGAATATGGCACAGTCAAGTGGGAGAACGTCATCAATGCCGTGTCTGGGTGCATCCTCTGATTTTGAAGGGTCTCTCATCTTCCACACATTATATAGCGAGTTCAGAAACCACCCAGACAAGTTATACAATTTCATGCGACTGTCTTTGGTTTTTGTCAACGTGAGACTAGGCCTTGTCAGACCATGACTAGATCAAGAGAACACCTACATAAGAAAGAGTGTTATGCTAGAGGAACATCTATTTTTGACGCTAAATAGCTGTGTTTTTCCAAATTGTGTAAATTCTTTAACCACTTGCCATCCTGCCCACAGTAATTTAACTAGGGGCTAGCAGAATGGGCGTCCGCGGAACTTTTTCCGGGGGGGGGCATAATTTTACGGTCACCTATGCTCCGCTTCTTTGACAATGTCATGAAGGGGAGGGGCTTAGTCATTATCCCATAAAGCGCAGGCATGTGCCCATGATATGCAGCCTTACTGTGCTGATCAAATGTACAGTACAGAGGGTGTACAGTATGTGTATATAGAAGGGGTGGATGGTATTGATATATATATAGGAAGGAAGGTGGGTATATACAGCTCTATATACAGGACAGATGATGTATATCTGCAGTCAGTGATGATGGAGGAATACAGGAAGGAAGATGGGTGTATATATCTGTATACAGGACAGGACAGAACAGATGATATGATCTTTCCTATATCTGGCACCCCCTTCACTGATCATACCTGTATGCACTCAGCTGCCCCCCTTATCTGTATATATGTCAGCCCCCTCCCCCCTGTAAACAAACAGCCTTCTCCCTTCACTTGTACTCACAGCTCCCACTTGTAAGGTCACGGTGGTCTTCCTTCTCCCAAGTCCTGTTTCCAGGCAGCAAAGCAAACATGAGAGTGCACATACAGGAAGCAGCCAGAGGTGGCAGTAAAGAGCTCTGTAACTCAGTGACACTGATCTTGCAACAGCTGTGGAGCCGACTCGCACAAACACAGAGAGAGTCAGCACAGCTACAGATGCGAGCATGGCAGACCCTTGCCGATTCCAGGGGGGGGTCACTCGCCCCCCCTTACCCCTATGAGCGGACGCCCATGGCTAGCAGCACAGCCAGGCATAATCACATACATGTACGCCACTTGGCACATGGACACACAAAGCGCCACTCCTGTGACCGATGTGTGCATCGGACACAGCAGATTACTGTTACCGCTACCCGACTGGTTTGAGCTATGCGTTCACATGATCACAATATAAACCAAACTGTTATGAATGACTTTCATTCATAACAGCTGTGCTTACTCTAGTGATGCTGTGATCGGGCCACAGGTATTAAATGGTAGTGTTGAGCGGAATACGCCATATTCGATTTCGCGATATTGCGCGAATATATAGAAGAATATTCGCGAATATTCGCTAATATCGAATATTCGTGATATTTTATCCCAAAAAATGTTTGCAAAATTTCGCTAATACGAAATTTTGCTAATGCGAAAATGATTGCGAAATTCTCATAAACGGAGATCATTTCCTGTATTACTAAACTAATATGCACTAAACACTAACTCTACACTAACTCTACTTAAAAGAAAGGAGAGTAAGGGGGCAAAAGAAGGGCGGAGAAGATAATCGCGCAATATTCCTATTGCGCGATTATCTTCTCCGCCCTTCTTTTGCATCAGAGCCAATCAGAATAACTCGAATATTCGGCAAAAGGAATATTGCGCAATATTCCTTTTGACGAATATTCGAGTTATTCTGATTGGCTCTGATGCAAAAGAAGGGCGGAGAAGAAAATCGCGCAATATTCCTTTTGCCGAATATTCAAGTTATTCTGATTGGCTCTGATTGGTCTACTGTAGCAACAATTGTTCATGCAACTTGCTTTGTGTTGTGCAATGAACTAAAATAAAAGTATATGCCAGAGCTTACAGCTGCCCTATTCCGACAGCAAAAGTCCCATGTGAGGGGGCGTGTCCGGATGTGATCGCGGCAGGACGTGCTTACTGAGAGCTCCGCATCACTCCTGCTAATTTATCCGGTTTTTGGAGCTTTTCTGCCCTATTTTCCGCTGCGAATGCCCGGACACTAGTGGGGGAACGCTTGGTCATGAGAAGGGGGGCGACGAAACTTGGCCACCAGACCCCGAGAAGCCACCGCCAAACTCGCTCTGCACGAGGCTCAGACGCGGGCCCAGCCGCCGCCATCTTGCCATCCCCTCCTTCCACCAGGAGCGCCAGAAAACTTGCCAAAAAGATGGCCAATGCTGCTATTGCTCCACAGAATCCTTGTGCGGTGGACCCCCAACCTCCTCAGGCTGCTCCTTCGGCTCCAGATGCCACGCAAGACGCGATCACCCGCCCGATCCTGGAGGCGATCAACGCCAGCAAGGCCGCGGTCATGGTAAGCATAGACCATCTGGCCACAGAGTGTACTTTGATCAGGCATGATTTAGACAAGATCAGAGGGAGGATTACAGAGGCAGAGGAGAGGATTTCTGGGGTGGAGGATGCGGCACAAGCGCAAGGGCACCAGCTAAATGAACTACAGGAGGTGGTGAAATTATTACAGGCGCGTGCAGATGATTCTGAAGACAGACAGAGAAGGAATGATGTGCGTGTGGTGGGTTTGCCGGAGGGAGCGGAGGGACCCCAATCTACCACCTTTGCTGAGGACTTTTTCAAGCAGCTGCTTAATCTGGGGGACAGGCCGCCGACATATGTGGTGGAAAGGGCACACAGGGTGCCGATGGGTAGAAGACCCCCTGGTGAATACCCGCGTCCCTTCTTGGTGAGGTTCCTGAATTACAGGGACCGGGATATGATCCTAGCTGCGTCCAGGAAGACTCAGGACCTGAAATATGAAAATGCAAGGGTGATGCTTTTTCCTGATTTCTCGGCTGAAACGCAGAGAAGACGGCGTTCATTTAATGAGGTCAAGAAGAGATTGTGCGACTTGAATATCCAGTACAGCATGCTGTACCCCAGCAAGCTCCGGGTTCAACATCAGGGCGCTGTGAAATTTTTTGATAACCCGCGTGATGCCTGTGACTGGCTTGATAGGAATCATCGCTGAGGCCACTTCTCAAGTTGAAGATAAGAGCATCACCCTTATTCCTCTCTTTTTAATAGAGGTCTGTTTGTGTCTGACTTGGACTAGCTATTCTTGCCATTTCCAAAAATGCATGATTCCCGGTCCATGATATTCTATTTTTTCTCCCAATTTCATGTTTCTATTTCCTTAGCTACACCTGCTTGAAACAGCATTTCTTTTACTATCTGCTGCCTGATGCTGCTGGTCATTGGCCCAAATGTTTTATAATTTTTTTTTGTTTTTCTCTGCTGCCCTGTGCTGCTATTTTTGTTCCTCTGGTGTTTGTCCCAGGGCTTACACGGCAATTACAGAATACCTTTGAGGATAACTGAGTTACAGCATTCTTGATAAATATGTGCCTTAACTGCCATGTCAGCCTGAAGTCACTAGATGGCGGTGGTGTAATAATTTTTCCTCCATTGATTTTGTTTTCCCCTATTTTTCTGATTTTTCTGCTTTTTTGACTTAACCCTGTTTTGTGGCTCCATTTTAAAGTTGTATATGCGGAGCTCTTTGGGGCCAAAGAAGACTTTTTTTGTTTTCACTGTTGGACAAGTGACCGTCCGGAGGAACTTCCAGAATCGCCTAAGTTTTTCTTTTGGGCGATTGCACTGTTTTTGGGGTGTAAAGCTGCATACCAGACAATGGGTTTTTTTGAAGCCTGTTTGCTTCTTTTTTCTTTTTTTCTATGGTTCAGTTCTGGTTTTGGTTGGGGGGGGGGATGTTATTGTATTAGAATTTTCCTACTCAGTTCCCAGCCCTCGTTCAGCGTGGGCCTCTTTCCAGGTTATGATGTGGTGTCCTGTTCTGAAATGCTGGGAAATTTTTCGATGCATCCGGGGTGTGTTTGGTAAGAAAGAATATGGCTAATGTGGTTAAGTTTGTTTCATGGAACATCCGGGGGCTAAATAGCAAATATGAACGGGCCTCGATGTTCCAATATTTGAAGACAGTCAGGCCGCATGTGGTCCTCCTGCAGGAGACTCACCTGGAGGGGAGTAGAATTTTGGCCTTGCGCAAGCATTGGATTCAAAGGGCGTTCCACGCCACATACTCCACCTTTGCCAGGGGAGTGTCTATACTCATTAGTAAGACGCTTCCTTGCTCGGTCCATCAGGTGATTACTGACCCGGGAGGACGGTATGCGGTTGTGGTCCTAGAAATAGGTAATCGAAAAATATTGCTTGTAAATGTATATGTGCCGCCTCCTTTTACTGTACAATTGCTGTATGATTTGTTTGTGAAGCTGATACCACACGCTCATCTGCCGCTTCTGATGATGGGGGATTTTAATGCCACATTGGGGGTGCTGGATTCCTCTAATCCCGGTCGGGGTGGTTCTCAAGACTTGGTGGCGTGGGTTTCCATGGCAGGTTTAACCGATATTTGGCGAGTTAAGAACCCAACGACTACATGCTATTCTCACCTTTCACAGACCCATCGTTCCTCTGCTAGGATTGATCTAGCGTTTGGGAACCAGGCTTTACTGCCCTATGTGAAAGGCGTAGAATATCTGGTGGGTGGTTTATCGGATCATAGTCCTCTCGCTGTCTCCTTGCTGTTTCCGGCGGTTGGGGGGGTGAGGAGTTGGAGGCTGTCCCCGGGCTGGTTACAGGAAGAGCAGGTATCTCAACATCTCCATGAGGCGGTGGGAAATTATTGGGCTCTGAATGTGGACTCGGCTGAGCCGCAGGTGGTTTGGGACGCTTTTAAGGCAGTGATCAGGGGGGAATCTATCACGGCCATAAAGAGGGTGAGAGTAGATCAGAACTCAGTAGTTCTGGGGTTGCAGGACAAGGAGCGTGACTGTGCAACTGCCAACTGCCCATTACTAACACAGAGGACACGTATGCTGCTCTGTTGGAGGCTAGATGGAGACTTTCTTTCCACTACAATGACCTAGCACATACCGAAGCTAGACATAGAACAAATTCGCTATTCTCTGAGGGGGATAAAAACGGTAAGTTACTGGCTAGGCTGGTGGCGGACCACAGCCACATCGAGCATATTTCGGTGGTTAGGGGGGCAGGTGGTGATTTGGTTGGGGACCCGACCGCGGTTTTAGCTGAGTTCCAGTCATATTTTTTGGCTCTTTACGCCCCCATTCCAGTGTATGACCATGACGCACTGGAAGATCTGCTGGGTAGTCTGCCCCTTCCCAAACTTTCGGAGGAAGATTGTATGGCCCTTGACGCCAAAATTACTAAGAAAGAAATTGAGGCGGCGATTTTTGCCTTCCCACCCAATAAGGCGCCGGGTCCGGATGGTTTCCCGGCGGACTTTTACAAACTCTTTGCTGAACAACTGGCCCCTAGACTCACGACCTTGTTCGAGTGCTGCATAGCGAAAGGGGAACTTCCGGCGTCTATGCTAGAAGCCTATATTATCCTATTACCTAAGCCGGGTAAAGACCCGCTGGAATGCTCGTCCTACAGGCCCATTGCACTTCTCAATATGGATTTTAAAATCCTGACGAAGGTGCTGGCAAAGAGGATGGCACGGGTGATATCATCCTTGGTGGATGTGGATCAGACGGGCTTTATGCCTGGCAAGTCCACGGACACAAACCTGAGGAGACTTTTTACACATCTACAGCTGCCCAACATGGACTCGTCCTGCAGGATAATAGTCTCTATTGATATAGAAAAAGCCTTCGATTCAGTGGACTGGCATTTCATGCATACAGTCTTGGACTCTATGGGCTTTGGCAGGTCATTTCGGCAGTGGATCACCATGCTTTATAGTGCACCTAGGACAGCCATCCGTATGGGAGGGGCAGTTTCTGAATATTTTACGTTAGGGAGAGGGACCAGGCAGGGGTGTCCCTTGTCACCCTTTTTGTTTGCCCTCATGATGGAACCTCTGGCGGTGGCTCTGAGAGCATCGGATGAGGTCAAGGCCATTAGAGTGGGTAACATTAATGAGGGTCTGGCGTTGTATGCTGATGACCTTCTACTGTTCTTAAGAGACCCCGGGGAACCACTGGTCACCGCTTTAAATATTATGGATAAGTTTACCACGTACTCTGGGCTGAAGGTTAATTGGGGCAAATCATCCATACTTCTTTTGGATGATGAAGCCCAAGCGAGAGCAAATCCCAACCTGCCTCTTCAATGGGTCAAGCAAATAACCTATCTTGGGGTGAAGGTCACGCCGAAAGTGGGAGACTACATGTCTCTCAATCTCCAGCCACTTTTGACGTTCTTCAAACAAAAAGCGATGGTTTGGCAGAAGCTCCCGCTGTCCTTAATTGGACGGATCAATCTCCTTAAAATGAAGATTCTCCCGGTAATACTCTACTTTCTAAGAAATGCCCCAGTATGGATTCCGAAGTCTTTCTTTAAGAAACTTGATAGCATCACCAGCTCATTTCTGTGGGCACCGAAATTGCCTAGGGTGGGGTTGAAGGTCCTGCAGGAGCCGTGGGGTCAGGGGGGTCTAGCGCTACCTGACTGGCGTAAATATTATTTGGCTGGTCAGTTGGTGTTCGTACATAGGTGGCTGATCTCTGATGCTGGTGACTCGGCCACTGTGCTGGAAGCAGCTCATCTAGGGTCCTATGAATCTCTCCGCCTGGCCATTCACAGGGGCACGGGCAGAGATCTCCCCCTTACGGGCTCAATGAAGGCTACAGTAAAAGCGTGGGAGGAGGTGGGGAAACTGGCATCTCCTAGTTATAAAGGGCTGTCCCCCTCAACCCCACTGTGGATGAATCCCAAACTCCAACACTTCTACAAATCAGGAGATGCGGCGGGGTGGGCGTCAAGGGGGGTTAAGCAGCTGAAGGATATTACCCGGGATGGAGAACTGTTGACGTTTGACCACATGAAAGCTAAGCATGACCTGCCGAACACGCAATTTTTCCGATATTTGAGCCTGAGGCATGCTTACCTGACTCAGTTTCAAACTCAGACTGTTGAGTCCTTTCCCTCTAGATTGGAAGACCTACTTATGACTGAGGACCTGCCCAAGACATTGTCAGTAACCTACAAAGAACTATTCAAAACCAGTCCCAAAGCACTGATTAAAGAGAGCAGAGAGCGGTGGGAGGCGGAGGTCCCGGGTATATTGGGGGAGGAGTGGGAGGACATGTGGGACCGTCCCTTTAAGTATCTAGTAGCGGCGAGGGACAGGTTAATTCAATTCAAATTTCTGCACAGAGTATATTATACCCCTGCCAGGTTGGC
This sequence comes from Rana kukunoris, assembly GCA_029574335.1. Classification (NCBI taxonomy): domain Eukaryota; kingdom Metazoa; phylum Chordata; class Amphibia; order Anura; family Ranidae; genus Rana; species Rana kukunoris. Next base: position 66,907,974 of record CM056054.1, read on the forward strand.
ATCAATATATCCCTCAGTGCCCGCTGAATGTTGGAGATGCACGTTCGCCCCTGCGGACGCGCATCACGTGTTTTGGGACTGCCCTCAGATCCAACTGTTCTGGACTGGGGTCACGACCTGTATTGAAGGGGCTCTGGGGGTACCTGTTCCTCGAGAAATTAGTGTCTGTTTACTTGGCCTGGTGGACGAAGTAGTCCCTACCAGGGCTCACAGAACATTATTAAGTATCCTGTTGTTCTATGGGAAGAAAGCTATTCTACTTAAGTGGAGAAGTCCAGGGGCCCCAGAGGTCGCTTTTTGGAAAGGTTTGGTGAATGCAATGCTCCCATACTACAAGGCAACGTATCTAGCTAGGGGGTGTGCTGGGAAGTTTGAGAAGGTGTGGAGGGCATGGTATGAAGCTGACCACACGGTTTGATAAGTGATGGATGGCTGAACCTCGTGGTCTCTTGTGCTGAGGGACAAAGAATCTCTCTAGGGTGCATCGGGGAAAATGTTGTGAAATAGCTATTGGGAAGGAGTGCCACCACTTATCTTACAGCCAACGTACTGTGTCAGAGGGTCAAGGGAACTGAGTAGGCGGGGGATGGGGGGGGAGGTTTGGGCGGGGGCATGCTATCTGCGATGGCGAGTTATATGTTCAGGTCATGTTGACCGCTAAGTAAGCTTGGTGTTGTGCCAAGAAATGTTTTACTGTGTATGTATAAAACCTTAATAAACAGAAATTTAAAAAAAAAAAAAAAAAGTCCCATGTGAGCTTTTGAATGGAAAATCCGACCATGTGCTGTCGGAATTTCAGCCAACAAAAGATTGAGAGCTGGTTCTCAAATTTTCCAACAGAAAATCCGATTGTCTGTAGAAATTCCGACTCGCAAAATTCTGACGCATCTGAAACAATTCGACGCAAGCAGTGAACTTAATTTTCTTGGCTTGTCGTAGTGTTGTACGTGACCACATTCTTTACGGAACTTTTGTGTGACCGTGTGTATGCAAGCCAAGCTTGAGCAGAATTCCGTCGGAAAAACTGTCCAAGGTTTTTCCGATGAAAAATGCGATCATGGGCATTAGATTTCATTACAAAAAGTCCTTTTTGAAAGTACTAGTAGGCTTTGGCCGATGTCAACTTACGTTTCCTAGCTGTGTTTGTTTGTGAAGTATACAGGAGTTCTTTATATTCATGTACTGTATAATTTCTAAAAAAAAAATGAAGTTGAAACTTCGGCATTTCAACAGTAAGACTGCTACTTGGCACAACTGGGCCAAATTGGCCTATGCTGGTTTTAGCGGATGAGGCATTTGGGCTTTTACAACACCTTCTAAGGCTTCATGTACACGGGACGTTGTTCAACCTCTCCTGAACGATTTAACTTGACAGCTAGAAACCGGCATCTAAAAACAGCCGTTTAGCCACGTTTTTTTTTTTGTTACCGCGTTTGGCGCTTAAAATGCCTCTAAACTCAGCTTCTAAATGCATTTTTTTGGGTTCCAGAAAAAGCCTCTAAACTTAACTGCCAAGAAACGACTAAAAATGACCCTGTGTACATGTACTGGTAAGATAACATAGAGGAGAGTTCAGGAGCAGTTGAAAAAAATTCCCAACTGCTTCTAAACATCCGTTTACCAGCAGCAGTGTACATGAGGCCTAATGCTATATATGGGGGGCACGGACTGGACAACAGAAAAATTATATTTATTTATAGAGTTAGGCAAGGCAAATAGTGGAATGCATCTTTGGAGTGTGTTCTTCAAAGTGGTATGAGGTTTTAACAACGATGCAGTTGGAAATTGATAATACTATAAATGTTGCTCTTGCCTGCTGTGTGTTGCAGCATTTTTTGCATACCAAGGAGATGCATCTACATGATGTAACTCAGAAACACAGCTGAGAGCAAAGTGTACAGTTTAAGGACTTATGTCCAACTGGTCAGGCTCTCACTATACAAAAACAGTTTGCTAAAAAAAAAAAAAAGCTAAAAGGTCAAGTTTTTTGGCAAAATGACTACATTGCGAATAAATCTTTTGATTCTTGAACATTTTGACGTTTTTGGCTTCCTTCTCATGGACACATTTTTTTTGCTGAGGACAGATTAGCACATGCTTTATATAGTTCCTGGGCCAGATTCTCGTAGATCGGCCCTTTTTCTGCGTAGTGTAGCGTAGCGTATCCCCTTTACGCTACGCCTCCGCACAATTTACGGGCAAGTGCTGTATTCTCAAAGCACTTGCTCCTTAATTTACGGTGGCGTAGTGTAAAGGGGACGGCGTAAGGCCGCGTAATTCAAATAGGGAAGGAGGGGGGCATGCTGTATTTAACCCCCCGCACCAGACGAACTGCGCATGTGCCGGCCCTAAACGTAGCCCACTGCGCATGCTCCATAGTACGCCACAAATACATTGATTTAGACGGCAACGTAATTAACGTACAGGCCTATTCGCGATGAGTTACGCAAACGATGGAAAAACACGACATTGCTCCCGTGTCCATACTTAACATGGCTTACGCCGGACCTACGCAAGGTTACCTCTCATATAGCAGGGGTAACCAATTAACACATCCCTCAAAGAATGTGTTTTCCCTTTTATTTTTAATATACCCACCAATTTTCCCTCTCCCGTCCCACACATGTACCTCTCAGTTTGTGAGAATATATGTGTGTGTACATATGTGTTTTTGTGTATATACAACGGTCCGATGGGCCGTACACCGGTCTGATCGTGTGTATGCGGCCTAAGAGGATTATTTCAAGAAGGGGGATACAAAGTACCACTAAACATAGTATTGAAAACTAATTTTTTTACGCAGTAGACATAACAGGCTTTCTTGGAGCATCACCTTCTTCAATGGGCTAAGCAGTCATGCCTGACCAATCAAAGGGGATACACCATAAAAAGTTCCAACATCAAAACAAAGTATCGGTATTGCAAACCGTACTTTTTTTTGTCACAAGAGAACAGACTTTCCAGAAGTATTGCCTTCTTCAATTGGCCGAGCTGTCATGCCTGGCCCATTAAAGAAAACCAAAAATAAAGAATTGCAAACAATACACTTTTTTGGGCACAATAGAACAGGTTTTCATGGCGTATCACTGTTTTAAATAAAGTAGTCATGCCTGGCCCATCTACAAAGGGGATATACCACAAAAGGCTATATTTGGTAAACATAGATATATTTTGTTGCAAACAGCATAAACTAACACACATTAATTAGTGCACATGACATGGCTACATTTCATAAAAACTTTAGGAGCAGGGATGATAGCTGGTGGAGAAGTTTTACTCTGGGATATCTGTAGGGGAACGTATGTTAGAGGAAGATGTTTTTGGCATGGTGGGCTGTTAGGTGAAAATCCTTGAGTTCGGACAGCTACAATAAATAGCCTGACAAACGAGGGAGGTGATAATTGTACTTATAGTGCAGTTATATACTGTAAAACAGGGGTGGCAAACACAAGGGCCGCGGGCCAAATCCGGCCCGCCAGGCCTTGTGATGTGGCCCGCGCGGCGGCCACCGTCAGCAGGGGGATCTCTCTCATCCGATTTTTTTTTTTTTTACATTGCTAGACGTCCACGGCCAGGCAGAGACAATGTCTCCGCCGGCCGCCATTTTCTTGAAGACCGCCGCCGTCGCCGCCGCTAGAGGTCCGCGGCCGGGCAGAGAAAATGTCTCCGCCGGCCGCCATTTTCTTGAAGAGCGCCATCGCCACCGCTAGAGGTCCGCGGCCGGGCAGAGACAATGTCTCCGCCGGCCGCCATTTTCTTGAAGACCGGAGAGAGTCTATGCTGGTGGGGGAAGCCTGATGTAAGGGGGGGACTCGGCTGGTGGGGGACTCGGCTGATGTAAGGGGGACTCCTAATGTAAGGGGGGGACTCGGCTGGTGGGGAATCCTAATGTAAGGGGGGGGACTCCTAATGTAAGGGGGGGACTCCTAATGTAAGGGGGGGACTCGGCTGGTGGGGGACTCCTAATGTACGGGGGGGACTCCTAATGTACGGGGGGGACTCCTAATGTAAGGGGGGGACTCCTGATGTAAGGAGGGGACTCGGCTGGTGGGGATGCCTGATGTAAGGGAGGGACTCGGCTGGTGGGGATGCCTGATGTAAGGGAGGGACTCGGCTGGTGGGGATGCCTGATGTAAGGAGGGGACTCGGTTGGTGGAGACTCTTGATGTAAAGGGGGGACTCCTGATGTAAAGGGGGGACTCCTGATGTAAAGGGGGGACTCCTGATGTACTTCTGATGTAAAGGGGGAACTTGGCTGGTGGGGACTCCTGATGTAAAGGGGGGACTTGGCTGGTGGGGACGCATGATGTAAAGGGGGGACTCGGCTGGTGGGGACTCCTGATGTAAAGGGGGGACTCGGCTGGTGGGGACTCCTGATGTAAAGGGGGGACTTGGCTGGTGGGGACGCCTGATGTAAAGGGGGGACTCGGCTGGTGGGGACGCCTGATGTAAAGGGGGGACTCGGCTGGTTGGGACGCCTGATGTAAAGGGGGGACTCCGGGCTTCCACTGATTCTGCATTATGGTGAGTCGAATGATTTCATTTTATATTACAATGTTATATTAGAAATAATGTGCTTCGCACTCCTGAACCCTGCGCTGCGTCCATATGCAGCCCAAGAAAACTTGGAGACTGCTCAGACTGAACACTATGGTGGAGTGCAGATACAACCGGCCCTTTGAGCGCAACCAAACTGCTGATGCGGCCCCCCGATGAATTTGAGTTTGCCACCCCTGCTGTAAAATAACGGCGCTGTGTAAACTGATGTATAACATTTTTTGACCTTTTCTTAGGCTTTACAAAAAATATTTTGTATCATTGCTTCTTTAGGCTGCAGGGGTCACTGTTGCTATTCATGTTAACAAAAATAAAAATAATAAAAAACGTTTTGAGTGTGACTAACTTTCCACCCATATGAAAATACTTATAATGGAATGGATTAAAAAGGTCAATTGCATTTCTTTCTATATATTTGTTTTATTTATTTTTCTAGTTACTTAGAATATAAATGTGAATGTATTTAAAATGTATTTCCCTCTAAAGGGTAATGGTGATACATTTCCTGCAACACTGACAAGCATGAGGGGATATATCAACCCTCTGATGTATTGATTTTTATCACACAATTTTCACAATAGCATCCAAGACAGAAACTAAATGTCATACGTTTGAGAGGGGGCTTTAAAAATGTATGAAGCAGACAATGTGTGGGAGGCTATAAAGAAAGCAGCCATTCTCTGGCTCTGCAAACTAGTTCCAGCCAGGGCGGTTCCAAAATTAGTATTTGAGATATGTATAGAGGGCAAACTGATAAAGTTTTGCTTCTTGACATTTTCCCCAGAATGAATTAAACTTCCAAATTTGATTTCATTTGTCTTTATTAGTGGTTCATAACCTTTTTCATGTCAAGGACCAGGGAGATAACTAGATATCTCAGGACCTCAAACAAAAATTTAGATTGGCTTCCTACACAAAAATAATAAAAAAATAGACCTACTAATAATGGTGTATTTTATATAGGTGATGAGCTCTGGGCTGTAATGCCCTACAGCAGTATAGGGGGCTAATATAGATGTCCAAAGCCCCCCAGTATTATTTTAGCTACAGCCTATAATGCCCTCTTTTTAATTACCCTTGGTTTATATTGATGACCCGTTGCCCTAAAAAAAGTTCCCTTTAAAGTGATAAGCACCTTAAATAAAAAGCCTTTCGATATTGTTGCTCAGTGGCGCTTCATGACTCAACTAATAGCACCCTTTAAAAAAGGAAAAAATGGTGCTACCCTGGCCTTAATCAGGTGAAAACAAAAAACAAAAGTCACCAACAAAAATCACCAAATTAAGAATGTCAAAGGAACAAAGTTGATAATATACAGATATGTAACCAATGACTTATGATATCACATCATTAATGTGTCAACATTAAATGAAATAAATAATGAAAATCATCAGTTGCCATTTAAAGCAATCACGTGCCAATCAATAAACATGTGCCAATAATAATGTGTAGCTAAAATAAAAATTGACATCAAAACCAGTGTATATAAAATTCTATGTTGAAAAATAAGCAGAGATATAGTCCATGAGTGCTAAATCAATGAATGCTGTACACCCGTGCTATGTGCCAAGATCCCACATCTGATGGATAAACGTGTCCAAACAAAGGTTATAAATCCTCCACCAGTGAGTAATAATGGCTCCTTACCGACTTGCCCGGATCCCTTTTGACAGAGGATCGTTAAGCGCGTGTAAACAAAGGTCCCACTCCCACTATGCACCAGCATGAATGCCCAACATGCAAAAGATAATGACAGCTCCACATAGGGCATTAAAAGTATAAACATTTATTAGAAAAAAGTTGTATTGCACAATATTGCACAATATTGCAGAAAAATAATGCCTTTAATCTGATGTGTTGGCCGGTACACAATTTCCAGACACCTGTCTTTCTGGGGGATCGTTTAAAGCTTGAGGTGACGACAGCACACCGCTCTGCCCTACGTCCGTTTCATAATATCTTACTTCTTCCAGGGGAACTTTGTTCCTTTGACATTCTTAATTTGGTGATTTTTGTTTTAATTTTTCACCTGGTTAAGGGGTAGCGCGATTTTTTTCCTTTTTTATTATTTGTTCTTGTACCGATTTGTTTACATGCTTATCGCAGCTCCCAAATTGAATACACTGTAATCTGTGTTATAGTTGCTCCCCCCCTTTTTTAATACCCTTTGTCTTGTTGGTCAATGGGGCCATATGTCTCCCTAATAATAGCCCCCTTCACATTTAAATATTTTATTGAAAAAATGAAACAACAAAAAGTACAAAGGTACAGAGGTAATCAAAAAGTCAAAGAGGAACAAGGAAGGCACAATTTATCACATGGATCACAGGCAACAATGTGCAAAGGAGCAATTATAATAAAGAGAAATTAATATGATACAGCAGTAGCATATACCCTATCAATCAAGGTCAACTCTGGGAAACAATCAAAATCAAATAACTAAAAGCATGAGCAATAATCAGCTTAAGCAGCAGAGTCAACTGGCGGCTAAGTAAGATGTAATGGCACATTCCTACACTGTGGGTTAGTGGTGCCTTAGGTCTCCCTTAATTATAGCCCCATTCACAGTTGTGGTCAGTGGCTGCCTATAATGCCCTCAGGTAATGGCTCCTTTTACTCTGGTAGTAAGAAGTGCCTTATGTCCTGAAACCTTACTTAATAATATGTAAGAAAAATATCAGAGTCTGTTTTTTAGGCAAATCTGATCCTAGCGCACTATGGTGATGTACAGCTTACGCTATGTAAAAGGTTTGTGCAGATAAGCAGCTATTATAGTGAAAAGAAGTAAATTAAGTGATATGTTTCTATGGTGGGAAACATTAACAGTGCTGTATGGGTTAATTTAAGTAATCTGTAGATCCCAAAAAAAAACCATAAAATCTGCTAAAATTATCTAAAAAAAAAACCACATTAATAATGATTAGTATGTAAGATAATAATAATAATGTCCAGCAATGAATAAATATTAGCAGCAATCATATATATATATGTTGTCAGATCTGGCTGAATCATTAGCAAAGTCTCTTCAAAGAAATCATATGCTTCCAGTGAGGGGTTAATCTTGTCTGTATCTCTCTGCTCTTTGCAAGGGTGTCTCCCTTAGGAGTTCTACTCACCAGATAGTAGTGATATATGTGCCTGTAGAAATCAAAGGTAAGGTCTCCTCCTCGGTTCAGGTATTCTCATTCCTCTTACTCTCCACCAGGAATCCAGGTTAATGTCACCCAGGTGATTAGTGTTGGTTCATGGCAAATAGATTCATGAGTGGTCATGGAATTGAAGAGAGAGGAGAAGAATATAGTGTAATACAGTTTTTATTCAAGATTAAATGCCCCACACTAGCATATGCTTACAATGTGTATGCAATAAAAAACAGCACATCAAAGAGACACTGGAATGCGGATAGCTGCGGGTAGCTGTGCTTGTCAGCTCGGCTTACTCTGCTGGATCTCGGGTCCAGATGACTCCTTGTGTGTATGTTGTACGCTGGTCGTGTAGCCACGCTCTGACGCGTTTCGTGATTGGTGCTCACGTCTTCAGAGGGCGTGGCTACACTTCCAGCTCTCCGAATATAAATAGGGAAAAGGGGCATACCACTCCGCCCCTAATTAATGACGCGATTGACAGGGAGGGCAGTGTCAGCGTGTCCAGCTGTGTAAGTCCTCCTCTCTATGCAAATCCGCTCGCACTGACTCGTGAGAGTCAGGGAGCTTGGCTGCAGTCTTTATGTCATTGTTTGTGCTATTGGTAAAACGGACTGCTGAGTACAATGTCTCCTCCGTTTGCACTAACACTTAGCCTCTCTGCTCATAACAGCGGAGATGTGTTTTTTTACATCTATTTGCCGTTCCATGTATCTGCAGGTCTAGTTGCTATGGGCTCCTCATTAAAAAACATAGGATTCAACATCACCTCACTGGGAGGGATGGATCGCTATATTAGTGCCTGGGGCAAAAATATAATGTTTTAATTGCAAACCAAGAATTCGAATAAAGTAAAATAAAGTAAAAAATGTCCAAATACAATACACATATATTAAAAAACATATGCATATATGTATACACAAGAATTATAAAAAAAAAATGAAAAAATGCATAAAATTGCAGACAAACTCATGAAAAATGTTAAAAATTCATAATTTGAACTGATAAAAACTACATGTTAAAATTGTTTTCAACAAATGTGTGAGCCATCAGCTCGGATATAGGGATCTCTCCGGCACCGAGGACCAAGCCGAGGTGACAAACACATCATGCATGATATTACACATATAAAATAAATTACCCATATGGCGAACAACTCATCATCTCTAATGAAATGTTTAATTCGTATATATTTGATGATGATCTGGTATCACCAATATGGTTGTATGCATATACATCATACCGGTAAGATGAGAGAAAACACTTAAAAGGGGGAGTGATCTCATCATATATCTATGTATGCCGGTATAATATAAAAGTAAAGATATGTATGCATATGATGTTGTAAAATTCATATATAATAAATGCAGTTAGGGGAAGAAATATATATACCTATTAAAATATATAATATTTTTTTTTTAAAAATACAAATATAAAAATTAATTAATTAATGTATCTGGATCTGTTATTGTGAACTGTATATATATACTCCCTATATGAATCCATCTAATGATTGCTTATAAAGCAATTAAGGTCTAGGTCAATGTTCAAGCCATGCGGACTAAGGGTATTGGTAAGAAATATCCACTCTGTTTCTTTTTTGGATATTTCCCTTATTCTGTTAGACCCCCTCCAATTGGGGTCTACCTTATCTATACCCCAGAATTTTAGACCTATTGGTTTTTTTTTGATGTTTCTCTAGAAAATGCAGTGATACACTGTGATCTTCATAACCCGTTGAGATGTTATATATATGTTCCGAGACCCTCTTAGAGAGTTTACGTTTGGTACGCCCTATGTACATGAGGCCGCAAGGGCACTCTAGGGCATATATTACGTGCGTAGTTGCACAAGTAATACTCTCTTTGATTTTAAAAAGTCTTCCATTGGCTGTAGAGGAAAATTCAGTAAGTCCTCTTAAGTGTGTTGAGACTTGACGGCAGGATTTGCACCTTCTGCAAGCTGTAAAGCCTGGTCTATTCCAGAACATTTGCAGTTTTTTGGGGGGATCAAGGACTTTTTTTACTATGTGGTCCCCAAAAGAAGGTGCCTTCCGATATATGAAGGGGGGTACTGCAGGTAACTGGGTATTCAGTGTTCTATCCATTTTCAGAATATCCCAATGTTTTTTGAAAATAGCCTCTATATCTTTGTATTGTTCGTGATAGTTGGAAATTAAACCCTATTCATGTTGTTGGTTGGTTGGTCTAATCTTTGGTTCCAGTAAGTAATCCTGCTTATTGCTTCCTACTGCATCTATAAGGAGATTCAGTTGTGCTTCATTGTACCCCTTTTCCACAAAACGTTCTTTAATTGTGGTTGCCTGATTTAGATAATCATTGTCGTCAGTGCAATTCCGTCTTATTCTTGTGAATTGGCCCTTTGGGATGTTCTTTAACCATCTCGGGTGGTGGCCACTTTGTAAGGGGATGTAGCTGTTGCGATCCGAATCCTTAAAATATGCCTTGGTATAAAAATGTATTTCACCTTTCATTACGGTCACATCCAGGTAATTGATTTTTTCTTGATCCCAATGGAACTCCAACTTGATATTATTTGTGTTGGTGTTCAATCCATCAGCAAAAAGTTTAAGTGTTTCTTCTGAGCCTTCCCAAATAATGAATAGGTCATCTATGTACCGTTGGTAAAATATGAGTTCCTTACGTTTGTTCTGATAGATCCATCTGTCCTCCCACTCACTCATGAAGAGGTTTGCGAGGCTCGGTGCAAATTTAGCACCCATGGCTACGCCAGTTTTTTTACTATAATATTCTCCTCCGTACCAAAAATAATTGTGGGTTAAACAGAACTCTAGGGCCATTTTAAGAAACTTCTTTTGTATATATGGGAGTTCATCCCTTTTACTGAGAGCCCAATTAAGGGCTAGGATGCCATCCTCATGGTTAATATTAGTATACAATGAGGACACATCCGCTGTAACTAGAAATATGTTACTCTCTGGTGTTATAGTGATCTGTTTGAGTTTCTGTAAAAAATCTGATGTATCTTTTAGATATGCCCTTGTGATGACTACACTTTTCTGTAGGAAGTGGTCTAAATATTGACCCACTCTAGACGTTACAGACTCTATTCCATTTACTATGGGTCTGGCTGGAGGTTGTGTAAAGTGCTTGTGCATTTTGGGAACAGTGTATATGGTTGGAGTTCAGCTGAAACTCGGACAGAGGAATTGATTCTCCTTTTTTGTCAGGACCCTCATATAAAAACCATAATCTACTAAGTTACGTAGTTCCACTCTGTATTTTTTGTTTGGATCACCTCTCAAGTGGGAATAAGTATTGTCATAATTAAGCATCTCTTGCAACTGATTGTGATAAAAAGTTTTATCCATCACAACCACCCCCCCTCCTTTGTCTGCAGGTCGTACCACAATATCTTTGCGTTTTTCTAGTGCTTCAATGCCATCTTTAATATGCTTTGGGTTGAGGCTTTTTTTTACCTGTAAGGAGTCCAAGTCTTTTAATACTAACTGCTTGAACACTTCTACCTGGTGATTAGCTGGTAGGGGCGGGTTAAATAGGGATCTATTTTTTAGACCACTATCCACCCCTACCACTTCAGTATATTTTTGACTTTTGCTACCAAAATTGTTGGTTAGGAAGTATTTCTTAATGTTGACCTTCCTTATATATTTGTGTATGTCAATGTATACTCCAAACTTATTCAGTTGTTTTGTTGCAGCACATTTAAGTCCTGCATTTAATATATTTGTCTCCTTTTTGGTTAAAGTCACTGAGGATAAATTATAAATGCCTCCTATTCGCCTTGTCTTGGTCTCTTTTTGTTTGACACGTTTCCCTGCCCGGCATCCTCTTCGCGTTGAGATTGGTTGTATCTTGGTGGACTGTGTGGAATGTTCCCCATTGGGGGGTTCCACCAGTCTCGAGCTTGGTTTGTGTTGTGATATTGTTGAGGTTTGCCCCTCCATGGGCGACACCCCCTCGATCGTCCCCTGGAGTGTGCTCTCATCCCCCTCCCTAAAAAAGGTACTGGGCGTGGTGATTGTGTGTGGTGCCCACTATCTTGATACTCCTGATATGATAATTGTTCATATCTATTATGGGTTGGTACAGGATAGTGGTCATTGGAATATGTTACATGATTAGTGTCATGTTCCCTTCTATTAGGTCCATTGTTTCTTCCCCTTTCTGCTGATTTATTGCTCCTCCCTCGCTGTTGGGAGTTTGTTGGAGCTCTTTCTTCATATCTATGTTCATTGGTGCCAGTTACTGTTACAGTTCTCCTGGTATTGGAATTTCCTTGATTGGTTTCAGGATTAGTTTGCTGTTGTGGAGTTGGTGTTGTATTTTTACCCAGCTGCCACAGATAGATACTGTAGTCTTTTTCTTAAAGTCAGTGATATCTCTTCTGAACTTCTTCTTCTGGGTGTCTTTATCTGTTTTTTCCAAATTTTTTTTGATTTCATTGTCAAAGTTGGTGAACACCTGCGTTCCTTTAAGTGGGTCTAATTTCGTCTTTAAATCAGCAATTGTTTTTTCAAGGAGTGCCATTTTTTTCTTTTTCCGTTGAAGAACAAGTTGCTGTAACTTAATACCCACCCCATTAAAGAAATTGAGCCACTCTGTTTCTGACTCTTTATCATCCAGTCCATCTTGTGGGGTTACTTCCCACCTTAGGCTGCGCATGATGATATTTTCTTTCAAATATTGTTCAAACGTTGTGATGTCCCACCAGGTGCGCACCTGTTTATCTAGCGCGTTACCTAGTGCGTTCATCAATGCATTATGATCATCATTGGTCTCCCAATCTCCCTCTTTAGAGAAAACCTGATCAAGGTTTAATTGTCTATTGACCAAAAAGTCAATTGAATTCATGTTCGCTATAGGTTAAATGTAAAAGTATGTAAGAAAAATATCAGAGTCTGTTTTTTAGGCAAATCTGATCCTAGCGCACTATGGTGATGTACAGCTTACGCTATGTAAAAGGTTTGTGCAGATAAGCAGCTATTATAGTGAAAAGAAGTAAATTAAGTGATATGTTTCTATGGTGGGAAACATTAACAGCACTGTATGGGTTAATTTAAGTAATCTGTAGATCCCAAAAAAAACACATAAAATCTGCTAAAATTATCTAAAAAAAACCACATTAATAATGATTAGTATGTAAGATAATAATAATAATGTCCAGCAATGAATAAATATTAGCAGCAATCATATATATATATATGTTGTCAGATCTGGCTGAATCATTAGCAAAGTCTCTTCAAAGAAATCATATGCTTCCAGTGAGGGGTTAATCCCTCACTGGAAGCATATGATTTCTTTGAAGAGACTTTGCTAATGATTCAGCCAGATCTGACAACATATATATATATGATTGCTGCTAATATTTATTCATTGCTGGACATTATTATTATTATCTTACATACTAATCATTATTAATGTGTTTTTTTTTTAGATAATTTTAGCAGATTTTATGTGTTTTTTTTGGGATCTACAGATTACTTAAATTAACCCATACAGCGCTGTTAATGTTTCCCACCATAGAAACATATCACTTAATTTACTTATTTTCACTATAATAGCTGCTTATCTGCACAAACCTTTTACATAGCGTAAGCTGTACATCACCATAGTGCGCTAGGATCAGATTTGCCTAAAAAACAGACTCTGATATTTTTCTTACATACTTTTACATTTAACCTATAGCGAACATGGATTCAATTGACTTTTTGGTCAATAGACAATTAAACCTTGATCAGGTTTTCTCTAAAGAGGGAGATTGGGAGACCAATGATGATCATAATGCATTGAAGAACGCACTAGGTAACGCGCTAGATAAACAGGTGCGCACCTGGTGGGACATCACAACGTTTGAACAATATTTGAAAGAAAATATCATCATGCGCAGCCTAAGGTGGGAAGTAACCCCACAAGATGGACTGGATGATAAAGAGTCAGAAACAGAGTGGCTCAATTTCTTTAATGGGGTGGGTATTAAGTTACAGCAACTTGTTCTTCAACGGAAAAATAAAAAAATGGCACTCCTTGAAAAAACAATTGCTGATTTAAAGACAAAATTAGACCCACTTAAAGGAACGCAGGTGTTCACCAACTTTGACAATGAAATCAAAAAAAAGTTGGAAAAAACAGATAAAGACACCCAGAAGAAGAAGATAAAAAAGTTCAGAAGAGATATCACTGACTTTAAGAAAAAGACTACAGTATCTATCTGTGGCAGCTGGGTAAAAAATACAACACCAACTCCACAACAGCAAACTAATCCTGAAACCAATCAAGGAAATTCCAATACCAGGAGAACTGTAACAGTAACTGGCACCAATGAACATAGATATGAAGAAAGAGCTCCAACAAACTCCCAACAGCGAGGGAGGAGCAATAAATCAGCAGAAAGGGGAAGAAACAATGGACCTAATAGAAGGGAACATGACACTAATCATGTAACATATTCCAATGACCACTATCCTGTACCAACCCATAATAGATATGAACAATTATCATATCAGGAGTATCAAGATAGTGGGCACCACACACAATCACCACGCCCAGTCCCTTTTTTAGGGAGGGGGATGAGAGCACACTCCAGGGGACGATCGAGGGGGTGTCGCCCATGGAGGGGCAAACCTCAACAATATCACAACACAAACCAAGCTCGAGACTGGTGGAACCCCCCAATGGGGAACATTCCACACAGTCCACCAAGATACAACCAATCTCAACGCGAAGAGGATGCCGGGCAGGGAAACGTGTCAAACAAAAAGAGACCAAGACAAGGCGAATAGGAGGCATTTATAATTTATCCTCAGTGACTTTAACCAAAAAGGAGACAAATATATTAAATGCAGGACTTAAATGTGCTGCAACAAAACAACTGAATAAGTTTGGAGTATACATTGACATACACAAATATATAAGGAAGGTCAACATTAAGAAATACTTCCTAACCAACAATTTTGGTAGCAAAAGTCAAAAATATACTGAAGTGGTAGGGGTGGATAGTGGTCTAAAAAATAGATCCCTATTTAACCCGCCCCTACCAGCTAATCACCAGGTAGAAGTGTTCAAGCAGTTAGTATTAAAAGACTTGGACTCCTTACAGGTGAAAAAAAGCCTCAACCCAAAGCATATTAAAGATGGCATTGAAGCACTAGAAAAACGCAAAGATATTGTGGTACGACCTGCAGACAAAGGAGGGGGGGGTGGTTGTGATGGATAAAACTTTTTATCACAATCAGTTGCAAGAGATGCTTAATTATGACAATACTTATTCCCACTTGAGAGGTGATCCAAACAAAAAATACAGAGTGGAACTACGTAACTTAGTAGATTATGGTTTTTATATGAGGGTCCTGACAAAAAAGGAGAAACAATTCCTCTGTCCGAGTTTCAGCCGAACTCCAACCATATACACTGTTCCCAAAATGCACAAGCACTTTACACAACCTCCAGCCAGACCCATAGTAAATGGAATAGAGTCTGTAACGTCTAGAGTGGGTCAATATTTAGACCACTTCCTACAGAAAAGTGTAGTCATCACAAGGGCATATCTAAAAGATACATCAGATTTTTTACAGAAACTCAAACAGATCACTATAACACCAGAGAGTAACATATTTCTAGTTACAGCGGATGTGTCCTCATTGTATACTAATATTAACCATGAGGATGGCATCCTAGCCCTTAATTGGGCTCTCAGTAAAAGGGATGAACTCCCATATATACAAAAGAAGTTTCTTAAAATGGCCCTAGAGTTCTGTTTAACCCACAATTATTTTTGGTACGGAGGAGAATATTATAGTAAAAAAACTGGCGTAGCCATGGGTGCTAAATTTGCACCGAGCCTCGCAAACCTCTTCATGAGTGAGTGGGAGGACAGATGGATCTATCAGAACAAACGTAAGGAACTCATATTTTACCAACGGTACATAGATGACCTATTCATTATTTGGGAAGGCTCAGAAGAAACACTTAAACTTTTTGCTGATGGATTGAACACCAACACAAATAATATCAAGTTGGAGTTCCATTGGGATCAAGAAAAAATCAATTACCTGGATGTGACCGTAATGAAAGGTGAAATACATTTTTATACCAAGGCATATTTTAAGGATTCGGATCGCAACAGCTACATCCCCTTACAAAGTGGCCACCACCCGAGATGGTTAAAGAACATCCCAAAGGGCCAATTCACAAGAATAAGACGGAATTGCACTGACAACAATGATTATCTAAATAAGGCAACCACAATTAAAGAACGTTTTGTGGAAAAGGGGTACAATGAAGCACAACTGAATCTCCTTATAGATGCAGTAGGAAGCAATAAGCAGGATTACTTACTGGAACCAAAGATTAGACCAACCAACCAACAACATGAATGGGGTTTCATTTCCAACTATCACGAACAATACAAAGATATAGAGGCTATTTTCAAAAAACATTGGGATATTCTGAAAATGGATAGAACACTGAATACCCAGTTACCTGCAGTACCCCCCTTCATATATCGGAAGGCACCTTCTTTTGGGGACCACATAGTCAAAAAAGTCCTTGATCCCCCCAAAAAACTGCAAATGTTCTGGAATAGACCAGGCTTTACAGCTTGCAGAAGGTGCAAATCCTGCCGTCAAGTCTCAACACACTTAAGAGGACTTACTGAATTTTCCTCTACAGCCAATGGAAGACTTTTTAAAATCAAAGAGAGTATTACTTGTGCAACTACGCACGTAATATATGCCCTAGAGTGCCCTTGCGGCCTCATGTACATAGGGCGTACCAAACGTAAACTCTCTAAGAGGGTCTCGGAACATATATATAACATCTCAACGGGTTATGAAGATCACAGTGTATCACTGCATTTTCTGGAGAAACATCAAAAAAAACCAATAGGTCTAAAATTCTGGGGTATAGATAAGGTAGACCCCAATTGGAGGGGGTCTAACAGAATAAGGGAAATATCCAAAAAAGAAACAGAGTGGATATTTCTTACCAATACCCTTAGTCCGCATGGCTTGAACATTGACCTAGACCTCAATTGCTTTATAAGCAATCATTAGATGGATTCATATAGGGAGTATATATATACAGTTCACAATAACAGATCCAGATACATTAATTAATTAATTTTTATATTTGTATTTTAAAAAAAAAAATATTATATATTTTAATAGGTATATATATTTCTTCCCCTAACTGCATTTATTATATATGAATTTTACAACATCATATGCATACATATCTTTACTTTTATATTATACCGGCATACATAGATATATGATGAGATCACTCCCCCTTTTAAGTGTTTTCTCTCATCTTACCGGTATGCAGGGCTTTTTTTCTGGGGGAACTTGGTGGAACTCAGTTCCACCACCTTTGGCTCAGACCCTTTGGTGCCCGCTCACCACAATCACTTGTGAACACAGAAGTCTGGTTTCTGTGTTTACAAGTGACTGCTTTGTAACCCCCTGAACTCTGCACACTGTATGTAATGCAATTCTGGTATTTAATGCCCCTTTAAGACCCTTCTACTGTTTGTGAAATCTGAACGGGTCGTGGTTGAGTTCCTGCACCTATTTTTTGAGAAAAAAAGCTCTGCCGGTATGATGTATATGCATACAACCATATTGGTGATACCAGATCATCATCAAATATATACGAATTAAACATTTCATTAGAGATCATGAGTTGTTCGCCATATGGGTAATTTATTTTATATGTGTAATATCATGCATGATGTGTTTGTCACCTCGGCTTGGTCCTCGGTGCCGGAGAGATCCCTATATCCGAGCTGATGGCTCACACATTTGTTGAAAACAATTTTAACATGTAGTTTTTATCAGTTCAAATTATGAATTTTTAACATTTTTCATGCGTTTGTCTGCAATTTTATGCATTTTTTCATTTTTTTTTATAATTCTTGTGTATACATATATGCATATGTTTTTTAATATATGTGTATTGTATTTGGACATTTTTTACTTTATTTTACTTTATTGGAATTCTTGGTTTGCAATTAAAACATTATATTTTTGCCCCAGGCACTAATATAACGATCCATCCCTCCCAGTGAGGTGATGTTGAATCCTATGTTTTTTAATGAGGAGCCCATAGCAACTAGACCTGCAGATACATGGAACGGCAAATAGATGTAAAAAAACACATCTCCGCTGTTATGAGCAGAGAGGCTAAGTGTTAGTGCAAACGGAGGAGACATTGTACTCAGCAGTCCGTTTTACTAATAGCACAAACAATGACATAAAGACTGCAGCCAAGCTCCCTGACTCTCACGAGTCAGTGCGAGCAGATTTGCATAGAGAGGAGGACTTACACAGCTGGACACGCTGACACTGCCCTCCCTGTCAATCGCGTCATTAATTAGGGGCGGAGTGGTACGCCCCTTTTCCCTATTTATATTCGGAGAGCTGGAAGTGTAGCCACGCCCTCTGAAGACGTGAGCACCAATCACGAAACGCGTCAGGCGTGGCTACACGACCAGCGTACAACATACACACAAGGAGTCATCTGGACCCGAGATCCAGCAGAGTAAGCCGAGCTGACAAGCACAGCTACCCGCAGCTATCCGCATTCCAGTGTCTCTTTGATGTGCTGTTTTTTATTGCATACACATTGTAAGCATATGCTAGTGTGGGGCATTTAATCTTGAATAAAAACTGTATTACACTATATTCTTCTCCTCTCTCTTCACTTCCATGACCACTCATGAATCTATTTGCCATGAACCAACACTAATCACCTGGGTGACATTAACCTGGATTCCTGGTGGAGAGTAAGAGGAATGAGAATACCTGAACCGAGGAGGAGACCTTACCTTTGATTTCTACAGGCACATATATCACTACTATCTGGTGAGTAGAACTCCTAAGGGAGACACCCTTGCAAAGAGCAGAGAGATACAGACAAGATTAACCCCTCACTGGAAGCATATGATTTCTTTGAAGAGACTTTGCTAATGATTCAGCCAGATCTGACAACATATATATATATGATTGCTGCTAATATTTATTCATTGCTGGACATTATTATTATTATCTTACATACTAATCATTATTAATGTGTTTTTTTTTTAGATAATTTTAGCAGATTTTATGTGTTTTTTTGGGATCTACAGATTACTTAAATTAACCCATACAGCGCTGTTAATGTTTCCCACCTTACTTAATAATACTATCGTTGCTAACTATAGGTGCGCTTAGTCTGATGTAGTGTTACAGACAAACTTCTCACCGCTCCAGGTGAGCCCCGTATGCAATCAAGGGTTGTTGAACCACCAAGGTGCTGGCAATGCTAATGATAGCAAATTGAAGGACGAAAACTGGACAGCCGCACTCCGAAATCACTTAAAATAAGTTGTCTTTTATTTTTCAACTGTACACACAGTCACTGCAACCAACAAAATACAGTATGGCCGACGCGTTTCGCACTTACAATCAGTGCTTAGCCATGACGGCTGTCCAGTTTTCGTCCTTCAATTTGCTCTGATGTAGTGTTACTGTGATGTAGTGCCAGCAGGGTGCCTCTTATTTTTTTGCCTATGACCTATAAATCAAACTAAAGCTGGTCCCCCCTGTTGGCTATACTAGCTCTGCTGGGTGGATCTCAGCGTGGAAAAGTAGTCCATACTACTCCAAGCCAAAGCCATGGATGAAAAACACTCTTTAAAGTGGAGGTTCACCCAAATAACATCTATATAAGACCAAATTCTTTATACTTCTAACATGTACAGTAGGCACTTTTTTTTTTTTTTTTAGGCTGTACATACCTTTTTATTGCTATTTTTAATCCTGCTTCTGGGTACTCACTCCCGTGGGAGTAGGAGTTTCTATCCTGAACCGCAATGTAATCTGGGAGTTCGCCCAGATGAATGAATGAATGAATGACTTGTATAGCGCTACACATGCAAACTGAATCGCCTCTGGGCGTTTTTGGTAGCCAGTGTCTTCCTGGCTGATGCGGTCATTTTACCCCATAGGATCTTGACACACTTGGGACACACAGTCATACACACATATATACATATATATATACTGGGCCAATTAGGCCAGGATCCAATTAACCTACCAGTATGTCTTTGGAGTGTTGGAGGTAACCGGTGTACCCGGAGGAAACCCACGCAGACACAGGGAGAACATGCAAACTCCAAGCAGATGGTGTCGTGGTTTGAACCAGCGACCCTTTTGCTGCTAGGTAAAAGTGATAACCACTAGACCACTGTGCTGCCCTCAGATGAGTGATGTCCTTCAGAAAAAGTCCCCCCCGGCGAATAAGGCCCCCCCCCGTATTGCGTAGGCGTGTCACGAGAGTCACAGAGTTTCCGAAAGTAGCTGCGAGTCAGCTATATACGGCGCCTGCGCAGTCAGCTCTACACGTCTCCTAGTCGGTGCGCAAGCGCCGTGTACAGCTAACTCGCAGCTCTACATGTTCGGCTACTTTCGGAAACTCTGTGACTCTCGTGACGCGCCTACGCAATAGGGGGGGGGGCCTTATCCGCCAGGGGGAACTTTTTCTGAAGGACATCACTCATTTGGGCAAACTCCCAGATTACATTGCGGCTCAGGATAGAAAGTGCCTACTGTACATGTTAGAAGTATAAAGAATTTGGTCTTATATCGATGTTATTCGGGTAAACCTCCGCTTTAACAGCGGTGAAGGGGTGGGATCAATGACTCTTGGTACATTTTTTACTCCTTTTTTTCAAACGCTTCCACCACTGCGCCTTCCTATCCCGAGCCCCATAAAAGCTGCACAGGCTCCTGTGTGGGTAGTCCTGCTATTCTCTGTGATCTAGTTATATACATTTTCAGGGTAAATTCACTAAGCTGCATATGACTTTTAAGTGCTTTTAATAATTTTATCTTAAGGCTGAACTCCAGGATCCCAGATACATTTTTTTATAAACTCCCACCAATGACATGTAAGTGTATTTTACATCTGGGGAGGATTATATTTAAATACATATATATATATATATATACACACACACTGTCGTCACTTATGCTATACAATAGCTATCACAAAACAGGTTAAGCTGGCTGTATAGGCATTTGGGCTGTGGCATCTATTCAGTGTAAATAAGTAATTTTCTGACAGTACATTTTTTTAGAGAGTAACTTTAGTCAAAATAATGAATGAATCTTTCTTTACTATACTACTGCTTCTATTTTTTTTTAATCAGACCTACTGTATTTACATTGAAATATTTTTTTCTTAGTTCATACCTTGGCTTTTCTTTTACTTCTGGTTTCTTTTACTTTGTAATTATTATTTTACTATTACCAAATGGTATTATTATTAATATATGTTAAAGTACATGCTGTTTTTACAGTACAGTGTATTGTTATCTGCAGAGCTGTTTTTCTTAGAAAATAGGTGCAGGAACTCAACCACGACCCCGTTAAGATTATTCAGATTCAACAGTAGAAGGGTCTTAAAGGGGCATTAAATACCAGGATTGCATTACATACAGAGTGCAGAGTTCAGGGAGTTACAGAGTGCAGAGCTGTCACTTGTAAACACAGAAATCAGACTTCTGTGTTAACAAGTGATTGTGGTGAGCAGGCACCAAAGGGTCTGAGCCAGAGATGGTGGAACTGAGTTCTCCCAAGCTCCCCCTGAATAAAAGCCCTGGTTATCTGTCAATGTGGTCCTCTCATTTTTTCTTGGCTACATTTATGGAGGACCTCCACAGATTTCTCTACAGGGAATGTGTTATTTATCACTTGTGGCTTATCTAGGAATCCACCACTGGGTACACTGTTAAGGGTAGTGGAGACAAATGGAACTAAGTGATAAAGCCTATATTTTCTATAGTTATTTATAGAATGTGCATACCATGTCACCAGGCTAGAAGTACAATAACAGGACACATAGTTTCACTTGTCACACAGACTACTTGTTAATGCACTGATTTAGCATTTTGGTGATAAGAAAAGCTGATACTTAAGTACCATGCTGCTATATTATAAAGATAACTGTATGTGTGTATATCATGAAAACAGAAATATCACTGGTGCCAGCAGTAAGTGTGGCTATAAGGATATAACCACTGTTCTTCCACTTTGCACAGTGTTTAACTGTAATATTAGAAGTACAATTTGTGCACATCAACTCAATATTGAACCCTACAGACTAAGACCCCATACACACTAGTATATCTTCTGCAGACTTTTGTCTTCAGATGTACCAAAACTATATAATATTATTATTATTATTATTATTATTATACAGGTTTTATATAGTGCCAAAATAAAGGCAGGTATTACAGTTACAATACAATTGGGTACAAGAGGAATCAGAGGGCCCTGCTCTTGGGGCTTACAATCTAAAACATATGAGGTTAAACCTTGATGCCTTGTACACACAAACGGAATCTCCAACGGAAAAAGTTTTCCATCGGATATTCCATCCGTGTGTATGCCCGATCTGACTTTTTCTGTCAGAAATTCTGACGGAATTAGATACAGGTATACCCCACTTTTAAGTACACAATTGGGTTTATTTACTAAAGCTGGAAAATTTTAAATCAGGCTCACATCTCTATATATACCAATGAGCTTCCAGGTTTTATTACCAGGCTTATTTGAACAAGCTGGGGTTAGAAGCTCATTGGTTTATATGCAGAAGTGAGCCTGATTTTGCGCTTTCCAGCTTTAGTAAATAAACCCCATTGTGTACTTAAAAGTGGGGTATGCCTGTAGAGAACATGTTCTGAATTTTTCCAGCGATCAGTGCTATAAAAATGCACTGATTACTGTGAAAATGACACTGGCAGTGAAGGGGTTAACCACTAGGTGTTGCTGAAGGGGTTGTGTGTCCTAGGGAGTGATTCTTACTGTTAGGAGGCATCGCTACGAGTGACACATCACTGATCACTGTTCCCGATGAGAGGGAACAGACAATCAGTGACAGTGTCAGTAGGCAGAACGGGGAGATGCATGTTCACACTTGCCTCTCCCCATTCTCCCCTGCAGCTCTGTAACCCGATTGCGGGACACTGGCGGACATTGAGTCCGCGGGTCCCGCAGGCACGGTCACGGAGCTTTCGACAGGGCCGTGCGCACGCCCGCATTGCATAGATTTCAAAGCAACGTATATATACGGCACTTTGCCCAGCCATGCCATTCTGCCGACGTAAATGTACAGGAGCCGGGAACTGGTTAATATCCCTTTCCTGTTTTATACAGTTCAACTACTTTTTCCCGCAGATCCTTTGACAATTTTTTTGCTTTTCCCATGACTCAGAATCCAGAAACTTCAGTGCAGCACTGGATGAAAGATGCAAGGGTCTGTCAGGATTCCAGAAACTCACTGACCTTTTATACACACACACACTAATTACAAGCATACAGATCACAGGAGAGGGTGGTTACCTTTAATAGTCATTCAATTTGTGTGCATCAGGCCAAAATCACCAGGGTATGTAAACCTTTGATTAGGGTCATTTGGGTTGTTTATGTTGCCATTATAAGTTAAAAAGAGTAAACACAGTTGATTCATAATAAATGGCTTCATCCAAACACTAACCATGAGTGAAAGAAAAGTTTTTGTATTATTCATATTCTCTGAAAAATGGCCAAGAAATCATAAATTCTTCCAGGGAATGTAAACTGATGAGCACACCCCTCACATTTTTGTAAATATTTTATTATATATTTTCATGTGACAACACTAAAATATTACACTTTACTACAATGTACTGTAAAGTAGTAAAGTAGTGAGTGTACAGCTTCTATACCAGTGAAAATGTGTGCTGTCTCCTCAAAATAACTCAGCACATAACGTCTAAACCACTGGCAACAAAAGTGAGTACACCCCTAATTAAAAATGTGCGAATTGGGTCAAATTAGCAATTTCCCTTCCTAGTGTCATGTGACTTGTTAGTGTTATAAGGTCTCAGGTGTGAATTGGGAGCAGGTGTGTTAAATTTGGTGTTATAGCTCTCACTCTCTCATACTGGTCACTGGAAGTTCAACATGGCACCTCATGGCAAAGAACTCTCTGAGTAACTGAAAAAAATAATTACATAAAGATGAAGAAGATTGCTAAGACCCTAAAACTGAATTGTGGCACGATGGCAAAGACCATACAGCGGTTTAACAGGATAGGTTCCATTCAGAACAGGCCTCGCTAAAAAAGTAGAGTGCATGTGATCAGCATCATATCCAGAGGTTGTCTTTGTTAATTAGACATATGAGTGCTGCCAGCATTGCTGCAAAGGTTGAAGTGGTGGGGGATTAGCCTGTCAGTGCTCAGACCATACGCCACACGCTGCATCAAATTGGTCTGCATGGCTGTCATCTCAGAAGGAAGCTTCTTCTAAAGATGGTACACAAGAAAGCCAGCAAACAGTTTGCTGAAGACAAGCAGACTAAGGACATAGATTAAAGGAACCATGTCCTGTGTTCTGATGAGACCAAGATAAACATATTTGGTCCAGATGGTGTCAAGCGTGTGTGGCGGCAACCAGGTGAGGAGTACAAAGACAAGTGTGTCTTGCCTACAGTCAAGGAGTGTCATTAGTGAATATTCTTGAAATATTCGTTAATATCGAATATTCGTGATATTTTATCAAAAAAAAATTTGGCGAAATTTCGCTAATGCGAATGCGAAATTTCGCTAATGCAAATGCGAAATTGATTGCGAAATTCTCGTCAACACGCGAAAACGGAGATCATTTCCTGGATTACTAAACTAATATGCACTAAACACTAACTCTACTTACACAAACTTATATGACTAAACTAAAGCAAATTTTTTTATTTTATTTTTTATACACAAAACACAGAAGGGCAGAGAAAGTATTTGCGAATATTCGTAATACGAATATTCGCATTGCGAATATTCGGCAACATAAAAGGATCGCCTCAGCTACTCGGCCCAGGGTCTCTAATCATACCAGCAATGCTTTTAGACGTCGATGGAGATCACTAGGATGTGATCTGTTTTAAAAATAAATTTGAAAAAATACGAATATTCGCAATATCGAATATTCACCGCGATATTAAATTTATTCGCGAATACTCGAATATGCAATATTCGTTACGAATATTCGCAATGCGAATATTCGTGTGCAACACTAAGTGTCATGGTCTGGGGCTGCATGAGTGGCAGCTCTGGTGAAGTCCATGCCCAAGAGGGTTAAGGCAGGGCTGGAAAATATTTCACCTATTTTCACCTATGTCACATACAGTGGGAATCGAAAGTTTGGGCACCCCAGGTAAAAATTTGTATTAATGTGCATAACAAAGCCAAGGAAAGATGGAAATATCTCCAAAAGGCATCAAATTACAGATTAGACATTCTTATAATATGTCAAAAAAAGTTAGATTTTATTTCCATCATTTACACTTTCAAAATCACAGAAAACAAAAAAATGGCATCTGCAAAAGTTTGGGCACCCTGCAGAGTTAATATCTTGTACTGCCCCCTTTGGCAAGTATCACAGCTTGTAAAACGCTTTTTGTAGCCAGCCAAGAGTCTTTAAATTCTTGTTTGAGGTATCTTTGCCCATTCTTCCTTAAAAAAGTCTTCCAGTTCTTTGAGATCTCTGGGTTGTCTGTCACGTGCTGCTCTTTTAAGGTCTATCCATAGATTTTCAATTATGTTGAGGTCAGGAGATTGTGAAGGTCATGGCAAAACCTTCAGTTTACGCCTCTTGATGTAATCCCCCATGGATTTTGAGGTGTGTTTAGGATCATTATCCATTTGTAGAAGCCATCCTCTCTTTAACTTCAGCTTTTTCACAGATGGCATCAAGTTACCATCCAAAATTTGCTAAAATTTTATTGAATCCATCCTTCTACTCGTGAAATGTTCCCTGGGCCACTGGCTGCAATACAACCCCAAAGCATGATTGATCCACCACCATGCTTAACAGTTGGACAGAGGTTCTATTCATTAAATTCTGTGCCCTTTCTTCTCCAAACGTACCTTTGCTCATTCCGGCCAAAAAGTTCTATTTTAACCTCATCAGTCCACAGAACTTGTTTCCAAAATGCATCAGGCTTGTCTATATGTTCATTTGCAAAGTTCCAATGCTGATTTTTGTGGTGAGGAGTTAGAAGAGGTTTTCTTCTGATGACTCTTCCATGAAGACCATATTTGTACAAGTATCTCTTTATAGTGGAATAGTGTACCACTACTCCAGTGTCTGCCAGATCTTTCTGGAGGGATTGTGGGATCATCAAACGTGGGTTTTTAATTGCTTTTCTCACAATCCTGCGAGCTGTTCTGTCTGATATTTTTCTTGGTCTTCCAGATCTTGCTTTAACTTCCACTGTTCCTGATAACTGCCATTTCTTAATTACATTCCGAACAGAGGATATTGACATCTGAAAACGCTTTGCTATCTTCTTATAGCCTTCTCCAGCTTTGTGAGCATCAACTATTTTCAGTTTCAGTTTTCTAGACAACTGCTTAGAAGAACCCATGGTGCTGATTGTTGGGGCAAGGTCAAATCAGTCTGGGCATTTAAAACCTTTGAGATTGACATCACCTGGTCTTCCCAGACGATGATTGAGAACAATCCATGACACTGGCAGGTCTCAGCTTTGCAAAGGGGGCAGTGCATGCTATAAATTCTGCAGGGTGCCCAAACTTTTGCAGACGCCATTTTTTTGTTTTCTGTAATTTGGAAAGTGTAAATGATGGAAATAAAATCTAACTCTTTTTGACATATTATAAGAATGTCTAATCTGTAATTTGATGCGTTTTGGAGATTTTTCCATCTTTCCTTGGCTTTGTTTTGCACATTAACCTCCCTGGCGGTCTTCCCGTGTGTGGCACGGGGTGAGATTTTTAAGCTACGATCGGTAACCCCGTGCCACACACGGACTTGCCTCGCTGGATGCAGAAAAGAGTTTACTTACCTTTTCTCTGCGATACAGCGATGAATCCCCGCAGTACACGGCGGCCGGATGTCCGCCTGATGCTGTGTGTACTGCCGATTCCCTTCCCTGCGAGCGTCGCGACGTAGGGGGGGGGAACCCGCGCCAAATTCAAAAAAGTAAACAAACACTATACATACAGTACACTGTAATCTTATAGATTACAGTACTGTATGTAAAAAATACACACCCCCCATGTCCCTAGTGGTCTGCCCTGTACACTACATGTCCTTTTATATAATAAAAACTGTTCTTTCTCCCTGCAAACTGTAGATTGCCCATAGCAACCAAAAGTGTCCCTTTATGGCAAAAATTGTTTTAGAGCAGCTAAAAAACAGCGATAATAAATCAGAATCACTTGCAGAATTTAGCGATAGCGATTTATGGGGAAATTCGTCATAAAAAAAAAAAAAATAATGACAGCAAAAATTCTGCAACTGAGCAAATTTCAGTGATTTTGATTTGATTACATTATTGAATAATTTTTACTATAATTATATTATTATTTGTTATAATTTTTTATAATTATTTATTATATTATAATTTTTAATTAAAAAAAAAAAAATCATACCCGGGATGCCTATTAGACTCTTGTTTGGATAGATTTCAGTGAGTTATTCCTAAGAAGTACAAGCCTACAGTATAAAACGCCAAATTCCCTTGCAAATAATGGTACCGCTTTTAGCACCTAAAATCTGAAAGAATCATACCGCCAGGGAGGTTAAATAAAATAATATTAGTTATTAGATTATAATTCATGATTTTGTGTTTCATCTTTTATCACATCTGGGATGTCTACTAGAGTCTTGTTTGGTCAGGTTTAAGTTACATAGTTACATAGTTACATAGTTAGTCAGGTTGAAAAAAGACACAAGTCCATCCAGTTCAACCATAAAAAAAAATAAAAATAAAACAAAGTAAAACACAGTACATCCTCCCATACACCCAACTCCATACCCACAGTTGATCCAGAGGAAGGCAAAAAACCCCAGCAGAGCGATGATCCAATTTGCTACCGGAGGGGAAAAAATTCCTTCCTGATCCCCCGAAAGGCAATCGGATTTACCCCGGATCAACTTTACCTACAAAACTTAGTACTCAGTTATATTATGTGCATTTAGGAAAGAATCCAGGCCTCTCTTAAAGCAATCTACTGAGCTGGCCAGAACCACCTCTGGAGGGAGTCTGTTCCACATTTTCACAGCTCTTACTGTGAAGAAACCTTTCCGTATTTGGAGGTGAAATCTCATTTCCTCCAGACGTAAAGAGTGCCCCCTTGTCCTCAGTGTTGACCTTAAAGTGAATAACTCAACACCAAGTTCACTATATGGACCTCTTATGTATTTGTACATGTTGATCATATCCCCCCTTATTCTCCTCTTCTCAAGAGTGAATAAATTCAGTTCCTCTAATCTTTCCTCATAGCTGAGCTCCTCCATGCCTCTTAAGTACTTACTATGAATTGCAGGCCTATAATACATAACACCACATTTCCTTGCAAAACAATTGCAACGCTTTTGGTACAAAATTCCAGACAGAATCATAACGCCAGGGAGGTTAATACAAATTTTTACCTGGGGTGCCCAAACTTTCGATCTCCACTGTATATATATATATATTGTAACATTGGGGGTTGTTAACTCAAGTGGGATATGCGTTTTTAAGTGATTCACACCAGCCAGGAACTATCTTTAAGGGCTTGTTGGCCCACTTTTATTAAAAAGGAAAAAAAATAAAAAAATCCAAACATAGGTTTCCCACGCAGGGGGTTTTCACTGTCCATACAAAATGATATCTTCAGCCTCCTGGCTTACACATGCAAAAGAAAATACCGAGCCACCTGGCTCTCCTCAGCAGTAGCAGCACTGCTCAGGCTCCAGCATGGAGCCCTCCTGACTCCTGTCAGCAACCTCAGACTCAGGTCTCTGGGGTTTCACAGTGCAGCCTGCACTCTCCAGTTTCTCTAGCTTATTCAGTGCACACCTGCACTCTCTGAGTTCTCCCTTCCAAGCCTGGACTCCTCAGTAGGGTGGAGCCCAGAATGCTGGTCCTGAGTCTCTTATCAGGCCCACACACACACCTGAACAATCAGTGTGCTGATCAGCTTCAAAGCCTGAACCCAGGACTTGGGATTTCATCCCACCCGGATCTCTACGAAATCCCCGGGCTCCAGGTCCCAAAGTGGATTTTAGTAAATACAGAGGAAACTGAAAGGCCATTTTCCTCCCAAACCAGCAAATACCCTGGAGCCCCCCAACCTGCCTGGTTGAGAATCCTGGGTCATTACTCTTTTGGGGTACCACACTACTACAATATATATGCTATGCCCTATTACCTACCATTCAGTTGTCAAGTGTCAGAAATTTACTAAAAACAGTAGATGCTGTAGTTAGTTTGTAACAGTTGAAAGATAAATGTTGGAGTATAGCAACATTATGGGCATGGCTTACGGTAATCTTAATTTGTCACAAGTTTGGATCCCTATAGAGCCTTTGGCTAGGATCCACAAACACATAGGCCCGGATTCACAAAGCACTTACGCTGACGTATCTCGAGATACGCCACGTAAGTGTAAATATGCTCCGTCGTATCTGTGCGCCGTGCCCACAGAACTAAGATACGCCTAAAAACTGACTTCATCCGACCGATGTAACTTGCCTACGCCGGCGTATAGTGGGCGCATACAGTAGTTACGCTGGACGCATTTGGCACTCCCATTGATTTTCGATGCAAATGAGGGAGATACGCCGATTCACGAACGTACTTGCGTCCGGCGCATGTTTTAAGTGATTTGCGTAAGGTTTACGTCCGGCATAAAGTTATTCCCCATATTGGAGGCGCAACTCATGCAAAGGTATGGACCAGGGAACGAACGCCGTCGAATTTTACGTCGTTTACGTAGTACTTGAATAGGGCTGGGCGTAGGTTACGTTCACGTCGTAGGCAGTGATTCGACGTATCTTAGTCAGTTGTTTGCGACGTGATTGTGAGCATGCGCCTTGGTATACGTCCAAGGTACGACGCATGCGCAGTTCATTTTAAGTACTTGTCTGAAGCTCAGTCCATCATTTGCATGGGGTCACGCTTCAAATGTATCACGCCCACTTCCAGCCAACTTCCACTTACACTGCCTTAGGCCTACGACTATACGCTACGCCGGCGCAACATTTGGAGCATTTGCTTTGTGAATACCATGCTTCCCTCTCTGCGTTGCGCCGGCGTTGCGTAAAGAAGATACGCTACGGCGGCATAAAGATGCGCCGATGTATGTGAATCCGGGCCATAGAGCTCTATTCGAAGACTAACACATGGTTTTGCAAACACTCCCCCTACAGCCCCCCTAAATACATTTATAAGCCTGATCTCGATCCAACAATGTGCATGAGAACTGTCTTGGCTCTGTCCCTCCTCATTGGCTCATATAAAGCAGCGGGAGCCATTGGCAATAACAGTCAGTGACTAGGTAGCAAGGGCAGGGGTGTGTCTTACGGAGCAAGCATGCATGAGTGCCCCCAAAGCAAGCAACTTTCTATGGGGGGCACTCATCGGGGGGAGGCGCCAACAGGGGTCCCAATCAGGCCCAGACTGGCCATAGGGCATACCGGTAAAATGCCCGGTGGGCCGCGGCGGCCCGCGGGCCGGTTGTGGCCCGCGAACGACCCTCACTGCCCGGGGGCCGATTGCGGCCCGCGAACGGCCCTCGCGGCTCACGAACGGCCCCCGGCGGCTATTGAGCCTCACTGTGCCCATCAAATGCAGCCACTGGGCCCATCAAATACTGCTACTGGGCCATCAATTGTCATCACTGTGCCATCAAACGCAGCCACTGTGCCATGCCATAAAAACGCAGCCACTGTGCCATCAATTGTCACCACTGTGCCATGCCATCAAATGCAGCCACTGTGCCATGCCATCAAACGCAGCCACTGTGCCATCAATTGTCACCACTGTGCCATGCCATCAAACACAGCTACTGTGCCATCAATTGTCACCACTGTGCCATGCCATCAAACGCAGCCACTGTGCCATGCCATCAAACGCAGCCACTGTGCTATGCCATCAAACGCAGCCACTGTGCCCTTTAATTGTCGCCACTGTGCCAATTGATGCCACTGTTCCCTTTAATTGGTGCCACTGTGCCCATTGTTGCCACTGTGCCCATTGATGCCAGTGTGCCCATTGATGCCACTGTGCCCATTGTCGCCACTGTGCCCATTGTCGCGGCTGAGCCAGAGGGGGCGGCTGAGCCAGAGGGAGCGGCGCCCTCTATAGATGCACTGCCACTGTCTATCTATCTATCTTCTTTCTTTATCTATCTTCCTTCCTTTCTATCTATCTATCTATCTATCTATTGCTATCTATCTATCTAGATCTATCTACCTATCTTCCTTCCTTCTCTTCTTTTTTTCTATCTTTATCTATCTTCCTTCCTTACTATCTTCTATCTTTATCTATCTATCTATCTATCTATCTATCTATCTATCTATCTATCTATGTATCTATCTATCTATCTTCCTTCCTTTCTTTATCTACCTTTCTTTCTGTATCTATCATCCTTCCTTCCCTTCTTTCTTTCTATCTTTATCTTTCTTTCTTTCTTTCTTTCTTTCTCTTCCTTCCCTTCTTTCTTTCTTTATCTTCCTTCCCTTCTTTCTTTATCTATCTATCTATCTATCTATCTATCTATCTATCTATCTTCATTTCTTCCCTTCTTTCTTTCTATCTGTATCCATCTTTCTTTATCTATCTTCCTTCCTTTCCTTCTTTCTTTCTATCTTTATCTATCTTTCTTTCTTTATATATCTTCCTTTCTATCTATCTATCTATCTATCTATCTATCTATCTACTATCTATCTATCTATCTATCTATCTATCTATCTATCTATCTATCTATCTATCTATCTTCCTTCCTTCCTTCCCTTCTTTCTATATTTATCTATCTTTATTTATTTATCGATCTTCCTTCCCTTCTTTCTTTATATCTTTCTTTAACTATCTTGCCTTCTTGCTTTCTATCTTTATCTATCTTTCTTTCTCTATCTATCTATCTTCCTTCAGTTCTTTCTTTCTATATTATTTATTCTTTCTTAATCCATCTTCCTTCCTTTCTATCTATCTATATCTATTTATCTATCTTCCTTCCTTCCCTTCTTTCTTTCTATCTTTACCTATCTTTCTTTCTTTATCTTCCTTCCTCCCTTTTATCTATCTATCTATCTATCTTCCTTCCTCCCCTTCTTTCTTTCTATCTTTTATCTTTCTTTATCTTCCTTCCTTCCCTTCTATCTATCTATCTATCTATCTATCTATCTATCTATCTATCTATCTATCTATCTATCTATCTATCTATCTATCTATCTATCTATCTATCTGTTTGTCTGTCTGTCTGTCTGTCTGTCTGTCTATCTATCTATCTATCTTTCAATCTATCTTTCTTTATCTCACCCCACATACCGTCATTAACCCCCGCTGTGCCCCCCCCCCCCCCGGGCTGCTCAGTCTAAAATGCCCGGGCCTATTTTTTGTCCCAGTCTGGGCCTGGTCCCAATAAGAGGAAGATTGGGACTGCTCTGTTCAAAACTATTGCACACAGCAGGTAAAGTAGGAAATGTTTGTTATTTTAAATAATAATAATAATAATAATAAACACATTTTACTATCACAAGTGGGCTATAAACTTTACAATAACTAGAGCTGGTATATATTCTAAACCTTGGGGAATCTTAAAGTACTCCTGTGCATGTGCATGCTGGCTGCCTGTATTTTATGAGGCCATATGGGGCATGCATGAGTGGTATTTCTTGCTGCTCCATAAACTTCTATATCATGTACCTGTCATCATGTCTGCTTTGACGCTTACATTAGTAAAAATTTTTGTTAGTCAAGGCACCCTTTAAAATGATGTACAGTCTCCAGGCACTCTATTCAAAAATACAAATAAATATTCTAATAGGTTTATATAATGCAGCAACATCCATACACGTAGACCACCCAACATTAGAGGTGATTTATTCTTCCAAAGCAAATAAATCTTTGCACACTGGTACTGACTAGTATTCCAATGTTTCTCTTCTTCAGTTTCTCTGCTTCACTCAGTAATATGACCTCAGTGCTGATGGAGAAGAGTGGGAAGGGGCAAGTAAAGATGCTGTGCAGGCACTTGAGTAAGTGAGTGAATAACTTGTATAGCGCTACAAATGCGAACTGAATTACCTCAAAGCGCTTGGTATCCATTTTCATCCTTATCCTTCAGAAGAGGTGGGTCTTGAGTTTTTTCCTGAAGGCCCAATGATTTTCTTCCATTCAGATGTTAGTTGGTAGCGCGTTCCACAGCTGGGGTCTTTGGACTGCAAATCTTCGTTCTCCTTTAGACTTGTAGTGGGACTTGGGGATTTGAACCAGATTTTGGTTGGTTGACCGAAGAACGCGATTGGGGTTGTGGTATTTTATTTTCTAGCATAAATATTGGGGGGGCGACTCCTATACATTTGTGATTGAGGCAGAGGGCCTAGAATGTGACCCGATCCTTTACAGGTAGCCAATGAAGGGTCCTCAGTGCCGGGTAGATTGATTGCAAGGGTTTATCAGTCTGGCTGGCATGTTCTGGACGACTTGTAGACAAGAAATCTGGTATTTGGGGAGTCCGAGGAAGAGGGAGTTTGCGTAGTCAAACCTGGAGGTGATAATTGTTCCAACTACTACCTCTGTATCCTCTCCCGGGATGAAGGGGATGGAGTCTTCATAGCAGGCGGAGAAGATGGGGAGATCCGCTGACTACTGATCCTATTTGTGCATCCATCGTCATGTCAAAGTCAAAGATGACTCCTATACTTTTGACTTTGGTGCTTGGGGTGACGGTTTGGCCCAGAATGGGGGGTGGCGTCCATGTTATCTTAGAGTTTGTCTTTCGGTTTGCCTGAAGCAGAAAAGGTTCTATTTTGGATCCATTAAGTTTGAGGTGGCTCTCCATCATCTAATTGTCCACTTGATGTTCTCCTTATCAACCAATGACATCATTGGTTGCTAGGATGCTGGGGACTAGAAGGTTGTAATGGTGCACAATGAAAACTTGTGGGTTTCTATAACTAAAAGGCAGGCTTGATCCACCCACTGGCTTGTATACTATTTTTAGGCATTTTGCCAAGGCACATCTAAAGGCACCCCAGGCTGCCTATGCACCTTGTTTGAAAGAGGCTGGATTACATCCATTTTCCAGCTGCACACATCCCTGACCAGCATGGCAAATACACTAAAATATCAGATACGTGTATGTGTGGTGATACAGTGGTTCTTTAGCTCTCAACTGTGTAAATGTGATCCATGTGCATAAACATCTATAAAATAGGTTGCTTATTAAAAAATATAAATTCATTTTAGTCAGTCATCAGTTAAAAACAGGTTGGGTTCAGACCAAGCTGAGTTTGGTCCAAACTTGTAAGATGGCTGTCATTGCTGGACCAATGAGCTGCGGGTAGAAGATTCCTTGCACTGCAGATGAATTACAAAATATGACCACATGGCCATATTAGGTCAATGTCATTGATCTAATATGGCCATGTGACTATATTGGGCCAATCATGTCACAAGCAGCCCTGCCTCTTTGAATGCATACAGCTGCGTAGCTCATTGACCCAGCAATAGCAGCTAACTTCCAAGTGTGGACCAAACAATGTGTTCTTTATACTTATTGCTGTCAGCTACACCTCTTGCTGTAAAACCCTAATATTCTAGCACAGTAGTAACTCACTATACTGGAGGGTGCATCTGATGATAGCATTTATAAAAAATAAATAAATAAAAACTTGTGAAAATGCAGCACTGTTCTTGTGCTGTTTTCGTCTTGGGCTTGCATACGTCTCTCAGGCAAACAATATGACATTGCTGCTATGTCTGGCACAGGAAAAGAGACATACTGCTACATAAAAGCCAGGCTCAGTTGGAAAAGGAGTTTACTGCCAGTCATACATTAAACCAGGAATAGGCAATCTTTAGTGTTCAAGCTGTTTGTGAATACCATCTTCTGTGATGCAGATGGCTGAGCAACAGGCTAAGGTTATCCATGCCTGCCATCCCTTTATTCACCATAGAATGTTACAAGCAACAATTTGAGATAAGAGCCATTTGAATACTAACTTCAATTGTTCCTCCAAATTCTGGACTGCCAGCTGCTCACAAGGGTTGTAATTGGAAGTTCTCCACTATATTCATGTATTTATTCCATTGTGTATCCTTGTACATTTCACTGCTTTAACAAACCAAGGATAAATGGCCACAATGAAATTTCACAAACCTTGCAAGCATAATTGTTGTTGTGCTTGTAATTTACAGAGGTAAAATATCATCTTAGCTCATGTATCCTCCAAGATTACTTGGCTCCTGCGGCACTTTCTAATTCAATTACAAAGTACTCCTAAGAGATTGTAATTTAAAGTGACAGATTGGCTTGCTATGCTGATAACATGTGTGTAATAATCATGACTGATGTATTGTTGACTTACCGACTGCCATGGCCATGCCTGACTTCCCACCTTACCCACTTTATATAAATAAGACACAACCACTTTAGAATGGGTTTAAATGGCCATAGCAGCCTTTTATTAACAAAACACAAGTTATCAAATACATCTTTTTAACACATTCCATTCAAAAAAATGTTACCCCGTGAATGTACAATGACTGACTCACTTAAAGGAGTTGTAAAGGACATTTTTTTTTTGCTGAAATTACTGTTTACAGGGTATAGAGACATAATAAGAAACCCCCAAAGGATTGGGACTTTTAAGGCCAAGTTCAGATAAAAATGGACTTTAATGCATAGATAATAATATAGACCCAGTCATAAACATATTGGTATCTGTGGAAAAGGTGACCTGTATGGTCCGTTGCCTCTCTGTGGATATCACAAAGTGGGCAGGGAGCATCAGGGGTAAAGAAAAAGCACCCAGTGATAAAAGATATAGAGAAATTACAATTCTAGGACAATACAGTGTATAATACAACACAATAAAATAAACAAAGCACAATCTCCATAGGACAAAATGGAGAATGCCCGACGCGTTTCTGGTCTCTTGAGTTAGAAGCAGACCGTCATCAGGGGCCAAGGAGTTGTACCATATGAAAAAATGTATTTCTCAATTCGCTAGTATGTGCGGAAGGAGAGGTTCCTAATTGGGATGGTAATGGTCATGAGTAGATTCGAGAACCGATTAGCTGGAGGGGTAAAAACCCTTCCTGTGTCAGTGGTCAACACTCCCGATATGGGAGGGGGGGTGATTGTCTTTCAAATCCAATCTTTGGATACTTCGAGACAACTGTCCTACTCGGTCTGACCTGGAGGGACCACATGAGAATTCTCATATAGAATCTCAGGGGGCGTCTTTGAAAGACAATCACCCCCCCTCCCATATCGGGAGTGTTGACCACTGACACAGGAAGGGTTTTTACCCCTCCAGCTAATCGGTTCTCGAATCTACCCATGACCATTACCATCCCAATTAGGAACCTCTCCTTCCGCACATACTAGCGAATTGAGAAATACATTTTTTCATATGGTACAACTCCTTGGCCCCTGATGACGGTCTGCTTCTAACTCAAGAGACCAGAAACGCGTCGGGCATTCTCCATTTTGTCCTATGGAGATTGTGCTTTGTTTATTTTATTGTGTTGTATTATACACTGTATTGTCCTAGAATTGTAATTTCTCTATATCTTTTATCACTGGGTGCTTTTTCTTTACCCCTGATGCTCCCTGCCCACTTTGTGATATCCACAGAGAGGCAACGGACCATACAGGTCACCTTTTCCACAGATACCAATATGTTTATGACTGGGTCTATATTATTATCTATGCATTAAAGTCCATTTTTATCTGAACTTGGCCTTAAAAGTCCCAATCCTTTGGGGGTTTCTTTCATAATTGTCTATATATATCAGGGATGCGGCTAATTTCAGAGTGTCCGGTTGTGATAAATCCTCTTTTCTTCTGTTTTAGAGACATAATAATGTGCCTGCACTTTCAGTTTTGTTTTTCATCTAGTTTCATGTTTCTGTGAAGGACAGAGATACAGAGCCAATACAGGGCAGTGTTTGTTTTTAAAATGAAACTGATTGGTTCTGAGGGGTTTTAGACACACAGCAAAAACGAACAATGAGGACATGAAACCAGGACTGCATTAGGGTAAAGGAAGCTATTTAGCTAAAAAAATGTTTTCCTTTAGTGACCCTTTAAGTCCAGGTATTTAGAGGTAAGCATGGTCTACCAAATTGGCTGTATCAAGCACCAAATCATACAATGGCTTCCAGACACAATTAGTTACCACATTACCACCTGATAGAGTCCCAATACCATCATCACTTATTTAGGAGGGTACCCATACCAAAGATGGGCCCAACCCATCATTCTTCGCAGACAATTTTGACCATGTCCACCTTCAAAACCTGAGACCCATGCCACAGACGTCCAAGTGCGAAACCTCACACTTGGGCGGCCGGCCACAGAAAAAAAAACCTCTGAATACTCTCCTGCAAACTCAGGAGCCACATATCTATTCCATTGGCATTCAGGTGAACCCCATCCTCACTCAAATAGATCCAGTTATCACCCTCAAACTCCAAAAGTTTCACCACTAGTCCGCTATTTCTAACAACAAATTTAGCCACCTCTTTGTTCACTTTAATCCTAGCCTTATTGAGCTTATCCACGGAGTGAGCCAGGTGCCAGGTAGATCTACCTACAATGTCAGACCATACTAAAATAGTGTCTGGAAAAAATGCAGAAAATCCAACTTCATGTCTCAAATCAATTCCCGTGTAGCACAGAGCCTGAGATCATTACCCTCAACATGCAATAACAAGATGTCCGGGGGTCTATCCAATCTGACATAACGATAGACATCTGGCAACTCCCGGGACCACAGCATGCCCGGGATTCCGATCCATCTCACACTGGCCAAGCCCCCTGGGAAGCCCAATACCCTGCCCTCAGGTCTGACTGCGGCCCTATTGGCACCCTAAAAAACGTAGGAGTGGCCAAGTATCCACACCAGACATTCTCTGTCTGAAAAACATAACATTCCAAGTATCACAAATAACATGTAACTAAAAACAGAAACAGACCAGAGACAAACAAAACTCACCCAGAACAATGACAGGCAGGAACACAGGAACACAGTGACAACTAGCAAGTTATAAGAGATGAGTGCAAACATATAAAGTGAAACGCCGGAATTCCCAGTGGCCAATCCGCTGCAGGACCTATTCACCCATACCCCATCTTGCAGCCTCAGTATCAGCCCCTATCCTGAAAGAATGAGAAGCATAGTCTGAATGCATAGTCCAAAAAAGGCCTTGGATCTACCGGCCTGAGCTTCAACCACGGCGGTGACCAGGCAGGAAGAGGAATAGGGAACTCGTCTGAGCTCGACACTAGTCCCGTCTCCCAACTGATCGGTCTTTGATCTCTGGATGAACAAAGAAACCTTGTCTCCCTGAGCCGTGACATCTGAATCCGCCAAACCTCCCCCAACAGGGGTAGAAGGACTAACCAGTTCCCCCACTCCCAGAGGACCCCGAAAAAACAAAAGCAGTCCTTTGTGACGTCTGCTAAACCCGATAGCCGAAACAGAAGCCAAGCATCTTGCGATTTAGCGAGGAGATAGGGAGTTCCTAATTAAAGTTCTTACCAATGAAATATTGTAAAACATGCAAACGATCTTCCTCCTGAAAGCAAGCACCCACCGAACTCACCAATCGGTGCCATTCGCCCCAGACCCGTTAATACGTTGTCCAAGTGGAAGAACATACTGACTGCCGAATCAAACCAGCTACGGTGGCAAGGCGACATTCCACAATTGACGGGGTCATGGAGATCTGAGCTGCTCTGCCTCCGGTGCCAACTGGCGGAATTTTTCCCACTGCAGGGGAGAAAGTGCCTCAACCACTGTGTTATTCACCCCAGGCACATGGACAGCATATACAAAAGCATTTAAACTCAAACATTGTAAAACGAAATGCCTAAGAAAATGCACAACTGGCGGAGAAGAAGCTGTAACAGTGTTAATGCTATGTACTACAACTTTTTGCAGTGACACGCTTGTTCCAGAATTTGTGGCCCCATATTTTCGATAGACAACACTATTGGGAACAATTCCAATAGCACCAGGTTGCGAATGAATTACAAATTACTTCAGGACTCCAGGCCAACTCCCTGCACTCCACTGGCCCCTAAAATAGGCAGTGTACCTTACCGAGCCTGCCATAACCATACAGAGGTTCAAGTCAAAGGATACACTGCTGCCTCCATCAACAAGGGCCGCCCATTGTACTTGTCAAGGAACATCTCCCATACCCACAAATCTTCTCGATGTTCCCTGTGCAATCTCACGTAGTGGTGCGGGGATTCTGCCTCAGCAGTGGCAGCTGCCAATCGTCGGCAAAAAATGTGACCCATAGGCATGATGCCGTACGCGAAACTGAGCTTGCCCAGAAGAGACTGCAGGGAACGCGCAATTGCAATTTTTTTGCAACGATGAGCACTGATAAATGTCCCCTGAAGATCTATCAACAGGTAGCCTACATTCCACCCTAATGGTATCAATGATGATATCTAAACATTTCAGTTCCCCAGTTGGACCTTCGGCACTCCAAAAACCTCAAACTAGTCTTGGAGTGTGGCCAACAAGATCTGGCAAGTCTGAGCCCCTGGAGGGCCGATAAGCACATTTTTTTCTAAATAATTTATAATGGACTTTAAATCAGACAAATCCAGTACCCCCAATCAAGAAAGGAACTGAAAGTTTTGAAAAAGGAAGATGAAATAGCGCAACCCATAGGCAAACAGCAATCTACCAAATAGTGACCCTCCCAAATGCAGCCCAATAGATGGAAACTCTGTGGGTGGACGGGCAGCAATCGGAAAGGCTGCCTCAATGTTAGTTCTGGCCAAAAGTGCAACCTGACAAAACTTGCTCATCCACGCAATGGCATAGTTGAAAGAGGCATAGGACACGAAGCACAAATTGGGGACAATCGCGTCATTGACCGAACTGCCCTGAGGATGTGACAGATGGTGGATAAGGAAAAATTTGTTGGGTTCCTTCTTAGGGACCACCCCAAGAAGAGAAACCACCCAGCCTTTACAGGAACATTTCCTTTGCCATTTTTGCGGAAACCACCTCCCAGATACAAATTGCTGAGCGTAAATTATCCACCACCGGAGGGATACTGGACAATGAACAGGGAATTGGAAAGCTGCCAGTAAACCCCTGCATCAAAAACTGTGCAGCAGCTTTGTCTGGATACCTACTGAGAAAGGGCGCCATTTGTTCACCCTCACCGGAGTTCTCCTTCATTCCAGCGTTAGGCGACTTTGCTTTTTTTGCTTAAAACATTTTGACAAAGGATGTGAACCTTTGCATCTGGAGCATTCCTGACGGGAAGGATCCCCCGAATCTGCAGGTCCCCTTATTGAACTACCAGCAGTACCCCTTTCTTTTTGTGGCTGATGGTGCTGAGGCAGTTTCACCCCCAAACCCCACTCTACTGAACCTTTATTGCATCCGAACCACATCTACCTTACACCTGTGCCAAGACTATATCATGTCTATACTGTACCTAAACTGCATGCAGGTTAACTGGGTCTGTCCTTAAGTGCACTGATGCTTTTTAAGGGCCCAAACGATAGGCAGTAGAAGAACATCTCAAAGGACTGCCCCTCCCTGAATAATTATTCTGCAAGCCTCCTTTGTTGCGTTGCCCCCTCCACTATCATTCTCCTTTTCTTTTAGACAGTGCATACCCAATCAGTTTGGGACCAGCATCACTGCCATAAATGTGCTCTGGCAGTATTGTTCCAGCAATCAGTAGATTCAACTTTACTACTGCTTACTGCTGCATTTGAGGTGGCTTTGCTAATTTTTTTGCTGATCTGGACACCAAATGTTATGGCTAGTCCCCACTATTAATCATTTTGTATGTTAAATTGTGTTATTACCACTATTAATCCATTTCATTCTTGCCTAGTTACCAATCATATTGGATGACAGTATATAAAGTATGCCTTTACTACCTGGTTTGATGCCTGTTTTCTTTGACATAACACTATTATTGGGTACTAAGTATTACTATTGGTGAATTCATTTGTTAATGTATATTTGTACACTCAACCTGGGGTGTAAGAGGAGCTGAGGTTCTTGAGAAGGTCGAGGAAAAGAACAGAGGATCCATTCTATCCAGTGGCCCCGACTCCCTATGGTGCTAAAGCTTCACTCTATATTGCAGTTTACCAATCCTAGGTGTGGTGACTGCATTTGTTTTATTTTTCAGGCTTTTTCATTTCTGTTTTCACCTGGTGATCTGCCCAGTATCACAGTCTATGTGCTGATATTATGCTCAAAAGCTCCTCTCTGATCACAGCTTTGGTGCATTTTTTTATTGTCTCTAAACGCTGCTCCTAAAATACTGATCTAAACCCCCTGATTGCTGCATAGGCTAACATAGAACTGCATTTAGAGCCATAAAAAAATTAAATAAAAATTGCTGTACGCCTGTAAAAGGGATGTTTTTAGATGCTTATGTGAATGAGGCTTTAGGC
Organism: Rana kukunoris; assembly: GCA_029574335.1. Classification (NCBI taxonomy): domain Eukaryota; kingdom Metazoa; phylum Chordata; class Amphibia; order Anura; family Ranidae; genus Rana; species Rana kukunoris. The sequence goes on from CM056054.1 coordinate 66,949,165, forward strand.
AGTTGCAGCAACAGTTTTTTTTTTCTTTTGGGATAAAGGTTTTACATAAATAAATGCTGATCATTGTAAGCATCCCTGCGAGTGGTAAATGGTTTGTCTCATCCTTCTGACTGCTACATCTGCAGCTTGTTCTGTTGAAAAACATCAGACTTATGCCCTGTACACACGATCGGTTCGTCCGATGGACCGTTTTCATCAGAAGAACCGATTGTGTGTGGGCCCCATCGTTTTTTTTTTTCCATCGGTGAAAAAACTTAGAACCTGTTTTACAATTAACTGATGGTTAAAAAACCGAAAATAAAAAAACGATCGTCTGTGGGGAAATGCATCGGCCAAAAAAATATCAATTGTTTACATTGACTTACGGTTTTCAAACTTGGCAGATGGCATATTACAGAGTTGCTGAATTTTAGAGCGGACATATTTGTTAAAGCTTGCACAACCCTTTAATATGTGTGTACATATTAGCAGTATGTCAGTCTGGCTCCTCTCACTGCTATTTCTGACAGCTAAACAGAGAGCTTATTTCCTGTATTTATACAGCACTGACTTATTGTGCTCTAAAGGGCACACAGATCCACTCACATCAATCTCTGTCTCAAAGGAGCTGTGTCTCTATCACATTCACCCAGTCACATACAATACATACAGTACACATTGCAGCTCAGTTCAATTAAAGGACAGTTAAAAGGAGTCTGGCATGAGAGTATAATAGAAGCTGTCATTGCTGCAAGTTGTCATGCTGATGCTTTAGCTTGAATCCTGATGAGTTGCTGATCCCTAAAAAATAAGCAATTCTGATATATACACATTAACAACATATTTGATCCAGGTACAAGTACATCAACTAAAACATCCGCATACTAACATCCACATTTTTCTCATGGAGAATGACTTTAAAGAGTAACCAGGCATACTCGGGGGTACTTCAGTTTTGTGAAAAAATATAATAAAAAAATAATAATAAAATAGCTTATACCCTGTACAATTGCTATACAAATCAATGGGAGAAGGGGGCGGGTTAATAAGGATTACTCCAAAATATTGCCCAATAACGCCTGTGGTATTTGAAGGACTATCTCAGTACCCAGAAAGTGAAACAGGTTAAGATAAAATGTATACATTTATTGAAAAAAATATACATAAAATAACAAACCAACAAGACAATAATAGCATTGTTGTAAGTAGTTGTGTTACATTAACACTGACAAAACAAAGATCCCAACTGGTAGATGGGAACACAAAGATGTAGGTAACAACATGGTCCTCTACATGTTTCAGGACATGTATCGCTTCTTCAGGAAGAGTCAACCAAAACATCTAAAAAGAGATACAGGTATACCCCGCTTTTAAAGCGGTTGTTCTGCTGGAAAACGTTTTTTTTTTTTTTTTTTTTTTCAGTCTACTCTGATGCTGTTCAAATACAAATTTAGTTACTTACTAATGCCGATCTTGCAGCCGCCACGATCGTGATTTGCCAAGAAAGAATATTTTATAAAACTTTGGGTTGGACATTGCCACTCTGAATCCCTCCTGTATGTCTTCCGGGATGCAGCAAAAGGGGAATATGTATACGCCCTCATCCCATGACGCGTTTTGCGGGTCATGTGACCCGCTCCCCGCGTCACGTGACAGCACAGCAAGCACAAGACTAGCTAGTTCTGTGGATGTGCTGTGATTGGCCCGCACGTCACTGCATGGAGGCCTGACAATCGGCCCCCACAATGCAAAGCGTCGTCGGGCAAAATAGCTACACGCCCACTCCCCACAGGGATGGAAACCCGGAAGCACAGGATATTACAGGTAAGGGCGCATTGAAAAAAAAAAACTTCAACGCTATGTTTCTTAGATGGGCTTGAGGTTAAGGATGCTGTAAAGTTGATTTTGACGGTGAACCTCCGCTTTAAGTACACAATAGCGTTTATTTACCAAAGCTGGAAATCGCAATATCAGGCTAATTTCTGCATAGAAACCAATGAGCTTTTAACTCCAGCTTGTTCAATTAAGCCTGGTAATAAAACCTGGAAGCTCATTGGTTTCTGTGCAGAAGTGAGCATTATTTTGCGCTTTCCAGCTTTAGTAAATAAACACAATTGTGTACTTAAAAGTGGGGTATGCCTGTACAATCTCATAGTTACAATATCAAAGAACAAGTGAAAAACAATGTGTAGCCAATCTACCAATAGACATTTTAGTTTTGGAGTATTACGAAAGCCAGCGTAACTCATCAATGGAGGCCCATAGAAGCATTAGACGGCATAAGAAACACCCAAAACGGCAAAGGGGAGGACGTCTATTGACGGCCTCCCAGAAATTCAGGTCTGTGATGTACAGTAGCCGGCTAAAGCCGGCTAAAGCTCGGAAGGCAAGTGGTTAAGCTACACAAATCAAGTTGTCATTTATTGTTACAGGCTCAGCAATGGCATGCAATGCCAAGCTGCTGCAAGCAAAGCCAACAAAATATTTTCATGTATTAAACAATAATTTGCCCACTCTACAAGACTCTGGTCCCGCCGTATCTAGTGTATGCCATCCAGTTCTGGGCACCAGTCTTCAGGAAGGATGTGCTGGAAATGGAGCGAGTACAGAGAAGGGCAACAAAGCTAATAAACGGACTGGAGGACTTTAGCTATGAGGAAAGGTTATGAGCACTGAACTTATTCTCTCTGGAGAAGAGACGCTTGAGAGGGGATATGATTTAACTACTTCCTGACGGCCGTACGACTTTGTACGTCCGCAGGGTGGCTCTAATTCTCTGGGAGGCCGTGTTTTTACGGCCTCCGCTCCTCCAGGCCACTAGAGGGCGCGCGCTTGCATGGAGAAACTGCGAGAGCCACTGTAGGACCCCAGAAAAGGACAATCGGGGCCACTCTGTGCAAAAACGAACTGCACAGTGGAGGTAAGTATGACATGTTTGTTTAAAAAAAAAATAATAATTTAGTATCTCGTTAAGGTCTGTATATGTGTCATTGTGTAAGAGGACATGGCTGGACAAAGCATCTTTAAAGGGGACACATCTGCAAGTATGTGAAATAGACAAAGGAGCCAGCCAACTGTAATTCTATGTGAACATACTGTATTAAATGATTCTGTATAAACTTTCTAATAAGCAAAAAGGTACAACTACAGCAAGTCCTCAGGGGAACAAAGATGTTAAACCATCATGGCCTCAGCATTTTTTTAGTTGTCAATGACAGCTCAGCTAATTGGCTACCCTCAATGCTCCATTGTTTTTCTTACTTTTTACATACCATTTTATATTTTATACATTCATAGTACTAAATGTTTGCTTACCAAATATATTTTTAAGTTCTTTCCTGCCATCTGGTGGTTATTATTTGGTACTGCAGATATCATTTTTTATGTTATTACGTTTCTTACACTAAGATGGACATTTTTTTTTTACATGATGGAATTGCAGCTGTAATTAATGCTAAATGCTTTAGCAGTTGTTTTTTGGTCAAAAATGGCACATGATTTCCATTATCTTTTTCTGACATATTTTTCTTTTTAACTTCAGTAAAAGCCTTGAAGTATAGATGTGAACGAGATAAACCTCAGGGCACATTAAAGGGAGGAATTAAAGTCACTATCTATACTTATTGTATTTGTTTATGAATGACATTTCCCTTTAAAGTTGATGTTTAGAGCCTTAAAGGGGTTGTAAAGGTTCGTTTTTTTCACCTTAATGCATTAAGGTGAAAAAAAAAAACTGGCAGTGATAGCTCCCCCCCCCCCTCCCCCGGTTTAACTTACCTAAGCCCCGAAACTCCATAGGCTCGTTGATTATTCATAGTGTTTTCATAAACTTTAGCTTAGTGGACATTTGGGGGGGGGGGGGGGGGTCTAATGCCGCGTACACACAATCCTTTTTCAGCATGAAAAAAAAAACGCTGTTTTTCAGCATGTCCAAAAAACAAAGTTTTCCCAACTTTATCATTAAAAACAATGTTGCCCACACACCATCCTTTTTAAAAAAATTATCTAGCAAAGCGTGGTGACGTACAAAACGTACGACGGCACTATAAAGGGTAAGTTCCATTTGCCTTTGGGCTGCTTTAGCTGATTCTGTGTTAGTAAAAGACGATTCGCGATTTTCTGTCTGTTACAGCGTGATGAATGTGCTTACTCCATTATGAACGGTAGCGCTTCCGTCTCATAACTTGCTTTTGAGCATGCGCAGGTTTTTTACGTCGTTTTAGCCCACACACGATAATTTTTTACAACCCGAAAAACGTCATCGTTTAAAACGACGTTAAAAAATGCAGCATGTTCGAATTTTTTTTTGTGTTGTTTTTCAGAACCTGAAAAATTATGTGAAGCCCACACACAATGGGGCAGATTCACGTAGATCGGCGCATTATCATTCCGGCGTAGCGCACCACTTTTCCGTTAGACTTGCGCAATCTAGCCGCGTAATCCGGCGATTCACGTAGCTTTTACGCAAGAGCTTGCGCAAACGTAAGGTTTTTTCCTGAGGCGTAAGGAGGAGTAATACAAATTGGGAAGGACGTGGGCGTGTTACATTGAAATGAGCCGTGACCCCATGCAAATGAAGGGCCGGCCGACTCGCGCATGCGCGCGTGAAGGAAACCATGTCAGCTCCGTTGTGCGCATGCTCACAACTCGGGAGCGGCGCAATCAGTGAAATTGGAAATGGACTAGGGCAACTTTATGAACTACGCAGACAGCATAAATAGACAGACACAAATGCACTTCCTTTGCAAAAGTACATCCCTTTGTATCCCTCCCTATACAGCAAGGTGCTTTTGTTTGTTTGTGACGTGTCTTTGAGATATTTGGGGACTGTTTTGCAGAGTGATTTTTGTCTTTTATGTCTTTGTTGTTATTTTGTTTAAATTATATTTTTGCTGGGCATTTTTTATTTTTGCTCGTCATTTATTTAATTTTTTTGGTTCTGTTTGTGTATGATTTTGGAATGTGGGGGTGATATTCCTGCGGGAAAAGGGGTGTCACCCTCATTTGTGGTGGAGAAGTGATCGCCAGGTCTGTGTGAATGGTGTATGAATGTACAGTGACATAATTGGAGCCGTGGCATGGCGTTGCAGCTCACAAGTCCTGCATGGTGGACTGGTGCCAATCCAATGTGATGAGGATGTGGGGTGTGTGTGCTAGGGACCACAGTGGTGTGCATGCATGCATTCTCATTGTGCCATGATTAATGTGTGTGTTTAACGTGCAAAGATGCATAATGTGAGCTGGCATGAGATGGGGTCATGAGATGGGGTACCAGTGCATATGCAGAGTCACCTTGAAGGGAAAAGACAGGAGGATGTTAGTCATGCATGTGCCACTTGTGAGGTGTGCATCACGGGAGGGGATAGTCATGCCTGCCACCCATGTCACTCACCAACCAGCCAGCTGTCCCCATACATGTTCTGTTGGAAATCTGTGGGGATGGGGCTCTGATTGTATATGTAGCTGTCATGGGTGTCATGGGTGGTGCCATGTGTTGGGCTGGTGATGTCCTCCTGCAGGGTTGTGGTAATTCCATGATGGCATGAGGGGTGAATCTGAAGATGCGAGACACCTCAGAATCACTCATGCCATAGATGTCTATGCGTGTGTGATATATCAAGTGAAGAGTGAGGGGCTTGTATCAGATAAGAATATTGTATTAGATTAATTTAAATTGTAAATTTTATATAAGCAAATAAAAAAATTAAAAAAAAAATCTCCCGTGCCCTCCTTAGTGCCCTCCTCAGTGCCCTCATCCTTCTTTGTTCATCTAAAGTCAGTAGTATAGCTATGCGCGACGATGCCCCTGGCATGTTGGCATACAGATTGTTGGGCAACACGTGTGACTGCTGAACTCCTCACTAACAGTGTTGCTTTATCTGACAATTAGACTTTTTTTCAAAATTTAGACCAGCTTTTAGGTCCTCTAACTTTAGACAGAACATTTTGCTGTTGCGCACATCGCGTAGCCTGCGCAGCAACTGCGTTTTTTTGTGGATCCCCGTAACTCCCTCATTAGCATATTTGACTAGCAAATCAATGGTGTGTCTAGCGCAGTTTTGCACGAAGGGAAGCAAATGTCTAATTCAATTACGCCGGACCAAAAAACGTAGATTTCTGGCGTATATTGTTTTGTGAATCGCGTCCAACTATACGCACGCGCACATTTAGACTTACGCACGCGCAACAGCAGTTGCGCAGGCGTAATCGCTCTGTGAATCTGGGCCAATCATTTTAAATTATGTTTTTGAAAAACAACGTTTTTTTCATGCCGAAAAATAATCGTGTGTATGCGGCATTACTGAAAATAAATAAGCAATTCTGTGATAATGTCCCAATAAAAATGCCATAAAACTATGCCCTATTTTGTAGATGCTATAGCTTTTGCACAAACCAATCAATACACGCTTATTGCGATTTTTTTTACTAAAAATGTATAGAAGAATATATCTCATCCTAAACTGAGAAAAAAATAATTTATATCTTTTTTTAGGGATATTTATTATAGCAAAAAGTAAAAAATATATTTTTTTTTGCACAATTTTTTTGTTTATAGCGCAAAAATTTTAATAAAATAAGAGGTAATTAAAGGGGTTGTAAAGGTACACGTTTTTTTACCTTCATGCATCCTATGCATGAAGGTAAAAAAACATTTAGCAGCGCCGCCCCCCCCCCGAGCCCCCGTTGTACTTACCTGACCGTTCGAATGTCCCGGGCGTGTCCACGTCGTCCTCTTCGGTTCCCCAGCCTGGCGGTTGATTGGCTAGGCTGGGCGGATTGATAGCAGTGCAGCCATTGGCTAGCACTGCTGTCAATCAGGGCGGATGACGCGGCGCGCTGGGGGGCGGAGCCGAGTGATACAGTCGGCGGTTATGGCCGCCGCTGTATCACGGGAGCGCGCTCGCTAAAGCTTTCCTCCATGCGAGGGCCCTCGCATGAAGAAGGAAAGCTTTTGCGAGGAGGAGCCCAGACAGCCGCCGAGGGACCCCAGAAGACAGGTTTCCGGGCCACTCTGTGCAAAACAAACTGCACAGTGGAGGTAAGTATCACATGTTTGTTATTTTTTTTTTTTTTTTTAAACCTGACTTTAGTGTAGCTTTAAATAGCACCAAAAGAGAGCTCTATTTGTTGGAAAAAAAGGACGTCAGTCTTGTTTGGGAGCCGTGTTGCATGACCACGCAATTGTCAGTTAAAGTGATGCAGTGCCGAGTCATAAAACATGGCCTGCTCATTGGGCAGCCAAATCCTCCGGTTCTTTAGTGGTTACAAAGTAGATTGAGCAAAGTTTGGCCAAACTCAGGAATCTTTAACACGTGTGAGTTCACTGAAGTCCACTGTAATGTGGTAATCATTCTCCCCCATACATAATGCTGAAGATAGTTCCCAGCAATACTGAACTGGAGCATAATGTTAAAGTGTAAACAAACACATTTGATGCTGCAAAACGTTTTTTTTAGCATGTACAGTTATATATTGGGCTTTGGTGTCAAGTTTACATTTCTTGTTTAAAACAGGAGCAATACAACAGCTTCCACTGCAAAGCTGAATTTCTAATAATTATTAATACAGGCATACCCCACTTTTAAGTACACAATGGGGTTTATTTACTAAAGCTGGAAAGCGCAAAATCAGGCTCACTTCTTTATAGAAACCAATGAGCTTCTAACCCCAGCTTGTTCAATTAAGCCTGGTAACAAAACCTGGAAGCTCATTGGTTTCTATGCAGAAGTGATTTTTGCGCTCTCCATTGATAGTAAATAAACCCCATTGTGTATTTAAAAGTGGGGTATGCCTGTATAAACAAATGGTGTACTTCCACCTGATCATGACACCTCAGTGCTCCGTGTATCCTAACCTCAATAAATAATCAAATACACATTTGATTACATATAAAAATCCTCCTCCATCAATGTCCACCACCTTGTAGTCCTTTTAAGTTGATTTGGAAATCCTCTGGTGTTGGTCCCTTTAAGACTCCCTCACATGCACTCATCCATATGTTAGGGTAAACACAAAGTGACCTCTCATAGTGTAATATTGTCAGTAAAAAAATTTTTATTAACCACTTCAATACCAGGCACTTAAGCACCTTCCTGCCCAGGCCAATTTTCAGCTTTCAGCGCTGTCGCAATTTGAATGACAATTGCGCAGTCATGCAACACTGTACCCAAATAATTTTTTTGTTCATTTTGTTCCCACAAATAGAGCTTTCTTTTGGTGGTATTTGATCACCTCTGCCATTTTTAGATTTTTGCGCAAAATTTTGATATGGATGCACTGACTGGCACTGATATGGCGGCACCGATGAGGTGGAAGTGATAAGCACTGATGATGGACAATGATAGGCGGAACTGATGGGCACTGGTATGCGGCACTGATGGGCACTCATAGGCGGCACTGATGGGCACTCATAGGCGGCACTGATGGGTACTTATGGGTGGCACTGATGGGTACTGATGGGTGGCACTGATGGTCACTGATGGGTGGCACTGATGGTCACTAATAGGTGGGCACTGATGGGCACTGAAAAGTGGCACTGAGGGACACTGATGAGTGGTACTGATTACTGGTAGGTGGCATTGCTGGGCATCACTGATTTTACTACTGTACTATTATGGTGCCAGTCAGTGCCCATTTGTGGGCACTGATTGGCATATGTATGACATATTTTGGAACATGTGGATGGCCATGGGGGATGTACGGGACCATCCACATGTTGAAAGCTTCTCTGGTGGTCCTGGCGGCTTCCCTGGTGGTCCAGTGTGGGCATCCGAGGGGGGACTGTGCTGATGAAAAATCAGCGCAAACCCCCCCGTCAGGAGAGCCGCCGATCGGCTCTCCTCTACTCGCATCTGTCAGAGGCTCTATACTGAGATTGGTGTATCGGTGTGTCAGACTGACACACCGCACCACCGATTGCCACGATGCGCGCCCCCACAGGCGCGCAGCGGCTGTTATCCTGCAGGACGTCAATAGATGTCCAGTCAGGATAACAGAACCACTTCCTGGACGTCAATATGCTATTGACTGGGCGGGAAGTGGTTAAAGAAGTAAGTCTGACATCAGAAAAGCAGTAAAAACACCTTTGGTATCATATACTCAGCATAAAAAGATCTCCAACACATTACTTCCAGGCTAAGATGCCCTACGCGTTACATCACACTCAACGTGACTTTATCAGGAGTGTGAATTGATGATTTGATATATTTTCATTGCGGATCATTTGAGGTTATTTGTTTTACAGTATTAGTTAACTTTTTCTGGTATGCGCAACACTTATTCATAATTATTATTTCATTACTGGAGGGAACACAGTACGGTGTTTGCAGCAACCACACTTAGCTAATATACAATATATAGTTTGAGTTTCTTTATTATACACATTAGTTCATACACTGTGGATTTGTTCTACACACAGGCAGAGCAGAGGTATTATTCCTTATTTACTAATAATTATGGGATCTAGGCTGCCAAGGTCAAGGATGCTAGAAAACAGCAATTTTTCTTCTTGACAAGTTATTTTTATACGCTGTTTTTTTTTACATGCTGTTTACTTCTATACGCTATTTTTATACCACTTTTAGATGACATTGAAGTGCCAGATTCGCAGTGTGGTAATGACTCAGGGTACATTATTGCTGCTTCTCTCAGTGCTCCCAATGAATTAATTGAATGGATCTTTTGACTTATTTGCAATCCATTTATTGATTGAAGTACACTGTAAGCAGTCAACTTTTTTGCATGCATCTGGCAGCAGCTCTTTTGGTTCTACCATGTTTGGTTTTTAGAGTTTCTAAAAAAAAAAAGGTTCATGAGAAACAGAGTAGTGAATTTATGATTGGTAGGGAGGAAATTAGGTTAATTTACTAAAGGGAAATTGGCTGTTCACATTGCAAGGGAGGCTTTGCTTGAAAGCAAATGTGCCTCAAAGTTTAATGAATGTGGTTAAAATATTAGTTTGTAAAGAGTACCCTTTAAAAAATAATAAACAGCTTTTTGCTTAAACCCGTTTGGATGATGTAAGCCAGTAGAACTTTAGGTTATTCTCAAAGGTCTGTCTGGGGAAAAATCCCCTTGCAAATTGAAATTTCCCTTGCAAAGTGAACAGCCTATTTGCCTTTAGCAAATCAACCCCAGTGACTTTTTTGCTATGTAGATATGTTTTTTCTGAAATAATTACCACACTTTGGGATTCAGGTCTTACAAATCTGCCTGCATGTCACTATGCCTGCTCTCCTGCTGAGCCACCCTTCTAGCCACATATGTTGGACAGCATTCCATACATAAGCCACAGTAATATCAGTCAAAGTTCTTCCCAATCCCACTAAGGCCCATCCATTTAACTACAATAAATAATAATAATTTAGTATTTTAAATTATCAGTAATATAATGAAAAAATGAATTAATAATTATTTAGCATCTTCATGCTGATATACTGTAAATGAGCTCCTAAAGGAGGTCACATCTCTCAATGCCAGAGTGTCTTTTGCACCTTTTGACACCTACATTTTTTATACAGATCTGTACAATTAAGCCACAAAGTGAAATGAAATCAAGTGGGACTTCTGCGCTACTAAATAAAGTCTTTCCAAAATCAGTGACAATATGCAGCAAACACAAAAAAATGCATACACAGCACCTAGTAACGTAAATTCAATGTGGGTGATAGCGCAAATTGTAAAAACAAATCATAACATACACAATGGGTGATAAATAAAGTGCACAAAAGTGTACAGTGCCAAACACAAAAATGCATCAGGGACAAAATAAGTCCAAAGAAGGTGCAAAAACTAGAATATGTGCACTAATGTTCCATAGTGGTGAAACAATGTAAAAGGATGTCCACTGATCAGAGAGATGTGAAGAAAACACCACCACACAGCGCGTCTGGTCTCCCAGAACTCTCACCTCCAGCAAGTATAAACAGGCATAAAGGATAATCCTCTGTATGGAAACCTCCCTGGATGGTCTTGTTCACCACCACGGATCAGTGGGAAGATGGGTACCTGAGATCTCGGATGACAGTGGAAACAGAAGAGGGGGAAGGACAAAGGCCTCCAATCGTGTATTATCCTTGGTATAAAAGCGTTTAATAAAGGAATTGCAGTTACAGGTAAAATGAATAAAACTCGCATGTAGGACAAAGGTGATCACAGCGCTTGTAGCACGTCACTCACTGCACGTCTTTCCCTTCCCTACGCGTTACGACACAGGATCACATGTCTTCATCTGGGGAATGCTCTCATGCGTTCTGCATTCCCCAGATGAAGACACGTGATCCTGTGTCGTAACGCGTAGGGAAGGGAAAGACGTGCAGTGAATGACGTGCTACAAGCGCTGTGATCACCGTTGTCCTACATGCGAGTTTTATTCATTTTACCTGTAAGTGCAATTCCTTTATTAAACGCTTTTATACCAAGGATAATACACGATTGGAGGCCTTTGTCCTTCCCCCTCTTCTGTTTCCACTGCCATCCGAGATCTCAGGTACCCATCTTCCCACTGATCCGTAAGGGGTGAACAAGACCATCCAGGGAGGTTTCCATACAGAGGATTATCCTTTATGCCTGTTTATACTTGCTGGAGGTGAGAGTTCTGGGAGACCAGATGCGCTGTGTGGTGGTGTTTTCTTCACATCTCTCTGATCAGTGGACATCCTTTCACATTGTTTCACCACTATGGAACATTAGTGCACATATTCTAGTTTTTGCACCTTCTTTGGACTTATTTTGTCCCTGATGCATTTTTGTGTTTGGCACTATACACTTTTGTGCACTTTATTTATCATCCATTGTGTATGTTATGATTTGTTTTTACAATTTGCGCTATCACCCACATTGAATTTACACAAAGTGAAATGCACCAGGAGGGGTGGTTCCTAGATGGGGGCTTGCAGTATGCAAGCCTGGTTGAATAAAGGTAAACCAAATGCAAATTTAGAATTGTTTGAATGGCGGGATCGGCTGCCTATCCGATGGACGGATCGGCCTCGGGGGGCTGACATTGTGGGCTCCCTGGAGAGGTATGTGACCTTATTAAAAGTCAGCAGCTACAGTGTTTGTAGCTGCTGACTTATATATATATATATATGTATATATATATATATATATATATATATATATATATATATATAAAAAAATTGCGCCTGGAACACCGCTTTAACCACTTAGCCCCCGGACTATTTTGTAGCTCAAGGACCAGGCCACTTTTTGCAATTCTGCACTGCGTCGCTTTAACTGCGCGGTCGTGCAAAGTGTTTTCCAAACAAAATTGGCTTCCTTTTTTCCCCACAAATAGAGCTTTCTTTTGGGGGTATTTGATCACCTCTGTGGTTTATATTTTTTGCGCTATAAACAAAAATAGAGCGCCAATTTTGAAAAAAAAAACAATATTTTTTACTTTTTGCTATGATAAATATCCCCAACAAATATCTAAAAAAAAAAATTCCTTAGTTTAGGCCGATACGTATTCTTCTACATATTTTTGTAAAAAAAATCGCAATAAGCGTTTATTGATTGGTTTGCGCAAAAGTTATAGTGTTGTGACAGGAAGTCAGGTAAATCTGTGGGTGTTGTCACAAACGGGAGATACATTTCTGCCTTGTTTAAACAATACACCAATTACTACCAGGTGTCGGCTGCAGAAGTAGCCAGAAAGGTTTATGGCGTTGGAAAACTTCAGCTGTTCAGAATGAGGCAATTAAGGCCTTTTTTAAGTCATCCAGAGGATGACTACTGATTGCTGCATCCTGAGGCTTTTTGAATTAAGGAGAGCAGTGAGAAAGACTTCTGAAGAGGTGAGGTGGTTGTTGATTTTTCTGTGTGATAAAAATCAAAAAGATGGCCAGCAGTGTCTGCCCAGCAGTAGGCTGTGCCAGACTCCATAGATAGGTTCCTGTGTGGTGAAGGTAAATGCCCCAAGTGGCCAGGGTTTATTTTATGTTTTGTTTTGTTTATGCTGTTTGGATGCTTGCACTTGTTTCCAGCAATATGGAAGAATAAACCAAACTCTTTGTTTTCAACTGTCTTCAGCTGCCTCTCTGTATAGTTCAGTGTGTAGTGAACCCATCTAGGGGGGGTCACACACTCCCGCTACCGAGCTAACCCCTTACACTAATTAACCTTTAATTTGTTTTACCCTTGCTCATTTATTTTTTACGACCGAATTTGGATGTCCACGTTTTTTTATTTTTCTATGTATAGATCTAGATCGTTGGGGTCTCGAGAGATTGTCACTGCTGCCCCTATCTTCCCGTCCTAGGATAAACTTCCATTGTGACTTAATATTATTGGAGGATCCCCTTGGATAGATACTAGGCTTTTGAGTTAGCGTTTTTTTTACTCACTCAGTATGCTGCCTTTTTTCTTTTCTTATTCACACAATTTACTTACTTGTGTTTGACTATATGACTCTTAATCTCTCTTTCTTCCTCTTTATTCTGTCTCTACTCCCCTCTTAATTTTTGCCCTCCCCCGGGAAATTGTAGACTCACAGGGCCAGATTCACGTACATTGGCGCATATTTTGACCGGCGTAGCGCACCTCCTTTACGTTAGACTGGCGCAATGTAGAGGCGCAATCACCATATCCTCGTAGTATTTGCGCAGAAATTTGCGCCGGTGTAATGTAAATTCCGAGGCGGAAGGCGGAGTAATTCAAATTGGGAAGGACGTAGGCGTGTTTAATTGAAATGAGCCGTGACACCATGCAAATGATGGGCCGGCCGGATCGCGCATTCGCACATGAAGCAGACCATGGTCAGCACCTCTGTGCTCATGCTCACAACTCGGGAAAGGCGCAATCAGTGAAATTGGAAGTGGACCCAGGCAACTTAGTGAACTACGCAGAGAGCTTAAATAGACAGACACAAACGCCCTTCATTTGCAAAAGTACATCCCTTTGTATCCCTTCCTATACAGCAAGGTGCTTTTGTTCTGTTGTTTGTTGTGTTGTGACTTGTCTTTGTGATATTGGTTGACTGTTTGATCTAGTGTTTTGTAGAATATATTTGATAGTGTTTTTTGGTGACTGGTTGTGAGACTTTTGGTTGATAGATTTTGTTTGTTTGTTTTGTTGCTTGATTTTTCCTGCTTGTTTTTGTGTGTGATTTTTGGTGATTGTTTGGGAGAGAGTTGTTGTATGAGTATGACTGAGAGGAAGCGCAAGAGCAATTTTTCTTTGGGGGAGAAACAAATTATTGCCCGGGCCCTTACCCAATATGGCCGTTTCCTTCACGGCCCGGAGAGTGCCAACACCACCCCGGCCAGGAAGAAGGAGATTTTGCAGAACATTACCGACCAGGTAAATTCATTGTGGGGGGAAGACCCTGACACGTGAGGGGATCGTAAAGATGATCAATGGCGTCTGGTCCGAAAGAAGCTGGCCAAAATGGCAGCCCATGCCAGGGGCACTGGAGGGGGCCCACCATGCCCTGTTAGTCTGACAGCGGAGGAGCGTGCGGTGGCCCACACCTTTAATAGGCAACAAGTGGAGGGCCTGCCTGGCTATGACTCCAGTCAGGAGCCCGTGATGACAGGTAAGGTTTTTTTTGTCCTATCTGGTGTGTAGCATGTGTGGGGGGGGGGGAAGGAAATATGTGGCAAGTGTGTGGATCCTCCAACCTGTAAATGTTTTGTGTCATCCACAGATGTGCAGGAGGGTGCTGGGCCATCTGGACTGACTGCACCATCCCCGGGACACCAGCCTGATGAGGACCCCCAGACAAGGCCGGAGTCCTCGGAGGAGTTGGAGGAGGAGGAGTTTGAGGAGGAGGAGTTTGAGGAGGAGGAGGTCATGTCAGCCAGTGGATTGTTGTTTTTGGAGGAGTCTTCCCCTCTGGCTGGCAGCAGCCAGCCCTCCATAAGGGGTAGCCCCTCCCACTCCTCCCCAACAGGGCTCCCCTCCCAAGGGCCTCCCCTTCTCCCCGGCCACAAGCATCAGCTGGAGGCAGGAAGTCGTCCCAGAAGACCAGGGGGGTGGCCGAGGTTCTGCCCGCCAATCTCAGAAGGGACCAGGCCGTTCAGACCCACCATCTGGGACAGGTCAGCCAGACTTTGGTGCGGATGGAGGAGAGCCTGTCCTCCATAAAGGATACGCTTGGGGACCTGGACTGCCATTCCCTGGCTCTTACAAACTGCCTAAACGAACTGCAGACTACTACAGCAGACGTTGGGCAGGATGTGAGGGCCCTCACCCAGGCTATGCAGGCCAACATGGTAACACTAAGTGCTGGCCTGACCAGAATTGCCGTGGCCTTGGAGGGCAGAGACCAGGGGCTGCTCCTCCTTCCCCAGATTACCCCCCCCCCCCATGAGTCTGGAAATTTTTTAGTTTTTGCTGGACAATTTTTTATTTTTATTTTTGTGTTGTGAATGATTTCGGAATGTGGAAGGGACATTCCTGCCGGAAAAGGGGTGTCACCCTCATTTGTGGTGGAGAAGGGTTCCCCAGGACCAGGGAGAAGTGATCCCCAGGTCCGTGTAAATGGTGTATGAATGTACAGTGACATAATTGGAGCCGTGGCGTGGCGTTGCTGCTCACAAGTCCTGCATGGTGGGCTTGTGCTAATCCAATTTGATGAGGATGTGATGTGTCTGGGCTAGGGACCACAGTGGTGTGCATGCATGCATTCTCATTGTGCCATGATTAATGTGTGTGTTTAACGTGCAAAGATGCCTAATGTGAGCTGTCTCCTGGCTGCTCTTCCCTCAGAAGACGGGGTAGCCTCGGTTAAGGGGGGATTGTCTGGTTCAGGGGTCAGGTCATCACGTATGTCAATCTGCAGGCCCTTTCTTACTGTGAAGTTGTGCAGCAGGCAACATGCACCGATGATCTGGCACACAAAGTTTGGGGAATACAACAGGGCCCCCCCAGACTTATGCATGCATCGGAAACGTGACTTCAGGAGGCCAAAGGTGCGCTCCACCACTGCACGTGTTTGGGCGTGGGCTTCATTGTATCTTTCCTCTCCTGGGGTTTGGGGGTTCCGCATAGGAGTCATGAGATGGGGTCCCAGTGCATATGCAGAGTCACCTGTAAGGGAAAAGACAGGAGGATGTTAGTAGTGCATGTGCCCCTTGTGATGTGTGCATCATGGGGGGGGACAGTCATGCCTGCCACCCATGTCACTCACCAACCAGCCAGCTGTCCCCATACACGTTCTGTTCGAATTCCATTGGGATGGGGCTCTGATTGTATATGTAGCTGTCATGGCTGGATCCGGGGTGTTTGGCACGGACATGCTATATGAGGCCTTGGGCATCGACTATCACCTCTACGTTGATGGAATGCCAATGCTTACGATTGCGGTATATGTGCTCTGTCTCATGGGGGGGCTGGAGTGCCACATGTGTGCAATCAATGGCCCCCACGGTGCGTGGGAATCTGGCAATTCTGTAGAAATCTGTCATTGCCTTCAGCCGCAGGTCCTCAGTGGTTGGTTTGATGAGTTGGTTGGCCATGCATCTGAGGATTGCGGGGACAACCTGGTGCACACATCTGCTCATAGAGGATTGTGCCATCCCAGCCACCACTCCACTTGTTCTTTGAAAAGAGCCACTGGCAAGGAAATGGAGTGTTGCCAGGACCTTGACCAGTGGCTGCACTGCATGTGAGCGGTGTTGGGCTGGTGATGTTCTCCTGCAAGGTTGTGGTTAATTCCAGGATGGCATGAGGGGTGAATCTGAAGATGCGATACACCTCAGAATCACTCATGCCAAAGAGGTCTATGCGTGTGCGGTATATCCTCTCCCGTGCCCTCCTCCGTGCCCTCCTCTGTGCCCTCCTCCTTCTTTGCTCCTCTAAAGTCATTAGTATAGCTATGAGCAAGGATGCCCCTGGCATGTTGGCATACAGATTGTTGTCCAGCAAGTGTGACTGCTCAGCTCCTCACTAACAGCGTTGCTTTAGCTGACATGTAGACAGATTGTCTAATTTTATTCCACCTTTTATATGGTCTAATTTTAGACAGGACGTGCAGCTGTAGCGCACAGCACGTAGCCTGAGCTGCACCAACTTACTTTTGTGGATCCCCGTAACTCCCTCATTTGCATACCGGATACGCCGGTCTATTGAAATTACGCCGGTCCAAAAAAAGTAGATTTCATGCGTATATCGTTTTGGGGATGCGGCGCATCGAAACACATGCGCAAATTTAGACTTACGCTGCGCATCTCCTGTAACGCCAGCGTAATGACTCTGTGAATCTGGCCCACAATCTATGAATGCATTATATTACAATATTTCCTTTAAGATTTACCGATGACCCCCTTAAATGTCTTTACGCTAAACGTACAATGTCTAAATATCCCACAAAAGCGAACTAAAGTTTTTGCTCCTTAGCTTCCTCAAAAGCACATGTTGTATGTCTCCAAGAAACCAATTTCGCAGATAAGGCGACCCCCAAATATTTTGGTTCAGCTTATCCCCAAGTTTTCACAGCCGAGGAGTGCTAATAGCATTTCATCGTACTACATTGTTTTCCCTTCTGACAGAGATCAAAGACCCAGAAAGAATATCTTATACTCACGGGATATCTATTTGATTCTCTAATCACAGTGGTATCCTACTATGTTCCTAACTCTATCCTCATTCCTCTTCCACTTATTACAGGTAATTGATACTCATAAAACAGGCACACTTTTAATCTGTGGAGATTCAAATCAAGCCCTTTATCCTTTTTTAGATAAATCCCCAACACCTATTGCATCTAGTTCTCAATCTCGTAAGTTCCAACAACTTCCTCAACACTCTTTGTAGTCAGAGTCTACACCGAGGAATGCGACACCCTAACTACCCAGGCCTGAGATGTGCCATTAGCCTCGCTGGACAGTACGCCTATAAGTGGGCATACCCTGAAGTAATTATGAAGAAATGAATGAAGAAAATGATAACATGAAAAAAGGGGGAACGGGTGGGTACCCAGAAACCCCACCGACGCCGGAGATAAGAGGGGAGGAGGGATAAATAGCCCTCCGACTCCTCCTACAAATTCAGGCAGGCCTGCGGCCCCGCCTTCCACTTGTAGTCAGAGTCTACACCGAGGAATGCGACACCCTAACTACCCAGGCCTGAGGTGTGCCATTAGCCTCGCTGGACAGTACGCCTATAAGTGGGCAAAAAGACCCCGAAGTAGGTGTGATAAAAGAGTGGAAGGGCAGGAGTTATCTGTCTGGTAGCGAAAGCACGCCCTGACAGTCTCAAGAACGACTCCGATAGCATCCGTTACGACAGCAGAAAACCAGCGTCCCAAGAACCGATGATCGGAAGGAACCCCGAAACCAAACAACTGTCCCGTGCCTGACCGACTAAGCCTTCCTCCAAAAGCACAGACATGGGAACAACTGCTGGTGGCGAGAGGATACGTGGGGGAATGGAACAAGAGCCGCCCTGAGGAGCCCTGTGAAAGCAACACCATCCAATAGGACACAATACCAGTAACCCATGTCAAACACCCATGACCCCTGGCCTAACCATCCATACCTGGTAAGGGGACGTGAGAAGGAGAGATGCCAAAAATGGACAAACTGATAGGAGGGAAGGGGTTTGAGAGCTAGCTACACGAAAGATGAGTTGCTGATGTTGATGGACGAGGCCAACACGCAGTAGCGATATGCAACGATACAGAGACAGAACCAAATCTGGCATGACACGACCTACCCGAGTAACTGGGACCCCCCCCTATCAACAGGCTGGGAACTGGACAAAGAGCCTGGCCTGACGGACCCGCCCCGACGATCTGGCAACCTATGAACAAGAGAAAAGCCCCAAGGATAAGAAGCAACGACTCCATGGATGAGAACCCTAATAAAATTGTCCTAGCAGGAACGGCAAGAACACGCTCAATGCTGGTATGTGAAGCAGCTGGGATGGAATTGGACACAAACTGAAACGTACCGCCTACCCTGCTGTGGCCGGAAAAAGGAAACCCCTTGTTGACTTACCGCTCTGCTGAGACAAGCACGGACCCACCCCTGAGTGACGGCGTACTGCCATGCCCTGCACCCCCACGTGGAGCAGCCGGGAAGAACCGAAAGAAAAGACAACAGACAACAAAACATGAGACACCCCCCCGCCACTGTAGCTGCCTGGGGCAAAGATGTGAGCAGAAATGACCAGACCTCAGCGCGTGAATGAACCTGGCGACAGACCCTACCCAAGTGTATGTGATAAGTGTAAGCAGTAAGCGAGCCCGAGTAACCTGCCGCGCAGACAGGTAATTAAAAACGAAACACTCAAGGCGATGTACCCACAGACCGTGGTGGGTAGATGTATAGGCGTGAGAATGAACGTGCACGTATGACGTATGTTATACAGGCGAGACGATTGTGGTCAACAATCATTTAACAAACAAAACCTCAGCCCGTATGGATCTGTAGACGTGACAGATCCTGAGATGCGCACCCTGGCTAACAATACCCGAAAGCACGGTATGACGAGACAAAGAAAACAAATAAAGCTACAAGCTGTTTGTGTGCTCTGACTGCATAGCACCAACAAGCCATGTGACCCGGAATGCAAGAACCTAAATGACAGGAATGACGAGACATACGAACAAAAAGAAGCTACAAGTCTAACGTGTATGCCGTGACTGCATGGCAATGACCGAACCACGCTGGAGTAGAACATACAACAGAAAACACAACCCCCTGTAAGCCTACATAAGCATGAACACATGCAGTCCTGGAGGGACCCCAGCATGCACATGAACCTGACAAACCCCCGGTGAATAATTAGTGAGCGCACGTGACCTGCTGCGAGATACTGAAGGACCCGCGTACCCACAGACCGTAGTGGGTAGTCCTGCTAGTGAAATGAAAGGTATTGCATGGCAAGACGTGACGTGATAGGCGAGAACATTAATGTCAACAATCATCTGGAAAATGATAACCTTAGCAGGAAAGGATCTGTGAATGGACGAAGAAGAACCGGCCACCGGTATGAGCTGAAAGCTACGCGACACTGAGTACCGAACCTGCGAAACACGCCATGACAGCAACGCGCCATGACAGCAAACGCGCCATGACAGCAAACGTGCCATGACAGCAAACGCGCCATGACCGCAAACGCGCCATGACCGCAAATGCGCCATGACAGCAAACGTGCCATGACAGCAAACGCGCCATGACAGCAAACACGCCGAACATGATGCTGACAGAACCAGACAGCCACCCCCCCCCCGCTAATGGACGTGAGTGAGTGCAACCGGCCTGCTGTGATAACGACCAACCGTGGAACAGAAAATTGAGGACCCGTGTACCCACAGACCGTGGTGGGTAGTCCTACAGGTGAATGAAAAGCATAGTATGACGTGACATGACAGGCGAGAAGATTGAGGTTAATAACATAAGAAAACGAAACCCCAGCCTGAAATATGACATGACAGGAAACATACAGTGACTGAAACCCCTAAAACAGAACATGCTACGACAGGAAACATGATACTGGCATGACAAAAACGCCAAGACAGAAACGCCAAGACAGAAACGCCAAGACAGAAACTCCAAGACAGAAACGCCAAGACAGACACGCCAAGACAGACAGGCCAAGACAGACACGCCAAGACAGAAATGCCAAGACAAGACAGAAACACTGACAAAACATACTGACAGAAACGCTGTGACAAAACATACCACTGACAGAACCGCTGTTACAAAAATATACCACTGACAGAAACGCTGTGACAAAACATACTGACAGAAACGCTGTGACAAAAAACACACTGACAGAAACGCTGCGACAAAAACATACTAACGGAAACGCTGCGACACAACATCCTGACAGAAATGGCTATGACAGAAAACCTACTGCTGACAGAAATGGCTATGACAGAAACAATACTGCTGACAGGACCGCTATGACAGAAAACATACCGCTAACCGAACCGCTATGACAGAAAACATACAATTGATGACACCGCTATAACAGAACATACTGACAGCAAGCGCCATGACGGAAACATGCTACTGACAGACAACCGCTAAGCAATGAACAACGTGAGGCAAGAACAAGCCATGATATCCCACCAACCGGCCCCCCCCTTCTGGACTGCACCCCCTCCCCTAGAACCGTGCCCCCCAAGGAAGCCAGACTATCATGAAAGACTCCTCCCCCCCCCCATGGGGCCATGCCAGGGCACGTCCAGGCCTGGCAACCATACCTGGAATTCCTAGGGAACCTGGTGATAGGAGGAACCAGGACCAAGGGTGTCCACTACTCCATGCCCCGGGAAGGAAGAACCGCTGAGAGGGCATACCCCCCCCTGAGTGAGGCATCCCGAGCGTCTGGACCAGCCATGCCAGCACCATGGGAACCAGAGAGTTTGATCATCACCAGCATCAAACTCCCGGCCGACCGTGCTGCCATTCTGGCTCTAGGAGAACAGCGGCGGGTCCTACGCTGATGCAGGATAGCCCTAGCAGTGGCAAACAGGAAGGGTGTATGGACGGACACCCCGTCACCCCCCCCCCCCCCCGCGAGCATCGGAAGAAGCAGGCGGGCGGCCTCCTCAATGCTAGCTGGAGCCCCGGCAGCGCGGGTGGATGTACGGCCCCCCCCCTCGCCCGGCGCGAGCAACGGGAGAAGCGGGCGGCCCCACCAATGCCAACTGCAGCCTTGCAGCATGTGCCAGATGGATGACAGCCCCCCTCTCCCGGCGTGAACAAAGTGCTGCACAGTGGTGGATGACTGGTAAGAGCCCCGGGAGTGTGGCGGCCGACCCCCCCCTCCCCCAGTTCGGCATGAGCACCGGAAAAAAGGGGGGGGAGCCGCAAAGCAGACTCCAACCAATGTGGACCCTGACCAGGGGGGGGGGTGGAGGGAGCGCGCCCCCAACCCACCCTCGCAGCAGCCAGCCTGCGCAAGATAATGAAAGGTAGCCTCACGATGATACCCGGCGTGCACCCCGAAAGAGCGGGCGGCCCCCTGCCATAGCCCGCATGAGCACGAGGAACGAAGGTAGGCAGGTAGCTGGCAGCCGTCCTGCCAGAAACCGGACGTGACGCGGCTACCCAGAAACCCCACCGACGCCGGAGATAAGAGGGGAGGAGGGATAAATAGCCCTCCGACTCCTCCTACAAATTCAGGCAGGCCTACGGCCCCGCCTTCCACTTATTAGATTATTGGTGTGAAATCAATCCTGCTAGACGCCAATTTATTTTTTATTCTAATCCCCATAAATCATTTTCCTGTATTGATCATGTTTTGATCTCAATAGGCATGACCCCTGAACTACTTTCTTCATCTCTTATGCCATATTATATGAACTGACTTTCAACTTTCACTTCTCTAATACCCAAAACACAAGATTCTACATGGCATATTAACCACTTGAGGCCCGCGCTACCGTCGAATGACGGCAACAGCGCGGGCCTGAATAGCCAACATGCCGTCATTTGACGGCATGTCATTCTGGCGTTCCCAGCGCGCGCTGTACAGCGCGCTGCGGGGAAGCCCTGTGTTGTCCGTGTCCCTTGGACACGGCCAATCACAGATCGCGGCAAACGGCCAATCAGAGCGGCCGTTTGTGATGCGATCTGTGGGCGAATGAGAGATGATCTCTCATAGATCATCTCTCATTGCCGGCTCACACAGAGACAATGTCCTGTCTCTGGAGGGGAGGAGCCGATCTGTGTTCCTTCCTACATAGGGACACAGATCGGTCACCCCCCCAGTCACCCCCCCCTCCTCCCACAGTTAGAACACACCTAGCATACACATTTAACCCCTTCCTCACCCCCTAGTGTTAACCCCTTCAATGCCAGTCACATTTATACTGTAATTAGTGCATATTTATAGCACTGATCGCAGAATAAATGTGAATGGCGCCAAAAATGTGTCAAAAGTGTCCGATGTGTCCGCCATAACGTCGCAGTACCAATAAAAATCGCAGATCGCCGCCATTTCTAGTAAAAAAAAATAATAAAAAATAATAATTCTCTCCCCTATTTTGTAAGCGCTATAACTTTTGCGCAAACCAGTCGCTTATTGCGATTTTTTTTTTTTTTTTTTACCAAAAATATGTAGAAGAATACGTATCGCCCTAAACTGAGAAAAAAAAATGTGTTTTTTTTTTAATTGGGATATTTATTATAGCAACAAGTAAAAAATATTGTATTTTTCTTCAAAATTGTCGCTCTTTTTTGTTTATAGCGCAAAAAATAAAAATCGCACAGGCGATCAAATACCACCAAAAGAAAGCTCTACTTGTGGGGAAAAAAGGACGTAAATTTTGTTTGGGAGCCACGTCGCACGACCGCGCAATTGTCAGTTAAAGCGACGCAGTGCCGGAAGCTGAAATTTTACCTGGGCAGGAGGGGGGTGTAAGTGCCCAGTATGCAAGTGGTTAATGATTCAATTCTATCTCATCCATCACACTCCTCTGATCTAGAAATAGCCATAAAAGATTACCTGACCAATAATGAGACCCCTGATATATCCCACTGAGCCTCTGGGAAGCTCAAAAGCCTATTCTCCGTGGAATTAGTATATGCCAAGCCTCATTTCGTAAAAGAGAAAAATGTCAACTAAAACAAAAATTAGAAACAGAATTTTATACATGCCACACAATATTTCAATCTAATCCTACCACTGTGACTAATTTACAGCTTGATAAAGCACGTTTAAACCTTGACCTTTTTTTATCAGCATCTGTAGATAAAATGTTATGTAAGTCACTTAAATTTTTTATTTAAGTGAATAAACCGGACACTGTTTTAGCCTGAGCACTTAAAAATAAAAATCGCCCCTTTAAATCGATTTGACTGAAATTATCCCATGATATCCCATGATAGTAATCCAGTAAACACCTCACCTCCTTATATTAAAAGGAAGGCTCTTTTAAAAAAAACTTTAGCAGAATCATTTTTTTCACAAATCAAACTTCCTACTATTTCTTTAGCCCAACACGATTGTCTTGAAAGCCCATTACAACTATTAAAATTAAATTAGCAATTAACTTTTAAACCAAATAAACGTCCATACCCAGATGGCTTCTCGGGTATAAAAATTAAAACAAAGAATAGTGTTGCAAAAAAGAGAAAATTATTACATTTATTGATACAGAAAAGAAACTTGTATGAATCTGAGTACTAAGTAACAATAACATAAATAATACCACCTTTAAAACAAAGATGTTACCGATGATACACAATAATACAAATATGAATATTGCTTTAATGGACACATCAGTATATCGTAGGAAAGGAAAAGTTACAGAGATAAAGAAAATTAATGATTAGAAATGACCAAATATCCCTAGGTGATGTTACAGGTATACAGTAGTGTTGCCAGATTACAAGGATAAGTAAGGCCTAACTCAGATATGGTTACAATGGACATCCACAAGCTCCTATTATACTCTTATGCCACGTACACACGATCGGTCAATCCGATAAGAATGGTCTGATGGACCGTTTTCATCAGACCAACCCGATCGTGTGTAGGTCCCATTGTTTATTTATCCATCAGTTAAAAATTTTGAAACTTGTTTTAAAATTAACCGATGGATACCTAACCGATAAATCTACGCATGCTCAGAAGCAAGTCTACGCATGCTTCGAAGCATTGAACTTAATTTTTTTCAGCACGTTGTTGTATTTAACGTCACCGCGTTCTGACATGATCTGTTTTTTTTTATGCAATAATTTTTATTGAAAATGGTATATTACAACAAAACAAAAGCATCGCCACATATTTATAAAGTGTTAACAAACACCAAAAAGGTCCACATCTCAATACATAGCGCAATGCAGTAATTGGCAGAAACATTGTAGTACGTAACGTAAGAAAAATTTCAGGGTGTAACACAAGGTGCAGTCCAGCATATACAGAATAAACAATCAATGCCACAACCCTGGGAGACCCAAGACCTACCGGCCAAGGGTCCCGAATCATGAAATCCCAAACCCATCTAGCTGCCAATGTTACTATTTACACAATCTGTTTTTTAACTGATGGTGTGTAGGCAAGACTGACCAGGGTTGGACTGACCATTGGGACTTTTGGGCACTGCCAGAGGGCCCCATGTCACTAGGGGGCCCCATCAGGGTTGCCAGGCTCAATAAAACCAGGGACAGTATGTACAAATCTGTGTTTTTTTTTTACATCTGTCCCTACTATGTCTTAAACCGACATGCTTTTGATGTGAAAATCCTGAGATTTTAGCTGCACTGCCTCTGCACTGCCTCCTGGCGGCCATCTGTAAGCCCAGGGGCCCCATAATCTTCTATTGCCAGGGGGCCCCATGGGTTGTCAGTCCACCCCTGCGACTGACCATCAGTCAGCTTCATCGGTTAATTGATGGAAAAATCCATCAGACCGTTCTCATCGGATTGACCGATCTGTGTACAGGGCATTAGGCAAAATCTTAAAATAGAAGGAAAGTAGGGAAAAATAAAGAGAGCTGGAGAAAAGGGAATACATTATAGAGAGATCCTACATCACCATGTCTCATTCAGGTCAGATCCTCAGGCCAATAGACTGAGCTATGGGGCTGCATTCTGATATATACACACCTTTGTAAAACCTCACCCCTCTTTAACCCCCCTTCCATATGCTAAAACTGCTACATTGAGTCAATGGGGGTGAAGGGCAGAGGGGTGATGGACTTAAGCCAGGACACCAGCTACCATTTTAGGATCATGTTCTTCCTGTTCCCTTGTCACCTCCCACCTCCTTTGAAGTAACATCATTATGCAAACAAATGGTCAGATAGGAGGCTTTTGTTCAGATACAATTCCACAGCTGGGTATGCTGTATTCTAAACATGTTCTGAAACTATAGAGTCATTGAAAGAGAAGTTTAAGTCACATAAATAATAAAGTCTTGTAGAAACATATACATGCATATATACACTGTACACAGACACACGTATATATAAATACATGTGTCCACTGGGGCATGGTATTTTCAGATCAAAGAGAGACCTTTAATTAGAGAGCTCCCTTGAAGCTTCTAAATATGGATTTCAAACATCTCCACCACAACTATAAGACATTCTCTAATTTCCTTGCTCAAATGTTAACAGACGCATTTAATTCTCTCCTTAACGATCAATTCTTTCTCCCCAAAACATTAACGGCTATAATTTCAATGATCCCCAAACCTTAGTCAGACGATAATTTTTTTCTAACTCTAGACCCATATCATTACTCAACCTTGACATTAAAGGAGTTGTAAATGAAAAAAACATTTTTAGCTGAAATGACTGTTTAGAGGGTATAGAGAGACATAATAGTTAACTGATTCCCTTTAGAAATGATTAAAAATAGATAAAAATCAATCATATATTGTGCCTGCAGTTTCAGTTTTGTTTTTCATCTAGTTTCATGCTTGTGTGAAGGACAGAGACACAGGACAGTGTTTGTTTTTAAAATGAAACTGATTGGTTCTGAGGGGTTTTAGACACTCAGGGCCAGATTCTCAGCGGCGCTACGACCAAGGGCGGATCCAGAGTCTAGTCTCGGGGGGGGGGCACTGACAGAAAATAAGGTGTTGCTTACAGAACTCAATTAGGTGTCCGATGTGTCCGCTGCAATGTTGCAGTACTGCTAAAAAATCAATGATCCCCGCCATTACTAGTAAAAAATATTTAAATATGAATGCCATAAATCTATCCCATGGTTTGTAGACGATTGTCAGGGACTGCAGACGTGGTACAAGAGATGGTCAGAGACTGCAGACATGGTACAGGAGATGGTCAGAGACTGCAGACATGGTACAGGAGATGGTCAGAGACTGCAGACGTGGTACAAGGAAATGGTCAGAGACTGCAGACATGGTACAAGAGATGGTCAGAGACTGCAGACATGGTACAAGAGATGGTCAGAGAATGCAGACATGGTACAAGAGATGGTCAGAGACTGCAGACATGGTACAAGAGATGGTCAGAGACTGCAGACGTGGTACAAGAGATGGTCAGAGACTGCAGACGTGGTACAAGAGATGGTCAGAGACTGCAGACGTGGTACAAGAGATGGTCAGAGACTGCAGACGTGGTACAAGAGATGGTCAGAGACTGCAGACGTGGTACAAGAGATGGTCAGAGACTGCAGACGTGGTACAAGAGATGGTGAGAGACTGCAGACATGATACAGGAGATGGTCAGAAACTTCAGACGTGGTACAAGACGTGGTCAGAAACTGCAGACGTGGTACAAGGGATGGTGAGAGACTGCAGACGTGGTACAAGGGATGGTCAGAGACTGCAGACGTGGTACAGGAGATGGTGAGAGACTGCAGACGTGGTACAGGAGATGGTGAGAGACTGCAGACGTGGTACAGGAGATGGTGAGAGACTGCAGACGTGGTACAGGAGATGGTGAGAGACTGCAGACGTGGTACAGGAGATGGTGAGAGACTGCAGACGTGGTACAGTAGATGGTGAGAGACTGCAGACGTGATACAAGAGATGGTCAGAGAATGGAGACATGGTACAAGAGATGGTCAGAAACTGCAGACATGGTACAAGAGATGGTCAGAGACTGCAGACATGGTACAAGAGATGGTCAGAAACTGCAGACGTGGTACAAGAGATGGTCAGGAAAACTGCAGACGTGGTACAAGGGATGGTCAGAGACTGCAGACGTGGTACAGGAGATGGTCAGAGACTGCAGGCATGGTACAAGAGATGGTCAGAGACTGCAGATGTGGTACAAGGAGATGGTCAGAGACTACAGACGTGGTACAAGGAGATGGTCAGAGACTGCAGACGTGGTACAAGGAGATGGTCAGAGACTGCAGACGTGGTACAAGAGATGGTCAGGAAAACTGCAGACATGGTACAAGAGATGGTCAGGAAAACTGCAGACGTGGTACAAGGGATGGTCAGAGACTGCAGACGTGGTACAGGAGATGGTGAGAGACTGCAGGCATGGTACAAGAGATGGTCAGAGACTGCAGACATGGTACAAGAGATGGTCAGAGACTGCAGACGTGGTACAGAAGATGGTCAGAGACTGCAGACGTGGTACAAGGGATGGTCAGAGACTGCAGACGTGGTACAAGGGATGGTCAGAGACTGCAGACGTGGTACAAGGGATGGTCAGAGACTGCAGACGTGGTACAAGGGATGGTCAGAGACTGCAGACGTGGTACAAGAGATGGTCAGAGACTGCAGACGTGGTACAAGGGATGGTCAGAGACTGAAGACATGGTACAAGAGATCATTGCATCCTCACTGTGTATATGAACGCAGCCCCACCTTTGTATATCAATGCAATCCCACCTTTGTATATCAATGCAGTCCCACTTTTGCATATCAATGCATCCCCACTTTTGCATATCAATGCATTTCCACTTTTGTCTATCAATGCAGTCCCACTTTTGTCTATCAATGCAGCCCCGCTTTTGTGCACGGCACTCACCATGGCATTGCCTCGATCACACACAGCAGGCATCTCCTCTCCCGACGTATGTCATGGAACAAACAGGAGCTGAAGGTCTGTGTTCGGTAGGCCAGTGTGCTCTAGCAAGGTCCCCCCTAGACAGGCTTGTGTGATAGACAAAACACTGATTGTCAGGAAAGGTCTTGGCAGTATGGAGCACACAGCCCTTCCTGCGTTCAGGTGTGACCTGAATGCAATCAGCACGCCTCTATAATACCCGGCGTGTGTAATCACTCCTCGCCCTGGTATCTGTCTACTAACCTGATCCTGAGCCTGATATCTGACCATGAGCCTGCTGTCCCCTTTCTTGACTTCTGATCTGATACGACCTGACCTGATCCCTCTCCTGGACATTCCCTTCCTGCCCATTCCCTGTCTGCAGCTTCTTCTGTGATCTCCTGGTATATGACCTCGGCTTGGCTTCTGGTTTATGATTACGGCATTTCCCCTTCACTTATATATGCTTTGTTTTTTGTGCACTGTTTGTCTTCACCTGTTTTGTTCACCTTGTAAATAAACACCTTTTATTTCACTGCATACAGTGTTGGTCTCCTCTGTGTAGGCACACAGTACTGATCTATTTAGAATCCCTGACACTGATTCAATCAGTGTTCCATCCCCATCTACTATCACACGAGCAGGTCTAGCACAGGCAGCACAGCCGAACACAGATCCAGCTCACACACAGCCAGAGATGCCCGATGTCAGCAGGAGAGAGGGGAGTGCTGCAGTCAGCAACAGCTCAAAGCAGCCTCAGGACAGGCAGCCTACCAGCCCTGGTGATGAGAGAGAGAGAGAGTGACAGACTCGGCAGCAGCAGCTGCAGGCACCGCAAAGCAGTTTAAAAAAAATGATAAAAAAAAAAGTTATAAAAAATAAATAAAACAATATATAAAAAAAATTAAAAAAAAACATTTATTAAAAAAAGGGGGTTTGACACATGGGGCCCTGGGGACCTCTGAGCCCTTTAATAAAAATATATATATATATAAAAAAAGAGAAAAAAATAAATAAAATACAAAAAAAAAATTATAAAAAAAGGAGGGTTGTCCTCCGGGGGCCCTGGGGACCTCTGTGCCCTTTAATAATAATACTAACAATAATAATAATAATTGTATGTATATATATATATATATATATATATATATATATATATATATATATATATTAGGGCTGTTACTGATCAAAATTTTTGTGTTCGATTAATCGTTTTCTTTTTTAATCGATTAATCGACTAATTTCGATCAATTATAACGCACATATGGATCCAACTACTTTTAGCTGATCTCCTTGCAGGCTGATTCCCAGTGCAGCTCCAACCTCTGGAAAAATAAATAGCAGGATACAAAAAACACACAAAGGCAGCACTCAATGGGAATAGCATTAAAACTTTTATAGTCTTCAAGTAGGTAACCAAATAAATATTGCACTGGAGATAAAATCGATGTAGCTACATAAACTGTAAAAATGGTGCGAGTAATACCAAACAAAAGCAGTCATAAAAACATGTAGCTAAGTATGATACTGGTATAAAAATGTGTTCAACGATACCACTGCTGAATCCAGATGAGGAGAGGTTAACATCAGTCCGTCGGCATGTAGATGTCCCATGAAGGGAACGATCACAACTCCTAGTGGATGGTTGTAAAATCCCAGGTTGATAGAGGGAAGTGATAGAGGGAAGTGTAACAGCCCTTGCGTGTGGCAGATAGTAAGGTCCCACTGGCATGCAGATATGAAGGCACAGCAAAGGAGCGCCTTCAGATGGACACTGCAAGCCCCGCCGGTGTCCGTGACGTCACTGCATCTCCGACGAAACTCCCTGAAGGCCAGGAAGCCGGCGGAGAGGTGATTACCAATCAAACAAATTTTAATCGATCAAAAAGATTTTGATCGATCAAAAAAATTAAAGATTAATCGATCAATTAATAGTTATTTTGCACAGCCCTAATATATATATATACAAATTTTATAAAAAAAGGGGGGTGGTCATCTGGGGCCCTGGGGATCTCCGGGCCCCTGGGGACCTCCAGACCCCTAAAAAATAAAAAATGGCCCTTTAATAAAAAAATAAAATAAAAAAATATATTTTTTTTATTAAAATAAATAAAAAAAGGGGGGGGTTGCCATACGGGCCCCTGGCGGCCTCCGGGAAAAAAAAATAAAAGAAAAAAAATTGGCCCTTTAATAAAAAATAAAATAAAAATATGTTAAAAAAATATTTTTTTTTATAAAAAAATAAATAAAAAAATAGGGGTTTGCCATCTGGGGCCCTAGTGGCCTCCGGGCCCCTGGGGACCTCCGGACCCCTTTTTTTTTAAAGCCAATGTGACATGATTGCCTCGGGGGGGGCAATTGCCCCGTTGCCCCCCCCCTGGATCCGCCGTTGGCTACGACGGAGTATCTCAGATACCCCGTCGTATGGCTGTTTTTTTTGGCTCGTATCAATGCGAGTGATGCTTAGCATCACTTTGGCATAGATACGCTTCAACATCCGACAAGTGTAATACCATTACACTTGCGGATCGCAGTTGTAATGACAACTCCGGCCACTAGATGGCCTTTACGTTGTTTTCTCATTTGCCTATGCAAATGAGGCTACTACGCTGATTCCCGATCGCTTTTACGTCGCCCCGTCGTCGCGTACGTCGTTTACGAACTCGTAAGGTTACCCCTGCTTCTATGAGGAGTAACCTTACGAAGTCCCGTCGGATGCCATGTTAAGTATGGCCTCAGGTCAGCGTCGGCTTTTTCTGTCGCTTACGTCATTTTACTAACTCGTTCGCGAATAGGGCATTGCGTAGTGACGATCACGTAGTTTTGACGTCGGTTTCAACGACGCTTTCCGATGTGAGCTGGAGCATGCGCACCAGGCTTTTTTCCCCGGCCGGCGCATGCGCAGTTCGTTCGACGCGGGGGCGTGCTTAATTTAAATACAAGCCGCCCCATTTGAATTACGCGGGCTTACTCTGGGCGATTTACTCTACGCCTCCGCAAACTACGGAGCAAGTGCATGGAGAATACGGCACTTGCTCTAGTACGATGCGGTGGCGTAGTGTAAATGGCTTACGCTACGCCGGCGAGTTTCTTAGAGAATCTGGCCCTCAGTAATTACACCTTCTTGATTAGAGACCACAGAGAGAAGCTCCCACTACTTTTTTCATAAGGAAACAGACAACCAGGAAGTGTGCAGAACAGAGAAGGATTACAGCAAAAACGAACAATGAGAACATGAAACCAGGACTGCATTAGGGTAAAGGAAGCAATTTAGCTAAAAAAAAAAACTTTTGTGACCCTTTAAGTTACTAGCGAAAGTCATAGCGACCCGCTTAAATAGTGTAATAGGTTATTTAATAAATAAAGACCAGGTCGGCTTTATACCACATTGCCAAGCGGCAGTTAACGTATGCAGGACTACTTTACTAATTCAAGCAGATAAATAGTGACAAATACCCATCTGTCTTTTATTTCAATATATCAAATAAGCATTTGATATAGTTTCAAGGTATTACCTACATTTTATCCTGCAGTGTTGGGGATTTGGTCCTCATTTTATTGGCTGGGTCTCCTCATTATACAAAAATCCCAAAGCTTATGTTAACCACTTTAAGGGGTTGTAAAGGTAAATGTTTTTTCACCTTAAGGCATCCTATGCATTAAAGTGAAAAAACACCCGACGATACCGCCCCCCCCGAACCCCCGTTTTACTTACCTCACCCCTCAAAAATGTCCCGCGCGCGTCCTTGTGATCCTCTTCGGTTCCCAGCCTGGCCGTTGATTGGCTAGGCTGGATGGATTGATAGCAGCGCAGCTATTGGTGGAAAGATGTTTTGAGGAGGAGCTGCCACAGCCGCCGAGGGACCCCAGAAGACAGGATTCATGGACACTCTGTGCAAAACGAGCTGCACAGTGGAGTTGAGTATAACATGTTTGTTATTTTTTTAAATATACATTTTTGCTTTTAGTGTTCCTTTAACCACTTAAGGACCTTGGGTGTTTTTCAGATTTGGTGTTTACAAGACTAAAACTGTTTTTTTTGCTAGAAAATTACTTAAAACCCCCAAACATTATATATATATTTTTCTAACACCCTAAAGATTAAAATGGCGTTCATTGCAATACTTTTTGTCACACCGTATTTGCACAGCGGTCTTACAAGCGCACTCTTTTGGGAAAAAATTCACTTTTTTGAATTAAAAAATAAAACAACAAAAAATTTGGCCTAATTTTTTTATATATTGTGAAAGATAATGTTACGCCGAGTATAATGATACCCAACATGTCACGCTTAAAAATTGCATCCGCTCGTGGCATGGCGGCAAACTTTTCCCCTAAAAATCTCGATAGGCGACGTTTAAAAAATTCTATAGGTTGCATCTTTTGAGCTACAGAGGAGGTCTAGGGCTAGAATTATACCTCACTTGTGTGGTTTAAACACCGCTTTCATATGCAGGCGCTACTCACGTATGCGTTCACTTCTATGCACAAGCTCGTCGGGACAGGGTGATTTAAAAAAAATTGTTTTGATGTCTTATTTATTTTTATTTATTTTATTATTTTTTACACTGAAAAAAAAATTATCACTTTTATTCCTATTACAAGGAATGTAAACATCCCTTGTAATAGAAAAAAAGCATGACAGGTCCTCTTAAATATGAGATCTGGGGTCAAAAAGACCTCAGATCTCATATTTAGACTTAAAAGCAAAAAAAAATATGAAAATTTTGTCATTTGAAAAAATGACAACAAAAAATGTACATATAAGCGCTAGCACCAGCAGCAGTGGAAATGCAGCTAAAACAAATAAAAACAGGTGAGCTCATGAGAGCTAATTAAAACTTTAGACTCTTGATATAGTTTGAGTTCATAATGAAAACACTTGCAGGCAGCCTAGTGAAGATTGGAAGCGAATCTGAAGGCAGAAGAGGAAAACACAAAGGCGCCACTCTAAGTGTAATAAGTAGTGTAACATTTATTGGATAAAAACAGCAGCAAGCTCACTCACAAACGTTGGTGAGATTAGGCATGTATCACCAAAGAAACGTCCCCGGCTGTCACTATATGCGGCTGTGTTGTGGAGCGGTTGGCGACGGTGGATGCCGTCGCTTCCTCTGTCTCTGACACACTGGGAGCCGAGCTGTGACGTCAGTTCCGGATGGACGCTGGATCAGATGGATGGACGCTGGATCAGATGGATGGCAATACTTCCGGGTAATATGGGGGAGCCAGTAGGCGACGCGTTTGCGGAGTATGCACTCCTTTCTCAAGCCTCTTCTTTGGTGATACATGCCTTATCTCACCAATGTTTGTGAGTAAGCTTGCTGCTATTTTTATCCAATAAATGTTGCACTACTTATTACACTTAGAGTGGCGCCTTTGTGTTTTCCTCTTCTACAACAAAAAATGTGCCTTTAAGATGCATGGGCGGAACTGACATTTTGCCGTCACTTCCGCCCTGCTATGCTATGGGGACGGGTGGGGGCCATCTTGTCCCCACTCGCATCCCCACACAGCAGGCAGAAGGACCTGATCGCCTCCGCCGCTACCAACGGCTCCGGTAAGCAGCGGAGGGTGCGGGAGAGCGGCAGGAGGGGGGCCCTCTCCCGCTGCCGATAACGATGATCTCGCGGCGAATTCGCCGCGGAGACCACCATTATTATTTACAGGACAGCTCATGCTAAAGATGGATACCTCGGTTGTCTTTAAAATACCGACGTATGTGTACATGAGCGGGTCCTTAAGTGGTTAAGACCTGGACCAAAATGCATGTAAAGGACCTGGTCAGTTTTTGCGATTCTGCACTGTTTCGCTTTAACTGACAATTGCGCGGCCGTGCGACGTGGCTCCCAAACAAAATTGACGTCCTTTTTTTCCCACAAATAGAGCTTTCTTTTGGTGGTATTTGATCACCTGTGCATTTTTTTTTTTTGCGCTATAAACAAAAATAGAGCGACAATTTTGAAAAAAAATGCAATATTTTTTCCTTTTTGCTATAATAAATATCCCCCAAAAATATATAAAAAAAAAGATTTTTTTCCTCATTTTAGGCCGTATTCTTCTACCTATTTTTGGCAAAAAAAAACGCAATAAGCGTTTATCGATTGGTTTGCGCAAAATTTATAGTGTTTACAAAATAGGGGATAGTTTTATTGCATTTTTATTAATAATTTATTTTTTTACTACTACTAAAGAAGCCGGACTGCAATTCGGCTCTATATGGCGCCTGCACACCGGTGTTCGGCTTCTTTTGGCAACTCGTGACGCGCTGTATGCGCCAGTCAGAAGCCTGTCAAACAATTAGGAACGCCCAGTTCCGCAGATTACATACCCGGAAGCCACGGTTAACATACGGTATGTACGGCAATGAAATAAAAAAAACTGCCTAATGACATTCTCACAACTCGGCTGAATGTAATGTTAAAAAAAAAAAATGGGGTGAACCCCCGCTTTAAGTGGTTAAATATCCTGGATATAAATCAAACCTATTTGACATCTGTAGGGGTACGCATCAGGGATGTCCACTTTTCCCAATCTTATTTGCCCTACTCATGGTACCCCTTGCTCAATCAATCGGTACTGACCCCTCTATGAAAGGTTTAGATTTAGCTGGTCACCAACATAACATTGCCTATTTGCTGACGATATCTTAATCTTTATGTCATCCCCTCATATTTCTGCTCCGAATCTTATAAGTAAATATTATTATTTTGCCCACATATCTGGTCTAATTTTTAACTCTCAAAAATCTATAGCCTTAAATATATGTTTACCTCCTCATATTTTACAAGTGCAAACCTAGGGATAACTCTCACATCCAATCTTTCTGACATTTTCACTGCCAATTATTCTCCAATTTTGCGTCAAATATCTAATCTTCTGACACAATGGTCCTTTCTAACATTATCTTGGATAGGTAGAATTAACATAATAAAGATGGCTATACTGCCCAAAATTCTTTATCTTTTTTGAGTTTTACCTATCCCGGTTCCAGCATACTTTCTCAAAATTCAACAACGTAAGGCATTAACTTTTGTTTGGGGCTCCTTGAAACCCCATCTGCCCAAACACACTCTTTACCGTGCAGCTTAAATAGCTCATATCCCTAAATATCACGCAAAATGTGAAATTCCACTTTGGGTTGCACTGGAATCAACAGATTACGACCCACTTTCAATAACCAACCTTGTATGGTCTAATTCCTCCGACCGTAAAAAACTCAATAATCCTTTAACTAAACATACACTAGCCATTTGGAATACATTTTGATTAGTAAATGGACTACAATCTCCCCATATACCTCTTTTATTATTTCTCAACCACTTAAGCCCTGGACCAATATGCTGCTAAATGGCCAGAGGCGTTTTTACAATTCGGCACTGCGTCGCTTTAACAGACAATTGTGCGGTCGTGCGACGTGGCTCCCAAACAAAATGTGCGTCCTTTTCTTCCCACAAATAGAGCTTTCTTTTGATGGTATTTGATTGCCTCTGCGATTTTCAAAAATAGAGCGACATTTTTGAAAAAAAAACAATATTTTTTAATTTTTGCTATAAGAGAAATTGAATAAACAAAATTTTAGTCAAACATTGTCTTTAGTAAAAAAAAATCGCAATAAAAAAAAAATTAGATACCTAGCAGCAACAGCGACACTAATACAGCGATCTGAAAAATTATCGCTTAGTGACGCTGGTAATAGGGGGTGAAAGGGTTAACTAGGGGGTGATCAAGGGGTTAAACCTTTATTAGGGGGGGCACGGGGCTACCCCGGACCTAACACTAACTGCCTGTCACACTAACTGTCACACTGACACTAAATGCAGTGATCAGTAAATATATGATCACTGCCTTCAGTGACAGTGTGACAGGGGGGTGGGGGTGGGGGTGGGGGGTGATCGCAAGGGGTTAAATGTGCCTATGTGTACTGGTCAGTGTAGTGTTGTGCAGACTTACTGTGACTCTTCTCTCCTCTCGGCGGTTTGAAAATACCGCCGAGAGGAGAGCTGCATCACTTCCTCTGCCAGTGTTTACATTTTACAGGCAGAGGAAGTGACACGGCGGGGGGATGCCGGATTGGCTGGGAGCGATCACGAGGGGGCGGACAGAAACGAACAGCCACCCCCTCAAGACGGATCGCTCCCGCAGGTAAGCCGCACGCAGCGGAAGGGGTCCCCATCGGACCCCCGACCCGCTAGAAGGCAGGGACGTACATGTACGCCCATCTGCATGTACGTGCCATTCTACATAGGCATGCAGCGGGCGTTAAGTGGTTAAAAATCCACTTTTCTATCCTGCCCGGTCTTCCCCTAAATATTTTAAAGCATGGACCTTCACCAATCTAACTCAACTCTGTGAAGTAGCGTCCTCTACTTCATTCAAAACTTTCCCTGACTTATGTGAAAGTCGCAAACTTCCTAATTCAAACCACTTTAGATATCTTCAAATAAAAAATAAAAATATGCCCTATATCAGCCCTCAAAATTTCCACTCGCCTACTAGCATTTGGCGAGTGGATTTAAGCTGGGGGCGAGTGATGACAGGGCTGCATGACCAATCTCCCTCCAATCTGTGCCTACACTTAGAGCCCTGATGCGATTGGCGGCCAAAGAGGAAAGGTGCATGCTCAGGAAAAGTAGTCTGGTGAGCCACGCACAGGCAGAGCAGTACACAGGTGCTCTCCTTACAATTCTCATTAAGCCATGGGACCTAACAGTATGACCTCTCTGAGCCTGCCCCCCTCCCCCCGACCAATGTAGCTGGAGAGCAGGGAGCAGGAAGTAATAAGTGAGTTGGTGGATTGCAAAAATTACCACTCTGGTGCAGCACTCACTGAAAGTTGCCCTGACATGAGAGCAGCAGCCTTCCAGTTTGTGCAGTTTTCTTCTCCTTGTGCTCTATGTAAGTGTCCAACAGTTCAGCCTGAGCACTTCAAACAGACTGGTCTCAATGTGTGCTGTGCGGTGTCAGTGTGCACTGTGTGATGGTGTCAGTGGCTGTGCAGTTGTGTGGATCTCAGCGCTGGATTGTACTCCCTCCCGTTGTGCTGCAGCTTCTCTCCTCACTGCCAGCCTGAATAAAAGGGGGAAGTGGGGACATGCAAGCATGGAGCCGCACACACACCTGATGATGAGATGAATAGGAGAGAGGGGATGGATGGGAGTTGCAGAGTAGACAGCAAGGGAATGGGGAAGAGACCCAGTTCTAGTGCCCTGTCCCTCTGGTCTGCCCCCAATGCCCTGTCTCTCTGGTCTTCCTTCAGTGCCCTGTCTCTCTGGTTATCCCCCAGTGCCCTGTCCCTCTGGTCTGCCCCCCAATGCCCTGTCTCTCTGGTCTTCCCCAGTGCCCTGTCTCTCTGGTCTGCCCCCAGTGCCCTGTCTCTCTGGTCTGCCCCCAGTGCCCTGTCTCTCTGGTCTGCCCCCAATGCCCTGTCTCTCTGGTATGCCCCCAATCCCCTGTCTCTCTGGTCTTTTCCCAGTGCCCTGTCCCTCTGGTATGCCCCCAATGCCCTGTCCATCTGGTCTGCCCCCAGTGCCCTGTACCATGTTGTTGTTAATATTTAATTGTGTAACTTGATTTTGCATAAAACATTTAACAGTGTCATTCCATGAGATAATCTACGAGGGCATGTTTACGGGTGCAATTAGGCGCAGGGCAGTGTATAAATTAGGTGGGGCAACTGGTGGCGAGTAACTCTTGAGGCCTGGCTAGTAGCTCAGGGCTTGAAATTTTGAGCCCTGCCCTATATGCAAGGAAGAATTTATTTAATGTAGATTAATAAACACGCTTTAAAAATATATGTAAACGGGACCCACACACTATTAGTGATGAGCGGAATACGCCATATTCGATTTCGCGATATTTCACGAATATATAGAAGAATATTCGCGAAATATTCGTTAATATCGAATATTCGTGATATTTTATCAAAAAAAAAAATTTGTGAAATTTCGCTAATGCGAATGCGAAATTTCGCAAAATGCGAATGCGAAATTTCGCTAATGCGAATGCGAAATTGATTGCGAAATTATCGTCAACTCGCGAAATTGGAGATCATTTCCTGGATTACTAAACTAATATGCACTAAACACTAACTCTACTTACACAAA
This sequence comes from Rana kukunoris, assembly GCA_029574335.1. NCBI lineage: Eukaryota > Metazoa > Chordata > Amphibia > Anura > Ranidae > Rana > Rana kukunoris. The sequence continues at coordinate 66,987,628 of CM056054.1, forward strand.
CTTATATGACTAAACGAAAGCAATTTTTTTTTTTTTATACACAAAACACAGAAGGGCAGAGAAAGTATTCGCGAATATTCGTAATACGAATATTCGCATTGCGAATATTCGGCAACATAAAAGGATCGCCTCAGCTACTCGGCCCAGGGTCTCTAATCATACCAGCAATGCTTTTAGACGTCGATGGAGATCACTAGGATGTGATCTGTTTTATAAATAAATTTGAAAAAATACGAATATTCGCAATAGCGAATATTCACCGCAATATTCCAGTTATTCGCGAATACTCGAATATGCAATATTCGTAACGAGTATTCGCAATGCGAATATTCGTGAGCAACACTACACACTAAAGGACTTACTTCAACTCTTTACATCTTATTACTAAACCCACCTCAGACCCACCATCATATGTGGCTAAGTGGGATAAGCTTTGGATCACAACTAAGTCACTCCATCCAAAAATATAGCTGCCTTAGAGACAAATTACAAAGTACTAATGCGTGGTATTTGGTCCCTGTCAGAATTGCAAAATATGCTACAAATTATTCTCCATCCTGTTTTCGCGGCTGTGGTGAAACTGCAGCTTGGCGTTGCATGCTGTTATTACGTTTATGATAAAAAGACTGTGCCTCATTTCTGTACAGCCAATACCAAGGCTGTACATAACATGCATGTCCTGTGCTACACTTTACATAAAGTACAGCAAAAATTGTTGCTACATTTATATAAATTAATACAAATTTGGTCCTGCAGAGAGTTCAGTTAACATTTTCTAAAGCTAATTATAGGGGGGAATCTGACTGACTGCACTAAGAGCCGGTTCACACTAGGGCAGCACGACTTGCCGAGTGACTTGGCTAGGGGATCTGCCCACGATTTCAGAGGCGCCTTGCAAAATTGCTTCTGTATTGAAGTCAATGGAAGTCGCCCTGACGTAATCCCAAAGTAGTACAGGAATCTTTTTCTAAGTTGGAGCGACTTGAGTTGCTCCTATTAGAACGGTTTCATTGTATAGAGCGAAGCACGACTTGTCAGGCGGCTAAGTCGCCTGACGAGTCGCCCCTGTGTGAACCAGCTCTAAGTTCAGATACTGAGTTGTTTTTGCAGACATATTTATAAATACAGCCTGTCATTCATTCGTGTTGCAGAATATAAACCATTACAGCATACTTATGCTGTCATCAGTTTCATATTCCAAAAGCAGAATATAGATGTGCTTTAAATGATCTCAGAACAAATGGCTGCATTTAAATCTATTTCTCAATGGCAGTTACTCATCTAACATATGGAGATGGGTTTTATTTTGTGATGTACATAAACCCACGGGTCCTTATACAACGTCAGCTTTTTGGCATTTGCAAAATCTTCCCACTCAACATCTGAGAAAGAAGGTCTCAAGTAACATAGTATGTAATCGGTTTTAAAAATGGGATAATGGGACATTTATGTGACAATGTGATTGCTAAGGAATGCTTGTAAACCTAATTCTACTGAAGAGGGTCATTTTGATAATCCTGTTAACTTTTCCCTTAGCACGAGTACACAAAACAAGGAACATGGAACTGTACACTGCAATCAGCAATCTTGATTGTTCTGTAGCACATAGCAGTAGATCCTAATAAAATAAACTAAAAGCAGTCATGTTCTAAAAGCTTGGGGGGCCTACAGCTTAGATTGTGTTATAATCCTCACTCTTTAACAGATCTGAATGCTTGGCTAACACTGTAAGGCCGCGTACACACGATCAAATCTGTCTGCTGGAAACGGTCTGCCAGACCGTTTCAGCAGACAGATTCGATCGTGTGTACGGGCAAACAGACGGATTTGGCCAGCCGATAGATTTGAAAGCATGCTTTCAAATCTGTCGGCTGGGGACCCGTCCGCCCGACAATTCTGCTGGTTAGTATGCTAACCAGCAGACATATCTGCTCGCACACGCGTCGAATAGTTTCGATGCATGCGCGGAAGTGTTTTACTTCCTGGTGCGTTGTGACGTGGCGGCGTCAACGTCACTGCCACGTCACTGCTACGTCAGCGCGCTGTCTGCCGGCGGGGATTTTGGTTTGATCGTGTGTACACGATCAAACCAATACGTCCCAGCAGACAGATCTGTTCAAATCGGTCTGTCCGACTGATTTGAACAGATAGATTTAGGCGGCGTACACATGACCGAGGTTCTCGCTAGAAACCAGCGAGAACCTCGCTGGGAGCTGCATTCCAGCGAGAACCTCGGCCGTGTGTACGCTCCTGGCTCGCCCCGCCCGTCGGGAATCTCTATTTGCTCGGCGGCCCGTCGGGATGAATGGCTGGTTGCCATTCCCGAGGGCGGGTTGCCGATTTTGACGGCCGGGCGAGAACCTCGACGGGCGGAACGATGTGTTCCGCCCGTCGAGGTTCTCGTACGTGTGTACGGGGCTTTTCTCGTCTGTACGGGGCCTAAGATCCAGAAGATTAGCACCCAGAGTTTGGAAAAAATAGACAGATGCAGCCAACTACCAATACAATTGGCACCAGTGGTGCATTAGTGGCAAGAATAGTCTTTTATCAATATAAAATTTAAAATATTTTGTACCTCTAATCTTTGTTCTTTGCACTTAAAATTCAATAAAATAAGACTGATATATACAGTATATATATATGTATATATATATATATATATATATATATATATATATATATATATATATAGTTCATGCAAAGTTCTAACTTTGTTATTTAGAAAAATTCACAGTATGCTAAAACAACATCAATATCATCAAACCCAAAATCTGGTGCTCTCTATTATGCTTATTCCTGTCAAACTTTGCAAGGTCACAAGGTCACATTCTGCCATACATTACTTAAATTGTGGGCAATTTTTGCTGAAATTTAAGCTATAAGTGACGCTTTTAGAGCAGGGTGGAAAACTGTTACCCAAACAGTGACTGCACCCAATAAGTACAGCCACTGTTTTGGTATTCTGAGAACCAATGGTGCTGGCTGTCAGAATACAATAGCTTTTAGGAGAGGTTTGTCCATCTACGCTGTTCAGCAGGCTGAACAAAAGGAATCTATAAATGTGTGGCCAACTTAACCCTCCCCCTTTTGACTAATGTTGTTGTAGATTACCTCATTAAGCAGTACAAAAGATCATGGGGTGAGAGAGGTGGGCCAATGGGTAACCATGCACACATTCTAGTGGGAATTGCCAGCATAGAACCTCCATGTTTTTGGGCTCCTGTTGAAATGAATGGATAATGCATGCAAGCACATGGAAGGGCCAAGTATGATGTTCAACATACCACAGGTACAGTCTAAAGCTGGCCATATACTATAGAATTCTTTTTGAAATTAAAAAAAAAAAAATGTTCTTTTGATTCTCTGTGTCAATGCTTATTGTTTTAAGAATAAATATTTGTACAGACTGACCAGCTTAAAAAAAAAAAACATCTATACAAAGAGCAAAACATGAAAAGCTCTGTGAAAACAGTTGTAAAATGAGCTTTAGTACAAAAAGGAACAATTGCCTCTACAACAGAGCCACTGTCAATAATCCTGGGGGAGTTAGAATTGCTGTTAGCGGACATAGACCTATATGCGTATATTGATGATGCTTCATTGGCAGAGTGAAACACAATGGTAGCCTGGCCTGGTTGGAGCCTGGGCTGAGGCTATCATGCACCATTTTACAGGTTTTTGAAAAGATGTGCGACTTTCAGGACTTTTTCATTAGATGTCTAAAGCTGGGGTGAGCTCTGTCTTTGTCCGCACTGCAAGCAGTTGCTACATAAGAGGACCCGATGGAGCCTTGAGCAGCACCTGTCAATTTATTTTTGGTCATATATTGATGATCAGACATGAAAATAAATGGATGTGTCCCTAATATCCTTTAGGCCGCGTACACGCGATCGAACATGTCCGCTAAAAATGGTCCGCAGACAAATTTCAGCGGACATGTTCAATGGTGTGTATGGCCTATCAGAGCGTTTTCCAGCGGACAAAAGTTTTCAAGCTTGCTTTGAAATCTGTCCGCGGGAAACCTGTCCGTCGGACAGGTTCGATGGTTAGTACACAAACCATCGGACCAAAATCCCCCGAATGCGCAGAATCAAGTTGACGCATGCTTGGAAGCATTGAACTTAGTTTTTTCATTATGTCGTTGTGTTCTACGTCACCGCGTTCTAGTCTGAGGGGATTTTGGTCCGATGGTGTGTACGCACATCAGACCAACAGACAATTCAGCCTTGTCCGATGAAAACGGTCCGTCGGACATGTTTCCTCGGACATGTCTGATCGTGTGTACAGGGCCTTAGGTGTTTTAGACATACTGAAAGCTGGCATGAACTGATATTAAAAAAAGAAGGTAAATAGGACCTCAGAATATTAAAAAGAGGAGAGAGAGAAAGGGGATAAAATAAAAAAGAGTTTGGAAGCCTCCCCTTCAAGGGCAAAGGCCCGAACCACTAGATCAGCCTTTTTCAACTAGGGTACCCAGGTACCCTGGGGTGCCTTCAGGGGTGCCTTGGCTAACTGCCTAAAAAGTTCCCAAAAATTGTATACAAGCCATAGGGTGGATCAAGCCTGCATTTTAGTTACACAAAGCAACAGGTTTTCATTGTACACCATTACAACCTTCTGGCCCCTTGCATCGTAACAACTAATCATGTCATCGGTTGATAAGTAGGACGTCAGGTGCCTGCACAGCATTTTTGTTTGCCCATCCCCTACCTCTCTTCGGCAGCTATGGGGTCACATTAGCTGAGGGAGAGGAAAAACACTGAAATATTAGTCAGTACCAGTGTGCAAACGTGTATTTGCTTTGAAAGAATAAATCCCCTCTAACATTAAGTATCCTATGTGTGTGTAAGATGTCACATTATGTAAAACTATTAGTTTAGTTTTTTATATTTTAGAATGGGGTACCTTGAGCAGAACTTTAAAGGGTACATTGACTAAAAGCACTGCACTAGATTACTATATTCATTCAAATGGTTGCAAATAGAGCAGCCAAGGATTCTATGTCCTCTCAAACTTACCCTGTTTCTTTAAAAAGACTAGCAATTTTTTTGTATAATCCGGGACAGTTTATTTTTTCATCATGGCTAGGTGGACCACCACTCCATTGCAATGGTCATTTTAGCCACTAGAAATAAAAAATAGAGACGGTTTTGTACTTGGGGGTATGAAGTCCACCACACATGAAACCTAGTAGCCTTCTGTTGGTCTTTCAATTTTATGATCGTAAGTGGGGCCAAATTGACGTTAATTTTTAATCAATGATGAGATGCAAAGTCCATTAATTCCAAAGTTGATTTTTAAAGCAAATGAAAAATTTTCAAAATTTTAGTCAATCAAAGAATGTACTGCAATCTTTTTTTTTTTAAATGTTCATGCAAATTTTGGAATGATTTTTTTTGACAATCTACTAGAATGTGTCTAGCTTAAGCTGAAGGCTGTTACAAATTTTAGCAAGTCTACTTCTCAGTTGAATCTTCCATGTTATTTATTTGATAAAAAGGTGATATTGATGATAATCAATGTATACATTTTTAATAAAATATGGGATGATTGAGATCAAATCTACTTTTTCTTTCAGTTTATGGACATAACATGAAAAGCAGCAATGATTTCATTGGAAGGATTGTGATTGGTCAGTATTCATCCGGCTCCCCCGAATCAAACCATTGGCGAAGAATGTTGAACTCGAATAGGACAGCAGTGGAGCAGTGGCACAGCCTGAGATCGCGGGCTGAGTGTGACAGAGTCTCCCCAGCTTCACTAGAAGTGACGTGAGAGCCCCAGAAGAGGTGAAGTCACCACGCTTACTCGCATGGGATTGGAATCAACAATTTCAGCTGCTTCTGATTAATGGCAGCAGTTAGCCTATGTGCCTAAGTTAATATTCATGATGCAAATCACGTGTTCAATGTTGGTCTTATCAACTTTGTTCAGGCAATGTCTCAAGATATGCTGATTATTGTTATAACTGTCATGGCATTGCACACTCATCTGACTTTTCATTCCATCCACTATAGAAAATGTCGATCTGGAGCTGCTTAACAATTCTAATGTTAGTTCATGAAAAATATCTTATTTCATTTTGAGGGAGGCATAAATATCTGTGATCTGACTTGTGAATGTGGAAAAGCATCTAAAAATAACACAAAAAAAAAAAAAAATGAAAATATGTGGCACCTATCTGAAATGCAGTTTTGTCCTTATACATGTTGAACACTATACCTGTTGATGTGTGTGAGTATGTATAAACACAATCTATATTTATATATTTGTTTCTAAAGTACAAAACTACAAATTTGTATTTATACAAATTGATTTAAAGTTATAGTGATCTATATACAGATATAAATATATATATGTGAAAATTATATATAATATTCTAAGAGTATATATGTATAAGAAGTTCCTACAGCCAAAGAGGCAAGAGACTCTGTATTATTCATGAAATTACACGTGAAAATGAATGGTTATTTTAAAGAGCTTGGATCTAGGCTTGTCACTGTAGGTACAACTCCACTGATAAATAAACAAAATAATTTGATCTCTTGCCTGTACATAAGAGTGATTATTCTATAACAGACCTTGGAGCCTACAAAAATCGCAAAATGTAGTAATTGTATATTTAATACACATGGGGCCAGATTCAGCAAGAATTAGATTCCCGCAGAGTATCAGAGATACTCTACGCCGCCGTACTTTACCTGGCTCTAGGAGGAATTCAGAGAGATTTTGGCCCGTAAGGTACGGCAGGGTAGTGTATTTCTCCTGGCGGAATCAAAATACGCGAATAGGGGGCGTGAGGCATTTAAATTAAGCGCATCCCCGCCGCGATCGAACTGCGCATGCTCCGTTCAGAAATTTCCCGCTGTGCATTGCGCGAAATCACATCGTTACATCATTTTTTTTTTGAGTAGCGTCGTTTACGGACATTCCTATTCCCGGACGACTTACGCAAAAAATAAAAAATAAATTGAAAGTTGACGCGGGAACGACGGCCATACTTAACATGGGCCGCGTAACGTTAGACCAGCTAAAAGCTGGTTTAACTTTACGTGGCGAAAAAATGACGTACGCGATTGCGAACGACGCTCGTAACTTTGTGTATCTCCGTAAAAAGCTCATTTGCATACCCCGACGCTGAAAACGACGCAAACTCCACCCAGCGGCCGCAAAAAGATCGCAGCGTAGATCCGAAGGCGTACGAAGATGTAAGCCTCTCGGATCGAAGCCCGAAGCCGCCGTATCATGGTTTGAGGATTCAAACTAGTGATACGGCGCGCGAAATTTGAAATTACTCCTGTCTAACACCAGTTAGACAGGCGTAATCGCTCTGTGAATCTGGGCCATGTAGTCTAATGTCGTGTACACACGATCATTTTTCTTAATGAAAAAACTTTGTTTTTCAGCATGTCCAAAAAACAACGTTTTCCCAACTTCATCATTAAAAACAATGTTGCCCACACACCATCGTTTTAAAAAAACACGTACAATGGCATTATAAAGGGGAAGTTCCATTCGCCTTTGGGCTGCTTTAGCTGATTCAGTGTTTGTAAAAGACGATTTGCGCTTTTCTGTCTGTTACAGTGTGATGAATGTGCTTACTCCATTATGAACGGTAGTTTTACTAGAACAAGCTCTCCTGTCTCATAACTTGCTTCTGAGCATGCGCAGCTTTTTAAAGTCGTTTTAGCCCACACGCGATCATTTTTTACAACCTGAAAAACGACATTGTTTAAAACGACGTTAAAAAATGCAGCGTGTTCGAATTTTTTTTTTTATTGTCGTCTTTTAGAACCTGAAAAATTATGTGTAGCCCACACACGATCATTTTAAATGATGTTTTTGAAAAACAACGTTTTTTTCATGCTGAAAAATTATCGTGTGTACGCGGCATTAGAGTGCATATTTCTTGATAAATACATATATTTATTTGTGCCATTAACAACGTAAATTGTGTGCAACACTTGACATGTACAATCAATGCATTGATTAGTATATTTATAAAGGATTGCTGTTATTGTTTAGATCAGACTAATTCTACAGTGGGGAAAATCATTGTTTGATCCCCTGCAGATTTTGTTAGTTTGCACACTTACAAAGAAATGAAGGGTCTTTGAATTGGACATGAATAATGGGTGAAAACAGTAATTTGCATAGAAGGGAGATTGTTTAGTAGCAGAGTGGACAGAATTGTTGTACGCAAACTCAGCCAGAGGCAACATAGACACACAGGGCCAGATTCTCAGAGGCGCTACGACGGGGTATCTCAGATACCCCGTCGTATCGCCGTTTTTTCCCCGGGTATCTATGCGAGTGATTCTTAGAATCACTTTGGCATAGATACGGGTGAAGATCCGACAAGTGTAATTGTATTACACTTGCGGATCGTAGATGTAATGACAACTCTGACCACTAGGTGGCCTTTACGTTGTTTTCTCATTTGCCTATGCAAATGAGGCTAATACGCCGATTCCCGAACGCTTTTACGCCGCCTTGTCATCGCTTACGTCGTTTTCGTCCGCGTAAGGTTACCCCTGCAAAGATGTGGAGTAACCTTACGCAGTACCGTCAGATGCCGTCGGGTGCCGTCGGATGCCATGTTAGGTATGGCGTCGGGTCAGCGTCTGCTTTTTCCATCGGTTACGTCGTTTTACTAAGTCGTTCGGGAATAGGGCATTGCGTAAGTGACGATCACGTAGTTTTGACGTCGGTTTCACCGACGCTTTCCGACGTGAGCTGGAGCATGCGCACTGGGCTCTTTGCCCGGCCGGCGCATGCGCAGTTCGATCGACGCGGGGGCGCGATTAATTTAAATACAAGCCGCCCCCTTTGAATTACGCGGCCTTACGCTGGGCCATTTAATCTACGCATCCGCAAACTACGGAGCAAGTGCATGGAGAATACGGCACTTGCTCTGTTAAGTTGCGGCGGCGTAGTGTAAATGGCTTACGCTACGCCAGCGAAAATGTATGAGAATCTGCCCCACAGTTTTCTTGTGAAAAATATGAAAAACAACGTAAGTATTGTTCAAGAGTCTGGTTTGTTCTTTCCGTCTGGCCGTTTGATTGTGGGTGATAGGCTGGTGAAAATGACTGACCAATCTTGAGGGATTCACAGAGTGCTCTCCAAAACCTGGAAGTAAATTGTACCCCCCGGTCTGATACGATATTTACAGGGATGCCGTGAAGCCTCACAACTTCCTTGATGAAAATTTTAGCTGTTTCAGGGGCAGGTGTACCCTCCATGAGCAAAAAGTTTGCCATTTTTGAAAGTCTGTCCACTACCACAAAGATAGTGGTGAAGCTCCACGATGAAGTCCATGGAGATCATCCTCCATGATCTTTCCGGTACAGGCAGTGGTTTTAGTAATCCCCAAGCTCAAGACTTGCTCCCCTTATTTCGAATACATGTGGTACAAGACTCCACATAATTCCTGCAGTCCTTTAAAAGTTGTGGCCCCCAAAATGTGCGTTGCAAAAGTTCAGAAGTCTTATGTACCCCGAAATGGCCGGCCAGCTCGTGATCATGGCAAGAGCTCAGGACACTGATCCGTAGACCTTCCGGCACAAAAATGTTGTCTTTGTACCATAGCAGACCATCCTTAGGTTGCAGATCCATACCTGATAAAGGGGGTTCCTGAAGAGGCTTGCCTGATTTGGGATAATAGAGTCCATTAACCTAGCAACTGTCTTTGAACAAGAAAGTCCTTTTTGGAAGCAGATAGCAAGTTCTTACGCAAAGAGTTCTCACAGAAGCACTAACAAAGGGACTTGAGCAGAGACAGCACATCCTGGTGTCCATGGCAGCGTCCTCCTCCTCAGGCACCCTGGGTGGCAGAAGTGGCTGTCTCTGCATAGTTTTGTCTTTGGGGAAACCCACCCTAACCCTGTTATCACTGGCAGTCCTGGTAGGTGCTCTCACTTGTGGCTACTACACACATCAGTCCAACTACAAGTAAAAGAGGGGATCCGGCAACCTCCTTTGGATGTCCCCCTGCCCTCTGACGGCAACAGAGGGGTTCCTGGTAGGCCGAACCGCCTTCACAACCAGGACTCTGTGTTTGTAAATTGCACGCCCCAGTCTCCACTCCTTGTAGATGTCCTTAAAACGAGTCCAAGCCTCACCCTCTGGCACTCTTTTAGGCTTAGGTACATGGAGGTAGTCCAAAACTAGGTAATTTTCCATCTCTCCAGGGAGCTCTCAACAATGTCCACAACTTGAGAGGGGACATAGGGATAGTCCAGGCCCTATTCTATGGCACCCTCCGCTGTACCTCCCGTTGAAACCGTGAAAACCTGGGCAACTCCTTAGGCTTCCCCCAGCCAGGCAAGACACAGGGGTCAGGGTCCTTACTGACCCACTGATGGTAGGTGGGTACCTTAGTTTTTGTAGTGAAGGGTGGACTGATTAAGAGTCTGTGTGACTCTTCCTGTGAGTATGCTGGGTGTAGTGGTTCCTACAATGTACATGTAGCACCCCCTTACTTTCAGTATGGGCACTATACAAAAAAATAGTTAGAATGGAAGAGTTACTTTGCTACTGTTCACAATTTGTCTAAATTGTGACCCCTGTCATTACGGAAATGTCCACTGGGCCGGTCTGTATTCCAGGGATGTGATATCATCTCTGGACGGCAGCTGGCGCCAGAGGGGTTCTGGCAGAGTAAGTTGTTCCCCAGCAGCCAATCGGAGGAGTATATTCCTCGCGGGGCATGCTGGGGAGGGATATATCTGTGACGGGTGTCATGTGTTCTACGGCGTAACAGGAGATGCGCGGCGTAAGTCTATTTGTGCGCGTGCGTTTCGATGCACGGCATTCCCAAAACGAGATACGCCAGAAATCTATTTTTTTTTGTCCAGCTTAATTTCGTTAGACAGGCGCATCCGTCCGCGCAAAACTGCGCTAGACACACCATTGATTTGCTATTCAAATATGCTAATAATGGAGTTACGGGGATCCACAAAAGAACGTTGGTGCAGCGCAGGCTATGCGCTGTGCGCAACAGCTAAATGTCCTGTCTAAAATTAGACATATGAAAGCTGGTATAAAATTAGACAATTCGTCTACATGTCAGATAAAGCAACACTGTTAGTGAGGAGCTGAGCAGTCACACGTGTTGCCCAGCAAACTGTATGCCAACATGCCAGTGGCATCCATCCTCATAGCTATACTACTGATGAGCAAAGAAGGCAAAGAAGGAGGAGGGCACTGAGGAGGGCACGGGATTTTTTTATTTTTTTGGAAAACTTTTTTTGGCTTATATAAACTTTAAAATTTAATCTAATCTAATACAATATTCTTATCTGATACAAGCCCCTCACTCTTCACTCTTCACTCTTCACGGGAGAGGATATATCACACACACATAGACATCTATGGCATGAGTGATTCTGAGGTGTCTCGCATCTTCAGATTCACCCCAACCCTGCAGGAGGACATCACCAGCCCAACACATGACACTACCCATGACACCCATGACAGCTACATATACAATCAGAGCCCCATCCCCACAGATTTCGAACAGAACATGTATGGGGACAGCTGGCTGGTTGGTGAGTGACATGGGTGGCAGGCATGACTGCCCCCCCCATGATGCACACATCACAAGGGGCAAATGCACTACTAACATCCTCCTGTCTTTTCCCTTCAAGGTGACTCTGCATATGCACTGGGACCCCATCTCATGACCCCATCTCATGCCAGCTCACATTATGCATCTTTGCACGTTAAACACACACATTAATCATGGCACAATGAGAATGCATGCATGCACACCACTGTGGTCCCTAGCACACACACACCACATCCTCATCAAATTGGATTGGCACCAGTCCACCATGCAGGACTTGTGAGCAGCAACGCCAAGCCAAGGCTCCAATTATGTCACTGTACATTCATACACCATTCACACGGACCTGGGGATCACTTCTCCCTGGTCCTGGGGAACCCTTCTCCACCAAAATTGAGGGTGACACCCCTTTTCAGGCAGGAATGTCACCCCACATTCAAACAGCATTCACAACCCCAAAAAAAATGCCCAGCAAAACAAAAATTTTCCAGCACAAAAAAAAATGACCCAAAAAAAAAAAAATAAAAATAAAAAGGGGGAAAAACTAATTAATGCCGTTGACATGAGCCACGCCTGGGGCGCCCACGGCCATGGCCCCGGCTCCTCAGGGGAGACTCATGGGGGAGGGGGTAAACCGGGGAAGGAGGAGCAGCCCCTGGTCTCTGCCCACCTGGCGGCCTGTCCTCCAAGGCCACGACAATTCTGTCTAGGCCAGCACTTAATGATGCCGTATTGGCCTGGATAGCCTGGGTGAGGGCCCTCACATCCTGCCCAATGCCTGCTGTTGTAGTCTGCAGGTCGTTTAGGCAGTTTGTAAGAGCCCGGGAGTGGCAGTTCAGGTCCCCAAGCGTATCCTTTATGGAGGACAGGCTCTCCTCCATCCGCCCCAAGGTCTGGCTGACCTCTCCCAGATGGCGGGTCTGAAGGAACTGGTCCCTTCTCAGAGTGGCGGGCAGGAGATCGGCCAGCCCCCTGGTCTTCTGGGTTGCCTTCCTGCCTCCAGCTGATGCTTGTGGCCGGGGAGAAGGGGAGCCCTGTTGGGGGAGGAGTGGGGGGGGGCTACCCCTTATGGAGGGCTGGCTGCTGCCAGCCAGAGGGGAAAAGTCCTCCAAAAACCAAAGTCCAGTGCCTGACATGGACTCCTCCTCCTCCTCAAACTCCTCCTCCTCAACCTCCTCCTCTTCAACCTCCTCCTCTTCAACCTCCTCCGCCCATATTCGGAAATGGCCCGGGCAAGAATTAGTTTCTCCCCAAAAGTGAAATTTAACTTCCTCTTTCTCTCCGTCATACTCAGACAAAAACTCACTCCCAAACAGTCAGCAAAAATCAGTCACAAAAACAAGCAGGAAAAATCAGTCACAAAAACAAGCAGGAAAAATCAGTCACAAAAACAAGCAGGAAAAATCAAGCAAGAAAACAAACGAACAAAAAACTAACAACCAAAAACTCTCAGGCCTCGTACACACGATCGGACATATCCGATGAAAACGGTCCGCGGACCATTTCCATCGGATATGTCCGATCGGGAGTTTGATCCGATGGCGTGTACACACCATCGGATCAAATTCCCCACCGCCGGACAGCGCGGTGACGCGGCGGTGACGTTGACGCCGCCACGTCACCACCACGTCACCGCACCAGGAAGTTAAACACTTCCGCGCATGCGCCGAATCCATTCGGCGGCGGCGGTGGGGGACGACATGTCTGCTGGTAAGTGTACTAACCAGCAGACATGTTGGGCGGACAGATTACACCGGATGGATTTCAAAGCATGCTTTGAAATCTGTCGGGTGGAGAAATCTGTCCGCTAGCCCATACACACGAGCGGAGATGTCTGCTGAAACGGTCCATCGGACCGTTTTCAGCGGACATATCCCCTCGTGTGTACGAGGCCTCACAAGCAGTCACCAAAAATCACTTGCAAATATCTTCTAACAAACACAAGATCACACAGTCCACAAATATCACAAAGACAAACCACAACGCAACTAACAACAGAACAAAAGCACCTTGCTGTATAGGGAGGGATACAAAGGGATGTTATGGATGCGCTAGTGTTAACTTACAAGTGTAGACGTACAGAATTATAAATTAATACAATTTCATACACATTTTTACCAATTTTTTAATGTATTTTTAATTGATGGTTTTCATTAACTACTCCGTGGTTTTTTATTGATGGTTTTATATAATTGTAATCTGTGCAGACTTACATATAATAATTTAATCTCAATCAACTTTGGAATTTTAATTTAGTAGTTCTTATAATACACATAGTATGGCATATGGTATTACTAGATACGTTCAGTTCACCAACCAGCCACCAGAGGGTGTATTCAGTATTTTTGTAAAAAAGGATTAGTTGTTTTAAAACTTTTTTATGGTTCATGTATAAGTGTATATATTAAAACTATGTATGTTTATGTGTCTGCATTTGCGCTCACCTAGAATCTCGCTATGGGCCAGATTCAGGTACATGGGCGCTTCTTTACTTTGGAGTAACGTTTCTCATTTACGTTACTCCGCCGACACTTTCGGCGCAAGTACTGTTATTCACATAGCAGTTGCGCGTTAACTTGCGCCAGAGTAACGATAATGCGCTGGCCTAACCCGACGCAAGTGGAAGTGGGTGTGATCATATGTAAATGATGGGCGGAGCCCAGCACAGAGGCTTACGTTCAGCGCATCATCCACGGAGCATGCGCAGTAAGTGAGGCTTCACTCGGCCCCCTTGTGCGCATGCTCACAACTTCCGTCGGCAATGCGTTCCGTTGGGCGTTTAAATGCGCCCGTAGATGCGCCATTCCGGCACTAAAGTATATCCTGTTCCCCCTCCCCGCAGTGAAGTTACTTTTGTTCTGAGATGGCTGCTCCCGTTCCCCGCAAACACACAGGAGAAAGCTGAACTCTAAAGGCCAGGAGCTGTCAGCCGTCATCTCGGCTATGGAGACCTATGATGTCTTCCTCCATGGCTGTAAAAGTTGACAGACAAGCATGGACAGAGGTGTTGTCCTGCAAGTGGGGGTGCTCAGCTAGCTCTTATCGTCGGTAACGCTGCTGTAACTGCTCTCCTGCTGACCTGTGGCCGGATGGACGAGATACGCGCGGCGCATGTAGCCGGCGTATGGTGCTAATCCGTTCGCGAATCGGGAAATCTCCCTCATTTGCATATTTGCAGGGGAAATCAATAGGCGCGACTGATGTGCCAAGCGACTCTGGCGTCGGAAAGTTAAGCCGATCGGAAATGGCCCGTTTTCTGTCGCATCTAGTTTGGTGGGTACGGCCACATAGAAACGACGGCGCATCTTCACAGTTACGCGGCGCATATCGAATTACTCCAGCGCAACTCTACCTGAATCTGGCCCTATGTGTGCAAGTTTTGTTGCCTCTATGATGTTTTTTATCCCTGCTGCTCACGCTAACAACGAGGAGGCTATTTAAGTATAAGCCATCCTCAAGCACGCAGTATCCCATGAATAAGTCGCGTGACCGTGACGTAACGCGTAGGGACGAGCTTACAATCGGATTCAAGTTCATCGGATCGGATTGATGAGGACTGCACACTGAGCGGCGTTCAATGCTTGCATTAAGCGGGGATTAGTGAGTGCATTTGCTGTTACATTAGGATCGTAAGACCGTTTTTTCTTGATGTTTGTGCAATGAGGTTCTCTTTCCTTTTTCTTTCATACAACATCTACCTGTAAGTGCCTGCTCAACGGATTGCAGTTTTGGAGTGTCTGGGACTCGCATTCCTAGTGGAGGAAGGCTTTGTATGATTTTTCCTGTTTGGAATTTTTTTATTGTGCACCTGGTTTGGACTTATCACTTGATGCATGTTTTTACCATTGAGTATTTGCACATGGAGATTGTTTTTCCCTGATCAATTATAATTGTATTAATTTATAATTCTGTACGTCTACACTTGTAAGTTAACACTAGCGCATTCATAATTTACAATATTTTCTCACTGTTTGATCTGGCTACACTCGGATTGCAGCTGTGTTATTTGTTTTTTTACTTAGTGCTCTTGAGATTATTAATGTAATTAGCGCTGTAGTTCATTTTTCACATACAAAGGGATGTACTTTTGCAAAGGAAGTGCGTTTGTGTCTGTCTATATATGCTGTCTGCGTAGTTCATGATTTTGCCCTAGTCCACTTACAATTTCACTGATTGCGCTGTTCCCGAGTTGGGAGCATGCGCACAGAGGGGCTGACATGGTCTGCTGGCCCTTCATTTGCATGGGGTCACGGCTCATTTCAATGTAACACGCCCACATCCTTTCCAATTTGGATTACTCCGCCTTGCGCCTCAGAAATAACGTTGCGCAGGCACTAATTTCTGCTTAAAAGCAACGAGAATAGGGTGATTGCGCCGCTACGTTGCGCCAATCTAACGTAAAGGTGGTGCGCTACGCCGGTCCAATAATGCGCAGATGTACCTGAATCTGGCCCTCAGTCTCTATGGAATATAAAGGAATTAAGTTACTTATATTTTTAGATTTGTCCCCAGAGACTTTAGTAGACATGTGTAATTTGTTTCGTTTCTAATTCGTTTTTTAACGAAAATTTGGAAATTCGTTAATTCCGAATCTTCGTATTAACAACTTTTTTATTTCCGAATTTTTGGACTTACGAAAATTTAGAAATTCGTTAATTCCGAATTTTCGTATTAACACATTTTTTGTTTCCGATTTTTCGTATTTCCGAATTATTCAATTTCCGAATTTATTAATTCCCGAATTTCCGAATTGTTAATTTTCGATTTTTACATTTTTTTTTTAATATTAAAATTTTAACAATTTCAAATTTTGAGTTTTCGAAATTCCGAATTAAACAATTTTAAATTTTCGAATTTCGAATGTTTTATTTTTTTAATTTTCGAAAAAAAAAATTAAATTTTCGAATTTTTAATTTTCGAATTTTCAAATTTCGAATTTTTCAATTTTCGAAATTTCGCATTTTCGATTTTTTTTATTTTTCGCATTTTCGAATTTTTTATTTTTCGAAATTTCGAATTTTCGATTTTTCGAAATTTTCAATTTTAGAATTTTAGAAATTTCAAATTTTAAAATTTCGAAATTACGAATTTTTAAATTTTTAAATTTCGCATTTTTAAATGTTTAAAATTTCGATTTTTTTAATTTTTTAAATTTCGAATTAATTTTTAAAATTTCGAATTTTTAAATTTTTAAAATTTCGAATTTTTTAATTTTTAACATTTCGAATTTTTTAATTTTTAACATTTCGAATTTTTCATTTTCGAATTTGGAATTTTAAAATTTTCTAATTTTTCGAATTTTTCATTTTCAAATGTTTAAATTTTCTAATTTTTCATTTTCGAATTTTAGAATCAGTGAAAATTACAAATTTGAAAAATCTAAATTCGAAAATTGAAAAATCTAAATTTCGAAATTTCGAAAATTGAAAATTGGAAAATTTGTTAAAAACATTGGAAATTTCGAAATTGTAAAATGCGAAATTTCCGAATTTTTTGAATTTCCAAAAAAAAAAATGTTTTCATTTTCTTTTCAACGAATAAAACAGAAAATATATTTTTTCGTTTTTTTCGAATTTCCGGAAAAAAACGATTGAAACAAAAACGAAAAAAAAAACTTTTTGAATTTCCAGAATTTCCGAAAAAAAAAAAAAAAAAACCAAAATAACAAACGAAAATGTCTAGTCAATTTCTTGAAAACCATGAATGCTAGGATCTTAAAATTTGGTGATGGGGACAGTTTTGAGGGGGGCATTTTGATAAGGGCCAGTTTATGGGGCAAATTTTAATGGGGGTAATGGGGCAATATGATGTAACTAGTAAAAATATTTAAAGCGTCACCTATGGGGATTTTCAAGTAGCAAAGTTTGGCGCCATTCCACAAGCGTGTGTAATTTTGAAGGGTAACATATTAGATATCGATTTACTCGGCGTAACTTCATCTTTCATATTATGCAAAAAACATTGGGCTAACTTTAATGTTTTTTTTTAAAAAAAGCACAAAACGTGTTCGAAAAATTGCTGTGCAAATACCATGCGCAATAAAAAGTTGCAACGACCGCCATTGTATTCTCTAGGGTCTTTGCTAAAAAGCATATATAATGTTTGGGGTTCTATGTAATTTTCTAGCAAATAAATGATGATTTTCCATGTAGGAGAGAAATGTCAGAATTGGCCTGGGTGTTCCAGAACGCCTGATGGTGTTCCCTGCATGTTGGGCCTCTGTATGTGACCACGCTGTGTAAAAGTCTCATACATGTGGTATCGCCATACTCGGGAGGAATAGCAGAATGTGTTTTGGGGTGTAATTTGTGGTATGCATATGCTGTGTGTGAGAAAGAACCTGCTAATATGAACATTTTGTGAAAAAATAAAAAAAATCTTGATATTGCAAAGAATTGTGGGAAAAAAATGACAACTTCAAAAAACTCACAATGCCTCTTTCTAAATACCTTGGAATGTCTTCTTTCCAAAAAGGGGTCATTTGGGGGGTATTTGTACTTTTCTGGCATGTTAGGGTCTCAAGAAATGAGATAGGTCGTCAGTACTTCAGGTGTGATCAATTTTCAGATATTGGCATCATAGCTTGTGGACGCTATAACTTTCACCCAGACTAAATATTATCCATTTTTTTTTATCAAAGATATGTAGCAGTATACATTTTAGGCCAAATTTATGAAGAAAAATTACTTTTATACATTTTATAAGACCTACAGTATGTCTCTGAAATATGAAAATTGAAGACACAGTCACAGTTTAAATATTGCCCTTCAAATTTGACTGTGTGGCCGGAAGTGGGTGCGAATACCTGTCTTTAGACAGGTATCTGCAACCCCCTTCCTCCTAATATGTGTCAAATCTGACACCGGAGGGCGGGAGTTCCACTTTAGGGTGGAGCTTTGCTTCAATATGAGATCTGAGGTCTTTTTGACCCTAGATCTCATATTTAGGAGGACCTTTTATTCTTTTTTCTATTACAAGGGATTTTTACATCCCTTCCGGATCGTATGAGCTTCTCAGTGCTAGACCTCCTCTGTGAGGCTGCGTACACATGATGAGACATGTCCACTCAAACATGTCTGACGGACCGTTTGCAGCGGACATGTCTCATCCGATTTTGGTCCGATGGCGTGTACACACCATCGGACGAAAATCCCCTCGGTCTGAGGACGCGGTGACGTGGCGGTGACGTTGACGCCGCCACGTCACCACTCCAGGAAGTAAAATACTTCCACGCATGCGTCGAATCCATTCGACGCATGCGCGGACAGTTCTGTCCGCTGGTTAGTGTACTAACCAGCGGACATATCTGACGGACAGGCTTGTAGCGGACAAATCTGTCCGCTAGCCCGTACACACGTCGGACCAGTTTCAGCAGATAAATTCAATCGTGTGTACGCGGCCTTACTCAAAACATGCAACCTGTAGAAATTTTTAAACATCGACTATGGAGATTTTTTGGGCCAATTTTGTTTTGTCGTTTTTTCAAATTATATATATATTTTTTTATTATTGCATTTTAGTCTAAATATGAGATCTGAGGTAATTTTGACCCGGAATCTCATATTTAGTGCGGGCCAAGCGTGCCAGGTTTCCCTATAGACTTCAATGTTAAACCCCGGGGCTAGAGTCCCTGTAAAGCTTGGGGATGTAGGCAGGTAAAATCCTGACCATGATTAAGTGGACTGTTACAACCCCACCCGTGCATCAAACAGTTTATGGAGCCTTAGAAATTGGGGACGTGTCAAAAATACCCCCACATTCTACCAGGGGTCAGTCATCCGGGTCCCAAGTGCTGGTAAAAATTTGGGGTGGCTGTGACCTTTGGTTTGGGAGTTGTAAAAATACATGGTCGGGCCAAGCTGGCCAAATTTCAATAGCTCCCCATAGATTTCAATGTTACACCCTGGGACTAGAGTCGCTGGACCGCTTGGGGTGGTAGATGGGTAAAACCCTGACCATGATTTAGTGGACTGTTACAACCCTACCCATGCGTAAGGGTTGCTGGTCAGCTTTGCGAGTCTTGGCGAGGGGTATCAAACAGTTTACGGAGCCTTAAAAATAGTGAAAGTGTCATAAATGCCCCCAATTTCTACCAGGGGTCGGCCATCCGGTTCCTAAGTACTGGTAAAAAAATCGGGTGGCTGCGACCTTTCATTTTGGAGTTCTAGTCCAAAAATCCAGGGTCGGGCCAAGCTGGCCAAATTTTCCCCATAGATTTCAATGTCAAACAGTTCTCCTAGGGGGGCCAAATTTGGAACCCCAGGAATGGCAAACAATAGGAGATAGAGGAATAAAACCTTTACAGTAGGTGGTGCTGGGTCCCCTCAACATGACCTCACCGTTTCAAGTCCCTAGAAAGCCTGGCAAGAGAACAGTGGGTCGCCAAGCTGGCCGGGTTTTTGCCCTTGTACAGCCAAACCACAAGTGAAAGCCGGTTTAATCTTCTCCTAGAGGTTGGCCTTGGGGCCCTCTAGAGGCTGGCCAAGTTTGGGGTCCCTGATATTTATGGTTCGTAAACAGTGCTGGGCAAAGCTGGCCGTATTTCTCCATAGAAGCTAATGTTAAAAACTGTCTGGTGACAGTGAACTTGGAGCCCCAGTATTAGTGAACCATTGGGGTCAAAGGGTCAAATCTTCTACCATAAATGGTCCAGGGTCCCCTCTACATGACCCCCAAGATTAGTGTCCTTGAACCCATACGGTTGAGGAATAGTGCGGGCCAAGCTCACCAGGTTTCCCCATAGACTTCAATGTTAAACCCTGGGGCTAGAGTCGCTGGACAGCTTGGGGTGGTAGATGGGTAAAACCCTGACCATAATTAAGTGGACTGTTACAACCCCACCCATGCATAAGTGTTGCTGGTCAGCTTTGCGAGTCTTGGCGAGGGGTATCAAACAGTTTACGGAGCCTTAAAAATAGTGAAAGTGTCATAAATGCCCCCAATTTCTACCAGGGGTCGGCCATCTGGGTCCTAAGTACTGGTAAAAAAATTGGGTGGCTGCGACCTTTCATTCGGGAGTTCTAGTCCAAAAATCCAGGGCCTGGCCAAGCTGTCCAAATTTTCCCCATAGATTTCAATGTTAAACAGCTCTTCTAGGGGGGCTAATTTTGGATTCCCAGTAAAGGCAAACAATGGGGGTTAGAGGTATAAAACCTTTACAGTAGTTGGTGCTGGGTCCCCTCAACATGACCTCACAGTTTCAAGTCCCTAGAAAGACTGGTAAGAGAACAGTGGGTCGCCAAGCCGTCCGGGTTTTTGCCCTTGTACAGCCAAACT
The DNA here is from genome assembly GCA_029574335.1 of Rana kukunoris. Taxonomy (NCBI): domain Eukaryota; kingdom Metazoa; phylum Chordata; class Amphibia; order Anura; family Ranidae; genus Rana; species Rana kukunoris. The sequence continues at coordinate 67,008,473 of CM056054.1, forward strand.
ACAAGTGAAAGCCGGTTTAATCTTCTCCTGGAGGCTGGCCTTGGGACCCTCTAGAGGCTGGCCAAGTTTGGGGTCCCTGATAATTATGGTTTGTGAACAGTGCTGGGCAAAGCTGGCCATATTTCTCCATAGAAACTAATGTTAAAATCTCGCTGGTGACAGTGAACTTGGAGCCCCGGTATTGGTGAACCATTGGGGTCAGAGGGTCAAATCTTCTACCATAAATGGTCCAGGGTCCCCTCTACATGACCCCCAAGATTAGTGTCCTTGAACCCATACGGTTCAGGAATAGTGCGGGCCAAGATTTCCAAGTTTCCACTTAGACTTCAATGTTAAATCCGGGGCTAGAGTCGCTGGACAGCTTGGCAAGGTAGGTGGGTAAAACCCTGAACATGGATAAGTGGTCTGTTACAACCCTACCTATGCTTAAGGGTTGCTGGTCAGCTTTGTGAGTCTTGGCAAGGGGTTTCAAACCGTTTATGGAGCCTTAAAACTATGTAATTGTCATAATTGCCCCCAAATTCTATTAGGGGTCATCCGGGTCCCAAGTGCTGGTAAAAATTTGGGGTGGCCGTGACCTTTGGTTTGGAAGGTGCTGTCCAAAAATCCAGGTTTCGGCCCAAGCTGGCCAAATTTTCCCCATAGATTTCAATGTTAAAGCCCAGACTAGAGAAGCTGGACAGCTTGGGGAGCCAGGTGGGTAAAACCCTGACCATGATTAGGTGTTTTGTTACAATCCCACCCATGCTTAAGGGTTGCTGATCAGCTTTGGGAGTCTTGTCGAGGGGTATCAAATGGTAAAAAAATTAAAACGTTGCGTATATGTATTTCTAAGTACCAAAGTTTGGCGCCATTCCACAAGCGTGTGCAACTTTGAAGCATGACATGTTGGGTATCTTTTTTACTCGGTGTAACTTCATCTTTCACATTATCCCAAAAAATTGGGCTAACTTTACTGTTTTATTTTATTTTTTAAAAGCATTTCCAAAAAAATGTGTTTGAAAAATTGCTGCGCAAATACAGTGCAAGATAAAAAGTTGCAATGACCGCCATTGTATTCTCTAGGGTCTTTGCTAAAAAAAACATATATAGGGCCAGATTCAGGTAGATGGGTGCATATTTCTTCTGGCGTAGTGCAGCGCATATACGTTACGCCGGCGCGAACTAGTGAGTCAAGTACAGTATTCACCAAGCACTTGCTCCTTACTTTGCGCTGGCGTAACATAAACGTGAAGGCGCAACCCGACGTAAGTGGAAGTGGGTGTGACCATATGTAAATGATGGGCGGAGCCCAGCGCAGAGACTTACGTACGGCGCATCATCCAAGGAGCATGCGTAGTGTCGTCAGGCTCTACTCGCTTCCCTGTGCACATGCTCACAACTTCCGTCGGCACCACTTCCTGGGAAACGTCGACGCATCGTCTTACGTCGCGCATATAAATGCGGCCGCAGATGCGCCAGTCCGGCGCAAAAGTATATTCGGTTTCCCCCCCAGGGAAGTTACTTTTGTTCGTAGATGGCTGCTCCCGTTCCCCCGCAGACATTGGAGAAAGCTGAACTTTAATGCCCAGGAGTCGCCAGACAAGCCGGGACAGGAAGCAGGCCATCCTGGAGTCCATTGCTGCCAGGGTCAACAGCTTGGGATATTCGACCCGGACTGCTGCTGACATATCAAAAAAGATTAATGATGTCAGGCTGAACAAGGTGGCCGCCATCAGAAGGCATGAGAGGGCCACGGGGGTGGACCCCCATGTGCGGTCAGACTGACCACGGAGGAGGAGGTGGTCGCCCGCTGTCTGAAGAGGGAGCAGTTGGAGGGCGTACAGGGCTTTGATTCTGTGGAGGAAGGCTCCAGGACAGGTAAGTGATTTTTATCCCCTATTTGGTGTGTTGCATGTGGGGGGGGGGAACATGTGCCAAGTGTGTGGGACCACCAACATGTGTATGCTTTGTGTCATCCACAGATGACAGAGCTGGGCCATCATTTGCCGGCGGCCATTCCACCCTATCCCCCCAACTGCATCCTGAGCCCGACCCCCTGGGCACTGAAGTCACCGACGTGGAGGGGAGTGCCCACACCTCACCTGCTGAGGTGGTTGAGGAGGAGCCGGTCGTCTCGGAGCAGGAGTTGTTTTTATTTTTGGAGGACTCCTCCCCTTTCGGCAGGGCCCTCTCAGATCCCCTCCCCCATCATGGAAAGCCCCTCAAGGGTGACTCCATCGCCCCGGGGACTACCATCTCCTGGCCCCAGGAAGGCGACCCGGAAGACCAGGGGGGTGTCTGACGTGGTCCATGACCAAATGGCAAGGGACCAGGCCAGGCAGACCCAGCAGATGGGGGAGATAGCTGGACACCTGGACCGTGTGGCTGGCAGCCTGGCCTCTGTGGGACACATGACAGAGGCAGTGCAGGACGTCAGCTGCAACTGCGCTGCAGTGGTGACCAGCCTGGGGGAGGTGCAGGCTGATATTCGGCACCTTACTGCAGCCGTCCAGGCCAACACAGCTGCAATCCGGGAACAGGGGAGGCAGAGGCAGTGGGCCCAGCAATATCAGGTGACCCGGCAGCTGAGGATGCAGGCCCAGACTAACTCCTTCCTCAGCCAGATAGCCGTGGCCTTGGAGGGCATGCAGGCCACACCTGCCAGGAGTGGCCCACCCGGGGATCAGCCACCTCCAGATGCCCCCCCCCCCACCCGAGGCACCCTCCAGGCAGCTGAGGAGCCAGAGAGGGCCCACCAGAAGGAGCCCCCGTCAGGCCAAATGATGGGTTGTTTTTGTGGCTCTTTTTTTTCTACATTTTTTGTTTATGCTCAGGTTATGAGCCTTTTTTTTTGTTTATGCTCAGGTTATGAGCCTTTTTTTTTGTTTATGCTCAGGTTATGAGCCTTTTGTTTTATACAAACTGCACACGGTCAGTAGTGCAGACTACATTGTGAATGTTGTGTGAATGTGGGGGTGGCACTCCTGCCAGTAAGGGGTGTCACCCTCGGTAGTTGGGGAGAAGTTATCCCCGTGTGAATGTAGTATGAATGGACAGCGACATCATTGGGGCCTTGACGCGGTGTTGATGGACCGTTTCAGCAGACATCTCCGCTCGTGTGTATGGGCTAGCGGACAGATTTCTCCACCCGACAGATTTCAAAGCAAGCTTTGAAATCTATCCGGTGGAATCTGTCCACCCGACATGTCTGCTGGTTAGTACACTTACCAGCAGACATGTCGTCCCCCACCGCCGCCGCGCCGCCGCCGAATGGATTCGGCGCATGCGCGGAAGTGTTTAACTTCCTGGTGCGGTGACGTGGCGGTGACGTGGCGGCGTCAACGTCACCGCCGCGTCACCGCTACGTCACCGCGCCGTCCGGCGGCGGGGAATTTGATCCGATGGTGTGTACACGCCATCGGATCAAACTCCCGATCGGACATATCCGATGGAAATGGTCCGCGGACCGTTTTCATCGGATATGTCCGATCGTGTGTACGAGGCCTAAGACTTTGATATGAACCCAAGAGCGCCGCCTCCAAAATAGTGGCCGTATCACCCTCATCCTCTAGCAACCAGCGCCTGGCGAACACCAACTGGCCCGCCAGATAATACTTCTGCCAATCCGGGAGCGCCAACCCCCCCTGACCCCAAGGTTCCTGTAGGACCTTAACACCTATGCGGGGTGACTGTGGCGACCAAATAAAAGCCCCTATTATACCATTCAATGATGTGAAGAACGATTTGGGAATCCACACCGGAGAATGACGCAAATAGTATAGGAGAACAGGTAAAAACGTAATTTTAAGCAGATTAACTCTTCCTAGCAATGAAAGGGGTAATTTCTTCCAGGCCTGAACCCGCTGTTTCAGAGTGACCACTAGCGGGAGCAGATTTAAGGACATAAAATCCGCAACATCAGTGGTAATTTTAACCCCCAAATACGTAATAGAGGATACCCACAGCAACGGCAACGCGTCATCCCGTTGCCGTGAGGCCTCGGGACCCACAGGTAGTATAGAGGACTTGCTCCAATTCACACGTAGGCCCGAAAAGGAGGCAAACGTATCCAGGATCTGTAAGGCTGCCTTAAGCGACACCCCCGGATCTTTGAGGAATAGGAGCAGGTCATCTGCATAGAGCGCCACACTTTCAACAATCGTTCCAATTCGGACCCCCCCTTTCTCCCCGGACTTCCTAAGTGCCCTAGCAATAGGCTCCATCATTAATGCGAAAAGGAACGGAGAGAGTGGGCAACCCTGCCTCGTACCCCTACCGATCAGGAAATATGGAGAGACCCTAAAACCTAACCGAACAGCCGTTCGGGGGTTAGCATAAAGCAACCTAATCCATTTCCGGTAGCCGGGACCAAACCCCATTTCCTCTAAGAATCGACTGAATCGAAGGCTTTTTCGATGTCGATTGAAACAATTACCCTAGCCGGGCAATCAGCATTATCCAATTGGAGATGTGTGAATAACCTTCTCAAGTTTGTGTCCGTTGACATACCCGGCATAAACCCTGTTTGGTCAACATCTACCAGAGTAGAAGTGACCCCAGCCAATCTCGACGCCAAGACCTTAGTGAGGATCTTGAGGTCCATGTTGAGCAAAGCAATAGGCCTATAGGATGAGCACTCCATAGGGTCCTTGCCTGGTTTTAAAAGAAGCACCATGTATGCCTCCATCATGGACTCCAGCAGAGCCCCCGTCTCCCAGCAATGTCTAAAAAGCCTATTTAGTCTAGGTGCCAATTGTGAGTTAAAAGTCCTGTAAAAGTCCGCCGGGAAACCATCCGGGCCCGGCGCCTTCTGCGGGGGGAAAGCCTAAAGTGCTGCCTCTATCTCGAGAATTGAGATGGGCTTATCCAGAGACTCAGCATCCTCGTTCAATAGACGGGGCATGGCTACGTCCCTCAACAACTCGTCCAACCCAGCTGAATTATACTCCGGGATGGGCGAGTAAAGAACAGAGTAGTAACTCACAAATTCTTCTAGGACCTCCGTGGGATCAGTAACCAAGGCCCCCCCCTCCCTTCACCACCGGAACACTGACTGGTGTTTTGGGATCTGCAGCAAGATTAGCCAGAAGCTTACCATTTTTGTCCCCTTCTGCAAAGATTGTCTCCGCCCTCCTCCTTACCTCTGTGTGTGCTAGGTCCGAGAAATGCAAGGAAACCGCTCGCCTAGCCTCCGAGGGAGAGTCTGCATGTGTTTTAGCACTCTCCCAGTCTTTGGCCATCAGAAGTTCACATGTCTGATTATGGTCCCTCCTGGCAGATTTAATGGCCGAGATACACTCCCCTCTGGTCCCTGCCTTAAAAGCATCCCACACCACCGAAGGCTCAGCCGAACCCTCGTTGGTGTCCCAAAATGTAGTCATGGACTGCCCAAGGTGCTCCAGTACTTGATCCTCTACCAACCAGCCCGGCGACAGCCTCCAGCCCCCCTTCATCCCCTGCTCCGGGAAGGCCAAGGTGGCCAGTAGTGGGTTGTGGTCTGAAGGGCCCCCGGCCAGGTATTCCATCTCACATACATTTTGTAAAATAGGGGCAGTACCAAACGCTAAGTCAATCCTAGCTGACGATCTATGTGTAGAGGATAAATGAGAATAAGAGACGACCCCCGGATGCTTCCAACTCCATAGTTCCGTCATTCCCGCCACCGACACCCAGGAACTGAGATCCCCCGAGGCCAACCTAGCATTATTGGAGGAGTCCAGCACCGGATCAAGGATAGCATTAAAATCTCCCATGAATAACGTTGGAACATGCAGATAAGAGCCCAGTGTCACCAACAGGTCATATAGCAACTTAGCTTGGAAAGGGGGAGGTACATATACATTCACCAATAGAATCTTATGAATCGATAAGTTCAAAAGGAGTGCCACGTATCTCCCCACAGGGTCAGTAAACACCTGGTGTACTACACACTGCACTGCCTTACTGATTAGAATTGAAACCCCCCTGGAATAGGTGGAATAAGTGGAATGAACCGCCCTTTGTATCCAGTGCTTACGTAGTGCCAGGTTCTTACTACCCTCTAGATGGGTCTCCTGAAGGAGGACAACATGGGGCTTGACCTGTTTGAGGTATTAAAAAAACCGCCGCCCTCTTGAACTTATTATTCAAACCCCTGACATTCCAGGACAATACCTTAATTCGACTATCCATTGCGTAATCTAAAACAATACATTCTTAATGACACAACTAAGAAATAAGGCTGAGTGGGCAAGAGAAGTCTATAATAGACTAAGTAATTTGTGGAGTTCCCAGGTGAAAAACATAAAACTGGTCCCATGGTGTTGGTCTTAACCCCCCCTCCCCCCTTCCCCCCTCCCTCCCCTGCCATTATACCAGAAACTAAAACAAAAACTGTCCGGTATGCAGCTTGAACCCCGTAACAAACAAACCTGCCAGAGTTCCGCCACAGGTGACGATAGTTCGGCATAAACGTGCACATGGGAAAAGAAAAAAAAAACACACCCAAACACAAAGAAAAACACGTGCTGAACTTCCGAGCTCCATTGGCTGATCGAGTCCAGGTACATTCTGGCCCAGCTACAATATAAACATAGCGAGGGCCTGGCAGCCACGATCCGTAGGCCATCCAGCAAGTAGCAATGACAAACTCAGCCCACACATGTCCAAATCACTGAAATCGGATGGCAAAGATCCCAAATAATCGTTCCTCCCCAAACAGATGAAAAGAAATAAAAAAACAAGACTCAAAAATGTAGTTGCAAAAGAAAGAGGGGGGGGGGGTCATACCAATCCGCAGGAAGATGCTTCACTGTAGGCAGAGTAAGCTGAAACAACAGGAAAACACAGGAAAACAGGCCCCGCTGGGGCGCCGACAAAGTCATCCAGGGTAGTGAACATAGAAGCATATAAGACCTTACTGTGACCGATCCAGCCATTCACAGGCATCTTGCGGGTTGTCAAAGAATTTCACCAATCCCTTGAACTGCACGCAGAGACGGCTAGGATACAACATGTTGTATTTGAGCTCCCTCTCCCTGAGTCGCCTCTTCACATCAGTGAATGAGCGCCGGCGTTTCTGCGTCTCCGCGGAGAAGTCTGGGAAAAGCATGATCCTAGCATTTTCGTACCTCAGCTCCTTGTGTTTCCGCGCCTCAGCAAGCAGCATGTCACGGTCTCTATAATTCAGAAACCGGACCAGGAACGGTCGGGGAGGCGCATCGGATGGTCTAGCCGCAGTTGGTACTCTATGGGCCCGTTCCACAACATAGTTGGGAGGGAGATCTCCCAGGCCCAGCAGGGTCTTGAAGAGGCGCTCCGCAAAAGTGGCCGTGGACGTTCCCTCTGCCCCCTCAGGTAAGCCGACAACGCGGATATTATTGCGTCGTTGTCTGTCCTCGGCATCGTCCGCTCTGTGTTGCAGAGACCGGCCCATGTCATGCAGCTCCGCCAATTGCGAGTCGTGCGTACGGGAGACATACTCGACCCCGGAAATACGGTCCTCTGCGTCGGTCAGCCTAGCCCTGATCTTGTCCAGGTCGTGGCGGATGAGATTGCATTCCGATGCCAGGCAATCTATACGACCCACAAATTCAGTCTTCGAGGCCGCTATGGCTTCCAGGATAGGACCCGTGATCGCAGCGGCGTCCACCTCAATCTCTTGGGACACAGGGGGAGACACCTCAGGTGCCGGCAGCGAAGCGTCCTGTTGCAGCGCCATCTTGCCCGAGCGAAATGTGGCGCGCTGAGCAGAGGAGCTGGCCACCAAGATGGCGTGGGCGGGGCCAGCCGCCATGCTGCCTTGAGAGCGGAGCTGCCGCTGTTCCTTCGGAGGCTGAGATCTCTGCTTTTCCTTCTTCTTCGAAGCTGAGGAGGACATCCCCGCGATCCCCTGTGCGTCCCTCAGCCAGGTCACCCCGTTACAGAGCTGAGAAAGCGATCCGGCCACAGGTAACAGGATAAAAGTAACGGATGGCAGCCGGAGCTCTAAGAAGACACGTCTAGCCTCGGTCACATCCGGCCACGCCCCCCCCCCCCGGGCCAATATTCTTAACAGTTTTCACACTCGATGCAACCTGATAACCAATAACCCCTTACTTCCCCTTACTTCCTTAGTAGGGAAGTTACCCATACCGAGATGTATCCAACCCGTTACACTCCACATACTATATTTTAACATTCCCATCTTCACAAACCCTTGCATACTGGTATGACAACTCCTCAACATAAAAATACCTTTTACCGAAAACCGACTCATGCATAACCCCGGATCAAAAACAAAATTAAGGAAAGGGATGGAAATTTCCCCTTCTCACTGCCGGGATCTCCACTGACCCTAAAACAACCAATTTTTCTCAACTCCAGTCCTCACAGCGCCCCAACAGATCATGTTTTCAGACTTTCCATTATTTTACACAGGTGATTTGATCAGTTTTACTGCCTTTGAGGAGTTGAGAAACACTGCACTAGACCCACACCCAGCTACACCCAGCCACTCACTTCCCCCCATATTACCCAATAGGGCAGGCCTTATAAAACCAACATCCTACCTCCTAGTTGTAGCCTACCCAGCAACTCAGTCATGCAGGCTCTCCACTTATGCTGGGCATGCAGTTACTGGCCTTTTATTTACAGGGCATAGTGATTGTTTCTCTTATCGAGGCCAACCTGAAGGTTTAAATACAATAGTATCTTATCCCCCCCTTCCTATTTAGCTATCATATAGTCCTCACCATTATGTTTTAGAGGTTGTTACAATGTTCAATATATGGTGGTAATGCACTAAGATTAGGAGATTTTGAAATGGTCCCTGCCTCCCCATTTAGAGTCACAGATATTGATAAATCCTTAAATTACATTGCTACTCAATAGATCGGTCAAGGATACACCCGACACCTAAAATCTCCCTTTAAGGGCCTGGGAAATCTCCAAAGCCCCACTTACTATGACAGAGGCTAAAGTTTTGTGGATCATGACACAAATATTAGGGAGCATACTCAATGATAAGTAGTTTAAAAATATTTAGGACCACTGGGCACCAATACCAATAAGTTATATTATTATCTTAAGTAATAGACTGAAGGACTGAAAAAAGCAGGTCACTGTGGTCCAGAACTTTTGTTCCCTCTTTACCTTTTTCCTCCATTTCATGATTTCTTTCTCAGGTGTCATTTGACTTTTGTTCACTGTCTACCCTAATCCTATTGTTGTAATGCTAAGATTAGAGCGCATCAGTAACTCTATTTTAAGATGCACTCATGACATCATTTAGGTCTTTTAATTCATCTATCTGTACTCTCTCCTTTAACTTTGATAGTAAAATAAATATTGAACAAAAATAATACCCAGGAAAAGACCTGCTCAATTAAAGGAGAGGGTCCGTCCTTTGAAGCAGTCATCGGTTATGCAAGCTTACTGCAAATGAAGTAAAAATAATTGAAATAAAACAAATGCCATAAATGTATCCACTGTTTTTTAGATGGAATAACATTTGCTCAAACCAATCAATATACGCTTATTGCGATTTTTTAACCAAACAGTATGTAGAAGAATACATATCGGCCTAAACTGAGGAAAGATTTTTTTTTTTTTTTTAATTGGGATATTTATTAAAGCAATAAGTAAAAAGGTTTGGCCCAGATTCACAGAGCGATTACGCCTGCGCAAATGTGCGTGTGCGTTTAGATGCGCGCGATTCAGAAAACGATTTACGCCAGAAATCTACTTTTTTTTGTCCGGCGTAATTTCGTTAGACAGACGCATCCGTCCGCGCAAAAATGCGCTAGACACACCATTGATTTGCTAGTCAAATATGCTAATGAGGGAGTTGCGGGGATCCACAAAAAAACGCAGTTGCTGCGCAGGCTACGCGATGTGCGCAACAGCAAAATGTCCTGTCTAAAGTTAGAGCACCTAAAAGCTGGTCTAAATTTTGAAAAAACGTCTACATCTCACAGAAAGCAACACCGTTACTGAGGAGCAGACCACACACACGTGTTGCACTACAATTTGACTGCCAACATGCCAGGGGCATCGTCGCTCATAGCTGCACTAGTGAATTTAGATGACCAAAGAAGGAGGAGGGCACGGAGGATGGCACGGGAGAGGGTATACCGCACATGCATAGACCTCTTTGGCATGAGTGATTCTGAGGTGTATCGCATCTTCAGATTCCCCCCTCATGCCATCCTGGAATTAACCACAACCCTGCAGGAGGACATCACCAGCCCAACACACCGCTCACATGCAGTGCAGCCACTGGTCAAGGTACTGGCAACACTCCATTTCCTTGCCAGTGGCTCTTTTCAGCGTACAAGTGGAGTGGTGGCTGGGATGTCACAATCCTCCATGAGCAGATGTGTGCACCAGGTTGTCCCAGCAATCCTCACACGCTTGGCCAACCAAATCATCAAACCCACCACTGAGGACCTGCGGCTGAAGGCAATGACAGATTTCTACACAATTGCCAGATTCCCACGCACCGTGGGGGCCATTGATTGCACACATGTGGCACTCCAGCCCCCCCATGAGACAGAGCACATGTACCGCAATCGGAAGAATTGGCACTCCATCAACGTACAGGTGATAGTTGATGCCCAAGGCCTCATATGGCACGTCCGTGCCAAACACCCAGGGTCCACCCATGACAGCTACATCTACAATCAATGCCACATCCGAATGGAATTCGATCAGAACGTGTATGGGAACACCTGGCTGGTTGGTGAGTGACATGGGAGTCAGGCATGACTATCCCCTCCCGTGATGCACACCTCACAAGTGGCACATGCATGACTAACATCCTCCTGTCTTTTCCCTTCCAGGTGACTCTGCATATGCACTGGGACCCCATCTCATGACTCCTATCCGGAACCCCCAAACCCCAGGGGAGGAAAGATACAATCAAGCACACATCAAAACCCGAGCAGTGGTGGAGCGCACCTTTGGCCTCCTGAAGTCACGTTTCCGATGCCTGGATAAGTCTGGGGGTACACTGTTGTATTCCCCAAACTTTGTGTGCCATATCATCGTTGCATGTTGCATGCTGCACAATCTCGCAGTGAGGAAGGGCCTGCAGGTTGAGCTACGTGATGACCTGACCCCTCAACCAGACAATCAACCCCTAACCGAGGATACCCCGTCTTCTGAGGGAAGAGCAGTCAGGAGACAGCTCACATTGGGCATCTTTGCACGTTAAACACACACATTAATCATGGCACAATGAGAATGCATGCATGCACACCACTGTGGTCCCTAGCACACACACCCCATATCCTCATCAAATTGGATTGGCACCAGTCCACCATGCAGGACTGGTGAGCAGTAACGCCACGTCAAGGCTCCAATTATGTCACTGTACATTCATACACCATTCACACGGACCTGGGAATCACTTCTCCCTGGTCCTGGGGAACCCTTCTCCACCAAAATTGAGGATGACACCCCTTTTCCAGCAGGAATGTCACCCCCACATTCAAACACCATGCACAACCCAAAATTTTAAAAAAATGTCAGCAAAAAAAACAAAAATGCAAAAAATGTCAGCAAAAAAAAAAAATGCAAAAAATGTCAGCCAAAAAAAAAAAAGGGGGGAAAAAAAAATTATTGCCCTCTGCGTGAGCCACGCCTGGGGCGCCCCCGGCCACGGCCCCTCAGGGGAGACTCATGGGGGAGGGGCAAACCCGGGGAAGGAGGAGCAGCCCCTGATATCTGCCCACCTGGCGGCCTGCCCTCCAAGGCCACGGCAATTCTGTCCAGGGAAGCACCAATTGTTGCCGTGTTGGCCTGGATAGCCTGGGTAAGGGCCCTCACATCCTGCCCAACGCCTGCTGCTGTAGTCTGCAGTTCATTTAGGCAGGTTGTGAAAGCCCGGAAGTGGGAGTCCAGGTTACCCAGCGTATCCTTCATGGAGGACAGGCTCTCCTCCACCCGCCCAAAAGTCTGGCAGAGCTGTCCCAGATGGCGGGTCTGGAGGGCCTGGTCCCTTCGCAGACTGGCGGGCAGGAGATTGGGCGCCCCCCTGGTGCTCTGGGATGACATCCTGCCTCCAGCTGATGGTTGTGGGCGGGGAGAAGGGGAGGCCCTTGTGAGGGGAGCCATGTTGGGGGAGGAGGGGGGGCTCCCCCTTAGGGAGGGCAGGCTTCTGCCAGCCAGAGGGGAAGAGTCCGCACAAACCACTCGTCCAGTGCCTGACTCCTCCTCCTCCTGATCGTCCTCCTCCTCATGATTCCCCTCCTCCTCATGATCGTCCTCCTCCTCATGATCGTCCTCCTCCTCTCGAACCTCCTCCGCGGACTGTGGCCTTGTTGGGGGGGCCTCATTAGGCTGCTGTCCTGGTGTTGGAGCGGTCAGGCCAGATGGCCCTGCACCCTCCTGCACATCTGTGGATGACACAAACCATTCACAGGTTGGAGGATCCACACACTTGCCACATATTCCCTTTCACCCCCTCCCCCACACATGCTACACACCTGATAGAAAAAAAAACCTTACCTGGCACCGCGGGGACCGGACTTGTGTCAAAGCCTGGCAGGCCCTCCACTTCATGCCGGTGAAAGGTCAGGGCCACCACATGCTCCGTCGCTGTAAGCCTAATACGGCATGGTGGGCCCCCTCCTGTGCCCCTGGCATGGGCATGCATTGCGGCCAGTTTCTTTTTCACCTGACGCCGGAGATCATTTATTTTTTTGTCGATCCCAGACCGGGTCCGTGTCTCCCCCTCCCCCGATGAATTCACCTGCTCCGTGATCCTATCCAATATCTCCCTCCTCCTGGCCGGGGTGGTGGTGGCACTCTGCGGGCCGTGGAGAAAACGGCCATACTCGCTAATGGCCCGGGCAAGAATTCTTTTTTCCCCCACAGTAAAATTGAGCTTTCTTTTTCTCTCAGTCATACTTCCAAACAAACTCACTACCAGTCACCAAAAATCAGTCAGAAATACAAGCACAACCAATCAGGCAAGAACACACACAAAGAGAAAAGGAACACCCAAAAATCACACTAGCACTCAGCAAGAAACAGTCACAAAAAAAAATAAAGCAAGAAAACAAACGAACAAAAATATATCAATCAAACAATCAGTCTCTCAAACACTTATCAAAAACACTTTCACAAATATACCAACAAGCACTTGATCACACAGAACACTAATCTGACAACTACAAGACACACTGCAACGAACAACAGGAACAAAAGCACTTGGTTAAATGGGAAGGGACACAAAGGGATGTACTTTTGCAATGCAAGTGCGTTTGTGTGTGTCTATTTATGCTGTCTGCGTAGTTCACAACGTTGCCCTAGTTTCCAATTTCACTAATTGCGCCGCTCCCGAGTTTTGAGCATGCGCACAGCGGAGCTGACATGGTCTCGTTCAAGCGCGCATGCGCGAGCCGGCCGGCCCTTCATTTGCATGGGGTCACGGCTCATTTCAATGTAACACGCCCACGTCCCTCCCAATTTGTATTACTCCTCCTTACGCCTCTGGAAAAAACCTTACGCTTGCGCAATTTCCTGCGCAAAAGCTACGTGAATCGGGGGATTACGCGGCTAGATGGCGCAAGTCTAACGTAATGGCGGTGCGCTACGCCGGACCGATAATGCGCCGATGTACGTGAATCTGGGCCTTTGTGTTTATTTTCAAAATTGCTGCTCTTTTTTTGTTTATAGAGCAAAAAATAAAAACCGCACAGGTGATCAAATACCACCAAAAGAAAGCTATATTTGTGGGGAAAAAAAAGGAAAAAAATTCACAAGACTGCGCAATTGTCAGTTAAAGTGACCCAGTGTCGTATCGCAAAAGAATGACCAATGCAGGAAGGGGGCAAATTCTTCCAGGGCTGAAGTGGTTAAAAAGCTCCAATTCACAAATGGACCAGAGAGTAAAAAAAAAAAAAATGCAATATTTATCGCCAGGTTTTGCTGGCGGTATCACATGCAGTATTTGTCAAAAAACAGTGTGGGGGTCAGCCCGTCGATGCGTCCTTATGACAAATGACTCATCAGCTGCCAGCGGGTTCCCTGCTGACAGCTGAATGTAATAAAAACATACTGGCAATAAAAAATGATAAAAAAACTGTCTCTGAATTTGTATTACTTTTTGACACATTTTTGTTGAATGGGTAGGGGAACAATGTAGGGGGCTTGTTAAATGGGGCTTCCAGATTCTGAAAAGCTCCTGCCTGCAGATCCCCACAACCACTTGCCAGGGATGTGGGGGTAAGGCCCGTTCCCAATCAACATGGTTTGAAGTGATGGTCACTGTCCTGCTTCTCTACACAAGGACTCCAGATTCTTGGGTATCATCTCCCAGATGAATGGTACTTGGACCCTGCACCAGACAAGAAGGATGCAACGTGGAGGTGGCACTGGATCCTATGTGTATGGAACCCTGTGCAATAATATAACCAGGGTGTTTCTAGGTAGGTTGCTAGACAGGTTGCAGTGAACACCAGTTGAGGGATCGAGTCCCTAAAGATCCTTTGGGCATAGTCTGCTGTGATGGGTTTAGATTGTACCCCTTTTTGAAAAACAAAAGTGGGTCCTGAGGCAGGAATGGTAATTACCCTGATAGCTTGCTGGTACTACTAGTTAATTATGCCCCCTCTGGGTGGATAGTAGTCACTGCCTGTGTTGGGTGTGCTTGCTTACTATGCTGCACCATATGGGCCCAATGTTGCTCCAGTAAAAAGCTTTCCACACTGCACAAGTTTGAGGTGAGGGCAGAACAGGAATGAGTAATGTACTCCTCTCTCCACACTCGCTGCATTGGACCTCACTATGCAGCGCTGACATCAAAGAGGTGGAGAATTATGGCCAAATCGTTGACACATTTAGAAAGTTAGTCACCAGTAGACATAGAGGCAGCAAAGACAGTGGCAGCAGTTCTGTAGTTACATAGTCATATAGGTGAAGTCGAAATAAAACGTCCATCAAGTTCAACCTGTGTGTTTGCTTTTATGTTAGTATTACATTGTATATCCCTGTTTGTGGTGGTCGTTCAGGTGCCTATCTAATAGTTTTTTGAAATACTGAGACTGAGCTGTTTATCCCATCCTCCAGGTCAATTATGAATAAATTAAATAGGATTGGTCCCAGGACAGAACCCCGCTGTCCACACTGGATTGTTCTAAGTACTCCCCATTTATCATTACTCTCTGAACTTGCTCCTGCAGCTAGTTTTCAATCCATGTACTCACCATATGGTCCACCCTATGGTCCATGCCGACAGACCTTAGTTTGTACAGTAAACTTTTATGGGGAACTGTATCAAATACCTTTGCAAAATGCAGATATACCACATCTACAGGCCTTCCTTTATCTAGATGGCAGCTCACCTCCTCATAGTAGGTTAATAGGTTGGTTTGGCTTCATGCTGATTACTGCCAATGATAAAGTTTTCATTACTAAAATCTTGTATATAGTTCCTTATCATCCCCTCCAAGAACTTGCATACTATTGATGTTAGGCTTACTGGTTCATAATTCCCAGGGATGTATCTTGGCCTTTTTTAAATATTGGCACTACATTGCCTTTTTTCCAATTTTCTGGTACCATTCCAGTCAATAGACTGTTCATAAAAATTAGGAACAATCGTCTGGCAATTACTTGATTGACCCTCGGGTGCAAGCCATCTGGTCCCCGTGACTTATTAATGTTAAGTTTTTCGAGTCTACTTCTAATTCTATTTTCTGTTAGCCATGAGGGTGCTTCCTGTGATGTGTCATGCGGATAAACATTTCATTTTTGGTTACTAAATTTCCCTGTTTCCCTTGTGAAGATTGAAGAGAAGAATAAATTCAATACCATTGCCATCTCTCCATCCTTAGTAACCAGATTCCCTTCATCATTCTTTATGGGACCAATATGATCTGACCTCCCTTTCTTACTATTTTAATTCTTAACCACTTCCTCACCGGCGCATTGTAAAATGATGCCGGCAGGAACCCTCATATGACGTCCTCTGTTCCCGGCGATCTAGGGCATGCGCGCGCACCCACGGCACCGCTTGTGACCCGGCGCGGGTGCATGGCGGCCGCGATTGCCGTCAGGCACCTGCGATTGCCGGTGATCACGGCAGGAGTGTGGATCTGTGTGTGTAAACACACAGATCCACCTCCTGTCAGAGGTGAGGAAACCAATCCCAGTACAGAGGAACACACATCGGTCTCCTCCCCTTGTGAGTCTCCTCCCCCCTACAGTTAGAACACACTTTAGGGAACATTTTAACCCCTTCAGCGCCCCTAGCATTAACCCCTTCCCTGTCAGTCACATTTACACAGTAATTAGTGCATATTTATAGCACTAATCGCTGTAAAAATGTGAATGGTCCCAAAAACGTGTCAAAAGTGTCCGATGTGTTCACCGCAATGTCACGGTCACAATAAAAAATTGCAGATCGCCGCCATTACTAGTAAAAAAAATTATAAAATAAAAATGCCATAAATCTATCACCTATTTTGTAGACGCTATGGGCCAGATTCAGATACAAAAATGTATCTTTCCGGCGGCGTAGCGTTTCCTCTTTACACTACGCTGCCGCAAATATTATGGTCAAGTGCCTTATTAAGAAAGCACTTGCTCCATAATATGCGCCGGCGTAGCGTAAAGTGCACGGCGTAAGGCCGCGCAATTCAAATTTCTGAAGTGGGGGCGTGATTCATGTAAATGAATCATGACCCCACGTAATTGATGTTTTTTTGGACGTTCCCAGTGCGCATGCGCGAAATCACGTCGCTTTTTTCTCAATGTAAACGACGTGAACGTAACTAACGTCGAGCCCCATTCCCGAACGGTTTACACAAACGACGTAACTGACATTCAATTTGACACGGTCCCGACGTCCATACTTAACATTGGCTGCGCCTGCTATAGCAGGGGTAACCTTACGCCGGTCTCACGCTTACGCAAACGACGTTAAATACGACGTGCCATCGCAAGTACGCTCGTGAATCTGCGTAAGTAGCTCATTTGCATAATTTACGCGAAGCGCCACCTAGTGGCCAGCGTAAATATGCAACTTAAGATACGACGGTGTAAGCGAATTACGCCGCTCGTATCTTAGAAGAAAGCCGGAAAAAAAAAATATATATAGACAATACAGCTTTCAATGTCAACAGTTAAAATAATATCCTACAATGTTCGTGGTTTAAATGCCCCCATCAAAACTTAGTCTTCTTGAAAGCAGATGTGGTATTTTTACAGGAGACCCACTTGTTGTTGGGTACGTCCCGTAGAATCATTTCAGAGGACTTCCCCTTATGGTTCTACGCAGACTCCCCAATTTCGAGAGCTAAAGGGGTAGCCATTGGGTTTGCTAGGGGTATAAGGTTCACTTTGGAGAAAAGGCAGGAGGACCCAGAGGGGCGATTTTTATTTCTAAATGGGAAGATAAATGACGTGGAGATCTCACTGGCGAACATTTATGGCCCGAATAAAAAGTCGGTGAAGTATATGACTGGAGCTGTGGAGAAGTTTATGAGCTTTAGGAAAGGAGAAGTTGTCATGGGAGGGGAATTCAACCTATGCCTAGATCCCAAACTCGATAGTACGTCACATGCACGGGGGAGAGAAATAGGTCAGAGAAATAAATTAAAAAAGAAGATGCACCAACACCAACTGGTGGATGCATGGAGAGCGCAGCATATGAGGCAAAGAGACTATACATTTCGCTCACCAGTGCATGGGACGTACACTAGAATTGATCATTTCTGGGTAGAACATAAGCTTAACAGAGATTGGTATAACAACAACATTAGGAATCCTAATAAAAGAGGGGACTATTAAAAAGAAAAGATTGAAAGAGAAAAAAATAAAACTAATTAAAGAAATAACCGAATTAGAACATTTACATAAAGAAACTAACCAAAAAGATGTATTTTTGAATCTTTGCATTAAAAGAGATGAAATGAGAGAATTAATAGAACAGGAAACTCGAAAAACATTAGGTATAATCAAGAAAGAACGATATCAATGGGGTAATAAAGTGGGAAAACATTTAGCAAGTATTTGAAAAAAAATCGAGAAAATACAAACGAATATTGGAGAAATAGGATATAAAACTTCAGACATTATTATAAATTTCCAGGAATTCTACGAGAAATTATATACTATCAATAAGCATAACACTAAAGAAGAAGTAAAACTAAAGGAGAAAAAAATGAAAGCATACCTAAAGGAGGTAGACTTAGATAAAATTCCAGAACATAAACTTATTTGTCTTGAAACACCGATTACGGAAAAAGAAATACTTAAAGCGGATGGCCCACTATAAAAAAAATATTAAAAGCCAGCAGCAACAAATACTGCAGCTGCTGACTTTTAATATTAGGACACTTACCTGTCCTGGAGTCCAGCGGCGTCCGCAGCAGAGGATGAGCGATCGCTCGTCACCCTGCTGCTCCCCCCTCCATCCACGGTGAGGGAACCAGGAAGTAAAGCGCTGCGGCTTCACTGCCCGGTTCCCTACGGCGCATGAGCGAGTCGCGCTGCGCCCGGCGATTGGCTCCCGCTGTGTGCTGGGAGCTGAGAGTTCCCAGCACACAACGGGGGGGCGACGGGATGTCGCCAAAAAACCCGTCTTTTGCCTGAGACTGCGGGCCGGAAGTGGTTGCAGATACCTGTCTTTAGACAGGTATCTGCACCCCCCTCCCCCCTGAAAGGTGTCAATTGTGACACCGGAGGGGGGGAGGGTTCCGATCAGCGGATCTTCACTTTAGGGTGGAGATCCGCTTTAAAACCATAGGAGAATTGCCTAATGGTAAAAGCCCCGGCCCAGA
Source organism: Rana kukunoris (assembly GCA_029574335.1). Lineage (NCBI taxonomy): Eukaryota > Metazoa > Chordata > Amphibia > Anura > Ranidae > Rana > Rana kukunoris. The sequence continues at coordinate 67,027,204 of CM056054.1, forward strand.
GGGACTGACGACATTATATTATAAACTACTGGCCGATACCCTAACACCAAAACTGTGCTCCTACTTTAATGGAATAGGGGAAAAATGGGAAATGAGGAAAGAAGCCTTAATAATTGTAATTCCTAAAGAGGGAAAAGATAATACATTATGCTCAACTAGAGACTATAGACCGATCTCGCTCCTCAACATCGACCTAAAAATATTTTCAAAAATTCTTGCTAATCGAATGGACAAAATTATGAAAGATATAGTACACATAGACCAAGTTGGGTTCATAACAGGTAGAGAGGGTAGGGACAACGGCATCAGATCCCTCCTGATTATAGAAGAAATCAAGAGAAGTGAAGCCCCAGGCCTGCTCTTGTCGATAAATGCCGAAAAGGCTTTCGACAGAGTGGACTGGGGCTTCATGTTAAATACATTAGAGGCGATGGCAATAGGACCCAGAATGAGAAGTTGGATAGGAGCCTTATATAACAGACAAGAATTAAAGTGAATGGAAATATTTCAGAACCCTTTGAGTTAGAAAATGGTACTAGGCAGGGATGCCCATTGTCCCCGATGCTGTTCACGCTTGCGTTGGAACCTCTTTTAAGAGAAATAAGATGAAGTGTGGACATCAAAGGGATAACAATTGGAGGAGAGGAACATAAACTTGCGGCGTATGCCGACGATATTATGTTCTATGTAGCAAATCCCAGGACAACTTTACCAAATATAATTAAAACAATAAAAGAACTTGGAAAGATCTTCAATTTTAAGATAACCCCGACAAAATCAGAAATTTTAAGTATTAATATCACTAGGAAAGAAAGAAATGCCCTACAGGAAGACTTTCCATTTAGCTGGAAAAAAGACTTATGCCGCGTACACACGATCATTTTTTGTGATGAAAAAAAACGACGTTTTCTGTGAAGTAAAAAACGACGTTTTTGAATTGTCACTTTCAAAGACAATGTTGCATACACACCATCGTTTTTTTCACAAAAAGCGAGGTTACGTTCACCACTCTTTTCCATTGAAGCTCGCTTCATAACTAGCTTCTGGGCATGCGCAGGTTGAAAAACGTCGTTTTAAACTACGTTTTTGCTACACACGGTGACTTTTTGTGAAACAAAAAACGACGTTTTGAAAAACGACACAAAAAATTCAAGCATGTTGGAATTTTTTTTTGGTAGTTTTTTTGAAGACAAAAAACGACGTTTTGCCCACACACGATCAATTTAAATGACGTTTTAAAAAACGTCGTTTTTTTTCATCGCAAAAAACGACCGTGTGTACGCGGCATTAAAATACCTCGGAATCAGATTAGCAACCACTAGTGAGACTCTTTATAAGATTAATTATATCCCATTATTAAACGAGATTAAAGACGACCTTATCAAAATCGCACCGGGTCAACTTTCGTGGACGGGGCGGATAAATATCTTTAAAATGGTAATACTCCCAAAAATTGTTTATAAAATGCAAATGCTCCCAATCCCAATTTTACAAATCTTTTTTAAAAAACTTCAGTCAATGTTTCTTAAATTAATATGGAAAGGAAAAAAAACACGTATTAGACTAACACTATTGAGTAAAGATAAGACACAAGGTGGATTGGGAGCACCAGACATTAGGAAGTACTATTATTCAATTGTTCTTTCATGAATAATAGACTGGGTAAAAAACAATGTGGATAAAAGATGGGTATCTATGAAAAATAAACTTAGTAAAACAGCACTAGGGAAAGTAGTATGGGTTCCGACACAGTTTAGAGGATTAAGTCCAGAAGCTCACGATATTACTAGACATGCACTAAAACTTTGGGATCAGATTCATAAAAAAGAAAATTGTGTTTATAATTCACCTTTTATACCTCTAAAAGATTTTTCCCACCAGGCGATGAAAAAAGGTTTGGCGAATGGATAAGGAAAAACAACATCCAACTAAAAGATATAAGGCCAGATTCAGGTAGAGTTAGGCTGGAGTATCTGTGATACTCCAGCCTAACTGCCACTTTAAGCCGGCGTTTCTGTTTTCTGTAACCAGAAAACAAGAAACTCCGGGTTGGAGTTCCGATGCGATCAGCGCAATTGAATTTCGCCATCGCATCGCAACTTTAATTTAAAAATGGCGCCGGGGGCGTTGCCGCTGATTTACGCTGAAAAAATATGTTAATCAGCGGGAATCGGCAATTCACGATCGTATTCGGGCGCGACGCAGTGACTTTCCGACGTTTCCGGAAGCGATACGCGGCGTAAAGATAAAGCAGCCCCCTAGTGGAGTATCCTATGTTAAGTATAGGCGTCGTCATCGCGTCGGAAAAAAAAAAAACGCGTCGCTTGGGTAAAACTTTCATGAATGGGGATGTGACGTCATTGATGTTCACTGACAGAATTTGGAGCATGCGCACTGGGATGCATTGACACTCGACGCATGCACAGTACGTTCGCCGCGGGATCGCGCTTAGTTTAAATAATACACGCCCGTACCCCGCCCAATTTAAATTCCGCCGGCTCATTTGCGATGCGCTGCCGCAACTTTAGGAGCTTCATGAATAACAGCACTTGCTCCTAAAATTTCGCCAGAGTAACGTAAATGAGAAGCGTTACTCCAGAGCAAGGATGCTGCCATCTACCTGAATCTGGCCCATAATGGAGCAAAATAAGCTAGCAACTTTACAAGAATTAAAAAAGAGGAAAGAAATGGTAGTGATTGATGACTGGAGGTACGCTCAGTTGAAACATTTTTTTGAGAGTCTTCCACACCCAAACAAATCTCCGGCCTCTGGAAAGACTTTGCATAGGAAAGATTGAAAAAGGAACAATCTCAAAGATCTATAAAATCTTGAATGTTTCAAAAACACAGAGCGCACCCCTTTTCATCAAGAAATGGGAGGAGGAAATTGGATCATCCGTAAATGAATATGAGATTAAACAGATAATAAAAAGGGTGCATGTGACGTCAGTTAATAATAAGATAATGGAACAGAACTACAAGTGTTTGGTACGATGGTACCTTACGCCGGATAGAGTACATATGCCCTCCGCAACCAGAACGCGGCTATGCTGGCGAGGGTGCAATGAAATCGGCACAATGACCCACATCTGGTGGACATGCCCCAAAATTAGAACATTTTGGAAAGAAATCAGACAAAAAATTTGAGAAATTATAAATGTGTCCCTCCCAGATGATCCATGGGTCTGTGTTTTGCATGGGGCTCGAATGCCAACCAAAAAATATCTGAACACACTAATTCCTGAGTTCTTGAATGCTGCAAAGAGCCAAATATCTGGTAGCTGGCAACAACCTGAGAGTCCCACCTTGAGAGAGTGGTCTAACAAAATTGATGAAATCTACAATAACGAATATTTAAGATCTAGAGACGAGGAAATATTGGAGGAATTTGAAGAGAAATGGGAAAAATGGAAGGGATTTAAGTTCAAGATGGGATATGCAAAGATGATGGAGGCGTAATCCAACGTAACATAAAATAATATTAAGAGGATAACACTTGTAAGGGATAGAGAAAGCTAAAACTGTTAATAGAAAGAAAACGACAGAGGACGGGGATGGGAAGGGAGAGGGGGTAGTTGGAGGGATAGGGGAATGGGTGGGGGAAGTGAAGTTTTTTTATTGTGAATGTTAAATCTATATATAAGCGCCTACCTATAAAAAAAACAAAAAAAACATTAAGGATAAAAATAAATAATATGATCTCCACACATGATGCAAAACAGAATTTGAGACAGAACTATTGAATAGAACCATGTGTAGGTCTCTTACTATGGTTTAGTCTGAAGTGGAAAAAAAAAAAAAGAAGAAAGCCGGCGTATCTTCTTTTCTGAATAGCAAAAAAAGATACGTTGGCTATTATTAGTATTTACGCAGCGTATCTGTAGATACGCTGGCGTAAATGCTTTCTGAATCTGGCCCTATAACTTTTGCGCAAACCAATCAATGTATGATTATTGCGATTTTTTTTTTTTTACCAAAAATATGTAGAAGAATACGTATCGGCCTAAACTGAGGAAAAAACATGTTTTGTTTTTTTAAATTGTGATATTTATTAAATAAAAAAGTAAAAAATATTGTTTTTTTTTTTTTAAATTGTCGCTCTACTTTTGTTTATAGCGCAAAAAATTAAAACCGCAGTGATGTTCAAATACCACCAAACAAAAGCTCTATTTGTGGGGGAAAAAAAACATAAAATTTGGGTACAGTGTCGCATGACCACGCAATTGTCATTCAAAGTGCAACAGCACTGAAAACTAAGAAATTGGTTTGGGCAGGAAGGGGGTGAAAATGCCCTGTATGGAAGGGGTTAAAAAATTCCTTGGGATTATTTTACTCTCCTCCTTTGTGACATTCGCATTCTATCTTAGCCGCCCTGATTGCGCCCTTACATTTCTTGTTGCATTCTTTGTAAAGTTGGAATGCTGAAGACGATCTCTCAGCCTTGTATTTTTTGAGGGCCATCTCCTTTGCTTTTATATGCATTTTTATTAGGGTTGTCCCGATACCACTTTTTTAGGACCGAGTACACGTACCGATACTTTTTTTCATGTACTCGCCGATACCGATTACCGATACTTTTTTTTAATTCCAAGTGTCAGTTTGACTGATGGGCACTGATAGGTGGCACCGACTGATGGGGACTGATAGATGGCACTGACTGATGGGCACCTATGAGCACTGGCACTGACAGGTGGCACTGATGACACTAATAGGCGGCAGCTATGGGCACTGATGCCACTGACAGGTGGCTGGCACTGATATGCGGCAGTTATGGGCACTGATAGGTGTCTGGCACTGTTAGATGGAACTGATAGGCGGCACTTATAGGCACTGACAGGTGGATGGCACTGATAGGCGGCAGTTATGGGCACTGACAGGTGGCTGGCCCTAATAGGCGGCAGTTATGGGCACTGATGGCACTGACAGGTGGCTGGCACTGATAGGCGGCAGTTATGGGCACTGATGGCACTGACAGGTGTCTGGCACTGATAGGCGTCAGTTATGGGCACTGATAGGTGGCTGGCACTGTTAGACGGCACTGATAGGCGGCAGTTATTGGCACTGACAGGTGGCTGGCACTGATAGAAGGCAGTTATGGGCACTGATAGGTGGCTGGCACTGATAGGCGGCAGTTATTGGCACTGATGGCACTGACAGGTGGCTGGCACTTATAGGAGGCAGTTATGGGCACTGATAGGTGTCTGGCACTGTTAGGTGGCATTGATACTTATAGGCACTGACAGGTGGCTGGCACTTATGCAATGTGAGATAGTGTGTACCATGTACAAGTGACAGTATTCATTCAGCATTTACAAAATCTATTTTACTTGTCGAGGGCTGCCTCCTGCTATGATGTCCGTCCTGCTCTCCGCCCCTTCCTGCTTTCCGCCCACTCTCCGCCCGTCCTGCTCTCTGCCCACTCTTTCGTCCACTCTCTGCCCACTCTCAGCAGTTAGCATGATCTCAGACCCCTCTCTCTGCCCCGCCTCTCTGCCCACTCTCCGCCCGCTCTTCTGTGCACTCTCCACCCACTCTCAGCAGTTAGCACGATCTCAGCTCCCACTCCCTGCCCCCCTCTCTGCCCCCACTCTCTGCCCCCTCCTCTCTGCCCACTTGTCACCTAAAAAAAAAAAAAGTATCGGCAGAAGCATTGGGAGCATTTGCGCGAGTACAAGTACTCGCGCAAATGCTCAGTATCGGTCCCGATACCGATACTAGTAACGGTATCAGGACAACCCTAATTTTTATGTTCGTGTTAAGGCAAACAGGACTTTAATTCGCTCTTTTAAATGTATTTTCCATTGGGATGCACTGGCTAATACCTTTGAACAAGTCCCAGCCTGATTAGTTGCTCCCCACAATGGCAGCACCTGACCAAGCAGTCACTCTCGCTGTTGGGACCCGGCACTTGAGACAGAGTAGACACTGCCGCTTCACTCTTTCAATCACCCCCAAGATGAGCCCTCCACTGATCTCCAGCTGAACACCAGTGTCTACCAGCGCCGGCTCCTGCATGTCAGGTAACAACTCCAAGGTGGTCATCAGCCGATTACCTTCTGCCATCTTCAGCTGCCTTGTGGTGTCTACTGCTAGCTGGAACTTGTTAGCTTCCTCCAGGGATTGACTCCACCTTCCAACTCACCATCTGCTTGGCGCTTGAGGAACAGATAAGCAGGCTCCATTCTGCATGCACTCTGTTAGCCCCTTGTGGGACAAGCTTGAGTTAGCAGGCATGCTGATGCTAGCAAGTTTGGCCCAGACATGTTGCTCGGCTCGAACTGCACCACAGTAACTAGAGACGGAAAGCAGGTGTATTGTCCAGTGGCAACAATAAAGTCAACTACCAATGCCTCCCTGTAAAGGACTGACTTAAAGTAGTCCTGCCCGCAGGCATCCCCAAGCTGCTTCATATCAACCACTCTTTACTGTTGTCAAGCAGGAGTTTGAAGTAAAGTTCAAGTTTTCTGTAATCCAGTGGTAAATGTCCTCGCCATGCAGAGCACTGGACATATTTGTAATCCATGGGCGCGATTGGTCCACCGTGGTTGCCACGGGTGATGACACATTTTTTTACAGTCACTGAATTGCAGAAAAGGATACAAGTGTTCACCCCAGCAAGGGTTGGGGTGACTGGGTAGAAGAAACAGCAATACTGACTATCGAGGACGGGTGCTATTGACAATGGCACTTGTAAAAGCTAAATTACAGGTAAACACACAGTATTTTTCCCTGTTGAAATCCTCTTCTGCAATGGGACAAGCAAAGTCTCCCCTCTTCTGCGTTGCTAGGGGCGATGGCCAGCAGGTTAACCGTGAAGGTGGATCTCGTGGAACCTCCAAAATGTAGTGGTGCCCCCGCGGGTCACTACATGTTCTAGCATCCACACATTTCACCCTGCTGGTCAGACATCCATTTGGCACACTTTGCCAGACAATGAATAGCCTCTTGCTTGTTTTTTGTTGTTGTTTTTATTAGGGGATTAAACTCCTCCGGCACACTACTTGAGATCACTTGCTTTACTGTCCAAATCTAGATTCCTGTCACCGCTAGCACATGGCTAGGTCTCACTCTGAATAAATCCTGACGTTTTCCTAGTAGCCATTTACAGGCAGGGGTCAGCAGGCCCCTTTGTGGTAGCAACTGTTTAACTACTTAAGACCCGGACCAAAATGCATCTAAAGGACCTTGCCCCTTTTTGCGATTCGGCACTGCGTCGTTTTAACTGACAATTGCGTGGCCGTGCGACGTGCCTCCCAAACAAAAGTGGCGTCCTTTTTCCCCCACAAATAGAGCTTTCTTTTGGTGGTATTTGATCACCTCTGTGGTTTTAATTTTTTGCGCTATAAACAAAAATAGAGCGACAATTTTGAAAAAAAATCAATATGTTTTACTTTTTGCTATAATTAGGCCGATACGTATTCTTCTACCTATTTTTGGTAAAATAAAATCGCAATAAGCATTTATCGGTTGGTTTGCACCAAATTTATAGCGTTTACAAAATAGGGGATAGTTTTATTGCATTGTTATAAAAAAAATGTTTTATTACTAATGGTGGCGATCAGCGATTTTTTTCGTGACTGCGACATTATGGCAGACACTTCGGACAATTTTGACACATTTTTGTGACAATTGTCATTTTCACAGCAAAACATGCATTTAAATTGCATTGTGTACTGTGGAAATGACAGCTGCAGTTTGGGAGTTAACCACAGGGGGCGCTGAAGGGGTTATGTGTTCCCTAATGTGTGTTTACAACTGTAGGGGGGTGTGGCTGTAGGTGTGACATCATTGATCGTGTCCCCCCTATAAAATGCATGACACGATCGATACTGCCACCACAGTAAAGAACGGGGAAGAAGTGTTTACACACGGCTCTCCCAGTTCTTCAGCTCCGGGGACCGATCGCCGCACTCCAGAGGCGATCGGGTCCGCGAATCCCGCGGTCACGGTCCCGGAGCTTCGGACCGGGTCACGGGAGCACGCCGAGGGCGCGCGCCCGTGACCCACGGCTGGGTACTAGCACAGCATGTACCTGTACGTGCATGTGCCCAGCCGTCCCATTCTGCCGACGTAAATGTGCAGGAGGCGGTCCTTAAGTGGTTAAGTTGTGAAGAATAGATGTGCTAACTGACACTTGGTGGACTACTGATCCCAGCACGTCCAATGCAAATCCTGCCAGCCCTCATGGGTGCAAGGACTTGACTCCAAAACTACACCACAGTCTCTCCCTCTGGCTATACATCTAAATCCTTGCACGTCTCCCCCAGAGCTTTACACTGTGCTTCTTACTCACTGACCCTGGCATGGATCCCTCCTGGATGACTTTCCTGGCAGTGCACCCAACTGTGCTCCTACTGCTCCTGTTCCAGGACACATCTCAATAACTGTGTAGAGAGAGGCTCCCTCCCAGCTCCCAAAATCTAGGCCTGAGGTCACCCCTCCAGAAAGCGGGTTTCCTCAGACCACGACAGTCTAACACTCCATCATCCAGTTCTTCCACCCAACAACCTCTCACCCAGCAGGCTGACCATGGGTATATATAGGAGGCCTGCCCCCTGCCAATACTAGCTGTGGATTGGTCAGGGCTCACACATACATCCCATGCCACTCCAGCTCTCTGCCCTGCCTTTTTCCCAGAACCTTCTGAAAACCAGAGGATGCGCCCAAGAGCTGAAGCACATGTCAGTCATCTGCAGCTACACTAAACCACTCCCCTGCCCACGTTAAAAAAATAACAGGCCTAGCTCACAGCATAGGCCTGCCTAAATGTACCTGCACTGACAGTACAAAACAAACCTACTACTCTAGCACCTACCTACCTAAGGTAGAGGGTGCTACACAATATCGCACTGCCCAATAGTCACTGAGCTCAGGATTATGATCTCACTGTGGAGTCTTTTGAAACACCATCCACTGAGAAGCCTGAAAGCACAAAATAGGGAACTGATACTCAACACTTGCAGAGCTCCTGGAGACCTAACTTCACGAGACCCCTTGTACACTTTGTGCAGGACAAATTTGAATGCTTTGCAAACCTGCCAGGGACAGCAAGTTGAAGTGAAATAAAAGGTAGCAGAGTGTCTTTTTACTTACCATTTTCAGATGAAAGCAGAGAACCCCTTAATTCATTTTTCCCACAACTCCTTGGGTTTCTGAGTTCCAGGATAGGACCCTGTCACCTCTGTCAGAAGCTCAGAAAGGCCCCACTTGATGAAGCAGAAGTAGGTGGGCAAGAGATCTGCAGACAGGTGGGAGGTCCTTCACTATCAGAACTGGTGCACCAACACTACACAGCTTACCCGGAAGACTGAGGTACTGTAGGAAGCCACTCCCCAATTACTACCATATTACTACTATAGTACCAATGAGGTGGCTCCCTGTGTCCTCAAGCCTGGGATACCTCCAGTTGTTTGCCTGTGTTACCACAGCTACCATAGACTTCCTGAGAGGGGTGTTGTTTATGAAGGTAAGCACCTATTTGTGTTCTGAACTGTTTTACTGAAGAAGTGATTCTCAGCTAGACTCCTGTTGCTATAGTCGTAGGAAATAATGCTATGCAGCCACATGTTACCTAGATTAAGCCACAGAAACATAATATATTATAATCTGTTTTGTATTCTTTCGCAATGTATGCATGCTCTTTGCCATTCTGACCCTATTTTGTTTTGTGAAGCCTCATGCACACTGAGCATTTGCCCAGCTCCTCTAAACATTTTCTCTTGGTAGGACAAAAGCTTCTTAAAAAAAAGGAGGTACAAGCCTTGTTTATACGTTTATACACGTTTGTGTGTATATGTGTGTTAATGCATTCTGTTGGCTGGAATATTAATTTATTCTGGCCATTAGAATGCATTAAAGCTCAAATGCTCCTAAACACACCTAGAATTGATGCGCGTTTATGTGCGTTGTGCGCTTTCTTCTGCTCAAGGGACTAACTATGCTGTCTGACATGGTTGTGTAGTTAGGAAGTATGACTAAACAGTATTGTATATATTTTGGCAGATAATATAATTCCCATATTCATAACTCAGTGTTGTATTTAGTTTACAATTTAGCTTTAAAGATGTTGTAGGCAGACTATCACAACCCCTTTAAAGGGTTAATGAAAATGAACATGCAGTAAAAGGCTTTTAACAGAGTTTCTGTATTTACTGTCATCATGAGAATAGTATAATACTAATTGCATTCCTATGAACACAATGCCAGTTGTGTCATTCACTTAATTCACAAGCCGAATAAATAATATAAATCCGTATAAATAATATTGTTTGTTTTTGCTGCACATTCAATTTCATGTCATGTCAATACTGCATATAAACAACAATAAAGCAGATGATGGGGAGCAACACTTTAACATGTATTCAGAACAGTGAAATATGATTACACTTTCCTAGGTATGAGTTACTAGACTTTGCAGTTTCTATTTTCTTTTTTTAACCACTTGCTTACTGGGCACATATACCCCCCGTCCTGCCCAGGTGAAATTTCAGCTTCCGGCACTGCGTCGCTTTAACTGACAATTGCTCCCAAACAAAATTGACGTCCTTTTTTCCCCACAAATAGAGCTTTCTTTTGGTGGTATTTGATCACCTCTGCGGTTTTTATTTTTTGCGCTATAAACAAAAAATAACGACAATTTTGACAAAAAATACAATATTTTTTACTTGTTGCTATAATAAATAGCCCAATTTAAAAAATTTTTTTAAAAAATTCCGTCTAGGCCGATACGTATTCTTCTACATATTTTTGGTAAAAAATAAAAAAAATCGCAATAAGCGACTGGTTTGCGCAAAAGTTATAGCACCTACAAAATAAGGGACAGAATTATTATTTTTTATTACATTTTTTTTACTAGTAATGGTGGCGATCTGCGATTTTTATTGGGACTGCGACATTATGGCGGACACATGGGACACTTTTGACACATTTTTGGCACCATTCACATTTATACTGCAATCAGTGCTATAAATATGCACTAATTACTGTATAAATGTGACTGGCAGGGAAGTGGTTAACACTAGGGGGGTAAGGAAGGGGTTAAATGTGTACCCTATATAGTGTTCTAACTGTGGGGGGAGGGGGGGTGACTGGGGAGAGTGACCGATCTGTGTCCCTATGTACAAGAGACACAGATCGGTCTCCTCTCTCCCTGACAGGACGCTGTCATTGTGAGAGCCGGCAATGAGAAATGATCTCATATGTTTACATATGAGATCAACTCTCATAGGCCGCACAGATTGCCTACCAAACGGCCACTCCGATTAGCCGTTCACGGCGATCTGTGATTGGCTGTGTCCAAGGGACACGGCCAGCACAGAAGTTCCCCGCTGCGCGCTCGGGAGTGCGCGCGGGGAACGAGGAAAGGGGCGGCCGTAAAAACACGGCGCCTCAGAGAAGTAGGACCACCCTGCGGCCGTATATAGTCGTACGGCCGTCGGGAAGTGGTTAAATAATGCTGCAAATTTGTAGTATTCAAATATATTTCATTAAGAGCTGGTTCACACAGGGTGGACCTGGGATCCGACTTCAGGTCGCCCCTAGTCGCCTCAAGTCGCGCTGCATGAAGAAATTAATGTAAGTGAATGGAGTCTTAATGTACACAACTGCAGTCGCTCCGACTTGAAAAAAGGTTCCTGTACTACTTCAATCCGACCTGTAAGCGACTTGTATCCATTGATTTCAATAGAAGTCACCTTCAAGTCGGATCCCCGTTCACAGTGAGGCAACTTTACAGGAAGTCGCCCCAGTGTGAACCTGTTCTAAGGTAAACTCCTTCCTTCCACAGGGGAAATCCACGCCAAATTTTGAATGAAAAAACCCCCACCCCAAAGCACCTTGCCCCCATGTTTATTGGGACAAGGGCCTCTTTCCGACAACCCTGGCCGTTGGTTGTCGGGGTCTGCGGGCGGGGGACTTATCGGAATCAAAGAGCCCCTTTTAATAAGGGGGCCCCCAGATCCCGACCCCCAATCCTATGTGAAGAAGTATGGGGGTACGAGGGTCTTCTTCTGACTTCAGTGGTCTTCCGACTTCTCCTTTCTGCCGGGCACCACCGCTGTCTTCTTTTAGCTCTTTTACCAGCAGCGGTCTTCTCTCTTCTTCCAACTTCGGGGGGTCTTCTTCCTACTTCAGGGGGTCTTCTCCCTTCTGCCGGGCACCACCGCTGTCTTCTTTCAGCCCTTTCACCAGCGAGGGCCTGGTCTTCTGCGTTCCCTTCTTCCCTTCTTCAATGTTTACTCGACGCTCCCTCCCACTATAATGCCGAGTGTGCGGTGTGCGTCGATTTATATAGGCCTCTTATGACGTCACAGTCCCAGCATGCTCCGGGTGGTAACGACATAAGGGGGCGGGGTAATTATGTTATCACCACCCGGAGCATGCTGGGACTGTGACGTCATAAGAGGCCTCGATAAATCGCCGCGCACCGTACACCCAGCATTACAGCAGGAGGGAGCGTTGAGTCAACATCGAAGAGAAGAAGGCGACGCAGAAGACCGGCCCCTGCTGGTGAAAGAGCTGAAAGAAGAAAGCGGTGGTGCCCGGCAGAAGGGAGAAGTCGGAAGACCCCCGAAGTCGGAAGAAGACCCCCGGAGATGCCTAATAAACTACTTTAAAAACCTGTGTAGTGTTTTTTTATTGAAATTTACCCCCATATTAATTTACATAGGGTGGGGGTCGGGATCTGGGGGCCCCCTTATCTGCGTAGGCCCCTTATCGGCGTAGGGGGTTCCCCTTGAAATCCATACCAGACCTAAGGGCCTGGTATGCTCCTGGAGATGGAACCCATGCCTGTTTTTTATTTAAAATTTGGCATTGAGTTCCCCTTCCTGGAGGCGACTTCAAGTCGTGTTGTAAGTCGCGTTGTGATTCATACTCAAGTCGTGTTCAAGTTGCCTCCCAAAGTCACTCTGAAAGTTGTGTTGCCCCTGTGTGAACCGGCTCTAAGCATTTTACTGAAATTATATCATTTGGACTGTCTCCTTTAATTTTTACATTATAGTGAAAATGGTTCATGTAGTTGATGTTAAAAGGCTAAGCTAATCTTGTACAAAAAAAATAAAAAAATAATGTAGACTCGACGCTCCCTCCCACTGTAATGCCGAGTGTGCGGTGCGCGGCGATTTATATAGGCCTCTTATGACGTCACAGTCCCAGCATGCTCCGGGTGGTAACGACATAAGGGGGCGGGGTAACTATGTCATCACCACCCGGAGCATGCTGGGACTGTGACATCATAAGAGGCCTCTATAAATCGCCGCACACCATACACCCAGCATTACAGCGGGAGGGAGCGTTGAGTCAACATCGAAGAGAAGAAAGCGACGCAGAAGACCGGGCCTCCGCTGGTGAAAGAGCTTAAAGAAGAAAGCGGTGGTGCCCGGCAGAAGGGAGAAGTCGGAAGACCCCCGAAGTCGGAAGAAGACCCCCGGAGCTGCCTAATAAACTACTTTAAAAACCTGTGTAGTGTTTTTTTTATTGACATTTTTCTTCCACCAGGTGAATGGGTAGGGGTACAATGTACCCCCATATTAATTTACATAGGGTGGGGGTCGGGATCTGGGGGCCCCCTTATCTGCGTAGGTCCCTTATCGGCGTAGGGGGTTCCCCTTGAAATCCATACCAGACCTAAGGGCCTGGTATGCTCCTGGAGGGGGAACCCATGACGGTTTTTTATTTAAAATTTGGCATTGAGTTCCCCTTCCTGGAGGCGACTTCAAGTCGTGTTGTAAGTCGCGTTGTGATTCATACTCAAGTCGTGTTCAAGTTGCCTCCCAAAGTCACGCTGAAAGTTGTGTTGCCCCTGTGTGAACCGGCTCTAAGCATTTTACTGAAATTATATCATTTGGACTGTCTCTTTTAATTTTTACATTATAGTGAAATGGTTGATGTTAAAAGGCTAAGCTAATCTTGTACAAAAAAAAAAGCACATGGTTATGCAGGTAAAAAATGCACAAGTGCATTTTCAGAAGCCTGCAGAACGTTGCACCCAAAATCTGTAGATCATGTGTGCAATGTCAGGCTCCTGTAGACACTTGCCACCGCTTTCTGCTGTACCTCTGTATGGACCTTCTATTTGAAAGTTGTAGGAAGTCTAAATTAACTACCAGAGTGCTCACCAACGCCCTTGCAGTTCTGTGAAAACTACAAGCCATCTTGTAAGTGAATGACACGACTGCAGTTATATCAACCCTATGCCACATTATACAGAACCTTTACGGAATCTGAACCACATCTATCTTGCACCTGTGGAGAGTCTATACCGTACCTATACTTTTGCCTACACTGCATGCAGGTTAAAGGGTTTGTAAAGGATTTTTTTCTCTTAATAGCTTCCTTTATCTTAATGCAGTGCTGTTTTCATGTCCTCGTTGTTCGTTTTTGCTCTCAAGTTGCTGTAATTCTTCTCCACACTTCCTGGTTGTCTGTTTCCTGATAACCACAGTCCTGGGAGCTTTCACTTTGTGGTCACTAATCAAGGAGGTGTGATTACTGTGTGTCTAAAGCCCCTCAGCACCAATCAGTTTCGTTTTCCAAACCATCACTGCCCTGTATTGGCTCTGTGGCTCTGTACAGCAGAGAAGCAAAAAAATGCAAAAACTAAACTAGAAACTACAGGTACATTATATGATTGATTGTTATCTATTTTTATCTATTTTTAATAGTTTTTAAAATGAATCATTAACTATTATGTTTCTACACCCTGTAAACAGTCATTTCAGCAAAAAAAAAAATGTTTTTTTTACAACTCCTTTAACTGCTCCTGTTGTTTAAGCGGAGGTTCACACAAAAAGTGAACCTCTGCTTTTTGGATCCCTCCCCTCCTCCAGTGACACATTTGGCACCTTTCTGAGACAGGTATTTGCACCACTTCCGGGTCTGATCCCCGTGGGGAATCCAGCCTGTGACGTCACCCCCGCCCCGCTGTCTTCTGGGAAACACTGTACCCAGGAGAGAGCGGGGACCAGTGACGGCGCGCCGCGATCCTCACGCATGCGCAGTAGGGAATTGGGCAGTGAAGCTGTCAGACTTCACTTCTCGATTCCCTCAACAAGGATGGCGGCGGAAGCAGCCAAGGACCGAGTGATTGCTCAGCCTCGGCTTCTGACATCGCGGGTGCGCTGGACAGGTAAGTGTCCTTTTAAAAAAAATAATAATAATAAAAGTAAACCAAACCTCCGCTTTAGGTGCACTAATGTTCTTAAAAGGCCCTAATGCTTGCCGGCAAAAGAAAACATCTCAAAGGACTGCCTGTCTAGTAATAATTATTCTGCAAGCCCCCTTTCTTCCCCTGCCCCCTCTGCTTCCATCTCCTTTTTTTATTTTGGACAGTGCATACCTAATCCACCTAAGACTAGCATCGGTGCCATAAATGTACTCTAGCAGTATTGTTCCAGCACTCGGTATGTAGGTAGGGTACAGATTGGTGCATTGGCAATATCACACAGTCCCAATGAAAGATGAAAGAACTTGTATTGAAATAATGCAAAGACAATTCACAATAACCTGTTTTAAAGGCAGCCCAACCGGAAACACTTAGGCCGCGTACACACGATCGAATTTATCTAAATTCGATCGTGTGTATGGGCGAACAGACAGGTTTTTCCAGCAGACAAATTTTAAAGCATGCTTTAAAATCTGCCTGCTGAAACCCGTCCGTCCGACATGTCCGCTGGTTAGTACACTAACCAGCGAAAATATCTGTCCGCACATGCGTCGAATGGATTCGACGCATGCGTGGAAGTATTTTACTTCCTAGTTCGGTGACGTGTCGGCGTCAACGTCACCGCCACGTCACTGCGCTGTCTGCCGGTGGGGATTTTGGTTTGATCCTGTGTAACAATGTGTAGAGAGAAAGTTTCAGCCAAACTGACAGTGCCTGTTAAGGGGGCAGAATGCGGGTTGGCCATCTTGTGCCCAAGCAGGAAGATGTCCAGAAGTTGCAACCACTACACTTTCCCTTCTCAACGGGAACCTTTCCTTGCCACCAGTACTGTCGCTAGCAGGCTGGGTACCTGTCCCTACTCTACCAACTCACAAAATGAGCATTAAACACTTGCTTACTGGGCACATATACCCCCTTCCTGCCCAGGCGAAATTTCAGCTTTCGTGCAACGTGGCTCCCAAACAAAATTGACGTTTTTTTTTTCACAAATAGAGCTTTCTTCTGGTGGTATTTGATCACCTCTGTGGTTTTTATTTGTTTGTGCTATAAACAAAATAGGAGCGACAATTTTGAAAACAATATTTTTTACCATAATAAATATCCCATTTAAAAAAAAAAAAAAAACATAAACGTATAGTGATTGGTTTGCGCAAAAGTTATAGCACCTACAAAATAAGGGACAGAATTATGAATTATTTTTTTATTAATATTTTTTACTAGTAATGGTGGCGATCTGTGATTATTGTTGTAAATGCGACATTATGGCGGACACATCGGACACTTTTGACAAATTTTTGGGACCATTCACATTTACACAGTGATCAGTGCTATAAATTTACACTGATTACTGTATAAATGTCACTGGCATGGAAGGGGTTAACACTAGGGGACGAGGACGGGATTAAATGTGTTCCCTAGGAGTGATTCTTACTGTGGGGGAGGGGGACTGACTGGGGGAGGTGACCGATCCTTGTCACTATGTGCAAGGGACACAGCATCGGTCTCCTCTCCATGACAGGACATTTACACACACAGATCCATATCCTTGGCTGTGTAACGGACAATCATGGGCACCTACAGTAGCGGACATCGCGGCTGCCAGGCACGCGTCTCGGCACCTTAGTGATGCGGCGGGCAGGCTCCTCCCAGTGGCCGGAGGAGCTGAGGACGTCAATAGACGTCCTCCCAGCATTGTAGAGCCATCTTTGTACAATGGCCCGAGCTCCAAGTGGTTAACAGACTCTGCCTGACCCAAGATGGCTGCTAGATTCAAATGGGATGACAGCATCCAATTGGACAGCTTCTCAAGTGACTCATAAAACCATAGGAGGAACCATGTTCCTCTTGACTTCCTCTCCAACTGCAGTGCTGCTGCCTTGGAGAAAGTAGTCTGCACCTGCCTACAGGTAGATTAAACTTTACTACTGCTGAACGCTGCACTTTAGGTGGCCTTGCTACTGTTTATGCTGATCTTGATGCCAAATGTCACCTTATGCCTACCCCCTTCTGTTAATCACTCTGGGGTAGATTCATGTACAATGGTGCATCTTTGCTCCGGCGTAGCGCATTTTTTGCCTCTACGCCGGACCAGCGCGGAGAAGCATGTACTGTAATCATCACGATTTCACTCACCAGCGGAGCGTATTTTCGACGGCGTAAGGCGGCGTAAGGCGGCCTAACTGTAAGTGGGCGTCACCACATGCAAATGATGGTCTGACCGTGGCGCAGAGAGATACGTACGGTGTATCTTAAATGGCGCATGCGCAATGACGTCACCGGGCTGTCTGCCTCCTCTGCACATGCGCAGAACGGCGCCCGACGTTACCCCCAAGATCCGCCGCCCCACTTCCTACTCCAATGCTTAAATACGCACACACAAGCGCCACTCACGTGCAAAACTCTCCCAGCTTTTTTTCTAAGTGCTAGGTCTTTTGCATCCTGCTTTTTTGTTGAATTATGGCTGCACCAGAGTCTTCAGGTGACCGGAGGATGTTGAATTTCAGCCCAGAGGAGAAGGCTGTGATCATAGATGGGCTCTCCCAACATGGTGCCCGCCTCTATGGGCCACAGAGTGGCAACACTGGTAAAACAGAGAAAACCTGCATCTATGGGGAGCTAACCACACAGGTCAATGCTGTTGGTGTGGCGGACAGGGAGCCTAAGCACATCCGCAAAAAGATCAATGACATGCAGAGACTAGTTAAGGACAAATTAGTGGCAATGAGGAAGCATGCCACTGGCACAGGTGGAGGACCAGCCACAAGGATCACCCTGACGCGAGAGGACAAGGTCGTGGCCAGGTTGCTGGATAGGGAGCTTGTGGAGGGCCTGGAGGGCTTCGAATCAGGGGAACAGCCCTTGAGGACAGGTAAGTGTGTTTTATCTTCTTTCTGGTGTGTAGCATGTGTGTGGGGGGGGGGGGGGGGAATATGTGACAAGTGTGTGTTGTTTTGTGTCATCCACAGATGTGCAGGATGGAGCTGGGCTGTCATTGGCTGCAGGGCGATCCACCCCATCTATGTTGGAGAGCGCCCCTACCTCATTGCTTGAGGAAGTTGAGGAGGAGCACGTCGGGGTAGAAGAGGATGCTCTGTATCTGATGGAGGAGACCCCCATACCTGGGCCCTCCCAACCCCCCCCCCCCCCCCTCACGGGACACCATCCCCTCCAGGGATTCCCCATCAAGGGACACCATCCCCTCCAGGGATACCCCCTCAAGGGACACCATCCCCTCCAGGGATACCCCCTCAAGGGACACCATCCCCTCCAGGGATACCCCCTCAAGGGACACCATCCCCTCCAGGGATACCCCCTCAAGGGACCTCCCCTACAGCCATCCTCAGGCCTCTAGTAAGGCAACCAAAAAATCACGGGGAGTCCCTGAGGAGTTTGAGGACCATCTGGCAAGGGACCAGACAAGGCAGACCCGACCATATTGGGTGTCTTGCGGGTGATCTGCATAGGGTCGCAGATAGCCTGGCCTCCTCGGCCGAGAGCCAGGCTGCCTGCACTGTGGCAGTGCAGGAGGCCATCACCCAGCAGGCTGGCCAGAATACAACTATAAATGAAAGCCTGCAGGACGTTGTTGGGAACGGGGCAGCCCTTCTGTCCTGTCTGGTGGACCTGCACAACACAACATCTGGCCTGGTCTCTGAGGTCTGGAGCCTGGCATCTGCTGTCCGTGAGGAGGGGAGGCAGACACGGCGACAACAGCGCAGCAATACAACCCGCGGGCTGAGGATGCAGGCAGCCACCAATTCCTACCTCCACTGGCTAGCCGTGGCAATGGAGGGCAGCTAGGCAGCCAGGGAGAGACTGGTAAAAGTTCCACCACCAGCCCCCCCACCTGAGGCTCGCCCCAGGCAACTGCGCCACCAGGAGCCTAGGGACAAGACGGAGCCCACGACAGGGCCGTTGATTTTTGAAATTTTTTCTTTGATACTCAGGTTATGAGTTGTATTTATTTTTATATCCCTGCACATGGTGAGGAGTGCAGGCTACAGTGTGAATGTTGTGTGAATGTGTGGGGGTGACACTCCTGCCAGTAAGGGGTGTCACCCTCAGTCGTTTGGGAGAAATTGGTGTATGAATGTATGAATGTACAGCAAAATAATTGGAGCCGTGGTGTGGCGTTGCTGCTCCCAAGTCCCATGCGGTGTACTTTGGTCTAATCCAATTTGATGTGGATGTGATGTGTCTGTGCTAGGGACCACAGTGGTGTGCATGCATGCATTCTCCTTGTGCCATGATTAATATGTGTGTTTAACTTGAAAAGTAGCCTACCACGAGGACCCTCCTGACTGCTCTTCCCTCAGCAGACGGGGGACCCTCGGGCAGGGGGGGACTGTGTGGTTCGACGGTGAGGTCATCACGTAAGTCAATCTCCAGGCCCTTTCTCACGGCAAAGTTGTGCAGAATGCAACATGCCCCAATGATCTGGCACACGAAGTTTGGGGAATACAACAGGGTCCCCACAGACTTATCCAGGCATCGGAAACGTGGCGTGTGCTTCATTGTATCTTTCCTCTCCTCTGGTTTGGGGGTTCCGGAATGGAGTCATGAGATGGGGTCCCAGGGCATATGCAGAGTCACCTGGAACGGAAAAGACAGGAGGATGTTAGTCATGCATGTGCCCCTCGTCAGGTTGGCATCATGGGGGCGGGCAGTCATGCCTGACTCCCATGTAACTCACCAACCAGCCAGCTGTCCCCATACACGTTCTGTTCAAATTCTGTGGAGATGGTGCTTTGACAGTATATGTAGCTGTCGTGGCTGGACCCGGGGTCCTTGGCACGGACGTTCCATATTAGGCCTTGGGCATCAACTATCACCTGTACATTGATGGAATGCCAATGCTTCCGATTGCAGTATATGTGCTCTGTGTCCCGGGGGGGCGTAGTGCCACATGTGTGCAATCAATGGCCCCCACGGTGCGTGGGATTCGGGCAATTCTGTAGAAATCCGTCATTGCCTTCTGCCGCAGATGCTCCTGGGTGGGTTTGATGATGTGGTGGGACATGCGTCTGAGGATTGCGGGGATAACCTGGTGTACGCATCTGCTCATGGTGGGTTGTGACATCCCAGCCACGACTCCACTTGTTCTTTGAAAAGATCCACTGGCAAGGAAATGGAGTGTTGCCAGTACCTTGACCAGTGGCTGCACTGCATGTGAGCGGTGTGTCCGGCTGGTGATGTCATCCTGCAGGGTTGTGGCTATTTCCAGGATAGCTTCAGGGCTGAATCTAAATAGGCGAAACACCTCCAAATCACTCATGCCAAAGACGTCAATGCGCGTGCGGAATATCCTCTCCCGTGCCCTCCTACGTGCCCGCCGATGCAGTAGTGCTATGAGCACAGCTGCTCCTGGCATGTTGGCAGACATATGTGTTGTCCTGCAAGTGTTGTTGCTCAGTTCGTCTGTAACAGTGTTGCTTTAGCTGCTCTCCAGCTGATCTGTTCAACTCCGTTGCAAAGTTACCCCTGCTTTATGAGGGGTAACTTTCCGCAGGAATTTGCAGTTACGCTCACTGGGCAACGCCTGCGCCGGACATTTCTGAATCGGCGGATCTCCCTAATTTGCATATTTGAATACATAATCCATGGGAGCGGTTGATCTGTCCCGCGTAAAGATGCGCCAAAGCCACGCCGGCGTGGAAAAGTTACGCCGGTAGGAAGAAGCCTATTTTAAAGCGGATCTGGTATAGTAGGTACGGCGCATGGATCTGATGGCGCTAAGTAACACTTACGCCGTGCATCTCTAAATACGCCGGCGTAAGTGCTACATGAATCTACCCCTCTGTGTGCTAAATTGTGTTATTTCTATTCTTAATCCATTTTATGCTTTCCTAGTTACCAACCAACCATATTGGGTGATAATATATTAAGGTTGCCTCTTTTTTTGATGCCCATTTTCTTTGATATAGCATTACTAGTGGGTACCAAGTATTACTTTCAGTGAATTCCTGTGATATTTTATATTTGTACTGTACATTCAACCTAGGTTGTCAAAGGGGCTGAGGTTCTTGAGAAAGTTGTGTAAAAGAACAGAATACCCAGCCTTATTGGTAGCTACTATGAGGGTAGCCCTACACACCCTAAATCATAGTTGCCAACATTTCAAAAGGATATTTAGGGACACTTTTTCCCAGAAAGCCACTGTAGGTGGAATAGTACTAGGGGTGGGCATTCATTTTGTGGGTGTGACTAAATCGATACATTTAGTCACAGCGAGGTACGCTGGGTCAAAAAGTAAGTAAAAAGAGTTTGGGGACCTGGATCCTGCCCCAGGGGACATGTATCAATGCAAAAAAAAGTTTTAAAAACTGCATTTTTTTTGGCAGCAGTGATTTTAATAATTCCTTTAAGTGAAATGTACCTGGGGGCTGTATAGTATGCCTGTAAAGTAGCGCTTGTTTCCTATGCTTAGAACTGTCCCTGCACAACGTGTCATTTCTGAAGGAAATTTGGGGTGGAGTTCCCCTTAAAAACCATACCAGACACTAAATTTTAAATTACTTTTTTCGTTCAGAAATTACATTTTGTGCAGGGACAGTTCTGAGCACAGGAAACAAGCGCTACTTTCAGGGGTGTTGCTAGGTGCCAAAAAGACCAGGGGCTTCAGCCCGAAGCCAAGCCGGCACCGGGGGGGGGGGGTTTCGGGGGCGCGGTCGGTGGAGTGGTGCGGGGTGACCTACCTGACACACATACCCTGACGTACGTACGTGTGTGTGTGTGTGTGTGCACACTGACATAACCTACATACACTGGCCTGACCCACATACACTGACCTGACCCACATACACTGGCCTGACCCACATACACTGGCCTACAAACACTGACATGACCCACTGACCTGTCCTACATACACTAACCTGCCTACACTGACCTGTCCCACTGACCTGTCCTACATACACTGACCTGACCCACTGACCTGTTCTACATACACTAACCTGCCTACACTGACCTGTCCTACATACACTGACCTGTCCCACTGACCTGTCCTACATACACTGACCTGTCCTACATACACTGACCTGACCCACTGACCTGTCCTACGTACACTAACCTGCCTACACTGACCTGTCCTACATACACTGACCTGTCCTACATACACTGACCTGACCCACTGACATGTCCTACATACACTAACCTGCCTACACTGACCTGTCCCACTGACCTGTCCTACATACACTGACCTGACCCACTGACCTGTCCTACATACACTGACCTGTCCTACATACACTGACCTGACCCACTGACCTGTCCTACATACACTGTCCTACATACACTGACCTGTCCTACATACACTGACCTGTCCTACATACACTGACCTGTCCTACATACACTAACCTGCCTACACTGACCTGTCCTACATACACTGACCTGTCCTATATACACTGACCTGACCCACTGACCTGTCCTACATACACTGACCTGTCTACACTGACCTGTCCTACATACACTGACCTGTCTACACTGACCTGTCCTACATACACTGACCTGACCCACTGACCTGTCCTGCATACACTGACCTGCCTACACTGACCTGTCCTACATACACTGACCTGTCCTACATACACTGACCTGACCCACTGACCTGTCCTACATACACTGACCTGCCTACACTGACCTGTCCTACATACACTGACCTGTCCTACATACACTGACCTGACCCACTGACCTGTCCTACATACACTGACCTGACCCACTGACCTGTCCTACATACACTGACCTGACCCACTGACCTGTCCTACATACACTGACCTGACCCACTGACCTGTCCTACATACACTGACCTGACCCACTGACCTGTCCTACATACACTGACCTGACCCACTGACCTGTCCTACATATACTATGTCTAGGATGGAGTAAGAGATAGGGAGATGGTAAAGTAGGAGAGAGAGGGAGGGGAAATGAGGGGGGGTAAGAGAGATAGGAAGGGAGAGGCAGGGTAAGGAAGGGAGTGCAAGAGAAGGGGATTTAGGTCAGGCGAGGGAGAGAGGGGGAGAGGAGGAGGGGGTGTAGAAAGTTGGGGGTAGTGAGAGAGGGGTGTAGGAAGTGGGGGGGTAGTGAGGGAGAGGGTGTAGGAAGTGGGGGGGTAGTGAGGGAGGGGGTGTAGGAAGTGGGGGGTAGTGAGGGAGGGGGTGTAGGAAGTGGGGGGTAGTGAGGGAGGGGGTGTAGGAAGTGGGAAGGGGGGGGGGGTAGTGAGGGAGGGGGTGTAGGAAGTGGGAGGGGGGTAGTGAGGGAGGGGGTGTAGGAAGTTGGGGGGGTAGTGAGGGAGGGGGTGTAGGAAGTGGGGGGGGGGGTAGGAAGTGGGGGGGTAGTGAGGGAGGGGGTGTAGGAAGTGGGGGGGTAGTGAGGGAGGGGGTGTAGGAAGTGGAGGGGGGGTAGGAAGTGGGGGGGTAGTGAGGGAGGGGTGTATGAAGTGGGGGGGGTAGTGAGGGAGGGGGTGTAGGAAGTGGGAGGGTAGGAAGTGGGGGGGGGGGGTAGGAAGTGGGAGGGGGTAGTGAGGGAGGGGGTGTAGGAAGTGGGGGGTAGTGAGGGAGGTGGTGTAGGAAGTGGGGGGTAGGAAGTGGGGGGGTAGTAAGGGAGGGGGTGTAGGAAGTGGGGGGTAGTGAGGGAGGGGGTGTAGGAAGTGGGGGGGTAGTGAGGAAGGGGGTGTAGGTAGAGGGAGGTTGAGAGAAAGAGGGTGGGTTGATCAGTCTGATATGTATGTCCTACTCCCACCATTATACAGAACAGGAATGCTTGATAAAATTGTTACAGCAAAGGAGAGGATTATAAGTGAAGTCTCCGCAGATTGCACCATGGCATTCAATAAAGAAAGCATGACACATTGGGGGCAATGCATAGGACTTGGCATTTTACAACTTTTTTTTTTTTTTAAGTACAGTACAGATCCCGCACTCATATACACAGTTTCCTCTGAGAGTGGACTCACCCTTCTCTGTGTAGAAGGCGGGCTGTCACACTCCAGTTCTTCGCTGCTCGCCTGTCCCTCCTCCCACCGTTACAGTTAGTAATTCAGTGCAGGATGTGTCCTCCTTCGCGGGCTCTCTCAGTCTCCTCTCAGGACCAGGAGCGGAGCCCGTTCATGCCATGCATCCCACGGCCGAATCCATCCTGCCCAGTCCGCATCCATAGCTCCCTCTACTTGCCTCAGCCCACGTGTACTCCGCCTGAGAGCCTGAATGGTCAGTCCACCCCTGGGGGCGGGCCTGTCACCGACCAATTACGGCCGGCCGGCGCTGCTCCCTCGGCATTGCCTCGTCCCCCCCAGAAGTTGGAAAAAGATGATAGGTGAGAAGCTGGCTTAGGGGTGGGACAAAAGGCCAGCGCCGCCGCCCGGAATGGCCGGTAGCTCGGCGCTGGCGGCACTTGGCCGCACTCGGCCACTTTTCGCCAGACACTCGGGGCTAATAACATAATGTAATGCTGCATAGACTCGGGGCTTTTCGGGGACCCATTCGGGGCTCCAGCCTCCCAATACTCCAGGCTTTTTTTAAAGCAATCTACTCAGCTGGCCAGAACTACCACTAGAGGGAGTCTTTTTCACTTTTTTTACAGCTCTTACTGTGAAGAAACCTTTCTGTATTTGGAGATGAAATCTCTTTTTCTCTAGACGTAAAGTGTGCTCCCTTGTCCTCTGTGATGACCTTAAAGTGAATAACTCAACACCAAATTCACCATTTGGACCACTTAAGTATTTGTACATGTTGACCATATCCCCCCTTAATCTCCTCTTCTCAATAGAGAATAAATTCAGTTCCTCTAATCTTTCCTCATAGCCAAGTTCCTCCATGCCTCTTATCAGCTTGGTTGCCCTTCTCTGCACTTTCTCCAGTTCCCCGATAACCTTTTTGAGAACTGGTGCCCAAAACTGAACTGCATTTTCCAGATGAGGTCTTACTAATGATTTGTCGTTCCGTTCGTCCGTTTTTTGGACGTCCGGTAACGGACCTCAATGCTTCCCTATGGGAGCGGATCCGTTAGTGGATGATGCATCCGCTAACGTCCGCCAGATCCGCATCCGTTTTTTCGGATGGAAGAATGTCCTATTTTTCTTCCGTCTGGCCAAACGGATCGGATGCAAACGGACAGACGGTCCGTTTCCATCCGATTCCCCATAGGGGATAGCGGAGGAGAGACAGGGCCGTCCCTGCACAGTGTGCGGGGACCGCCCTGTCCGCCCGACAGCTCAGCGGAGACCCCCCCGCTGAGCTGACGGACACACGGAGCGGACCGAAAAACGGAACGCACGTGTGAAAGGACCCTAACTCTCTTAATCAGTGTGGCCAACCCCCCCAGTGAAATTTACTGGCAAGACGCCAAAATTTACAAATGACACAATTTTTTTTTACTGGCACTGCAAAAAGTACCTTCGGACCCAAGAGAGGCAACAGGGGAGGTAGGAGGCATCTAAGGAAAAAAGAAAAGAGTGTAACAGGTCTTGGACTGTTTAATCTCAGTGGGAAGGAGCTCACAACTGATGAACTTACAGTCCTAGACAAAGGTCTCAAATTTGCCCCTCCTAACAAGTTTAGCAAATTTGACACCTTTATTGATGTCCACAAATTTGTTAGAAAAATCAATATTCAGCGACATTTCATTTCAGATACAACACCTTATATGGAGCGAGCTGCAACATCAGGGACTGTCCATTCGGGTCTTTCAAACCCTTCACTGTTCAACCCCTCTGTTCCAGTAGCCTCTTCAGTAAATGTATTTAAAAATTTGGTTCTCAAAGACCTTGAGTCTCTGTCCGTTAATACATTTTTAAGGTTATCAGTCTCTATGCAACCGGAAGGACCTTATTGTGCGTCCTGCGGATAAGGGGGGTGGGATAGTGATTATGGACAAAACTAATTACATTACAGAGATGAATCGCATCCTAGGTGAGTCAGATACATACCAAATCTTTCCGATTAATCCTACCAACTCTTACAAAAAAGCATTGGTTAGCCTAGTTTCTAAAGGTTTTAGTTAGTTTATTTCCGCTCCCAGAATTACAACTATATATCATCTACCAAAGATCCACAAGGACCCACTGAACCCTCCCGGGAGACCCATTGTAAGTGGGATCGATTCGATCACATCACGTATAGGTCGTTATATCGATTTCAACTTACAGCCCTTGGTCAAACTGGCTCCATTATACCTCATACGACTTCCACCATTAAACTTCTGGAAAGCATCGAGGTCAAGGGAGATTATCTTTTTGCCACAGCTGACATGGCTTCCTTATATACGTTCATCCCCCAACATCTTGGGGTTGAAGCTGTTAAACATTTTCTAAGTCGTGAGCATTCCATTACTGATATGCAAAAATCCTATATTGTCGAATTATTGGAATTTGCAACGACGCACAATTATTTCTGGTTTGACCAGAAATTTTCTCCGAAGACGTGGCGTGGTTATGGGGGCTAAGTTTGCCTCCAGCCTC
Source organism: Rana kukunoris (assembly GCA_029574335.1). Classification (NCBI taxonomy): domain Eukaryota; kingdom Metazoa; phylum Chordata; class Amphibia; order Anura; family Ranidae; genus Rana; species Rana kukunoris. The sequence goes on from CM056054.1 coordinate 67,053,813, forward strand.
ACCAACCTCTTTATGGCCAAGTGGGAGGAGGACGTCGTCTATTGTGATAGACCATCTTCCCTTGTCCTTTGGGCCAGGTATATAGACGATGTCCTCCTCCTATGGGATGGCCCCCCAGAAACATTGGAAAAATACTTTGTGTATTTGAACAATAATGAACGTGGCATCTCTTTCTCCTATAATTGGAGTCTTTTGAAAATCACTTTTTTCGATCTGGAGATAGAACTTGTGTCTAGGGAATTCAAATTCAAGACACACTTTAAAGCCACGGACAGGAATAGTTTTATTCCTACTGACAGCTGCCACCATAGGTCCTGGCTCAACTCAGTGCCACGTAGTCAGTTCCTTGGTTTACAGAGGAACTGTACTAACGACGTTGTCTATTTCTCACAGGCGTTAATGCTTAAAGAACAATTCATCGAGAAATGTTATGATGCGTCAACTGTGGACTTAGAGTTGCAAAAAGTGGCATTGATCGAACGAGATTCCCTGTTGGTGGAGAGAGCCCCACGTGAATGGGACGAATCATTCAAATTCTCTATGATTACTGCCTATTCCAAAAACATCATCGACAAACATTGGAATATACTTAGAAATGATAGGGTGTTGGGCCCCAATCTACCTGAGCGGGCTAAAGTTATTTTTAAAGGGGCACCGACGTTGAGGAGCAGCTTAGCTCCTAGTGTTGTTGACCCCCCCGAGTCGCCATTTATTTTTCAGGATATGAAAGTTTACTATCCTTGTAATAAATGCAGTGTCTGTCAGTTCAATACTAATGGGGGATCCAAAACCCTTGAGTTTAGATCCAGCAATACGGGTAAACAGTATCCCATTAAATCATGCCACTACGCATATAGTGTATCTTATCACCTGCCCGTGCGGAAAGCAATACGTTGGCTGCACCATACGTGCCTTTTCCGTACGGGTAGGTGAACATGTTTCTAAAATCATCGGTGGATGTACTAACCATACAGTCCCAAGACATTACAGGGAATGTCATAGTCGTAACCTCAAAGGTACACAATTTCTTATCATCGATACATATGTACCACCATGGAGGGGAGGAGACAAAACTAGGGGCGTGTCTAGATTGGAATTGTATTGAATATACGAACTACGGACATATGTCCCACACGGCCTTAATGTCGAGTGGGACATAAACGCATTTATCAATCAATCATAATGCTTTGCTGTGATGCATTCCCATATTCAATTCTGGCTCCCTTGTTTTTTACCTTTTTTTTTTCCTCCTTTCTGTTTCAGGTTTTACATTTTTAATTTTTAATTTTATCTGGATCATGTAATTTTAACTGATTAGATCATTATGTCAGTGAGTATGGTATGTAAACTTTATAAAAAAAGAATATACTATAAACCATCCATACTGATTATTTATTCATTTTTTATAAATTTTAATTTGGGACATGGGCATGTCCCATAGTGCAATTTTCAAAATATTGCTTAGTATATGCAATAAAAATGGTGTAACCGTAGCCCTTCCTTCGATGTAACACCACTCAGCGCTTAGGAACACCACCTCAAGGTATCTAAAAATAGAATATCTGATATGCACATGAATAGCTGCTGCTGAATAAAAATAGAACAATGTAAAAACACAGTACAATAGACCAATGGAACCCAAACAAGTTGAGAACTAAAAAGTTAAAACCTAAAAGAGTCCATAAGTTACATAAAATACTGTAGCAGCGCTTAATCTTAGAATCAAATCTGAGATTCTTCTAAAAGTCCAAAACAATCTTTTAGGGATAAGATGATAGTGCAGATGGTATAAATACAAAAAACAGTCCTTAATTAAGTGCTCCTTTCACCAAGAGAGGGGGTGTTCACCACGTGGGGGGATGATTAATCCCCAGTTGGGGATGCACTCACCACAAGACTGGATCAAAAGGGCCTGGATTATATATCTGTATAAAGCCTGGAAGATGCACTCTCCACCGTCAGGGATGTTAAAAGATCAAAACCGCATACATATAGGGTAAAGAAAACTCATATAGTGTGATACCGTTTTAAAACATTTATTAAGCCCAAAACATCCCAAATCATATATTGTGCGTACCACAATGTAAAATCATCAAGCATAAAACGAATAATCTGTACTGTGCCTGTCAGCTTCTCCCTGTGGATCTATGGAGATGTAGGTATCTGCTACACAAAGTCTCCTGTTCCTGCTCTGGAGGCTGCACAGCGTTTCTGGTCAGTGATAAGCGTCACGCCCTGACGCGTTTCGTCATTGGTTAGACTTCAACAGAGGGCGTGACAATGCTAATCACTGGCCTATATAAATACAGCAAAACCGAGCGAATTGCGTTCGACTATTGGTCGAATCCGATCACATGTCATGTTTACTTCCGCTCATGCGTGCGGTGGACCATACGGCATAGTCAGGGCATGGGCGGAAGTGATCTTCAATTCGACGTATGATCGTGTCATACGTTTTCGACGTACGATCGTGTCATGCGTTTCGATATACGGTCGTGTCATGTTTTATCGACGTACGATCGTATCAAGCGTCAGTTACGTTGCTGCAACGCACATGTCGATGTCCCGCTCAATGTTCGCCCATTTGATCCCATTGGTTAGGAGGTGCGTTCCACCTCGCGCCTGCGCACATGCATACTGCATACTGCGCATGCGCACTCGACATACGGGAAAAAATACCTAATATAGTAGGGAAACCACGGAGCAGTGACCAATGCTCTTTTTTATGAAAAAAGAGAGCCATTGGGTGTATTGCCACATTAATACTGGCTACGGTTGTGCTGTATATAGAAAGAACATTAAAAACAGAAACAATAAAAATTCTAACTTGTAGAATCAACAATATCACATCGCTGCATCATAATGAACAAACTCATATCAGTGTTGCTCTTTTTAGAATACATAACTCCTAATCTGCATACACCAAGAGCAATGTCAATCCAATATATCAAACTATTGGGAAATGCATTTTCATATTATTGTGTTGGGATCAAAAATACTTTTACCTACATTGTAGGTCAAACAATATCATTATGATCACATATATCCCAAGATATGTAATACATTATGATCACCTGCATCTCAAGATACGCGATACAACGTAGAGAAACCGCTTAGAAGGGCTCAAATAACTACCGTATTTCCTTTAAACATGTCAAAAATTAATCAAATGTTTAAAATTAATAAGAAAAACTAAAATATTGTTAGACATGCCAGAACTATTAAGACAAAATTGGACTACATCAAATGTCTCAATATAGATAATAAAAGTAATCTTAAAATTAATGAAAATAAAATTAATAATAAAAATTAATAATAAAACCCATTAATCAGATTAGTAATAAAACTATTGATAAAAATAAAAATAAAAATAAAAATAAAAATAAGATTACCAATAAAATACTCGTAAAATTACCACCAATATTGTATATGCCTTCTGATAAAAACCACTAAATTCAAAATGACATAGAACCAATAGATTAGAAGGGGACTATATAAGGATGCTCTTCATAAGAGTAGGAGAGAATTGTATAATCTTAGTCTGAACGACTTAAAAGACTTTAAAACTTAGATATTACTTTAAAACCGTTTAGGTATCACTAATAAAGCAGTTAATATCAAGTTCTATATTGAGGCCCTTTGGGGTTAAAACATCTGTTAGGAAGATCCAGCGAGTTTCGCGTTTGGAAAGTTCTCTTACTCTATGTGAGCCTCTCCAGTTCAATTGTAGATGTTCCACACCCCAAAACTGCAAACCTGAAGGGTCCTGATTGTGTTTTAACTTAAAGTGCCATGACACGTTATGGTCTTTGTAACCCAGTCTAATGTTTTTGATATGCTCCAAAATCCGTACTTTAAGTTTCCTTTTCGTTCGCCCTATGTATAGCAAGTTGCATGGACATTTTAGAGCATATACAACATGATCGGTGTTACATGTTATGAATTGCTCAATCTGAAATTCTTGGTTATTCGAGGGGGCCTTGAACTTGTCAACTCCCCTCATTGGCTTTGATACGGATTGGCATGCTTTACATTTTCTACATGCGAAAAAACCTTTTTGGTCCCAAAAGGACTTTGGCCTCATAGGGGGATCTAAAACTTTTTTAACAATCTTGTCCCCATAACTCGATGCCTTCCTGTAAATAAATTGAGGTTCAAGTGGAAGGACAGTCCCCAATTTCTTGTCCAATAACAAGACGTGCCAGTGTTGTTGGAATATTGATTCTACTTCCTTGTACTGCGTATGGAATTGGGAAATAAAACCCCACTCTTTGTTGTTTGCGGCTATAGTGATTTTTGGTTGGAAACAGGATTCCCTGGGGATTGCATACACGTCTTCTGTCAATTTTTCCATTATTTCCGGTTTATAGCCTCTTGCCACAAATCTATCCGTAAGGATTTTTGACTGGATTAAGAAATTTGAGTCTTCTGAACAGTTTCTCTTTACCCTCATTAATTGTCCTTTGGGGATGTTACGGATCCAGAGGGGATGATGCCCGCTTGTGGTTGGAAGGTAACTGTTCCTATCTGTAGGTTTAAAGTATACCTTTGTTTGTAATTTGGGACCCTGTCGATATATGGACACATCTAAAAAATTAATCTCGGTCTCGTTGGATTCTGAGGATAATTTTATATTATTTGTGTTTGTGTTTAAAAACATTAAAAATTCTTGAAGGGATTCTGTGGAACCAGACCAGATAAAAAACAGGTCATCAATGTACCGCTTATAAAAAAGGAGCTCAGGTCTTTTATTTCTAAAAATCGTTTTATCTTCCCATTCAGCCATGAATAGATTGGCTATACTGGGTGCGAACTTGGCCCCCATGGCGACGCCTTTTATCTGAGAATAAAATTTACTGTTGTACCAAAAATAGTTGTGTGCCAAGCAGAAGTCAAGTGCATGACCCAAGAACACCTTTTGGTTGTGTGGCAAGTCTTCTCTTTGGCTTAGTGCCCAGTTCAGGGATAACATGGCATCGTCATGTTGAATGATCGAATACAGTGATGACACATCAGCAGTCACTAATAAGACTTTCTCATCATTCTTAAAGGAGATGCTCTGAAGGCATATTAAAAGATCCTTCGTATCTTTTAGGTACGATTTTGTCACCTTCACACTCTTTTGTAAGAAGGTGTCCAGATATTGGCCGAGCCTAGATGAGACTGAATCGATGCTGTTTACTATAGGTCTAGCGGGTGGATTACTTGAGTCTTTGTGAATCTTTGGCAGTGTGTAGATAGTTGGTACCCTACTGCTCGTGGGTGTTAGATATTTCTTCTCTTTAGGAGTTAATACCCCTGATCTTGTGCCTATATCTACTACTATTTTCAGTTGTGTCTTATATGATGCAGATGGATCTTGGTCTAATCTTCTATAAGTGTTTTCATCTGATAGCATTTCAGAGATTTGATTGTGGTAGAATTCTTTATTCAGAATAACCACTCCTCCACCTTTGTCCGCTGGCCTAATAATTATGTCTTTACGCTCTTCCAGCATCTTGATCCCTTCTGTTATGTGTCTTAGATTTGTTTTCTTGGTGGGTTCCAAGACATCCAAGTCTCGCAATACCAAGTTTTTAAACACTTCAACCGGATGATTCAAGTTATTAGGTGGATTGAATAATGATTTATTTTTCAAGCCGCTATTCTGTACCTGTCCTATTGTTGAAGTCTGCGTGTTGGTTGATGTACTACATCCCACAAAATATTTTTTAATGTTCAACTTCCGGATGTATTTATGTACATCTATATAGACATTAAATTTATTTACTGGCTTTTTCATTCCACATTTTAATCCCAAATTTAAAATATTTAATTCTTTGTGTGTCAGAGTGACAGAGGTTAAATTAAAAATACCCCCTAATCCTGCTGGTTTCGTCTTCTTTTGTTGGGTCTTCCGTCCGGCCCTACATCCTCTGAATCTAGGTGTCTTTGTTGAGGAATCTGTTCTCTTTGCCATTGGTTTGGTGGTGGTGGAAACATAGGTTCTCTCCAATTGTGGTCCTTGGATTGAGGTTTTTGGTAATATTGGGGTTTCCCCCTGCGTGGTGGTTGTCCTCTCCCCCTTCTCTGTGCTCCTCCTCCTCCTCGCCCTAAAAAAGGACGTTGTGCTGGAGCGTTTTCATAGTATTCTCCATACGTTTGTAATGGTTGGAATCTGTTATGTACAGGGATTTGTGGATATGTCTTTTGTTGGGCATATCCTTGATTACCCCTGTTGTTTCCACCTGTTGATTTTCCTCGCCCTCTTTTAATGGGCGTTGAGAACCGTAATGGTGTGTCAAATGCTATTTCTTCATTTGGGTGTGTATTGGTCTTTTCTCTAGTAGTTGGTGGTAATGGTCCATCTTGTGTGTTACTCTGTGATGGTCGTTCTTTCATTATCATATTCACAGCATCTGGAAGATTATCTTGCCATGAAAAAATGGTGTTTGTTTTGAAGTCACCCATGTCTCTATGATATTTCTTTATTTTCTTTTTTTGGGTATCTTTGTCAACTTTTTCCAATCTTTTGTTAGTTCTAGTATTGAACTCAGCAAACTGTTGGGTATCTTTTATTGGATCTAGTTGTAGTTGGAGGTCATTAATTTTACTTTCTAGATGTGCCATTTTCCGCTTCTTCCTTTGGAGTATGAGTTGTTGTAATTTAAAACCCACTCCTATAAAAAAGTCATACCATTCTCTGATGGACTCTGCATCATCTAGACCATCCTGGGGAATGACCTCCCATCGTAGACTTCTTATGATGATATTGTTTTTAATATATTGTTCTAAGGTGCAAATATCCCACCAAGTTCTTACTTGTTTCTCTAATGTATTGCTTAGTACAGATAAGATATTGTTATAGTTTACTTGGGCGGTGGTAGGTTCATCATCTATAAATAGTGTATTAATATCCAGATTTCTATTACTTAAAAATCTTAGAGCGTCCATAGCAGCTGAGAAAAAAGAAAAAATTTGCAATAAAAATGGTGTAACCGTAGCCCTTCCTTCAATGTAACACCACTCAGCGCTTAGGAACACCACCTCAAGGTATCTAAAAATAGAATATCTGATATGCACATGAATAGCTGCTGCTGAATAAAAATAGAACAATGTAAAAACACAGTACAATAGACCAATGGAACCCAAACAAGTTGAGAACTAAAAAGTTAAAACCTAAAAGAGTCCATAAGTTACATAAAATACTGTAGCAGCGCTTAATCTTAGAATCAAATCTGAGATTCTTCTAAAAGTCCAAAACAATCTTTTAGGGATAAGATGATAGTGCAGATGGTATAAATACAAAAAACAGTCCTTAATTAAGTGCTCCTTTCACCAAGAGAGGGGGTGTTCACCACGTGGGGGGATGATTAATCCCCAGTTGGGGATGCACTCACCACAAGACTGGATCAAAAGGGCCTGGATTATATATCTGTATAAAGCCTGGAAGATGCACTCTCCACCGTCAGGGATGTTAAAAGATCAAAACCGCATACATATAGGGTAAAGAAAACTCATATAGTGTGATACCGTTTTAAAACATTTATTAAGCCCAAAACATCCCAAATCATATATTGTGCGTACCACAATGTAAAATCATCAAGCATAAAACGAATAATCTGTACTGTGCCTGTCAGCTTCTCCCTGTGGATCTATGGAGATGTAGGTATCTGCTACACAAAGTCTCCTGTTCCTGCTCTGGAGGCTGCACAGCGTTTCTGGTCAGTGATAAGCGTCACGCCCTGACGCGTTTCGTCATTGGTTAGACTTCAACAGAGGGCGTGACAATGCTAATCACTGGCCTATATAAATACAGCAAAACCGAGCGAATTGCGTTCGACTATTGGTCGAATCCGATCACATGTCATGTTTACTTCCGCTCATGCGTGCGGTGGACCATACGGCATAGTCAGGGCATGGGCGGAAGTGATCTTCAATTCGACGTATGATCGTGTCATACGTTTTCGACGTACGATCGTGTCATGCGTTTCGATATACGGTCGTGTCATGTTTTATCGACGTACGATCGTATCAAGCGTCAGTTACGTTGCTGCAACGCACATGTCGATGTCCCGCTCAATGTTCGCCCATTTGATCCCATTGGTTAGGAGGTGCGTTCCACCTCGCGCCTGCGCACATGCATACTGCATACTGCGCATGCGCACTCGACATACGGGAAAAAATACCTAATATAGTAGGGAAACCACGGAGCAGTGACCAATGCTCTTTTTTATGAAAAAAGAGAGCCATTGGGTGTATTGCCACATTAATACTGGCTACGGTTGTGCTGTATATAGAAAGAACATTAAAAACAGAAACAATAAAAATTCTAACTTGTAGAATCAACAATATCACATCGCTGCATCATAATGAACAAACTCATATCAGTGTTGCTCTTTTTAGAATACATAACTCCTAATCTGCATACACCAAGAGCAATGTCAATCCAATATATCAAACTATTGGGAAATGCATTTTCATATTATTGTGTTGGGATCAAAAATACTTTTACCTACATTGTAGGTCAAACAATATCATTATGATCACATATATCCCAAGATATGTAATACATTATGATCACCTGCATCTCAAGATACGCGATACAACGTAGAGAAACCGCTTAGAAGGGCTCAAATAACTACCGTATTTCCTTTAAACATGTCAAAAATTAATCAAATGTTTAAAATTAATAAGAAAAACTAAAATATTGTTAGACATGCCAGAACTATTAAGACAAAATTGGACTACATCAAATGTCTCAATATAGATAATAAAAGTAATCTTAAAATTAATGAAAATAAAATTAATAATAAAAATTAATAATAAAACCCATTAATCAGATTAGTAATAAAACTATTGATAAAAATAAAAATAAAAATAAAAATAAAAATAAGATTACCAATAAAATACTCGTAAAATTACCACCAATATTGTATATGCCTTCTGATAAAAACCACTATTCGCTCGGTTTTGCTGTATTTATATAGGCCAGTGATTAGCATTGTCACGCCCTCTGTTGAAGTCTAACCAATGACGAAACGCGTCAGGGCGTGACGCTTATCACTGACCAGAAACGCTGTGCAGCCTCCAGAGCAGGAACAGGAGACTTTGTGTAGCAGATACCTACATCTCCATAGATCCACAGGGAGAAGCTGACAGGCACAGTACAGATTATTCGTTTTATGCTTGATGATTTTACATTGTGGTACGCACAATATATGATTTGGGATGTTTTGGGCTTAATAAATGTTTTAAAACGGTATCACACTATATGAGTTTTCTTTACCCTATATGTATGCGGTTTTGATCTTTTAACATCCCTGACGGTGGAGAGTGCATCTTCCAGGCTTTATACAGATATATAATCCAGGCCCTTTTGATCCAGTCTTGTGGTGAGTGCATCCCCAACTGGGGATTAATCATCCCCCCACGTGGTGAACACCCCCTCTCTTGGTGAAAGGAGCACTTAATTAAGGACTGTTTTTTGTATTTATACCATCTGCACTATCATCTTATCCCTAAAAGATTGTTTTGGACTTTTAGAAGAATCTCAGATTTGATTCTAAGATTAAGCGCTGCTACAGTATTTTATGTAACTTATGGACTCTTTTAGGTTTTAACTTTTTAGTTCTCAACTTGTTTGGGTTCCATTGGTCTATTGTACTGTGTTTTTACATTGTTCTATTTTTATTCAGCAGCAGCTATTCATGTGCATATCAGATATTCTATTTTTAGATACCTTGAGGTGGTGTTCCTAAGCGCTGAGTGGTGTTACATTGAAGGAAGGGCTACGGTTACACCATTTTTATTGCAAATTTTTTCTTTTTTCTCAGCTGCTATGGACGCTCTAAGATTTTTAAGTAATAGAAATCTGGATATTAATACACTATTTATAGATGATGAACCTACCACCGCCCAAGTAAACTATAACAATATCTTATCTGTACTAAGCAATACATTAGAGAAACAAGTAAGAACTTGGTGGGATATTTGCACCTTAGAACAATATATTAAAAACAATATCATCATAAGAAGTCTACGATGGGAGGTCATTCCCCAGGATGGTCTAGATGATGCAGAGTCCATCAGAGAATGGTATGACTTTTTTATAGGAGTGGGTTTTAAATTACAACAACTCATACTCCAAAGGAAGAAGCGGAAAATGGCACATCTAGAAAGTAAAATTAATGACCTCCAACTACAACTAGATCCAATAAAAGATACCCAACAGTTTGCTGAGTTCAATACTAGAACTAACAAAAGATTGGAAAAAGTTGACAAAGATACCCAAAAAAAGAAAATAAAGAAATATCATAGAGACATGGGTGACTTCAAAACAAACACCATTTTTTCATGGCAAGATAATCTTCCAGATGCTGTGAATATGATAATGAAAGAACGACCATCACAGAGTAACACACAAGATGGACCATTACCACCAACTACTAGAGAAAAGACCAATACACACCCAAATGAAGAAATAGCATTTGACACACCATTACGGTTCTCAACGCCCATTAAAAGAGGGCGAGGAAAATCAACAGGTGGAAACAACAGGGGTAATCAAGGATATGCCCAACAAAAGACATATCCACAAATCCCTGTACATAACAGATTCCAACCATTACAAACGTATGGAGAATACTATGAAAACGCTCCAGCACAACGTCCTTTTTTAGGGCGAGGAGGAGGAGGAGCACAGAGAAGGGGGAGAGGACAACCACCACGCAGGGGGAAACCCCAATATTACCAAAAACCTCAATCCAAGGACCACAATTGGAGAGAACCTATGTTTCCACCACCACCAAACCAATGGCAAAGAGAACAGATTCCTCAACAAAGACACCTAGATTCAGAGGATGTAGGGCCGGACGGAAGACCCAACAAAAGAAGACGAAACCAGCAGGATTAGGGGGTATTTTTAATTTAACCTCTGTCACTCTGACACACAAAGAATTAAATATTTTAAATTTGGGATTAAAATGTGGAATGAAAAAGCCAGTAAATAAATTTAATGTCTATATAGATGTACATAAATACATCCGGAAGTTGAACATTAAAAAATATTTTGTGGGATGTAGTACATCAACCAACACGCAGACTTCAACAATAGGACAGGTACAGAATAGCGGCTTGAAAAATAAATCATTATTCAATCCACCTAATAACTTGAATCATCCGGTTGAAGTGTTTAAAAACTTGGTATTGCGAGACTTGGATGTCTTGGAACCCACCAAGAAAACAAATCTAAGACACATAACAGAAGGGATCAAGATGCTGGAAGAGCGTAAAGACATAATTATTAGGCCAGCGGACAAAGGTGGAGGAGTGGTTATTCTGAATAAAGAATTCTACCACAATCAAATCTCTGAAATGCTATCAGATGAAAACACTTATAGAAGATTAGACCAAGATCCATCTGCATCATATAAGACACAACTGAAAATAGTAGTAGATATAGGCACAAGATCAGGGGTATTAACTCCTAAAGAGAAGAAATATCTAACACCCACGAGCAGTAGGGTACCAACTATCTACACACTGCCAAAGATTCACAAAGACTCAAGTAATCCACCCGCTAGACCTATAGTAAACAGCATCGATTCAGTCTCATCTAGGCTCGGCCAATATCTGGACACCTTCTTACAAAAGAGTGTGAAGGTGACAAAATCGTACCTAAAAGATACGAAGGATCTTTTAATATGCCTTCAGAGCATCTCCTTTAAGAATGATGAGAAAGTCTTATTAGTGACTGCTGATGTGTCATCACTGTATTCGATCATTCAACATGACGATGCCATGTTATCCCTGAACTGGGCACTAAGCCAAAGAGAAGACTTGCCACACAACCAAAAGGTGTTCTTGGGTCATGCACTTGACTTCTGCTTGGCACACAACTATTTTTGGTACAACAGTAAATTTTATTCTCAGATAAAAGGCGTCGCCATGGGGGCCAAGTTCGCACCCAGTATAGCCAATCTATTCATGGCTGAATGGGAAGATAAAACGATTTTTAGAAATAAAAGACCTGAGCTCCTTTTTTATAAGCGGTACATTGATGACCTGTTTTTTATCTGGTCTGGTTCCACAGAATCCCTTCAAGAATTTTTAATGTTTTTAAACACAAACACAAATAATATAAAATTATCCTCAGAATCCAACGAGACCGAGATTAATTTTTTAGATGTGTCCATATATCGACAGGGTCCCAAATTACAAACAAAGGTATACTTTAAACCTACAGATAGGAACAGTTACCTTCCAACCACAAGCGGGCATCATCCCCTCTGGATCCGTAACATCCCCAAAGGACAATTAATGAGGGTAAAGAGAAACTGTTCAGAAGACTCAAATTTCTTAATCCAGTCAAAAATCCTTACGGATAGATTTGTGGCAAGAGGCTATAAACCGGAAATAATGGAAAAATTGACAGAAGACGTGTATGCAATCCCCAGGGAATCCTGTTTCCAACCAAAAATCACTATAGCCGCAAACAACAAAGAGTGGGGTTTTATTTCCCAATTCCATACGCAGTACAAGGAAGTAGAATCAATATTCCAACAACACTGGCACGTCTTGTTATTGGACAAGAAATTGGGGACTGTCCTTCCACTTGAACCTCAATTTATTTACAGGAAGGCATCGAGTTATGGGGACAAGATTGTTAAAAAAGTTTTAGATCCCCCTATGAGGCCAAAGTCCTTTTGGGACCAAAAAGGTTTTTTCGCATGTAGAAAATGTAAAGCATGCCAATCCGTATCAAAGCCAATGAGGGGAGTTGACAAGTTCAAGGCCCCCTCGAATAACCAAGAATTTCAGATTGAGCAATTCATAACATGTAACACCGATCATGTTGTATATGCTCTAAAATGTCCATGCAACTTGCTATACATAGGGCGAACGAAAAGGAAACTTAAAGTACGGATTTTGGAGCATATCAAAAACATTAGACTGGGTTACAAAGACCATAACGTGTCATGGCACTTTAAGTTAAAACACAATCAGGACCCTTCAGGTTTGCAGTTTTGGGGTGTGGAACATCTACAATTGAACTGGAGAGGCTCACATAGAGTAAGAGAACTTTCCAAACGCGAAACTCGCTGGATCTTCCTAACAGATGTTTTAACCCCAAAGGGCCTCAATATAGAACTTGATATTAACTGCTTTATTAGTGATACCTAAACGGTTTTAAAGTAATATCTAAGTTTTAAAGTCTTTTAAGTCGTTCAGACTAAGATTATACAATTCTCTCCTACTCTTATGAAGAGCATCCTTATATAGTCCCCTTCTAATCTATTGGTTCTATGTCATTTTGAATTTAGTGGTTTTTATCAGAAGGCATATACAATATTGGTGGTAATTTTACGAGTATTTTATTGGTAATCTTATTTTTATTTTTATTTTTATTTTTATTTTTATCAATAGTTTTATTACTAATCTGATTAATGGGTTTTATTATTAATTTTTATTATTAATTTTATTTTCATTAATTTTAAGATTACTTTTATTATCTATATTGAGACATTTGATGTAGTCCAATTTTGTCTTAATAGTTCTGGCATGTCTAACAATATTTTAGTTTTTCTTATTAATTTTAAACATTTGATTAATTTTTGACATGTTTAAAGGAAATACGGTAGTTATTTGAGCCCTTCTAAGCGGTTTCTCTACGTTGTATCGCGTATCTTGAGATGCAGGTGATCATAATGTATTACATATCTTGGGATATATGTGATCATAATGATATTGTTTGACCTACAATGTAGGTAAAAGTATTTTTGATCCCAACACAATAATATGAAAATGCATTTCCCAATAGTTTGATATATTGGATTGACATTGCTCTTGGTGTATGCAGATTAGGAGTTATGTATTCTAAAAAGAGCAACACTGATATGAGTTTGTTCATTATGATGCAGCGATGTGATATTGTTGATTCTACAAGTTAGAATTTTTATTGTTTCTGTTTTTAATGTTCTTTCTATATACAGCACAACCGTAGCCAGTATTAATGTGGCAATACACCCAATGGCTCTCTTTTTTCATAAAAAAGAGCATTGGTCACTGCTCCGTGGTTTCCCTACTATATTAGGTATTTTTTCCCGTATGTCGAGTGCGCATGCGCAGTATGCAGTATGCATGTGCGCAGGCGCGAGGTGGAACGCACCTCCTAACCAATGGGATCAAATGGGCGAACATTGAGCGGGACATCGACATGTGCGTTGCAGCAACGTAACTGACGCTTGATACGATCGTACGTCGATAAAACATGACACGACCGTATATCGAAACGCATGACACGATCGTACGTCGAAAACGTATGACACGATCATACGTCGAATTGAAGATCACTTCCGCCCATGCCCTGACTATGCCGTATGGTCCACCGCACGCATGAGCGGAAGTAAACATGACATGTGATCGGATTCGACCAATAGTCGAACGCAATTCGCTCGGTTTTGCTGTATTTATATAGGCCAGTGATTAGCATTGTCACGCCCTCTGTTGAAGTCTAACCAATGACGAAACGCGTCAGGGCGTGACGCTTATCACTGACCAGAAACGCTGTGCAGCCTCCAGAGCAGGAACAGGAGACTTTGTGTAGCAGATACCTACATCTCCATAGATCCACAGGGAGAAGCTGACAGGCACAGTACAGATTATTCGTTTTATGCTTGATGATTTTACATTGTGGTACGCACAATATATGATTTGGGATGTTTTGGGCTTAATAAATGTTTTAAAACGGTATCACACTATATGAGTTTTCTTTACCCTATATGTATGCGGTTTTGATCTTTTAACATCCCTGACGGTGGAGAGTGCATCTTCCAGGCTTTATACAGATATATAATCCAGGCCCTTTTGATCCAGTCTTGTGGTGAGTGCATCCCCAACTGGGGATTAATCATCCCCCCACGTGGTGAACACCCCCTCTCTTGGTGAAAGGAGCACTTAATTAAGGACTGTTTTTTGTATTTATACCATCTGCACTATCATCTTATCCCTAAAAGATTGTTTTGGACTTTTAGAAGAATCTCAGATTTGATTCTAAGATTAAGCGCTGCTACAGTATTTTATGTAACTTATGGACTCTTTTAGGTTTTAACTTTTTAGTTCTCAACTTGTTTGGGTTCCATTGGTCTATTGTACTGTGTTTTTACATTGCTTAGTATATATTGTCATAATTACATTGGGGTTCAGTTTATTAACACAGACTTTCCCCCTATGGTTAAGTAATTATGACTATTGTCAAAGTTCTTTTCTTCCATTCTATTTTAATTTGCGTTATTTTATTCCATTATTTTTATATATGGATTACATTGCCCTCCTTTATGTGCCCCTAGTACTCCTAGCCTGCACGGGACTCATTATATGTTGATCCCTGAGTTTTGGTATACCGTGGTTTGTTTCGCCTTAGTCCACGTCAGGGATCATGTGACTTGATCTCACTTTGATAGTGAGGCTTGGCCGGCTTAGGACGGAGCGATCCTGCGCTGTGAGGGAGGCTTGGTTTACCTCTCTCACGTGATCACATGACGGTGTGACGCACGGCGTCTCGTCCCAGCCTCTCATGTTCAAGCTCATGCTGTGTCTGCCTATCGTTCATGCTAAATCTTTACATGGTACCAGAAGTGTGGAACAGAAGAGTCATGGCAGCAAACAGCAACACAAAGAACATTCCATCCCTGGATTTGGAATCAGGGAATGTGTCTGAAAACTGGTCACAGTGTAAGGAGCCGATAGAGCGTATGTTTGCAGGGCCAGATGCAGACATATGGTCCGATCAGCAGAAAGCAGCTCACTTTCTGATTTGTGTGGGACAAAAAGGAGGTGATGTGTGCAGAGCATGGCAAGCAGGTGGGGACATCACTGCAGAGGACAAAAAGAAAACAGAGGTACTGTTTGCAAAGTTTGAGGCATACTGCAACCCAAGGAAAACTCCACAGTGCAAAGGAAATGGTTTTATAAGAGGAAGCAGTGTGGTGGTGAGTCTCTGGATAAATGGGTGACACAGCTGCGCTTGCTTGCCAAAGACTGTGCTTTCTATGATGCTGGAGATATGATAAAAGACCGCATTCTGCTGGGCAGCAAGTTTAAGGAAGTTCAGGAAAAGCTGCTGCAGGAATAAGACTTAAATCTTGAGAAAGCTAGGATTGCCAGAGCATATGAAATGTCAAGGACATGCAGGAGTAAAGGGCACCTATGGCCCTGGGACAAGTAACACACAAGCAGCGTGTTGATATTGTGGAAACATGCACCACAGAAATAGTGTCTGTCTGGCAAGGGGGCAGATATGCAATAGATGCAAGAAAAGAGGACATTATGCCAGGGTGTGTAATCTGTCTTCACAAACTGGAAGGCCAAAAACACGTTCTGTACACGCCATAGAGGACAATGATGACAATGTAGGGTCAGACTGCACCCCAATATATCTTGCAGCAATACAAATGTAGCGCCCCCTTTCTTTCAGAAAAGACACTACGCTAAAATTAGTGGGAGAGTGGGAGAGTTATGTTGCTCCCATTTCTAATTTTTGCTAAATTGTGTTGCTGTCAGCCCTGAATTATCCTGTGGGTCATTCTGTGCACCAGGGATGCAGTTCCATCTCTGGGCGGCAGGTGGCACCAGAGGGATTCAGGCAGAGCCCCAGCAGCCAATTGGAGGAGTTTTCCCTCACGGAGCATGCTGGGAGAGGGTATATCTGTGGCAGACGCCATTTTTTGGGGTTCTTCGCGGGTTCCAGGTTGCAGGTGCGGCACCCACCTTTGGGGTGTGCGCACCCAACAGACCCCGGCGATATGGCCTACCAGGCCGGGGTCGCATGCTATGCGGAGTTCCCTGCTGATGCTGAAAGGGGCCCTAGCGACTTGCTGGGGGCCCCACTTCTACTAAAGTGATCCTAAGCTGTGTGCTGTTCAGTGGGGGATCGGCTTGAGGAGAACCCGGAGGCAGGTGATCCAAAAGGGCTTGAACGAACCATCGGGGATCTGGTTGCCAGGAACTGACAGATAACCATAGACTGTCAGTGTCTGTGACCCCTACTGAAAAGAGAACTTTCTGGGAGGATTCGCTCTACAGTCCAACATTGGGCCTGTGGCAAAGGTCTTCATCTTAAAGTGGAGGTTCACCTAAAAAAATATTTTTAACCTTGCATTTAAGCTAGTTATTACAATGAGAATCGGCAGTTTTTAAAAAAAAATACTTGCGGTACATACCGTTTTCCATATGTACGTTCACCGCGGCTTCCGGGTATGATCGTCGTAGCTGGGCGTTCCTAATTGATTGACAGGCATGTCGACCGACGCATACAGCGCGTCACGAGTAGCCGAACGTTGGTGCGCAGGCGCCATATAGAGCCGCACCGACGTTCGGCTTCTTACGGCTACTCGTGACGCACTGTATGCGTCGGTCGACATACCTATCAATCAATTAGGAACGCCCAGTCTAGGCGACCATACCCGGAAGCCGCGGTGATCATCTATATAGAAAACAGTATGTACCGCAAGGATTTAAAAAAAAACCGCTGATTCTCATTCTAGTAACTAGCCTAAATGCAATGATACATTTTTTTTTTTTTTAGGTGAACCTCCACTTTAAAACACTAAATTTAACTAGAGCCAAGTCAGTGAGAGGGATTTGTTCCTCCCAGCAACCCTAAGTGACGCTCCGGCTGCCAGGCTTGAGGCAAAAGTCTGTCCGGAGGGACTCTGCCCACTCTGGCTGGAGTGGTGACAAACTGTTCTACTACAGAAAACAGGACTGCTTTCTTTTCATCCAAGGCCTGATACCACAACGTTCTCTCCTTTCATCAACCTTTTCTCTCTACCTCATATTGATGTTGGTCGTGTTGGACCAGGAAATAAAGCATTCAGAAAACTTCAGCAGCAGGTTTGGACATTCTCTTATTGCTCTGCTCACTGCAATCACCCCTAGACAACATACAGAGGTAACTTAATACGCCGATTCCAAATCAATCAGCGGCTCCTGAATGGGGTGGCGCGTGGGGGCTCGTCCGGGATTCGGCTGTTACCTTTGGCAACAGAAACTGTGAGTAAAACGTTTATTAAGAGCAAAGACTGTCGTTTTGAACTGTCCGGCAACGAGGGAGTTAACCTCGAATCTCTAGGCCTGGGCGTACGTGCAGGAAAAGCACGCGCCTGAAACTTGTCCGGACACGTTCGTCAAGTGGGAGGAGTCACCCACCCTACGTGAGACGTACAGAGAGAGTTCGCACCATGCGAGCAAAGGGAACCGCCCAATTTAGTGCCAAACTCACCAGTTACTACCGCCCAGGAGAGAGTGAAGACCACGTGAGCCATGTCGACTTTTTCACTGCTATCCGCTGCTACTCAGCGGCTGAGACCCCCTGCCACTTTACCGGGAGTCTTCAACATGTTTCCTTAACCTGGGATGCTAGTGACGGATACGGGCATCCGAATGTCCACAGAGGGACAGTTTGTCTTATTGTTGAGCAGAGGATCAGAGATGCTGGGGTTGACCTGCCCTCGCTGCGAGGAACTATCTATACAGATCCAGCCATTTGCCCGATGCCATAAATGCCGGGCCTACCTATTCGTGGCAACATCACCTACCGAAGTTCCTCGGGAGTACTGGGTGAACTGTGTTACCGGAGTTGTCACCGCAGAGGACGAAGCCACAAGGCCGGAGCCCTCCCCGTAGGTGGAAATCGTGGAGCCGGAGCCTCCCAACGTAGAGGTCATCTCGGTCTCATCAACTCAGACTCTCCAGATGGCTACCTTGTTTACCGGAGGTAAGCCCTATGACCGAGAAAAACCAACAGGATGACCCGGTCGATGTGACCAGCACACATGCAGAGACCATACCGAGACCACCACCTCTACAGCGGTCTGTGGTGTCCCTCTATTGGAGCAAGGCCTGCTCTAGCCTCCCACAGCCGCAGTCGAGGCCTGCCTGTTAAGAGCTGCTTGCCGGATTGGCCAAGAGACCCTTCAAAAGTGTATGCCTACTTGCCTGCGGAGGAGTACAACTCCTCTGAATTGGACTCTGTATCAGATGATGGTGATCTCCCGGACTATATGTTTGAGCCACAGTTCCTGGAGTCACAAGGGTTCGGAGGATTTCGCACCTCCGACAGGACCAGGAGAAAGAAACGCTTCGAAGGCCACCAAGGAGAGGCAGACACTCACAGGCCACTTAAAGAGGGCAAGCAGCCTCTGTGCAGTGGCGGAACTTTCAGTGTCGCTGCAGTCGCCGTCGCGACTGGGCCCTGCCGTTCTGCCGCTGTGGGGGGGCCCTAATTGCCGGGTGCCTACATTGCGGTTTAATATAGTGTAGTGTGGATTTCAGTGGAGGAGTCTGAGCCGCGGTAGCGCTGGCTCCGGCTGCAGAACCACCTCCATCTTCTGTCCACTGGTTGCTAGAGCCGCTTGGCGTGTAGCAACCAGTGACATCACGGCTGCAGTGCCACCCCCCCCCCCTCCGTGTTCAGAGCTGAAAGCGCGGGAGGATTTCACTTCCTCCTCCAACCTCCGCGCTACTGCTCTGCCTCTGTCTCCTGGGGTCCAACACAGCTGAGCTCCGAGGCTGCCTCTTGACATACCAGAGAGGCACAGGCAGGTTCACAACATCTGAGAGGAAGAGCAGCAGCAGCTGAAAACAACAACAGAGTGTGGTGACCCGGGGAGCAGCAAGAGGCTGGCTGGAAGGAACAGCGCGAGAGAGTGAGAGAGAAGACCTGACCTGAGCAGCAGTGACATCCTCCCAGAGCCTGCACACCTTCCCCCAACGTCTGCTCCAGCTGTGCCTGTCATCAAGAACAAATATAGGCTGACCAGGGACAGAGGACAAGGATGGGCTGGAGGTAGGTGCATCGCACACACCTACCCACAGACAGGGGCTGGGACAGGAAGGACTGCAGGCCAGCCTCTCTCTCTCCCTCCCACCCCCTCTCTCTGATCCACCCCTCCTCTCTCACTCCCCCCTCCCTCCTCCCTCTCCCCCCCTCTCCCCCCTCCCTCTCCCCTCCCCCCCCTCCTCTCTCTCTCTCCCCCCTCCCCCTCTCTCGCTCTCTCTCCCTCCTCCCCCTCCCTCCCCCCCTCCCTCTCCCCCTCTCTCTCCTTCCCTCCCCCTCTCTCTCCTTTCCTCCCTCCCTCTCTCTCTTTCTCTCTACCACCTCTCCCTCTCTCTACCACCTCTCTCTCTCTCGCTCCCTCTCTCTCGCTCCCTCTCCCTCCCTCCCCCTCCCTCTCCTTCCCTCCCCCCCTCCCCCTCCCTCTCTCTCCCTCCCTCTCTCTCTCTCTCTTCTCTCTCTCTCTCTACCACCTCTCTCTCTCTCTACCACCTCTCTCTCCCTCCCCCCTCCCTCTCCTTCCCTCCCCCTCTCTCTCCTTCCTTCCCTCCCTCTCTCTCTCTCGCTCTCTCTCTCGCTCTCTACCACCCCTCTCTCTCTCTCTCTACCACCTCTCTCTCTCTCTCTACCACCTCTCTCTCTCTCCCTCTCCCTCCCCCCTCCCTCCCTCTCCCTCTCCCCCTCTCTCTCCTTCCCTCCCCCTCTCTCTCCTTTCCTCCCTCCCTCTCTCTACCACCTCTCCCTCTCTCTACCACCTCTCTCTCTCTACCACCCCTCTCTCTCTCTCTCTCTCTCTCTCTCTCTCGCTCCCTTTCTCTCTCTCTCCCTCCCCCCTCCCCCTCCCTCTCGCTCCCTTTCTCTCTCCCTCCCCCCTCCCTCTCCTTCCCCCCTCCCCCTCCCTCTCCTTCCCTCCCCTCCCCCTCTCTCTCCTTCCTTCCCTCCCTCTCTCTCTCTCTCTCTCTCTCTCTCTCTCTCTCGCTCTCTCTCTCTACCACCTCGCTCTCTCTTTCTCTACCACCCCTCTCTCTCTCTCTACCACCCCTCTCTCTACCACCCTCTCTCTCTCTCTACCACCCCTCTCTCTCTCTCTACCACCCCTCTCTCTCCCACTGCTCTCTCTCTCTTTCTCTACCACCTCTCTCCCACCGCTCTCTCTTTCTCTACCACCTCTCTCTCTCTCTCTACCACCTCTCTCTCTCTCTCTACCACCTCTCTCTACCACCTCTCTCTCTCTCTCTCTACCACCTCTCTCTCTCTACCACCTCTCTCTCTCTCTCTCTCTCTACCACCCCTCTCTCTCTCTACCACCTCTCTCTTTCTCTACCACCTCTCTCTTTCTCTACCACCTCTCTCTCTACCACCTCTCTCTCTCTCTACCACCTCTCTCTCTCTCTCTACCACCTCTCTCTCTCTCTCTCTCTCTCTCTCCCTCCCCCTCCCTCTCCTTCCCTCCCCCCTCCCCCTCTCTCTCTCTCTCCCTCTCTCTCTCGCTCTCTCTCTCGCTCTCTCTCTCTACCACCTCGCTCTCTCTCTCTCTACTCTCTCTCTCTCTACCACCTCTCTCTCTCTCTACCACCTCTCTCTCTCTACCACCCCTCTCTCTCTCTCTACCACCTCTCTCTCTCTACCACCTCTCTCTCTCTCTCTCTCTCTCTTTCTCTACCACCTCTCTCTCCACCTCTCTCTCCACCGCTCGCTCTCTCTCTCTCTCTCTACCACCTCTCTCTCTCTCTCTCTCTACCACCTCTCTCTACCACCTCTCTCTCTCTCTACCACCCCTCTCTCTATCTTTCTCTACCACCTCTCTCTCTCTCTCTCTCTCTCTACCACCCCTCTCTCTCCCACCCCTCTCTCCCACCGCTCTCTCTCTCTCTCTCTACCACCTCTCTCTCTCTCTCTACCACCTCTCTCTCTCTCTCTACCACTCTCTCTCTCTCTCTACCACCTCTCTCTCTCTACCACCTCTCTCTCTCTCTACCACCTCTCTCTCTCTCTCTCTACCACCTCTCTCTCTCTCTACCACCTCTCTCTCTCTCTCTCTACCACCTCTCTCTCTCTCTCTCTCTCTACCACCTCTCTCTCTACCACCTCTCTCTCTCTCTCTCTCTACCACCTCTCTCTCTCTTTCTCTACCACCTCTCTCTCTCTTTCTCTACCACCCCCCTTTCTCTCTCTCTCTCTACCACCTCTCTCTCTCTCTACCACCTCTCTCTCTCTACCACCTCTCTCTCTCTACCACCTCTCTCTCTCTCTCTCTCTCTACCACCTCTCTCTCTCTCTCTCTCTCTACCACCTCTCTCTCTCTACCACCTCTCTCTCTCTCTCTCTACCACCTCTCTCTCTCTACCACCTCTCTCTCTCTCTCTCTCTACCGCCTCTCTCTCTACCACCTCTCTGTCTCTCTCTCTACCACCTCTCTCTCTACCACCTCTCTCTCTACCGCCTCTCTCTCTCTCTCTCCTGCCTCTCTCTCTCTCTCTCTCTACCGCCTCTCTCTCTCTCTACCACCTCTCTCTCTCTACCACCTCTCTCTCTCTCTCTCTCTCTACCACCTCTCTCTCTCTCTCTCTCTCTCTCTACCACCTCTCTCTCTCTACCACCTCTCTCTCTCTCTACCACCTCTCTCTCTCTCTCTCTCTCTCTACCACCCCTCTCTCTCTACCACCCCTCTCTCTCTCTACCACCCCTCTCTCTCTCTACCACCCCTCTCTCTCTCTCTCTACCACCCCTCTCTCTCTCTCTCTCTACCACCCCTCTCTCTCTCTCTCTCTACCACCCCTCTCTCTCTCTACCACCCCTCTCTCTCTCTCTCTACCACCCCTCTCTCTCTACCACCTCTCTCTCTCTACCACCCCTCTCTCTACCACCTCTCTCTCTCTCTCTCTACCACCTCTCTCTCTCTCTCTACCACCTCTCTCTCTCTCTACCACCTCTCTCTCTACCACCTCTCTCTCTCTCTACCGCCTCTCTCTCTCTCTCTACCGCCTCTCTCTCTCTCTCTACCACCTCTCTCTCTCTCTACCACCTCTCTCTCTCTACCACCTCTCTCTCTCTACCACCGCTCTCTCTCTACCACCTCTCTCTCTCTACCACCTCTCTCTCTCTACCACCTCTCTCTCTCTCTACCACCTCTCTCTACCACCCCCCCCCCTCTCTCTCTCTCTCTCTCTCTCTCTCTCTACCACCCCTCTCTCTCTACCACCCCTCCCTCTCTCTCTCTCTCTCTCTACCACCCCTCTCTCTCTCTCTACCACCTCTCTCTCTCTCTACCACCCCTCTCTCTCTACCACCTCTCTCTCTCTCTCTCTACCACCTCTCTCTCTCTCTCTCTCTCTACCACCTCTCTCTCTCTCTCTACCACCCCTCTCTCTCTACCACCTCTCTCTCTCTACCACCTCTCTCTCTACCACCTCTCTCTCTACCACCTCTCTCTCTACCACCTCTCTCTCTTCCACCTCTCTCTCTACCACCTCTCTCTCTACCACCCCTCTCTCTTTTTCTCTACCACCTCTCTCTACCACCTCTCTCTACCACCTCTCTCTACCACCTCTCTCTCTCACCCTCACCAAGCCATTCTCCCCTCCCAAGTGGACACTGACTAACAGATGACAGCTCTCTGGGTACTCTGATGTATGGGGGGGCTCTCTGTGAACCCTTATGTATGGGGGGGCTCTCTGTGAACCCTTATGTATGGGGGGTGCTCTCTGTGAACCATGAAGTATGGGGGGGCTCTCTGGGGACCCTGATGTATGGGGGGGGCTCTCTGGGGACCCTGATGTATGGGGGGGCTTTCTGGGGACCCTGATGTATGGGGGGGCTCTCTGGGGACCCTGTATGGAGGGGTTGGCTCTCTGGGGACTGATGTATGGGGGCTGGGCTCTCTGTGATATCTGATGTATGGGGGGGCTCTCTGTGAACCATGATGTAAGGAGGATCTGCACTCAGTTATGTGACAATATATACATACACACACACAGGGCTTTTTTTCTGGGGGAACTTGGGGGAACTCAGTTCCACCACCTTTGGCTCAGACCCTTTGGTGCCTGCTCACCACAATCACTTGTAAACACAGAAGTCTGGTTTCTGTGTTTGCAAGTGACAGCTTTGTAACCCCCTGAACTCTGCACTCTGTATATAATGCAATTCTGGTATTTAATGCCCCTTTAAGACCCTTCTACTGTTTGTGAAATCTGAACGGGTCGTGGTTGAGTTCCTGTACCTATTTTCAGAGAAAAAAAGCTCTGCACACACATATATTGTATACATGTGTATACACGCCCAAGCATAGGACTTTCTTTACTTGCTTGCTACACTGCTATGGGCGCTAGCCCGAGATCTTTTATAGACCTAGCAATGCCCATGGGGGGGGGGGGGCCCTTCATGGTTTCTTGCACCGGGGCCCTGAAGATTCTAGTTACGCCTCTGCCTCTGTGTCTACAGTCAACAGTGGGGCACACTTTTTTTCTGCTGCTGATCCAGGTACAACTTCTTTGGCCGCAAAGTTTTGCAAGTGGCTTTTAAGAGTTACAACTCCTCAGTTGAGGAGCTCTGTTTTATTTTGGGGTGAAGTTTAATTTTATGCTTCCCACCCCTCATTTTGACACTGCTTTGGGATGTCCCACTATGTCAAGATTAAGGCTGTGTCCATCCATGAACGAAAGAGAAAATAGGATATCATGCTCACCGTAAAATCTCTTTCTCTGAGTTCATGGATGGACACAGCACACATCTGTCTCTTTTTTTAAAGTTTGTACTGCTTGCTACAAACTGAACTGCTTGGTGCAGGCTGAGAGGATATAGTCAGTGGGACTGTACCCTGGGCAGGGCGGTTCAGCTTTGAAGTTAACACTTTCTGCCAAGTCACTCCTAAAGATAGGTTATTTCCCACTATGCCAAGATTAAGGCTGTGTCCATCCATGAACTCAGAGAAAAAGATTTTACGGTAAGCATAAAATCCTATTGTCTTAACCTTCTAACTGCTACATCTGAAGAACAGCTTGTTCTTTTGAAAAACAACAGACCTATTGGCCAAAATCACCAGATGAAAATGAAGGAAAGACAAAAAAAATGATAACCCTCTATGACCAGCTTAACTGTCCCTAGAAATGCTGCTAAACTCATGTAGGAGAAAAAACATATTTAAGTGTACAGTGTACTGCATCACCAAAAAAAGCCTAAAAAAGAAAACAAATGCAGCCACCACTTAAAAAAATAGTCAGCTGCAATATAAGTGTTTGCTTTTGGGATTAATACCACTTTAAATGACTCTTTATTTCCAAAAACACATAATGTGGCACATCTTATCAGTGTGTGCCTTAACTTGATGATTGGTAATCTTTCTTTAATTCAGCAGGCATCCTCAGCACCCACTTTGCTCTACTAGTGCACAACCTTAATCA
Organism: Rana kukunoris; assembly: GCA_029574335.1. Classification (NCBI taxonomy): domain Eukaryota; kingdom Metazoa; phylum Chordata; class Amphibia; order Anura; family Ranidae; genus Rana; species Rana kukunoris. Next base: position 67,079,028 of record CM056054.1, read on the forward strand.
GTTATCAGTTCCATTCCAGTTTCCCTTATCACTAAAACTTTAAAGCATAAGGCTTATGCTTTGTATCTGGGTTCATGTATATAGGATTATTTATAGCATTTTATGCAAACAAATATCCCTCCAGCCCATGTCAGGCCCTGTACACACGACCGAGAACCTCGGCAGAATCCAGCGAGAAGCTCGCTGGGATCCATATTCTGCCGAGGTTCTTGGTCGTGTGTACGTTTTCGCCGAGCGTCCTGTCGAGAAAGCCGTCGAGCCAAAATAGAGAGCAGGTTCTCTATTTGCTCGATGGCCCATCGAGAACCATGGCTTGGCGCCTTTCCCGACGGCTTGGTCGACGATTTCGACGGCCGGGCGAGAACCTCGACGGGCGGAACGATGTGTTTGGCCCGTCGAGTTTCTCGTACGTGTGTACGGGGCCCTATACTAAACCTGTATATGATAATGTAGCAATGTGGCAATGCCGGTATAACATAACATGATTCAGTAAAACTGCGATAATGAGAAAAGTGTTATGGTAACAAGACAAATGGTCTTTTACCAGATCATAGTAATATAATGGGTTATTATTAAGTGCAGCATTTGCAAATCATTATTGCTCTTTGTGATGTTTTATAAAATAAATCGAGTTGTGTAGCAGATATTTCACTGATTAGTGCATACCTTGATGTTTCAGTATAAATTTACATATACTTTATAAACTTACTTTTTCACCCATAGGAACTACTGCTTCCAGTTTATGTTTGTTGGAAGGTGTAAGGACAACTGTAGAAGAACTTAGAGGACCACTGTAGAAGACCACTCTGTAGCTTTAAGTCAAACTCTATTTTTGTGTAAAACATAATAAATATAGCTAATAAAAATAATAATATATGTATATTTAATGGTTGCTACTAGTTACTAACAACATCCACCCATGCTCATAGATCAGATCACTTTGCCATCATATTTAAGAATAGATTAAATGGATTGAGCTTTTTGAAGAATTTATAGACTAATAATCACAATCACTTCCCCTGCATAACTCATGCAGACTGTTGCTCCTCCTCTGCATCAACTCATGCAGACACATACTTCCAGGACTTCTCTCCTCCTGCACAAACTTCCACTGTGAACTATAAGGCCGCTTACACACGATCAAATTTATCTGCTGAAACCGGTCCGACGGATTGTTTCAGCAGACAAATCCGATCGTGTGTACGGGCGAGCAGACAGGTTTTTCCAGCAGACAAGTTTTAAAGCATGCTTAAAAACTTGTCTGCTGGAAACCAGTCCGTCCGACATGTCCGCTGGTTAGTACGCCTAACCAGCGGACAAAAATCTCCCGCATGCGCCGAATGGATTCGACGCATGCGTGGAAGTATTTTACTTCCTGGAGTGGTGACGTGGCGGTGTCAACGTCACCGCCACGTCACCGCGCTGTCTGTCCGCGGGGATTTTGGTTTGATGGTGTGTACAACAATCAGACCAAAACAGCCCAGCAGACATATCCGATGAAAACGGTCCGTCGGACTGTTTTTATCGGATAAGTTTGAGCGTGTGTACGCGGCCTTAGTCTTTCCGCTTCATCATCTTCACTGTACATAAAGGATTACTCTGAACAGTCCTATTAGCTTGCTGAACTGTTAGTAGGCCAGGGGCCTGCAATGTCCATTCTGCTTGCAGCCCAGTAGGCTAGAAGCTTGTATTAGTTGGCGGACTACTGATCCCAGCCAGCCCGTCGGCCACATTGATTTGAGACCAAACTCCACAGTCTCTCCTCTGGCCTTGCACCCAGCTCCCCTTGCATGCCTCCTCCAGATATCCACCGTGTCACACCCACTGACCTTCTCCTGCCCTGAGTCCATGGTAAAAAATGTAACTGGTCATACGTTACGATTACTTTTCCAGTCCCTCTGTTCCAGGACACCGGCTCTGTGACATTGTATGGGTAAGGCTCGCTCCCAACTCTCCTCCCAGCCCTTAGATGGGAATGGGCCTCCTGCTGTGATCTAGCACTGGATTCTCCACGTCTCCCAACCGACAACCTCCCTCCAGTGGGCTGGGCCTGCGCTTATAAGGGAAGCCTGCCGCATGCCAATGCCAATTGGGGATTGGTCTGTGCTCCCTACATGAGCTCCCTGTCACTTCAGACCCCAGCCCTGTCCGATCTGTTCGTCGCCATTACTAATAAAAAAATTATAATAATAAAAATGCCAAAAATCTATCCCCTATTTTATAGACAATATAACTTTTGTGCAAACCAATCAATATACGCTTATTGCAATTTTTTTACCAAAAATATGTAGAAGGATACATAACAGCCCAAACAGAGGAAGAAATTATCATTTTTTTATATATTTTTTGGGGGATATTTATTATCTGTAGTTTGCATCTAAAGCTACTTGGTGTGTACTGCACGTGTGCTCTGTAGTTTGCACCTAAAGCTACTTGTTGAAAACTGCAGAGGTGTTTAAATACCACCAAAAAAAAGCTTTATTTGTGGGAAAAAAGGACGTCAATTTTGTTTGGATGCAACTTCGCATGGCCACGCAATTGTCGGTTAAAGCGACACAGTGCCGTATCGCAAAAAATGTTCTGGTCATTAAAGTGGTTGTATACCCCACTTTTTCACTTTTACCTACAGGTAAGCTTATAATAAGGCTTACCTGTAGGTATAAAGAATATCTCCTAAACCTGTACGGTTTAGGAGATATTCCCCTCGCAATACGCCGCTGATTGCAGCAGCGCATGCACAGGGGGGATCCTCGGCTAAAGGAGCAGCAGCCGCCGGACCTTGCCGAATTAAAGTCTCCCGTGCGCAAATGCGTGGGAGTGACGTCATTGCCGCTCCAGCCAATCACAGCGCTGGAGCGGCGATACCCGGAAGACACGCCGGAGCAAGATGACATCTCGCTCGGCGTGGACCAGGTAAGTTCTCTTCACCTCGTTTTAAGGTAGGTATTTCATAATGAGCTAGTATGCGGTGCATACTAGCTCATTATGGTTTTTACTTTACAGTTGTAAAAAAAATAAAAAAAATAACAGGGTATACAACCACTTTAAGGAGGTAAATTCTTCTGGGGCTGAAGGGGTTAAACAATATTTTTACAATGTACAAATGGCACAGTGCATTTTAAACTTTGGCTTTAAGACAGAGGTTGGAGGGCCAGGGAGCAAAAGTTTAATGTATTTTACTTACCAAACCTCTTTGCAGACAGTTTTGCACCTTCCCCCTTTTCATTCTAAAGCATATCAACATTTTTATCCTGACGAAAACAGTACCTTCTATATTTATCTGTGGTGAAAAGTGATGGTGGTACGTTTCAGACATATTAGTGAGTGTTGATGTGAGCAATCTCATCTAGAGAGATGGACAAACTTCCTTTTTGACCAGTGCTGTCACCATGTAGTGGTTTGATAAGCACTGCTGCCTAATAATTGCAGCTATTGAAAAAAAGAAAAAATTTCTGGCATCACATTGTAACTTTATGGTTAGTTTATCTGTGATGACTAATGGCTATAACTGTGTTCTATACCAAGAGAACATTGTTGCTTTAAGGTGTGCATTTGCTAAAAAGCTATACCCTTAAAGGAGTTGTAAAGGCAGAAGGTTTTTTATCTTAATGCATTCTGTGCATTAAGATAAAAAACCTTCTGTGTGTAGCAGCCCCCCCCCCCCCAACAGCCCCCTAATTACCTACCTGAGCCCCTTCTCTCTTCAGCAATGTCCACGATTCCCTCAGCAGTGGCGACACTGGCTCCCACGACTGTCAATCAAAGTCAGTCAGCCAATCAGCCGAGAGAGGTGGCGGGCCATAGATGGGGCTCCTGGTCTCTTTGGATACACAGAGCTCTGACTTGGCTTGGGTGCCCCATGTAGCAAGCTGTTGGCTGAGGGGCACTCAAAAGAAGGCAGGGGCTAGGAGCAGCAAAGGGGGATCCGAGAAGAGAAGGATCTGGGCTGCTCTGTGCAAAACCAACTGCACAGAGGAGGTAAGTATAACATGCTTGTTTTTTGTTTTTTTCAAACGAGCCTTTACAATCATTTTAACCTGAACCCCTTCAAAGTGAAAACAGGTTAAATATTTTTGTTTCACATTTATTTCCCAGTATATCATCCCCAGAATAGATACATATGCTTTTAGCAATGACTGTAAGCAAGAGCTACAGTATTATTAAAAATATTCTCATATTCTCTGTCTTGGGTTGCTGACTTCATATACCGGGGTATTGCGCGCACCCGCATATAGCGCGCACCCCCAACCCAGAAGAAAAATTTCAGAAAAAAATAAATACTTACGGTTTCGTCGGTGTCTTGCCCGGTGTCCATCGGCGGCCTTGTCCGGTCCAGCGTCCGTCTGCAGCCTCGGTGGTGTCCTCCCGTGCTGTCTCTGAGCCGATCCCCGCTTCCCGTGCTGTGTTTGAACCACAAAGCCGACATATACCGAGCGCAGTACACTCGGGTACGCTCGGGCACGCTTGGCTCCTCTCGCGTAAAGGACGTAAAGAATGTGACCGCGAGGGGAGCCGAGCCTGGACGAATGTACCCGAGTGTACTGCGCTCGGCATATGTCGGCGGCGGCTTCAAACACAGCGCGGGGATCGGCATATATCGTGCAACCACGAATTCCCCCTGTATTTTAAAGGGGAAAAGGTGCGCAGTATTCACCGATAAATACGGTACTTTCATAATTTGAAAAATCCACACCAATACCAATAAGGCTTTCTGATCTCATATATTCATAAGCAACATACAGTATATAGCACAAGTTCTGATACATGGCACTGGCTGGCACACCCTCAATATATCAAATTTATTTAATACTGACTTTTCCAGTAACATGTTTCCAGCAGATGCATTTCTGTTTGCTTATAAATATTTAGTTGAAAGTCAGACTGCAAATTCGGAATCATCATCTCCTATTTTTATAATTTATTCATAAAACTGGCAAGCATGTATTATACCAATTTGGGGGAGGTAACTACCTTTTTTTTCTGGTTCAATATTTTTTATTTAAAATTTTCAAAGGAGTACAAATGTTAGATGACTAAACGAGAAGAACAAGAAATATAATTACAGCGGTCTACCATGGTTATGGGCATATAATCAAATAACAGAAGCATCATAAACTTTTCCGAATCCGGTCCATACCTTAGTCTCAAACATCATTGCAATGTGAATTACCCAAACTTGACCGAGCCAACTCAAATGTGGCTCGGGGACTAGCAGTTCGTGTATTGACCGCTCTCAAGGAGCTGCTAAATACCAACAATCATTATTGAAATCAACAAGTCATCTAAGTAAATATTACCTTCGGTAGTAAAGAAAAGAGAAAGTGGAAGAAAAGAAGAGGGAAGGGAGGAAGGGGGAGAAATAAAAAAAAAAAAAAAAAAAAAGGGGGGGGGGGGAGGAGGGGGGGGGAGAAGGGGAAGGGGTGGTGCGTTCCTGCTCCGTAGGGAGTCTCAGCCATGACCTCCGCTCAATACGCGTTCATAAGGTATGTGATCCATGGGTCCCATACTTTGTGGAACATGGCAACTTTATCATTTAGAATAGCTGACAATCGTTCATTTACCATTATGTAACTACCTTTTTTTTATTAAACCATATATTGTTGAAAAAGTGTCAATTTGTGAAATTAAATCAATGTGATATATGTAATCATATGACTAATAAAATAATACAAGAAGTATTCTAGTCCATGTATCAAACAAATTCTATGTAGAAATATTGTAACCAACTCTGATGGGATCTAGTATGATAAGGTAACAAAGAAAAACAATGCATGATGAGGGTTGGTTGATCCAGCTGTCTTTGTTCCCATAGACCAGGTGTCTGCAACCCGTGGCTCCGGAGCCGCATGCGGCTCTTTTGAACCTTCGCCGTGGCTCCGGGACGGATGCTAACGAGGGGAGGAGGCCAGTGTTGTAAGTAACGGCGTTAAAATAAACGCCGTTACCTAACGATGCACCTTTTGAGGTTAACGAGTAATCTACCTGATTTCTCTTACCCTTGCGGTAATACTGTACAATACCAATTATATCAGATAAGATTCCACCTCCACATGCCCAGCAAATGCAATACTGTACAATATGAGATAAGATTCCACCTCCACATGCCCAGCAAATGCAATACTGTACAATATCAGATAAGATTCCACCTCCACAGTCCTTATTTTTCTTCAGATTGACAGCTGACTGCACGATTCTGTATATAGCATTAAGTTAAGAAACAATATATGCAGTTTTATATTTGTTTTAAATGTCGCAATGGTTTTTCAGTTTTTTTTCCCTTCGGAAACGGGTCCAAGTGGCTTTTTATATCTTAAAGGTTGCAGACCCCTGCCATAGACGATTCCAACAGGTGTAACAGGAGTCCTGACTGAACATACCCCTACTATTCACACATTAAGGGTTGTTTCGATACCACTTTTTTAAGACCGAGTACAAGTACCGATACCGATTACGATAATTTTTTTTTAAATTCATTTGACAATTTGACTAATGGGCACTGATAGGTGGCACTGACAGATGCTGACAGGCACTGATAGATGCCACTGATGGGCACTGACAGATGGATGGCACTTATGGATTACACTAATAGGCGGCACTTATGGGCATTGAAAGATGGAACTGATGTCACTTATGGGCACTTATGGGAAGGCACTAATGGGTACTGAAATGCGGCACTGATTGGCAATTGCATAATAAATTTCATGAATGATGAGAGTAGAGGAAGTATTTTGCAATGCTATTTGGCATATAGCATTGCAATATCCTTCCTTTCCTCCCGATTTGATCTCAGCCGTTAAGGCGGATGTCTTGACTCTCCGCGCTGCTTTCCCGGGTATGTTGCTTATGTGGTCTGACATTGTTTCACTGACCACTTGGAGAGGTCGGTAGCTAGGATCAACAAGCAGGGGATCAAGGTGAACAAGGTGGTGGGGAGGTTTGTGGCTCGGCATGGGGGGTTGGTAGTTTCGGCACACAGAGTTGGAGGTGAACGTGGGTCTGTACTTACTCGGAGATGGTGTTCACCAAACCGAATGTGGGCATGGATTTGTGGGCACTGGGTGTGCAGGAGGGGATTCAGAGGGCCCTGTGGGTGTGGAGGGGCCCATAAAGGGAAAGGGGGTTTTCCCTTTCGGGCTGTGGTGGTGTCCTTGGTCTTTGATGGTGACAGTTAACAGATGGAATGGAAATGGTGGGGGGCTCATCGGTAGGATGGGCCCCTTCTGCGGTTATTCCAGTGGAACGGTGTCCACTGGAATACGGTTATGGTGCACTGCGGGGTAAAAGGTGTGTCTCTGAGCTGGAGTCGGCTGGAGGCCGGGTTAGGTAATGGTACGGCAGTGTGGTGGTGGAAAGAAAGGTTAATGTGGGGTTGCTGTCAAAGACCAATTAGACTGGTGTTAATAAATTTGTTTGGTTAAAATGTTAATGAATAATAGAATTATTTCAATTTATTTAAATATTTATTTTTTTCGAGTTTTAAATAAAAAAGGCAGTTGTGGCCATTTTACTCCAACTTCTGTGTCTCTCTCGTTAATGGGTAAAAAAGGAGGGGGTGTAAAATAAAGGGGGGGGGGGGGGTAAAAAGGGACAGGGGAAGGTTGGGCTATCTGATCTACACTAGTCATGGACATATTTCCAATTTATTCTACTTTACTGAAACACAGCTGACTAGAAAAAAGATACTAAGCATGAAAATGAAGTCGTTGCCCATAGCCAGGGCCGATCCTAGGTTCACAGGCGCCTGGGTGCAGAAATATTTCTGGCACCCCTGCTTGGGCGTGGTTTTCTTACCAATTCCTCCCCATTACAAATGTTTCTATGGCAACGACCCAAAAAGTCTTTGTTACCGTAGGATCCTCCCATGATCTCTTAACAATAAACAAAATAAAGGAAGAGCATACCTGGAGGGGGGGTCTCTCTAATGGACACAGAGAGGGCTTCTGTATGGCTGCTTTCACACTCAGGCGCTTTGCAGGCGATTTTGTGCTAAAAATAGCCGCTGCATAGCGCCCTGAAAGAGCCGCTCATTTATCTCCAGTGTGAAAGCTCGAAGGCTTTCACACTGGAGCGTTGCGCTGGCAGGACGCAAAAAAAAGTCCTGCCAGCCGTATCTTTGAGGCGCTGTAGGAGCGGTGAAATCAATGCTGCTGCGTGGGTTAAAAGCAGCTGAAAACGACGGTAAAGCGCCACTAAATATAGCGACACTTTATTGCCACCGCCTCAGTGTGAAAGTATCCTTAGAGAGTCTGTTAGGAAGCTCTCCCAGACATACTTCAGACATGTAACAGGAGATGGTCAAAGACTGCAGATATGATACAGGAGATGGTCAGAGACTGCAGATATGATACAGGAGAAGGTCAGAGACTGACGACATGATACAGGAGATGGTAAGAGACTGCAAACATTATACAAGAGATGGTCAGAGACTGAAATATGATACAGGAGATGGTCAGAGACTGCAGACATGCTACAAGAGATGGTCAGAGACTGCAGACATGATACAAGAGATGGTCAGAGACTGCGGAATTGATGCAAGAGATATATGCATCAAATGCAGGCTACCAGTGCCCTCCAAATGCAGCCTACCCATGCCTACTAAATGCAGCCTTCCAGTGCCCACTAAATGTTACCTGCCAGCGCCCACTAAAAGCAGCTTTATTAGTGCCCACCAATTGCACCCTACCAGTGCCTACCAAATGCAGCTTATCGGTTCCCATCAAATGCAGCATACCAGTGCCCACCAATTGCAGCCTACCAGTGCCCACCAAATGCAGCCTACCAGTGCCCACCAAATGCAGCCTACCAGTGCCCACCAAATGCAGCTTATCAGTGCCTATCAAATGCTATAAAAAATGTTTTTGTTTGTTTGGAAAAATAAAAATAAACCCACCAGTGATTAAATACCACCAAAAAACACACAATTTTTCCCCCCGGGAGAAACGTTTATTTTCGGTAATTGGATTAAGAAAGATGACACCCAATTAAAAGATTTTATGGAGCAAAATAGACTATTATCATTGCAGGAGATGGAAGAGAAGAGAGATATTGTGGTGATTGATGAATGGAGATACGCTCAAATAAGAATTTTTTTTTTAAAGTCTCCCACAGCCTATAAGATCTGAAACAAATTTACGGCCATTCGAAAGACTTTGTACAAAGAAAATCGATAAGGGAATAATCTCGAGGATATATGAAATTTTGAATGCCTTAAAAAAACAGAGCGTACCCCCATTCATCAAAAAATGGGAAGAAGAAACGGGCTCATCAATAAATGAATTTGAAATAAGACAGATAATAAATAGGGTCCATGTCACCTCTATAAACAACAAAGTAATGGAACAGAATTATAAATGTTTGGTAAGATGGTATCTTACACCAGATAAATTATACTCATCTCTAGGAAACAATTCGCGATTTTGTTGGAGAGGTTGTAGAGAGGTAGGCACAATGACACACATCTGGTGGTCTTGCCCAAAAGTAAAAAAATTTTGGTCAAAAATTAGACAAAAAAATAAAGAAATAATAAACATAAATATACCGGAGGACTTCTGGGTTTGCGTTTTGCATGGGGCTCGAATGCCAACAAAAAAATATCTAAAGACCCTAATCCCAGATTTTCTTAACGCCGCAAAAATTTAGATCTCGAGCAACTGGAAACGAGAAGAGAGCCCTACATTAAGAGAATGGGGGAAAAAGGTTGACGAAATTTATTACAATGAATATTTAAGATACAGAGAGGAGAAAACTTGGGCAGATTTTGAAGATAAATGGGATCCCTGGAAAAAATATAAGGTTAAGATGGAATACGCAGAAATGATGGACGCTTAAGTAACAAAGAGGAGAGGAAATTATCAAATGGAAGAGACGATAGAGGCCTAGTAAGAAAATAAATAAATAAATACCACCAAAAAAAAGCTCTATTTGTGTGAATAAAATATATAAAAAATTCATATGGTTACTGTGAAGCATGACTGCGAAATTGTCATTCAAATTGGTCTGGGCAGGAAGGGGGTATATGTGCCCAGCAAGCAAGTGGTAATGTTTGAGTAAACTTAGGCTTTAGGCCTCATGTGCACTGCACATTTTTACAACTGCTGATTTTTTTTTGCAGTCAATAAACTCACCAGCGTGTTGTCCCATGTGTCCATGCACACATAGGCTGTTATCAGCAGTTTTTGTCTGGGGCGCTTTCTAGCTGGAAAAAACCCCCCCAGAACTAGTGGGTTTTGAGAGGAGTTTTCCAGCTGTAAAAATGCTCTAATACCTCGTCATACCCCTGCCATTTTTTTAGATTGGTCGGGAAAAACGGGCATGTGTATGCTCCATAGCAGTTTTCCCGACGAGAAAACTGCCCGCAAAAAAATTATAACATGCTTTATTTTTTTCCCATCGTGTTTGCTGTCAGTCTTTTTCTCATCACGAAAACCGGTCGTGTGTATGCTTTTCCAAGGGGAAAAAAATGTGCATGCTCAGAATCAAGTATGAGACGGGAGCACTCGTTCTGGTAAAACTAGTGTTTGTAATTGAGATAGCACATTCGTCACGCTGTAACAGACTGAAAAGCACAAGGCTGAAAAGCACGAATCGTCTCTCACCAAACTTTTACTAACACAAGGATCAGCAAAAGCAGACCAAAGGGTGGCGCCATTTTAATGAAATGTCCCCTTTATAGTGCCGTCGTATGTGTTGGATGTCACCGCACTTTGGTCAATCGTTTTCTTTTAACTGAACGTGTGTATGCAAGCATAGGCGTGCACACAGGGTGTGCCGGATGTGCCTGGGCACACCCTAATCACCCCATGTGCATTAGCATTATCCAGGGGTGGCACCAGGTGGGTGTTATTTGGCATAACTCTGAAAAAAGCTGAAAACAACTTAAAAACATGCAAAAGCGCTGAAACGCAGCTATTCTGCGTTTTTCAGCTTTTTTGAGCAATAAGCATTAATGAGAGTTCAGCTTTGCTAAAAAAAAAAAAGCTACAGCTAAAAAACACCACAAAACACTGAAAAAAGCTACTGCAAAAATGCTGAAAAACTCTACAGCAAACGTTACTGGCTTTTTTATAAGGTCCAGTGTGCACTGTGTGCTGCATTTTCAACATAAATGGACAGATATAGATGGGCAAAGGTGTTGAAGCATTGCATCACAGGAAATATGGATCAGCATAGACTCCAGTACCTAATCCTGAGCATCCTTTTCACAGGAAGATTAAACACTTTGATGTAAAAAAAGAAAAGCCAAATATCTTCTAAATTGTACCCTACAGCTAGTGGATTTTTCATGCAAATTACTATGGGACTTGATCCACGTTTCCAGCCAAAGTGATTGTGTTACGTTCAAATTCCTTCTCACTAATGGTTTGGGTCAAGGGGTCACTACTTTTAAACTAAACCAGGGATCTAGCAGAGATGTGATATTTTACTGTTCAGGACAGGAGTTACGGAAACACTTGGAGAATTTAGTGAAGCCTATCCCACAAGTGGGTGACAGTTCTCAACTGGAGAGGGGTGTGTTCTGGACAAGGAATACATCTGCTTTAGGAAACTTATGCTCAGCAAAGGCTTCCAAGTCTGACTCCAAGAGGATTTGACATCTCACTGAAGCAGTCTTATACCCTTGAAAAGTAGACACTGTGTAATGGCTGCGCTTCCATGGGACGTCTTCATCTTTTTTGCATTACCGGCACTCACAGCTCAGGCTTTTCCCCAGACAGAGATTAAACTCAGTCAAGGTGAGTGCACTTCATAGTTGTCATTTTATTATACATACACTATTTAATGTAGCCACGTGTTGTAATAATATTTAATGACCTGATGCTTAAAGTTCCCTTCCCTGTTAGGATTAAATAGGTTACTTTGTGGTTTAGATTAGTAATTGCATTTTGCTCATATTTGCCAACCTGGAGGCTAAATGAACTGCATTTAAAAGGGTCTATGCAGGCAATCGTTTTCTTGGCTTGTAAATATATTTATCTTTTAAATATGTATAAAAAGAAATTTAGAAAACACTGAAGACTATCTGAATATCCACTAATGTTCATTATTTGCATCAGCAAGCATTAGTTGTCAGCAATGACAGCTAATAAGAACTGAAACAAAGATCACATGGCAAGAAATAGAAAAATTTGCAGCAAAACATGTGTTATAGCTTAGTGAATTAAGCGTCATGAAATTTAGAAAGACAAATTTGTTTTAATTTACACATTGTTGACACAATTTGTAATATTAATTTACACAGTGTTGAAACATATAGCTGTGATAGATTTACATATTGTGAATGTGAACTGTGGTCTATGGGCTTAAAGTGGTTGTAAATGCAGAAGGTTTTTTATCTTAATGCATTCTTTGCTTAAAAAATTACATTTTTTTTTAGCAAAGACACTAGAGAATACAATAGCGGTCATTGCAACTTTTTGTCTTGCACGGTATTTGCGCAGCAACATTAAAGTTAGCCCAATGTTTTTGCATAATGTGAAAGATGAAGTTGCGCTGAGTAATTAGATACCTAATGTGCCACGCTTCAAAATTGCACACGCTCGTGGAATGGCACCAAACTCTGCTACTCTAACGTTCGCAGTGTATGGTTTGAACACCGTTTTCATATGTGGGCGAGACCTGCATATGCATTAACTTCTGTGTGCGAGCACACATGGACAGGGGCGCTTTAAAAATAAATATAATTTTTATTGTTCATTTTACTTTGTTTTCTTTTAGTTTGACACTTTAAAAAAAGATAATATATATATATATATATATATATTTTTTTATCACTTTTTTTCCTATTACAAGGAATGTAAACATCCCTTGTAATAGGAATATGGCATGACAGGTCCTCTTTACAGTAAGATGTGGGGTCAATAACCCCCTCTGGGCTGGGAAGATTGACACCCCCCCCAAAAAAAACGATCCTGGCTTTCCAGCCGAGGCGGCGCCGATTGTCTCCCCGCAGGGATGTAGTTCCAAGGGGTCTCCCCGCAAGAATGTAGTCACCAGGGAGGGGTTGAACACCCCGACTAACCCCCAGCCAGAAGGGCTCGGATGATGGGGGGCAAGCTTACTGAGGTGGAACAGGAAGTGAGAAATTCAGACAAAGAAAAAAACATTTAGAAGGTAAATCGAAGGAAAAGGTAAGTGAACCAACAATGCACTAGCTTAACCACTTAACTACTTGAGATCCGCGCTATAGCCGACTGACGACTACAGCGTGGATCTAAATATCCAACCTGCCGTCTTTTGACGGCCGCCCCTTTGGGCGTTCCCAGCACGCGCTCCAGAGCGAAATTCTGTGTTGGCTGTGTCCCTCGGACACAGCCAATCACAGATCGCCACCAACGGCCAATCAGAGTGGCCGTTTGCGATGAGATCTGTGGGCGAATGAGAGATGATCTCATATGTAAACATATGAGATCATCTTTCATTGCCGTTTTACACAGAGACAGCGTCCTGTCTCTGGAGAGGAGGAGACCGATCTGTGTTCCTTGTACATAGGGACACATATCGGTCACCCCCCCAGTCACCCCCCCTCCCCCCACAGTTAAAACACAATGCAGGGAATACATTTAAGCCCTTCCTCACCCCCTAGTGTTAATCCCTTCAATGCCAGTCACATTTATACAGTAATTAGTGCATATTTATAGCACTGATCGCAGTATAAATTTGTGAATGGCGCCAAAAATGTGTCAAAAGTGTCCGATGTGTCCGCCATAACGTTGCAGTCCCAATAAAAATCGCAGATCGCCGACATTTCTAGTAAAAAAAATAAAAAATAATAATAATTATGTCCCCTATTTTGTAGGCGCTATAACTTTTGCGCAAACCAGTCGCTTATTGCGATTTTTTTAATTTTTTTTTACCAAAAATATGTAGAAGAATACATATCGCCCTAAACTGAGAAAAAAAGTTTTTTGTTTTTTTTTAAATTGGGATATTTATTATAGCAACAAGTAAAAAATATTATATATTTTTTTCAAAATTGTTGCTCTTTTTTGTTTATAGCGCAAAAAATAAAAACCAAATACCACCAAAAGAAAGCTCTACTTGTAAGGAAAAAATGACGTTAATTTTGTTTGGGAGCCACGTCGCACGACCGCGCAATTGTCAGTTAAAGCGACGCAGTGCCGGAAGCTGAAATTTCACCTGGGCAGGAGGGGTTTTATGTGCCCAGTAAGCAAGTGGTTAAGGACCGCCTAACACCAAAATACGTCGGCAGAATGGCACGGCTGGGCACAGGCACGTACCTGTACGTCGCCCTTAAGAGCCCACCCGTGGGTCGCGATCAGTCACAGGAGCTGAAGAACGGGGAGAGGTATGTGTAAACACACCTTCCTCGTTCTTCTGTGTGGCAGTTTTACTGATTGCCTGTTCCCTGTTATAGGGAACGACGATCAGTGACATCACACCTACAGCCACGCCCACCTACAGTAAGAATCACTCCCTTAGGGCACACTTAACCCTTTCGCGCCCCCTAGTGGTTAACCCATTCACTGCCATTGACATTTTCACAGTAATCAGTGCATTTTTATAGCACTTTTCGCTGTGAAAATGACAATGCTCCCAAAAATGTGTCAAAGTGTCCGATGTGTCCGCCATAATGTCGCAGTCACGAAAAAAATTGATGATCACCGATATTACTAGTAAAAAAAAAACGATTAATAAAAATGCCATAAAACGATCCCTTATTTTGTAAGCGCTATAACGTTTGCGCAAACCAATAAAACGCTTATTTCGATTTTTTTTTTTAACCAAAAATAAGTAGAAGAATATGTATCGGTCTAAACTGAGGGAAAAAAAATATATATATATTTTTGGGGGATATTTATTATAGCTAAAAGTAAAAAATATTGCATTTTTTTCAAAATTGTCACTCTATTTTTGTTTAGAGCGCAAAAAATAAAAAAACGCAGAGGTGATCAAATATGACCAAAAGAAAGCTCTATTTGTGGGAAAAAAATGACACCAATTTTGTTTGGAAGCCACATCGCACGACCGCGCAATTTACATTTAAAACGACACAGTGCGGAATCGCAAAAAGCGACAAGGTCCTTACCTGCATAATGGTCCGGGTCTTAAGTGGTTAAAGGAACCTATTTAGAAAATAAAAAACAAACCTTTACAACCCCTTGAAAGCCTAAGGCCCCTTTCACATTGCGGTGGGAGCCGTGCTGGCGGTATAGCGCCGCTAAAAATATTAACATTTAATGTGTTCCAAAAAGGTGGACTTAGGGTCCTTTCACACGGAGCGGTCCGTTTTTCGGTCCACTCCGTGTGTGTCCATCGGCGGACATGGCGGTCCCCGCACACTGTGCAGGGACTGCCCTGTCTCTCCTCCGCTCTCCCCTATGGGGAATCGGATGAAAACGGACCGTTTGTTTGTATTCATCTGATCTGATCCGCTGGACAAAAGAAAAATAGGGTTTTCTTCCGTCCGAAAAACCGGATCCAGACGGACGCGGATCATTGCGGATGTTAGCGGATGCATCATCCGCTAACGGACGCGACCCCATAGGCGTCCATTGCAAGTCCGTAAACGGACTTGTAAAAACGGATGAACGGAGGCGGACATGTGAAAGGGGCCTTAGCCTTTAAACGCAACTGTTCTGCAATCTGCACTGTGACTGCAGACAAAGAGGCTTTGGAAAACTGTATGTCTTGTGATCTTCACTAATTACATCTATAATCTGAAGCATAGAAATGGGGTTTTAACTAATAGAATGGGGTTGATTTACAAAAACTGGAGAGTGCAAAACCTGATGCAGCTGTATGGTGGTAGCCAATCTGCTTTTAACTTCAGCTTGTTCAATTAAGATTTGACAACAAAGCCTGGAAGCTGATTAGTTTCTATGCAGAGCTGCACCGGATTTTGCACTCTCAGGTTTTATCTAATCAACCCCAGTGTGACATATACTTTATCACTGATCTGGCACACAGGGGAGGGGTGGACTTTAAAAATGGAAGGAATGGAAAGTATCTGTACTGTCCATGTCAATCATTCAAACGATTTCTATTTTTCCTTGACCTGCATTAACTTATGACAACTGGAATCTACAAGCCAGACTGTTTTTCTTTGTTTTTACATTAGCTTTACTGAGTTATATTTGGACTTCTTCGATGGCACGTTTTAATAAGCGTTTTGGAGCTGAAAAGGTTTGTCATCTCATAATTAGGGAAAATGTTATTTACTACTGTAATCTTTTTATAGAAGCTCAGATGATTTTTTTGTAAACTTTGACTGCACATAGGATTACAGAAATTTACTAAATACTGTCTGCCTCCATTGAAATGCTGGTAATATAGCAAATCTATTTGAGTAACATTCCGATCAAAACTAAAAACTGAACAATGACATGCAAGTAACAGAGCCTACCTGTTTAGGACTTTCCTTTTTCATTTAGGTACTGTAGGCATTCACTATTTGAACATGCCCTTTGAATTATATATATATATATATATATATATATATATATATATATATACACACACACTATGGCCCGGATTCACAGAGAGTGGGCGCACATTTACGCCGGCGTAGCGCGCACACATACGCTACGCCGGCGCAGCGCGGAGAGGCATGCACTGTATTCAGCAAGCTATTTCTCACCAAGATACGCCAGCGTAGCGTATTTTTGAAGGCGCAGGACAGCGTAAGTGGAAGTGGGAGTGACCCCATGCAAATGATGGTCTGAGCATGATGCAGTGTTTTACGCCCGGCGTATCACGAACGCTCATGCGCCGTGACGTAGTCATGACGTGGACGCATGAAACTGCACCCTTATGCGCATGATCACAACTACGCCTGCACAACTGCCTAAGCTACGTTGGATCACTACGTACGCCGTGAAAGTAACTTGCGCCCAATACGCCGGCCTGTGTTCTCTGGGGCTGACCTTTGCATGTCTATTGCTGGGTTGCGCCTCATCTATGGGGAATATTTTTACGCCGGACGTACAACTTACGCAAACATCGCATACGTTCGTGAATCGCCGTATTTCCCTCATTTGCATATTTGAATGCCCAATCAATGGGAGAAGCAACATGCGTCCAAACCATATTTACGCCCACGCTACGCCGGCGTAAGCAAGATACGTCGGGGTAGGATGGCCTTTTTTTGGACGTATGTGTGTTTGTGACCCTGACGCACAGATACACACATTTGCACTACGTCGGCGTAAAGTGATTTACGTAGACGTAAGTGCTTTGTGAATCCGGGCCTTTATCACTGTTTCTCAACTCCAGTCCTCAAGGCACGCTAACAGGTCATGTTTTCAGGCTCTCCATTATTTTTCACAGGTGATTTGATCGGTTTCACTGCCTTAGTAATTACCACAGCCGTTTCATCTAATTGAAATCCAGAAAACATGACCTGTTGGGGCACCTTAAGGCCGAGTTCACACTGGTGCGACACAACACTAGTACTACTTTGGATCCAACTTTGCCCTGCGACTTGAAGTCCGACTTTCGATGAACGGGGATCCGACTTGGATCCCTGCCAATACCAGGCACTGTGTTTGATATGAATCTTGAGGGGGAACTCCATGCCAAATTTTAACCAAAAAAATGGCATGGGTTCCCCCTCCAGGAGCATACCAGGCCCTTGGGTCTGGTGCGAACTTAAAGGGGAACCCCCTACGCCAAAAAAACGCCCCAAAATCCATACCAGACCCGTATCCGAGCAGCAGCCCGGAAAGGGGGTGGGGACAAGCGAGCGCCCCACCCTATTCTTAACCGTGCCAGGCCGCAAGCCCTAAACATTGGGAAGTAGGTGCTCTGGGGCACACTACACAGATTTTTTAAATCATTAGTCAGCTCCGGGGGTCTTCTTCCGAATTCTGGGGTCTTCTTCCGTCTTCTCTGCTCTTTTCTTTCTGCCGGGCTGCGCCTCTGCTATCTTCTTTGTAGCTCTTTCACTAGTGGCGGCGGCCAGCCCGGTCTTCCTTGTAACCTTCCTCCTCGTCGCCTTCTTCTCTTCTTGGATGTAGACTTGACGCTCCCTCCCGCTGTAATGCCGGGCGCGCGGCTTGCACCGATTTATATAGACCTCGTATGACGTTACAGTCCCAGCATGCTCCGCACCAAACTCAAGGGCCTGGTATGCTCCTGGAGGGTGAACCCATGCCGTTTTTTTGTTAAAATTTGGCGTGGAGTTCCCCCTCAAGATCAGCAGAGTACAAGTCGCATGCCAAAGTCGGAGCGTGCAAGACTGGTTTCCGACTTTGATCCGACTTTAATGATATTCAATGGAGTGAAGTAGGATCAAAGTCAGACCAAAGTAGTACAGGGAGCATTTTCAAAGTCGCTCCGACATGTGTCGGACTAGTTAAGACGGCTTCCATAGGGAAACATTCATTTTCACACGTCATGAGCTGCCAATGTCGGAGCATTTGTTGGACTAGTGTGAACCCGACCTGAGGACTGGAGTTGAGAAACATTGCACTATATGACCAAAAGTATTGGGACTCCTGCCTTTACACACACATGAACTCTAATGGCATCCCAGTCTTAGTCTGTCGGGTTCAATATTGAGGTGGCCCACCCTTTTTAGCCATAAAATCTTCAACTCTTCTGGGAAGGCTGTCCACAAGGTTTAGGAGTGTGTCTATGGGAATGTTTGACCATTCTTCCAGAAGCGCATTTGTGAGGTCAGGCACTGATGTTAGATAAGAAGGCCTGGCTCGCAGTCTCAGTTCTAATTCATCCCAAAGGTGTTCTATTGGGTTGAGGTCAGGAGTCTGTGCAGGACAGTCATGTTCCTCCACCCCAACCTCACTCATCCATGTCTTTATGGACCTTGTTTCTGCACTGGTGCACAATCATGTTGAAACAAGAAGGGGCCATCCCCAAGCTGTTCCCACAAAGTTGCAGCCACCCTCTTTTGCTCACTCCTGAAGATGGATTAGTAACTATGGACTATGAGATTTTTAGTGTCCATAGAGCAGTGCACATGACCGCAACTAGCATGTAATGCTTGTTCCAAACAAACAGAAGTGAGGGAAAAAGGGACAGGTCCAGAAGTTGTCAGAAAAACACAGTGTAGCACTACCTCTGCAAAAGCTGCTGGTTATGTTTTGGGTGGCACATTACCTCTATATCCTCGCTGTCCAGGATGAAAGGAGAGTCTGAAGAATTTCAATGTCCACACACAATGTACATTTTTTCTCTTTGGGTTTATTTGG
This sequence comes from Rana kukunoris, assembly GCA_029574335.1. NCBI lineage: Eukaryota > Metazoa > Chordata > Amphibia > Anura > Ranidae > Rana > Rana kukunoris. Next base: position 67,098,197 of record CM056054.1, read on the forward strand.
GAGAACTTTAGTAGAAAAGAAGGATGAGGGGTGGAAGGGTACGCAGGTTCAGGAGCACAGTCACAAGTAGGGAACACTCCTGTTTCCAGCAAACGGTTCTCGTCGCCATTCTAGCCAGAGTGGATCCCTCTCATTGACCTAGCAACCGGGATGGCGCACGGAATAAAAGTACAGTCTCTGCCACAGACCTTCATTTCTTGATGAGACACTTTGGTCCGGAATCCTCTGCCACAGGATTCAGCACCCCGGATCTCTTTAACTTTTGCTTCAATAGAACTCTTAGGCTGCATTCACACTATAACGCGGCGTACGCAGCGTATTTTGCCGCGATTTGTAAACTTTTTTTTTTCCACAAAACATTTTACATTGATGTTTATGCCGAACGCCGAACGCTGAAAGCCGCCTGAAAAAAAGGGTCCGGGACTTGTTTTCAGGCGGCAGGCGTACGGCGTTTCGGCGTTCGGCGTGAGATGTGAACCATCTCATAGACATCAATGTAAATTCGCCCCTCCAGCGGCATGAGCGTCGCGCTTCAGGCGTATATACGCCTAGGTGTGAATGCAGGGTAAGATCTGACAGGCGACACTGTCAGGACTCTCGGTGTATGGTACATTCTTAGCCTCTTGCATGGTCCTCTCCAGGATAGGTCCTCCCCTGGTCTCCTTAATCAAGTGGCTTCCTCCCTCAAGACGGACAGCACAGGATCACCTTTGCGGTACTGGCCCTAACCAGACAACTGGGCACAGCAAACTAAGGGCAACCCTGGGCCAACGTGGTCCCGGAGCCAGGATTCACAGTGCGCACCCCTGGCCAGGGGGGCCACGAGGCGCAGACGGATGGACCCCGCACCAATGGCATCTGCCCCTTAAGTACCCCTCCTCAGCATGCACAGTGAGGCAACCACTCCTAGTTCTTTGCCGAGGGGGACACTCAATACACCATCACCTGGCTGCTGCCACCCTTGGCCTGGGGTGATAATAACACCCCCAGGCGATCAATGGTGGATACTTCCAGCACAGTCATGGCTAGAACAGAGGCTAAATTGCCCTTAATCATTCTGGTCTGCGCCAAATAACAGCTCAGACCCCCACTAAATTTAAAGCAGCGCCTGTTCTTCAGGAGCAGGGCGCTACAACAGTATGAAACAATTAAAATATAACTGAAGGCAAATATTTTTGTTTTTTAGTTTTGGATAGAATGCAGATTTGTTAGAATGCTTATCAGTTTTTATTGCTGTCTGTGCCCCCTGTTAAGGGGAGTCACCCTCTCTATTTGTTGTGTTTACCATTAACAATGAAAGTCAAAGTAAAAGATTACCAGATTTTGGGTTGTCCCTAGAAGAGTAATGGAGGGGAAATTTTTCCATGTTATTCCCATTATTTGCAGAGATTTCCTCTAACTGTTTGTATATGGGTCAGAAAATTAAATCTCCGCAATGGGACACAGATGGTGGAAAAAATCTGGTAGCAGTGCCCTTGCTCTGTCCAAAATGAAAAGAAAAAAAAAAGGTTTGCCTATAGTTCTTCTTTAATACAAAATAAATTACAGGATCATGATAGTGATTGTAAAGGCTCGTTTAAAAAAAACAAAAAAAAACAAACATGCTATACTTACCTCCTCTGTGCAGTTGGTTTTGTACAGAGCAGCACAGATCCTTCTCTTCTCTGGTTTCTCTTTCCTTCTCCTGGCCCTTCCCTCCTATCGAGTGCCCTCACAGTCAGCAGCTTTCTATGTGGGCACTCTAGCCAAGTCACAGCTCCCTGTGTCCATTCAGACCCTGCCCCATCCCCTCTCTCCCCTTATTGGCTGACTGACTTTGATTGACAGCCGAGGGAGCCAATGGTGCCGCTGCTGTCTCTCATCCAATCAGCAGGAGTGTCTCGGACATCTTAGACATTCGTGGACATCGCTGGAGAGAGATGGGGTAAGTAATTAGGGGGTGCTGGGGAGGCTGCTACACACATAAGGTTTTCTTTCTCGTACATCACGGGACACAGAGCAGCATATTCATTACTATATGGGTTATATGGAGTACCTTCAGGTGTGGACACTGGCAATCTCAAACAGGAAGTCCCCTCCCTATATAACCCCCTCCCATAGAGGAAGTACCTCAGTTTTTTCGCCAGTGTCTTAGGTGTTGGTCAAGGAATAGCTTTGCCTCCACATCCTTGGGATTAAGGCAGGCTAACCGGATCTGTCCAAGGAGCCTCAGTGCCAAAGTGGACAGTACCCGGGCCCCAAACCGTGGGGTTTTGCCTATAATGCTCCTCTCTAGAGGGCTGGACCCTGGGCCCAGGACTTGGAGTTTTCTAAACCAAAAGATCCTGTTTGCCAGGGTGCTGTATAGGTCCAGGACAGTCGGTTCCTTCTAGGACCCCAGTGCCTGAAGGTCTACTACGCTACCCACGGAGATGGGAGAAGATTGGACCGTTTTGCTATGCAAATGTCCTGCAGCATGGAGCAGGTAAGAGGGGAGCCTGCGGGACTTGGTTCGACAGCAGGCTCTCCAGGGGAGATCTTAAGGGGGGTAGCCTGAGTATGCTCTGCATTGGCACCATGGTCACTATGTCTGATGGACAGGATGGCCTGAAATGTTCCCCCCCCATCACTTGATCCCCCTACCTATCTATGTATGTTTGCTAGCTACCTGCTGCTCGCTGGTTGAAGGTCTTTTAAAAAAAAAAAAGAGAGATCTGTCTCTAGGCTTAAGGGACTCCTTAGGGGCCTGTTTTAAGCCTTACCTAGCCGGGATTCAAATCTGCCGCCTGATGCGTCCTCCAGCCTGCATTCCTGGGCTCCAGAGTGCGTCTCCTCCTGGGCTCTCCTCCCCCGACAGTCGCGCGAGCGCATGCATATAGAAAAATGTTCGCGCCGTTCGGGAGGGGGGGGGGGGGGCGGTTGGAGCGTGACTGCAGTGTAGAGTGGGCGTGCCTTCAATTGCTGTTATACACAGCAGGCGCGATCTTAGCTCAGTTCAAAGCTGAGCTGGAAGAGAGAGGACGCAGAGCTGGCAGCACAGTGACTCCCGGTGGCGAGAAGGGGTACTACATGCTGGAGTCAGCTCCAATACTTTTTGTTAAGCCAAAAATCCCCTTGGCAACAGGTTGAATGCTGGCAAACATGTTGGGGGGGAGGCTGTATGTTGTGAAAAACAATAATATTATAAAGGAAAACATACTGAGCCCCACCGTTTTTGGGCATTAATGATCCTATTGTCCCCTAAACCTTATTTTTTTGTACTCCTGGCTATAACAGTCTGTTGTTGTAGGCGGAGTCCCTCGGTTTTGTATTTTGGCTTCCAAAGGTTCTGGATCAAAACACAAAAAAAAAAAAAAGGGCAAAGACAAAGGGGTTCCTCCTCTGGTTCTGATGATATGCCAATACTTTCCCCACAGGTTATTCCTATAGGGGTCACCTTGGATAAGCCATTAAGGGGGTCTGGTGCTGAGGCTGGCCCAGATCGGCCCAACCCTGTGTTATCACAGAGGCGATGCTAGCCGTCACCCTAGGGGGGCTAGAGAAAAAAAAAAAAAAAAGTTAACAGCTATGATCGCTGCCTCTTTTTCTGGCAAGAAGCGGACTAGATCCCCATCGCCAAAAGGTGTATCCTCGGATGCTGAGATTCTCTCTCCGGAGGAATTAGAATTTCAGGAGGATCGGTTGGACCAGAACCTAGAGGAAGGATCTACCACTGAAGAATCGTGTTCAGCCTCCCAGACGGAGAGTCTGTGGGTCCAGTCTTTGACAGACATGGTCCGCTCGGCATTTCATTTGCCATTTCCAGAGCCTCAGGTTCCTGCGGTATCCTCTTTGGGTTCTTTTAAAGCGCCTTTAAGCAACGCAGCTTTTCCGGTCCATCCTCTGTTAGAGGAATTGGTTGTTCCAGGATTGGGATGACCGGACAGAACTTTTTCTGCCGCCTAAAAGCCTACGGCCACATCACCCTGAAAGCGCCCGATCTCGTCTGATCTCGGAGGCTAAGCAGGGTCGGGCCTGGTTAGTGCCTGGATGGGAGACCGCCTGGAAGGTTTTCTGTTATTTACCCTATGGAAGAGAAATTTTTCTAAGAATGGGCGCTCCCAACTGTGGACGCAGCCAACTGTGGACGCAGCCATCTCATGTGTGAATAAATCATTAACTGGCCCGGGGGGAAAACATACAAATGTTCAAGGTCCCGGTCGATAAACGTTTAGAGACACTTTTTCAAGCATCCTTTGCTACGGCAGGAGCAGTGGTACAGCCAGCAGTGGCTGCAATTGGAGTTTGTCAGGCGTTAAAGGACCAGACAAAACAGATGCTTAAAGACATCCCTGCCCAATAGGCAGAGGAGTTATTGGATATTCCCAGAGCTCTGTGCTTTGCGGTAGAGGCTATAAAAGACTCCATCCAGCAGGCGTCTCGTTTGTCACTATTTTTAGTGCATATGAGAAGGCTCTTATGGTTGAAGAACTGGGCGGCCGAGCCCCATGCAAAAGACTACTGGCAGGTTTTCCCTTCCATGGAAAAATCTGGATAAATACATTCAGACTGTTTCAAGTGGCAAAAGTACCCCTTTTACCAGTCAAAAGAAGTTCCGGGGGCCTGCGTTTAAAAGGCAGCTCCTCCCTGTTCCGGGGCCCTCAAATTCCAGGCAGTTTCGGGCCTCCTGCGCGATCAAACTTTTAACAATGGATCGCAAGGACAGGCCTCTGGGGGCAAGAGGCCATGGTATCGATCCCCGACAGAGGGGGTCCGATCATCTGTGGCCACAGGCTACAGAGTAGAATTTCTAAGGTTCCTCCACAAGGAAGGCCTCAATGCGGGCGGCATTGGACATCTGCTTACCAGGGCATAATGGTAGAGGTACCAGCCCAAGAACAGGGGCTAGGTTTCTATTCCAATCTGTTTGTCATACCAAAGCCCATCGGCGATGTCAGACCAATTTTGGACCTAAAGGTTTAAATGCTGACCTAAGGGTTCGCTCTTTCCGGATGGAATCCGTTCGGTCAGCAGCCGCCACACTCCAGAAGGACGACTTTCTGGCTTCTATAGACATAAAGGATGGTTACCTTCATGTACCAATCTTTCAGCCACATCAAAGATTTTTTACGCTTCACAGTGATACAGCGTCACTTCCAATTCGTGGCGCTCCCGTTCGGGCTGGCTACGGCCCCCGGGTATTCACGAAGGTCCTAGCTCCAATTCTAGTCAATCTAAGGATCCAAGGGGTCTCGGTCCTAGCATACCTGGACGACCTCTTAATCATAGATCACTCGCTTCCTTGGCTGGAATGCGCAGTAGCCCTCATGGTTCAGTACCTCGAGAGATTCGGCTGGGTCCTAAACCGGGGAAAAATCAGCATTTCAACCTACAAAGCAGTTGGAATATCTCGGCATGAGATTAGATACAGAACACGGTCAGGATGGCCGAGCGGGCTAAGGCGCTGCGTTCAGGTCGCAGTCTCGGCTGGAGGCATGGGTTCAGATCCCACTTCTGACACCACAAAAGGTGTTCCTGCCCCTGGTAAAGGTCGAGGCTATCAAAAAATTGATTCAGTTGGTTCTAAGCAAAAGAGAACCAACTATTCGCCTATGTATGCGATTACTAGGCAAACTAATGGCCATGTTCGAGGCAGTACCGCACGCTTCCACACTCGCGTCCTACAGACAGCAATTCTAGCAGCTTGGAGCAAGGGAGCAAAGGCCTTGTAGTTTCCTTTGACGCCGTCATTAAAGGTCCGGCAGAAGTCTATGCTGATGGTTAAACCCTCAGAACTTTCTGAAGGGGAGTCTTTCTGCCCAGTGGTCTGGAAGGCTGGAGAGCGGTCTTGAACGGGTTCACTCGCCAAGGAACTTGGGCAGAGGCGGAGAGGCAGCTGCCCATCAATGTCTGGGAGGTCAGAGCGGCTCGGCTAGCCCTCCTGGCATAGACATCCAGATTACAGGGGTCCTCGGTGAAAATTCATTCAGACAATGCCACAGCTGTGGCATATATGTGAACTACCAAGGGGGAACCAAGAGTCAAGCCACTCAGAGAGAGATGAGCTTGGTTTTTCGGTGGGCAGAGGTTATGTACCCTGCATATCGGCGATATTCATTCCCGGGGTGGACAACCTGCAGGCGGACTTCCTAAAGTCGCCAAACCCTGTCGCCGGGAGAGTGGTCTCTGCATCCACAGGTCTTTCAGACAATCTCCCAGAAGTGGGGAGTGCCAGACGTGGACGTCATGGCATCAGGATTCAACAAGAGGGACCCTATGGCCTGCGGAACCGATGCGTTGGTTTGCCCTTGGCATCAATCATAATTTCTATATACATTTCCCCCGCTGCAGTTACTACCCCGCCTGTTGCGCAGGATCATAGCACAGGCGGTTATCCTGGTAGCCCCAGCTTGGTACCGGAGGGCATGGTACTCACTAGTCCTGAAATTGGCAGCGGGAGGCCCTTGGACTCTTCCTCTATGGCCAGACCTACTCTCACAAGGCCCGATCCTCCACCCTGCATTACGGCGTCTATAATTGACGGCCTGGCGGCTGAATCCCTGATTCTCAGGGGTAGAGGTCTGTCTAGGCAGGTAATCCCTACCCTCATTAAGGCTAGAAAGCCGGCCTCCAGGGTAATTTGTTACAGGGTTTGGAGGGCCTACGTAGGCTGGTGTGAGTCTAAGAGATGGTTTTCCCGCAAGTATACCATTGATAGAGTATTACGTTTTCTCCAGCTAGGAGTGGATAAAGGCCTGGCATTAAGCACGATCTAGGGACAGATTTCAGCCTTATCAGTGTGGTTTCAAAGGCCGCTGGCCGCCCACTCACTGGTTAAGATCTTCGTACAGGGAGTCTTACGTGTTAATCCTCCGGTCAAATCACCACTTTGTCCATGGGACTTAAATCTTGTTCTGTCAACTCTACAGAAACAACCCTTTGAGCCGTTGGCTGAGGTACCTTTGGTTTTACTGACTAGAAAGTCGGTATTTCTGATCGCCATAGTTTCGGCCAGGAGAGTATCGGAATTGGCAGCCTTATCTTGTAAGGAACCATATCTAATTTTACATAAGGATAGGGCGGGTTTCCGTCCTCATCCTTCCTTTCTACCAAAGGTTATATCCAGTTTCCACTTGAACTAGGATGTGGTACTTCCATCCTTCTTTCCAAAACCCACCTCTAGAAAGGAGGGGTTGCTGCATACGTTGGATATTGTCAGGGCCATAAAGGCCTATCGTAAAGCTACAGAGAAGGTTCGGAAAACAGATGTGGTGTTCGTTTTACCGGAAGGGCCCAAGATGGGTCAGGCAGCTGCTTGATCCACCATCGCAAGATGGATTAAACAATTAATCGTTCAGGCCTGCGGTTTGAAGAGGTTGCCTCCTCCTTTGTCGGTAAAGGCCCATTCTACCAGGGCCATGGGCACCTCCTGGGCAGCACATCATCAGATCTCTATGGCTCGAATATGCAAGGCAGCAACGTGGTCGTCAGTCCACATGTTTACAAAATTTTTATCAATTGGACGTAAGAAGGAATGCGGATACAGCCTTTGGGCAGGCAGTACTACAGGCCGCGATTCAAGCTCCTCAGGATCTGAGGGGGCTCCCTTGATTTAGATTTGAGATTTACATTTCTTGTCTAAGTTGAATTTATTAGTATTTGAGTATACCTCTAAATTAAATCCTTTTTTGGAAGATGTCTCCCTCCCCTCATTAAAGCACTGCTTTCGGACATCCAAATAGTAATGAATATGCTGCTCTGTGTCCCGTGATGTACGAGAAAGAAAAAGAGATTTTTTAATACAGCTTACCTGTAAAATCTTTTTCTTGGAGTACATCATGTGACACAGAGCTCCCACCCCTCTTTTGGGGAACATTTTTGGGAGGCATACTGCTTGCTACAAAACTGAGGTACTTCCTCTATGGGAGGGGGTTATATAGGGAGGGGACTTCCTGTTTGAGATTGCCAGTGTCCACACCTGAAGGTACTCCATATAACCCATATAGTAATGAATATGCTGCTCTGTGTCCCGTGATGTACTCCAAGAAAAAGATTTTACAGGTAAGCTGTATTAAAAAATCTCTTTTTTTTATCCATTTTTATATGCATTAAAATAAAAATACACTTCTATCATTGCTCCCCTATTGAATAAGCCAAGTAGTATACAAGGTGCATGTACTCGTATATACAGTGCCGTGCAAAAGTATTCACCCCCCCTTGGCTTTTTCCCTTTTTTGTTACATTACAGCATTTAGTTCAATGTTTTTTAAATCTGAATTATATGTGATGGATCAGAACACAATAGTCTGAGTTGGTGAATTAAAATTAGAAAGATTAATACATAAAACTATTTTTCAGAAATAAAAAAATTATAATTGGCATATGCTTATGTATTCACCCCCTTTGTTATAAAGCCCATAAAAAGCTCTGGTACAACCAATTACCTTCAGAAGTCACATAATTAGTGAAATGAGGTCCACCTGTGTGCAATCTAAGTGTCACATGATCTGTCATTACATATACACACTGTAACGGAACCCCAAATGGGACAGGGGTTAAAGCCGTTTAGGACATTCCATTCCCGCACAAAAGGCAGCTATCGACACCCCACAATTCGGTGAACACGACTCATACGAATTCCCCCATTAACGAGACACAGCTCTGTTTGAGGTTCAACAGGAATAGACCATCTTTATTGAGAAAGCAGGCTCTTATATACACAAAAAGAATACTGCATAAACCAAATGAACAATTACCCAACTCCACCCACAACATCACACATTGGTTTCTAACGAGCCCCACTACACATCTTTTAGTAGACATTCTGACTCCGGCTCTGACCTAATTTACATGAGATAATTAAGTACAGATGATAATTCAGACACCTGACCTGTCTGTTAACTCACAATACACATTATCATCAATAGACCTTCACACAATACAGGGCCAATTAGAACAAGCCACAATGAAAGATCCTAAGAAGCCATCCTAGATTCATTTACATCGCAACAGACAGACAGGTGGGCTGCAGTCCAAGACATATTCTGCATGTCCATTATTTTCTGGAGTCTTTTTAGAGACACAGAGTGATCTACACATATGAGGCATCGGGGAGCTTCTGGGTCCCACGGGCCCTTCCGTTACATCTCTCTACTTTCGGCAGGAGACTAACACAGGAGGAGACCCCAGACGGGTTGACTCCGAAATTAGTCCATGGTTCCATTCCTCTAATGCTGGTATCCACACAGTACCCCAAATAAATTGCTCCAAACAGAGCATTACTCACCCAGCCAACCTCTGCCTCTCTCAGAGAACATGTCTGCCGCTGGGGAGAGGCCTGGACTGGCCCTTCTCCCAGAGTCCTTTCATCCTCTGGAGAGAAGACAGGGTGACCGGGCTCAGTTCGTCATGCTGTTGGGGATCTGGGCCAACTGCCCCCCATCCCTGGGGTATACTAGTGGAGACTGAAGTCCCATCCACTACCACAGGAATTCCCTCTTCTGTTAGTTGAGAGCAGAGGCCCGTGGCACTCTCTTCTGTTGCCAGCTCTTCCGTTGGGTTACTGTGAGTGGAGACCACAGTCCCATCCACCGATATTAGCTTTAGCTGCAGTTGTGTGCAGCATCCAGTAGCATCCTGTCCTGCTGCCAGTGATTCAGCTGGGAGTAAAAGTTTTACAACCTCAGCTTGTTGCTGAGGAGAGAGGCCAACTGCCCCGGCTCCCTGGAACTCCACAGTTGTTTCCGGTGCTGGGCAGAGATTGGTAGCACTAAGCCCTGTTGCCAGTACTTGAGCTGGCGAGGCATAATCCATAACATCCTCTGAACAGTCCATTAAGTCCATACATTCTGTAATCTCTAGCATGTCCATTATTTTCTGGATTCAATACACATTTATCACAGTAGCAGACTTAATTACCACAGCAAGCTTTATAGTACACAACAGCCAACACACAATATATATACAATATATACAATATATACCGCATTAAATCTGACTAGCCCAGACCATAGTGGGGTTCTCATTCACCCTGTGCCCCTATTAGAGACACAGGGTAATCTACACATAAGAGGCATCGGGGAGCTTCTGGGTCAAACGGGGCTTCCTTTACACACACCTTTTTGAAAGGCCCCAGAGGTTGCAACACCTAATCAAGGGCAACCACTAACCAAACACTGCCATTGAGACCAAGGAACGATCCAAACAAGTAAGGGACAATGTTGTTAAAAAGGGTTAGGTTATAAAAAAAAATCGAAATCTTTGATGATCCCTAGGAGCACCATTACATCTTTTATAACCAAATGGAGAGAACATGGCACAACAGCAAACCTGCCGAGAGAAGGCCGCACACCAAAACTCATGGACTGGGAAAGGAGGGCATTAATCAGAGAGGCAGCACAGAGACCTATGGTAACCCTGAAGGAGCTGCAGCGTTCCACAGCAGAGACTGGAGTATCTGTACATAGAACGACAATAAGCCGTATGCTCCATAGAGTTGGGCATTATGACAGACTGGCCGAAAGAAAGCCATTACTTTCAGCAAAAAACAAAATGGCACGTTTTGAGTTTGCGAAAAGGCATGTGGGAGACTCCAAAAATGTATGGAGGAAGGTGCTCTGGTCTGATGAGACTAAAATTTAACTTTTTGACCATCAAAGAAAACGCAATGTTTGGCGCAAACCCAACACATTATATCACCTAAAGAACACCGTTTTTCAGCAGTTAGGACTGGGAAACTGGTCAGAGCTGAGGGAGATGGATGGTGCTAAATACAGGAATATTCTTGAGCAAAACCTGTACCACTCTGTGTGTGATTTGAGGCTAGGACGGAAGTTCACCTTCCAGCAGGACAATGACCACAAACACACTGCTAAGGCAACACTTGAGTGGTTTAAGGGGAAACATATAAATGTGTTGGAATGGCCTAGTCAAAGCCCAGACCTCAATCCAATAGAAAATCTGTGGTCAGACTTAAAGATTGCTGTTCACAAGGGCAAACCATCCAACTTGAAGGAGCTGAAGCAGTTTTGCAGTGAGGAATGGGCGAAAATCCCAGCGGTATTATGTGGCAAGCGCAGAGAGACTTATCCAAAGCACCTTGGAGCTGTGATAGCCACAAAAGGTGGCTCTACAAAGTATTGACTTTAGGGGGGTAATTAGTTATGCACATTGACGTTTTCTGTTATTTTGTCCTATTTGTTGTTTGCTTCACAATAAAAAAAAAATCTTCAAAGTTGTGGGCATATTCTGTAAGTTAAATTATGCAAATCCTCAAACAATCCATGTTAATTCCAGGTTGTGAACAAAACACAAAAAAAGCCAAGGGGGTGAATACTAGGCACAGTACATGTACTTAGTAATAAAATAAGGTTTTACTATATAAATGTCTGCCTCCAGGAAAATCAACACTGTGCCATTCTTTTCCCTTTCAGCATTTACTGATGTGAGCCAGCCATTCGCCTGCCCTCTGTTTTGGACTGAGTACAACGGGAACTGCTACAGGTTTTTCCCAATGAATAAAACATGGGCAGAAGCAGACTTTTACTGTGCAGAGTTTTCGCTCGGCAGGACAACTGCCAAATTAGTTTCTATCCACAGGTATGGTATGGTGACTTCTTCACGGGAGCCAAAACATAAGCCTGTTTTTATTGCCTTCTCATAACTAATACTGTTCATGCCTGCTTTCCTACGATCAAGTATGTGAGAGACAGCCCTATTTTTGCCATTTTATTTGCATACTTCCCACATACTTCTATTAACATTGCTTATGCTATATAGAGTAGAGCTGCCTTTTAAAATAATCTATTCTATTAGTAATTCACCTGATTTAATACCCACAGTGTGGTCCTTGGTGTGGATATTTTTGTATATTTTCTCATTCTGGAATTAATTGTTATTTAAATGACAGGTGACCACAGAACAGAAAGTTTTGAATACAGTGAGAAATTTGGTGCCTGTGTCCTATTAAGGTACCTAGACAACAAAACCCTCATTATTTTAGAACGTTGGGGAAGAATTTTCTTTTTTTTGGGGGTAGTACTGGAATCCTCAGCTTGGCCAATTTCCCCACAAATCGCTATCACTCAATTCTGCAAGTGATTCTAATTTATTAACGCTGTTTTCTAGCTGCTCTAAAACCACTTTTGACATAAAGGGACACTTTTTGGTTGCTATGGACAATCTCCAGTTTCCAGGCAGAAAAAACAGTATTATTAATATAAAAGTGCATACAGGACACTGGGCAGACCACTAGGGACAAAGAAGGTGTGTACACTGGGCAGACCACTAGGGACAAAGAAGGTGTGTAATTATTTGATACATTACTTTAATCTGTAAGATTACAGTATACTATGTGTACTGTGTTTTTACAGTTTTTAAATTTGGCGCTGATCTCCGCCCCCATGTGTCGTAACGTCGCAGGGAACGGAGCTTGGCAGAAAACGGCACTGTGAATCGAGTGAAGAGACACCTCGCTCACACATCGGGGACACATCGCAGAATCCAGTGGACAAGGTAAGTAACTATGCCTGGATACTGCAATGCGATCCCGAGTCTGGCTCGGGGGTTACCGCTAATAGTACTGACATTTCACCCCGAGTCCGACTCAGGAATACCGCTCAGGAGGTTAACTACTTCAATGCTGGGCACTTTTACCCTATTCCTGCCCAGGCCGATTTTCAGCGCTGCCGCCCTTTAAATGACAATTGTGCAGTCATACAACACTGTACCTGAACTAAATTTGTATAATTTTGTTCACACAACTAGAGCTTTCTTTAACCACTTCAGGCCCACGCTACCGTCGGAAGACGGCAACAGCGCGGGCCTGAATATCCAACATGCCGTCATTTGACGGCATGTCCTTCAGGCGTTCCCAGCGCGCGCTGTAGAGCGCTCTGCGGGGAAGCCCTGTGTTGTCTGTGTCCCTTGGACACGGCCAATCACAGATCGCGCCAATCACAGATCGCGCCAATCAGAGTGGCCGTTTGCGATGCGATCTGTGGGCGAATGAGAGATGATCTCTCATAGATCATCTCTCATTGCCGTTTTACACAGAGACAGCGTCCTGTCTCTGGAGAGGAGGAGCCCGATCTGTGTTCCTTCCTACATAGGGACACAGATCGGTCACCCGCCCTCCCCCCACAGTTAGAACACACCTAGTGTTAACCCCTTCAATGCCCCTTCAATATGTCACATTTATACTGTAATTAGTGCATATTTATAGCACTGATCGCAGTATAAATGTGAATGGCGCCAAAAATGTGTCAAAAGTGTCCGATGTGTCCGCCATAACGTCGCAGTACCAATAAAAATTGCAGATCGCCGCCATTTCTAGTAAAAAAAAAATAATAAAAAATAATAATTCTCTCCCCTATTTTGTAAGCGCTATAACTTTTGCGCAAACCAGTCGCTTATTGCGATTTTTTTTTTACCAAAAATATGTAGAAGAATACGTATCGCCCTAAACTGAGAAAAAAATATGTGTTTTTTTTTTTTTTAATTGGGATATTTATTATAGCAACAAGTAAAAAATATTGTATTTTTCTTCAAAATTGTCGCTCTTTTTTGTTTATAGCACAAAAAATAAAAACCGCACAGGCGATCAAATACCACCAAAAGAAAGCTCTACTTGTGGGGAAAAAAGGACGTAAATTTTGTTTGGAAACCACGTCGCACGACCGCGCAATTGTCAGTTAAAGCGACGCAGTGCCGGAAGCTGAAATTTTACCTGGGCAGGAGGGGGGTGTATGTGCCCAGTAAGCAAGTGGTTAATTGGTATTTTATCAGCACTGAGTTTTTTTACTTTTTTACTTTTTACTATAATAAATAAATTAAAAAAGTCTGAAAAGTTTGAAACAAAATGCATTTTTAAAAATAACATTTTACAAATAAATAAATGTTCTTCATAAATTTGGGTCAAAATGTATTCTGCTACATTTCTTTAGTAAAAATAACTAAAATTTGTGAATACTATTTAGTATATATTATGTTATATATCTGAAAATTGATCAATCCTGATGTACTGACAGCCCATCTCATTTCTTGAGGCCCAAAAATGCCAGGACAGCACAAATACTCCCCAAATGTAAAGTTTTCTTTACATATTGTCACCAGTACAGTCTAGCATTATCATATAACTGGTGTGGCGGTGATCAGGGTGACTGGTAACAATATGAAAAAAACAAACAAACAAACATTTTAATAATTTGTTTTCAATTTCTGTTTCATTTTTTTATTTGTATTACATTTTTTTTCCTATCTTTAAAACACTGTGACCAGAGCAATATAATGTTACCATAGTAAGATTGTACTACTCTGGGGAAGTAATCAGGATTTTTATTTCTTTTTTAAGCATTATGATTGCTTATAGCAGTGCATTACATTGCTATTAGCAAGCATTTTACTGAATGAAACTGATTAATTCCGTTTTTTTGTATTGACTAGCTGTGACTAATCAGAGCTAATTACATGACACAGATGGGCTGTAATTTGCCCTGTCTGTACCATGTGATCAAACTGACTAATCGCAGCAAGCAACACAACACAATGGATGGCATAAAATGGAAGTCATCCATTGTGTACAACTGTCAAGTGACCTGCTGTGATTGGACATAGTGGTCACATGGTACAGGCACAATATACCACAAAAATCCTCCTGCGCTCTGGTGTATCGCCAAACTGGGTGTATCAGTATGGTATAAAGGCAAAGTCTTAAGTCTTGCAGCCCTCCACAGAACAAAGGGTGTTCATATGGCTAAAATGAAAAAAAGGAAAAGAAAGGAGGGCGCACCGACCTTGTGCATTACCACTTATACATTTTAATATACACAAAATAAAAAGCAATGGTCCTACTTACAAACATTCAGTAGTAAGCGCATTAAAAACAGCTGAACCTGGACCTCACGGCACCTGCCAGTCAGACCCTAAACACCAATGTGGCTGACGCGTTTCTGGGGCGTACCCCCTTCTTCAAAGCCTAGGTGGTCTGCAATAGCTCTCTCTTCCTGCAAACCATCCCTTTATAGGTGCATGTGTGCATACAGGCGCAGCCATTCGTCACTAGCTGACTGGTCCCGCCTTTCTTACGGGACTCCGCCCACCCCATTAGTCACCCAAATGGGCTCCATCTGTGTGGAGGGGCAAGTTGATCTAGGTGCCCATCCTATACGATGGGGTACACAGCAAGTGACACAAAACTGGCAATGCAGCAGTGCAATGGGATCACCAAACTATCTATTGCAATATGTCTACTGGCAGCTCTACTAAAGCCTGGCCTACTCGCCAGGTCCTACCACAGGGCCTTTAATGCAACAGTAGGCCGAGGGGTACAACATGAAGGTACCCACCTGGTGAATCTGCCCTACTGACACCATCCACTGTCCTATGGACACCAACCTCTGCCCTGCTGATACCGTCCACTGCTCTACTGTTTACATTTATTCATTAGTGTGTGTATATATTGTAAAGTTCGGGGAACCAGCTAGATCCCAGGACACAGGCTTTTCAATCAAAAAGGAGGTTTATTAAACTTAAATAGCTTTACAGCAGCAAAACAAAAGAAATAACAGTCTCACCGACTTGTAGAGCTCAGAAGTGCTATCGCAGTTAAACAGTCCTTACTTTATGTTGCAGGTAACTTTCCCAGCTAGCAGGCTTCCAGGCAGGACACTGCCATGTGCTTTTTTACAGCTTTTCACCATTCACCATCCACAGTCTCCACTACACTCCTCCACACCCACCTTCAACTTCCTGTCTTGTTTTTAACCACTTCCTTTGACAGGTGGGTTAACCGTTTTTGTTCCCTTAAAGGGACCACATTCCAAACAGAGGGGAAATATAGCATCCTTCCAGGACCCAGCCACGGCATCCTGTACATATCCCCCCCTGTGCCCCAACTTCAAGGAGGTTGGGGCAACAGTGGAGCTACAACAATGGACTTGAGCTCTAAAAAAGCATTTTCAGCGTCTGCATTACACTCCACCATGACCGATTTCCGACCCTTAGTCAGATCGGTCAATGGAGCCGCCAATGTGGCAAAGTTGGGTACGAACCTCTTGTAGTATCCCACCATGCCCAGGAATGCACGTACCTGCTTTTTTGTGAGGGGGCGGGCCAATTCTGTATAGCCTCTACATTGCTGACCTGAGGTTTCACCACCCCTCTACCCATGATATAGCCCAGGTATTTGACCTCCTCCATTCCCAAAGCACATTTTTCAGGGTTTATTGTAAACCCCTCTTTCCAAAGAGAGTCCAGTACTGCCTGGACTTTGGGCAAGTGGGATTCTCAGTCTCTGCTAAAAATTACAATGTAGTCCAAGTACACTGAGGCATACTCCCGGTGAGGTCATAAAATCCTATCTATTGCTCGCTGGAATGTGGCTGGAGCAGTTTGCAGTCCAAAAGCCATTTGTTTTTACTGAAAACACCCCTCTGGGGTAGAAATAGCAGTTTTGTCTCTAGCAGCCTTAGTCAACGGGATTTGCAATACCCCTTGGTAAAGTCTAATGTAGTAATATACCTGGCTGGACCTAGTCTCTCAATAAGCTCATCTACACTAGACCTCATTAAGTTTCCGGAAATCATTGAAGAATCACAGAGTCCCGTTGGGCTTTGGTACCAACACAATTGTGCTCGAACCACTCAGGTGGCGTACACACGACGAGTTCCTAGTTCGGCAGTTAAAAAACTCATCGAGCCAAATTTTCCCATTGCCCAACGAGGAAATAGAGAACATGCTCTCTTTTTGGCTCGACGAGTTTCCCTAAGGGTTTCTTGGCGAAAAGTGTACACACGACCGGTTTTCTTGGCAGAATACGTCTCCCATCGAGTTTCTTGCTGGATTCTGCCAAGAAAACCGGTCGTGTGTACGCCGCCTGACTCTGCGATTCTTCAATGATTTCCAGGTCTAGTATCTTCTTCACTTCCTCTGAAACGGCCTTCCTTTGAGCCTCTGGAATGCAATAGGTCCGGACAAAAACTTTGACTTCAGCTTCCGTGATATCATACTCTATGATACTAGTTAGCCCTGGCAAGTCTGAAAACTTTTCTTTATTTCTCTGCAAGGACTCCTTTGCCTGCTGACTTTGGATTTTAGACAGGGTACTTGCTACTTGGACACTCTCCACCCCAACCTGAGGCTCAAGTCTCACACTAGCTAATTTACCTCTCCCTCTCCCACTTTTTCCACAACTTTAAAGGGACCTTGCCATATGGCCAAGAATTTACTCTCCACAGTGGGAATCAGCACTTTTACTCGATCCCCCACTTGGAAGTGCCTTATTATAGTAGTCCTGTTATAGACCCATCGTTGAGCCTTCTGGGCTTTTTGCAAATGCTCTTTGACTAGTGGCATCACGATTTGGATAATTTCCTGCATTTGGGAGACATATTTCAAAAACACTCTTATGCTGAACAGGTTCACTTTCCCATTCCTCTTTAATAAAGTCAAGTAGTCCTCGAGGTCTCCGTCCATACACCAACTGAAAGGGCGAAAACACTGTGGAGTCCTGGGGCACTTCCTGGATAGCAAACAGGAGAGCTGGTAACAGGCAGTCCCAGTCTTTCCCATCCCTTTGTACCACTCTCTTGAACATAGACTTAAGGGTCTTATTAAAGCGTTCCATCAACCCATCTGTTTGGGAATGGTAGACCGATGTGCGCAGCTGTTTAATCCGGAACAGCTTGCACACATTAGCCATAGTCATAGTCATAGCCATTAGCCAACCAGTCTGTTAGTATTTCCTTGGGAAAACCAGTCCGTGTAAACAACTGGAATAATTCCCGGGCAATAGCCTTAGAGGAGGTATTCTGCAGGGGTAGCACCTTAGGATATTGGGTCGCATAGTCAAGAATCACCAATATGTAGGAGTGACCTTGAGACGATTTTACCAAAGGACCCACTATATCCATGGCTATCCTCTCGGATGAGATCATAATTATGGGCAGGGGGACCAAAGGGCTCTGGAAGTGAGTCACCGGAGCGGTCAACTGACAGGTGGGACCAGAGGTACAGTATTTCTTTACCTCTGATTTCAGACCTGGCCAGTAAAACCGGTCGGTGATCCATGCCTCTGTCTTCTCAACTCCCAGGTGTCCCCCTAACACATCATCATGGACCAGGTCTAGAACCTTTTGTCTATATTGTTGGGGTACCAACAATTATTCTACCACATTTTCTCTCACCTTGGTAACCTGATACAGCAATTTATTATATATTGCAAAGTGTGGCCGCTGTTTATTCGCACCTGGCTCTTGGGGAACCCCATTTACTACTACAACTTGTTCCCGTGCACAGGCCAAAGTGGGGTCCTGCATCTAAGCAGTACCAAATGCCCCTTGGGGAACACCCAAATATGTCAGGGAAGGGGTAGAGGCCACTTCCTCATACTCTTACCCCAGCATTAACTGAAGTAGGGAAGGTTCCCCCCCCCCAGTGTTCTGGTAGGTCTGTGGACCACATATCTTGACATTCCCAACAGTATCAGCACTATTTTCATCACCATTAACCAAATCATTAGCATTTTCATCATCTGGATCCACATTAAGAACATTTGGCAGTTCAGGGTTATTCCTCTCAGCAGCTGGAACAGAGGGACTAGTTTCTCCCCAGTCTCTGAACCGTTCTCCTTGTTCCCACAGTTTTGTAGACAATGGACAGTCTCGTCCTATTATAACATCATGTACCAAGTTCTTTACCACCCCCACCTCTTGAGTACCAGTGCAACATGCTGTGGAGATGGACACCGAGATGAGAGTGTACTCTTTAGTGTCCCCGTGAAAGCACACCACCCGTAAAGTTTTGTTTACCGGACCGATCTTCCCAATTACTCTAGGATGAACCAGGGTTACCATGCTTCCAGAGGCCAACAAAGCCCGGGCAGGGAGGTGGTTCACACACATTTTTTCTCACCCAGGTTGAGATGTGTGGTGCATACTTTATGGGCATAAAAAGACCCCCTCCGGAGAACCACACATTCCATGGGCTCCTCTTGCAGTGGGCAGTGTGCCCAGGCATGACCCCAATAATTACATCCCCTCCTCTCCGAACAGGAACAGAACGCTAAGGAGGTACTGGGAGTGACTCTTGGCCTTCCGGGGTGTTTGCTCCAGGGCTCCTTGGAACATCCTTTGTTTGCAGCAGTTGGTCGAACAGGCCGTGGCAGACTGGCAGCCCTATAAGTATATATATATATATATATACAGTACAGACCCAAAGTTTGGACACACCTTTTTATTCCAAGAGTTTTCTTTATTTTAATGACTATGAAAATTGTAGAGTCACACTGAAGGCATCAAAACTATGAATTAACACATGTGGAATTATATACATAACAAAAAAGTTTGAAATAACTGAAAATATATGTCATATTCTAGGTTCTTCAAAGTAGCCACCTTTTGCAGCAGACACATCTCTAGAATAACTGTTAAGAGGAGACTGTGTGAATCAGGCCTTCATGGTAGAATATCTGCTAGGAAACCACTGCTAAAGAAAGGCAACAAGCAGAAGAGACTTGTTTGGGCTAAAGAACACAAGGAATGGACATTAGACCAGTGGAAATCTGTGCTTTGGTCTGATGAGTCCAAATTTGAGATCTTTGGTTCCAACCACTGTGTCTTTGTGCGACGCAGAAAAGGTGAACGGATGGACTCTACATGCCTGGTTCCCACCGTGAAGCATGGAGGAGGAGGTGTGATGGTGTGGGGGTGCTTTGCTGGTGACACTGTTGGGGATTTATTCAAAATTGAAGGCATACTGAACCAGCATGGCTACCACAGCATCTTGCAGTGGCATGCTATTCCATCCGGTTTGCGTTTAGTTGGACCATCATTTATTTTTCAACAGGACAATGACCCCAAACACACCTCCAGACTGTGTAAGGGCTATTTGACCAAGAAGGAGAGTGATAGGGTGCTGCGCCAGATGACCTGGCCTCAGTACAGTCACCGTACCTGAACCCAATCAAGATGGTTTGGGGGTGAGCTGGACCGCAGAGTGAAGGCAAAAGGGCCAACAAGTGCTAAGCATCTCTGGGAACTCCTTCAAGACTGTTGGAAGACCATTTCAGGTGACTACCTCTGGAAGCTCATCAAGAGAATGCCAAGAGTGTGCAAAGCAGTAATCAAAGCAAAAGGTGGCTACTTTGAAGAACCTAGAATATGACATATTTTCAGTTGTTTCACACTTTGTTATGTATATAATTCCACATGTGTTAATTCATAGTTTTGATGCCTTCAGTGTGAATCTACAATTTTCATAGTCATGAAAATAAAGAAAACGCTTGGAATGAGAAGGTGTGTCCAAACTTTTGGTCTGTACTGTATATGTGTATTTTACTAAACATAACATTATAGTTCTAAAAATAGAGTTGAATAAGCTTTTTTGGTTCATTCCCAGTTATGGCAAAGATCTATATGGGAACCAGGTCATGAGTGGTATGCAGCCTAATGTACAACTTTCTTCTTTTCTTTTTCCTCAGCTGGGATGAAAATATTTTTGTGTTTGATCTTGTGAACAGCCAAGTCCCTGGAATACCTACAGATATCTGGATAGGATTAAGTGATAGAAGACAGGTGAGAACTGGATCCCATGCAGACAAAAAAATGGTAGACACAAGGCATTGTAAAGCCTTAGGGTCCTTTCACACGGAGCGGAACGTTTTTCGATCTGCTCCGTGTGTACTCCGTCGGCGGACAGGGCGGTCCACGCACACTGTGCAGAGACCGCCCTGTCTTTCCTCCGCTCTCCCCTATGGGGGATCGGATGAATACGGACCGTCTGTCCGTATTCATCCGATCTGATCCGCCAGATGGAAGAAAAATAGGGTTTTCTTCCATCTGATAAACGGCTCTTTGCGGACGCGGATCTTTGCGGACGTTAGCGGATGCATCATCCGCTAACGGACGCGATCCCATAGGGATGCATTACAAGTCCGTAAACGGACGAACAGATGCGGACGTCTGAAAGGACCCTTACTGTGCGTTTTGATGCACAGCAATATGAGCCTGCTTTGTTAGTTCATTTTGTTACCATTAAAATTACCTGCTTCACATGATTACACTAACACAGATGTGTGTTGCTGTGCATTGCATTGTTGTGCACCACGTTTTAGTAATTTGTATTAATTTCTAAATGATTTGCTCAGCATTATGGTCTTTTTAAAGTGGGAGCACATCAGTATTTTTTTTTTCTCTCTCTTAGATTAAGGCTTCGCAATTGCCGCACCCGCAACCACCCACAATGAAAACACACTGCTCCGTGGATACGCACAGGGCTGCTATTCAGAACATATGGCACCCCCACGCATGTAAAATCACAGTGCGTGTGTAGGAACCACAGGGAGATCGCATGGTCAAAAAGACTATGCGATTTCCCTGTGGCCACGTTTTGAAAAGGTGCATGCTTTTTTTTTGCGGAAACGCAGGTACAGGAGCCCACCTATTTGAATGGGCTGCTGTGCTCACACAAATGTGGCCCGCAGGTAACAAAGAACTGTGAACCTAGAGTAAGACCTCATGCACATGGATCTATGAATTTATGCTCAAAATATGGTGCATTTTTTCTGACGAACTTGACAGAAAAAAAATGCCTCTAATGCAGCCTATGTATGCATGTATGTATGTTTATGCGTGGGTGGCATTAAGCATAAATGTATTCTACTGGCCAATATATTATGTAATACTGGCCATCGGAATACATCTATGTGCATAAATTATGCTGAAAAGGTCCTCTTAGAATGCACCTTTGGTGCAATTTTTTCTGCCTATAAACCCGTTTTATCAAATATGCCTGTAGGTACCTATGTACACATGGCCACATAGGCTAACATAGAAGTGCATTTACAGGCGGAAAAAAAATTAAAACCATCATTTTTTAAGTCCTGTGAGCATTATTGTTCCTTTTTACAGAGCTAAACAGTGAGAGAGGTGGAAACGAGGGGGGATGGGTCACTCCTCTGGCTCATTCAGCTGATTGTGTAATCTGGGCTTTAGCTATTCAGCTCTGTTAACTTTTTTTTTTTTTTTTTTTTAGCAAAGTAGTTGAGGTTGGTCTGGTAAACATGTTAAAAGCAACCCATAGCCCCACCTCCTGGCTGAAAATAGTAAATATGAAATATCCTTCTACACTATTTCATATTGCCTACTAACTATGAAAAATTGTTTATACATGTTTACTATTTGTGTTTTTTTTAAAAACACTATAAATTTGATTTAAAGGCTGCAGCCTGACACCTTTTCTTGCTGACAGGAAGGAGAGTTTGAGTGGACAGATGGAACAACATATGACTATAATTACTGGGATGGAAATCAACCAGATGATGCCACAAACAGTAGTCCAGAAGATGAGGACTGTATACAGATTTGGTACAGATACTACAGCGGTAAGTTTTTACAGAACATAATAGAAAAGTATTATACTAGGAAGGGAGCTAGAACTAATCATACCATCTAATAGCATACTAAATAAGAGAAAAGCTCTGCATACCAAGTGATTGTAGAATTTACAAGACATCATTTTCTAATCTTGTATGTTTATAATAATTTTGAAGTACAAATATTGATTCTATATTATAGCTAAAGAGGCAAATATTTTCTTCTGTTTTCTGCTTTACAAACAACCGGCAGAAAATTATGAACACCACCACATTTCAAGGTGCACACGGCTTATTCAAATGATATATTCCTTATAGGAACATTAATTTCAAGATTAGAGTTTAGTATTTATTGCAGATTTTTAGAGGTGTACTTCAGACAAACAGTCAAATATGCCACTGCAATACAGTATATAACACATGAAACCTTCTTTCCTTTTTTATCAAGCCAGAATTGAGATCTAGGTTGGTCCCCATAAAGTCTGTAAATTTTCCCAGAAAAGGTGTCAACCCCAAAGGCCTGTATGCACACAACCTAGTATTGCCTCTTTTACACAGAACATTTTCTTGTTTTTTGGGGCCCTAACCTGCCTTAAAAACTGACAGCCACAGGCTGTGCTGCATCCAGGCGTTACTGTCCAAAACCAGAGCTTGGACAAGTCCATCAAGTCCAACCTATGTGTGTGGTTATATGTCAGTATTACATTGTCTATCCCTGTATGTTGTGGTCGTTTAGGTGCTTATGTAATAGGTTTTTGAAGCTATCGATGCTCCCTGCTGAAACCACCACCCGTGGAAGGGAATTCCACATGGTTGCCGCTCTTGCAGTAAACAACCCTCTACACCAGGGGTGTCCAAACTTTTTTAAAGAGGGCCAGATTTGATGAAGTGAACATGCGCGAGGGCCGACTATTTTGCCTGACATTCTTTGAACCATTAAAATTTGTTCTAAGTGTGTTCGTCCGAGCACTACTACACTGCCCAACAAGAATTATCTTACCTTTGTGGCTGTGTGTGGTGAAGAGATGAGTTTGGGTGTGTTATTTGGATATAATGTATATATATCTTTTGTGGCCCCAACGAATCCCAGAGCGCTGCTCAGGACTAAGGGTGAGCTTGGGCGTGTTATTTGGATATACCGTATTTATCGGCGTATAACACGCACAGGCTTACCATTTCCATGAATGCAGCCTCACCATTGCCATGAATGCAGCCTCACCATTGCCATGAATGCAGCCTCACCATTGCAACCAATGCAGCCTCACATGTGGCATAAATGCAGCCTTACATGTGCCATGAATGCAGCTTTACCACTGCAATCAATGCAGCCTTACCATTGCAACCAATGCAGCCCCACATGTGCCATAAATGCAGCCTTACCATTGCCACAGTGCAGCCTGATCAATGCCCTTCTGCAGACTCGGAGGGGGGCGGGACGAGTGCCAACAGATTAAAAACAGGAGAATATCTTGTTTCCTTTGTGGCCTCTTTAATACAAAGTCCCGCCTCCTATGATAGACAGAACAGTTGTCCAATGGCATCCCAGGAGATGAGACTTCCAATACAGACGCTGCTGACTAAACAGAATATTCTCTTTGTGTAATCTGACGACGCTCGTCCTGTCCCCTCCAAGGCAGTGCCGATAAATACGGTATATATCTTTTGTGGCCCTGGGGGCCGCAAACAATATATGTATCCAAATCCCCAGGTGGTGGTCACGTGTCTTAATAAACTCCCTTCTGTTTTATCCCTATTGTGGTGTCAACAGTGTGGTATTTGTAAATTGAAATCATATCCCCTCTCAAGCGTCTCTTCTCCAGAGAGAATAAGTTCAGTGCTTGCAACCTTTCTTCATAACTTCATAACTTATATCCTCCAGTCCCTTTATTAGCTTTGTTTCTTTCTCTGTACTCGCTTCATTAACAGTACATCCTTCTTGAGGACTGGTGCCCAAAACTGACAGCATACTCCAGGTGAGTTCGGACCAGAGTCTTGTAGAGTGGGAGAATTATCGCTTTATCTCTTAAGTCAATCCTCTTTTTAATGCAGTTATTGCCCTGCTTAGCTTAGTATTGTCCGCAAATACTGAGCTTGAACTGTTTACCCCTTCCTTCAGGTTGTTTAGGAACAAATGAAATATTATTGGTCCCAGCACAGAACTCTGTGGGGACCCCACTTTCCACTAGGGTGACCACATTTCCAAACTACCATTCAGGGACACCCTCCCTTCCCAAAATTCAGCTTGTGCTGTAACGGATCACAGCACAGTGATTGGACAAAAGAGGCAAGATTTATGATTTCTCCAATCACAAGCAGGGGGCGGGATTGTGCTCTTCCAGGCATTCCCGGCCAGGACAAGTACTGTCAGTGAGTAAAGCCCCCCCGGGCATCAGATTGGCCCGGGGGGTGGCTCTGTCAGTTTCATTCCGGGACATTGTATTGTCCTGAAATGAATGTGCCCGAGACCGACCATTTATCACTACCATCGGAACTCGCCCTTGCAGACAGTTTTCAATCCATGTACTCACCCTATGATCCATGCCACGTTTATGGGAACTATGTCAAATGCTTTTGCAAAATCCAGATACACCACGTCTACGGGCCTTCCTTTATCTAGATGGCAGCTCACCTCCTCATAAAAGGTTAATAGATTGGTTTGGCAAGAATGATTTTTCATGACTACATGCTGATTACTGCTAATGATACCGTTTTCTTTACTAAAATCTTGTATATAGTCTCTTATCATTGCCTCCAAGAGCTTGCATACTATTGATGTTAGGCTACCTCAGTGTTTCTCAACTCCAGTCCTCAAGCCCCCCCAACAGGTCATGTTTTCAGGATTTCCCTCAGATGAAAAGGCTGTGTGAATTACTAAGGCAGTGAAACTGATCAAATCACCTGTGCAAAATAATGGAAATCCTGAAAACCTGACCTGTTGGGGGGCCTTGAGGACTTGAGTAGAGAAACACTGGGCTAACTGGTCTGTAATTCCCAGGGATGCATTTTGGTCCTTTTTTAAATATTGGTCCTACATTAGCTTTTCTCCAATGCTGGTACCATTCCCGTTAGTAGACTGTCAGTAATAATTAGGAACAGTGGTCTGGCAATTACTTGACCGAGTTCCCTAAGGACCCTCGGGTGCAAGCCATATGGTCCCGGTGACTTATTAATGTTACGTTTTCCAAGTCTATCTCTAACTCTGTCCTTTGTTAGCCATGAGGGTGCTTCCTGTGATGTGTCACGTTGGTTCTCTCTTTGATCTTCCTGTCATGTATAAAGTTGGTTCTCCCCTTGATCTTTCCTTTGCTTCTTTAGAGTACTGCATGGCCTAGCAACCACATTTAAAGATTATTGGACAGTGAAGGAACAGAAGTACACAACGAGGTCATCTTTGCTCTCCCAACTCCCAGGGTTAGAAGAATAGCACTATGCACTGCAGTGCCGTAGAGACTGATTGGCTTATAATGCTGCCCTTCCCTTTTCAAGTACAATGCCATATTCACATTAATGTAGCATGACAAGTCTTACCAAATTGTCAATGACCCCCTAAATGTACTAAGAAAGAATCATGCTCGTGTGCACTCAAAACACTCATGTGTGGTACTAAAAGCATGGAACAAGCAAAGCTCAAAAATGCTTTTTTTGCCGTACTTGAAATAAATGCAATATCCTATTCATGAAGCAATATGCATCTTCTCAATGCCTGATGTCAGGCTACATTAGTGTGAATAGGGCCTAAGTGTTACTCTGTAAGAGATTATAGGGGGTTACCATAAAGTAAGATTCAGATATGTTTGTCAGCTGTAAAAGTATATTTCATGATTTTTAGTGAATTCATGGTTTATTATTGCCATTTTATAGCTACCTGGAATACAGCTTTATTGCAATTACTGTATAACACATTTTTTTGGTGTATTGAGCAAAACAGAGAAAAGCATAAAGGGTAAAGCACGGTAATAGCAACCAATCACATTTCAGAATATTGTTGGTCAGGCAAGAGAAGGCAATTATCAATGTCTGTACTTTCCACATAATTCATTATACTGTATTCATTTTTATGGTGATTTTGTTCATTTTATTGACTGTGAAATAAAAAGTATGAGGGTGAGCTGCCAATTTACAACACATTTTTCAACCGGGGACAAGTTTACTGGGTGCCAGACTGTTGCCATTGGGAATAGAAAAGGTCCTGACAGTGGCCCATCGTTGGTGTCAGCAGATGGAATTGTGTCCCATCAATGGAGTCATTGAGAGGAATTGTGCACAATCATTGGCGTTATTGGGCCCAATTGTTGGTGTCATTGGGAGGAATTGTGCCCCCATCATTTGTGTCGTTGGAAGGAATAGTGCTCCATCATTTGTGTCAGTAGGAGGAGTTGTGCCAACTAGTTGGTTTCAGTGGGAGGAGTTGTGCCCCTTCACTGGTTTTAGTGGGGGAAATGATGCCCCATTGTTATTAGTGGATGAAATAGGGTCAGATAAAAGCACACATCTGGCCCCTGGGCCACCGTTTGGAGACTGCTATAAAGAATCTTCAATAACATCTGTTATTGTTACAATAGTCAATGTCATCTAATGTATAGATATTTTTTTGCTGGTGTAAAATGCAGTGTTGTGAAAAAGTATTTTCCCCTTCCTGATTATTTTTTTGCATATTTCTCACACTTAAATGATTCAGATCATCAAACAAATTGTAATATTACACAAAGATAAGCCAAGTAAATCCAAGATTCAGTTTTTAAATTATTATTTCATTTATTAAGGGAAAAAAGCTGTTCAAACCTGCCTGGCCCTATGTGAAAAAGTAATTACCCCCACCCATGCTGAATCATGAATGAACTGTGAATAACCACAATTTTTTGAAAAGCTGAGTTAAATTTCACTTTCCACACCAAGGCCTGATTACTGGCAGACCTGTTGAATCAAGAAATCACATAAATAGAAGCTGTCTGACAAAGTGAAGCACACTAACAGATCACAAAAAGCCACACATCATGCCATAATGTAAAAAAATTCAAGAACGGATTGGAAACAAACATGCATCGCTCTAGGAAGGGTTTCAAAGTCATTTCTGAGGCTTTGAAACTCAAGTGAACCACGGGGAGAGCCATCATCCACAAATGAAGATAACTTGGAACAGTGGTGAACCTTCCCAGGAGAAAAATGACGATGACTCATCCAGGAGGTCATAACAGAACCCAGAACAACATCTAAAGAACTGTAGGCCTCAGGTAAGATCAGTGTTCAAGATTCAACAATAAGAAAGATTTCCAAGGCAAAGGCCACTGCTGAGTGAAAAGAACACAAAGGCTCATCTCACATTTACCAAAAAACATCTTGATTATCCCCAAGGCAAATATTCTGTGGACTGATAAGACAATAATTAAAGTTTTTGGAAGGTGTGCGTCCGGTTACATTTGGCATAAAACGAATACAGCATTTCATAACAAGAACATACCAACAGTCAGACATGGTAGTGGTAGCGTGATGGTCTGGGGCTGCTTTGCAGCTTCAGGACGACTTACCATAAATGATGGAACTATGAATTCTGAGCTCTACCAGAAAATCTTAAAGAAGTATGTCTGGCCATCAGTTTGTGACCTTAACCCTCCTCTTATGTTAGCTTTCTATTACTATCCATGATGTTAACTGGTCGGTTTTGACCCGTGTCTTAAATAAGCCATAAAATACCCTCTGAACAATTATTTATCATCCAATTTGTTTCTTACCTCTTGGTTACCTTGTTAGGCTTCTTTATCCTTGAAAAGATTGTTTTTAACATTTTTGGTGTGACCCCTTAGGCGGCGTACACACGACTAAATAAATCCGATCAAATCGGTCTGACAGACCGTTTTGATCGGATTTGTCTGCTGGGATATGTTGGTTTGATCGTGTACACATGATCAAACCAAAATCCCCGCCGGCAGACAGCACGGTGACGTGGCGGTGACGTTGACACCGCCACGTCACCGAACCAGGAAGTAAAATACTTCCATGCATGCGTCAAATCCATTCGACGCATGTGCACACAGATATGTCCGCTGGTTAGTGTACTAACCAGCGGACATGTCGGACGGACAGATTTCCAGCAGACAGATTTTAAAGCATGCTTTCAAATTTGTCTGCTGAAAAAACCTGTCTGCTCACTCATACACACGATCAAATTTATCTGCTGAAACGGTCCGTCGGACCGGTTTCAGCAGATAAATTAGATCGTGTATGCGGCCTTAGACCTTTCTTTTGATAGCATGCCTCTCATTTTCAAATTTAAAAAATGGTAAAATAAAGTCAGCAACTCTGAAATGTATTGGTCCTATGTTTCTTTACTTTATTTAGAGAAGCAGACAAGCAGGCAAAGAGATAGGCCCCTCCCTAACTACAGCTCACAGGGTTGAGAGGTGATTGGCTGTCAGTGTTACTAAGCAGATAGAGTGTTTATGATTTCAGTTTTGGCACTTATTAGTGTCCTATAATCCTATATTATAACTGGGTCAGAATTGACCCTAACACCTTAAACGTCTTAATTTTCACCACAGTATTTTATAATTTAGTGAAAAGGATTATTTTTCTATTACATTGTTTAAATAGAGGTTCCTGACAAAGTAAAAAAATCTTGATGCAATAAACAAATTGATGTGATACTTATAGACATTCAACCCTGAAAACGGGTCGGTTCTGACCCTAACACAAGAGGAGGGTTAAGCTCAAGTGCACTTGGGTTATGCAGCAGGACAATGATCCGAAACACAACAGCAAGTCCACCTCCAAATGGTTCAAAAGAAGAAACATTTAGGTTTTGGAGTGGCCTAGTCAAAGCCCGGACTTAAATTCAATTGAGATGCTGTATTATGACCTTACACAGGCCGTTCATGCTGGAAAACCCTCCAATGTGGCTGAATTAAAACAATTCTGCAAAGAAGAGTGGGCCAAAATTGCTCCACAGCAATGTGAAAGACTCATTGCCAGTTATCGTAAATGCTTGATTGCAGTTGTTGCCGTCAAGGGTGGCACAATCAGTTATTAGGTTTAGGGGCAATTACGTTTTCACAGCATTGTATCTGCTAAGCCCAAATAGTAAATTTACGGAGAGTATGTACCATTAGAGGATGTTCTCTTTGTAATAGCATTATTTATGTGTAGCCATGCTCTTCTGAAATATTTGCTGTGTAGCCTGCAATATCTTCTTTGCCGGCCACCGTGGCTTCTTCTCAGTAAAGATCTCAGAGGAGTGGGATCACAGATATGAGGTGCTCATACAAAATGCAGGTGGAGGGGAGGGAAGGGGACCCTTTAAGGGTAAGTGTGGTATGAATACACTTTGAACCTTTAATTATTTTTCATCTGCTTAGCACACTATAGAAATAAACATCTGCTAACCTCTAAGTTTGACCTCTTTGATTTCTGCATTGAATAGCATCCACACCACATGTGTTTTTAATTTAATTGACGTGTAGCATAAATAAAAAGATTTGTAGCAGTAAATAATAGGTATTGTATCTAATGTTCATAGTTATTTTAACATGTAAGTACAATTGAACTTTGTGTACTTGTCAGTTAAAGTGGTATTAACCACTTCAGCCCCGGACCATATGGCTGGTGAAAGACCAGGCCACTTTTTGCGATTCGGCACTGCGTCACCTTTAACTGACAATTGCGCGGTCGTGCGACGTGGCTTCCAAACAAAATTGGCAATTTTTTTTTTCCAAAAATAGAGCTTTCTTTCGGTGGTATTCCATCACCGCTGAAGTTTTAATTTTTTGCCGCTATAAACAAAAATATAGCGACATTTTTGAAAAAAAAATATTTTTTACTTTTTGCTATAATAAATATCCCCCAAAAATATATAAAAAAAAATAAAAAATTTTCCTCAGTTTAGGCCGATACGTATTCTTCTACATATTTTTCGTAAAAAAAAAATCGTAATAAGCGTTTATTGATTGGTTTGCGCAAAAGTTATAACGTTTACAAAATAGGGGATAGTTTTATGTCATTTTTATTAATATATTTTTTTTACTAGTAATGGCGGCGATCAGGGATTTTTATCGGTACTGCGACATTATGGCGGACACTTTTGACACATTTTTGGGACCATTTTTATAGCGATCAGTGCTATAAAAATGCATTGATTACTATAAAAATGCCACTGGCAGGGAAGGGGTTAACACTAGGGGGCGAGGAAGGGGTTAAGTAGGTTCCATGGGTGTGTTCTAACTGAAGGGGGGGTGGACTGACTAGGGGAAATGACTGATCGCTGCTCATACATTGTATGAACAGACGGTCAGGCATTTCTCCCCCTGACAGGACCGGGAGCTGTGTGTTTACACACACAGCTCCCGATTCTCACTCTGTAACGAGCGATCGCGGGTGCCCCAGCGGTGAACGCGACCACCGGGCACACGCGCCGGCGTCAGGGACGAGCACGCGCGCCCCTATTGGCTGCTCGGCTAGATGACGTATAGCTACGTGATCTCGCCCAGCAGAGCCGCGGCAAGCAGTTAAAACAAAAAAATAAATAAAATGGAAAACATTGCAAATTACATAAGGCTGCTTAGTTTTTCATTTTTTTTCCACCTGGTGATACAGCCAGTAATTCTGTTATTTTCCAACTTAATTTAACAGATCAAGCTGTCCAGCCAAAGTGGGATTTAGTTTTGGTACAAACCTGCTTTGGAAAAAGATTTCTAGAAACAAATGAGCAAATATCAATAAATATTTTTTTGTTTTTGGGTTTAATATCTGTTTAAGACATAAGGAGTTATTTACAAAATGCAAATCCATTTTGCAGTACAAGTGCAAAGTGCACTTAAAAAATTGCAGTAAAAGTGCACTGGGAAGGCCGCGTACACACGATCGAATATATCTGCTGAAACTGGTCCGCAGACCAGTTTCAGCGGACAGATTTGATCGTGTGTACGGGCTAGCAGACAGGTTTCCAGCAGACAAAAGTTTTAAAGCATGCTTTAAAACTTGTCTGCTGGAAAGCCGTCTGTCGGATATGTCCACTGGTTAGTACGCCTAACCAGCGGACCGAAATCTCCCGCATGCGCCGAATGGATTCGATGCATGCGTGGAAGTATTTTACTTCCTGGTTTGGTGACGTGGTGGCGTCAACGTCACCGCCACGTCACCGCATTGTCTGTCCGCGGGGATTTTGGTTTGATCATGTGTACACACATCAAACCAAAAACATCCCAGGAGACATGTCTGATGAAATCGGTCTGTCGGACCGTTTCATCAAATATGTCTCCTCGTGTGTACGCGGCCGAAGTGCAGCCGCTGTAAATCTGAGTGGTAGATCTGAAATGAGGGGAAGCTCTGCTGATTTTACCACCCAATCATGTGCAAGCTAAAATGCTATTTTTTATTTTCCTTGCATGTCCTCCTCGGATCTACAGCGACTGCACTTCCAAGTGCACTTTCGGTGCAATTTTTTGGGGGTTTGTGCAGTGTGGCAGCAGGACTTCAGAGCTGAGAGCAACTTGCCTATTTGGCACAAATACAGTATATCCTGTTAACATAACAATACCAGACACTGATAAGCTGTTTCTTAAGTATATGTATATGTAAAACTAAACTTTTTCAAAAATGTTGGATAGATTAGGGAAGTGATAAAACCTGCATTGGGTTATTTTCTTGCTGTTTACTACTGGGGAGATCTCAATTAATTTCCTGCCCCTGAGAAGCAATAGGAAACGAGAGGAAGTCTACTGAAATGAAGCAAATTGTCATCTTAGACATTTGCCACCAGAACATTTGTCCCAATTTGTCCTTATTGGAGACATCTCTTAAATTTTGAATTTTCCTTCACTTTCTGTCTCGATGACAATGGTCTCCAGGACAGAATTGAGTGGATTTCCAAAATGAAGATTCAGAGAGCAATGAGTTGATATGTACGATTCCACGCTATGGATTATTTTTACTAGCAGGAGCTATATATATGTGTCGTTCCAAGGGAAATGAAAAAGAACTGCAGCCTCTACGTGTTACTGCCATCTAGGTGAAGTAAAAGTGTAGGAAAAAAATAATAGTAGATGTGGCGCTGTTCTATTGATTCCCATTCAAACTAAAATGACACTTATGGATAAAATATAAAAATTTAAATAATTTGCAACGTGCAATGGTGCAATGGTGCAATTTGCCTAATATCACAATAAATAATCAATTTGTGCAAGTCAAAAAAAAAGTGCATGAAGTCAAGTGCAATCAATTTTAAACAACTTGTGTGATCACATAAAAGTCCATGTTGGGAGGTAATCACAAATCCTGAATATTCCCACTCCCACTAAAAATCTTTTTATAAACGACAAGACACTATTTGGGGCTTTTTTCTTCTGTACATGAGCCACACTGGAAAAATACCAACGGTACAAGGGACGTTTTGATCCCCACAGTGCTACACAGTGGCATACACTGTGAAGGCTTCATACCCCAAGAGGGGGTGGAAAATCCGCTGAGTGCGGGCTTTGCAGGGACATGGATTGCATTGTTCTGACTTTCCTGATATGGTTAGCTTTTTTAGGTCACTGATTCAGAAACTAGTGCAGAAACCACTGCAAGACAACTAGCCTTTTAAATTATTTCTTTCAGTGCAGGATATGTGTAAATTGTTTCAGAGGATTTGCATGAGCTTTTGTGATGCACTGGTGATGTGACACAGTGGACATCTTGTTACATGTATACGTTCTTTGCCGTTTGAGCAAAATACTGCTGTGCGAGATGTGAGCTAGTTTTTTCTCTGGAAGCCCAGATCCTAAATCTAGAGAATCTAGAGAATACAGTGGCAACACTACAAAGCAACCTGCAAAGGAGTTTGGACATTACCCAGCAAGTGCTGACAGAGGCCAGTATAGAGAGTAAGGAGCCAGAGGTAGGTAGCTGGGTTACAGTTAGAAGGAGGAGTAGAGAGAAGAGCCTAAGGCCTCGTACACACGAGGCAATCTATTTGTTCAAATCGGTCGGACCGACCGATTTGAACAAGTCTGTTTGTTAGGATTTTGGTTTGCTCGCGTGTACACACGAGCAAACCAAAATCCCCGCCAGCAGACGGCGCGCTGACGTGTTGGTGACGTGGCGGTGACGTTGACGCCGCCACGTCACCGCACCAGGAAGTAAAACACTTCCGCGCATGCGCCGAATCCATTTGGCGGCGGTGCGGGACGACATGTCTGCTGGTAAGTGTACTAACCAGCAGACATGTCGGGCGGACGGATTCCCACCCGATAGATTTCAAAGCATGCTTTGAAATCTGTCGGGTGGCCAAATCCGTCGGCTCGCCCGTACACACGATCGAATCTGTCTGCTGGGACGGTCAAGCAGACCGTTTCCAGCAGACAGATTTGATCGTGTGTACGAGGCCTTAGAGCCGGTTCACACAAGGGCGACTTGGGATCCGACTTGAAGTTGTCCCAAGTCGCGTGACATGTCAAAATACATTGAAGTAAATGGGAGCCGTCTTAATATAAAAAACTGAAGTCGCTCTGACTTCAGAAAAGGTTCCTGTACTACTTTAATCCGACTTATAGGCGACTTGTACCCATTGATTTCAATAGAAGTCGCCTCAAAGTCATAGTGAGACAACTTTACAGGAAGTCACCCCTGTGTGAACCGGCTCTAAGGCAAACTCCTCCCTCCCACAGAGCTGGTATTTGGTATGAATCATGAGGGGGAACTCCATGCCAAATTTTAAATAAAAAAACGGCATGGGTTCCCCTCCAAGAGCATACCAGGCCCTTATCCGAGTACTCAGCCTGGCCAGTCAGGAAGGGGGGTGGGGATGAGCGAGCGCTCCCCCTCCTGAACCATACCAGGCTGCATATCCCTCAACATGGAGTGGTGGGTGCTTTGGGGCAGGGGGCGCCCTGTGGCCCCCCCACCCCAAAACACCTTGTCCCCATGTTGATGAGGGCAAGGGCCTCTTCCATACAACCCTGGCCATTGGTTGTCGGAGTCTGCGGGGGGCTTATCGGAATCCAGGAGCCCCCTTTAATAAGGTTGTCCCCAGATCCCGGCCCCCCACCCTATGTGAATGAGTATGGGGTACATTGTGCCCCTACTCATTCACCTGGGGGAAAAAAGTGTCAAGAAAAAAAAACAACCAGGGGCTATAATTGCCCATATGTAAAGATGTTACGGATGGGTCCTCAGCTGCTGCAGAACCACGGATCATGTGGTTGACTAGACACACACAGGGAGCTTGAAAAAATAGCTGGGCTGCTGTCACAGCCACAACTCGCAGCCTCGATGGTAGGGTGAAGATGGAGGAACCTGCAGTTTTTACTCCATAAAGACACGATGTACGAGGGGAGCTGCCAGCGATGACGTCCAAGCTAGGAAGTGAAGGTCCCGTCACTATGACTTCGCTCTTTCCTATGATTAATTTTGTTTAATTTATCCATAAATGATATAGAGGATGGGATAAATATCTCAAGCTCAGTGTTTAGTGATGATACTGATGAAAGCTAAGCAGAGCAATAACATCTCAGCAAGATATTTATACTTTACAAAAAAACATGGAAAAAAAGTGGTGGGCAACTACATGGCAAATAATTTTTAATGTTGAAAAATGTAAAATAATGAACTTGAGGGCTAAGAATATGAACACAAGTTGCCCACTAGGTGGAGAACCTCTGGGGGAATCTGGGATGGAAAAAGATCTGGGGGTCCTGGTGGATGACAGAATCAGCAACGGCATGCAATGCCAATTTGCAGCAGACTATTGACGTGCATAAAAAATGATATTTACTCAAGAGATAAAAGTAAAATCCTGCCACTTTATAAAGCTCTAGTTTGGCCACATCTGGAGTTTATGTATAGTTCTGGTCACCAATACTCAGAAAGGATCTGCTGGAGCTGGGGAGAGTCCAGAGTAGGGCAACAAAGTTAATAAAGGGACTAGAGGACCTCTGTTATAAGGAATGACTACAAACATTACACTTAATCTCCCTGGAGAAGAGACACTTGAGAGGAGATGTGGTAGTGATATACAAATACCTTAATATTGATTCTAGCTCAGGGAATAAACTATTTAGTCTCAGGAAGTATAAAAATACACAGGGCCACTCAATGAAATTATAGGAGAAACAGTTTAACCTAGGGCGGTAAGGATGTGCAACTTACTTCCACGATCAGTAGTATCAGTGAAAAGTATTGATAGTTTCAAAAAACTCTTAGATGGGGATCTTAGCAAGCACAATATACAGGGATATGGGATATTATAATTTTTTTTTCATGGACACACAAACACACATTGATCCGGATGGACTAGTGTCTTTAGTCAACCTTACCAACTATGGGCCAGATTCAGGAAAGAAATAAGATGGCTTATCTCCAGATAAGCCATCTTATTTCTGCGTCTGAGCCCTCCTATCTATGCGACTGATTCATAGAATCAGTAACGCATAGATTTCCATAAAATCCAACTGGCATAAGTCATCTTATTTTCATATTTTAGGCTGGACGCTAGGAGGCGTTCCCTACTAAAATATGCAAATGAGCCTATACACCGAATTCCCGAACGTGCGCCCGGCCGGCTTATCTGCTTACGTCGTTTACGTAAGACTTACGCATGGCCTAAAGTTATCCCTGCTATAGCTGGCGCAGCCAATGTTAAGTATGGACGTCGGAACCGACGTAATTTACGTCGTTTGCGTAAGTTCATTCACAATTGAGCTGAGCGTCAGTTACGCAGACGTTGCTTTCATTGACAAGTAGCAACGTGATTTTGGAGCATGCGCACTGGGAATCAATCACGGCCGGCGCATGCGCAGTTCGTTTGGCGCGCGGGACACGCTTCATTTAAATGATACACGCCCCCTACCCGCCGAAAAGCGTGTGTGTACTTTGATTTTTAGTCTGACAGATTTGTGTACACATGATTGAATGATCCGACGTAACACATTTGTTGTCGGACAATTTGAGAGCATGCGCAGCCAACATTTGTTGTCGGAAATTCCGACAACAATTGTCCGATGAAGCATACAGTCGGTCAGATTATCCGTCAAAACACGTCCGTTCGGACAATTACTGTCGGAATATCCGATCGTGTGTACGGGTCTTTAGTGTAGTCTGATTCCACTTTCTACTGGTCACACCAATTTTGTATAATTTAGTAATAGTCGGTACATATTAAGGTATCAATTATATGCAGACAAAACATTTTTAAATGATTACCCAATGTCTGTTCTGAAAAAAATCATTTAAGAATCTTCAGTTTTTGATACCTTTCTCTAAACAGCTGTGCTCCAGATGTCTTACTATCTTTTCTACAGACATTTTAAATTATACCTGCATATCTGTACACATGTGAACTTTCAGCCCATGCAGTATATCTCACAATCATCTAATGTCATCAGTAATTGGATGCTACAGGCATCTGATATGCTGCATGGATTTCTTAAAGCAAACCTGTGTGGGAAAAAAAGTTTGAATCCCCTACTCATGCTGGATAGCAGGCATCGAGAGGTGCTAGCACAGTGCCTTTGACCCCTATATTGTACCCTCAATGCTGTTAGATTTAAATGATGATCTCAGATTCTGTGTTTTTTGGCTGTGTCTCACCCCTACTTGCCTCCTACCTTAGCACTGGCCCATTATTGTTATTGGCAACTTCACTAGCCAATAGATGCACAATGAAAAAAAAAGGGGGGGGGGGTATGGTTTCATCTCATTTGTAGGAATGGTCAGAAACAGTAATATGGTTGCTCTTACAGACATTCTTCTCTTAATTTTTTCCCATGATTTTCCTTATTATTTTATTCTGGGCCTGAGACACTATCATTCTTGTGGCCAGTGATAGACAGGCAACAGAGAGAGAGAGGAGGAGTCTCAGTTTTTGGCCACTTCTACAACTGAAAGGTAGCCCTGGCCCTGAGAACAGAGCCTGGGGGAGAGAAGGACCAGCTAAAGAGTGAGAGTTTTTAGCAAAATTTGTGAATTCGGGGGAAGTGATTCATCTGGAACCAAGAGGTGCTGTCACAGTCTGGAATCAGGCTCAGAGGCCATTAGCTATAGAAGCAGAGCAGGGGTCTGAGCATTCACCAGAGCTCCTGATGGTGGAGATGGGCTTTGCTGCGTGT
Source organism: Rana kukunoris (assembly GCA_029574335.1). Classification (NCBI taxonomy): domain Eukaryota; kingdom Metazoa; phylum Chordata; class Amphibia; order Anura; family Ranidae; genus Rana; species Rana kukunoris. The sequence continues at coordinate 67,135,598 of CM056054.1, forward strand.
TAGACCCCTTTAATACTGGAGCATATTGCAGGCACTATAGCGTTAAAAATAGCGCCTGCAATACTCCCTAAAAAATCTGTCTGGCGGATATGGTGCTCAACTCCCTAGGTCAATGTCAGGGTGTTGGGTGTTGATCTTTAGCTTTTTTTACAAATAACGTGGTGTTTTATTGAAAAGAGTAAAAATAAAAAGCAGTTTACAGGGTATACATTAATAGAACGGTGGTACATATTGCAGGCTATTGATGGTGGATCTTCATACAGAGTATAAGCGTACAATGTTTTACACACAATTGGGTAATAAGATTATTATTCAGGTAACGCATCGCAAGTAGCGTCATTGCCCAACCATATTTGGCAGGGCAGCCCCTATGGACATACATTTATTTTTTATATGTTAGAACCTGATTGACAGCGGATATCCACTCTTGGAGCGTCAGGGGCACAGCCTGAAGCCATTTTCTTGCTATGAGTAATCTGGCAATAAAAAGAGACTCGTGGAGGAAAATTTTGTAAAACTTGTCAGAGTCTGGATCTGGGAAAACCCCAAGTAGACACTGCTTGGGGCACGTCAAGAGGGAGCCCATCTCGTCATTGATGAATTTAACAATATGTCCAGTAATCCTGTAAAGCTGGACACGCCCATAATATGTGAAAATGTGAAAAAATGTGCTGGATGGACTATTACACCTGGGACAAAGGGGATTATACTTAGACTTATACTTGGCCAGTCGAATTGGGGTCAGGTATAATCTGTGTAGGATATAAAGATGTGTAAGGCAGTCAGATGTTTATCTAAGTAAAAAAAGTGGGATAGTTGCGCCGCCAGGTAGTACAGATTCAAGTCGGGTAAAGCTGCGCCCCCCAGCTCAGTGGGGTTCTTCAACGTTTGCCAGGATAGTTTATGACAGGTAGTACCCCAAACAAATGAATTTAGAAGGGCCTCAATTGATTTAAAAAGCCTAAGGCTGCTTACACACGATCAGTCCATCCGATGAGAACGGCTCGAAGGACGGTTTTCATCGGTTAACCGATGAAGCTGACTGATGGTCTGATGTGCCTACACACCATCGGTTAAAAAAACGATTGTGTTAGAACGTGTTTACGTGTTTTAACACAACGACGTGCTGAAAAAAACAAAGTTCAATGCTTCCAAGCATGCATCGACTTGATTCTGAGCTTTTAACCGATGCTTTTGCATACTAACGATCGGTTTTGACCCATCGGTCAGGCGTCCATCGGTCAAATTTTAAAGCAAGTTCTCTTTCTTTTGACCAAAGGATAACTGACCGATGGGGCCCACACACAATCGGTTTGATCATGGCAAGCCTGGATATTCATATGAAGCCTGCGCAGATTATAGGTCGCGTTTTTAGCTGGCATGAACCCCGTCTGATCCGGATGGATCAACGTGAGAATAGCGGTATTCAGGCGCAGTGCCAGGACCTTGGCCAATATTTTAATATCCAATTGGAGCAGGGATATTGGGCGATATGATTGTGGGAGTTCTGGGCTCTTACCCGGTTTAGGAATAAGCACTATATAGGCTTCACCCATGGAAGGGGGCAGTGATCCAGATTCGAATATGTGCGTAAACAACTCTTGGAGCTTAGGGACTAGGGTTTCACTATAGGGTACATAAAATTCAAGGGGAAGGCCATCTGAGCCAGGCGCTTTGGACAAGCTAAGCGAGGACAATGCCCCCGATATCTCATCCGTGGTAATGGGGGCCTCCAACATCTCAACCTGACATGGCGTGAGAGTGGGCAGATCAATGCCATGCAACAGTTCAGCAATCTCCACCCCAGGAGTGTTAGCAGTAGAGGAGTATAGAGATGCGAAAAAGGAGCAGAACTCCCCAGCCACCTCCTCATGCCGCGTACACACGATCACTTTTTGTGATGAAAAAAATGACATTTTTAAAAATGTCATTTAAAATGAACGTGTGTGGGCAAAATGTCATTTTATGTCTTTTTGAAAATGAAGTTTGAAAAATGTAGTTTTTTTTCATGAAGAAAAATGACATTTCTTTTCATCACAAAAAGTGATCGTGTGTGCGAGGCATCCAGGGTCCGTCAGCAGAGCTCCCAAGGGGGTACGGAGGGAGACCACCGTCGGTGGTTTGTGGTCCAAATGGGTCAAATAGGCCAATAGGCGCCCCGCTTGTTCTCCGCACTCATACGACCTTTGTTTGTTGTAAAAGATTTTCCTCTCTGCCTTTTCAAAATGAAGACCATTCACCACCCTGGCCTGTAGTTTTAACTGAGCCGCCTGTGCGATCACCCGTCTTAAAGTTTTCCGATATCTAGAGATATGTTGGGATAGGTGCATACGAGCATGGGACTTGAATGAGTCCCACACCACCCGGAACGGTGCAGTGTCCCTATTACTCTGGAAGAAGAAGTCCTATTCAGTGCCTGCCTCCTCTAAGTCAGAAATTACTGCCAACCAAAAAGGATTAAGCTTCCACGTATAGGAAGGCGGGGCGAGTCAAGCTGAAGTTCGATCCAGTAGGAGGCGTGATCAGACAATATACAAGGGTTAAACCCGGCGTTATCAAGGATGGGAAGGAGAGTACGGGAGATTAATATAAGGTAAATTCTTGACATAGTATTGTGCGACGTCGAGAAGCATGAGAATGTCTTGTCTGAGGGGTGTAAATGTCTCCACGTGTCCACCAGAGCCAGATCAAGAAGGAGCTTACCAAATCTGGTCTGTGAGTGGGGAGAGGCGTCAGAGGGGGTTGTCGTGAGTCTGTCCAGGTCTCTATTCGCTAAGTTGTTAAAGTCTCCCCGCCATAGCGCTGGAACAGTGGGGAACTGGGACATGAAAGCTAGCCCTTCGGTCAGAACTGCAAACTGAAATGGGGGGGGGGGGGTACATAGAACGCCATCACCAGCAGCTCCAAGCCATTCACCCTAGCATGCAAAAATAAAAACCTGCCCTGAGGGTCAGATCTAAGCAATAGTAAGGTGAAGTGCGTCGTCTTAGCTACCAATTTGATCTTTAGCTTTTATATTCTTTTATTGATGCCAGCAGCAATAGTTTTGGCACCCATACTACTGAGTAGATGGTTTTATAAATAAGCTGTATACAGATATTGTAATTTACCTTGTTCTATTAAAACTCTTAAGCTGCGCTATAAATGCTAGCGAATACCATTCAATTGAACTAAAATAGTCAAAATTTACTGATTAATATTTCATGTTCTACTTTTTGCCTTTTTATACATTTGATTATATATATATATATATATATATATATATATATATATATATATATATACACACACACACAGACACACACATAGACATCTTGAAAAAGTTCAAAAATGGAACAGAGCTTGGGTTTACTGGTGGCCTGGAGAAGAGGGGCACTTGCAGGTTGCTGGAAATACAGTTGCCCAAGTACGGGGTATGGCTTTAAGGCGGGACTCTACGTAGTGACACTTCCCCCGAGCAGACCTTTCATTAACTCTTGAATACTGTCATGTAGCTCACACCTTTCTTTCACTGGATACATCCCATACCAGTTCATACACTTCACCCTCAGTGCAGGTTTTCTAAAAATGGTGTTGTATAGTGTGCACTGGACACCATCCGCCCAGCAACATGTCACCTAATCTTAGTGACACTGATACACATGTTTAACTCTTTCTCTCTACCCTTAGTAGTGACTGGATGTGTATTGCAGGAACTCCAGACTGCTCGTTCTATGGTTTGCTATTTGAGGCCGTAATCCATCTTCTGTGACCCCCAGGCTGGGTCCCTAGGACACCTTGTACAGCAATCAGACCCAAGTTGAGATACCGATCACTACGGAAGGAATCCTGCTGCACACAGACTCCTTCACTACAGGGGACGTCTATCACCTATGCAAAAAAGTCACCTCAGTTTCCCAGCCAGGTCACTATCACCCACAATGGTACACCTACTGGTAACATTTTGTGTGAGAGTGTCTCTTACCCCAATCTGTGCTCAACCTGTATGTTGCACCATATATGCACCCTATTCCTAAATGTTGACATGACTTCAGACCAGGCAGTTGTCAATGGCAATGGAACTTCTCGTTACTTCATTGAAACGTCATCCATTACAGCTCATAACATATTGCATCACTTACAAATTGTTAAACCTACTTGGTGCCTCCTGACAGCCCTTCCCCTATAATTACATGTACCTGAGTAATGCAGAAAAGTCCATGTAGCCCACAATTCCCATGTCTTGGGACGCCCACCAGGGTTCCCACCAAGAAGAGAACACTTAGGCAAAGTTCATTCACATAGCGACATCATTTCCTCTCTGCGCTTCCCTCGTATTTATCTGCCACCAATAGGGGGCAGCACTATAAACACCCAGGAAACTGTGCAGCACAGTTAACCCTTCCTTCTTAAAGGCACAAACTATATGCACATACATTGTACAAATTAATTAAACCCATAGGGCAGTAACAAAAGGCACTGCAGTACAATACATACAAAAAGTAAAGCTATAACTCAGTGGTGTCCAAACTTTTTTCAAAGAGGGCCAGATTTGATGAACATGCGTGAGGGCCGACTATTTTGCCTGACATTCTTTGAACCATTAACATTTAGTGTGAGCACTAATACATGTCTGAGCACTAATACTAATACTAATACTAATACTAAGAATTATCTTGCGGCTGTGTGTGGTGAAGAGATGAGCTTGGGCCTGTTATTTGGATACACTGTATATATTTATTTTGTGGCCCCAACGAATCCCAGAGCGCTGCTTAGGACCAAGGATGAGCTTGGCCGTGTTATCTGGATATACCATATTTATCTGCGTATAACACGCACAGGCTTAGTATTGCCATGAATGCAGCCTTACTATTGCAACCAATGCAGCCTTACCATTGCAACCAATGCAGCCTCACATGTGCCATAAATGCAGCCTTACATGTGCCATGAATGCAGCCTTACCATTGCAATCAATGCAGCCTTACCATTGCAACCAATGCAGCCTCACATGTGCCATGAATGTAGCATTACCATTGCCATCAGTGCAGCCTGAACGATGCCCATCTGCAGCCTCGGAGGGCAGAGGGAGGGGGGCGGGATGAGTGCCGACAGATTACAAACCGGAAAATCTCTTGTTTACCCTGTGGCCTCTTTAATACAAAGTCCCGCTTCCTATGATAGACAGAACAGTCACCCAATGGCATCCCAGGAGACGGGACTTCTAATAGAGACACTGCTGAGTAAACAGGAGATTCTCTTTGTGTAATCTGACAGCGCTCGTCCTGCCACCTCCAAGGTAGTGCCAATAAATACAGTATATATCTTTTGTGGCCACCGGGGGCCATAAACAATATATATATGCAAATCCCCAGGGGGGCCATATTAAATCAACAGGGGGGCCACATTTGGCCCCCCGGGCCGGACTTTGGACATGCCTGCTATAACTGAATGGTTTAGTCGTGGCAGAGATGATGCTTAAAAAGTGTTAATGTTTCTGCTTTCACTCTATATCAAATTGCCCACTTCTTGGGTTTTTCTGATTTCTATCCGAACTACAAAAGAAGTACATTTTGGAACACATCGGGTTATTTGCAAAATATTCGCCAATTGGTGTTTGCAGATTTCCATTTAATGTGTCTTTTTATATGATCATAAATTCTGTTTCAGAACATTCATTTGGCTTGGCGTGCATAAAATGACCCACACTTTCGTATGACCATATAAACTACTCCCACTTTTTGGCAGTCAACGTAATGTTGTAATTTTAATCTTCTGCCATTGGATAAAATACATTTATGCATTCACGCTGCATACAATGATCCCATTTAAAGTTACTAAAGTTACTAATTTCACAGCTTTTATCTGTCCCTGTACGGTGGTTATGTGCAATTAATTTATTGATCAATGTTGTTTGTTTTAATGTTATATATAGATTTCCTTAAAACGTATGTTAAAGCGGAGTTCCAGCCTGTAAAAAAAATAATTAAAGTCAGCAGTCACAGTATACTGTAGCTGCTAACTTTTAACCACTTCAGCCCCGGAAGAATTGGCTGCCCAATGACTGGGCCATTTTTTGCGATTCGGCACTGCATCGTGTTAACTGACAATTGCGCGGTCGTGCGACGTTGCACCCAAACAAAATTAACGTTCTTTTTTCCCACAAATAGAGCTTTCTTTTGGTGGTATAATAAATATTCCCCCAAAAAATATATAAAAAAACAATTTTTTGCCTCATTTTAGGCCGATATGTATTCTTCTACATATTTTTGGGGTAAAAAAAATAGCAATAATCGTATATTGATTGGTTTGTGCAAAAGTTATAGCATCTACAAAATGGGGGTTCGTTTTATGGCATTTTTATTATATTTTTTTTTACTAGTAATGGCGGTGATCTGTAATTTTTATCATGAATGCGATTCTGCGGCAGACACACCGGACACTGTTGACACTATTTTGGGACCATTGTCATTTATACAGCGATCAGTGCTATAAAAATTGACTGATTACTGTGTAAATGACACTGGCAGGGAAGGAGTTAACCACTAGGGGGCGAGGAAGGGGTTAAGTTTTTCCTAGGGAGTGATTCTAACTGTAAAGAAGCTGGGCTACAAGTGACGCGACATTGATCACTGCTCCTGATGACAGGGAGCAGTAGATCTCTGTCCTGTCACTAGGCAGAACAGGGAAATGCCTTGTTTACATAGGCATCTCCCTGTTCTGCCGCTCTGTGCATGATCGCAGGACACTGGGGGATATCGAGTCCGTGGGTTCCACGGGCACAGTCACAGAGCTTGCGGCGGGGGGCGCACAAGTACGTTGCTTTGCCTGCCTGTGCCATTCTGCCGACGTATATCTATGTGAGGCAGTTGGCAAGTGGTTAATATAAGGACACTTACCTGTCCAGGGATCCTGCAATGTTGGCACCCAAAGCCGATTCGTCCATTAGCTCTGGGTGCAGGTGCTGGCATTGCAAGTAAGAGAAACTGACAGTGAAGCCTTTAGGCTTCTTTGCTGGTTTCCTACTGCACATGCACAAATTGCGCTGCACTTTTCTGGTTCTGAGACACACACAGGTACCAGAAGAAAGCAGGGGAAGGAGGAGGGACCAGACATGACACAGATCGCCGTCCGGCGATCTTACCAGAAAGTAGGGGGCGATTATCTGCTGCGAACAATCGGAGTGGGAAATTAGAAAGTTGAGACCTCTTTCAGTTTTATTTTTCTGTCTGTGGGGAAATGTAGAGATTTCCCTTTGCTTTTTGTCCCAGAGACACAGCAGGAAGTAGGAAGAGATCTCGCTACTTGGTCATATTGCTAATTATCATGTAGTGTAATTTTCTCCAACTTTCTGTTCTCTATCCATTATTAACATTTCATCCTATTTCATCCTAACCCAATCAATGAGTTGGGATGAGCACTAGCATTGTGTAGCATTGTGTATTAGGCCCTGTGCACACGACCGGGAATCCCGTCAGGAAAAAAACTTTGGTTTTCCTGACGGGATTCCTGGCAACCCTGGTAGTACTGCAACTTTACAGTATATCGTCACAGCACTCCTCTGTTCCATTTTCTCCATTGAAGCTTGAAGTAGTATGTGTCAGCTGGTGTTGGAGCTTACAGGGAGCATTACCATCACCTCTGTCATCATGTGACAGTGTTTTGGCCTAGCAATTGGCCGAAAGGCTCAAACATTGGATAATAGAAGGCGATGTGCCACTATACGTTGAAACATGAAGGAGATGTTTAGAACCCGTGGGAAGCTGTCACATGATCACATTCCCACTGAACCTGCTGTCCGTATCCCGCAGCTGCATGGACTGGTTTTGTCATTGACCTAATATGGCTATATTAGGTCAATGACACTGACCAAATATGGCCTATGGTCACGTTAGGTCAATGAAGTCATAAGCACTTCTTCCCTTTTGTGCACATGCATTGACCTAATATGGTAAAATATTTAGGTCAAATATGTCATAACTATCCTCACCCCTTTGTGTACATGTACAGTGCCTTAAAAAAGTATTCATACCCCTACAATCAAAAACGTAAATGTATTTCATTGGGATTTTATGTGATAGACCAACATAAAGTGGCACATAATTGTGAAGTGGAAGAAAAATAATAAATGATTTTCAATTTTTTTTTCAATTAAATATGTGAAAAGTGTGGGGTGCATTTCTATTCAGCCCCCCCTGAGTCGATACTTTGTAGAACCACCTTTTGCTGCAATTACAGCTGCAAGTCATTTTGGGTATGTCTCTACCAGCTTTGCACATCTAAAGAGTGCATTTTTTGCCCATTCTTCTTTGCAAAATAGTCCAAGCTCTGTCAGATTGGATGGAGAGCATCTGTAAATAGCAATTTAAATTTCTTGCCACAGATTCTCAATTGGATTTATGTCTGGAATTTGACTGGGCCATTCTAACACAAGTATGCTTTGATCTAAACCATTGTATGTTCATGGTCGTTGTTCTGCTGGAAAGTGAACCTCCACCCCAGTCTTTTGCAGACTCTAACAGGTCTAAGATTGCCCTGTATTTGACTCCATCCATCTTCCCATTAACCACTTACAGACCGCCCGCAGTCATTATACGTAGGTATTTTGAAGAGGGATATCGTTGTTATGGCAGCAGCTAGCTACCATAACCCAGTATCCTCTTCTTCAGTGGGCCGTCGGCTTTCAGTTAAAATGGTCTCTGCAGCGGATTCGCCGCAAGATCACTTTTATCAGCGGTGGGAGAGGGCCCCCAACCCCCCCCCCCCCCCCCCCCCGCTGCTCTCCTGTTAGGTATTGAGATTAGTGAGGGGAAGATGGCCCCACCAATTTCCATACCAGTGCATAGATCTTAAAGAGACATTTTTTATTTTCAAACAACATTTTGGGCCAGATCCACAAAGAACTGCCTATCTTTAGGCAGGCGTAGCATATCTAAGATACACTACGCTGCCGTAACTTAGAGGGGCAGGTTCCTTATCCACAAAGAATTTGCGCCGTAAGTTACGGCGGCGTAGTGTAAATGTGTCGGCGTAAGCCCGCGCAATTCAAATGTATAAGATGTGGGTGTGATTTATGTAAAATCATCGTGACCCCACGTAAATTACGTTTTTTTTAACGGCGCATGCGCCGTCCGTGGAGGTATCCCAGTGTGCATGCGCGAATTCACGTCGCAAATAGTCAATGCTTTCTACATTAATGTTACTTACGCAAACAACATAAACAACGGAAAATTCGACACTGTCCCAACGTCTATAATTAACATTGCGTACGCCTATACATACCAGGGGTAACTTTACGCCGGAAAACGCCTTACGCAAACGACGTAAAAAAATGCGCCGGGCGCACGTACGTTCGTGGATCGACGTATCTAGGTCATTTGCATATTCGATGCGGAAAATCAACATAGATACGACGGCGTACTAAAACTTACGTCGGTCAGCTCTATGCCACATTCAGGCGTATCTTGTTTTGTGGATACAAAACCAAGATATGCCGGCGCTTCTTAGAACTTACGCAGCGTATCAATAGATACGCCGCCGTAAGTTCTTTGTGGATCTGGCCCTTTATTTTTATTGCATTTTAGTGTAGATATGGGATCTGAGGTCTTTTGACCCCAGATCTCATATTCAAGAGGTCCTGTCATGTTTTTTTTTTTTCTATTACAAGGGATGTTAACATCCCCTGTAATAGGAATAAAGCCCCGTAGACACACGGCAGAGAACCTCGACGGGCGGAACACATCGTTCCGCCCGTCGAGGTTCTCTGCTGGCCGTCAGAATCGGCGACCCGCCCGTCGGGAAAGGCAACCAGCCATTCATCCCGACGGGCCGTCGAGCAAATAGAGAACCTTTTCTCTATTTGCTCGACGGGTTTCCCGACGGGCGGGGCTCGCCGAGAGCGTACACACGGCCGAGGTTCTCGGCAGAATGCGGCTCCCAGCGAGGTTCTCGCTGGTTTCTGCCGAGAACCTCGGCCGTGTGTACGGGGCTTTAAAGTGACAGCAATAATTCTAGCACTAGGCCCGCTCTGTAACTCAAAACATGCAACCTGAAGATTTTTTTAAACATGGAGATTTTTTAGGGTAAAAGTCTATCGCCGATCCACGAGTGGGCGCAATTTTGAAGTGTGACATGTTGGGTATCAATTTACTCGGCGTAACAGTATATTTTACATATAAAAAAAAAATTGGGCTAACTTTACTGCTGTCATATTTTTTTAAAGTGCGCTTGTAAGACCGCTGTGCAAATACGGTGTGACAGTTATGCCGCGTACACAAGGTCGTTTTTTGCGATGAAAAAAAACGACGTTTTTTAAAACGTCATTTAAATTGATCGTGTGTGGGCAAAACGTCGTTTTTTGTCTTAAAAAAAATGACCAAAAAAAAATTCCAACATGTTTGAATTTTTTGTGTCGTTTTTCAAAACGTCGTTTTTTGTTTCACAAAAAGTCACCGTGTGTAGCAAAAATGTCGTTCAAAACGACGTTTTTCAACCCGCGCATGCCCAGAAGCTAGTTATGAAGCGAGCTTCAATGGAAAAGAGTGGTGAACGTAACCTTGCTTTTTGTGAAAAAACGATGGTGTGTATGCAAAATTGTCTTTGAAAAGTGACGTTTCAAAAACTTCGTTTTTTACTTCACAGAAAACGTCGTTTTTTTTCATCGCAAAAAACGACCGTGTGTACGCGGCAAAAGTATTGCAGCAACCGCCATTTTATTCTCAAGGGTGTTAGAAAAAAATATATAATGTTTGGGGGTTCTAAGTAATTTTCTAGCAACTAGTAAACACCAAATCTTATGCCGCGTACACACGATCACTTTTTGTGATGAAAAAAAACGATGTTTTCAAAAACGTCATTTAAAATGATCGTGTGTGGGCAAAACGTTGTTTTATGTCTTCAGAAAAATTACCAAAAAGAAATTCGAACATGCTTGAATTTTTTGTGTCGTTTTTCAAAATTTCATTTTTTGTGTCATAAAAAGTGATGGTGTGTGGGCAAAACGACATTGAAAACTACGTTTTTAAACCCGTGCATTCTCAGAAGCAAGTTATGAGACGGAGCTTCAATGGAACAGAGTGCCGTCGAACGTGGTGTACGTCACCACGCTTTGCTAGAGCATTTTGGAAAAACGATGGTGTGTATGCAACGTCGTTTTGGAAAATGAAGTTTGAAAAACGTTATTTTGTTTCGTCACATAAAACGTTGTTTTTTTTCATCACAAAAAGTGATCGTGTGTACGCGGCATTAGAAGAAGGCTTGGGGCTGAAGTGGTTAACTCTGACCAGCTTCCCTGTCCCTGCTGAAAAAAAGTGGTGGGGAGTGTTAGTTTTCGGCCACACATAGCGTTTTGCTTTTAGGCCAAAAAGTTCAATATTGATCTTTATCTGACCAGAGCACCTTCTTCCACATGTTTGCTGTGTCCCCCTTATGGTTTCTCGCAAACTGACAATTGACTTTTTATGGTTTTCATTCAACAATGGCTTTCTTCTTGCCACTCTTCCATAAAGGCCATGATCGGAATTTCCGACAACAAAACCGTGGATTTGTTTCAGACAGAATGTTGGCTCAAACTTGTGTTGCATACACACGGTCACACAAATGTTGTCTGAAATTCCGAACTTCAAGAACGCGGTGATGTTCAACACAAGACGAGCCAAGGAAAATTAAGTTCAATGGTTCCCAGCATGCGTCAAATTGATTCCAAGTGTATGTAGGATTTTTGTGCGTCGGAATTGCATACAGACGATCAGAATTTCCGACAAGAACTTTTGTTGTCGGAAAAATTGAGAACTTGCTCTCAAACATTTGTTGTTGGAAATTCCAACAGCAAATGTCCAATGGAGCATACACACGGTCGGAATATCTGACCAAAAGCTCACTTCGAACATTTGTTGACGGAAATTCCGATCGTGTGTACACGGCATAATGGTTATCCTGTGGAAAGATTCTCCCACCTGAGTTGTGGATCTCTGCAGAATTACTATGGGCCTCTTGGCTGCTTTTCTGATTAATGCTCTTCTTGCCTGGCCTGTCAGTTTAGGTGGACGACTATTTCTTGGTATGTTAGCAGTAGTGCCATACTCTTTGCATTTTCGGATGATGGATTGAACAGTGCTCTGTGAGATGTTCAAAGCTTGGGGTATTTTTTTTATAACCTAACCCTGCTTTAAACTTTGCTACAACTTTATCCCTGACCTGTCTGGTGGGTACCTTGGTCTTCATGATGCCGTTTGTTCCCTACGGTTCTCTAACAAACCTCTGAGGGCTTCACAGAACAGCTGTATTTCTACTGAGATTAAAGGGGTTGTAAATGTAGCACTACTCTCGAACGAGCTGCTGGTTTAAATTTGGGCCTGTGTTACCTTACTGTTCCTTGCGATCGTCTCAGGGGTTCTCCTTGAAGAGTTATCCGAAAGAAATGTCTGCACCAACACAAAGTCTCTTTCAAGGGTTTTATTGATTAAACTTTCCAACAGAGGGATAGAGGGATGGGAGGGAATCGGGTATCTTACTTGCAAATCACGCACATTCTCCTAGGTCCAGAGGAACAACCGTCTCCACGCTGGACTCAGCAACCACCGGATAGGCCCACTCTCATAGTCTCTGCCACAGACTAGGTCAGTGGTGGCCAACCAGTGACCCGGGGGCCACATGTGGCCCGCGGAGCCCTCCTATGTGGCCCGCAACCTCCTGCTCTGGAATGGCGGGTTGGCAAGCCCAGATCGCAGGTTGCCGGCCCGCCATACCGCGACATCAATGTTGTGAATGAAGCTGGTGGTGGAGGAAGAAAGCGGCTGTGGGGCAGAGCCCCATAAGCCGATGCGTCCTCTACAGCACCGGCTTTTGCCACAGGCGGAGTCTATGGCAAAGTTCAACTAACCCACAGGATAGACACAGGTGCACTAGGCTGCGCCCGTGGGGTGGGTAAACCGCAGCACATCAGTGTGAAAGCAGTCTTCGACCCTTTTCACACAATCAGTCCGACCAAATTGGACCCTCAATTCACCTCTATAGAGCGACAGATGTCCGTTTACGCCCGCCTACCTCCAATCCAAAAAACAGAAGGGAATTCGTCCCCTTCCATCTGGGCGGATCAAAGGACCTATAGAGTAGCCGTGACCTGTCATCCACCCGCTACGCTCATTGTGGCCCGCGACTGGTTACCAAGTTGCTTAAGTGGCCCTCGCTCTTCAAAAGGTTGGGCACCCCTGGACTAGGTAGTAAAATTAGTTCATTAGTCTCTGCCACAGACTTGGTAAACTTGGATTCGCTCAATAGTCTCTTCCACAAACATTTGCAACCCCTCACTGGGTTAAATTCTGAAGAAAAGAACACAGCTCTCAGTGCCAGGATCTCTCAGCTGTTCTGGCAGCACTGTGAGGTTTGATCCGGATATATCCTCCAATTGAGTCCTCCATCAGGCAAGGGAACTAAGGATCATCCCTGGATCAGTAGGCCCCAGTGACTCCTGGGCCTATATCTCAGTTGCGAGGCCTCAGGCCAACATGGGCCGAGGCAGAATCCGCCAACACATCCCTGAGGCCAGGAGGGTCCTCAGGGGAGGATCGAAAGACAAACCCCACAAAATGGTGTCTGTCGCTTAGGTACCCTCTTCCAGAATGCACAGTGGGTTCACCACCCCCCCCCCCCCCGGGCTGCTTGTGGGAAATAGTCACCCAATGCATCCAGCCTGTTGCCTTTCCAACCCTGACCAGTGGTGACAGCGACACCCATCGTCAGGAGGAAAATCATGCAACCAGCTGAACTAAAACAGAGCCATAATTTAGACACAATCCTTCTGAGCCAACTCCTGCTCAGATAATTTTAACACATAGGGCCCACTCATTGGGAGAAGGGGGCTACATAAAGGTTTGTTTTTTTATTTTCTAAATATGTTCCTTTAAGCTAGTGCATTGTTGGTTCACTAACCTTTTCCTCCCATTTCACTTCTAAATGATTTTTTCTTTGTCTGAATTTCTCACTTCCTGTTTCTCCTCAGTAAGCTTGCCCCCATCATCCGAGCTGTTCTGGCTGGGGGTTAGTCAGCCAAAACAGCTTACTGAGGAGTAACAGGGAGTGAGAAATTCAGACAAAGAAAACATTTTTTTAGAAGGGAAATCGAAGGAAAAGGTAAGTAAACCAACAATGCTAAAGGAACCTATTTAGAAAATATAAAACAAACCTTTACAACCCCTTTAAATTACACACAAGTGGACTCTATTTACTAATTAGGTGACTTCTGAAGGCAATTGATTCCACTAGATGTTATTTAGGGGTATTAGAGTAAAGGGGGCTGAATACAAATGCACGCCACACTTTTCAGATATTTATTTGTAAAACATTTGAAAAACCATTTATCATTTTCCTTCCACTTCACAATTATGTGCCACGTTGTGTCAGTCTACTATCACATAAAATTTCAATAAAATACATACACGTTTTTGGTCGTAACATGACAAAATGTGGAAAATTTAAAGGGGTATGAATACTTTTTCAAGGCACTGTAATTGTGGGGCAGGCAGGGATGTGATCACGTGACAGGTTCCCATATGTTCTGCCAAACAGACCAAACCCAGCTGATTCCTACCCAGAAGCACCACAGTAGCTGAAGTAGGAGCAGTTGGGGTGCTCTGTTCTGGTGGGAATAACTGGGTCAAGGGGTGGACTTTAAGGAGATACCTTACTTTTCCATGAATTGGCAAGGTGATAAGGTTTCTTTAAGTTCATCGTATTCACACAAATACAGTTTTTACTTATAAGAAACTGAGTATGTACCTTTATACGATTGCATCTCTTCCCTCAGGAGAAACAACATCTGCATCAGTTTACTGTTACCAGAACCTAATGCAGTAAATGTCTCTTATCAAACTCATACCAGGCCTGGCTGTCTGCACAGCTCCTAGAAATCCCCCTTAGCGAGTTTGATAAGCAATTTAGTAACTCATTCAGTACCAGGGACAGACAGGCCACACTCATTTAAATGAAAGCAGACAGAAATGCATGCTAATCTTTTGCATATTTTTCTCACTGCTGTCAGATCCTCCTGCTTTGTATGTCATAGGGTTGTATTATTCCATCACATTCCAACCTTCAGATTTGTAAGCTTGTTACTGTAGAAGGTGACATTATGCCTCTGTGCCAATACAATCTGCAGCTGAGGGCGGATGCTTGACACTCTATTAGCATATTCTATCTAAAGGTTATTCATTTGCATACCTATAACCAGGCCAAAGGAATTCACTGTCATCTCTCATTTTTTAAGCATTTCACTCATTCCCCAATTCCCCAATTCAGCCAGTAACATTAATTTGTTATAGCAAAAAATATGGGCCCAGATTCACAGAGAGTTGGGCGCACACTACGCCGACGCAGCGCAGAGAGGTAAGCACTGCATTCAGCAAGCTATTGCTCCCAACACTGCGTCAGCGTGGCGTAAGTTTCGAAGGCGCAGGCCGGCGTAGGTGGAAGTGGGAGTGACCCCATGCAAATGATGGTCTGAGCATGGTGCAGTGTTTTACGCCCGGCGTATCACGACTTGCGCATGCGCCGTGACGTTGCCGTGATGTGGACGCATGAAACAGCACCCTTATGCGCATGCTCACAACCACGCCGGCACAAATGCCTAAGCTACACCGGATAACCACGTACGCCGTGAACGTAACGTATGCCCAATACGCCGGCCTGTGTTCTCTGGTGCAGACCTTTGCATATCTGTTGCCGGGTTGCGCCCCATGTATGGGGAATAACTTTACGCCGGACGTACAATTTACGCGCACCTCACGTAGCATGCAGCGGGCGCAAGTATGTTCGTGAATCGCCGTATTTCCCTCATTTGCATGTTTGAATGCCTAATCAATGGGAGCAGCAACATGCGTCCAGACGAAAAGTGCGCCCACACTATGCCAGCGTATGAAAGCTATGTCGGCGTAGGCTGGCCAGTTTTTAGGCGTATATTGGTTTGTGGGTCTGGCGCACCGATACGTCGGCGCACATTTGCGCTTACCGGCAAATGTTTATAGATTGTCAAAATTTTGTCAAAGCATTTTAAGATCTATATGTTCTCTTATATGTTCTTTATACATATGGAAGGGAACAAAGTATATATTTAGTATGGGGATGCAGCTGGAAAAAGAGAAACTGAGAGCGTATATTTTCAGTCATTCAGTCAGCAAATATGTTCTATGACTATTTTTAACCACAGATGCTTTCCAGCCGGGAGGAGAGATGACAGGGAGCAGTAGATCACTGTCCTGTTACTAGGCAGAACAAGAAAATGCCTTGTTTACATGGGCATAACTCCGTTCTGCAGCTCTGTGACACGATCGCGGGCACCTAGCGGACATCGAGTTCACGGGTGCCATGGGCACGGTCACGTAGCTCGCAGCGGGCACAAACGCGGCGGCAAATTCAAAGCAACTTACAGGTATGTTGGTTTGCGCAGCTGTGCCATTCTTCCAACGTGAATCGGCGTTAGCCGGTAGGCAAGTAGTTAAAGGCTCCTAAGTAAGAAAATAAAAATAATACCCGCAAAAAAGTAAATTTTTTGTTTTTTAAAGATAAACTTATGCTTTAAAGTGGAACCTAACCTTCTCATCCTTTATAGCCAATGAAGCTACCATCTTAGCGTCTAATCTTCAGTTGCAATTTAGTGACTTGGCAGTTTAAGTTAAAGTACACACGGCTATGATAGTTAAAATTGATGGAATACCTTGAATATAATATTTTTAGGAAATAGTTAAACCAATGGGTTTAGTTCCATTTTAAGTGTACAGTATCTAAACCTATAAACCAATACAATGACATTTTGCACCCTAAAAAGTGTGGTGGCTGCATAATTATTTTTTCAGGTCTTTTTCCCTTTGTTTTCACACAACCTGTTCTATTATAACAATGCTGTATCTATGAAGGAGCAGAGTTGTCACCCTAGGCTGCTTGCTGTTAATTTGGACTACGGAACTATTTTTTTTTTATATACCCTCTTCAAATGATTTTAGGGTACATTTTGCTTTAGCATGTCGCAACTTTAGAGTATTTAATTTAAAGAAACAATTTGGTAAACTCAATAAAGCATTTATTTCACTTTTCTGTCCGTAGTTTGATAGACTCATAAAGAACTACCACCAGTTCACAGATTAGGAAACTGGTGGTAATTAGGGTAATTTGCTGAAAGTTCAGGTTCGGAGTTTGGCTATGTAACATGGCGCTGCACGTCTGCCAATCGCCATTTGTTTTACTTGTGTGACCTAGAAGCCATCACAGCCATGCCTACTAATGGCATGGCTGTGAATGGCCAGTGCAGCATGTGACCGAGCATGTGACCCAGCCTCTATATAAGCTAGAGGCACACAGCACAGCTCGTTACTCTGCTTTAGCTAGGGTAGGGAAAGGCTGCAGCTGCTCTCAGGGTCAGATTTAGATAGGATTTTCCTGCTTCAGAAATCGAATTACAATACTCAGCGATCGATCTACATAGCATTAGCTACATTAGGGAAAGGTTCCTGATTGATTGTGCTTATAGGGAGAGAATTAGTTAGGAGTCAGTCCTACTTCACAAATCTAATTGCAGCAGTACTGCATATGTTCCTGTCAGATACTCTGCATATTGCACCAGCAATGCATATGTTCCTGTCAGATAGTCT
This sequence comes from Rana kukunoris, assembly GCA_029574335.1. Taxonomy (NCBI): domain Eukaryota; kingdom Metazoa; phylum Chordata; class Amphibia; order Anura; family Ranidae; genus Rana; species Rana kukunoris. The sequence goes on from CM056054.1 coordinate 67,153,213, forward strand.
GCATATTACACCAGCACTGCATATGTTCCTGTCAGATACTCTGCATATTGCACCAGCATTGCATATGTTCCTGTGACATACTCTGCATATTGCACCAGCATTGCATATGTTCCTGTCAGATACTCTGCATATTGCACCAGCAATGCATATGTTCCTGTCAGATACTCTGCATATTGCACCAGCACTGCATATGTTCCTGTAACATACTCTGCATTAGCTACTGTAGGGAAAGGTTCCTGATTGTGCTTATAGGGAGAGAATTAGTTAGGAGTCAGTCCTACTTCACAAATCTAATTGCACCAAAATAGTGTCCCATCATTGGCAGGAATAGTGTCCCATCATTTGTGTCAGTGGGAAAAATAGTGCCCCATCATTGGTATCAGTGGGAGGAATAGTGTCCCATCATTGGTATCATTGGCAGGAATAGTGTCCCATCATTAGTGTCAGTGGAAGAAATAGTGCGGCATCATTGGTATCAGTGGGAGGAATAGTATTTTTTATTTGTATGTATTTTATGTTTTTTTTAAGTTATTTCCTTATCCACATTTGATTGCAGAGTACTTGCCATGCTCTTACCAACATTTTGCTGCCATTTGCAGCCCTCTAGCCCTTTACCTTAGTTTTTTAGAGACATTTTAGTAGTCAAAAATGTGGGTCCCGATTGACTTCAATGGGGTTCAGGTAAAGTTTGGGTCCCGAACCCGGACTTTTTTCCGAAGTTCGGCCGAACCCACCAAACCCGAACATCCAGGTAGTGGCTCAACTCTAGTGGTAATTACCAGTATGTCACTGCCCTGTGTGGGCCATATCTGTGCTGGTAAGCTGTCATGAATGTGACAGGACTTTATTCCCAGCACCATGCAGAGCTTCCTGGGCCTAAAGCTAAATGCTAACGAAGGGGGATTCTCGTGATGTCATTACCCAAATATGACAATGCTCATATTTGGGAAATTACTTGGGTCACTGATAGGGAACTGAAAAATTTGTTCTCCATCAGATCTTGTCTAACATAGCCTTCACCTGAAGGTGAGGTTTGGTCCTCCAATATGGTGGGTGAATGAAAGAGAGTTTGGACTTTTCCCAACATGGCCACCATGTGAAAATTAAGCTTTTCTGTAATGCTATATATAGCGATGGCTCAGCATGTTGCCCATGCCCCAGGAAGAGGTCACGTATGATGAAACATGTCGGGCGGAGCTATACACTGTTGTCATCATGCCCCACGTGACCCCGGAAGTGTGGTTGATTCTGTTTTCTATTTGCCGGCAAACCTATATTTTCAAGACTTTTGATTCGTTTAACATTTGTAAGTAGCTTTTTTACTTTACTAATAAATTAGTTCATACACTATTATAGTATTGGAGCTTTCTTCTGTATATACATATCAATTGGTCTTGGCCGATTGGAACACAACTAAACTGATGTGAGTTGGACACCTTTTGGAGTAATTTCCCAATCATTAGCGGGATCTAGAGACTTGATTGCTTATGTTACCCTGTAGAGGTTTATCTGTATCTAACCACTCTAAAAATAGATGTTCCATGCCATCCGATAAGCTTCCCCATTAATAGGGTGATTGGGAGGATCTGCATGTTTTTTGGTGGTGGAACCCCCTAAAGGAATTTTCTGCTTGGAGTCTTCTATATACATGTCATGTGGACTAACTTCATATATATTTTCTAGAACTGTGTGTTTTTCTCTTTCACATAAATCCCAATTATTTATTTGATTGCAATTAGTGTGTAAGTTCACGCACATTGATTTATACTATAATATCTACGTTTTTGAATTATGTTATTTTGTTTTGGTTTCCTATTTTTCTCACGTTTGATTAGCATGACTTTTTGTTAGTCCACTATATACCTACTATGTTTATATCACATGGTAAGTTGCTGCTGTCATTCATTATCATTATTTTTTTCACTTTTTTGTCTTTAGCATGGTATAGGAATTGATTCCCCATCAGATCTGCCTTACTTTTTGCATGAGAGAAGATGGCAGTGGGCAGATTCGAAGACCACTGTTAGACCATGCTATGGATTTGCCCACTGCCATGCTCTGCCAATCAACATCAAGGTGGACCTGATGGAGAACTAGTCTTAGTTTCTCATCAGGCTCTGCCCACCCAGTAACTCAAGAGACTAGTTCTCTATTAGGGTCAGTGGCCAGGGATGAAGTGTGCTTAGGAAGCAGTGCCCAAGTATGGTCAGTATAGACACTCTGACCTAAGTGTTGGCCTCTGACAGATTCACATACCTGTTACTGACCTATGCATAAACTGGGTGCAAGCGACATCCTTTATGAATTGTCTCCAATGTCACCTAGTCTATGGTAGGGCAAGGTGACAGTCTCTGGGAAAGACACCTCTGATCCTATTTTACTTACCGTACCTGCACAGCTCTTTTTCTGTTAAGCTGTTATTAAGGCAACATATCATTTGAAATACAGCTGCATAAAAACACATCTTCAGCACTAAAATAACAAAATGATATTTCTTTTGATGTCTAAATTTACTGGCGTATTGTAAAAAAACTGATTTGCCAGTGGTATGAATAGACATGAATCAGCAGGATATGTTGTGTGTATGTGTACCAAGTCATAGTTTGCCTATTCAGAAAATTGCCATCTCTGAAAATCCTTGTGAGAAGAACAATAAGCGAGAATAGGATAGAATGCACTTCTGATTCAGGGTTATTAGGTTTTCCAGGCTCCTATGGGAAGACTAAGGGGTTGATTTACTAAAACAGCGGAATAAAAAATCTGGTGCAGCAGTGCATGGTAGCCAATCAGCTTCTAAAGTCAGCTTGTTTAATTAAACGTTGACAAAAATAAACTGGAAGCTGATTGGTTTCTATGCAGAGCTGCACCATATTTTCCACTGTGCAGTTTTAGTAAACCATCCCCTAACTGACATCACCAGTGCCTCCATAAGCAAAAACAAAGCTAGGATCTACAGAAAATATTTTAATGAAGCAATACCTGGGAGAAAAGGAAACCCCCCCAGCACTAGGATGGACAGATATTACCCAAGGGTGGAGCCATGGCTTTTGTGGCAGATTGAAATAAGTTGAACACCAGTCACTTTTTGTATTTTCCAGGCGTTTATTTGTTCCAGGCTCACAGGGAACTTGGGTTAGGGCTTAAGATAATGCGAACATGTTTTCCCAGTCTTCATCCACACTTCTACTGTCACAGTGCATAAACAAAACATGGACCTCAGTGTATTGCAAAAAAAAAAGGACCATCAGGCAAACACCGGCAGCACTTCAGAGCTCCACAGCCAAGCCAAGCAGTTGGTACTTTCATGCATCCTCTCCAAGGGAGTACTGGGATCTTCTTAGGGTCAGACCCATGACTTCTTCCCCTAGCTGTCCACCGTGGGTTCTTCTTGACCAGGCAGGACAACTTCAGAATAGTTTTGTTAGGCCCAAACAGACTTCTGGCCTAATCAGCACATACTACTACACATACCTCACAAGGCCACAGCCCAGGGAGAAAAAGGAGCTCACTAGACTACTCCCCAAATATTTAAAGCCTCCCCTAGCATGCACTATTGACAATAAACCTCCTAGTGGTTGGTGAGGGGGACGTGAATATTCATAACCAAGCATTGCTGCAGCTACTCTATTGCCAAAGGTGCCAAGGACACCTACAGGCAACAGCCAGGAACAGCAGCAACACTGAGATTAAGGGAAAGCTAGGTGAGATGCTACAGATTAGCCTGTGTAGATTACTACTTGGCAGAACTAAATTTAACTCATCACCTCTGCTTATGGCAGAGTGGCTACATTGCTTTTTACCTTTTTCAGGTTTTAGTTAGAGAACTTACATGGGGAGTTAGAGGCCAATAAATAGAGGAACTTTTTTTTTTTTTTCAAGGCTGAGTGGAGGATAACATCATGATCTACCCAGATCTAATCAGAAAGCACCTTGGCCCAGATTCACAGAGCAATTACGCCTGTCTAACTGGTGTTAGACAGGAGTAATTTCAAATTTTGCTCGCCGTATCACTAGTTTGAATCCTCAAACCATGATACGGCGGCTTCGGGCTTCGATCCGAGAGGCTTACGTCTTCGTAAGCCTTCGGATCTACGCTGCGATATTTTTGCGGCCGCTGGGAGGAGTCCGCGTCGTTTTCAGCGTCGGGATATGCAAATGACTTTTTACGGCGATCCACGAAGATACGAGTGGTCTTCGCAATCGCTTACGTCATTTTTTTGCTACGTACTGTTAGACCAGCTATTTGCTGGTCTAACGGTGCATAGCCCATGTTAAATATGGCCGTCGTTCCCGCATCGAATTGAATTTTTTTTTTTTTTTACGTAACTCGTTCGGGAATAGGAATGTCCGTAAACGACGCTACTCAAACAACGAATGACGTAACAACGTGATTTCGCGCAATGCACGGCAGGAAATTTCTGAACGGAGCATGCGCAGTTCGATCGCCGCGGGAACGTGCCTATTTTAAATGCTTCACACCCCCTACTCGCGTAGATGGCTTGCGCCCGGAGAAATACACTACGCTGCCGTAGTTTACTGGACAAAATCTACCGGGATTCCACGTAGAGCCAGGTAAAATACGGCGGCGTAGTGTATTTCTGATACTCTACGCGAATCTAATTGTATGTGAATCTGGGCCCTTGTATTTATTGAAAAAAACAAAAACATTACAAGGCATTCTCTGAATGATGACAGCGCCGAGCTAGTGAGCTGCTGCACAAGCAGTTGGGAAAGTGTCTGTCCAGGCTTCAAGAACAGGTGATTTGACCAGACTGTCATCTGAGAGAGGTAACAATAGACAGTGAGTAAATAGGCAGGAGTCTGTGCAGTCTGTCCAACTCGGGCAGTTTGTTTGTCACAAGGCTGAATGAGATAATGTGGTGGCTATGCAGAGACAGACTTAAAATTTCAATTTGTCAATTTTTTTTTTACTTTACTTTTAAATAAAAATGTTCTTCACTGACTGGACTGAAGTTCATGAAACACGCTACACTTTAATATTCTGCTAAAAATATTCAACGGCAAATCCCTTGTATTTTGAAAAGAATGGTTCCTATCATACCGTTTTTAAGTTGAATTATCATCACAACTAGCAAAAAAGTCTACAAAGATATGAGATATGCGTCTATGCAATCATATACAGTATTTATATAATATCGATATTAGTACATACCCAAAACATTTAAATTGTATGCATAAATGTTGCCAAACATGTTTTACATTAACTACATTGTAAATAATCGTTAACCACTTGCCCACGGCGTCATAGTAAAAATACGTCATGATTTTAAAGATGGATATCTCGGTAATGGCAGCAGCTGCTGCCACAACCGAGATATCCATCTTTTCCGTGGGCAGTGCTGTACACGATAATGGCGGTCCCAGTGGCGGATTCGCCGCAAGATCGCCGTTATCGGTGGCGGGAGAGGCCCCCCCCCTCCCGCCGCTCTCCCGCGCTCTCCGCCGCTTACCGGAGCCGTCGGTAACGGCGGAGGCGATCGGGTCCTCTTGCTGGCTGTGTTGGGATACGAGTGAGGGAAAAATCGCCCCCACCCGTCCCCCACAGCTCTGCTGGGCAGAAGTGACGTCAAAACGTCAGTCCCGCCCAGCGTCTTAAAGAAACATTTTTTTTTTCTGAAATTTGAAAAATTACATTTTTTTTTTCTTTTTTTGCATTTAAGCCTAAATATGAGATCTGAGGTCTTTTTGACCCCAGATCTCATATTTAAGAGGACCTGTCATGCTTTTTTCTATTACAAGGGATGTTTACATTCCTTGTAATAGGAATAAAAGTGATCAGTTTTTTTTTTTAATTTATTTCGATGTATAAAATTATAAACTAATTAAAAATAAATAAGAAAACAAAAAAAAAAAAAGTAAAACGCCCCGTCCCGACGAGCTCGCGCACAGAAGCGAACGCATACGCGAGTAGCGCCCGCATATGAAAACGGTGTTCAAACCACACAAGTGAGGTATCGCCGCGATAGTTAGAGCGAGAGCAATAATTCTAGCCCTAGACCTCCTCTGTATCTCAAAAAATGCAACCTGTAGAATTTTTTAAACGTTGCCTATCGAGATTTTTAAGGGTAAAAGTTTGACGCCATGCCACGAGCGGGCGCAATTTTTAAGTGTGACATGTTGGGTATCATTTTACTCGGCATAACATTATCTATCACAATATATAAAAAAATTGGGCCAAATTTATTGTTGTCTTATTTTTTTATTCAAAAAAGTGTTTTTTTTTTCAAAAAAAGTGCGCTTGCAAGACCGCTGCGCAAATACGGTGTGACAAAAAGTATTGCAATGACTGCCATTTTATTCTCTAGGGTGTTGTAAAAAAAAAATATATAGGGGCAGATTCACATAGATGTAATCTTCCGCTGCGTAATCGAAATACGCTACGCTGCCGTCTATCACCAGACTCTACGCCGAATTCAGGTAGTTTTTTTGCGCGTACGCTATTGTATCGTATTTTTTTTCCGCCGCGCAATCGAAATACGTGAGTAGGGGGCGTGAAGCATTTAAATTAAGCGCGTCCCCGCGACGATCGAACTGCGCATGCTCTGTTCAGGAATTTCCCGCCGTGCATTGCGCGAAATCACGTCGTGACGTCATTCGTTGTTTGAGTAGCGGCGTTTACGAACATTCCTATTCCCGGACGACTTACGTTAAAAATAATAAAAGAAATCGAAAAACGTTGAAATTCGACGCGGGAACGACGGCCATACTTAACATGGGCTGTCTAATATTAGACCAGCAAAAAGCTGGTATAGTGAAACGGAAAAAAAAGATGACTAAAGGTGCCGTAAGAGATTGCGTTTGAAGAGCGAAATTTTGTGGATTCCAGGCAAAAGCTCATTAGCATACCATGAAGGTGAAAAACAACAGGAAGTCCGCCCAGTGGCCGCAATTTTCAGGCAGCGTAGATCTGAAGGCGTACTAACACGTAATAAAGTCGAAATTTAGCACGCAGGTGTCTTTTCATGGTTTGAGGATTTCGACTAGCGTAAAAACGCTCGTAAATCGAAATTACTCCTGTCTAACAACATTTACACAGGCGTAATCGCTTTGTGAATCTAGGCCATAATGTTTAGGGGGTTTAAGTAATTTTCTAGCAAAAAAAACAGTTTTAGTCTCGTAAACACCGAATCTGAAAAACAGGCCCGGTGGGCAAGTGGTTAACAGGCATTGAGAATTATTCAAAAAATATTTATTGTAGTCCATCGGGAGTATATATTGTTTTTTTAAATTAAGAAACAAATTTTTCAATGTGTTAAATATAGATGTTACCTAAATTATCTGTTGTTGTTGTCTAGGTAGATTTGATGTTTCTTTTGATAACATACTGTAAGGCTTTAGCTGTATTAATTCATATTAAATGTTTTTTAACTTTACTATTATCTGTTTTCTATTACTAGCTCTGAGGTCTTGGAATGACAACAGCTGCAGTCGTGAGTTTCCCTTTGTCTGCAAGATTCCATCTATGGCACACATGTGACCATGCTGCCGTTACCCTCAACCTTAGAATTTTGTGCAAATGTTTACTCCACAAAATTGTACATGATATAACCTTCCCTTTCTGACTGAAGGAAAAGTTGCTACCTAGTATTGTCTTGGTCACTTTATGGAAAAGCAATTTCCAAGCTCATGTATTAATCAGGGTATAGGAGAAGAATTAAGCCCATAGTCAACATTGATGTTAATGTAACAATGATTAAGTCATTCCCACTGAAAGTTTTAATGTTTTAATTAGGAAAATGTAGTATTTCTTAAAGACAGAATGTAAATGGGTATGGTTAAGCACTTTACATGGATTGCTGTATCTTGGTTTAAAATGGTGGGAAGAAAGTTTGCTGCCATTTGTCCAGAATTTCAAGTCTTTAAAGTGGATTTAAGCCCTAACTGGATTTCACTTGAAGTACAGCTGTCCTTAAACTATGGGCATTAAGGCCTCATGCACACTGGACATTATTAAAAAGCCTGTAGCGTTAGCTGTAGAAAGCTATAGCTGTAGAATGAGTTTTTCCTCATTTTGGCTGTAGCGTTTTTCCGCATTTTTTAGTGTTTGCGTTTTTTAGCAAAACCATACTTTCAGAATATTTAAGCTTTTATGAGAGTAAGGCCCCTTTCACATTGAGGAGTTTTTCAGGCGGTACAGCACTAAAAATAGCGCTGCTATACCGCCTGAAAAACTCCTTCACTGCATTCTCAATGTAAAAGCCCGAGGGCTTTCACACTGAGGCGATGCGCTGGCGGGAGATAAAAAATATACCGCTCCTTGACTGCTCCTTCCCATTGAAAACAATGGGAAACCGTTGCAATACCGCCCGCAGTGCGCCTCTATAGAGGCGCATTGTGGGCGCTATTAACCCTTTCACGGCCGCTAGCGGGGGTTAATACCGCACCGCTAGCGTCCGCAACTCGCGGAGAATCCGACGGTATAGCCCCGCTATTTTTAGCGGCTCCCGCCGCAATGTGAAAGGGGCCTTAGAGCGTTTTTACAGCTGGAAAAACTCCTCTTCAAACTCACTAGTTCTGGGGGGGAGGGGGGTTCCAGCCTAGGATAACATGCTGGGGGGTTTACTGGCTGCAGAAAAAAACACCTGAAGCTAAAAACAACTGCTGTAAAAATGTGCAGTGGGCATGAGGCCTAAATGTTTCACATATTTTTAACAAACAGTAAAATAGCTGTATTGATAAGCCATGCATGACCTCTTTAGGTGCTTTTTATATGAAGGTATTAAGCCTTAAAGGTCATAACAAATGTTCTAAACTCCGGTCTCAGTCAGATTCTAACAGCTTAGAAACACATTTTAGTTGTTTACATTAGAGTGCTGGCAGGCTGCCAACATACTTTCTAATAGTAAAAAACAAACATTTCAATGCTTGCTTTGTGAACTTTGAAAATGTATTTTTTTACAATGCTAATAGATGCTAAGGTGAATGAGGGCATGTTTTAAAGTGTTTTTACTGACTATTCATATTATATAAATAATTTAATGTGCATGATCTGGGCACTGGTTCACTTTAAGCAATTTGTATGATAAACAATTACCATTTTTTTAAAATACTGTGTTAGTTCAGTGTTGCTGATCTCCTCTAACCTCTTTAAACAGCTTTGTATATACCTGTTCTTAATCCTTATACATCTTTTCTCTGGACGAAATGACTAAAAAGGCAAAAATTGGGCCATGTTTGTCCAATGTGTGTCAGCACAGCAACAGGGGTGCATACAACACGGTGACAATTCCACATGGGAACACAGTTGGGAGACAGTTTTCAATCCATAACAAAAAGTTCCTGCATATGGATGGACCTTCATGGTAGAATTAACAGCCATTTTGTTAATGAAAGCTGTAGGTTTAAAAGATTAAAAACAACAATTGAAATTGCATTAATATATTAATGCTTTTATGATATATTTAGTGTTTCAGATCTACATTAAAGTTAACCAATCAAACACAGTATAAGTTCAGATTTATAGCATATAGTGTCTAAATATCTGGACTTACAGATATTTTATGGTTTTTGCTAAACACAAGTTCTACTTGTTTAATATTATATGAAAAGTTTGAATTGCCCAGGTTTTTTTTTAACATACAGTATTTACTTAAAATCAAAGTATGTTTAGAAGAATTTATAATAGGACTATTAAGCAAGATTACTAGAAAAACATGTGCATATATGGAAGGAGCATCAGACCAAAATATAAAAGAATCAAACTAAATGTATTAATTATTATTATTATTATTATACAGAATTTATATAGCGCCAACAGTTTACGCAGCGCTTTACAATATAAAAGGGAGACAATACAGGGGATTAAGAGGGCCCTGCTCAGAAGAGCTTACAATCTAATAGATATTGTGTTAAAAAGAAAACCAATGTGTTTTGTCCGTCAAAGAACCCCCCCCCCCTTTCATCAGGGCTACAACAAAACATAATATAATGCAAATATTATTGTGACTCGAAAAAATCACAAGCCTAACAAACATAAAATATCATGTATAACATACATATACATGTGTGTACACATATGTGCATCCAAAAATACTCCCATATACACACACATTTGTATACATGCAAAGAAATTAAGAGATGAGGGAGTATCAAATAGTAAGTGATAAGGTGTAATGGGTTCATTTTCAAAATTAATATTATCAGATACTACATGATTAAGAGATGCCATTGCACCATTATACATATAAGTCAAATAATACATATGAAAACAAACAATTCAATAAAACAATGAAATTCGTCAAATCTTTCTGAGCTCTAGGCTAACTTCATCAATCTTTGAACTAGAAGACTCAGTCTTACTTGTGGGGCATCCTTTCACCAAACTAACATCCTGTACTAGTGCAGGGTCTACCCCCACTATACATCATATTTTACCATTCAGAGTCCTCATCTCAGCCTCTAATAAGAAGAAATGGTTTAGCCCACAACAACTGTCAGCCCCTTCTGTCATCCCAGACTAGAGTTCAGAACTATGAAGACCTTTGTTGTTTACCACAGTAACCAGACTATCATGGATCAGCAAATTGTTTTTGTTTTTACCATTGTAAAAGACCACTGTTTGAAGAGGGTAGTGTCTGTAGGGGGAACACCTGAGTGGTTATCTTTCCATGGCAGTCTCACAAAACACTGACTCATCTGTCATTTATTATAGGAAAAACTATTTCTGCCAATCCCTTTATATGATGAGAACGTTTCTGGCGCTATTTGTCAATATCCACATTAAACTTTTAAAATGTCTCCCTGCTGTTCAGGTGCTTTATTAAGTTTAAAAAGGAACCAATTTTTGGGTTGGTGGCCCCAATCTCTTCACTCATACCTATGCACTCTGGCGCCATCACATTTTGCTTTTCAGTAGCAACTTTATTCGTTTCATGGGCTACTGGTAAGATTTCTGTTATTTCCTTGTAATTTCTCTGCCCTAATATCTTGCAAAGATTTGTCTACAGTGTGCACATATTTGACTATAAGCTGGTTAGCAGTACCTTGGAGTTCAATAGCAAAAATGCTGTCCATTATGGAGAGGCCTGGGACATCTCTGATACCCTAGACATGTTTAAGGCCTCGTGCACACGATCGGTTAAACCGATGAGAATGGTCTGATGGACCGTTTTCATCGGTCAAAACCGATCAAGTGTGGGCGCCATTGGTTAAAAAAAAGCCAACTTGCTTTAAAATATAACCGATGGACGCCTAACGATAGGTCAAAACCGATCGTTAGTAGGCACGAACCATCAAAATTCACGCATTCTCAGAATCAAGTCGACGCATGCTTGGAAGCATTGAACTTCATTTTTTTCAGCACATCTTGTGTTTTACGTCAACGCGTTCTGACACGATCGGTTATTTAACCGATGGTGTGTGGGCGCGACGGACCATCAGTCAGCTCTCATCGAATGGACTGATTGTGTGTACGCAGCTTAACAGTTCTCTGAGGTGGCCTTCATACAAAGTGCACTGTTAGATGTTTTTTCATCATCATTATTAAACATTGTACCAAGATGGTCCCAGTCTCATCTATCTTTATCTAGTACAGGAGTCTCCAAACTATGGCCCTCCAGGTGTTCAGGAACTACAATTCCCATCATGCCTAGTCATGTCTACAAATGTCAGAGTTTTACAATGCCTCATGGGAAGTGTAGTTCCACAGCAGCTGGAGGGCTGTAGTTTGGAGATCCCTGATCTAGTACATTCATTAACACGTTGATCTAACTATTGGTATTCCAGAGTACCAGCCCATCCATTAAAAGAGTAGACACATAACATGTGTACCGAGAAACCTCTAGGTCTAGCACTGCAGGCCGTTTGAAAGTTTCAAGGAACTCCTCTGTTTCCGATACTGTTGTTAGGGGAAACTGCATACTTTCCTTAGTACCCCCCCATTTAGATCAGTTCTTTACATAGATGACTCTGGTATATAAATAGAGGTTTTTACATCATTAAACATCACATTTTATGATTCATATTTCACCCTTGCCTCCCCATTACATACAAGACTGCACTGAGAGAGGAAGTCTCAAAATACATAGCGAGTCCCCTTAGGTGGAGTGACGACCACATCATGGAAAACAGTTTTACTGTTAATCTCTCTAATGAATGACTTACCAGTTCCAGCCATTTCCACTTTAAAAAAAATCTTAGCAGCCCCTGCTATTTTTTTTAGCTTTCTTCATTTAGGAATGCTGGGGTTGTGAACACTCTGTTGTCTCCTCATTTTCATCTGGACCTACCACTCCACCAATGTGGACATAGGGGTAAACAGAGGTAAGTGCATCATACACCTTGTCACTCCTAGCAGGCTTAACTGGGTCTCTTACAACAGTACTCAGACACTTTCCCCATACGAATTTGGCAAACAACCACAGACTTTTGCCTGGTGAGGTTACCTTGTGTTGTATCCAGGGACAGAAAACACTTCCTGACAACATGCCCTCAATATCTGCACCTCAAACAAAACTCTAGCTTCCATGCTATCTCAGAGCTTTCCATGCGCACTCACATTTTTTGCAGTGAGTTAGTTGCACATTTTTGTACTCGACAAAATGAGTGTCAGTTAATTTTAGGTGTATAAAGTTGGTCATACACTATACAATCTGATTGTACAATCTCTATACCATTTCCTTTAGATTTATCAAAACAGTATAATAGGAGGGCACACCTACATTTCCAATAATTTTGTATCAATCAGGCAGGCCCTTGCCCTACATAGTTGGTGGTAAATGTATAGTATATGATGAATTTCCAGGAACACACTTCTGTTTTCAATACTAATGCCGCGTACACACGATCACTTTTTGTGATGAAAAAAAACGACGTTTTATGTGACGAAACAAAACGACGTTTTTCAAACTTCATTTTCCAAAATGATGTTGCATACACACCATCGTTTTTCCAAAATGCTCTAGCAAAGCGTGGTGACGTACACCACGTTCGACGGCACTCTGTTCCATTGAAGCTCCGTCTCATAACTTGCTTCTGAGCATGCGCGCGTTTAAAAACGTCGTTTTCAACGTCGTTTTGCCCACACACCATCACTTTTTATGACACAAACAATTACATTTTGAAAAACGACACAAAAAATTCAAGCATGTTCGAATTTTTTTTGGTCGTTTTTTTTTAAGACATAAAACGACATTTTGCCCACACACGATTATTTTAAATGACGTTTTTGAAAACGTTGTTTTTTTTTCATCACAAAAAGTGATCGTGTGTACAGGGCTTAAAGCTCTGAGCCACATATGATGTGATCACTCAGCTAATTTTGCCAAATGAGTGATCTATGCAAGATGAAGGTAAGGTACAAAACAATCCACCAGCAGAGGAAAACATTGTTGTATTCAGGCAAAACAGTTCTCACTGACAATGGCTGCATGTAACTGCCGAGGTTGGTGGGAGCAATCTCCTGGAGGGGGAAGGCATGTTCAGGGCTTGTGTTAATGAGGTCAGCCGCTAAAGTACTTCTTTGTAAACGGTTTTCATGTCCTAAAGGACGGGAGCAAGAGGAGTTTTTCTATAGAACAAACTGGAGGGCGAGGTAAAGCCTGCCCTAGAATACATTTTTCTTTTCAGAGGTACATTAATGATATACAGTTGCAATATTGCATAAATTGGTCATAAAATGGGATCTGATCTTTCCTCTAAGCCACAACAATAGACAATCACAGTCTGCTTAAAGTAAAAACACACAAGGAATTAAATGTTTTTATTGAACACACCATGTAAACATTCACAGTGTAGGTGTAAAAAGTATGTGAACCCTTGGATTTAATAACTGGTTGAACCTCCTTTGGCAGCATAACTTCAACCAAATGTTTCCTGTAGTTGCAGATCAGACTTGCACAATGGCCAGGAGTTATTCTTGACCATTCCTCTTTACAGAACTGGTACAGTTCAGCAATATTCTTGGGATGTCTGGTGTGAATCACTTTCTTGAGGTCATGCCACAGCATCTCAATCTTGGGGAGGTCAGGACTCTGACTGGGCCACTCCAGAAGGTGTATTTTCTTCTGTTTAAGCCATTCTGTTGTTGATTTACATCTATGCTTTGGGTCATTGTCCTGTTGCAGCACCCATCTTCTGTGGAGCTTCAGCTGGTGGACAGATGGCCTTAAGTTATCCTGCATAATGTCTTGATAAACTTGGGAATACATTTTTCCTTCGATGATAGAAATCCGTCCAGGCCCTGACGCAGCAAAGCTGCCCCAAAGCAGCCCCAAACCATGATGCCCCCACCACCATACTTCACAGTAGGGATAAGGTTTTGATGTCGGTGGGCTGTGCCTCTTTTTCTCCACGCATAGTGTTGTGTGATTCTTCCAAACAACTCAACTTTGGTTTCACCTGTCCACATAATATTTTGCCAGTACTGCTGTGGAACATCCAGGTGCTCTTGTGCAAACTGTAAATGTGCAGCAATGTTTTTTTTGGACAACAGTGGCTTCCTCTATGGTAACCTCCCGTGAAATCCATTCTTGTTTAGTGTTTTACGCATCGTAGATTCGCTAACAGGGATGTTAGCATATGCCAGAGACTTTTGTAAGTCTTTACCTGATACTCTATGATTCTTCTTCACCTCATTGAGCAGTCTGCGCTGTGCTCTTGCAGTCATCTTTACAGGACGGCCACTCCGAGGCTGCGTACACATGATCGAATCTATCTGCTGGAAACGAGACAGCGAGGTGACGTGGCGATTACGTTGACGTCGCCACGTCACCGCACCAGGAAGTAAAACACTTCCGCGCATGCGTCGAATCCATTCGACGCATGTGCGAGCAGATATGTCTGCTGGTTAGCATACTAACCAGCAGACATGTCGGACGGACGGATTCCCAGCAGACAGATTTTAAAGCATGCTTTAAAATCTGTCTGCTGGAAAAATCTGTCTGTCCGCCCGTACACACGATCAAATCTGTCTGCTGAAACGGTCTGTCAGACCGTTTCCAGCAGATAGATTTGATCGTGTGTACGCGGCCTTACATTTAGCTACATTGCACTTCCTGGTCTCTAGAGAGACTGGTGATGTAGTCAGGGCCTTACAGATGGATACTTCACCTAGTGACTTCCTGGGAAATCCTGTGACATCCCAAAGATGATGTCTATTGTCAAATGACAGATGAATTGGAACTCCAGGAAAAAGGAAAATTTTCAAAAAGAAAAGCTTACAAGGAAGAGTAAATAGTATGTATTGTTTGTTTTGTCTTTTTCACAACCTTTTGTAAGATGGCTTTACTGTTTGTGATAGTCTTGGGGAAGGTCCGCTTTACAGTGTTGTTGCTTTACATAAAGTGTATCTAAAATTTTAAATCATATACTCATTTTCACATTAACCACTTAAGGACCGCCTACTGCACATTTACGTCGGCAGAATGGCACGGCTGGGCACATCAACGTATATATACGTTGGTTTTAGTACCCAGCCGTGGGTCGCGGGCGCGCGCCCGCGACCCGGTCCGAAGCTCCAGGACCGGGACCGCGGGATTCGCGGACCCGATCGCCGCTGCAGTGCGGCGATCCGTCCCTGGAGCGGAAGAACGGGGAGAGCCGTGTGTACACACGGCTTCCCCGTGCTTCTCTGTGGCCGGAGCATCGATCGCGTCATCCCTGTAATAGGGGGACGCGATCGATGACGTCACACCTACAGCCACACCCCCCTACAGTTGTAAACACACACATTAGGGCACACATTCCCTACAGCGCCACCTGTGGTTAACTCCCAAACTGCAACTGTCATTTCCACAGTAAACAATGCAATTTAAATGCATTTTTTGCTGTGAAAATGACAATTGTCCCAAAAATGTGTCAAAATTGTCCGAAGTGTCCGCCATATTGTCGCAGTCACGAAAAAAATCGCTGATCGCCGCTATTAGTAGTAAAAAAAAAAAAATTAATAAAAATGCAATAAAACTATCCCTTATTTTGTAAACGCTATAAATTTTGCGAAAACCAACCGATAAACGCTTATTGCGATTTTTTTTACCAAAAATATGTAGAAGAATACGTATCGGCCTAAACTGAGGAAAAAAAATGTTTTTTTTTATATTTTTGGGGGATATTTATTATAGCAAAAAGTAAAAAATATTGCATTTTTTTTTAAATTGTCGCTCTATTTTTGTTTATAGCGCAAAAAATAAAAACCGCAGAGGTGATCAAATACCACCAAAAGAAAGCTCTATTTGTGGGAAAAAAAGGACGCAAATTTTGTTTGGGAGCCACGTCGCACGACCGCGCAATTGTCTGTTAAAGCGACGCAGTGCCGAATCGCAAAAACCCCTTGGGTCATTTGCCAGCGTATTGGTCCGGGTCTTAAGTGGTTAAATTTCACATCCAGTACATTTTTGGTGAGTTTTCGGCAAGTCAAAAAAATAAGGTATTGTAGACAATAAGAGAACACTTATGCCACATGCAGACGATTGGACATTCCAACAACAAACCCTTGGATACATTTCCAATGTTGGCTCAAACTTGTCTTGCATACACACGGTCACACAATTGTTGTCCGAAATTCCGAATGTCAAGAACGCAGTGACGTACAACACTACGGCGAGCTAAGAAAAATTAAGTTCAATGATTCCGATCATGTGTCAAATTGATTCAGAGCATGCGTAGAATTTTTGCGCGTTGAATTGTGTACACACGTTTGGACTTACCGACAACAACTTTTGTTGTCTGAAAATTTGAAAACCAGCACTCAAATTTTTGTTGTCGGAAATTCCAACAGCAAATGTCTGATGGAGCCTACACAGCAAGCTCACATCGAACATTTGTTGTCAGAAATTCCGACTGTGTGTACGCGGCATAAGATAGTAAGATATTGTACTGTTCCGCTTATGCTCCAAGGTTATAGAGGCAGTGTCATCTGTAGAGACATTTAACAATTCCATGTTGAATTTTAATTATTTATAACTTGCAAACTTGCTATGCACCACTGAAGGCAACATAGTTCCATGCAGAGGCATTTCTAGGATTGTAAAGCCACTCTGAGGAAACCAATGATATGGTGCATATTCCTTCGGTATCCACTGAATACTTTAATTACAATGCCACAAGTGAGAGTTTCACAGACATTAACCTAACTTTAGCACAATCATTAAAAAAAAATGAAACACCTCCTTTACATAAGGTTTCTGCACACAGAAAACAGATAAAGAGCTGAAACTTTGTAAATTCCTACCTTAATGAAGAACATCTCATAGGTTAATAGGCAATGGATTGTCAAACAAATGTCATGAATAGTTGGGCGTTGCCCTAGGGGAGATGTACCTAACCACACAAAAAAAAAAACTGTTTGGTAGGGAGCAGCCCATTTACAAGTGTAGTTTCCATCTCAAATTTTTTTTTTATTATTGTGCTCATTAGACCTAAAATAGGAAAAAAGAAAACAATTTTTTTTTTTTACTCATCTGGAAATGCCTGTTGCGGTCCCACAAAAGACAGATTCGATCGTGTGTACGGGCGAGCAGACGGATTTGGCCAGCCGACAGATTTTAAAGCATGCTTTAAAATCTGTCTGCTGGGAATCCGTCCGCCCGACATGTCTGCTGGTTAGTACGCTAACCAGCAGACATATCTGCTCGCACATGCGTCGAATGGATTCGACGCATGCGCGGAAGTGTTTTACTTCCTGGTGCGGTGACGTGGCAGCGTCAACGTCACCGCCACGTCAGCGCGCTGTCTGCCGGCGGGGATTTTGGTTTGATCGTGTGTACACGATCAAACCAATACATCCTAGCAGACAGATCTGTTCAAATCGGTCTGTCCGACCGATTTGAACAGATCTATTTGCTCGTGTGTACGGGGCCTAATGCTCCTGGGAAATGTGTGTCATCATTTCCCAGGATGCAGTGCGCTGTCCAATTATCACTCCCCATCCAAGACTTCCAGGAAGTAAGTGCTTGTAGGCTTCACAATGCCCACAAGCAAAATGACAACGGTGTGGACATAGTTTTATAAACTATTTTGAATAACTATGCGGAGCAGCGGCGGATTGTAAAATAACAAGTGACCGGATTTATATTATAAAAACGTAGGATGAAAGGACATACGTTTAAAAAATGCTAATTGTGGTTGGAACTCCACATTAAGGTCAACATTAAAAATGCAAAATGTATTAGATTACATTCCTCTAAAGTTCCCTTAACCTCTCTGTGAATTGGTGCAATTGTATGACATATACAAACCTTCTACAGTAAAAAGTGACATTTACAAAGAAAAAAGGCTGTTTAGCTGGGGATTCCCCTTCTCTATGTTATATTCTTATTCAAGATAAGCATCTGTGATAGATCTTGATTAGGGACCCCCACACACACAAAAAAAGCAGCATGGGGGTTCCCACTAGGAATACATACCAGACTCTTACCTTTGGTGTTTCCCCTCCTAAACCATACCAGGCCACATACTCTCAATATCGGGTGAGGGGCTTGCCAGGGAAGACACCCCTGGCAAAGCACCCTTTCCCCATGTTGATGACTGCAAGGGCCTATTCTCAACAACCCTGGCCCATTGGCTATGGGGGTATACAGGCAGTGACCTTATCTGAATATAGCAGCCCTCTTTAACAATATGGAGGCACCTGGATATCACATCTCTCCTATGTGAATGAATTCACACAAAAAAGTAAACTAAATAAAGACACACAGTTTTTTACAAGTCCTTAAAAAAAAGTTCTATGATCCATCTTCAGTCACGTCGTCCAGATACAGATCCCCACCAATTATGATGAACTGTGCGGAAGGTAAAAAAAAGTCTGACAGTCCAATATGTCTAATCTGCAACTGACTCACGCTGAATGACATCCTCCAAGGTCCTCCTGCTAAAAGTAAACAAAGGGGAGAGGTCTTACAAGTGATGTCTAAATATGGCCACATGGGCCGGGTAGCACCACTGTTGTATCAGTAATGTCAGCATCTGGCAGTTCTTTAGCAACCAGCTGTCGTATAACTGCTGTTAGGCACTGCAATACTCTTTCTGCATCCTCCTTATGATTTTCATTATGTCCAGGGTGCACTGAAGGAAGATTAAAAAGTAAGAACAATAAACGTTCCTGAATGCAATGAGGTCCCCAAAGACACCGGGCCACAATTAATAATAGAGGTACTGACATTTTAGTATGTGATCCAGTCTTCTGGGCTTAGTTGGAAAAACGATAATATTGGTTGGAAATAGTTGGTTATTCATATTTAAAGCTAATGCTAATCTAATTACATGTGAATTATGACAACCCTTTACTATGGCTTCACTGTGCTGCTTTTCTTTTCACTGTGCAGTAACAGGCTGAGGAGGGTTGAGGGATGAGTTGGTCTTAAAAGAGCTGGGTTGAATGATACTGATAATCAAACTGAGGGCACCTAGTGGGAAAAAAAAGTATGCATGGGAAGTCTAGGAACTAAAGCGGAATATTGCAGCAAAAGCTGGTTTTGTTATTGCATCTTCTAATGGGCCATTCATTTTTAGCTATTTGCATCTGAAGTTCGCTTCAAGATTTAATTGGTTGCAATGTGTTGTCTAATTATGCCCAGTAAGGGCAAAATAAATAAATAATTAAAAAAAAAATGAATTGCTATGCTGTTGCCCCTCTGAGCGTACTGCATTGTGAATTAGAACATCTGTCTGATCTGTGGAGAATTATCTGTGTAAAATTCATCAAATTATGATTAATGCATATGTTCTCTGCAGATTTGTTGTACATTTCCTTCTCCTGCAAAAGTCTGTTTTTGGCACCATGTGGTATATTTTCTGTGCTTCACATCCAGAGATGAGACATAGCAGATATGCTTCATGTATTAAAAACTGCATTCTTTGTAACAGAAAAGTAACATACAGTAGCTTCAGACAAACTTCTCAAATCAGAAGCCCAAATGTAACATTATACACACTAGTCTATTGGATTCTACTAGGGATGAGCAAGTCTGGTCAGGTACAGAGCAAATCCCACTGAAGACTATTGGGAGCATATGTTGATACTAAATTCTGGCCATTTTCAAGATGAATAGTCAAGTTATTGTCATGGACAATGTCATGGGGACTTTAACAAAGCAATTTTTTTTTAATTAGCATACAGTGGAGAGAGGATATTTTTACCCACTTGCCAACCACCTGCAGTACATTTACTGTAGACAGGCAGCATGGGCAGGCTAGATCACGTTGGAGGTGCCCAACCCAGGAGACAACAGACAGGTAACTGGGTACCGGGTATCATGTGGACGCTATGATTTGTCATAGCTATCACATGATACCAATGAAACAAGCTGTCCATGAATAGTATTCCATTCATGAACATCTTTGTTACAGTTGTGATCTGTAATTGGCCCACAGCAATCACATGGTACCTGGCTACCTGTACCATGTGATTAGCTGGAGCCAATCACAGATCCAGGGCAGCTATCAGAAAATTTGGGGCCCCTTACACAGTTTTAGGCCTGGGCCCCCTGGGGCTTGACAGCCACCATTCCCCAGGGCCCGTCCACTGGCTGTCCCCACCGAATCTGCCCACTGGCCATCCTAACGTGTCCTTCGGTGCACCCACTTTTATTTGAATACCCTTTTACCAATGTATCCCCATCCCCACCCAGAATCATCTGCATCCCTCTTCAGGAGAGGGGTGGATGATTGAGTTCAGTGGCAGGTGGGGCTCTATCGGTAGGGGTGGTGGTGGGAGACAGACCTGCCCCCCCGTTGCTCCAGCACGCCACCACCCGCCAGTCACCACCCCTTACCCGGTCGCTGGCTCTCCTACCCTGTGATGAAGATAATAGGGGCTCTGTGCAAGCTTTGTGCACAGGGATGCCAGATGAGGCTGATGGCAGGTGGGGATTGATGTCGGTATTGTTCAAAGAGGTGTCAGAGGTGTCACGGGGGTGATCGACATGTGCTACTCTCTTCTGCAGCCACAGGAGGAGCTGACAGCACGCTGCATGGAAGGGCCAGAGGATCAGACTTGGTGGCTTGGGGGCAGTCTCTTGGTCCTCGGCCATGCGTCTTCTCCTCAGCCAATGAGATTGCTTATTCTTTCAGCCAATCGGCAAATGGGTTTAGCGACCCACTTCCTGATTGGCTTGGAGGAGAATCAGTGTTACAATAGCGAATAATAATTTGCTATTCTCACACAACTGGGTAGGCTTCGAGCGCAGTTCTCTGCGCCCTGAGCCCACTCTATTTTGAAGCCAATTAGGGCCTCTGGCAATCACGTGCTTCAAAATCCCCATTGTAGTCCATGCGTCTGGCACCCTGCATGTAGATTAGGGGCCGGATGCATTGGATAGGGGGGGCGGTGCTCATAATGGATGGGCCGCCACAGAGAGTTACATTGTGAGAAATGAATGAGGATGATTTTGGGTGGGGATGAGAGTTGCATTGTGAAGAGGCTATCCACAATGTGACTCTCATCCCCACCCAAAATCATCCTCATCCATTTTCACATGTCCACTTCAATCTACAGCACAGCAAAACACGGGTGACTTACCCTCCATGCTGCTCTGTCTCCCATCTGCAATATATGCACCTGAGAGGGCTGGGTCCATTCCCACCACTGACAAGAGTTACCACACCCCCTCTCAGAGTCCTGCCCCACCCAATCACTCACAATACTAGTAACCTAGCAGCAGCATCAGCAGGCTCCGCCTCAGCAGTGGAGAAGTGAGAGATAATACCGCTCTAAAAACTGTTGATCCCTTGGCTTTGCTTCCGTCCCACGGAACCAAAAGGGTGCTGGCTATGCACAGGTACATTGGATAGAAGAAGATCCTGGACTGCCGCACTCCTTAAAACGATGTCTTTATTGTACAAATAAAATCCAAAAAACAACCAAAGCAATGCAGTCAAAACGTAGTGGACAACAGGAAAAAGGTGGCTGACATGTTTCCCATCATGTAATGCTTACTCATAGCTCAGCAGTGGAGAAAGAAGAGCGAGTGCAGGATCACCCCATACATCAGTTAAATAGATTGAACTGTTAGCATGTCAGGCAGCCGCTGGCCATGCGGTGCCCGCAATAGTAAACAGAAGCCACCGCCTGTTTCCTCCTCCCCGTACTCCCCCACGTCAGGCAGCCGCTGGCCATGCGGTGCCCGCAATAGTAAACACAAGCCGCCACCTGTTTCCTCCTCCTCCCCATGCCTCCCCTCTGAATTAAGTACGAGACAGAAGCGCTTGGTCTGGTAAAACTAAATTTCGTAATTGAGCTAGCACATTTGTCACACTGTAACGGACTGAAAAGCACGAGGCTGAAAAGTCTCTCACCAAACTTCTACTAACACGACTGGTATTGAACTTCCCTTTAATAGTGCCGTTGTACGTGTTGTATGTGACCGCGTTTTTGGCGATCAAAATTTCTGACAACATTTGTGCGACCGTGTGTATGCAAGAGTTTGAGCCAACATCCGTTGGAAAAAAATTGGTTTTGTTGTCAGAATGTCCGATGGGCTGTACACGGCATTAGGCTCCATGTAGATTAGGGGGCCGGACTAGGGGACGGGTCACCACTGTTGTTTACTTTAATGAAAATGTATGTCATTCAAACTTATAAGTTGAAAGTAAAGTGACCAGAAAAAATGGAATAAAAGTATTCAAGCTTGCCTAGGGTGTCATGGCTTCTAAATAGCATTCTGCATGTAGATAATTATTTCATATTATTTTATTATATGCCTAGTATTAAAACCATTTATTTGAAAGAAAACAGTGTTAAATGCACAAATATTTAGTTTATTTTTTTTTTTACCACGTTTTTTTACATAGAAATGTAACCCTGAAAATTTGGAGCACAGATACATCTGGGGCGGTGGCCTTGGAACAATGTATCATTATCTTGAATAATAATTAGCACAATGCATTGATATTTAGTATTCAGCACAAAAAAAGGAGCACTGCAAATTGTATTTAGTTGGTTTAATATATTAAAATGTTAACATTTTTGGACTGTAAGATTAAAACATAAATTATGGCAATATTTGTGAATAATCTTGATGAATTTATAGAACTTGGTTTGCATGGTCACAGTGTGTTGTGATGATGGCTTTCTCAAAATAAGCTTTCCTTGAACTATAAATATGAGTACGGTATATACAGCCGATTTCTACCAGTCAGTGTGTTCTTTTTCCTTTATATAGAAGCGTACACAGCACAATTCCTGGAAAGCAAGCTTCTCTAGAGAGCTATGATTCAGTGAATAGAGCATTAATGCCTCTGGAAATATATACAGATATATGAACTATGCACCCTGGAAAATGTCTCCACTGTAGCACTGCTCCTAATTTCTGTTTTGAACTGAGTAATTGTATATAGCATGTCTAATGTCATCATCTTGAAAACTACAACTGTCAAAGAAATTGGAAGCTATACAATATCAAAATACCATAGAGAAGCTTTAATTGTGCAAAGAAAAAAATATATTGAGGAATATCAAAAAAGGTCAAAAGTATCCAAGGTCAAAGACATTGCTGCAGGCCAGCTTCATGGCTTCCAGCAGGTTCTGATGGCCATATCAATAGGCAATGGATCCCCAGCAAGTTTAATCCCAAAAGTGAAAAACTCTTTTAAAGCAGTATTAAACCCAAGACAAAAATGTAATATATTGCAGCTTAATTATTAGATGAGGTGGCTGCATTTGTTTTTTCTTTTAGGCTTTCTTTC
This sequence comes from Rana kukunoris, assembly GCA_029574335.1. Lineage (NCBI taxonomy): Eukaryota > Metazoa > Chordata > Amphibia > Anura > Ranidae > Rana > Rana kukunoris. The sequence continues at coordinate 67,176,853 of CM056054.1, forward strand.
CTTTGTTTTCACCTGGTGTTTTGGCCAGTAACAGATATCTTTTTTGTAGCGGTACACGCTGGGCACAAGTTTAAATGATCCACACATCACCTTGTTGTCTGACCCTCCATTCATCCATCTGTCACACTTCCATTTCTGAATGAAGAGTCACTGGGCCAGATTCTCTAAGAATTCCGGCGGCGTAGCGTAAGCCAGTTACACTACGCCGCCGCATCGTACTAGAGCAAGTGCTTTAATCTCAAAGCACTTGCTCCGTAGGTTTCGCCTGCGTCGCGTAAATCGCGCAGCGTAAACCCGCGCAATTCAAATGGGGCGGCTTGTATTTAACCCCTTCCATACAGGGCATTTTCACCCCCTTCCTGCCCAGACCAATTTTTAGTTTTCAGCGCTGTTGCACTTTGAATGACAATTGCGCGGTCAGGCAATACTGTACCCAAATTAAATCATTATGTTTTTTTCCCCACACAAATAGAGCTTTCGTTTGGTGGTATTTGATCATCTCTGCGGTTTTTATTTTTTGCGCTATAAACAAAAGAAGAGCGACAATTTTAAAAAAAACACAATATTTTTTCCTTTTTATTTAATACATCTCACAATATTTTTTTTAAAAAAAACTTTTTTTCCCCTCAGTTTAGACCGATACGTATTTTACGTATTTTTGGTAAAAAAAAAACGCAATAATCGTATATTGATTGGTTTGCGCAAAAGTTATAGCGTCTACAAAATAGGTGATAGATTTATGGCATTTTTATTTTATTTTTTTTACTAGTAATGGCGGCGATCTGCGTTTTTTTTTTTGTGACCGTGACGTTGCGGCGGACATATCGGACACTTTTGACACGTTTTTGGGACCGTTCACATTTACACAGCGATTATTGCTATAAAACTGCACTAATTACTGTGTAAATGTGACTGGCAGGGAAGGGGTTAACACTAGGGGGCGCTGAAGGGGTTAAAATGTGTCCTAAAAGTATGTTCTAACTGTAGGGGGAGGGGGACTCACAGGGGGAGGAGATCGATGTGTGTTCCTCTGTACTGGGAACACACATCAGTCTCCTCACCGCTGACAGGAGGTGGATCTGTGTGTTTACACACACAGATCCACACTCCTGCCGTGATTTCCGGAAATCGCGGGTGCCCGGCAGCAATCACGGCCGTCGGGCACGCGCGCGGGATCGCGGGTGGTGCCGCGGGCGCGCGCGCTAGAACGCCGTGAAGACAGGACGTTGTGCAACGTCCTGTCTCATCGGCAAGGGGATCACCATGACGTGATTCCCCTATACGGCGGTAGGGAAGGGGTTAAATTAAGCGCGCCCCCGCGTCGAATGAACTGCGCATGCGCCGGCCGGGGAAAAAGCCCAGTGCGCATGCTCCAGCTCACGTCGGAAAGCGTCGTTGAAACCGATGTCAAAACGACGTGAGCGTCATTTACGCAACTCCCTATTCGCGAACGAGTTAGTAAAACAACGTAAGCAACGGAAAAAGCCGACGCTGACCCGACGCCATACTTAACATGGCATCCGACGGGACCCGACGGCATCCGCCGGTACTTCGTAAGGTTACTCCACATAGAAGCTGGGGTAACCTTACGCGAACGAAAACGACGTACGCGACGACGGGGCGGCGTAAAAGCGATCGGGAATCGGCGTACTACCTCACTTGCATATGCAAATGCGAAAACAACATAAAGGCCACCTAGTGGCCGGAGTTGTCATTACAACTACGATCCGCAAGTGTAATGGTTTTACACTTGTCGGATGTAGAAGCGTATCTATGCAAAAGTGATGCTAAGCATCACGCGCATAGATACGAGGCAAAAAAAACGGCGATACGACGGGGTATCTGAGATACTCCGTCGTAACGCCGATGAGAATCTGGCCCACTGGCTTTACTATGTGGTATTATTATTATAAAAAAGGGATTTCTTGGGTAGAGTTGGGTAAAGGTGTGATGACATGGGATGCCCATAAAGATTAGCACTCAGTAATTCGATTCTGATCATAAGGCACAGCAAAGATTGTATTTTTAGTGAACAGCATCACTGCAGACTATTGCTCCCTTCATGCTGCCCTGTTTAGGATAAGTCACTCTACTAGGCCCAAATAATCCAGTGATGGAAAGGCTGAGTTTCCCCAGCCACAGCCTTCCATATTGAGATGAGATAAGGTTAGAGTCCCTCCTTGTAATATCCTGCTGTGTGGGACTGACCGTGCAACATCCCGTCTAAGACACCCCCTTGTGGCTTTCAGTTACTAGGGGCAACAGCAGATATTCCCAAGCCTCCTCAATAGACTCCTCACTCCCATCACTTGCTGTCATGTACCCACTGACCTGTTCCGTGATCCCCGGTCCATGGAAGAGACATGGTTCAACCGCATAGCCCAGCAGTGACAGTTCCAGGTTCCTTTCTCTTAGAATTGAATTCCTCCTTTGCGGTGTTGAAGAAAGGTGGTTCTCCATCAGGACTTTCTCCTCAGCACCTGGTAGGCTCGCAGGGACTACTGCCCCATCTTCTCTCTCACGGCTCCCCCCAGTGGCATGTTACCTCAGCTTATATAGCAGGCCCGCCCCCTGCTAACCCTAGTTGGGGATTGGCAGAGCTGCCACACAAGCTGCCTGTCACTCAGGGCCTCCATCCTCTTCAAGAAGATTCTCCTGAAGGCAGGGGAGGCATTCCAGAGCCTGAGCACAGGTGGCCACACCCACTGCTACTCTTATGCCGCGTACACACGGTCGTTTTTTGCGATGAAAAAAAAACGACGTTTTCTGTGAAGTAAAAAACGACGTTTTTGAAACGTCACTTTTCAAAGACAATTTTGCATACACACCATCGTTTTTTCACAAAAAGCGAGGTTACGTTCACCACACTTTTCCATTGAAGCTCGCTTCATAACTAGTTTCTGGGCATGCGCGGGTTGAAAAACGTCGTTCCAAACGACGTTTTTGCTACACACGGTGACTTTTTGTGAAACAAAAAACGACGTTTTGAAAAACGACACAAAAAATTCAAGCATGTTGGAATTTTTTTTTTGGTCGTTTTTTTTAAGACAAAAAACTAAGTTTTGCCCACACACGATCAATTTAAATGACGTTTTAAAAAACGACGTTTTTTTTCATCGCAAAAAACGACCGTGTGTACGCGGCATTACACTCCCAGTCCCAGATCAAAACAACCAGGCCTAACATAAAGCATAGACCTGACTAGATTTTGCCTGCACTGACAGTTTAAAACAAATAAACACTATGGCCCAGATTCACAAAGCACTTACGCCGGCGTAAGTGGAAATTTGCATCGGTAAGTGCAAATGTGCACCGGCGTATATCTGTGCGCCGGACTCTCAAACCAACATACGCCTAAAAACTGGCCACCCTACGTTGTAGCTTATATATGCCGGCATAGCGTGGGCGTACTTTTCGTCTGGACACATGTTGCTGCTCCCATCGATTAATGAGGGAAATACGGCGATTCACAAACGTACATGCGCCCGGCGCATGCTACGCGAGGTGCGTGTAAGTTTTACGTCCGGCGTTAAGTTATTCCCCATAGATGAGGCGCAACCCAGCAATATACATACAAAGGTCTGCACCAGAGAACACAGGCCAGCGTATTGGGCGTACAGTACGTTCACGGCGTACGTGGTCATCCGGCGTAGCTTAGGCATTTGTGCCGGCGTGGTTGTGAGCATGCGCATAAGGGTGCTGTTTCATGCGTTCATGTCACGGCTACGTCACGGTGCATGCGCAGTTCTTGATACGCCGGGCGTAAAACACTGCACCATGCTCGAACCATCATTTGCATGATCACTTCCACCTACGCTGGCCTGGGTCTTCGAAACTTACGCCACGCCGACGCAGCGTTGGGAGCAATAGCTTGCTGAATGCGGTACTTGCCACTCCACGATGCGTCAGCGTAGCGTACAGCGCTTGCACTACGGCGGCGCAATGTGCGCATGTTTCTGGGCCTATTTTAGCACATACCAAAAGGTAGTGGGTGCTACACTATATTACAGTGCCCTAACTCTGGATGATTGAGAACAGGGGGCACAGCAGACAGCAGCATTGTTAGTCTGGAGGGAAGGTGAGTGTTAGATGCACTAGCAATTTTAGATACACTAACAAATTGAAGCCAAACTCCAGCTCACGCTTTATAATCAGTTACAGCAAATAGTTTTTTCTTCTTGGGATAAAGGTTTTTCATAAATAAATAAAACTGATCATTATAGTACCCCTGTCAGTGTTAAATGGTCTATCATCCTTGTAAACTGATACATCTCGAAGAGAGTATGTTCTTGAGAAAAACAACAGACTCATTGGCCAGATCTCAAGATGAAAACAGAAGAAATAAAGCCTAAAAAGAAAACTATGCGGCCATCACATCTAAGAATTGGTAAGCTGCAATAAAATAAATGTTTACTTTTCTATGCGGATCAGATGCGATCCAATAGGCAAAGATGCACATGTCATCTGAAAAAAACATTGTTTTCGATGAAGGCCATTCACATTTATGTGGTGCGATTCTGATCCGGTAAAAAAAGGGTCCTGTCCTAGTGCGGTGCGATTTTCACCTCCATAGACTTCAATGAGAATGGATTAAAATCGCATTCCTGTGTTCATATCAATGCGAATCCAGTTTTCTTTTTCTATTTCCCTCCTCCTGCTCCTCCCCTCCTCTCCTGTTGCCGCTGTGTTCTTAACAACCGATGACTCCTCAGCTGTCAGCAACATTTCCTCCTGACAGCTGAAATGCAAACAAAAGATTTCCAGCAATTCTAAAATTATTTTAAAAAAACAGCCCTTCAGGTCTGGTACGCCGAAATGTAAAGAGATCCATACCTGACCCATATCCAAGAATGCACCCTTGTAGGCCAGAAAAAAGCGGGGGTATAAGCGAGCACCCCCCCCCCCCCCTTTGAACCATACCAGGCCACATGCCCTCAACATGGGTGGAGGGGTGCTTTGGGGTAGGGGGTTCCCCCCTAAAGCACCTTGTCCCCATGACAAGGGCCTCTTCCCCACAACCCTGTGCAGTAGTGGTGATCTACCAGATTTCTGTGGGTATTCCAAACACCAACTGTTTACAGAATGCCTCTAGTTTGCCACATTGGTTACATTTTACAAAAAATATAGCAGCTGCAAATTGAAAAGGAAAAGGAAATTAGAATATGGATTGTGGAGCAATTGTATGTCTTGAACATCCTTTAAATGCAATTAGACTTTACAGTATATGTAAACCCTCACCTTGTAAATCACTATATTCAGTTTAAAATAGAATCGAAAGGCAAAGCATTTGTGTATAGATATAAAAAAACATTATAAATATCTTTTGTTTATCTGTTTTTTAAGTGATCACTTGCCCTCTAAGCTAATGCAGCTGAGAACAGGGAGCTGGGGGGGGAGGAGAAACAGCAAAACACTGAACATCCCAGTAAATATCTGTGTAGGGGGTGTGTGAGCAGAAGTCTGATCATTTAAGCAGAGAACACTGAGTTCCCAGCACTGCTAGAAAACTGACCAATCTTTGCTGTCACTTCTACTCTAGTCAGCAGGGGGACTGGAAGGAACACCAGGAGTTTCACTCAAGGGCAGCAGTACAAAAAGAACAGGATACTTTTTCATACAAGTACATGGTACAGCAGACACATATCAGGAATATGAAATGCCCTCCCCACCCCCAATCCCGCTCTGACCTGAGTCCCCTGCCCCCCCCCCCCCCCAATCGCCGCTTTGACAGCTAGCAGGGATCTTCTACTATCTGTCAAAATTTTTACCTGCCTGGCCAAGTCATGCATTCACAGTGTTCTGTGAATGAAAAACTACAAGTGAGCTGTGAGTGCTGTGGTAGTTCATTGATTCTTTCTCCAGAAAATAAGGGAGAACACAGGAAGCGGCACATAAGTGCAGTACTACAAGCACATTTTAATGGCAAAGTAGCTGTAAACACTCACAAGAGGAAGTAAAAACATAGGCTCATTTGTAATCTGATGTAGTGAGATCCCGGGGCTCCAGTTGTCCAAGAAAGGATCCAATGGTCTCCAATGTGGCCAGAGAGTCAGCAGCACTTCCTGTAGCCACGGAAATTACGTTGCGGGCAGCTGGGCTACTTCAGGGATCACTGTTACCGTTCAATGGGATGGGCAGACCGGCTACGCACTCGAAGCTCAGCTTCTTCTACAGGCCCATCATTTCCATGCATTCCACGTTGGTTCCGGATGCCTTCTCACTACAACATCAGAACCCGCCTAGCTCATCCTGTTAGTGCTGGAGAAGAGGGGAGAAAGCTGCAGAGATTTCAAATCCCTGGACCGGTAAAGCGGGACTCCGAGAAATGGTGGGATGAGGAAGGGGGTCTAGTGTAAGTTCCAGTGTAAGTTCACCTTACAGATTTTTCGTAAAGGTGAACTTACACTTTAATTTTAGATTTTTCACTGTTGGGTCCTGGGCATTGATGAGCATGCTCTATGCAGTAGGTACCTCAGCGTGCAAGGCGAGGCAGGACCCATCCACATATGTATGCTTTAGACATCGAAAAAATTACAGTGGCGACACACTAAATTAATTAATTCTAATGCTTTAAGGGCTTTCTTACAAGGAATAGGCATTTTCAGATCCATGCAGGAACAATTCCAGATTAGATGTGTTGCGCTACCCCCGAAGGAGCTGCTGGTTAGATTTGGGACCGGCGTGTTACTTCTGTAGTATGTCTTGGGGTATGATGAAAATAGATGGTGTGAGCAATGATGGAATGTCCAAACAGCCAGGTGTCGTTTTCTGTGCTTTTATTCTTGTGCCCAACACGGCAACAGGTAACTTCAGGTGAATAGAGGAAAGATGATGAAAGAAGAAGTTGCAGGTTCAGGCCTTAACTATGTACAGAAGCAGTCCTGCTTCAACGGTACCTTTGCTTCATCGTCACTCCAGCTTAAATGGGTGTAGTGTACCCGGACAGACTCTCTCACAGAACTGGGAGCCGGAGTATCACTCGGAACTCTGAGAAGGGAGCAAACCTCTGCCACAGGCTTGACTCAATAGAATAAGAGTGGTACCTCTGCCACAGGCCCTTTCTCTGGAATAAAAAATGTGGCGCTACAGAGAGACATTAATCCCACATGTGAGTGGAAATGTAACTATAACACAAATACATAAAACATGAAGAGCAGTGTATCGTGAAGTCAAAACTGTACAGTGTTCAATATAGTGAAATAAATCACCCAAAAAGATCCTAAAAAGGACCGTGAAAAACTGCAAGGTGAGACACCTAATGCATAAGGACATGTATATAAGTCCAATAGAGGTAAACAAATAAAGTCCAGTGAGAATGACTGACGTGGGATATATCAATCCAAGATTAAAATCGAAGGGTCAATAATGCAATCCAGGATAGTCAAGAAGAATCAATACGCTTATCGGAAACGGTGGACACACTGACCGGTGGTAGTATGTCAAATGAGCAAAGGATGGATCCACAGCCTAGTATGGTTCATGGAAGACACATCTGACAGCATCTGAGGGAATCCAAGGGTTCTTTGGTCAAACACATCCGGGATTGTGGGTAGGTTCCTGTTCTTGACAGAAACCCATTGTTCTTGTCATTTCCTGTGCATTGAAATGAAATCTCAAACAATGTTATCAGCTTTCTCTGTTATTTTCTGTGCACTACAAAGCACATGACAACAGTACACCCTAGGCTGCTCTTCTAGTCTGGTCTAAAAACACCTCCTCCCTCTTGGGAGAACATGTGTCCACCGTTTCCGGTAAGCATATTGATTCCTCTTGACTATCCTGGATTGCATTATTGACCCTTCGATTTTAATCTTGGATTGATATATCCCACGTCAGTCATTCTCACTGGACTTTATTTGTTTACCTCTATTGGACTTATATATATGTCCTTATGCATTAGGTGTCTCACCTTGCAGTTTTTCACGGTCCTTTTTAGGATCTTTTTGGGTGATTTATTTCACTATATTGAACACTGTACAGTTTTGACTTTACGATACACTGCTCTTCATGTTTTATGTATTTGTGTTATAGTTACATTTCCACTCACATGTGGGATTAATGTCTCTCTGTAGCACCACATTTTTTATTGTTTATATTCTTTTCGATTTGTTTTATCGTTGATGTAGGCTGCTTATATATTCCAGGTATTCTAGTAGCACAACTTTTTCTTTTATTGTTTACCCTTTCTCTGGAATGTAACTTGGTGGAGAGATTCCTTCTCAGTAAAGTAGTTTGCCTGAATTGTCTTCAGGAAGGTATTGATTTTGGGTGATCGACTGATAGGTTGCCATAAAACAAACTCCCAGTGTCTGGTCACCTTGATCTCTGATGGCTCGTCTAGGCCTTATTGGATTGCCTGCCTTCGGGCTCTCCTCAGACTGACTCCCCATCGAACAGCACAACTCACATGGGATCTTCTCATGGAAGTGAGGACCAAGTAAGTCACTGGGGCCTCTCTGCAGCTTTAGTTGCTCCGGGCCATGAGGGCCCAGAGTCAGGAACTCCGTTTAGCACGTGCCATAATGCAGGGGGCCCGTGATGTGCGAGCACCCTAAAGGTGGGTGCTGCACCCGGAGCCAACCTCAAACTCCCGATGCCAAGATGGCACCCTCAAGAAGTACCCTCCCCCAGCATGCCCCACGAGGGAAAGCCCCCTCTGATTAGCTGCTGGCGGGAAGGTGCTCTCGCTGGTCTCCACTGCCGCCACCTGTCGTTCCAAGATGGAAAGGTATCTTTGGAACACAAAATGAAACAACAGCATAGCACAGCACTAAACTAACATAAATCACATGGATGAGAGCTGAGTAACTCTCTCATCCCCCTCTAAATTTAACAGCGTCTGTACTTGGAAGTACAGGGGCGTTACATACTCCCCCCACTTGAAATGACACTGTCCCAAGTGTCCTAACAAGCCTGAATGCCGGCCTGGTCTCTGTGACAGCAAGAGAAGAAAGAAATTAAATATAAATGAACAACTTTAAGATGTACAAACATTAGCATCATTGAATACTATAGAAAGAACTATGGAATTACACACAAAAATATTAAACAATCCTATCTATCTAGACTGCCCCATTCTCCGGCAATGTTGATAGTGGGTCCACAAATCCTGAAATATAAAAGAAGAGAAACACACAAAATATACAATATGTACACATGAGCACACACAGCCGCGTATACTCAACAACTCAATGGGAGAGCCTGAGACTGCACCCTCTAGCCAGAGAATTAAATCTCCTTTCCTCCCAAGGAGTTCAAGAAAACAAAACAAAATAAGTGCTAGGCATTTCCTAAATTGTTGAACCTAGGAAGGGAGAAAACAAATTGCAAAGAAATGCGGAAAAAAATCAAACAACTAAAGTCTGTACAACACTGCCCCTAGCGGCCAGTACGCTGGTACTTCAGGGCAGACTATCACTCAGTTGAAAGTGTACAGCAATAGGAGGGAGATATAAAACAGAGCACCCCCCTTGCTGAGAATTCTTCTGGTGCTGCAAAAGAAGAAGGACCCGCAAAAAAACTATTCTAACTAACTGAGACAAATCCCTCCTGAAGTTCTGCACATGCACCAATATGTGGATCCGGTGGGATAGGCAAACAAACATTTGAATAGGGTTAAGAGTCCTTGCCAGGTCTTCTTCAAAAGCAGCAGTAATTGAAACATAGGCATGGGGCCTTAGCGATAGAAGCGTGGATCTGGCAATCTAAGGGTGTCCCCGTGGAAGTTAGGGAGACATACACACCAACAGGAAATACTCATAAACAGCAAACGCCAGAGAAACAGGAGGGTCTGGCTTCAGCGTGGAGACACATTGCTTGAACACCAAGCCACAGATGCAAAGGCTTAATAATACCTAGATTCAGGGCAGATTGACAGGAACCCAAACAAGCTCAAACAGGAGTTAAAAACTGGAGCCAGATTAATGTACACGGAACTATGACAAGCAGGGAGCATATTATGGACAAAGAATCTCATATAGGGAGCTTATTCAAGCGCAGTGTTTCAAACAATGTATTATCACGGATGCCCTGAGAAGTATTAGGAATTGTTCTAAAGAATAATCTCAGTTGAATGCTTCTCATGAAGTCTAAATTGGTCTCAAATGAGGTTTTAAGATTGATCTCAGATATTATTTTGTTCTGATGAGAAAAATCTGTAGGTCAAGATTGGGCTTTCTCGAATAGTTTACATATTTGAGGGTCTGTCGAGATGGGAGGTTAAAGTAAGGATACCACCACTGGGAGTGTCCGCCTAGGAGTTTGGAGATAAAATTGTGGTTTTGAAGATGGCTTTGGCAATGGCGATTATTGGCCTATTAATGAATGGGTCAAGATCTGTTGAAAGAGCTCTGTAGAAATGTCTATCCATGGCAGACCCTCAGTTGAAAATGCAAAGAATGACTGTTCCACTCCGATCCAAGGTGTTCTGTCTTTTTTGGGTGCACCACTTTTTGGGTGCACCAATCAGTCTGATCAAACAAACTACTGCTTTGTATTTTACAGGATCTGGGAATCCTATACCATCACTGTGTTTTGGTAAAGTCAATATGGTTCTGCTCAAACTAGCTGGGGTCATAAGTCTCCTTAAAAAAAAAAAAAAGATGGGAGCCTGTAATAAGTACAGTAAATGGGGGAGAACACTTGTTTTTCAGATGTCGTTGCATTTGAACTATGTGAATGCTTCTTTCTTCCATCTCTTAGGCTAGGTTCACACATATGTGAATTGGATGCGTTTTGAACCGTTTTGAACGTTGAACAACTACTTTGAAATTTAGCTGTGAAAACTGAGCTTCAGTTTGCACCGCACATTTGTGAACCTAGCCTTAAAGCGGAGTTCCACCCTCAAATTTCACTTTACATCAATAGTTCTAAAAAAATATCATTATTCCTTTATGAATTTTTTTTTTTTTTTTACATGCCTTTAAACCCTTGTTGCTAGGCAGATTAGAAAAACTGCCTACTTCCTATTCCGCGGTTCTAAAGTAGGTCAGCTACACCGCACAGACTCCTGGGAATGTAGTGGGTGTAACTTTCCAGGAGTCTGTGCCTCCCCTGTCTGGAAGAATCGTGGATAATACAGGTACTGTTTACACCCCCCCCCCCCCAGGCAAACCCCCCCCCTCGATTCGCGGCCCCCCCCTCCCCCGCGATTTGCGCCCCCAGCGATTCGCGGCACCCCCCGCGATTTGCGGCACCCCTCCCCCGCGATTTGCGGCCCCCCGCGATTTGCGATCGGTGTGGTTTGCTGCGATCGGTGCGGTTTGCTGCGATCGGTGCGGTTTGCTGCGATCGGGGGTGCGGTTTGCTGCGATCGGTGCAGTGTGCTGTGATCGGTGCAGTGTGCTGCGATCGGTGCGGTGTGCTGCGATCGGTGCAGTGTGCTGCGATTGGTGTGGTGTGCTGCGATCGGTGCAGTGTGCTGTGATCGGTGTGATCGGTGCGGTTTGCTGCGATCGGTGCTGCGATCGGTGCGGTTTGCTGCGATCGGTGCGGTGTGCTGCGATCGGTGCGGTGTGCTGCGATCGGTGCAGTGTGCTGTGATCGGTGTGATCGGTGCGGTTTGCTGCGATCGGTGCGATCGGTGCAGTGTGCTGCGATCGGTGCAGTGTGCTGTGATCGGTGCGGTTTGCTGCGATCGGTGCGATCGGTGCAGTGTGCTGTGATCGGTGCGGTTTGCTGCGATCGGTGGTGTGATCGGTGCGGTTTGCTGCGATCGGTGCGGTGTGCTGCGATCGGTGCGGTGTGCTGTGATCGGTGCGGTTTGCTGCCATCGGTGCAGTGTGCTGCGATCGGTGCAGTGTGCTGCGATCGGTGCGGTTTGCTGCGATCGGTGCAGTGTGCTGTGATCGGTGCGGTGTGCTGTGATCGGTGCGGTTTGGTGTGATCGGTGTGGTTTGCTGCGATCGGTGAAGTGTGCTGTGATCGGTGCGGTTTGCTGCAATCAGTACGGTTTGCTGTGATCGGTGCAGTGATCGGTGCAGTGTGCAGATATATCTACTGGAGGAGAGGAGAGTTTTTCATAGATAAAGGGCAGCTAGTTCCTCCTGTTCTTATGGAAACCTATTACATTGCTTGTGCAGCACTGAGCATGTGCGAGATCAGCAAGGCTGAAATCCAGGAAGTCATACAGTCTGACTTCCTGATTCCCACACTTAAGATGGCCACGGCCTATATCTATTTTATAAACTATCTAAATGCTGTAACAACCTAACAAAACGGACCTTAGTTTACAGACTAACTTTACTAGAATACATCAAGCTTGTGTATTACAGGGGTATTTATATTTAAAAAGTGAAATTGTGGCTGGAACTCCGCTTTAAGGTTGATTTATATGTATTGACCATAGGACTAAAGTTAAGTTCAAAGATTCTTTTTAGATTAATAGGGATGTTGTTACACTATGTTGGGATGTTGTTACACTATGTTGGTGCCCAGATATCTAATATGCAAATTTGACCATTTAAATAACACATTTCGTCGGATTAACTCAAATTTTGGGGCTGAAGTTATTATGTTCATCGCCTCCGATTTAGAGATATTAATTTTGAAGTTTGAAATTGAACCACATCTATCTAACTCCTTAAGGAAGATTGGGATTGAAAGGAGCTGTGATGAAATAGGCAAGATCATCACCATACGCCACTAGTTTGTGGGATTTGACAAAGCTGTAAGGCCGTTACCTATTAGTATCTTTATGTGCCCTGATAGTGTATAGGTATGGTTCTAAAGAGAGTACAAAAATCAGAAAGGGTTAATAGGCAACCCAAGCAAGTCCGTTTCAAATTGTGAAGGGGGATGATATTGCCTCATTGACTTTGACAGATGCTGCTGGGTAAGAGAATAGAGCCTGTGTCCATTTTTGCATGTTGGTCCTTAGGCCTATATGTTTCAGGGTGGTGCTTTTTTGACATAGGTTGAAAAATTATCTGAATAAACTGTATGTAAACCGTAACCTAGTAAAACAAGCACCTTAGTTTAAAATAGAAATGCAAACCAAAACATTTGTGTATATTTTTGTTCACTGTCCTCTCCAAATTCAAATCTGTATAGCTTCTTGGGAATACTGCATTTTCTAATGCCTTTATAATTCAGCACATCATTTTATCAAGCCAGAAGTAATTCAGAAATTACAGTTTGAAAATTTTAGATGAAATGTAAAGTTTCTTGTCTGATTGGCTTTGTATTGCACAGCTTCTAAATAAAATCAGCCAGACACAGGGAGAGCAAAAGGGTAATAAACACTTTTGCTTAAAAGGTCTGAATTTAGCTACAGTGGGAATATCCATAAAAACAGATGGTGAATTTTATAGAGAAAAGAATGTAGTAGGTCTTTTTAAAAGTTACCGATAGAAATTAAAAATAATATTTATTCATGATGACATCACACTAGGGTGGGATCGTCCGGCAAATGAAGATACGATACTTCATTTAAAATAGAAAAATAGATTTATAAATAGCATCTAGTGGTTTTCTGGGCATTAACAAGTACAGGATCTCAGTACTTGTCATATTTAAGTGACCTGATATTAACTGATATGATTACAAAAACTTTGAGATGGGAAAACTGTCACGTTTCTATAGATACCTTCGTAGGTGACATACAATTCCCTTCATATGTCTTTAACCGGTTCCCAACCGGCTCACGCAGATATACTGAGGCAGAAAGGCTCTCCTGGGCGAAATACTGTATATACACGGCTTCGCCCAGGAGAGCCACCAGAGGGCGAGCGAGCACCTCCAGGGGGTGCGTACGCGCACCCCCTGCATGGCAGGGAACCCGATGTGCGTGCCAGCAACGCACGATAGTGTGCACAAGCGGGAGCATGGGGGTTTGTGTGTGCAAACACACAAATCTCCAATGCTGTCTGTGTAGACCAGACAGATCTTTGTCAAGTCTCTGGTGTGAGGCCGGATTGCTGAGAGGGTGCCCCTTGTGGCTAAGTGCACCGCATGGAGTTGCGGGGCCCAAAGGTGTACTACTGCTGACTGGGTAGATGCAGGCAGAAGGTAGCTGGGGTGCGCTGGAGGAGCAGACTCAGTAGCCGTGCAAGAAAGGGTTCTGGTGCGTTACTGTAGGTAAACCAAGAACGGAGTCGGGAACAGGCCACGGGTCATACACAGGAATCAGTCCAAGGGAATTTACAGGAACAAGCCGGGTCATACACAGGAGCAGAAGATAATAGAGTAGTCAGCCAAGCCGGGGTCAGATGAGAGGAGATAAGCAGAGTCACAGGTTCAGACGTAAGCCAAGGGTCAAGCCAGAGATTTAGGATACACAGGCTACAGGAGACACAGGAGAAACAGGAAGCTGATAATAATCCAGCAACCTGTATGCGCCATGTGACAGGTTTAAATAGGCCGCGGGGTATGCCCACACAGTAACGGTGTGCGTGCGCACCTGTGCATGGGAGTAAGTCTGGCGTGGCCATGATGGACACTGGCAGGAATGCCAATAACTCGGCTATTTCCCTGACAATTGTGTCTTTCTACAAAGTAGAAAACACGATCTGTCAAATCTCCTAGTTAGTCCCATCCCCCCACAGGTAGAACACACACCAGGATACACATTTAACCCCTTGATCGCCCCCTAGTGTTAACCCCTTCCCTGCCAGTGACATTTACATAGTAAGCAGTGCATATTTATAGCACTGATTGCTCTGTAAATGTCAATGGTCCCAAAAAAGTGTCAAAAGTGTCCTACCTGTCCGCCACAATGTTTCAATACAGCAAAAAATTTCAGATCACCGCCATTACTAGTAAAAAAAAAAAAAAACGCCATATAAATGTCATAAATCTTTCCCACATTTTGTAGATGCTATAAATTTTGCGCAAAATACTTAAAGAGGAAGTAAACCCTGGCCGATTTTTTCTATTTTTTAAATAGTATTGTGCACAAGGGCATGGCAATGCATACTAGATATAAAATTGTGAAAAACGAGGCCCGCAAATACCTTTTATCAACCGCTGTTTATTTCTCTCCTTCCGGGCATAGAAATCCCCATTGTTAGTGCTGCTGGGTGAATCCTTTTCTGAAGACACTTCCGCCCTTCCTCACTCACTGTTCTAAATCTCGTGCATGCTGTAACCAAGCCTCGATTTGGATTGCTGTTACCACAGCAACCATGATACACGGCAATGACTATTCAGTCACACGGAAGGAGGAGTATCAGGAACAGGAGGACTATAACATCGCGAGACTTCTCCTCTGCGGACAGAGGGGAAGCTCGCTCACAAAGCTCGCACACATTCCTTGCCGGAAAGAATGAAAATGAAAACCGGCCAAACTTCAGATGCCGATTTTGCGGGGATACAATGCGCATGCGCGGTGACGTCATCAAAAGGAAAAATATGATTTTAGAGCTTTTGACTGTGGTGAGTACACTTTCACAGCCAGCGATCAGCTGCCTGTAATATGTGCTATCTTTTTAAATAATGTTATATCCGGGGGTATACAACCACTTTAATATACGCTTATTGTGATTTTTTTTTACCAAAATTATGTAGAAGAATACATATCGGCCTAAACTTTTTTTTAAATGGGATATTTACTATAGCAAAAAGTAGAAGGTATTGTGCTTTTTCAAAATTGTCGCTCTGTCGCACGACCGCCTGTTGTCAGTTAAAGCGACGCAGCGCCGTGTCGCGAAAAATGGCCCGGTCATTGGGCAGCCAAATCCTCTGGGGCTGAAGCGGTTAATATACTAATAAAATTGGACATTTTAGTTGTCTTGCATAAAACCTACACAAGTAGCTATTTACCAATGTATCAGCAGTAGCATATACACACAAAAACTCTACTGAATGCTACAAAAATGGTATACAGTATATGCAATAGTACTACAGCATATGAGCTAAAAGTTTTGACCTTCCTGACTGCCATGCTAACTCTAGCATTCTAGTGTCATTGGGGGGGTCAATGAAACTGGTTTTACTTAACTGCTTGCCGACCAGCCGCTGCAGTTATACGGAAGTAGGTCGGCTCTGCTGGGCGTTCCCGGCAGCGCGATAGCCACTGGGCACCCGCGATCGCTCTTTACAGAGCGAGGACCGGGAGCTGTGTGTGTAAACAAACAGCTCCCGATCCTGTAAGGGGAGAAATGCCTGACCATCTGTTCATACAATGTATGAACAGTGATCTGTCATTTCCCCTAGTGAGTCCACCCCCCTACAGTTAGAACACACCCAGTGAACATACTTAACCCCTTCCCCGCCCCCTAGTGTTAACCCCTTCCCTGCCAGTGGCATTTTTATAGTAATCCAATGCATTTTTATAGCATTGGTCCCAAAAATGTGTCAAAAGTGTCTGAAGTGTCCGCCATAATGTTGCAGTAACGAAAAAAATCGCTGATCGCCGCCATTACTAGTACAAAAAATAATTGTCAGTTAAAGCGACGCAGTGCCGAATAGCAAAAAGTGCTCTGGTCTTTGACCAGCAATATGGTCCGGGGGTTAAGTGGTTAAGTAAAATTAATGTTCATTGTGCTTAGGAAATAAGGTACTGCTGAGTTTAATTCAACCAATCAATCTTTTAGTTATGTGCTAGCAAAAATCCTGCTTTTTAAATTTCCTTTGCAGGTGATTTTGGGTATTCATAGATATCACAATTGAATAGAAGATCCCTCATGGTTTTTTTTTTTAGCAAAAAGGTGTTGAAGACAAGTGACAATAATTTTCTTAAGAAGTTAATTTTACTTTATTTGTATTATAATATCAAAAAATAAATAAGTGGGCATAGATACTTAGGAGTATCGAACCAAACTTTCGTTTTTTTTTTTTGGACCCGGACCCGAACCCAAACAATTTTCTGAAAGTTCGGGTTCGGGTTCGGTGTTCGGCTATGTAACGGCGCGCTGCAGGGCAGCCAATCAGCATTTCTTTTACTTGTGTGACCTAGAAGCCATCACAGCCATGCCTACTAATGGCATGGCTGTGATTGGCCAGTGCAGCATGTGACTGAGCATGTGACCCAGTCTCTATTTAAGCTAGAGGCACACAGCACAGCTCGTCACTCTGCTTTAACTAGGGTAGGGAAAGGCTGCAGCTGCTCTCAGGGACAGATTTAGATAGGATTTTCCTGCTTCAGAAATCAAATTACAATACTCAGCGATCGATCTACATAGAATTAGCTACATTAGGGAAAGGTTCCTGATTGTGCTTATAGGGAGAGAATTAGTTAGGAGTCAGTCCTACTTCACAAATCTAATAGCAGCAGCACTGCATATGTTCCTGTCAGATACTCTGCATATTGCACCAACAATTAATATGTTCCTGTGAGATTCTCTACATATTACACCAGCACTGCATATGTTCCTGTCAGATACTCTGCATATTGCACCAGCACTGCATATGTTCCTGTCAGATACTCTGCATATTGCACCAGCACTGCATATGTTTCTGTAACATACTGTGCATTAGCTACTGTAGGGAAAGGTTCCTGACTGTGCTTATAGGGAGAGAATTAGTTAGGAGTCAGTCCTACTTCACAAATCAAATTGCACCAGAATAGTGTCCCATCATTGGTATCATTGGCAGGAATAGTGTCCCATCATTTGTGTCAGTGGGAGAAATAGTGCCGCATCATTGGTATCAGAAGGAATAGTGTCCCATCATTGGTATCATTGGCAGCAATAGTGTCCCATCATTTGTGTCAGTGGGAGAAATAGTGCCCCATCATTGGTATCATTGGGAGGAATAGTGTCCCATCATTTCTGTCAGTGGGAGAAATAGTGCCCCATCATTGGTATCATTGGGAGGAATAGTGTCCCATCATTTCTGTCAGTGGGAGAAATAGTGCCCCATCATTGGTATCATTGGGAGGAATTGTGTCCCATCATTGGGGAAGGTTCCTGCTTGTCAAGATTTTTATTTTTATGTATTTTATGTTATTTTAAGTGATTTCCCTATCCACATTTGATTGCAGAGTACTGCCATTTGCAGCCCTCTAGCCCTTTCCCTTTTTTAGAGACATTTTAGTAGTCAAAAATTTTGGTCCCCATTGACTTCAATGGGGTTCGTGTTCGGGTCAAGTTCAGGTCCCAAACCCAAACTTTTATCCGAAGTCCGCCGAGCCCGAACATCCGAACATCCCCCCACTCCCCTGGTCCTACAAAGGGGTGATTTCTTGCAAGTCGTGTGGGGGTGGGACTTCTGTCCTGGAGGACGTGAGAACGGTGTGGGGATGCCTCGGGATCACCAGGGCGTGGAGTGTTTTTAAACGAGCTGCAGGAATTGGTAAATATACACAGCCAACTCCATTACAACAAATCATAAAGAATATGTAAAACAATAATATAGTTAGAAATAATGTAATTCATGAATCTTTCTATCTTTTTGCTTAGAATACAGCTCCCCTGAAGAAAACCTTTACCCCAATAGGTCGAAACGCATAGGTACAGTACGTATGTGAAATTTTACAAAATATCTATGGTTTCATACCTAACTTGGTGAACTTGGTGTTGAGTTATTCACTTTAAGGTCAACACTGAGGACAAGGGGGCACTCTTTACGTCTGTAGGAAAAGAGATTTCACCTCCAAATACGGAAAGGTTTCTTCACAGTAAGAGCTGTGAAAATGTGAACAGACTCCCTCCAGAGGTGGTTCTGGCCAGCTCAGTAGATTGCTTTAAGAGAGGCCTGGATTCTTTCCTAAATGCACGTAATATAACTGAGCACTAAGATTTGTAGGTAAAGTTGATCCGGGGTAAATCCGATTGCCTCTCGGGGGATCAGGAACGGAATTTTTTCCCCTCCTGTAGCAAATTGGATCATCGCTCTGCTGGGATTTTTTGCCTTCCTCTGGATCAACTGTGGGTATGGACTTGGGTGTATGGGATTGTACTGTGTTTAATTTTGTTTGTTTTTTTATTTATTTTTAATTTTTTTATGGTTGAACTGGATGGACTTGTGTCTTTTTTCAACCTAGCTAACTATGTAACTATGTAACTATGTAACTTTAATATATGTGCATTTTCTCTGTTGTTGACGAGATATGTTTTTATGTCAAGGCCAGAAATACTTTTTATGACTCCTATGTATCCATGCCTATTTTTTTATATTATGATACACATAAGGTAAAATTAATTTCTTAAGAAAATTATTGTCACTTGTCTTTAACACCTTTTTGCTGCTAAAAACCCCATGAGGGATCTTTTATTCAATTCAACGTATCAGGGTGTGCAGCACCAACAACTCATATATGTGTTATCCATTCTTCATAGATAGCAAAGTAAATGTTAGGTGAACATGTGATAATTCAACAGCCTCTACCTCTTTAGCAAGTCAACCTCAGTGAGTCAGTGTGACAGCCATTAAAAGAGCAATTTCAGGAGTAGGATGCTAAATTCTCATGACAAATTTACAGTAACATCTGTCTGTAACTAGCATATAAAGCCAAGGCCATGCCATTCATTTCTTGTCTGCTTTTACTAAAACCTATTTTGCATTGCTCATGATTAGAGTTGAGCGGATACCTGGATGTTCGGGTTCGACGGGTTCAGCCAAACGTCGGAAAAAAGTCTGTGTTCGGGACCTCCCCTAAAGCAGTGGTCTCCAAACTGCGCCCCCCAGGGCCGGATGCGGCCCTTTTCATGCCTTTATCTGGCCCTTGGGAATTCCTCCTACAGATATGAAGCGCTATTCCTCCCAATGATACAGGCGATGAGGCACTTTTCCTCCCACTGATACCAATGATGGGACACTATTCCTCCCACTGACATGAATTATGGGACACTTTTCCTCCCACTGACACCAATGATGGGGCACTATTCTTCCCACTGACACCAATGATGGGGCACTATTCCTCCCACGGACACCTATGATGGGGCACTATTCCTCCCACTGATACCAATGATGGGGCACTACTCCTCCCACTGACACCAATGATGGGGCACTATTCCTCCCACTGATACCAGTGATGGTGTACTATTCCTCCCACTGATACCAATGATGGGACACTATTCCTCTCAATGATTCCAATGATGGGGGTACTATCTCTCCCACTAACACCAATGATGGGACACTATTCCTCCCACTGACACCAATGATGGGGCACTATTCCTCCCACTGACACCAATGATGAGGCACTATTCCTCCCACTGATACCAATGATGGGGCACTATTCCTCCCACTGACACCAATGATGGGGCACTATTCCTCCCAATGATACCAATGATGGTGTACTATTCCTCCCACTGATACCAATGATGGGACACTATTCCTCCCAATGATTCAAATGATGGGTACTATCTCTGCCACTGACAACAATGATGGGACACTATTCCTCCCACTGACACCAATGATGGTGTATTTTTCCTCCCTATGACACCAACAATGAGGCACTATTCCTATAACTAATACCTTTTATGGGGCACTATTCCACCTACTAACTACCGGCACTATAACTTTCATTTATTTTTTATTCCCACTGACCACAATCCTGCCTACCTAAAATCTGAAGGACAGTAAACTGGCCCTTTGTTTAAAAAGTTTGGAGATCCCTGCCCTAAAGTATCTTGCAGAGTATCTCACAGTAACATATGCAGTGCTGGTGTAATTCGATTTTAGAAGCAGGACAGACTCCTATCTATTTCTCTCCATACAAGCACAAACAGGAACCTTCCCCTAAAGTATCTTGCAGAGTATCTCACAGTAACATATGCAGTGCTGGTGTAATTAGATTTTAGAAGCAAGACAGACTCCTATCTATTTATCTCCCTACAAGCACAAACAGGAACCTTCCCCTAAAGTACAGTATCTTGCAGAGTATCTCAGAGTAACATATGCAGTGCTGGTGTAATTAGATTTTAGAAGCAGGACAGACTCCTATATATTTCTCTCCCTACAAGCACAATCAGGAACCTTTCCCTAAACTATCTTGCAGAGTATCTCACTGTAACATATGCAGTGCTGGTGTTTCTGAAGCAGGACCAGTCTGACTCCTATCTAAATCTCTCCCTGAGAGCAGCAGCGACAGCCTTTTCCTACCCTATCTGAAGCAAAATGATAAGCTGTGCTATGTACCTCTAGCTTATATAGAGGCTGGGTCACATGCTGGGTTCCATGCTGCACTGGCCAATCACAGCCATGACATTTGTAGGCATGGCTGTGATGGCTTCTAGGTCTATCAGGGAATCAAGTACTCACCGAGGCCGAGATGCTGAGGACGGCTCACCTTTATGACCAAGTGCTCCCGCCCCCTGGAGTTGGAACAGGAGGCAGAGGCACAAGGAGGTACCGGTACCAGCGGAGTAGTAAGATGAAGTAGTTGGTGCTGGAGAGTAGTAGCTGAACTTGGGAGAAGTTGCAGATCGATCACTGAGGTAGGTGCAAGCAGGGCAGCCGGTACACAGCACAGGGAGAGCTGACGATAAACCAGCAACCTGACTAGAGGAAGGGGCTGGTTCAAATAGGCCGGTCAAGCCTCTGATTGGTCCCGGGAGGGTGCGCGCTCGTGCGCGCCTTAGATGCACAGGCACGCGCTGGAACGCCATTCTACCGCGCCTGCGCGCTACACAGGGGTAACAGCGCTGGGACCCTGACAAGGTCACACGAGTAAAACAAATGGTGATTGGCTGCCGAACACCGAACCCCAACCCCAACTTACAGCAAATTGTTTGGGTTCAGGTCTGGGTACAAAAAATCCAAAAGTCCGGTACGAACCCAAACTTTACAGTTTGGGTTTGCTCAACCCTACTCATGATATACATTTTATAATTTTTTTTTTTAAATTAGGTCTTTCTACATAATGCATGCAATGCAGAGAGTAGGGATGAGCACCCCTCATTTGGTTCGCACCAGAACCTGCGAACAGACCAAAAGTTTGTGTGAACTTTAGAACCCTGTTAAAGTCTATGGGACTCGAACGTTTGAAATCTAAAGTGCTAATTTTAAAGGCTAATATGCAAGTTATTGTTCTAAAAAGTGTTTGGGAACCTGGGTCCTGCCCCAGGGGACATGTAGCAATGCAAAAAAAGTTTTAAAAACTAACGTTTTTTTGAGAGCTGTGAATTTAATAATGCTTGAAGTGAAACAATAAAAGTGAAATATTCTTTTAAATTTTGTACCTAGGGGGGTATAAAGTATGCCTTTGAAATTAAGGGGAACTCCACCCCAAAAAAAAAAAAAAGGCGTGGAGTTCCCCCAAAAATCCACACTAGACCCTTTGTGCGAGCATGTAACCTGGCCCGGCCACGCAAAAGAGAGGGGGAGCGAGAGAGCGCCCCCCCGCCTCCTGAACCACACCAGGCCACATGCCCTCAACATGGCCGGTGGTTGTGGGGGTCTGCGGGCGGGGGGGCTTATCAGAATCTAGAAGACCCTTTATGAGGAAACACTGCCCAGTTTTCCTGGCCAAAGCTCTCCTGGCAGTTTTCCTGTCAGTAAAACCGGCCGTGTGTACAGGGGAAAAGGGACCGAGCCGGTTCTCCCTTCGGTTTTCAAGGCGGTCTTTTGACCGTCGGGAAACCTTTTGTGTGTACTAGGCATTACAGTTTCCTAATGTTCTACAAGTGAAACTGGTACAGCAATAATCTTTCCATGACCTCTACAAGGTAAAACATATAACAACATTTCAATGTCACACTTAAATTCAATTCTCACTTAATAGTTACAACACTGTTTACAAAAATGAAATTCTCACTGGCATGACACAAATCATTTATTTTACATTGACTCTGCTCTTAGTCACATTTCACTTATTTATTACTTCACCCATATCTTAAATTCTTTTGGCAACAGACACCCATGCATCCAAGAGAGTAGATCATTCTATCATACTACTCTGTTCAACCTGGTGCCCTACTGTCAGCATACAGAAAGTGTCCCCAGTGAATATGAAACACAGAACATCAGCGCTTAAAGACAAACATGTGAACATCTTAAATATAATAACACTGATTAGCAAAGTTTTAGATTTGATCTAGACCAGACATATCCACCACCAGTGGAGATTTATTTACAATTTCTGATGTGTTTTTACATAACTTGCTAGGAATTTCGGAGCTTGTTTTACTTCATGTTCATTGTTTCCTTGTCAAAATATCTTTATTTTGTGTTTACAGAAGAAGTTGTACAAGTGATGTGTAACAAATAAATTTTTGAAAAGGGAAACTCCTTTACATGCAAACAAAACTGTACTATCTTGTAGAAGGAATAAACTATAATTGTAGTGACTATATATAAGGTATTATGTTAACAGGTATTCAAGAGACAAAGGATCCCTAAATGTTTCCTTAAAGCGGATGTAAACCCCAATTTTTTTTTTTTATGTCACAATGTAGAGTATAAGATTTCCTATCATCTGTGCCCAGTCTTGCCACACAGAGTTAATCCAGCGCTGAGTAATCCTCTTGTAATGTTCAGTGCAAATTAACAGAATTCCAGATAAAAACCTGCCTAAATAAAAAGTCTGTTTTCTCTCTTCTTGCTTTGAGTGACAGGTTATTTACATATCTAGCTTGGACATGTTTATCATATGTTATGTTTTGTTTATCATAACATGAGGTGATCCAAAGTTCATTGTATATTACCAGGATGTGTTATGTGGGGGAGGGGTGGATTTCTCACTTTTTATACCTCATGTTATGATAAACATAACATAACATATGATAAACATGTCCAAGCTAGATATGTAAATAACCTGTCACTCAAAGCAAGAAGAGAGAAAACAGACTTTTTATTAAGGCAGGTTTTTACCTGGAAGGCTGTTCATTTTACTGAGCATTGAAAGAGGATTACTCAGCGCTGGATTAACTCTGTGTGGCAAGACTGGGCACAGATGATAGGAAATCGTATACTCTACATTGTGACATCAAAAAAAAAAAAAAATTGGGGGTTTACATCCACTTTAATGTCCTAATACAATAGGTACATAACTTGGTGTTTCAAATTAATGTAAATTAATATCGAGTTAACGCTAGGAGTTTCGATAGTATTCTGACGTATCACATTTGCATGGGGGTGTAGGAACTAAAAAACAATATTTAAAAGGGGGAGCAGAAGGGGGGGAAGAAGGGGGGGTAAAAGTCAAAGAGTCTGCAGGACTAGGCCGAAGTCCATTGTCGCTGGGTAATAAGTGCAATGGATTGTAGTAATGGCTGGGCTACTATGGCATCATAACTTTACTGTTAAAAGCATTAGGTATTGTATAGGTAATCCAAGGCTTCCATATTCTCTCGAATTTGGTGATCGTGTCCGTATCTATTGCCGTCATTTTGGCATGGGTCATTGCATTGTTCGTTCTATTAATTACTTCGTTCACTGTCAGATTGGGGGATTTCCAAGCCTTTGCTAGAGTCTGTTTTGCAGCTGTAAGGAGCTGCATTATCAGTTTAAATTGTGTGTGTGTCAAGTTGTCAGGTTTTAACCACTTCCATACTCGGCACTTAAACACCCTCCTGACCAGACCAATTTTCAGCTTTCAGCGCTCTTACACTTTGAATGACAATTACTCAGTCATGCAACACTACACCCAAATGATTTTTTTGTAATTTTTTCCGCTCAAATAGAGCTTTCTTTTGGTGGTATTTGATCACCTCTGTGTTTTTTTTTTTTTTGCTCTATTAATGAAAAAAGACCGAAAAATTGGAAAAAATATGTTTTTTTCTTAGTTTCTGTAATAAAATGTTGCAAATTATTAATTTTTCTTCATACATTTTGGGCACAATTTATACTGCTACATGTCTTTGATAAAAATAACCCAAAGTTTTTGGAAATTATTTGGTCTGTGTGAAAGTTTTAGAGTCTACAAGCTATAGTGCAAATCATAAAAAATGATCACATCTGATCACACCTGATGTACTGAAGGCCTATCTAATTTCTTGAGACCCTAACAAGCCAGGAAAGTACAAATGCCCACAGATGGCACTGATGAGATGGCACAGATGGCACTGAGGTGGCACAGATGGCACTAAGGCAGGACAGATGGCACTGAGGCAGCACAGATGGCACTGAGATGGGTACTGATGTGCACCGATGAGGCCTGTGTACTGGTGGACACAGGTGGGCACTAATGAGGCAGCACAGATGGCACTAATGAGGCGGCACAGATGTGCACTGATTGACTGCGGCACAGGTGGGCACTGATGAGGTGGCACAGGTGGGCACTGATGAGGTGGCAAAGGTGGGCACTGAATGCAGATGTGCGCTGAGGTGGCAGATGGGCACTGGGCACAGGTGGTACTGGTGGCACAGGTGGGCACTGATGGGCACGGCGGTACAGGTGGGCGCGGTGGTACTGATGGGCACGGTGGTACTGGTGGCACAGGTGGGCACTGATGGGCATGGTGGTACTGATGGGCACGGTGGTATTGGTGGGCACGTGGTACTGGTGGGCACAGTGGTACTGGTGGGCACGGTGGTACTGGTGGGCACAGGTGGGCACGGTGGTACTGGTGGGCACATGTGGGCACAGTGGTAATGGTAGGCACGGTGGTACTAGTGGGCACATGGTGGTACTGGTGGGCACACGGTGGTACTGGTGGGCACGGTGGTACTGGTGGGCACACAGTGGTACTGGTGGGTACTGGTGGGCACAGTGGTACTGGTGGGCACTGTGGTACTGGAGAAGAATTAGAGCCGTGCTGCGGCCGTACAAAGTCGTACGGCCGTCAGCAAATGGTTAAATTGAGTAGAGCTGTTTTGGAATCTAAAGGAATTTTATTTTTTGACAGTTTACTTGCTATATGGAAAATTTTCGACCAAAATCTTTGCGCTTTTGGACACGACCACCAAATATGATAGTATGTTCCTGTGGTGGACCATGCCCTAAAGCAAAGTTCAGAATAATTTTGCACATATTTTGTCACTCTAGTTGGCACTAGGTACCATCTAGTTAGCACCTTGTAGTTTGTGTCAACTGCTAATTCATTCGGGGATGCTGATTTGGTGTTATACCATATTTGATTCCTGTCAGAGGCTTCTAGTTCTATTTCCAAGTCCCCCTCCCATTTTCGGGCGTATGGCAATTTTCCGGTACTGGAATGAGTTAGTAAATGAGAGTAAAGGGCAGATATTACTCCCCTAGCATGTGGATCTTTTTTGCAAATGTTTTCGAAGATAGATAATTGGGTTGGCGAAGGTGAAGAATTTACTAGTGGTTTGAAAAAGTTTATTATTTGTAGATACCTAAATATTTCTGTTTGCGGGATGCCATATGTTTCGCATATTGTCGGAAAGGAGATGAAAGATGTGAAATCTATAAATTTGTACATGTTTAAACAGTCCCTGACCACCCATTCCCTAAATGTGTTGGGGAAGATCCATGCCGGGTAAAAAGCTGGGTTTTTATAAAATGATAACAGTGAATTACGAGGAGATTGTAGTTGTTTTTTTGCCTTGACTCTATCCCAAAGGGAGAGTGAGTGTTTAATAATAGGGTTGCTTATATGTTTGCGTGATTTGGGAGTGACCTATAATACGTTAGATATTGGAATAGGGTCGCATTCTATCGCTTCTATTGATACCCAGAGAGGTTATTCTTAGCTAGCGTGGTATTTTGTAAGGGTTGCTAATTGTGCTGCTCTATAGTAAAGCATAAAGTTAGGGTATCCAAGTCCCCCGTTGACTTTGGGGAGGTGTGGGATTTGAGGTTTTATTCTTGGTTTGGATGAACCCCAGATAAAGGATGAAACTCTCTTTTGCAATATTCTTAAATAATAAGCCGGTATTGGGATGGGAAGCACTCTAAAGAGGTATAAATGTTTTGGTAGTATTGTCATTTTGATGGCGTTGATTCTTCCGAACCACGACAGAGGGAGTTGGGTCCATAAGTTTAGTAAGTTTGATATTTGTTTTAGGAGTGTGGGATAATTGTGTAAGAATAAATCTGATATTGCTGCTGTTAGGCATATCCCTAAATAGGGGGTGCTCTTTTCTGGCCATTCAAAGGGGAGACCTGATTTGGAGGCACTTAGTTCTATGTTAGAGAGTGATATATTTAGTGCTAGGCATTTTTTGGGATTAATTACTAGGCCTGAAAATGTTGCAAATTGATTCAGAATTGGGATAAGATTAGGGCCTGTTACTTGGGGAGATGAGAGAAATAAGAGGATGTCGTCGGCAAATAGACAAATCTTGTGTTTATGACCACCTAATTCTGTGCCTAGAATCGTGGGGTCAGTTCTGATTTTTTTGTGCAAGTGGCTCTATAAGGAAGGCAAACAGTAGAGGGGATAGTGGGCATCCTTGCCTCGTGCCTCTTTTAATGGTAAAAATGTTTGATTTGTACCCTGCATATTTAACATATGCCTTCGGGTTGTTGTAAAGTTCCATGATCCATTTTGTAAAATTGGGGCCAAAGCCCCATTTTTGTAATGTGTATTTCAGATATGAGATGGAGTCAAAGGCTTGTTTAATGTCTAAAGAAAGGAAGCACGCTGGGATTCCTCTCTTCTTGCTTCTTTGCTATGTGTGCTAGTAAGCTTGCCCTCCGTATATTGTCGCCTGCCTGTCGATTGGGCATAAAACCCACCTGGTCTCGGTGAATCAGCGTTCCAATTATTTTGTTTAGCCGATTTGCTAGTATTTTGCCTAGTAGTTTAATATCTGCATTTAACATAGAAATAGGACGATAATTTTCACTGAGGGTGTTGTCTGTGTGTGGTTTAGGGATCATACATATTGTGGCTAACAGCGATTCTTGTCTAAAAGTTTTTTGTTTTAGTAGGTCATCAAAGGCATCTGCCATCCTAGGGGAGATAAGATCTTTGAAGGTTTTATAATATTGGGCTGAGAACCCATCAGGTCCTGGTCTTTTATTTAGTTTGATTTCTTTGATGGCTACTGCTACGTCTTCTTGTGTAATTGGTTTGTCTAGTTGCGCTATTTGGGATTCATTCATTTGGGGTAATTGGATTTGTGAGAAAAAGGAGTCAGCTTCTGATTCGTTGAATTTATTTGTTTCTGAATAAAGTTTTTTTAGGTGAGAGCTGAATTTCTGCACTATTCTTCAGAATTGGGGTTGCTAGAGGTAATATTATTTGCTATTTTTAGATTTATGGGTTTGTAGGTTTTGTTGGTAGAGTTGAGTGATCTTGCAAGGTATGCCCCTGGTTTATTGCCGTTTTTATAGAAGGCATGTTTGGATCTATTTAATGTTTTTTTCGCCGAGTCGGTGAGGAATAAATCATACTCTAAGCGCGCTTTATCTAGACGATTTTTGGAGGTGGGAGAATGATCATTTTGAAAGGCTAAGAATGCTAGGTTATATTCTGTTTCTAAATTTTTCGCCATTTGTTTATGCTCTTTTTAAAGGATCCCTAGTTGTCGTTGGAATGCACCTCTCAATACTGGTTTATGTGCTTCCCAAAGTGTGAGTGAGGAAATTTCTGGGCTCGTGTTGTGTTTTAGGTACTCTTTTATGCCGCGTACACACGGTCGTTTTTTGCGATGAAAAAAACTTTGTTTTTTAAAACGTTATTTAAATTGATTGTGTGTGGGCAAAACGTTGTTTTTTGTCTTAAAAAAAACAACCAAAAAAAATTCCAAATGCTGAATTTTTTGTGTCGTTTTTCAAAACGTCGTTTTTTGTGTCATAAAAAGTGATGGTGTGTGGGGAAAACGATGTTGAAAACGACGTTTTTAAAGCCGCGCATGCTCAGAGGCAAGTTATGAGACGGAGCTTCAATGGAACAGAGTGACGTCGAACGTGTCTTACGTCACCACGCTTTGCTAGAGCATTTTGGAAAAACGATGGTGTGTGTATGCAACGTCGTTTTGGAAAATGAAGTTTGAAAAACATTGTTTTGTTTCATCACTTGAAACGTCGTTTTTTTTTCATCTCAAAAAATGATCGTGTGTACGCGGCATTAGGGTTTGTTCAATTTCTAGTTAATAGGCTTGGGGCCAGATTCTCAGCGGCGATACGACGGAGTATCTCAGATACCCCGTCGTATCGCCTTTTTTTTTGCCTCGTATCTATGCGCGTGATGCTTAGCATTACTTTTGCATAGATACGCTGCAACATCAGACAAGTGTTAAACCATTACACTTGCGGATCGTAGGTGTAATGACAACTCCGGCCACTAGGTGGCCTTTACGTTGTTTTCTCATTTGCCTATGCAAATGAGGCTAGTACGCCGATTCCAGATTGCTTTTACGCCGCCCCGTCGTCGCGTACTTCGTTTTCGTCCACGTAAGGTTACCCCAGCTTCTATGTGGAGTAACCTTATGAAGTTCCGTCGGATGCCGTCGGGTGCCGTCGGATGCCATGTTAAGTATGGCGTCGGGTCAGCGTCGGCTTTTTCCGTCGCTTACGTCGTTTTACTAACTCGTTCGCGAATAGGGAGTTGCGTAAATGACGCTCACGTCGTTTTGACGTCGGTTTCAACTACGCTTTCCGACGTGAGCTGGAGCATGCGCACTGGGCTTTTTCCCCGGCCGGCGCATGCGCAGTTCGTTCGACGCGGGGGCACGCTTCATTTAAATACAAGCCGCCTCATTTGAATTACGCGGGCTTACGCTGGGCCATTTTCGCTACGCCAACGCAAACGACGGAGCAAATGCTTAGGGAATACGGCACTTGCTCTAGTACAATGCGGCGGCGTAGTGTAAATGGCTTGCGCTACGCCGTCGAATTTCTTAGAGAATCTGGCCCTTGGTGTTTAAGTAAAACTTCTGGAAGATACCAGGTTGGATCATGTTTTTTAGGGATTGCTGATGCTATTGTAGTGGACACTGCATTGTGGTCAGACCAAGGGACGGGTATTATACTGGAATTGAATACTTCCGGTATCATTCCAATTGTTAAAAATATATGGTCTATGCGGCTAAATGATTGATGGGGGTTAGAGAAGTAGGTATAGTTGCGTTTCGTTGGGTTAGTTTCTCTGCATGAGTCCACTAAATTATATTTGGATAGGAGGTTGGGGAAGGTCCATTTAGTTTGATGTTTCGGAGGAGTATATGGGGATCTGTCTAAGAATGGGAGTAGGACTTGATTGGAATAAGAAGAGAGCCCATTTTGTGTGCATTGATGGTTTGGAAGAGGTGTGACATAAACGGCATTGGATTAAGATTAGGTGCATAGTAAGATACTATTGTAACTGCAGTGTCCATAATGTACCCTGTTAATATAAGATATCGACCTTCAGGGTCCTTGATTTCAGATTTCATAGTGAATGGTGTAGTTCAATGAAATGCTATTAGGGTTCCCCTTTTCTTGGTAGATGCAGATGCTGTGTATACTTGTGGATAGGAGGCGTTATCATTTTTGGGGGTAGCGTTAGAAGTGAAGTGAGTTTCTTGCAGGCAGACAATGTGGGCTTTCTTGGCCTGAAAAAGTCTAAATGCTTTTGTGGTATATTCAGACCTTGCACATTAAGTGTCAACAAATTCAAGGGAGCCATGGTAGCCAAACCATCAAGCTATTCTTACCGTGATTCTTTGTGTAACGGCATCCTGGCCCATTCCGTGCAGACAAGTGGGAGAGGGAGGAAGAGGAGGGTCCAAAAAAAACAACCTTAAAAATAATGAAAGACATTACAGATTATTTTACGTCTAAGCATCAATGTATAGGTTAAGTACTCAAGGTTTGCCCGTGGTGGGGAAAAAAGTCCCCCACCAGGGGAAAAGGGGCCCTCGTCAGATCCCCATATAATATTTTGGGGGCCTGAGGAGGACCTAGTGTGGCACCTGTTTTTTCCATGCGTTGGAGAACCGCATACTGAAGTGTGAAATATATATATCTTGTTTAATTGTGTCGTGGACAGGGTGTATTTGGTTATTTGCACTAAAGAGTGCAAATTAGAGAAAAAGGGGGGGGGGGATAGTGTTAACCCGTTAACAGGCGAAATATTGGTTTTATTGACCAATTCACAAGGTAGTATACAGGATTATTTAGGGTTAAAGGTAGTATTAAATGATTGAAAAATATCCTTGATGCCATTTAAGTACTGTGGCGATAGTGACCTGAACATTTCATTCTCTTTGAATAGAATTTAAGGAGGGGTGCAGTTTTTCTTTATGTACTATTAGGGTAGAGTAATGAATAAGTTTGCAGCTAACAGGTCACTGAGAGGTGGCTATAAAGCTCAGAATGGGTGACAGGTGTTAAATCGATTTCTGACTGGCCAGATTAATAGAGGGGTTGATAAGCAATTCAATTGTAACATCTCAGGTGTGAAACTTCGTCGGGGTGATAGAAAGAAGGTCTATATTTTTGCTGAAGTGAAAATGTTGTAATTTGGGAATTTGGTTTTGCATTTAATTTCTTATAGTGGGGATGGAGAGAGAGAAAGGAAGAAGAATACGATTTTCCCATTGTGAGATGTTTAAACAATCCTAAAGAGTGCTTTTTGCGACCAAAAGAAGATAAGTTAGGAAACTTTTGTGTATAGAAGTCTAACGTTACGCCGAATATCTTTAGAGAATTTGGATCTCAACTGCGGAGACTTCTCAGTTTCGGACCCAGGTTTCACTCTCTTTTGTGCAGAGAGTTTGGAATCCTAGCATCACAGTCTCAGTCAAGAAACATGGCGCATATTCCTTCATAGGCGCCAGTGAAAACAAATATAAAATAAATATAAAGTCCAGGTAGAACTGATACTAAAGTTCAGGCTCACTAGGGTTATACCCTGGGGCGTGAGGTTGCATGAATACTAATAGCAAGGTAAGTAGTATTAGCACCACATGCCTCCAGAGTAATGGACTGGTCGCAGTGCAGCAGTATTGAGGGAATGGCGTGAAAGCAGCATTCCACTAATACTTGGAAACTACAGACCAGATTCTAGTTAAAAGCAGAAGTAGCCGAGCATGCGTGGCATGTAGTTAGATGCAGAAGTAGCCGAGCATGCGTGGCATGTAAATAAACTTAACGGCAAAGTCCTCAAAGTAATAGGCAGTATACTACAGACCAGGTTCTAGTTAAAAGCAGAAGTAGCCGAGCATGCGTGGCATGTAAATAAACTTAATGGCAAAGTCCTCAAAGTAATAGGCAGTATACTACAGACCAGGTTCTAGTTAAAAGCAGTAGTAGCCGAGCATGCGTGGCATGTAAATAAACTTAATGGCAAAGTCCTCAAAGTAATAGGCAGTATATGTGCACACAGTAACATTTGAGAAGGAGGTACATGGGCATGAAAGACTTCCGTTTATACTTGGTGACTTAGAATGTAGAAATCATGGCAGGATCCTTATTAGAAGTACCAAACATAGAGAGACTATGGCTAAAGTAATTCCTGGTATAGTTAGCATACATAACTTAGCAGGCAGGGCAGTTCATAGGATAGCAATGCATAACAACATCAGGGTACTTGCGATACTGAAGTGAACGATGCAGGCATGGCAGTTCACAGGATAGCAATGCATAACAACATCAGGATACTTGCGATACTAAAGTGAACGATGCAGGCATGGGAGTTCACAGAATAGCAATGCATAACAACATCAGGGTACTTGCGATACTGAAGTGAACGATGCAGGCATGAGAGTTCACAGAATAGCAATGCATAACAACATCAGAGTGCTTGCGATACTGAAGTGAACGATGCAGGTATGGAAGTTCACAGAATAGCAATGCATAACATCAGGGTACTTGCGATACTGAAGTGAACAATGCAGGCATGGGAGTTCACAGAATAGCAATGCATAACAACATCAGAGTACTTGCGATACTGAGGTGAACGATGCTGGCATGAGGTCAGGCTCCAAGGGCCCAGACAGGTAAGGCTGGTGAAACAGGCAGTGGAGTCTCCTGGTCCAGGTGAGGAAGCTGAAGTTCAGAGCAGGTACATCTGGATGCCCAACCGACAGAGGCGTTGTGTCAGCCAAAATAAAGGAACACTTCCTGGTTGGAGTTAGCAGCTTATATAGGCCGCCCAGCAACTTAACAGGAAGTCACAGGCTAATCAGGAAGCAACTATAGTTGAACTTTATGTGAGAGACTCTTCAGGAAGAAGGTTTGGGAAGGAAGTAACGGATAAGAGTTGACTGGGAAAGAAGCACAATTGTATTTAGTGCAAAGTTGTTCGTAAGACGTTACAGGAAGTCAGTCTATTTTGTCCTCTTGGTCCTGTGGCTGAGAAGCGTATCTGCCTCGTTTGTGTGATTTTTGCATGCCATTGTTCTGCTCATGTTGCAATGAGATGTTATGGGAGGAGGCGGACGCTGATCTTCTGCGCGAGGTAGAGGCTGTGGATGATCCTTCAATTAGTTTGAAGTCCAGCAGGGCTTGATGTAGTTGGTCGGGAGATCTACAGACAATTCACAATGTGAAGCGCAGGGAAAAGGGAAATCCCCATTGGTATTTTATTTTGTGGTGTTGAAGTTCCAGCAGGAGAGGTTTCATGGCCCTTCTCTTAGCTATAGTTAGCTGCGATATGTCAGCAAATATTTGGTAGTTGTAACCTTGGAATGATAAATTGCCCCTTTGTCTAGCTGCATCCAATATCTGCTCCTTTGTTCTGTAGAAGTGGAATTTGGCAATAATGTCACTAGGAGGACCTTTTTCCTGGGGGCAAGTGCCCTATGAATTCTGTCCATTTTCAACTGTTCTACCGCTATTCCAGGCAACAGTTCTTGACATAGGGCCAATATGGTGGCTTGCAGGTCTATGACTGACTCTGGAATACCTCTGAATCTTAGATTGGACCTTCTGGCTCGGTTCTCATAGTCTTCCAGTCTGTTCAGCAATGTTAGATTTTCCTCTTTAAGGGTATGAATTTTAGTCAGACATTCTTGGGTAAAAACGTATATTTCGTCTACCTTTGTTTCCAAAGCTTCTGTGCGATTCTCCAGTTCCCTGATGTCTTTTGTGAGATTTGAGGTAATTTGATCTGAGGTATGCTTTAAGGCTTTGTGAAGCATTTTTTCAAATTGCTTTAGCAGCCCTGAGGGGACAGCGGTGTCATGACTTGTGGTTTGTGTCATGTCATTTTGTGTCTTCTTCCTCACTGTCTGAGTAAAAGATTGTCAGGGAAGTCGTAGGTTTAACTTGTTTTGTAGAGCGCTTCTTTTCTTTCCCTGGGGAGAGCATCTCTGAGGAGACTGGCGCCTTTTTAGATGCGCTTTTGGTCTGCTGGGTGCCACTATTGAGATTCGTTTTTGTCCTGTTCCGCGCACCACCCAGCACCATTATTATTTTAGACAGTTCCCCTCACCTCTTAGGAGTATGTGCCCGAGTTCCTGTTCACTTTTAGCCCGCTTAGTGTTCCGTTATCTGCAGTGTTTCTCCTACATGAAGCGGAGCTCTAGCCAGGCATGTCCGTCCCGCTAGACTCCGCGCATGCGCCCATCATGTTCATTGTTTCAATGATGCTATCTATCCATCTTGTTTTATTTGTCAATCTTGTCTCTTTTTTCCTTTCATGTTTCCCAGCATCAGGGTCTTTTCCATTGAGTCTTCGCATTAGGTGGCCAAAGTATTCAAGTTTCAGCTTCAGAATCTGCCCTTCCAGTGAATATTCAGGGTTGATTTCCTTCAGATAAAATCTGTCACTGTTTCCATTTCTTTTTCTTCTATATGCCAAGGAGTGATGGGACCGGTTGCCATGATCTTAGTTTTCTTTGTGTTTAATTCCCAGCCAGCTTTTTGTGCTCTCCTATTTCACCTTTATTAAGAGACTCTTTAGTTCTTTACTTTCTGCCATTAGTGTGGTATCCTCTGCATCTCTCAGGTTGATGATATTTCTTCCTCTGATCTTAATTCTGGCTTGTAATTCCTCGATCCTGGTTAGGGATGAGCTTTATGTTTGGGTTGAACATGAGTTAGACTCGAACATTGGCTGTTCGCCGAATAGCAAACAATTAGGGGTGTTCGCAGCAAATTCGAAAGCCGAAGAACACTCTTTAAAAGTCTATGGGAGAAATCAAAAGTGCTAATTTTAAAGGTTAATATGCAAGTTATTGTCATAAAAATGTGTTTGGGGACCTGTGCCCTGCTCCAGGGGACATGTATCAATGCAATTTAAAAAAAAAAAAACACACTTCACAAGAGGCACTATGTATAAAATCAATAAATAGCATTTAATGGAGCATGGGAAACCCCTGTTGCGTCAGAGGGGACGGGGTCACCTGTGACGCCACAGGGAAACCAACGGAAACCCCCGTTTTGTTAGAGGGGACGGGGTCACACGTCCACATCACGGGTGGCCCCGTCCTCAGTTATTTGAGGGCTCTCAGACGGGTTGCACCTCATTCGGCCTTTTTTGATTATTTATTATTAAAGGACTTGTCCCAAGCTCTGTGTGTGTTTTTTTTTACCTTTTTTAGGTGAAATGGTAGGGGTACAATGTACCCCGTTACCAATTTACATAGGGGGGGCTGGCATCTGGGGGTCCCCTATGTTAAAGGGGGCTTCCAGATTCCGATAAGTCCCCTGCCTGCAGACCCTCACAACCACCGGCCAAGGGTTGTGGGGATGAGGCTCTTGTCTCCTCCCCATGTTGAGGGCATGTGGCCTGGTATGGTTCAGGAGGGTGGGCGCTCTCTCGTCCCTCCCCCCCTCTTTTCCTGCAGCCTGCCAGGTTGCATGCTTGGATAAGGGTCTGGTATGGATTTTTGGGATGAACCCCACACCATTTTTTTATTTTGGTGCGGGGTTCCCCTTAAAATCCATACCAGACCTGAAGGGTCTGGTATGGCTTTTGAGGGGTACCCCTACACCATTTGTTTTATTTTTTGGTTCGGGGTTCCCTTTAATATTCATACCAGACCCAAAGGGCCTGGTAATGGACCCGTCTTTTTCAATGACTTTTATCTGTATTGTTGGTGTCTTGTCGACCTAGTTCCCCTATCGAGATGGTTCCCTGCTTGACTGCGCAGGTGCAGACGAAGCCCATGGAAATCTCTGAACCTCGGGCGGCATTCAGGCTCATTGGAGGATGTTTAAAAAAGAGCTAGGAGGCCTACTGGCCATATACCGCAAATTCCACGTCACCTTGGAGGTTCAGTGATTTCCGTCGGCTCGGATTGCGCCTGTGCAGTCAAGACAGGAATCATAACGTCAGATCACCGGGACCCAACAATTTCTTATAGCTGCGAGTAGTTTTAAGTCATTTTGTGCAGGGACTTTTGTAAGCACACTTTACAGGCATACTATAGACACCCCCAGGTACGAAATGTAAAACTTTTTTTGAATTGATACATGTCCCCTGGGGCAGGACTCAGGTCCCCAAACACATTTCATGACAATAACTTGCATATTAACCTTTAAAATTAGCACTTTTGATTATTCATGTACACGTCCCATAGACTTCAACGGTGCTCGAACTAATTTTTTGCCTGTTCGCATGTTCTGCTGCGAACCGGGGGGTGTTCGCCTCATCCCTAATCCTGGTATTTTGCAAGATGTACTCTACATATAAGTTGAATAAATAGGATAACAAGATACATCCTTGCCTATACTCCTTTCTTAATTTTGTACCAGTCAGTTGTTCCATGTCCTGTTCTAACTGTTGCTTCTTGACTTGCATACAGGTTTTTTCAGAAGACAGGTGTGGTGGTCTGGTATTCCAGTATCTTTCAGTAATTGCCACTGTGAAGAGACCCTTGCTTACTCGGTTCTGCTCTCCCGACACTCCTCTGCTTCTATTGGATCAGATTGCCGATTGCAACGTCTGATGGTCCAGTCATCCAAGGTTCCGGGATCCGAACTACAGCTATGTGCCGTTCGGAATCCATTAGAACATAACACCAGACAGGCTGTATGTAAATTCAAACAGGACTCCTTTATTGAACGTACAGTACATCCCGCCCCCAACAACCGCTTTTCTATTGGTCCATTGTAAAGTATGCAGTCCTCACTCAGGTCCTCCTTAACCATGCAAATGAGGATTTGGAAATGACGCAGCAGAGATTGGTTGGATAGTTTGAATAGAAAGTATGTTATGTGTATTGAGAAAAAAAACCCAGGGGGTAATAAATGTACACAATAGCCAGCCACAGAACAATGGGACCGTCTGGAGAGTGAGTTAGCCTTAAGACAGGGCAGAGACCCTTTTGACTTAATCAGTTAGAACACAGTATTGGCATCACACAATAGAACATGGTATGTCTTTCAATCCATATCTTTAGACAGACGGACTTTCTCAACTGACAGAAGATGTTTACACCTGATAATATCCCAAGACATCCTGCAATATGTACAATCCACAATGTTTCATCTTCTGCAATACATGAATTATGATTTATTAGCCACCCTCTCCTGTGTAACAGATGTCAAGTAGAGACACTTTAGTATCTCCAGGTCCATGACATTACTCCCCCTGGGAAATAGTCCAACAGCCGCAGTGGGACCCATACGGGTCCACTCGAGGATGTTGAAAAAGTAGTCTTAAGGTTCCAGGACCGTCTGCTGGGACAACTCATCCACCTCCAGGCTCGCATTCAGTCCTCTCCAAAAGCCCCTGTCCCGGCCAGGTCTGTCACACCTCTCACCTTTTGGCAGGAGACTAACACAGTAGGATACACCAGACGGATTGACTTTGAATTTAGTCAGTAGTTCCAGTCCCCCAATGCCGATATCCATACAGTACCCCAAATAACTTGTTCCAAACAGAGCATTACTCACCCCGCCATCCTCTGCTTCTCTCAGAGAACACGCCTGTTGCTGGGGAGAGGCCTGGACTGGCCCTTCTCCCTTGAGTCTTTTCAGCCGCTGGAGAGAAGACAGGGTGGCTAGTAGATATGTGCATTCCCGTTCGTACGAATGTTATTTTCGTACGAAAATATTCATTTTCGTACCCGCGGGATAATGTGTACATACGAAAACGGTAAAGCACCAAAATACGAAAACGACGGGATAACGGATGAGCCGCATAACCAACGACCGCAAATACGAACGAACGATCCGACGGGAAAAAACGACAAAACGAAACCGGCCAAATAACGAAAATGAAATCTGTATCAAAAGATTTGCATTGTGTATTTTGTTTGAATCCATTTTGTGTTTGTTTTCAGTTGTATGTTCATTGTTCAATGACATCTATAAAAAAAGAATTTCATTATGTATATTGAATGAATTCCTTTTTCTGTTTGTATTGTGTATTCAAAATACTGAAGGCAAATCTTTTGTTATAGGTGTCATATCAACATACGAAAATAAAAGAAAAAGGATTCAAATGCAAATCTTTTGTTTATCGTTTTTTTGAATGGCCAGAGAGTTAGGCTGGCCATACATGATACAATTTTCTGTGCAATTTTCTGTACAATTTTCTTTAGATTTACCTTTAACTATGTAGTGCAAGGGCCTGCCTGATTGCATACAATTGAAAGTGTTGTTTAGTTTGACCTCATATTATATGGTTTTTGGTAAATCTAAAAGAAAATTGTACAAGAAAATTAAACATGTATGGCCAGCCTCAGTGACTGAAGGCAGCTTCTCTTTTGTGCTGAGTAGTGAGTACACTAGTACAGTAAAGCCAAATAAACTTTTCTGTGAATTTTCATCTGAAGGGAGATCAGTTGGCCAGACTTTTGAACCCAAAAATGGTTTTCTGATGCAGTTTAAAAACGAACACATTTTCTGAGAATGATCGGAAAACGATCGTTTTTATGTTTGTTGTTAAAACAGTCTGACCAAGTGTATGGGGCTTAACAATATTATTGTTAAGCCCCATACACTTGGTCAGACTGTTTTAACAACAAACATAAAAACAATAGTTTTCCGATCGTTCTCAGAAAATTCATTCATGAAGTTTGGCCCGCATCCCAGCTCTTCTGCTGGAGGCTCATCAGGATGTTCTTCCTTAGCAGAGAAGTCTATCAAATCCCCTGTCTTAACAACTGGTGTCTGGGGATAGAGGTTCACCATCTCCTGTCCATGGAACCCAGAAGATGCTATAGGTACTGAGCAGAGGTTAGCAGAGCTCGGCCCTGCGGTCAGTACTTCAGCTTTGGGAATGGCAATCTCCAGATTTTCCACTGCCGATTCACTGCCATACTGCTGGACAGGCACATTCCTCCATTCAAGATCATCCCATGCAGAAACAGGATCATCAAGGTCAGTCAGCACTTGCTGCATCCACCATAAGACCTCCGGGTCCATAGCTGCAGGGGCAGGTTGGCAAAGCCCACTGTTACTCTGCCACATTGCCGATTCTTCAGCCAGGATTTCAGCACTGTCAGCTAATATTGCCTCATAGTCCCAGGCAAAGGAAACCTCACCCTGCTGCTGAGCGGAGTCTAGCAGCTGTTTGTAGGCGATTTCCAGCTGCCATTCCTGAACGGCCAGGAATTCCAAATCTTCCTGTAGCCAGTGCACTTCCGAGACATTCAGTCTTCATTCTCTGTGCTCCATTATTTCCTCCAAACGCCACTCCCGATCATTTCCAAGGTCGGGATCCCTGGACTTCCTCCAATACAACAATTCCAGGCCATCATAGTCAAAGCCTTCCATGGGGCTGTCATCCGCTGACCACGGCACTCTTGGACTGCATACCACTGGAGGGCTCTGTAGCTCTCGTCCAACCGCATCTCTGCCCGGATCAGCCTGCTTAACTCTGCTATCCACTCCTGCTTCGGTTGTTCCCCCAATAACAGCATCCGTACTTCATACTGTGACCAGTACCTTACATGGATGGAGGGGAGAGCTTTTCCCTGGTGTCGCTGCTCGCTGGCTAGCGCTTCCTTCCAGAGTTCGCAGCAGATCGAATCAGACCATCCAAGCAGGACCTCCTCTGATACTGGTCCTCTGTGCTGTATCTGCTTCTCTCGCAACCTCCTTCTGAATTCCTCTTCCATAGTTAATGGTATCTGTACCTCTCCTCTTCTTTCATTTGGTGCTGCTTCTTTAGGCGTGGTCACCGATCGCCGTATTTCTGCCATTCTCAGCTCATGTTGCCGCTCTCGTTCTCTCTGTTGTCGTTGTCATGGTGGTGGTTTGAAGTTGCCCAAGTAACTGGAGAGCAAATCCCACCGCTGCCAACCAATGTGAGGAGACCCTTGCTCGCTCGGTTCTGCTCTCCCGACACTCCTCTGCTTCTATTGGATCAGAATGCAGATTGCAACATCTGATGGTCAAGTCATCCAAGGTTCCAGGATCCAAAGTACAGCTATGTGCCATTTGGATCCATTTAGAACATACCACCAGGCAGGCTGTATGTCTGTTCAAACAGGACTCCTTTATTGAAAGTACACAGCACATTTTATACAGAATTTGGAACATCCCGCCCCCAACAACCGCTTTCCTATTGGTCCATTGTAAAGTATGCAGTCTCCACTCAGGTCCTCCTTAACCATGCAAATGAGGACTTGAAAATGACGCAGCAGAGATTGGTCGGATAGTTTGAATAGAAAGATTGTTATGTGTATTGAGACAAAAGCCCCAGGGGGTAATCAATGTACACAATAGCCAGCCACAGAACAATGGGACCATCTGGAGAGTGAGTTAGCTTTAAGACAGGGCAGTCATCACAGTACTACACAGTATTGGCATCACACAATAGAACATGGTATGTCTTTCAATCCATATCTTTAGACAGACGGACTGTCTCAACTGACAGAAGATATTTACACCTGATAATATCCCAAGACATCCTGCAATATGTACTATTCACAATGTCTCATCTTCTGCAATACATGAATTATGATTTATTAGCCACCCTCTCCTGTGTAACAGATGTCAAGTAGAGACACCTTAGTATCTCCAGGTCCATGACAGCCACATCTTGTTGTGACCCACACAGTCGAAGGCTTTACTGTAGTCAATAAAGCAGAAATAGACATTATTCTGGAACTCCCTTGCTTTCTTCATGATCCAGTGAATGTTGGAAATTTGATCACTTGTTCCTCTGCCGCTTCAAAATCCAGCTTGTACTTGTGGTAGCTCTCAGTTCAAATGTTGCTGAAACCAGCTTGTAGAATTTTTAGCATAACCTTTCTAGCGTGTGAGATAAGTGCAATCATACGGTAGTTTGAACATTCTTTGGTGCTGCCCTTCTTTGGTATCGGAATGTAAATGGACCTTTTGTTGAGTTTTCCAAATTTGTTGGCATATAGTGTAGCACTTTAACAACATCATCTTTTAGGATTTTAAATAACTCAGCTGGGATACCATCACTTTGGCCAGCTTTGTTATTAGCAATGCTTTCTAAGGCCCACTTGACTGCATCATCATGGTTACATTTCAGATCTTTCTTGTATAGCTCTTCTGTGTATTCTTGACATCTTTAATTTATCTCTTCTGCTTCTGTCAGGTCCTTGCCTGTCAGGTATCATTCTACCTTTACAGAAAGACAGGACACCGAGACCAAACTAAAGCTGGCCATGAACTGATCGAAATTCAGCCGGTTTAGTGGGGACTTACCAAATTTCAATCAAAGCATAGTGTTCCCCACTCAACAGAAGATGATCAGTTGATCGAATTCTGTTGAAGGGAAATTTTGGAAAACTTTCTTTGATCAGCGGCTGCAGCCAATATGCTGTAGCCACTGATTGTTGTATTCTGACAGTGGCACCTGCACCTACAATGTACTAGCGGGAAGAGATGGTGGGGATTAATCCACCAACCTTGTTTGTGTGGGTGGAGGAATCTTAGGCCGCGTACACACGATCAGTCCATTCGATGAGAGCGGTCCGAAGGACCGTTTTCATCGGTTAACTGATGAAGCTGACTGATGGTCTGATGTGCCTACACACCATCGGTTAAAAAAACGATCGTGTTAGAACGCGGTGATGTTTACGTGATTCTGAGTATGCGCAGCCTTTTAACCGATGCTTTTGCATACTAACGATCGGTTTTGACCCATCGATCAGGTGTCCATCGGTCAAATTTTAAAGCAAGTTCTCTTTTTTTTGACCGAAGGATAACTGACCGATTCAGATTCAGATAGCCTTTACGTCGGCGTATCTTTTTTCTGTATTCAGGATACGAGCGGCGTAAGTCTGTTTACGTCGATTTACGCGTCGAATATGTAAATTAGGGAGATACACCGATTCACGAACGTACTTGCGGCCGGGCGTCGTATTTTACGTTGTTTGTGTGCGCGTTATTCCGGCGTAAAATTACCCCTGCTATATGAGGCGCAGCCAATCTTAAGTATGGACGTCGGGACAGCGTCAAATTGTACGTCGGTTACGTCGTTTGCGTAAATAGTTTGGGAATGGGGCTGGACGTAATTTACGTTCACGTAGTTTACATTGACAACTTGTAACGTGATTTCACGCATGCGTACTGGGATACGTCCACGGACGGCGCATGCGCCGTTTAGAAAAAAACGTAAATTACGTGGGGTCATGATTCATTACATGAATCACGCCCCCACATTACTAATTTGAATTAGGCGCCCTTACGCCTGCCACTTTACGCTACGCCACCGCAACTTATGGAGCAAGTGCTTTCTGAATAAGGCACTTGCCCATAAAAGTTGCGGAGGCGTAGCGTAAAAAGCATACGCTACGCCGCCGGAGAGATACACCATTGTATCTGAATCTGGCCCTTAGTATTTTTTTTTCTTCAGCTGCTGTCTGAATGAAAAAAAACTAACAGTTTATGGACATCTTTTAGTATTTCTTTGGTTATCTAGTAAACATGACTAGAGACAGCACAGAGGTGACTCAGATGTTTCACACTTTGCCAGAATCACGCAAACCACTCTGTTTCAAATACATTTTTCTACTCTCTTGACTGACTACTTATTTGCACATTATATAGTTTCCACTACCACCCAAGTGGTTTGTACCCTCTCCTGGGGCCCTTGTAGTCACCTCTAATTTCATCATCTAAGTCAGTGATGGAAAAGCTGTACAGGAGTAAAGCAAGAACACCACCAATACAGTCCTTTAGGCATGTTTCTTTAATGTACAACAAAACAAGAGCTTCCATAACAATAAAAATGTTATGTTTTCTTGGAAATACATTCAAATCACATTAAAATTCACTTACAGGGATGGTCAGCATTACTACCTCAATGGTCAATATGTGCTCAAATATTACCTCATGTTCGCAGACCCCATAGACCACATAGCAGAATTCAGATAAAACACCAAGACTGGGTTCCCAAATTGATTCTGCAAACTGTCTCCCAAAACAAGGGTGATGTGGAAGAGAGACTGAAGCAAGGCATCTATGAGGCCACGTACACACGACCAAATACATCTGTTCAAATCGGTCTGACAGACCGATTTGAACAGATTTGTCTGCTGGCTGTTTTGGTTTGATCGCTGTACACACGATCAAACCAAAATCCCCACCGGCAGACAGCGCGGTGACGTGGCGGTGACGTTGACGCCGCCATGTCACCGCACCAGAAAGTAAATTACTTCCGCGCATGCGTCAAATCCATTCGGCGCATGTGCTAGCAGATATGTCTGCTGGTTAGCGTACTAACCAGCAGACATGTCGGGCGGACGGATTCCCAGCAGACAGATTTTAAAGCATGTTTTAAAATCTGTCGGCTGGCCAAATCTGTCTGTCCGCCCGTACACACGAGCGAATCTGTCTGCTGAAACGGTCTGTCAGACCGTTTCCAGCAGATAGATTTGATCGTGTGTACGCGTTTATTTGATCGTGTGTAACACATTTATTTCAAATAATAGAGACTTATAATCATCCACAATACAAATTACAGAACCATGCACTATTAAAATATGCCATTAAGCAGAAATGTTCTAATGTATTTGATTTTCAAGGTCTTCAACTAACTGATAAATGGTTGTTCTGACCTGACCCTCTTTACCTTGGGCCCCTTGTAAGAAGCAGTCATGCCTCAGATTTTGCACCTCACGAGAGTCAATATTTACCACTGATGACATCCACACAAATCTCAGACATAGCTACTTGTACGTCACACAGTCTACGATTTAATGCCCAGTGCTGTTTTTCCAGGTATCAGGATAATACACAATATTAAAATTCATTTTGCAGTGATTTAAGTCCTTTGCCAAACAAGAAAGCTATAAAAAAAAGTCATACTCTCCAGCTATCCTAGAAAGATTGCCTAATTTTAAAAGGTAGCTTTTATTAGTAGCTATATCTAATGACCACTTCACCTTAATTTATGCAAACATGAATAATTTAAGAAAAAAGTAATAATTGTATTAAAGATTTCCCTGAATCTTTTAATAGCCTTTAATAGGGAAATGAAAATCTCTTTCAAGAGAAACAGTTTCATCTCTGGGTCAAGATGTACATTATATTCAGTATT
The DNA here is from genome assembly GCA_029574335.1 of Rana kukunoris. Taxonomy (NCBI): domain Eukaryota; kingdom Metazoa; phylum Chordata; class Amphibia; order Anura; family Ranidae; genus Rana; species Rana kukunoris. The sequence goes on from CM056054.1 coordinate 67,220,928, forward strand.
GCTTGACCTAATGAAGAGGAAATATTTCCAAAGCATGTCCTGAGGTATGAATCATTTCAAACTATCCCAACAATTTAAATACTCATGGCTTGGTAATGTTAAGCCTTGTACACACGATCGGATATCTGATGGAATCTAATCCGATGGATTTTGCGTTGGATATCCGATGAAGCTGACTTTCATCAGTCTTGCCTACACACCATCAGTCAAAAATCTGTCCATGCCAAAAACATGGTGACGTAAAACACTACGACATGCTGAGAAAAATGAAGTTCAATGCTTCGGAACATGCGTCAACTTGATTCTGAGCATGCGTGGATTTTTGACCGATGGACTTCCACACAGACGATAATTTTTTTATCCATACGAAAAATGTAAAACATGTTCTATTTTTTTCACTGATGGAAAAAAACAAACCGATTGGGCGCACACACACACACACCAATCGTGTGTACAGGGCTTTACACATGAATTTTAAGGAAACCTTGCTAATCTTTCTTTCTAAAAATGCTAGTTGCCCGATTGTCGTGCTGGTTTCAATGCTTTGAGTCTCTGACCCAGAACAAATATGCGGATCTGACATTTATATGACTTTGCTGATAGTCTATTCCTGAAATCTTCCAGGCCAGTGATTTTAACATATAAACAAAAAAAAACAGGTAATCCTTATCAAGACTGAAAGGAGGCAGAGGACCAAATGAGCGACACAGCATGCAATGTATGGGAAATTGAAAAATATTGTCATTTATTAATTGATAAAAACTATCATAAAACTCCACAGACAGAGAGGAGAAAATAGATGGAGACACTAGAAACTTAACAAAAAACAACCAGAAACAGCAGTATCAAAGAATGTCTCTGGGTGTAACCACTGAGAGTACAAGGCACAGCACACGACACACAACAATGGGGTACAAATAAACCATTTTTCCAGACTCCAAGAGTCCATACATGGATGAGCATGCCACGAAAATTGGCTTATATAATATGTCACAATTAATGGAATGATAAGGCATGGGCATCCACGTAGAGGTCCCTGGAAGACTCAAGCTCTCAGATGAGGGGGAAGGGGTGGGAAGCGGAATGGGGAAAGGAAGGGAAATGGAACAACGAATAGGCCTTGAGAGAAAACTGATGGTAGCTGAAGGGGACCCTGGTAAAGTCAATCTCAATTTACGATGGAAAAAATATAGTGAAAAACATGTTGCACTGCTGAAATCCTAGTTGCTGGAGTGTGGAGGAAAAAAAAGATATGTCCGTAGTTATTCCTTTGAAAGGGAATAATGCTCCAATGTGGCACAATGGAATAAGATCAAACCTGTACCATAATACACCTAGTTACTGTAAATTGAAGGCTATACTAAATAGAGTCACTTCCTAAAGCATTACCACAGTGTGTTATAAACTAGGTGTATATCCTGTACTTGGATGTGTGATGGCACTTTAGGATATAGGGTATCCACTGTTAATGATCCCATTAATGTCATTGGAAATTGGTTATCACACATACGATACCCTCCTCAGAAGAACCTAAATGTAAAGCACTTGCTGGTTGCCATCCATCCATGGTTTTCTCTTGTCATTGCACACTGCTCTGCGCCAACATTATTAGGTACATTTCCTTTGAATAGTGTACGGAAAAAAACGCTATATTGCTTCAGTCGGGTCAAAGGGCTCGCTTCTGGGATGCGGGGGACAAGAGGGGTCACATGATGCTGGTAAAGTCAACGCGTTTCACAAGTGAACTCACATAGCTTTGTCTGGCCGTAAGGGCGGGCCTCTGACTGTTCCTTATAACGACTTCACGCCTCAGAAGGTAACAGCCCCATTTATGATGTTAAAGGAACAAAATGCATTATGTCCGATACCTAGTGATTATTGCTTTACTCCAAGTCAATATGCTTTGGTATTATGGCATAAAATAGTGGAATATTAACAAATATATGTGGGGGAAAAAATCATAATAATAATGAAGGAAAAGGGGTTATAGGGGAGAGAGAGAGGGGAGGGAAGGAGAAAAGTGGAACACATAGAAAAAACACACACACGGTATTACTCACTCATGAAAGGGTACATGGTACATACACTATGGGGCATATAAATATATACAGATGGAAAATTGCGAGGTTGCTATGCATTGAATTGCATCCATTGCAAAGTAAAAAACGTATTAACAGTACATGTCTAGCAGAGTATCATGCATCAGCAATTAGGTTACATCTGAGAAATATATACATACACATATATATATATACACACATACATATATATATATAAGAAAGAAGGGAAAGAAGGCATGTTCTATGTCTCAAGAAAAGCCTGTAGATTTAATTCCGTTTTCAGGCCTATCGGCATGAGTGATTTTAAATGGTAAATCCACCATTTCTCCTTTTGCATTAAAACGTGATTAAAGTTGCCTTCTAGGTGGCAAGTTTAATGTGTAAATTCCTTCCAAATTGACATCATGGTATTGGGCAAAGTGTTTTGCCAATGGTTTTTCAGGGTTTTTGGCTTTGATTTCAGGCATGTGTTCCCCTATTCTAATTCTTAGAGGACGTTTAGTCTTCCCTATGTACATTTTTCTACAGGTGCATGTTATCATGTAGATCACTCTAGACATGGAACATTTGATAAGATTCCTTATCTGAAATTCCCTCTCACCGAGAGCGTCTCAAAATTGCTCACATCTGTCCACATAGGGACATATCTGACAGTGTACACATGGAAACATGCCCCTACTACTGGGAAAATCTGACAACCACGTGGTGCCCCAATCCTTTCTGTACTCTGATTTAATCAGTAGATCACCCAGATTCTTCTAGCTACCATGTTAGGCGAGGAACCTACCAACCCAGCTAGACCTGGGGTGCTGGTTAATATTCCCGTGTGTTTATGAAGAATATCACAAACAACATCCCATTGTGCACGAATTGGGTGATCACTCTAATAGGGCCCTGACTTTCCAATCCTGGTTTCCGTACCTTAGTGTCTCCAGTTGGACTCACTAGAAGATTCTTATCAAGATTTCAGTCTTCATAAGGATAACCAGTTTTTTCTCTGACGTTCATAGACGGACACAGCCATAATCTTGACTTAGTGGGTATTAGCATTCCTTTAGGAGTTGACTAGGCAGAAACTTATATAAAAGGTTAACTTATCATACACCCTAAAGCCCCGCCCAGGGGGCGGGCCCTCTGGGTATAACCCTTCTCTCTGCATCTCGCAGATCAGTTTTTTTCTGCCTAGTTTCAGGAGAAGACATGGCTCCCTTCATGCCCATGGCTTGAAGGCTGTTAGTTCAAGATTCTGAATTTTTTTTTCTGCGTTCATCGCTCTACGGGTGGCCGGTGAGCTATGCGCTCCTGGTCTTGAATAAGGACTAATCTACAGGGCCGAGTCGCAGTTGCCTGGCCGACAGTCATCTCTGTTACCATGCGGAAGATGCACTGTCCAGGATGCTCCAGCATAAAACCACAGGAGGGTAAGTACTACTACCTTGCTTCGGCAAGAAAACATAGCTGGGCATCCCTGGAAAGGTGAGTAAAGGGCTCTATATTTCCCTTCTCCCCTCCTTCCCCTTCCTTCCTCCCTAGACTGCTGAGGTGGGGGTTGCCCTTGGGAGCTCCACCTGAAGACCAATATAAAGTATAAGTACATAGATATTGCTTACTTGTGTCCATGTTGTCAGCTGCTGCTTCCTCTTTCAATGTAGAGAGCTGCATAAGAGATTCTGCTGCTGTGTGTCTGGCGACCATTTTTTCTGTGACCAGGCTGGATTGTATGTATACCTGGCGGCCATTTTCTTGTAGCCACTGTTGGCCTCTTCTCAGAGCTTGGCGGCCATACATCTGAGGTCTATATGCACTACGGCGGCCATTTTCTTGTAGCCGCCCAGCACTGGAGGTGTTCCTCACACGGCGCCAAAGGGGAGGCTGTACCGCGTCTCCCGGCTGCTCAGCGGCCTGCACGGTGCTCCCCAAGAAGGGCGCTTAAAATGGCTATCCTCCGGCAGCATTCCCCCATAAAACTGGGGCCTCTAGCGTCCCGCTCGGCACTCATTTTTTTGTAGCCATGCAAGTATTACAGCACTGGCGGCCATGCTTTTGGGGCCTCAGTATGCTTGACCTCTAGCGCCTGAGCGGCGGCCATCTCATAAATCAGCAGCCAAACAGACACACGCTGCTGACTAGCAAACAAGCTGATAAGGACAGCAGCCTTGTAGATAGCAGCCATTCAGAGGACTGACAGTTATATTCAGCGGACAAGAAGCAGCTCAGATAAATGGCACTGCACTGCACTGTCATCTTCCTGATGACGCAATTATTGCGAAACGCATAGCTGATTGGATACACGTACAGAGGGGGTGCACCATGACCTGTCGAGACCACAGCGAAACAGGAGTGGGGCGACGCATCCCTAAATTAACACTGGTGAGCGGCTGTTAACGCTCGACACTGCCAAGGATACCAAGTGCCGGTCAGAGGCACTTGTCTTGTGAGTGATTTGATTTTATTATGTTTTAAATAAATACTTTTTTATATATATATACTACACTATGATGAGCCCCTTGTTTTTGAGGCATTAAGGAAATTCCTGTAAGAGGAAAAGAGGAGAATACACCCAGTGGCTGAAAGAGAAATAGTTTGGGGCCTTTAATATACAGGGTATAGTGAGCGTTCATTTTAGCCGTTGGTGATGGTGGCACATGTTTTTTGGGTGGAAGAAACAGCTGCACCTTAAATACCCTAATTTGCATAAGAAGCACCACCAGAATTGAATTTCCCAGTATTTTCCCATTGGAATCCACTATCCAAGTGTGAAGTTGTTGTCGCTTTTCTGCTTCAATATCTGAACTCTTATATAAACTTTTACATGCTATTTTTGCTATTTTTGCACATTTTATGCTATTTTGCACATTTTATGCTATTTTGCACAATGTATATACCTTTTACAATTGTATTATATTTTAAGCCCACTGCCTTAGCACTTTATATGTAATTGGATATTCATATGAGCTTGAGAGAGCAGAATAGTGTTACATATGCTTTTATATATATATATATATATATATATATATATATATTTTAGCATGTTACTGCACTTGATATAGCACCTTATATATGTTTTTTTTGCACCAATTTAGTTCAGGGGCTATCAAGCGTTTTATGTCATTGCACATTTGGATAATTAGACCAGCGCAGTAACATTTCATTGTTTTATACACTTTACCGGTGGGGGAGTCTGGGGGGTTCAGTCGACCCAGGGTCGCTGGTCTCCAGAGGATTCCCATTTGCCGATCAAGGTCCTGGAACTTCGGGCGATCAGGCTGTGCCTCTCCACATGGTCTCAGAGGCTACGAGGGTGTCCAGTCAGGATCCAGTCGGACAATGCCACAGCGGTGGCATATGTCAACCATCAAGGAGGAACAAGTAGTTCAGCTGCAGCGTCAGAAGTCGCTCACATCCTAAGGTGGGCAGAAAGGAGCATACCAGCACAAAACTGGCAGGCGGACTACCTGTGTTGCCAGATGCTGGACCAAGGAGAATGGTCTCTGCACCCGGAGGTGTTTAAGCTCCTTTGCCCAAGATGGGGCACACCAAACGTAGATCTCCTGGCGTCTCGACTCAGTCGGAAGGTATTGAGGTTTGTGGCAAGGTCAGGAGACCCATGGCCGGACGCGACAGATGCGTTAGTGGCACCATGGAGTCAGTACCGGCTAATCTATGCATTCCCTCCTCTAAAGCTCCTGCCTCTTCTGCTTCGCAGAGTGGAGGCAGACGGGATTCCTATGATCCTAATTGCTCCGGATTGGCCTCGGTGTCCTTGGCACGTTGATCTAGTGCGGCTAGTAGCAGACGTCCCTTGGCGTCTACCGCTGAGAGAGGACCTGCTGTCACAAGGTCCCATACTGCATTCTGCTTTACAGTGGCTTAACGGCATGGCTATTGAAAGCCAGGTACTAAGAGACCGGGGCCTGTCGGATTTTGTGATTCCTACCATAAGTAAGGCTAGGAAGTTATCCTCTAGGAGGATTTATTATTGCACTTGGAGAGCTTAATTAGCCCTTTGCGAGGAAATGAAGTGGAATCCACGGTATTATTTGGTTAAGGGACAGATATCTGCCCTGGCTGTTTTCTTTCAGCGACACCTGTCGATTCACTCTCTAGTGAGAACATTTCTATAGGGGGTTCGGCAGGTGGCCCCTCCGGTCCGTCCTTCACTACCTCCGTGGGGATTTGCATAGCAGACGCACCTTGGCGTCTACCGCTATGAGAGGATCTGCTGTCGCAAGGTCCCATAGGTCATCCTGCTTTACAGTCAATGACTTAATGCCTCATGAAAGGCTCTCTATCTGATCTTCCACAAGGATAAGATGGTGCTGCGTTCGCAGCCTTAGATTTTTCCTAAGGTCATTTCGACCTTCCATCTCAAGGAAGACATTGTACTGCCATACTTGTGTCCTCATCCGTCGAATCCTAAGGAGACGACGTGGCATTCCTCGGACGCTGTCCGAGCTCCGAGAGTATACTTGTCTGTTACTGCTCCGTTCCGGAGTTCAGAGTTCAGACTCACTGTTTGTTTCAGTGGCTGGTCCCAGGAATGGCCAGCGGTCTCATCGGCCACCATTTCGAGCTGGACCCGACAGATCCTGATCAGGCTTATGCCATAAAGGGTCGGGCTCCTCCCTATCACGATGCATTCGACCAGGGCAGTGGTGCCTCTTGGGGTTTCTGACATCAAGTGTCTGTTTCCCAGGTGTGTAAGGCGGCGACCTGGTCGCCCAGTCACACTTTCACTAAACTTTACAAGTTGATGTGAGTGCATCTTCGGATGCTACTTCGGCCGCAAAGTTTTGCAGGCGGCTGTTTAGAGTTACATCTCCTTAGTTGAGAAGCTCTGTTTTGGGGGTGAAGTTTAATTTTTTGCTGTTCCCACCTCTCATTTTTGACACTGCTTTGGGACGTCCCACTAAGTCCAGATTACGGCTGTGTCAGTCCATGACCGAAAGACAAAATAGTATTTTATGCTCACCGTAAAATCTCTTTCTCTGAGTTCATGGACGGACACAGCAGCCTCCCCTCCTTTTATGTTTGTACTACTTTTTGACAAACTGAGCTGTGAGATGCAGAGAGAGGGGTTATACCCAGAGGGCCCACCCCCTGGGTGGGGCTATAGGGTGTATGATAAGTTAACCTTTTATATAAGTTTCTGCCTAGTCAACCTACAAAAGGAAGGCTAATACCCACTAAGTCAAGATTAAGGCTGTGTCTGTCCATGAACTCAGAGAAAGAGATTTTACGGTGAGCATAAAATCCTATTTTTGTTTATATGCAGTATTTTCTGACTAAAGTGACAGTACCCATACTGGGTATACAATGTTTGTGAGGATGTACTAGTGTATTATACACACACATATATGCCCTTATTTTCCTTTTTGTTTATACACTGATTTTAACCGTAGTAAATCCAGTAGGTCAGCATAAGTGTCTGGATTTAAAACATAATTCTACCTTTATAACAATTCCTCCAAAGAGGACTATGAAATCATCAACCTTATATCTAATGTACAGTGCAGAAAATAAGTATTTGAACACCCTGCTATTTTGCAAGTTCTCCCACTTGGAAATCATGGAGGGGTCTGAAATTGTTATCGTAGGTGCATGTCCACTGTGAGAGACATAATCAAAAAAAAAAAAATCCAGAAATCACAATGTATGATTTTTTTAACTATTTATTTGTATGATACAGCTGCAAATAAGTATTTGAACACCTGAGAAAATCAATGTTAATATTTGGTACAGTAGCCTTTGTTTGCAATTACAGAGGTCAAATGTTTCTTGTAGTTTTTCACCAGGTTTGCACACACTGGAGGAGGGATTTTGGCCCACTCCTCCACACAGATCTTCTCTAGATCAGTCAGGTTTCTGGGCTGTCGATGAGAAACACAGAGTTTGAGCTCCCTCCAAAGATTCTCTATTGGGTTTAGGTCTGGAGACTGGCTAGGCCACGCCAGAACCTTGATATGCTTCTTACAGAGCCACTCCTTGGTTATCCTGGCTGTGTGCTTTGGGTCATTGTCATGTTGGAAGACCCAGCCTCGACCCATCTTCAAAGCTCTAACTGAGGGAAGGAGGTTGTTGCCCAAAATCTCACAATACATGGCCCCGGTCATCCTCTCCTTAATACAGGGCAGTCGCCCTGTCCCATGTGCAGAAAAACACCCCCAAAGCATGATGCTACCACCCCCATGCTTCACAGTAGGGATGGTGTTCTTGGGATGGTACTCATCATTCTTCTTCCTCCAAACACGGTTAGTGGAATTATGACCAAAAAGTTCTATTTTGGTCTCATCTGACCACATGACTTTCTCCCATGACTCCTCTGGATCATCCAAATGGTCATTGGCAAACTTAAGACGGGCCTTGACATGTGCTGGTTTAAGCAGGGGAACCTTCCGTGCCATGCATGATTTCAAACCATGACGTCTTAGTGTATTACCAACAGTAACCTTGAAAACGGTGGTGCCCAGCTCTTTTCAGGTCATTGACCAGCTCCTCCCGTGTAGTCCTGGGCTGATTTATCACCTTTCTTAGGATCATTGAGACCCTACGAGGTGAGATTTTGCATGGAGCCCCAGTCCGAGGGAGATTGACAGTCATGTTTAGCTTCTTCCATTTTCTAATGATTGCTCCAACAGTGGACCTTTTTTCACCAAGCTGCTTGGCAATTTCCCCGTAGCCCTTTCCAGCCTTGTGGAGGTGTACAATTTTGTCTCTAGTGACTTTGGACAGCTCTTTGGTCTTGGCCATGTTAGTAGTTGGATTCTTACTGATTGTATGGGGTGGACAGGTGTCTTTATGCAGCTAATGACCTCAAACAGGTGCATCTAATTTAGGATAATAAATGGAGTGGAGGTGGACATTTTAAAGGCAGACTAACAGGTCTTTGAGGGTCAGAATTCTAGCTGATAGACAGGTGTTCAAATACTTCTTTGCAGCTGTATCATACAAATAAATAGTTAAAAAATCATAAATTGTGATTTCTGGAATTTTTTTTTTGGATTATGTCTCTCACAGTGGACATGCACCTACGATAACAATTTCAGACCCCTCCATGATTTCCAAGTGGGAGAACTTGCAAAATAGCAGGGTATTCAAATACTTATTTTCTGCACTGTATCTAGCGTTCCTTGTCTAGCTTGTTTCTCTGTTAAACATTTTATTTTGGAACTTTAAAATCTTTCCAGAATTTACTAAGAAGTGCCTTTTGGTGCCTTTTGCTATGTAGTGTCCACTCCAATGCATAGGTTTTTTTCCAAAAAGGTTCAGAGATTGCATTTGCTATGCACACTCACATATTCATGCAATCCTGCATCACTAAAATCTCACATAATCTTTAATACTTTAGTGTAATTTCAAAAGTAATTTTCAATCTTTCAAAATTTGTAGCTTTCATTAAAATAATACCTGGTTACTTTAAGTGCTTTGTTTTTATATATACGTTTTTTATAGAGAAAAATAGATAGCTGAATTTCATGTCTAAAATATATATATATATATATATATATATATATATATATACACACACACAGTACAGGTGGCCCCCCTCCTCTGACTTACAAACAACTCATACTTACAAATGGAGGAGACAAAAGGAATTGACAGGAGAACTACCCCTAAGAAGGGAAATTCACTCCTGTAAGAGTTTTTATGGGAAAACAGTGGCCCGGATTCGCAGAGTAGTTACGCCGACGTATAACAAGTTACGCCGACGTATAACAAGTTACGCCAATGTAAGTACAAATGTGCGCCGTTGTATCTGTGCGCTGGACCCACAAACAGAGATACGCCTAAAACCAGGCTACACCCCGCCGACGTAATTTACTTACGCCGGCGTAGGGTGGGCGTACATTTAGGCTGGGTGCATGGTGCCGCTCCCATTGATTTGCCATTCAAACATGCAAATGAGGGAAATACGGCGATTCATTACCGTACAGTACGTGCGGCCGACGCAGGCTACGCGCAGTGCGCGTAAGTTGTACGTCCGGCGTAAGGTTATTCCCCATAAAGGAGGTGTAACTCAGCAACAGACATGCTCAGGTCTGCACCAGGGAACACAAGCCGGCGTATTTTACGTTGGACGTGTGTCTGGCTGGGCGTAGGTTACGTTAACGGCTTACACAGTGATCCGGCGTATCTTAGGCAGTTGTTCCAACGTGGTTGTGAGCATGCGCAAGCGCATGCGCAGTTCGTTATACTTACTTGTCTGGGGTTCGGCCCATCATTTGCATGGGGTCATGCCTCATTTGCATGGATCATGCCCACTTCCACTTATGCTGGCCTGCGCCTTCGAAAATACGCTACGATTGCACATCTTGTGTGTGCGATACGCCGGCGTAAATGTGTGTGTGCTACGCCGGTGTAAATGTGCGCCCACTCTCTGTGAATCCGGGCCATTGTCTCCACTGAAGGTTTATCACCAAGGCTGGGTTCTGCAACCCAAAATGTTCAAAATCTGATTGTCATTGGGACAGAAAAAGAGGTAAAATCTTCTGAACAGGGCCACAGACAGCAAAACAAATGTTACAGGGGTGTTAACCCATCCCTATGCTATCCAAAAAGCTTAAAAATATTTTTTGGGGGCTGGAGCTACACTTCAAAAATGTACCTACAGACCCTATGTTGTTTGTAACCTGGGGACTACCTGTACTGAGCAATACAAAAAATAAGCAAATAAATCTAAAAAAACAAATGTGCATTAGATTAATGTCTCAAAGTGCAATGAATTTATATAACATGAAAAAGTGTACATCAATTATTGGGCAAAAGTCAGCAAAAAATAAAGTGAAGAAATAAAATGGATATGCACAAAAAAAATTGGCTTCAAAAAATATTTACTGCGTGTCACTCTGTGCTTAACACGTGTAATAAAGGTGCTCTCACCAGTGCTGCAACACACTCACCAGAGGTAATGGACCTTTTTATTCTAAAAAGGTGTTAAACAGCACTCCGTTTAGGTATCACATTACCACTGCTCTCTGCATCTCTTTTTCTCCATACTCACTTGGAAACACATAAATCACACAGGGTAATCCCATAACATAAAACCGTATTAAACTTTATTAAAAAAAACTCACTTATTCAGATGCAGCTTTCTCTAGGCACAATGCAGATCACTTGTATGTCTAACACCACCGCTACTCTGCTCAGATTGTCCCCAGAGCTGGCATGCATTCCACTGCCAAGAAAGCAATTCAGAAGTCATTACCATGCCTCTACATGTGTTGTCTAATGCCAGACATCCTCAGGAGGTGTTACTGCATGGCGCTCCTCAACTGCATGAATCTCAAAAACGTTTAATTGCATGCAACCACTACTTAGTATACCGCCAATGTTACTCACATTTATATAATTGTAATCCTTCACTTTTTGCAACAATAAAAAACGAATAAAATACACAATCCTCTTTTCTACCATTCACTAATTGGACAGATAAAAACACTGGGCCAGATTCATAGAGCGATTACGCCGGCGTTACAGGAGATGCGCGGCGTAAGTCTAAATTTGCGCATGCGTTTCGATGCGCCGCATCCCCAAAACGAGATACGCAAGAAATCTACTTTTTTTTGACCGGCGTAATTTCGATAGACAGGCGCATCCGTCCGCGCAAAACTGCGCTGGACACACCATTGATTTGCTATTCAAATATGCAAATGAGGGAGTTACGGGGATCCAAAAAAGAACGTTGTTGCAGCGCAGGCTACGCGCTGTGCGCAACAGCAAAATGTCCTGTCTAAAATTAGACCATATAAAAGGTGGTATAAAATTAGACAATTCGTCTACATGTCAGAGAAAGCAACACTGTTAGTGAGGAGCTGAGCAGTCACACTTGCTGCACAACAATCTGTATGCCAACATGCCAGGGACATCCTTGCTCATAGCTATACTACTGACTTTAGAGGAGCAAAGAAGGAGGAGGGCACTGAGGAGGGCACGGAGGAGGGCACGGGAGAGGATATACCGCACACGCATAGACATCTTTGGCATGAGTGATTCTGAGGTGTATCGCATCTTCAGATTCACCCCTCATGCCATCCTGGAATTAACCACAACCTTGCAGGAGGACATCACCAGCCCAACACACCGCTCACATGCAGTGCAGCCACTGGTCAAGGTCCTGGCAACACTCCATTTCCTTGCCAGTGGCTCTTTTCAAAGAACAAGTGGAGTGGTGGCTGGGATGTCACAATCCTCCATGAGCAGATGTGTGCACCAGGTTGTCCCTGCAATCCTCAGATGCATGGCCAACCAAATCATCAAACCAACCACTGAGGACCTTCGGCTGAAGGCAATGACAGATTTATACAGAATTGCCAGATTCCCACGCACCGTGGGGGCCATTGATTGCACACATGTGGCACTCCAGCCCCCCCATGAGACAGAGCACATATACCGCAATCGGAAGCATTGGCATTCCATCAACGTACAGGTCATAGTCGATGCCCAAGGCCTCATATGGCATGTCCGTGCCAAACACCCCGGATCCAGCCATGACAGCTACATCTACAATCAGAGCCCCATCCGAATGTAATTCGAACAGAACGTGTATGGGGACACCTGGCTGGTTGGTGAGTGACATGGGTGGCAGGCATGACTGTCCCCCCCCATGATGCACACATCACAAGGGGCACATGCATTACTAACATCCTCCTGTCTTTTCCCTTACAGGTGACCCTGCATATGCACTGGGACCCCATCTCATGACTCCTATCCGGAACCCCCAAACACCAGGAGAGGAAAGATACAATGAAGCCCACGCCCAAACATGTGCAGTGGTGGAGCGCACCTTTGGCCTCCTGAAGTCACATTTCCGATGCCTGGATAAGTCTGGGGGTACCCTGTTGTATTCCCCAAACTTTGTGTGCCAGATCATCGGTGCATGTTGCCTGCTGCACAACTTTGCAATAAGAAAGGCCCTGCAGATTGACCTACGTGATGACCTGACCCCTGAACCAGACAATCCCCCCCTAACCGAGGCTACCCCGTCTTCTGAGGGAAGAGCAGCCAGGAGACAGCTCACATTAGGCATCTTTGCACGTTAAACACACACATTAATCATGGCAAAATGAGAATGCATGCATGCACACCACTGTGGTTCCTAGCACAGACACATCACATCCTCATCAAATTGGATTAGCACAAGCCCACCATGCTGGACTTGTGAGCAGCAACGCCACGGCGCCAATTATGTCACTGTACATTCATACACCATTCACACGGACCTGGGGATCACTTCTCCCTGGTCCTGGGGAACCATTCTCCACCAAAACTGAGGGTGACACCCCTTTTCTGTCAGGAATATCACCCCCACATTCCAAAATCATTCACAACAAAAAAAAAATGTCCAGCAAAAAAAAAAAAATTCCAGAAAAAAAAAGCCCAAAAAAATGAAAAAAAAGGGGGGAAAACAAATTAATGCCGCTGCCGTGAGCCACGCCTGGGGCGCCCACGGCCACGGCCCCGGCTCCTCAGGGGAGACTCATGGGGGGGGTAATCCGGGGAAGGAGGAGCAGCCCCTGGTCTCTGCCCACCTGGCGGCCTGCCCTCCAAGGCCACAGCAATTCTGGTCAGGCCAGCACTTAGTGTTGCCGTGTTGGCCTGGATAGCCTGGGTGAGGGCCCTCACATCCTGCCCAACGTCTGCTGTTGTAGTCTGCAGTTCGTTTAGGCAGTTTGTAAGAGCCCGGGAGTGGCAGTCCAGGTCCCCAAGCGTATCCTTTATGGAGGACAGGCTCTCCTCCATCCGCACCAAAGTCTGGCTGACCTGTCCCAGATGGCGGGTCTGAAGGGCCTGGTCCCTTCTCAGATTGGCGGGCAGAACCTCGGCCACCCCCCTGGTCTTCTGGGACGACTTCCTGCCTCCAGCTGAGGCTTGTGGAGGGGGAGAAGGGGATCCCCTTGGGAGGGGAGCCCTGTTGGGGGAGGAGTGGGAGGGGCTAGCCCTTATGGAGGGCTGGCTGCTGCCAGCCAGAGAGGAAGACTCCTCCAAAAAAAACCTTACCTGGCATCACGGCTTCATGACTGGAGTCATAGCCAGGCAGGCCCTCCACCTGTTGTCTATGAAAGGTCTGGGCCACCGCACGCTCCTCCGCTGTCAGCCTAACAGGGCATGGTGGGCCCCCTCCAGTGCCCCTGGCATGGGCTGCCATTTTGGCCAGCTTCTTTCAGAGCAAACGCCGGAGATCATTGATTTTCTTTTCGATCCCCTCGCGTGTCCGGGTCTCCCCCCCCCGCTGAATTTACCTGGACGGTAATGTGCTGCAAAATCTCCCTCCTCCTGGCCGGGGTGGTGTTGGCACTCTCCGGGCCGTGGAGGAAACGCCCATATTGGGTAATGGCCCGGGCAATTATTTGTTTCTCCCCCAAAGTAAAATTCAACTTCCTCTTCCTCTCAGTCATACTCATACAACAACTCTCTCCCAAACAATCAACAAAAATCACTCACAAAAACAAGCAGAAAAAATAAAGCAACAGAACTAACAAACCAAAATCTATGAACCAAAAAGTCTCACAAGCAGTCACCAAAAAACACTATCAAATATATTCTACAAAACACTAGATCAAACAGTCAACAAATATCACAAAGACAAGTCACAACGCAACAAACAACAGAACAAAAGCACCTTGCTGTATAGGAAGGGATACAAAGGGATGTACTTTTGCAAAGGAAGTGCGTTTGTGTCTGTCTATTTAAGCTCTCTGCGTAGTTCACTAAGTTGCCCGGGGCCACTTCCAATTTCACTGATTGCGCCGTTCCCGAGTTGTGAGCATGCGCACAGAGGTGCTGACCATGGTCTGCTTCATGCGTACATGCGCGATCCGGCTGGCCCTTCATTTGCATGGTGTCACAGCTCATTTCAATGTAACACGCCCACGTCCTTCCCAATTTGAATTACTCCGCCTTACGCCTCTGAAATTACAATGCACCGGCGCTAATTTCTGCGCAAATCAAACGAGAATACGGTGATTGCGCCGCTACATTGCGCCGGTCTAACGTAAAGGAGGTGCGCTACGCCGGTCAAAAAATGCGCTGATGTACGTGAATCTGGCCCACTATTTTCAAAAACACCTTACTTCTTATCACTTAATCTGCATACATGATATGATTCAAACCTAAACAATGATCATGAAATAAATAAATTACACTAATTATCTAAAAAGTTTTACATATCCCTAAAACATATGTAACCCTCAAGTAAAAAATTAAAATAAGGTTAAAACTAAAATGCATGTCACCTAAAATTTTGAGATAAAACAATTACAAAACATAACTATAGTTAATCCTGCTGGGTTTAATGTGTCTAATTCAAAAATTCAGCCAGTTTAATTCTGAGAAATTGTTTTTTTTTTCAAGATTATTACCATGCTAATGTGTTTCTACTTTATGCAATAAAAGTTTAAACCTTGCGGATCTTTATTATGTACTAATCTAAAATGATTACATACACTGTGCTTTTATAGAATTTTTAATGTTAATTAATTAATTAATTAATATGTTCATTAACGTGGAACTTCACTCTCCCAATCAACATTGAATATTTTTGTTCCTTTTGCTGCTAGCATTAGTAAATCGATTTGCTTTTCTATCATATTTATGAAGCAGGTGATACCGCCATCCAGGTGTAATTCAGGTAAATGCAGGATAAATTTCAGTGACCCCCGGAATTCCGTGAGAAATCAAAATGAAACACAAGAAAGCAGAGTTGAGTGTTCATTAGATCTCTAAGGTTTATTCACACCCAGAGTGGCTTATATGCAAAAGAAAGATAGGAGGGGCTGTGTATTAATGCATATGTCTCTAAATATTATACAAACGCAGTATTTTCTTATCATGATTTAAACTTGCTGAATTTAGTTTTAACAATGGCTAAAAGATGACTTTGCTTATACAATCAGGCTGCTTCATGAATAGGCTTAACCACAATGACTAGCAGTAGCAGGGTGTGTCTCTATGCAAACTGTTAGCTAAGCTAAGTATGGCAAAACACATATAGAAAAGTTAATTTCTACTTAAAAATAAAGTCAGTTATTTATACATTCTATTACAATTTACTTGTTTTAAACTTCTTTTTTTTTTTTACACTTCTTTAGTTTACTTCCTGGTTTTCAGGGCTAGGCAAATTATATCATACATACCAGGAGTCTTCAGGCACACTCCTGAATGCATGCTTGAGCTAAGGGCTGATGGATTCCAGGAAGTAAATGCTACATAAATCATTTGCCCCTACTCAGGATGGCCACGGACAGAAATGCTAAGGGCATAGTTGTGCCCAGGGGGTGTGCCGGATGTGCCTGGGCACACCCTAATCACCTTGTGCTGTGCAGATTCTCCCTGTTGATATTTCACCAAAGCCAGACCCAATGTAAAAAAAACTGAATATAAAATAAAATAATGGAAATAAAAAATGACTGACACTGTCCACTGCGCTACTGACACCAACCTTGGTCTTACAGAAAAGTCCACTGCCTACTAACACCGTCCATGTTTTAATACATTGTGGTGCACACCCTAATGCAGTAGGATGTGCACACCTATGGCTAAGGGGTTGTTTTTCAAACAAAAGAGTTTGCTTTGAATATTAAAAATGTATTAAATAGTGTTTTTGGTTTGTGGTGCTCAGATGCAGTGAAGATCTACTTTTAGACTCCTTTCACACTGGAGCGGTTTGCAGGCGCCATTGCGCTAAAAATAGCGCCTGCAAACCGAGGGGTTTCACACTGGAGCGGTGCGCTAGCAGGATGGGAGAAAAGTCCTGCTAGCAACATCTTTGGAGTAGTGAAGGAGCGGTGTGTACATCGCTCCTTCACCACTCCCGCCCATTGAAATCCATGGGACAGCACGACTATACCGCCGGCAATGCGCCTCTGCAGAGGCGGTTTTAACCCTTCCTCGGCCGCTAGCCGAATAGCACCACAAGATTAGCAGTAAAGCACCGCTAAAAATGTCGGCGCTTTACCGCCACCACACCTCCCGTCCCAGTGTGAAAGGGGCCTAACTCTAGTTAATGATTTTCTGTCCAGTACCTATGTGACATGCATGCTTTCAACGTATATGAATTTTTCATTTGATAACTCCATAATTCTAGAAATAAATTCTATTGTTTAATATCCTTATTAGAAATGTATTTGCATGCTCTTTTACATCCAACTCTTTTACATCTAAAAAAACTTTTTTGGTCGAGGAATGTTACCGTTTTTTGTGCAGGATCTGGGATATTATGGACTAATTTGTTTCTTAAACTTTAAAGTTTTTTTCCTTAGTAGTATAGACCATTTTTGTTTTACTCTTTTTTTATATTGTTTACTGAATTCCATTATAAAAGACACTTCTCCATACGTATTTCTTTTGTTCTTATACTGTAATTTTTTTCCCTGTTTACATATCCCATATTCTTCTCTTCTAATATATTCTAGATTTTCACTATAATATCCCTTATTTATGAATCTCTTTTACTCTGCTTTTCATAGTCTTTGTCTAAGTCGCAATTTCATCTTATAAACTGACTTTTAGGTACACTTTTTAACCATAATTGGTGATGACAGCTACCATACTGTATAAACCCATTCAGGTCCGTTATTTTGAAAACCCCCTTCGTGCCCAAGCGAAATTTCAGCTTCCGGCACTGCGTTGCTCTAACTGACATTTGCGCGGTCGTGCGACGTGGCTCCCAAACAAAATTGGCGTCCTTTTTTCCCCACAAATAGAGCTTTATTTTGGTGGTATTTGATCCCCCGTGCTGTTTTTATTTTTTGTGTTATAAACAAAAAAACAGCGTCAAATTAAAAACATATATATATATTTTACTTGTTGCTATAATAAATATCCCATTTTTTTTTAAAAAAAAAAATTTTTCCTCAGTTAAGGCCGATACGTATTCTTCTACGTGATTTTGAAAAAAGAAAAAAAATCACAATAAGCGACTGCTTTGCGCAAAAGTTATAGCGCCTACAAAATAGGGGACAGAATTATGATTTTTTTTTACTATTTTTTTTTTACTGGTAATGGTGGCGATCTGCGATTTTTCTTGGGACTGTGACATTACGGCGGACACATCGGACACTTTTGACACATTTTTGGGACCATTCACATTTATACAGCGACCAGTGCTAAAAATATGCACTAATTACTGTATAAATGTGACTGGCATTGAAGGGGTTAACACTAGGGGGGTGAGGAAGGGGTTAAATGTGTATCCTGGGTGTGTTCTAACTGTGTGGGGGGTGACTGGGGGAGGTGACCGATGCTGTATCCCTATGTTCAAGGACAACAGAATCAGTTTCCTCTCCCTGACAGGATGTGGAGCTCTGTGCTTACACACAGAGCTCCACGTCCCTGCTCTGTCACCGCCGATCGCATGTACCTGGCGGACACCGCAGCCTCCGGGTACAGGCATCGAATCCTCAGCGATGCGACAGCACTGTTTTTCCCCGCTGCGCGCCACCCAGTGGCGCGCGTGGGGAATTACAATGACATGACGTCCAAAGACGTTAACCCGGCACTTCAGGTCTGCACTGTTGACGTCTTTTGTCAATAACGTGGATCTATAGTGGTTAAAAAAAAAAAAAAAAAATTTGGAAATAAACAGGGAACTGTGCAGTAATGCCTTCTGAATATGTATGGCATTAGACGACACATGTAGAGGCATTGTTACGGCATGTCACTTCTGATTTTCAGCTTTCTGGGCAGTGGAACGCACACCAGCTCTGGGGACAATCTGAGCAGATCGGTGGCGCTCTTAGGCATACAGGTGATCTATATAGTGCCTAGGGGCGAACGGCACCTGAATAAGTGAGTGAGATTTTATGCTGTTTTTAACCGTTTATTATGGTTCCTCTGTGTGATTTATGTGTTTCCAAGTGAGCATGAGTATAGAGAAAAAGAGCAGTGGAGAGCAGTGGTAATGTGGAGGAATCCACTACTGGCATATGATACAATCATATAATCAAGCGCTCTATGTGGAGAATATTTATTGAAGAAGCACAGAGACTTTGCATGTGCACTTTAGGTTTTCAGCACAATATTTTTTTCCAACTTTTGCATAATAATTAATGCACAATTTCATGTTATATGACTTCATAGCACTTTGAGAGATTGATCTATTGCACATTAGTATTTTTTTAGATGCATTGATTGTTTATTGTTTAGTATATGGTCCACCACTGTCACCATCAGGAAGGTCATTGGGATGTAAAAGGCATGAAAATAGGTAAAATGCAATTGTTTATGATACATAGTGCTTTGGTTAACTTTATATCATCCATTCAGAATTTAGGTGTGCAACAGTATTTACCTACTCTAACCTAATCTTCAGCACTGGACATGCCTGCACACTTAGGTCAGATGGGCTTGAATGGGGCAATGTACCAAGATTGAAGATGTAGGCGCAACCAGTAGTAAGGAGACTTTCTTCATAATGGAGGTAAACTCTGCAGTGGGACACCACTGTAGTACAGATGGTGGTTGGAAGCAGAGGAATTTAGTTCAAAACTTGGGCTAACCAGGGTGGGGGTTGGGGGTTACCATTAGCTTATAAAAAAAATCCTTAAAGCAGTGTTTCTCAACTCCAGTCCTCAAGCCCCCCCAATAGGTCATGTTTTCAGGATTTCCCTCAGATGAAACTGATCAAATCACCTGTGCAAAATAATGGAAATCCTGAAAACCTGACCTGTTGGGGGGCCTTGAGGACTGGAGTTGAGAAACACTGCCTTAAAGTGTCTGTTAATATTTAGAAATGTTTAACCATTTACAAACATAAGGTAACAAGATAGGTAATAAATATTGGCAAATCATGAGTCATAAAAGTAATTGATTGGTTATAAATACTCACACATAATGGTCACTAAAAGATACTAACATTTTGTATGCATGGGCAGCAGTTCAGAGAACATTACTATTTTCATGCCTATGAAAAAGTTACTTAATTTCAGACTAATACAGATACACAATTGGGTGTGACATTTTGACTTGAAACATTACGCTGGTCTGTTACCATGGCATTTCCTGGTGACATCTGGAGGCTGCCTTACTGTGCAGTAGGAATTTCTAGGTCACCGAAAAAAGGTTTTGTAAGGGACCTCACCCATTCCTTGAAGGAAAACAAGAAATTGCCATTAAGATTGCACTAAGGAATTCTACAGGTCTCTGACAGTTGACCTCCAGATGTTCTTTAAACTTTTCTTTGACATCTCACAGCAAGGAATGTCATTCTGTAATACAAGAATTCATCCTGTTAATATCCATCTTTCATGTACATGACTGCTAACGCACATCAACCCACTATGTATTCATGCAAAGATCATACATGACATCAGAATCACATTAACTCTTTCTAGTCTTATGGATATGCTACATTTATCTCAGAAGGAACACGTAAGGAATTTTATTTACTAATTACAAAATTAAAGCTCTGCTAAATCTAGGTTTATATTTGGTAAACTGACCATTCAAGACCAGATTGTAGATTTCAGTAGTTGATGTTGAATTTCACTAGCATTGTTCTTGTGTATGTATATTTTGTAAAACAGTAAAAAAGACAGCAGATGTGGCAGAATCATCAGGTATAACAGCCCACCAGGGCTTTATAAAGTATAAAGTATAGATCATGTCCTTTCTACCCAAAGATTACCAGCGTCATGAGCAGGCAACATTTCAGGTACTAATACTTACCCTGCTCTTTCCATTCATCAAATATTTACAGATTGCATGTTTGCCTGCCTGTATGTGTTGTCAGTATGATATATTACACACATTTTTTCCTTCTCCTGGTCTGGCTTTTTGGAAGGGTTGGTAGGGATGAGCTGAACACCCCCCAGTTTGATTCGCGGCAGAACATGCGAACAGACCGAAAGTTTGTGCGAACATTCAAACACTGTTAAAGTCTGGGAATTTTAAAGGCTAATATGCAAGTTATCTTCCTAAAAAGTGTTTTTTTTTTAAAAACTGCAGTTTTTCCGGGAGCAGTGATTTTAAATATGTTTAAAGTGAAAATATAAAAGTAAAATATTCCTTTAAATGTCACACCTGGGGGTGTCTATAATATGCCTATAAAGTGGTGGGTGTTTCCTGTGTTTAGAACACAGGAAACACTGCACAAAATGAAATTTCTAAAAGAATAAAAGTCATTTAAAACTGCTTGCGGCTGTAATGTAATGTTGGGTCCCGGCAATATGGATGAAATTTTTTGAGAAAACTGGCATGGGTACCCCCCAGCCCATTACCAGGCCATTTGGGTCTTGTATGGATATAAAGAGGAACCCCACACTCAAATTAAAAAAAGAAAAGGCGTGGGGCCCCCGGGCCCTATATACTCTGAACAGCAGTATACAGGCGGTCCAAACGAGACAGGGACTGTTTGTTCTTAAGTTGAATCTGTTTGTAATTTGGAACAGGTACATTTTGTAAGTGTAGCTCCAGACAGAAAATCTATTTTTAAGCTTTTTGGATAACATATCACCCCTGTAACATTTGTTTTGCTGTCTGTGCCCCTGCTCAGAAGATTTCAGCTTACTTTCTGTCCCAATGACAACTTGATTTTGAAAATGTGGGGTTCTTAGGGAAACAAAGATTGGGGATAAAGCATCAGTGGAGACACCTTTTTCCCATATTAACTCTTACAGGAAAGAATTTCACCTCCTAGGGGTAGATTTACTTTCACTTCCTGTTGTCTCCCTCCGTTTGTAAGTAGGAGTCGTTTGTAAGCCAGATGTTTAAAAGTAGGTGACTGCCTATATATACTATACGGCCTGCCCTATATACTCTGCAGAAAATTGGGCCTTAGGTGGTGGTGACACAACACTGTAAAGCCTCACAGATAGTCTTGTTGAGGGCAGGAATGTGCCCTGCTGTAAAATAGTAGATCAAAAATTGTAATTACATGCCCCTTTTGAACAGGGGCAGAAAAACTAGGCTTTTGGTGGTGGTGGCACAACACTGTAACCCCTTTACAGTTACTCTTGGTGGGCTCAGAAATGGGCCCTGCTGTGAAATATTAGATCAAAAATTTTAATTACACACCCCTGTTAAACAGGGGCATAAAAATTAGGCACTGTTGGTAGTGCCACAACACTGCAAAACCTCACACATACTGTAGTTGAGCGCAGGAACGAGACCTGCTGTGAAATATTACAGCAAAAATTGTAATTAGGGCCCAGAGAAATAGGGCCTTAGGCACTGGTGGTGGTGCCCTGAAACAAAATGTTCTTAGAAGCCAACAACATGAACATTGACGAGGAATAGTATAGTCATTCATCATAACAGGATAGTCACTCATCATCAGCATAGGCAGTCTTCAAGGCATCTGACATTCATAGAAAATGTATCGGTTACATCAGCATCACATGTTGATAGCTGGTGATCCAAGACTGATTCATTTTTATGAAGGTGAGCCGATCCACAGAGTCTGTGGACAGGCGAACTCTGTGATCGGTTACAAAGCCTCCAGCAGCACTGAATGTGTGTACTGAATTGCATATTGTGCAAGCTCTGGCCAGTGGTTCATCCTCAAAGCCCAGTAACCCAGTGGATTTTCTGTTGGAAAGGTCTCCAAGTTTGATCTTGCCACTAGGTATTCCTGCACCATGTAATTGAGACGCTGGCGATGGTTGCTGGAACCAATCAGACCTTGGGGCTGCGGACTAAAGAATTGTCTGAACGCATCGGTCAGACGGCCACATTCTCCACCGCTCCCTCTGTGACTGACCGAAGCCTTAGCAACACGTCTTCTAGGAGCACCAGGAAATTGTAACCTCCCAGGCTCTAGAAATGCATTGCACAAACCTTTCTGCAGGGTCTCCCAGAGATGTTTCATCCTCTGCTCCCTCTGCAAAGGCTGGATAAGTTACGCAACCTTACCCTTGTAATGTGGATCAAGAAGGGTTGCCAGCCAGTAATGATCCCTCTCCTTGATACCACGAATCTGAGGGTCCTTTCCCAGATCCTTGAGAAGGTATAAGTAAGGGATAACAAGCCTACAAATGTGTTTTCTGCATATTTCTTAGGACAGTTTCAGGGCAACACACACATACAGACACACACACATATAAGATACGTGTATAGTGATACGTATATAGTTCTATTGCTTTACTTTAGGGTTGTTGTCCTGTCATAGAGGGTGGTACTAATCAGAATATTAGGATGATGGGATGATTGCAGACAATTATCCCATCATCCCAATATTCTGTTTAGTACATCCCTGTCATATACTATCTGTCATGGATCTGCCACCTAAGAGTTAATGGTGCAGACTGAGTTCAGTGATTGACAACAGGCTGCCTATTTAAACACCTCAGCAGCACAGTGTCTTTGCTGCCTGATCTGCAGTTCTTACCTGACTTCCTGTGATCTGACCTGTTTCCTGTTTCCTGTGTTTGACCCGGCTTGCTGACTACGATTGATCTCTGTTATCCTGATCCCGGCCTGCCTTGTGACCACGCTCAGCTCTACAACTGCTTGATTTCCCATTGCTGAACTTGCCTGTATACTGACCATTCTCTGCCTGTCGTTTATATCTATATCGGATCATCTGTTACCAAACCCGGCTTGTCTGACTACGCATTCAGTGCACCCACCAGCCAGCTTCCTGTTTCCTGCTGCACCTGCTGAACCGACAAGACCCAAGTCGAACCAGGCACCCATACACCGCCAGGCTCTTGTGGCCACTGTCGCAATATCGGTGGCCCTTTAGCCGGGGTTGTACGAGAAGCCTTACCACTACACGTCAGGCTCATCTGGCAGGTACGTAACAGTATCAGGCAGTATCTGTCTGAGCCTGCTAGTGGGAAATCGGCCATGGATGACGTCTGCCAGCACCTTTCAGCCCTCACCCAAGCAGTCAAATCTCTACAGGAGGGTTATACGCAACTGGAACAACGTGTACAGACTCTGGCTACACCAAAAAGCAATGCTGCCCCTTCCGTCTCAGGGTCTGCCACTGCAGCAACCCCATTAGTGATGCCGCCCCCTGAACCCAGAGTTCCAGCACCAGAGAGATTTTCAGGTGACCGGGGAAAGTTTCGATCCTTCCGCAACGCATGTGAACTGTACTTCGCCCTACAACCTCGAACTTTTTCCCTTGAAATGACTAAAGTGGGGTTCATTATATCACTGCTTCAGGGTGAGCCCCAGTCCTGGGCTCATCGTATGTTGGAAAAGAACAATGTATTGCTACAGTCCATGTCCGCCTTCTTCGGTGCAATGGCCGAATTATACGACGACCCGCAACGAACCACCACAGCAGAGGCTGCCCTTCATGCACTCCAGCAAGGCCGCAGCTGAAGATTATGTCACAGACTTTCGACGCTGGAGTGCAGACACACAGTGGAATGACGCAGCCCTGCGACACCAGTTCCGCTTGGGGTTATCGGAGGGTCTGAAAGACGAATTGGCACGTGTTGGGGTCCCAAATACCCTGGAGGCCCTTATCACACTGGCCATCCAAATTGACCGCCGGCTTCGTGAGCGACGATCCGAAAGATCAGCCCAGCAGCCACGTTCAGTATGGATGATGCCCCGGATCCCAGCTCCTACTTACTCTGCACCTGATAGCTTCACCCCAGTTCAGCCCGCTCCTGTCGCTACTGCTACCGACGCTCCAGAGCCTATGCAAATTGGCCTAATACGCCCCTCTCTGTTCCCAGAAGAACGCCTGCACCGACGACAGAATAACCTTTGCCTGTACTGTGGGGGTGCAAGTCACTATGTGCGTTCCTGTCCAACCAAGACACGTAAACAGCGGATGATTTTTTCAGTTAATAACTTTTTTTTGCCTACCAATGCTACCAACCTAACCCTTCCCATCTCTTTCCAGCTGCTAGAAAGGGAAGTGACAGTTACCGCGATCATTGATTCTGGGGCCTGCAGTTGCTTCATTGATCTAACCTTCGCAACACAACAACGCATTCCCTTGAGACCTAAAGCACAAGGACTTTCTGTTTTTCTAGCTGACGGGTCATGTATCAAGTCTGGACCTGTGACACAAGAGACATTTCCCTTACCCGTGTTGGCTCCCTCTCAACATAAGGAATTCCTAAGCCTTGATGTCATCTCCTCCCCACTATTCCCTGTTATTCTGGGCCTACCCTGGCTGAAGGCGCATAATCCGCAAATTGACTGGGCCACAGGGAGAATCAACTTCCACTCAGCCTATTGCCAGGAGCACTGCCTACCAAGGCCCCCAGTTCCTCCTACAACACTATTTTGTGTGGACTCTGAGTCTGAAGTGCGGAAAGTTGTATCTGAACACTATCATGAGTTCCTGGATGTCTTTAGTAAGCGAGGGGCTGATATTCTTCCCCCGCATCGGCCATATGATTGCCCAATTGAACTGCTTCCTGGGTCCGAAATCCCCTTCGGTAGAATCTTCCCCCTCGCTGAACGAGAACAGGAGGCACTAAAAGAATACGTCCAAGAAAACTTGGAAAAGGGTTTCATCCGACCCTCTACCTCTCCAGCAGGAGCTGGAATATTTTTTGTTGAAAAAAAAGATCACTCCCTACGACCTTGTGTGGACTATCGGGAGCTCAACAAAATGACAGTTAAAAACCAATATCCTCTCCCTCTAGTACCCGAACTATTTCAGAGACTAAGGTCAGCGACCATTTTCACCAAACTGGATCTACGGGGGGCTTACAATTTAGTCCGCATTCGCCAAGGGGATGAGTGGAAGACAGCCTTTCGCACCCGATTTGGCCACTATGAATACCTAGTGATGCCCTTCGGGCTATGCAATGCTCCGGCCACTTTCCAACATTTTGTTAATGATATATTCAGAGACTTCCTTGATATATTTTTGATTGTTTACCTAGACGACATTCTGATTTTTTCCATTTCTCTGGACTCTCACCGAGGTCATGTCAAAAGGGTGCTAAGCCGACTCCGCCAACACGGACGATATGCTAAAGGTGAAAAATGCGAGTTTGAAAAACGCAGCATCCAATTCCTGGGACTGGTAATCTCTCCTGAAGGGATCAAGATGGACTCTGAAAAGGTCTCCGCAATCTTAGACTGGCCTGCACCTACCGACAAGAAGGGGGTGCAGCGCTTCGTAGGATTTGCCAACTTTTACAGAAGGTTCATTAAGGGCTTTTCTGCTATCATAACCCCTATAACACAGCTGACTAGACAGAACCTCCGCTTCCATTGGACTCCCGAGGCTCAAGCCGCATTTGATACCTTGAAGGGACTGTTTACTTCAGCACCTGTTCTTGGTCACCCGGACCCGTCTCTGCCCTATACACTAGAAGTAGACGCATCTGAAGTCGCTATTGGAGCAGTCATCTCCCAACGCCAAGGCCCTAAGGATCTGATGCATCCAGTAGCTTTTTTTTCCCGCATGCTCTCTCCAGCAGAGAGAAACTATGACGTTGGAGACCGGGAATTGCTGGCCATTAAGGTGGCATTAGAAGAATGGAGGTACCTCCTAGAGGGAGCAGCGCATCCCATATTGGTCTATACTGACCACAAAAACCTGGAGTATTTGAGGACTGCTAAACGTCTGAAGCCACGTCAAGCACGGTGGGCCCTATTCTTCTCCCGATTTGTGTTCCACATTACCTACCGGCCAGGCTCGAAGAATGTTAAACCAGATGCACTGTCTCGTATGTTTGATGACCCCAAGGAACCACCAGTGGCAGATACCATCTTATCTGAAAATAACTTCTTGCTTTTACAGGACAACCTCCTCAACAGAATGAAGCAGGCTTCGACAGACGTTCCTAGCCCTCCAGGGGTTACGCTGACACTCCGGGAAGGTTTACTGTTCAACGGAAGCAAGGTATTTGTACCTGAATGTTTACGCATAACCATTTTGGGTCTGTGCCATGATCATCCCCTAGCAGGTCATTTTGGGGTCCACAAGACGCTTGATCTCCTGAAACGCACATTCTGATGGCCAGACCTGGAAGAAACCTGTAAGAGGTACGTGAATTCCTGTGTAATCTGCAACCGCAGTAAGGGTACAAGAAACCGAGCTTGGGGTCTACTTCGGCCACTGCCAGTTCCTGACAGACCATGGGAAATGATAGCCATGGATTTTGTTGTGGAACTTCCCCCATCAGAAGGATGTACAGCCATCTTCGTAGTAGTGGACCGATTGTCCAAGATGGCCCATTTCTTGCCTCTGAAAAATACTCCCTCAGCCATAGAGACAGCTCAAGTATTTATCAGAGAAATTGTGAGGCTTCACGGGGTCCCTATGAACATTGTCTCCGATCGGGGGGTTCAATTCACCTCCAGATTCTGTAAAACTCTGTTTGAAGCCCTTAAAATCGAAAGATCCTTGTCCTCTGCCTACCATCCCCAAACCAATGGACAGACAGAGAGGACAAATCAAACATTGGAACAGTATATCCGATGCTTCACTACTTTTGTACAGGATGACTGGGTATCGCTGCTGCCACTGGCGGAGTTCGCCTATAATAATGCCACTCATTCTGCCACAGGTCAGTCACCCTTCTTTGCAAATTATGGTTTTCACCCATCCTTCTTGCCTGACTTTATTCCAGAAACCACGGTTCCGGCTGTCCAAGACACAGTGGATTTCCTAAATCGCAACAATTAGTTGCTTCAAGAAGCGGTTACCAAGGCACAAGCAGCAAGCAAGACGGCTTTTGACAGGAAAAGGAGGGGTGAACTGATTCTCCACCCGGGAGACCAGGTATGGTTGTCTACTACAAATCTCCGGTTGGCATGCCCCTCAAAGAAACTGGCACCTAAATTTGTGGGACCATTCCCAGTCAGGAGGAAACTTACTGAGGTTGCTTATGAATTATCCTTACCTGATTCACTTAAAATACATCCTGTCTTCCATGTTTCTCTCTTGAAACCCGCAGTTCCTGAATCTTTTCCAGATAGAGTATCCAAGCCACCAGAACCTGTGACCATCAATGGTGAAGAGGAGTATGAGGTGGAGGCTATCATAGACTGTAGGAGAAGAAGGAATCAGGTACAGTACCTGGTTAAGTGGAAGGGTTATGGCCCGGAGGATAACTCTTGGGAGGTTGAACAGGATGTGCACGCCAGAGACCTGGTTAATGCCTTTTTTCGCAGAAATCCACAGAAGAGAGACCTGTTGGGCACCCGGAGGTTGCCCGTAAGGGGGGGGCAATGTCATGGATCTGCCACCTAAGAGTTAATGGTGCAGACTAAGTTCAGTGATTGACAACAGGCTGCCTATTTAAACACCTCAGCAGCACAGTGTCTTTGCTGCCTGATCTGCAGTTCTTACCTGACTTCCTGTGATCTGACCTGTTTCCTGTTTCCTGTGTTTGACCCGGCTTGCTGACTACGATTGATCTCTGTTATCCTGATCCCGGCCTGCCTTGTGACCACGCTCAGCTCTACAACTGCTTGATTTCCCGTTGCCGAACTTGCCTGTATACCAGAGGCGTAACTAGAAACTTCAGGGCCCCGGTGCAAGAAATCATGAAGGCCCCCCCCGAAAAGCATGATTTTGATACTATATTTTGTTTCCATTGTACAACAAAGTAAAACATTTCTGTTTCCGATTTCAACTTTAAAGGGGGTGGTGGTGGTGGCACTGGAGGGGTGGTGGGAGCGATAGTACTTGGGAGGATGGTAGTGGTGGTACTTGAGG
This sequence comes from Rana kukunoris, assembly GCA_029574335.1. Classification (NCBI taxonomy): domain Eukaryota; kingdom Metazoa; phylum Chordata; class Amphibia; order Anura; family Ranidae; genus Rana; species Rana kukunoris. The sequence continues at coordinate 67,249,578 of CM056054.1, forward strand.
GGGGGGTGGTAGTGGTGGTACTTGAGGGGGGGTGGTAGTGGTGGTACTTGACGGGGTGTGGTAGCAGTGGTACTGGAGGGGGTGTGGTAGCAGTGGTACTGGAGGGGGGGTGATAGCAGTGGTACTGGAGGGGGGTGGTAGCAGTGGTACTGGAGGGGGGGTGGTAGCAGTGGTACTGGAGGGGGGGTGGTAGCAGTGGTACTGGAGGGGGGGTGGTAGCAGTGGTACTGGAGGGGGGCTGATAGCAGTGGTACTGGAGGGGGGCTGATAGCAGTGGTACTGGAGGGGGGCTGATAGCAGTGGTACTGGAGGGGGGCTAATAGCAGTGGTACTGAGGTACTGGAGGGGGGGGGGGGGGTGATGGCGGTGGTACTGGAGGGGGGGTGATGGTGGTGGTACTGAAGGGGGGTAGTAGCAGTGGTACTAGAGGGGGGCTGATAGCAGTGGTACAGGGGGGGGGGTGATGGTGATGGTACTGGAGAGGGGCTGATAGCAGTGGTACTGGAGGGGAGGTGATGGCGGTGGTACTGGAGGGGGGCTGATAGCAGTGGTACTGGAGGGAGGTAGTAGCAGTGGTACTAGAGGGGGGCTGATAGCGGTGGTACTGGAGGGGGGTGATGGTGGTGGTACTGGAGGGGGGTGGTAGCAGTGGTACTGGAGGGGGGCTGATAGCAGTGGTACTGGAGGGGGGCTGATAGCAGTGGTACTGGAGGGGGGCTGATAGCAGTGGTACTGGAGGGGGGGGTGATGGTGGTGGTACTGGAGGGGGCTGATAGCAGTGGTACAGGAGGGGGGATGGTGGCGGTGGTACTGGAGGGGTGGGTGATGGTATACTATACTGACCACTATACTAACCAGGCCCGGACTAAGACAAAAAATAGGCCCAGGAATTTTTAGACTGATCAGCCAAATTTTCCAGGGGCAGGGTGTGTTGCCATTCGCGGGGGTAGCTAGTGTTGGTCCTCTACACTGTAATGGGCAGGGACACTGATATAGAGGGGACTGCACTGTAAAGGGGCACTGCAATGATTACAGTGCCCCTTTACAGTGAAATCAGCTTTTTATCAGTGTCCCAGTCCTCTTGTGGCCATATAATGCTAGTACTCTCTGTGTCCTATTGTGCCCACACTGCCCAGTGACACTTACCTGCTCTCTCTCTGGTGGTGCTAGACAGCATTACGCGCTCTCTTTCTGGTGGTGCGGGTACAGCGTGGCTCTCTGGTGGTGCGGGTACAGCGTGGCTCTCTGGTGGTGCGGGTACAGCGTGGCTCTCTCTGGTGGTGCGGGTACAGCGTGGCTCTGTCTCTCCCTGGTGGTGCGGGTACAGCGTGGGTCTATCTCTGGTGGTGCGGGTACAGCGTGGGTCTCTCTCTGGTGGTGCGGGTACAGCGTGGGTCTCTCTCTGGTGGTGCGGGTACAGCATGACTTTTGTGTCTCTCCCTCTCTGGTGGTGCAGGTACAGCGTGGCTTTTATGGCTCTCTCTGGTGGTGCAGGTACAGCGTGGCTCTCTCTGGTGGTGCGGGTACATCGTGGCTCTCTGGTGGTGAGGGGACAGCGTGGCTCTCTCTGGTGGTGAGGGTACAGCGTGGCTCTCTCTGGTGGTGAGGGTACAGCGTGGCTCTCTCTGGTGGTGCGGGTACAGCGTGGCTCTCTCTGGTGGTGCGGGTACAGCGTGGTTCTCTCTGGTGGTGCGGGTACAGCGTGGCTCTCTGGTTGTGAGGGTACAGCGTGGCTCTCTGGTGGTGTGGGTACAGCATGGCTCTGTCTGGTGATGCTGGGGCTATTAGTTCCTTCAGCACAGTCTTCTTTCATGTCTCCTGTAGCTGTTCCACTGACTCCTCACCTTGTTTCCGTGTTTTCTCTTTTCCCCAGCAGAGTGCATGCTGGGAACTGTAGTCTGCTCTCTGCTGAGAAAAACTGGGCCAATGGGGAGGGAAGAAAAACGGGTAGGAAAATACTTTTCTTCCCGTGCTGCTGCCGACATGAAAAGGAGAGGGGGGGCGGCGGGGGAAACCTCCAGACAAGCAGCCTGCTACCACCTGTGCGGACACGCTTTGAGGAGTGGAGAGTGGAACTATCAGAGGGGGCCAGCAACATCTCACCATCACAAGGGAGAATCTTCAAAATACATTTCTGTCTTCCCGCGGTTCGCTGTGATTGGGCGGCTGGGCTGACCTGTTAACAATCGCGGTTGCTCCTGATGTCCCGCCTTCGCCCAATCACAGTGTGCAGGAGACTGAACATGGGCGGAGGCGGGACATCAGGATCTACCGCGATCGTGGACAGGCTAGCCCTGCCGCTGCACATGACCCCATACGCCCAATCACGGGGACTGAACATGGGGGCAATGCACGGAGACAGAGGAAAATTTAGGAGGAAGCAGCAGTCCCACCCCCCCACCCCCGGCACTTTCGCACCCTCCGCAAGTCGCAACGCCGCACACCCACACCCTGTCAAGTGCACAACTAGCTAGCGCCAGCCCGGGTCACACAAACAAACGGGCGGTCGGTGGGCCCCCTGAAAGCGGTGGAGAACTACAGGGCCCAGTCGCAAGTGCGACTGCTGCGACAGTGATAATTCCGCCACTGCTGTATACTGACCATTCTCTGCCTGTCGTTTATATCTATATCGGATCATCTGTTACCAAACCCGGCTTGTCTGACTACGCATTCAGTGCACCCACCAGCCAGCTTCCTGTTTCCTGCTGCCCCTGCTGAACCGACAAGACCCAAGACGAACCAGGCACCCATACACCGCCAGGCTCTTGTGGCCACTGTCGCAACATCGGTGGCCCTTTAGCCGGGGTTGTACGAGAAGCCTTCCCACTACACGTCAGGCTCATCTGGCAGGTACGTAACACTATCATATGCTATAAGTATTTATAAGTACAACTTTTGCTGAGAAAAATAAGATCTCCTCTTGGTGAACCATACGCATTGCAATCGTTTTTAGAAAATGAAAGCAACTTTAAATCAACAAGAGTTAAATATACAGATAGGAAAAATTTCATTTTTTTATTTTATATGTTATATGTATATTTCAGTAAAGGTAGAGTTTTCCTTTATGGTACTGCGGTTTTAGAATTACTCCTGGTATTTTTCACAAACACCATATTTTAACGAAAATATATTTTAACTAAAGAACAAACATTGTATTGTATTTTAGCTTACCAGTCCTTAGATGTGGTGGCTGCATTATCTTTCATTTTTCAAGAACGTTTTTAGCAAGTACAGAAAATACTTTTTAGTGTGATGTCCTTGTTACTTCAGTAACTGCTTCTTCTGAACTTCACTGAAGGCAAAAAATAACTAAAATAATAAGTATAACACTGAAATGGTGGATATGTATTTTTAAATGAATGTGAATCAAATTACTGTCAAAAAGTAATAGATTATAGGGTTCGATTCACACTGGTGTGCTATGCGACATTGTATGCGACTCGCACTGCAGTGCAAATCACATGCAATGTCTGTCTGATGTGATTTCAGCCATACAGCTGGTGTGGCTGAATTTGCGCCGCATTCAGACCGAGCTTATACAGGACCCTTTTTTGGTCTGCACCAGGATCGGGACGCAATGCGATCCCATTCATGTGCGAACTGACAGTTCGGACTGCGATATGCAAACTGATTTGGGGGTGTCGTTAACTTTGTATTGACATGCCTAACGGCTCACATAAGTAAGTGTGAACTGCCCTGTCAGTCAGGTGCGATGTGGGAACCTACAGTGGATTTGCAGGGTTCCTGCATCGCACCAGTGTGAATCGAGCCTAAATGTTACATCAAAGATCAACAACAAAGTAATATAAATATGGGAAGATTGATTGAGTCTAGATAAACTTGTGGTGTGTGAACTATTAGACATATTAAATGTAATTGATATATTAAATATATTGAATATATTAAAATAGTGGACATAGATGATCCAAAAATTAAAAATACACAAAAAATACACAAAATTACGTAATTTGGGCAATGGTATGACAAAAATAAATAAAAATAAAAGTTCTTATTTATATCCATTTTTATTTTTATTTTTTCATACCATTGCCAAATGAGGCGGATGGACTGTGAATTGTGGATTTTAGGCAGCCTTACAAGCCTTTATGGTGTCAGACAATCTCTTTATTATTGAGATTTATTCCTTTACCTCCAGGAATAAGACTTTTTTGGCTGTTTATTTTAATCAGTTGTTTAATCAGTTGCTTAAATACATTTTTGACTACAGGATTGGCACAGGGATAGCGCTGTAGTGTATCGTACATTGTATTCATACTTGCTTAATCTGTTCTCCTCTCCTGATTAATGCTAGTTAGTTCCGTCCTAGCTAGACCATCCCTGTTTCTTTCATGTTCCCTTAGTGAGTGTTATGCCGCGTACACATGATCGGAAATTCTGACAAGAAAAGTCCGATGTGAGCTCTTGGTCGAAAATTCCGACCGTGTGTAGGTTCCATCTGAATTTTTCTGTCGGAATTTCCACCATGAAAAATGAGCTGGTTCTCAAATTTTCTAACAAGAAAAGTTCTTGGAGGAAATTTCCGATCATCTGTATGCAATTCCGACGCACCAAAAATCATGCATGCTCGTTATCAAGTCAACGCATGCTCTGAAGCATTGAACTTAATTTTTCTCGGCTCGTCATAGTGTTGCACGTCACCGCGTTCTTGACGGTCGGAATTTGGTGTGACCGTGCGTATGCAAGACAAGTTTGAGCCAAGATTCTGTCGGAAAAAAAAAAATCCATGGCTTTCTTGTCGGATTTTCCGATCGTGTGTACACGGCATTAGTTATTCGAAGAGACAGGGCATAGAAAAGGCAATGTTTTGTTACACTTTAAAAGACTGAAAAAACATCCTGCATCTGTCTGAAGTACAATTGCATTGGAAGCAACTTCTGTTTTAAAAGGTAAAGTGTAAAAGCAGAAAGTTTTTCATCTTAATGCAATCTATGCATTAAGATAAAAATTCTTCTGTGTAAATCAGCCCCGCACATCCTCTCTAATACTTACCTGAGCCCTATCTCAATCCAGCAATGTTACATGTCCAGGACTCTCCTTCCTCATTGGATGAGACAGCAGCAGAGTGCCATTGGTTCCCACTGCTGTCAATCAAAGTGAGTGAACCAAGGAGGAGAGAGAAGGGGCAGTGCCAGGCCATGGCTATGGCTATCTGAATGGACACACAGAGCAGTGGCTCCCGTGACCCCATAGCAAACTGCTTTCTGTGGGGGGCACTCAACTGGAGAAAGCCAGGAGCGCCGAGGAGGGACCCAAAAAGAGGCGGATCAGAGCTGCTCTGTGCAAAACCACTGCACAGAGTAGGTAGGAAATGTTTGTTATTGTTAATATGAGACTATAGTATCACTTTAAGCTGTCTGTTGATGGCGCTAAGTCAGCAAGTACCTATACTGTCCAGACAGGCTGGATATAAGGAGGTATGTCAATGCATAATGCATCATTTGAATCAAAACAAATGGAAGTAACTTACCATATGGATCCAAACTGATCAAAGCAGGCAAAGCCTTAAAATGCAGCTTGATTCACCATCCCACCTAACAGAAATGCATCTGTTCCACAGAAGCCTCCCATCCCACCCCCCCCTTGGCACAATGCTTTGTCATTCACCCAAGAAGTCCCCAGGTACCCTTTGATTTGGTGTTTTGGGTCTGGAACTTTACATGACTGATGGATTGGTGCAACTGCAGGAGCAGGTGCACTCTGTAAAAGCTGTCTGCTGAAACAAATGTTTCCCCCATTTTAAAGGGAAGGAAAGATTTTCACCACAATGCATGTACATACTGAATCTGTGTGTTTTAAACAGTTCTACCTAAGATTTGGTCATTTAGCACAAGACAAGCTTTGATAACTGTCAGTTTTGCTTCTAACAAAAATAGTTATTGAATGAAAAATACAAATGAAATCTTAGCCAACCATTTTAGCATAATATCTCTGTATTGAACGGTACTATTTACTATTGACTCTGATTATTGAATTTCTCTAAAATAAACCACTTATTTATAATGTACATTTTTAGCACTGTGAGTCAGCTCTTGAGTGCTATTCAACATATTACATCATAGAGAGTAGATGAACATTGTTATGAATCTCATACACACATCATTCTTGGCTGCATCCATTACAGCTCCATTTCTTGGCCTCATATTATGTTTTTTTTTACTGAAGAAAATATGTCAAGCAGCTTATAAATTGTAGAAATCTTGGAATGATGCATGCTCCAATATAAGGCATCAACATAATGTTAGAGATTGCAAAGATTGTTTTTTTTTTTTTGTTTGTTTTTTTAGCAGGCCATTTAGGAGGGACACTTACCAATGCAAAGAAAATCTAAACTGATAAGGAAATTAACATCCTCATGTTGAAAGTTTATTGTTGAGAGACGTTTTGAAGTTTATTTTGGAGACAAGAGTTACAAAGTAACTAACATGCACAGAGATCCCCAGACATGTTGTTAGGGTCTGGATCTGAACCTGTGACCTCTGCGGTGTCTGGTAGGGATGAGCTTTGTGTTCTAGTCGAACGTATGTTCGACTCAAACATCATATGTTCGATCGTTTGTCGAAATACGAACAAAATGGGTAGTTTGCACCAAATTCGAGTGACGCGCCACGGCCCATAATTCACTGCAGCATTGTACGCTGATGATTGGCCAAGCATGCACTATGATTCGCATGCTTGGCCAATCACAGCGCCGTCAGTACAGAGAGCCGTAATTGGCCAAAGCCAGGGTGGCTTTGGCCAATTATGGCTCAGGGCTTTAGCACAAGCCCCACACCATAAAAGGTCACCTCCATGGGGGCCTCGTGTAGTGTGTTGCGGCGCTGGTTAGATATCCGTCACAGAGAGAGAGAGAGTGTCTTTTTTTCTAGCTAGATAGAGCAGGCAGGCTAGTCAGTTAAATTTACAGTGTGTAGAGGATATACTGTATATACATTCCAGGTGTTGTACATATATTTATACACTGTATAGTTTAGCTAGATCAGTTCTTCCTAATTTACTGGCAGGTCAAGCATCATTTAAGCATCATGATGCTTAACCACTTAAAGACCCCCGCACGCACATATACGGCCACAACATGGCTCGTACAGGCACAAGGGCGTAAATTTACGTCCCCGCCTGAGTGCGGTTCGGGGGTCCCATCGGGACCCCCTCCGCGGCGTGCGGGGGTCTCCCTACCTCTGGGAGCGATCCGGGATCTGCGGGCGGATGTCCGTGTTTTCCGCCCCCCCCGCGATCGCTCCCAGCCAATGGGAGCGCGCTCCCAGCCTGTCACTTCCTCCTCCTGTGTTTACACAGGAAGGAGGAAATGATGTATTCTCTCATCGCAGCGCTGTTTCCCAGCGCTGCTGATGAGAGAAGACATGCCAAGTAAGTGTGCACCAACACAACACTGACACACACTCACATAGGCATATTAACCCCTTGTGATCGCCCCCCCCCCACCCCCCTGTCACAGTGTTACTGAATGCAGTGATTTAATCACTGCATTTAGTGTCAGTGTGACAGGCACTGTAAAAAACAGTTAGTGTTAGGTTCAGGATAGCCCCCCCACCCCCCCTAATAAAGTTTTAACCCCCTGATCACCGCCCTAGTTAACCCTTTCACTCCCTATTGCCAGCGTCACTAAGCGATCATTTTTCTGATCGCTGTATTAGTGTCGCTGTTCCCGCTAGGTAGCTATTTTTTTTTATTGCGATTTTTTTTTTTTACTAAAGACATGTGGCTAAATAAATTTTGGCCTAAATGTTTGACTAAAATTTAGTTTATTTGATTTTTTTTTAACAAAAAGTAAAAAATAGTGTTTTTTTTTCAAAAATGTCGCTCTATTTTTGTATATAGCGCAAAAAATAAAAATCGCAGAGGTGATCAAATACCACCAAAAGAAAGCTCTATTTGTGGGAAGAAAAGGACGCAAATTTTGTTTGGGAGCCACGTCGCACGACCGCGCAATTGTCTGTTAAAGCGACGCAGTGCCGAATCGCAAAAACACCTTGGGTCATTTACCAGCGTATTGGTCCGGGTCTTAAGTGGTTAAACAAAAAATAAAAAATGAAAAATTCCTTCAAATATTGTACCTGCTGGGTGTCTATAGTATGTCTGTGAAAACGTCTTTGAGAACCCGGGTCTTGCCCCAGGGAACACGTATAAATGGATTATTTTTTTGAAATGGTTGTTTTTTCTGGAGCAGTGATTTTAATGATGCTGCATCATTAAAATTACTGCTCCAGAAAAAACAACCATTTTTAAAACTTTTTTCCATTGATAAATGTTCCCTGGGGCAAGACCCGGGTTCTCAAAGACGTTTTCCGACAATAACTTGCATATGGGGCTTTAAAATGAGCACTTTTGAATTCGAACGCTCGAGTCCCATTGACGTCAATGGGGTTCTAAATGTTCTCGCGAACGTTCGGTCCGTTTGAAAGTTATGGTGCGAACCGAACGCGGGGGTGTTCGGCTCATCCCTAGTGTCTGGATGTAGCTATTCACATGGTACCACTTGAGAAGCTGGACAGCTCCTTAACGCTGGTCAATCTTACCTTGTACCTTGTTTCTGATTAACCTTGAACTCTTTGCTCCTCCCATAAACTTCTTTATTTAAGTTGTGTCTCTGCATTTCCTGTTTCCCCGATTATTGTGCTATTCTCCTGCCAATATCTTGCTCCTTTAAAGGGGTGGTTCCCCTAAAAAGAAACTTTTAACATTGCCTGTCTCTTCTTAATAAGATGTAGAATCGGCTGGTAGTTTAAAAAAAAAAAGTCCGTACATACCATTTTCGGCATGTAGTCTCACCGCCGCTTCCGGGTATGATGTGTGGGGACAGGCATCCGATCGACGCATACAGCGCGTCACGAGATGCCGAAAGAAGCCGAACGTTGGTGCGGCTCTATACGGCGCATGCGCACCAACGTTCGGCTTCTTTCGGCATCTCGTGACGCGCTGTATGCGTTGATCGGATGCCTGTCATTTAAGTAGGCACGCCCATCCCCGGCCGCCAGACCCGGAAGCGGCGGTGAGACTAAATGCCGAAAATGGTATGGACGGACTTTTTTTTTTAAACTACCAGCCGATTCTACATCTTATTAAGAAAAGACAGGCAATGTTAAAAGTTTCTTTTTAGGGGAACCTCCCCTTTAAATCCTGCTGTCGTCTGTATTTTTACTTCCACTCGTTACCAACTTTTGTCTTGTTCCTCAACTATGCTTACACTTGACCCAACCTGCAACCAGTTGTTAATGATCGTTGGCTTGTTCACCAACTGCACTTCCCCTAGATCCCAACCTGAAACCACTTGTTGCTGATCTTTGGCTTGTTTACTGATTATGCTTCTGCTTGAACCCTACCTGCTTAATCAGCTACTGAACTTAGGCTTGTTTACCTCCGGCTGGGGCAATCCTTAGGACCGCAACCTGGCACTAGTATACAGCAAAACTCATCTCCACCATCCTGCATCATCTGCCAAGGTAACTTGCTCATTTACTTATCCTGCTGGTCGGTGGGAACCTCTGTACTGTAGACATGTGCGGTTCGTTTTGAATTGAAATTCAGACAAATTTTCGTTTTTCGGATGTATACAAATTACCATAATTTAAACAAATCCGAAAATAACAAAAAAAAATGTAAACGAAATTCTAATTCAAATTCAAATTCAAATTGTTTTAGAATCGTTTTAGAATTCAAATACTTCCAAATTCAAATTCAAAAAGTTTTCAAATTCAAAATGTTTTTGAATTCAAATGGTTTTCCAATTTCCAAAGAGAATAAAATGGAATAGTGTGACGGATCTCAGATACCCCAGGTGGGCACATCCGCCAGACCTGTGTCTCCTGTCCTCCAAACGCACCCGCAGCCTGGCGATTCGCCATAACCAGCCCTTAACCCCTCAATCACGAGACAATCCACACATGTTGAGGGTTACACAACCAGAGCTTTACTGTTTATTAAAATCCAAACTATACAGTTTTACACCCAGTTAGGGACACTCCCCTTAGCCTTGTCTTTGAGGGGAGGGGGACAAGGAACAACCAATGGGAACAGAACATTTGGACATTGAAACAGTGTACAGATACCTAATGAGATTATGGTAAACAGGCAGCCTAGCTTCTCAATACACACCCCCTGCGGAGAGACGTCTGCAGTCCACTCTCCATTGTCTGTGTCCAGCAACAAGAGGGGGGGGGGGGTGTAGGGCTGTAACATTACATTACATCACAATAATGCCAGCTTCAGGTCTCCAGTATATTTCCGGGCCATAGTCTGTCGGTAGGAGGCACGCCCACAATCCTTTCCAAGACATACAGTGACAGTGGGTTCTGTCACATTTCTCCCCTTTTAAAAACAGACTAACCAGGTTCCTGACCCCCAACTGGTCTGGACCTGCGTTAGTCACAAACTTCCACCCCAGGCAAACAGGAAAAGTAAAAGTATGACTCTGGCGCTGGGGAGCAAAACCGTACATACGGTCTCCCGAGAATAAAAACAGCCGCTGCAGAGTGGGAACAGCTGTCTGCACTCCTCTGATCCGGGGCGGGGTTGCAGATATTGGGGGAAGCTGAATAATCCTCTGCCCTGCTTCCAGCGCTACAGCTGGTAGGGAACGTAGGCTGGTAGGGCTATGCATTTGGGGAGGCAAAGGTACTTGCTTTTCTCCTGGTGTAGTTACCAGCCGCTGAGAAGTTATCTTGCAGGGACTATCTCCTGGGTTCTTCATCTCTTGTTTTGATGCTGGGCAGAGACCATCAGCGCTCTGTCCTGTAGCCAGCGCTTCTGCCGGGGGGACATATGAAAAAGTTGGGTACAGCTGCTGGAGAGGGGGAAGGGTTTTCTCTCCTGCCGGTTCTGTGACCAGCCACTGGGGTGACTTCTGACAGGGGCTGTCTCCCAAACTCTCCAAAAACATACTGAGGGCTGGGCAGGGACCATCAGAACTCTGCTCCATAGCCAGGCATGGACTGGCCATAGGGACTACAGGGAGTTTCCCGGTGGGCCGATGGCTCAGTGGGCCGGTTTCAGTGACAGCCTGTCAAAGTAATGGCTGCGCAGCTCGCCCTCCACTTCATGCAGTGATGTGAGAAGAATGAGGAAAATACAGAGGAGAATAAGTGAAATAATAAGAGGTGAGTGAGGACTCCTTTTGTTATGCTACTTATGTTTTTTTGCACAATTGCGTATAGTTTGTATACTGTTTTTGTTCTTGTTTGCAAACATAAAGTGGGCCGGTCTGGATAAAGTCCAGGGCCAAATTTTGGTCTCAGTCCATCCCTGTCCATAGCCAACGCTTCTGCTGGGGGAGAACCACTGGGGTAGTGTCCAATTGCTGGGGAGGGAGAATTGCTTCCTCTACTCCCGGTGGGGATATCTGCTGTTGGGGAAACAGCTCACGCAGGTCATCTCTCAGACTCTCCGGATCCAACTCTTTTTCTGATGCTAGGCAGATTATAGTGGCACTCTGCTCCATAGCCAACGCTTCTGCTGGGGGGATGAACATTGGGGTAGTGTCCAATTGCTGGGGAGGGAGAATTGCTTCCTCTACTCCAGGTGGAGATATCGGCTGTTGGGGAAACAGCTCACGCAGATCATCTCTCAGACTCTCCGGATCCAACTCTTTTTCTGATGCTGGACAGATGCCAGGGGCACTCTGCTCTGTAGCCAGCGCTTCTGCTGGGGCCCCAGATGAGATACTCTGGACTTGCTGCTGATCACCATTTCCCAGCCTTCCAGCTCCTGTCTCAACTCCACTTTCTGAGACCTTAATGCTATTAGCTTGTCCCACTGCCTGGGGGACCTCCGGTGCGTTCCGGCATTCTAGCGCTCGCAGTGCCCTCTGTATCATTGCCGCTTCTTCCATTGCGGTTAGGACAGGAAAATGTAGGGTCATCCCTGGCCCAATTTGCTCCTCATCTTTGTGACTGTCTGCTATTTCTCCAGGACAGTCCCAGGTAACAGGAGCCATGCCAGGCTGCTGATCACCATCAAACAGCCGCTTGTAGGCAATTTCAAGCTCAAAATCCTGCTCAACCAGGTACTCCAATTCCTCCAGGTCACATGCCTCTTCGGGGAGGTCCAGCACCTCATCTCGGAAGTCCAAGATGTTTTCCAGCCGCCACTCCTCATCGCTCCCAAAGTCTGGGTCTCCGTACATTTTTTGATGGAGCAGCCCCACGCCGCCATAGCAAACGCCTTCTGTTGGGCTGCCATCTGCTGTACTTGGCCAAAGTTGAGCCGCGAACCACCGGAGGGCTCTGTAGCTGGCGTCTAGCTTCATCTCCTCCTGGACCAATCTTCCGAGCTCCGTCTTCCAATCATCTCGCGGTCGTTCCCTCAGGAACACCTCTCGCGCACAGTACTGCGTCCAGTACATCTCTGAGGAGGAGGGAAGGATCTTCCCCTTCTGGCGCCGCTCGTAGCTTAGCGCCTCATGCCAGAGTTGCCGGCGGATCACATCCTCCCAGCCGAGCATGGTGCGCTCTGTCACTGGTCCCCGATGTTTCTTCCGCATGCATTGCAGCCTCCTCCCGAACTCCGCTCTCATGCTGGCTGGTCCCCGTATAGCTCCTCGGCAGCTGCCCAGATCTTGAATCCTGGTGGTGGTTTGGATGTCCTGGACTGCAGGAGACATCCCACTGCTGCCACCACTGTGACGGATCTCAGATACCCCAGGTGGGCACATCCGCCAGACCTGTGTCTCCTGTCCTCCAAGCACCCGCAGCCTGGCGATTCGCCATAACCAGCCCTTAACCCCTCAATCACGAGACAATCCACACATGTTGAGGGTTACACAACCAGAGCTTCACTGTTTATTAAAATCCAAACTATACAGTTTTACACCCAGTTAGGGACACTCCCCTTAGCCTTGTCTTTGAGGGGAGGGGGACAAGGAACAACCAATGGGAACAGAACATTTGGACATTGAAACAGTGTACAGATACCTAATGAGATTATGGTAAACAGGCAGCCTAGCTTCTCAATACACACCCCCTGCGGAGAGACGTCTGCAGTCCACTCTCCATTGTCTGTGTCCAGCAACAAGAGGGGGGGGGGTGGGGGGTGTAGGGCTGTAACATTACATTACATCACAATAATGCCAGCTTCAGGTCTCCAGTATATTTCCGGGCCATAGTCTGTCGGTAGGAGGCACGCCCACAATCCTTTCCAAGACATACAGTGACAGTGGGTTCTGTCACAAATAGAAACCCACATCAAGGGTATTCCCGTATAGATCTGTTTCTGACACCCCACTATTTAATCTCCGATTTCTACAAAGTTTACCTGTGAGGCGGCGTATACACGATCGGACATATCCGATGAAAACGGTCCGCGGACCATTTCCATCGGATATGTCCGATCGGGAGTTTGATCCGATGGCGTGTACACACCATCGGATCAAATTCCCCGCCGCCGGACGGTGCGGTGACGTGGCGGTGACGCGGCGGTGACGTTGACGCCGCCGCGTCACCGCACCAGGAAGTAAAACACTTCCGCGCATGCGCCGAATCCATTCGGCAGCGGCGCGGCGGCGGTGGGGGCCGACATGTCTGCTGGTAAGTGTACTAACCAGCAGACATGTCGGGCGGACAGATTCCCACCGGATAGATTTCAAAGCTTGCTTTGAAATCTGTCGGGTGGGGAAATCTGTCCGCTAGCCCATACACACGAGCGGAGATGTCTGCTGAAACGGTCCATCGGACCGGTTTCAGCGGACATATCCCCTCGTGTGTACGCGGCCTGACACCAGTTAAATAGCTGTAGTGGTGCTAGGTACAGTGATGACTTAGTGGTTGATTCACTAATTTAAAGGCCATCTCTGTACATTTGTCAGAACACATAGTTAGTCTGGTTGAAAAAGTCTGGTTGAGACAGGCGCTGTTAGGTTGCAAGATAGAAACAGCTTTTAAGTCTCAAAGATGCCTCATAAAATTTATATTCATATCAGCAAGAATCATAATTGCAAAATCGTGGAAATCGGACAGCTTAAACATAAACTCTACTGGATCATGCTTAATGAACGTATGACAGCAATCTTACATGATAAACTGGAGATATTCAAGAAAGTTTTGGATCCATGGGTCAGATACCGGTCAAGTAATCCTTGATCTTTTCCAGAGTAGAACTACTCTTAAGTAGTATGACAGGGAGCGTGGAGTCATTCCTCATTTCTTATTCTTTTCCTTCATTTTTTTCTTTTTCACTTCCATAATCTCTCTCTCCTCTTATTTTTCTTTATTTTTTTTGTTGGTTAATTTGTTGCAGTACAACTGAGATCCCAGGGCTCAGTTCCTAACGATCCTGGGATTATCACTAAGTGGGATCGAGTCTGATATGATGAGGGTAAGGGGGCCCCCCCCCGGGAAAATATGGTTCACCTTTATTAATGCACATGATAAAATTACTTGTGGAATTTCCACACACAATAAGTATTGGATGATATTTGCTATAATATAGTCATGAATAGAGTTAAATCAACAGAAAACTTACAGTGATTGAGATTCTATGTGCTAATGTTGCATTATAGTAAATAGATATGAGAACGGGAGCTCCTCAATGGAGACATATTCAATAGATATTATAGTATAAACAATAACCAACATATGGGAGATTCCCGATAGTAGATGTAACATTCTGCTTAGTAATGATTGGATTTCGATCCCTATAGTGTATACCTTTTACTGCCTATGTCCTTATTGAATATTTGTACACCTTCTCTTGTACATTTTCTTTTATGGAAAACAGAAATACCTTTGAAAAAGAAAAAACTCCTTCCAGTTCAACTCACACACAAATTAAAAACCTCCATATACACAATCTTATGCCTACAATTGATCCAGAGGGAAAACCGTAAAGCATAATCCAATTTGCTCCAAAGGGAAAAAAATCCTAAAACTCAATCCATCCAAAACCGAGCTCATAATCTTTCCTCCCCCACATGCCCCTTCCCCTGAGCTCTCTGTTAAGATCGATAGCAGAACTCTGCATGCCAAAGTTCTAGGTGAAATCCTGGACTCCAAAATATCCTTTTGGCCCCACATCCAATCACTGTCCAAATTTTGTCACCTCAACCTCCGCAACATCTCCAAAATATACTCCTTCCTAACCAATGACACCAGACAGCTCATAATTCACTCCTTGGTCATCTCTCGCCTCAACTACTGCAACTCTGTTTTCATTGGATTACCTTTACTTAGGCTACCTCTCATTTGGTCCATTATGAATGCTGCTGCTGCTCCACCTAACCAACTGCTCAGTTTCTGCTACTCCTCTCTGTCAATCCGTTTATTATCTTCCAATCACCCTTGAATTAAATTCAAAATACTAACAATAACTTACAAGGCCATCCACAACCCTTCTCCCAGCTACATTAATAACCTGGGGGTAGATTCATGTAGATCAGTGGATCTTTTGATCCGCGTGATCTATCTGTTTTACGATCCGCCTGCGCCAGTTTTTGAGGCAAGTGCTGTATTCAGAAAGCACTTGCCTCGTAAGTAGCCCTGGCGGATCGTAAATCCCCCGGCGGAATGCAAATTCCGCGGCTAGGGGGAGTTTACTATTTAAATTGCGCGCGTCCCCGCGCCGATCGTACTGCGCATGCGCCACCGGCTAAATTTCCCAGCGTGCATTGCTTTAAATGACGTCGCTAGGACGTCATTGTGTTCGTCGTTAACGCTATTAACGTATGGCCGTATTCCCGGACGACTTACGTAAACGGCGTAAAAAATTCAAAATTCGACGCGGGAACGACGGCCATACTTAACATAGGATCCGCCACACTTACCCCGCATATAGCAGGGGTAACAATCCGACGGAAAAAGGCGAACGCAAACGACGTAAAGAAAAAAAGTTGCCCGGGCATTCGATTCTGAATCGGCGTTTCTGCTCATTTGCATATTCGGCGCGAAGAAGAACGGAAGCGCCACCTAGCGGACGGCGGGAGAATGCAGCCTAAGAATCGACAGTGTAACTCAGTTACACCAGTCGGCTCTAAGGGAGATATATGCGGAACCTGATTCGAGGAATCAGCCGCATAGATCCGAGCGTCGGATCTCACAGATCCGACGGTGTATCAGTAGATACACCGTCGGATCTCTACATGAATCTACCCCCTGGTCTCTAAATACCAACCCAATCGCTCTCTTCGCTCTCTAGCTCCGTTATCACCTCCTCCCATACTTGCCTCCAGGACTTTTCTCAAGGCTCACCCATCCTATGGAACTCCCTACCTCAATCTATCCAATTATATCCTACTCTGTTTGCTTTTAGATGATTTCAGAAAACCCTTATCTTCAGAGAAGCCTATTCTGCCCACACTTAACAACTGTACTTTTATTTTTTCCACCAGATCATCCCCCACAGTCATTACCTTTTGTATCACTTGAGCCTCCTTCCTAGATTGTAAGCAGGGCCCTTTGATTCCTCCTGTATTGAATTGTTTCTTTTCAATTGTTTTTTTATTGGTAATTCAAGAAAAGTAAAGCAATTACAACAACAGTTGAGAAAGATCATTACAATCAATGCCTTGTTGCATGCAATAAACAATAGAAACATTTCAAAAGTGAATATTACATACAAAGATTAATACAGTGCTCTCCCTTACAAGCGCTCATACTGTAGACGGGATTGCGCATCCTACTACACTGTGTGGATACTGCACCCCCATGAAAGAGGAGAATTGAAGGGAAGAGCATACGAATTTGTTCAGTATACAATTATTGTTATAAGTTGTCTTTACTGAGAGCATCTAATAGCGAGAAGAAGACATTAAAGGAAAATAAGAAGAGAAGAAAGAAGGAAAAGAAGAAAAAGGGTGTAAACAGAGAAAAATAAAAAGGTATAAAATAAGCCAAACATCTTCACAGATTTGTACCTGAGACGGCAGTCCAGTGTAGTTATCAGACTTTTCCCCTGGATGCCCAGGGAGCCCATTGTTCATCAAATTTGGAAATTGAAAGAGCCTGCATAGCAAAATGTCTCTCATAAGAATATTGTTCTTGAACCCTTCTAATAACTTCTTTAATGCTGGGCACTAAGGTGGACTTCCATTTTGATGTAGTTGCCAACCTAGCAGCAACGAGGACATGACTCACTATATTACGGAATTGTTTAGGGATAGTGGTTAAGCCAAGGGAGAGAAGGGCCATCTGGGGAGACTGTCTCACAGAGAGACCCGTAATAGAGGATATTAATTGAAACACTTCACACCAAAAGTTGCTCAGGCACTTACAGTCCCAGAGAGTGTGAAGTATATTGCCCCGGTCCCCGCACTCCCTCCAACAGTTGCTCGATTCCGTGGGGAAGATCATGGACATCCTGACTGGGGTAAGATATGTTCTATGCAATATTTTTAGCATCGAATCCCAGTGGTTAGTGCAATGAGAATAAGCGTAACAGGCTTTAATGGCTGTTTTCCACTCAGACGGAGTGTGCACAGAGTCCAAGTCCCTTTCCCAGTTAATCATACTTGCAGTCTTGGTGAAATTTGGGTAATTTTGCAGGGATTTATATAGCCACGACAGGCCTTTAGGTTGGTCATATTTGGATGACAAGTATCGCCACACCCCGTTATGTAACTTATAGTGGGCCTGTGGGTTTTTAGTATGGAAATGTTGTATCTGGATTTTAGAATAGGGATGAGAAGTGGGGTTCTCCCTTAATATATCACTGTGAGTACTAAGACCGTGTTTGACCCATTGTTGAATATTGATGTCTGGAATCAAATATTCATAAATCCTGAGATTAGACACTTCTTGTCTTAACAAATCCTCCGAAGGAGATGTCGAATGGAGTTTTCTCCATGCTGAGAGTGTCGCTTCAATGGAAGGGACTTTGGGGCAAGCAAGAGTTAAATCCGTGAGGTTGGCCAGTAACAATGAGGGAAGATCTCTCTGTGAAACCATAGTCTTTTCTATGTGGACCCAAAGCTTGGAGGTGTGGGGGTCGAACCAGGCCTTCGCTTGGTCTAAGATTGCCGCCCTGTAGTAATTGCGAATGTGTGGGAATCCAGCCCCCCCATTTGATCTATGTTTTAGTGCTATTACGTAAGGGATCTTAGACATCCTACGGTTCCAAATGAACTGCCTGAACAATTTATCTATCAGATTAAAGAAAGACTCTGGCAGACATATAGGGATAGTTCTGAAGTGGTATATTAATTTGGGTAACACGACCATTTTTAGTGCAGCTATCCTGCCTAGCCAGGAAAGTTCATAAGATCCTATGTGTTGTAGATCATTCTTGATTATTTCAACCAGGGGGGGGAAATTTGCTGCATACGTAGCTGTGGTGGGGAAGGGCACCTTCACACCTAAATACGAAATAGACTTTGACATCCATTGAAATTGGTACTGTTTTTTCAAGGTGGAAAGTAGAGGTTGGGACAGGTTAATAGGCAGTATACAGGATTTCATAACATTTAACTTATAATAGGAAACCTCACTGTATTTTTGTAAAACAGAGAAAACCTTAGCCAAGGAGGAAGCCGGATTGGTAATTGTCAAGATAACATCGTCGGCAAACAGTCCGATTTTATGGACACGATCATTTACCTTAATCCCTGAGATTCCATTGTCCGACCGTATAGCCTCCGCCAAGGGCTCCATCATTAGGGAAAAAATGATGGGTGAAAGGGGGCATCCCTGGCGGGTACCATTCGTTATGCAAAATGGATCTGAGAGGGCATTGGATGAGAACACTCTAGCTGAGGGTACTGAATATAGAGCCATAATAGCAGATAGGATGTTACCTTTAAGACCAAATTTTTGAAGGGTGGCCTTAAGGTATCCCCAATGGACCCTGTCAAAGGCCTTTTCGGCGTCTAATGCCAAAATAGCTGTTGGCGTGTTCTTACCCTCCACAATATGTAGCAGGTCAAATAGCCGCCTAGTTCCATCTGGCGCTTGCCGGCCTCTGACAAATCCCACTTGGTCAGCTCCGACCAGGGATGGAGTGATTTTCGCTAATCTATTCGCCAAGACCTTGGCGTACAGTTTTAAGTCAGTATTTAATAAGGATATTGGTCTAAAATTTTGGGGAGAATCCGGCTTCTTTCCTGGCTTGGGTAGTGTAACAATTATAGCCTGTAACATCTCTGCGGGGAACCTTGCCGAGGAGGAGACACTGTTGAAGAGCACGCCCAGATAAGGGATCAGGACTTGCGAGAAAACTTTGTAATATTCTGATGAAAAGCCATCAGCACCAGGGGACTTATTTTTAGGTAGGGCTTTAATGGTGTCTAAGATTTCTTTATCCAATATCGGGGCATTAAGTAGTGATAGATCGTCCTCTGACAGGGAAGGTAAAGACACTGAGCTTAGAAAGGATTCAATAGAATAGGAAGAAGGTTGAGGAGTGGAGACATCTAATTGTAGATTGTACAAGTCTCTATAGTACTTCATAAAGGAATTGGCAATTTTGGAGGGGTGATGTTCTAAGACGCCCGTATGGGGGTCTCGCATGGATACTAAATTTGATTTCCGTTGTCTTTTAGTAATGTAGTTGGCCAAAAGCTTGCCTGCTTTGTTACCGTGGGCGTAGAATTGGGCTTTGATTCTTTTTAAATGGTTTTGGTGGCTCGATAGAAGGGACACACGGACTTTCTGTCTGCAATTAAACAGGTCAGATTCAACCTCAGGGGAAGGATCAGATTTATGTAGGTCTTCCAAGGACTTAAGCTCTCTAAGCAAGCCGTCCAACAGTTCCCTCCTCCTCCTCCTCTCCCGCGCCGCAGCCTGTATAAGAAGGCCCCTGCTAAAAGCTTTGTGGGAGCACCACAGGGTAGATATGTCCACATCACTAGTATCATTAATTCTAAAAAATTCAGACAATTGTTGGGTGATCTTAGAAGTGGAGGAAGGGTTGGCTAAAGTCTCTATGTTGTTCCTCCAGAGGTATGTCGGGGAAGAGGGGAAATTCCCTGTTAACGTGATAGAGATCGGAGCATGATCCGACCATGTGATCGAGTGTATCTCCGCCGAAACAGTTTTTTGAAGAAGGGTGAGGTCCGATAGGAAAAAATCAATCCTGGAATAGAGGCGGTGAGGAAAGGAGTAATAGGTGTAGTCCCTCTCACTTGAATGTAGACACCTCCAGGAGTCATAGAGACCGTAGTCAGTTAAAAAGGATTGCAACTCCCTCCTGGTAGAGGGGTGTTGTCCCGAGCAATCCATTAGCTTGTTAATCACGCAGTTGAAGTCTCCACAAAGGAGCAAGGAACCCTTCCTGACTTTGCTGATCTTTTTCATTAGGGACCTCAAAAAGGGGATTGGACGCTGGTTTGGGGCATACAGGTTTACCAGGGTATATGTGGTGTTGTTGAGATCACACACTAAAATGATGAATCTACCATTAGGGTCAGAGACCTCCTGGTGAAGCTTAAATGAGACAGAGTGATTCATTGCAATCAGGACGCCCCGCTTTTTAACAGGGGCAGAGGCAGTGAAAACATGAGGAAAGGCTCTATGTGTGCATTTCGGAGGTTTTGCTGACATAAAATGAGTTTCTTGAGCACAGAGAATATCCCCTTTCAGTTTCAGTGATTCTCTCCACATTGCACTCCTCTTAAATGGACTGTTAAGCCCATGGGTATTCATGGATACAATTGACAGGGTCATTGTGGAACACTAGTGAGGTGTGCTGCGTATGTGTTGGTCTTATAAAAGAGCTGGTACCTTAATGGCATGTTACCTGCAGAGAGCGCCAGCAGGGCTTCGTAGACATCACTTGGGGGGACTGCAGTGTGGTAGACAGGTGCGTCCGGCTTCCAAAGAACAGAGAGAACAGATGGGACTCGGTAGACCTCAGGTGCAGTAGATAAAAAAAAAAGGAAAGGGAAACAAAAAAAAAAAGTCAAAGTCATAAGTTTAAACAGGAACATAAACAAAGAAACGTAAGTAACCACGCAAGGTGCGAGTAAACCTCGCAAAGAGCTCATTGGGGGAATATGAGCTCCAAAAAGAACCAACATATAGTTGTAACTCCAGCTTCAAATGTTAGGCTATTCAACATTAAATATCCTTAGGGCACGGGTCAAGCACTGCTCCAGTCCTGGGGCAACTTGGAAAGTAGCTGTCTTGGCGATGGGGCACGTTTATCATCAGGCAATAAGCTCCACTTCTTAGCTAACGCCACCCCCTCGTCGATGCTTCTAATAATATGCGTGCGGTTGTCCCTGGTAATCAGAAGCTTTGTAGGAAATCCCCAGGAGTAAGCAATCTTGTGGTTTTGCAGGAGTTTAGTAATGGTGGACAGGTTTTTGCGTGCCATCATTGTATGCTGCGACAGGTCTGCGAACACTGAGATTGCTGAGTAAGGCGGGGGGAGGGGCTGGTGTTTCCTAGAGAAGCGCATTAGGTCATCTTTAATGTGGTAAAAATGCACACGGGCAATTACATCTCTGGGGACCTTTTCAGGAAGGAATTTCGGTTTAGGAAGACGATGAGCTCTGTCCACAATAATTTCGGAGCCTGAGGCCTCAGGCAGCATGGCCGCTATGAAGTCCTGTACATAGTGCCGCAGTTCAGACGGGGTCACCGATTCCTCCACTCCACGCAGTTTAACGTTATTCCTGCGGGATCTATCTTCTAATTCAGCTAATTTATCCCTTATAGCATGAATGTCCCCCTCTGTTTCATAATGTGCATCCACTAAGTCATTATGCGCGCCAGTGAATTCCCCCATCTTGTCCTCCAAATGACTAACTCTGCCTCCTAAGGCTGAAACCTCTTTGTTCATCTGTGATACACACATCATCATATCTCTATGTAGAGAGCCCCTCAAAGTCACCAGCATATCTTTCATTATTGTGTCACTTAGGGGAATACCTGAGGTTGGGAACTCTTGGATCTGTTCAATAAAGGCCTTAGTGCTGTTCTGCGAATCACAGGATTCCTCCAGCTCACCTGCATAGCTGTGTCCTTCTGATCTCTTGAGAGCAGATTTCTGCGGGCTGTTGCTGGGAGAGTGAACCGGAGTGGATCCTCCGCTGCCTCCGCCGCTGTTGTGTAGCCTGCGCCCATCTGAGAACTGCCCAGGGCTGTGGACATCCTCCCCACGATGCTGGCTGCGCCGCGATCCGGAGGCCTCGGCGCCATCTTGAGGCCTAGGCGTGCTTGCGGACGGGAAGAAATCCGTGAGTTTCGCCGGCTTTTTGTCGGTCTTTCTCTTCCCCATAGCGTCGGTGATCCCTCCGGGCTATGTAGCGGCAGTCTGTGTATTTTTTTGTGGCTGGATCGTTGCTTGTGGTCGCTGGGTGTTGGTCCTACACACGGAGCTCTCTCCTCACACAGCCATCCGCTCCGGCTGCCGGCCACGCCCCCGTATTGAATTGTTTCATAACTGTACTGTCTGCCCTCATATTGTAAAGCACTACCCAAACTGTTGGCACTATACATATATATCCTGTACAATAATAATAATAAAAAAGTACAAGGTTTGTTTTCAGGCATGTTAAAATATATAACTTCATAATTCTTCAATCTGTCTTTCTGATTGGATGACGTGGCATATACACATGTTTCATTTCCACCACTTTGTCTCTGTTCACATGTCATATACTGTCATTTTGTCTGCCATGTAATCCTTTCCACATGAAATACACGATTTGTCATATTATGGAATAGATTGGCAGGGTGTGTCTCTAAAATGTGACCTGTCTTATGGCCAAGTAATGTCTTAATACCATGGCTCTGCATCTGGAATTCACGTAAATTTATTTAAAAAAACTTTTATTTCAAAGCATTTCTAAAACATACTAAGTATATGAATTCTAAAATAAATAAGAAAGAGATCCTTCTCTAATAGGCAATATCGCTTGTACTTTTGGCTGTCTTTACATAACAGCCAGGAAACAATTTATTTCAGCTGCAAATAGTGACATCATTTACATCATGTCTTTGAGAAGTTTTCAAGTTGGTTGTCCTTACTGTTGCTATACAAGAAATTTGTTCTGTACACAAGTCTTTTCTCCTAAGGATATTCAGTGCCAAAAGAAAAATTAAGCACTAATGAAACTATGGAATAATCCAAAGAATGTTTTTTTCTCCGAGTCCTAAAACATAACAGTGTCTGCGTCTATAGCTGTTTAAGGGAAAAAAACAGAGCTGTATATTTTATTTTCTGGCTTTGGCATGGGCTTGCAGTCTAGCATGTCTCAACTGTTGCATGACTTGTTGCTAATATATGTATATTTTTAGCATAAGGCTGCTTTTATTACACTCAGGAGCATACATTATTTAAATAATTAAACTAGTTAAATAAACATTAGCGTGCATGATCTTCTTCTAAGATCACAAAAATGTTCAGAACCTGGTGACTGTTGTCACTCCTGCAACCCCATTGGTGTTTATTTATTTTCATAGTCTGGTATGTCTATACGGTACATGCTAAACCCCAAAGAGGTAATGGCTGACTTCAAAATGTGTGCACAGACCCAATGGTTCATATTATAGGTAGGATTTATAAGCTACCTACAAGTGACTGGCAAAAAACTTGTTAGGGCCACCTCTAGTGCGCACTCTTATAAACCCCACCCACTCTGTCAGACTCCAGTTTTTTAGGAAGAAATAAGAAGATCTTGATTGTTCATGCAGATGTTGCTGGTTAGTAACACTCCTAATTCAACAATGAGCTTTTCGTTATAGATTCACACAGAGAATCGCTAGTTTAAGTAATTTCATGTTTCTTATTTTAGCTGAACCAGTAAACCCACCCTCTGAATGGAACTATAATGGGCATAAAAAAGCATTATTCATGTGAATACAGTATAGTATAGCAAAAGCAGACATAAGTGGCTACACATATACAGAATTGCATTACTCCATAGGGAAAACAGCATTTTTTCTGTCAAGTATGGCAATGAGAAGACAGAAATACCCCACGCGTTCCGAACTGTATTCTTTTCTCTTTTTTTCTTCAGGGGTAAAAAATTGTAGAATATATTTGTCTATAAATATCTCAATCGCAAAAATCTCAATAAGTATTGTATTGATACCTATAATACAAGACATATATGTGTATATGTGCACATATATTACTAACCCTTTGTCAGGGCTGGGCTCAGCCCTTCCTTTTCTGAGCTGGCCACTCAGTTTTTTTAAAACGCCCCGTCCCGACGAGCTCGCGCACAAAAGCGAACGCATATGCGAGTAGCGCCCGCATATGAAAACTGTGTTAAAACCACACAAGTGAGGTATTGCCGCGATCGTTAGAGCAAGAGCAATAATTCTAGCCCTAGACCTCCTCTGTATCTCAAAAAATGCAACCTGTAGAATTTTTTAAACGTCGCCTATCGAGATTTTTAAGGGTAAAAGTTTGACGCCATGCCACGAGCGGGCGCAATTTTTAAGCGTGACATGTTGGGTATCATTTTACTCGGCATAACATTATCTTTCACAATATATAAAAAAATTGGGCCACATTTATTGTTGCCTTATTTTTTAATTCAAAAAAGTGATTTTTTTCCAAAAAAAGTGCGCTTGTAAGACCGCTGCGCAAATACGGTGTGACAAAAAGTATTGCAATGACTGCCATTTTATTCTCTAGGGTGTTAGAACAAAATATATATACAGTATATATATATAATGTTTGGGGGTTTTAAGTCTCGTAAACACCAAATCTGAAAAACACCCATGGTACTGAAGTGGTTAAATAGCACAATCACCTGCCTGCCAGTAAATTAGGAAGAACTGAGCTATCTAAGCTATACAGTGTATAAATATATGTACAACTCCTAGGGATCTATATATATCCTCTACACACTGTAAATTAAGCTAAACTGACTAGCCTGCCTGCCTGCTCTATCTAGCTATCTAAAAAGACAATCTCTCTGTCTCTCTGACTGCTTTCATTAACAAGCCGGAACACACTACACAAGGCCACCCAGCAGGCGGCCTTATATAGTGTGGGGCGTGTGCTAAAGCCCTGAGCCATAATTGGCCAAAGCCACCCAGGCTTTGCCCAATTATGGCTCTTCGTTTTTTGCGAGCTGTAATTGGCCGAGCATGTGGGACATACAGCATGCTTTGCCAATCATCAGCGCGCAATGCCGCAGTGAATTATGGGCCGTTTTGCGTCACTCGAATTTGGCGCGAACGACCACTTTTGTTCGAATTTCGTCGAACGTACGAACAGACAATGTTCGAGTCGAACATACGTTCATATCGAACGCAAAGCTCATCCCTATACATTAACAGCTGGAATTGTTGCTGGAGAAATCCAGGTGTATTCTATCCCTTTTGCATTAATGTTAATCTACAAATTTTTATATTTGATAAAAAAATATTGAAGAGCAAGTTGATAGAAATGTAAAAATAGTAATAAAAATAACCCTATGGTAAAAATTATGGTAATAACTCAAAACATGCAATTTTACTTTACATGACTTTACTTTACATTGACATTATACTTCTCGTTAGCAGAGACAATCATGCATATGTGTTTCTCACTTACGTAGATGGAACTTCTCACAGGTGATTTACCAGGTCAGAAACTATTTTTTTTTTCATATATAACAATCTCAAACTATAATTTAATTTAAAAAAAAGTATACACACTAAAAACATTATGAGGAACAGAGTAATGCAATGATAAATGAAGAGCAGAGTAGTCAGAACAGCAGGAACAAATTTAGCCCATGTATAATATATATGATAAATTATTTAGCCTTGTTTTTATAAGTGATAGTTGCATACAGTCCATGTTTTAAGGACTTGTTTGCTTTGAGTCCAGATGTCTTTGTAGAAATGTTTGAGCTATGGACAAACTTCACTACTTTGGGGCATCACCAATCATCTGTTTAATTGAATCCCTGTAACAGCACCCAGCCGGGGCCGAGACAGAATACCAAAATATGCATGTGCAAGCACTGAACTATTTATCCCTAGAGACTAGCATCTCCAGGTGTACTTTATTAAATCCTTTCATTTCAATTTGTAATTATAAATCAATTCTGATATGCAACTAAAAGAATTCAGAACATTTCAAATTTAACCCAGCTTGAGCGTGACTGTTAAAGGATTGCATGGAGGAGACTTTCTGCAGAGGAAGCTGCAGTAATGGAAATGCTGCTTTCTGTGGAGAGACAACAAGGACAGGTAGGAAGGTAAGATCCCAACCTGCGAAACTGCCTGGAAACCTCTGTATTCCCCCATTAATAGAATTTATTTTTTATTTTTTCAAAAGTTTTTACTAAAGTTTTTCGCAATACAGAGTAAAGACCATGGTATTGTTGTGTAACAGTGTACAGTTTTCTTTGTCAATACAACATACGTTTAAAACAAAAATAGTTTACCTTCTACTCTGTTGAGGCATGGCATCAGTTTTATAATATAGTCCTTTTCTCATCTATAATCTTGATCATGAAATCAATTAGTCAGTTATGCAGTGAACATCCATCATAAACTTCACACTATATACTGCATCCTTATAGAATCTCAAATGTGGGTGCTCCAGGGTACACCCCCAAATCAGGAGATGTGGGTCACCCCATCAGGTAGTCAGGGAAACCAGAATCCCCGGAGGGACATAGTCCGGGCCCAACAACACTGAAGGTCTCAGAAGAAGAGAAAAGAATAGAAAGGGAAAGTAAAAGAAAAAGAATAAAAAAAGGGGGGGAGGGATCGGAGGGATTAGGAAACAGAAAGATTGACGGGGGGGAGGACTCTACACTCTACTTCCCTCCCACCAGGAAAATCCCTAGTCAGTAATCGTCCGGGGATCATTTGTCAAATATCTGATCCATGGATCCCATATTCTATTGAACTGCTTCATTTTGTCCTGGACGATTGCCGTCAATCATTCGTTTAACATAATCCAAAAAAGTTTGGTCCAGATTCACAGAGTGTTGGGCGCACATTATGCCGCTGTAGCGCAAACGCCGTACGCCACTCCAACGTAGCCCAGGGAGAGGCAAGCATTGCATTCAGCAAGCTATTGCTCCCAACGCTGCATCAGCGTGGCGTAGGTTTCGAGGGCGCATGCCGGCGTAGGTGGAAGTGGGCGTGGCCACGTGCAAATGATGGGACGAGCACCGGACAGGTATGCCGGCGTGGCGCAGTGGTTTATGCCCGGTGTATCACGAACGGCGCATGCGCCGTGAGGTGGAGGCATGCACAGCACCCCTCTGCGCCTGCTCACAACCACGCCGGCACAACTGCCTAAGATACGCCGGCCCACCGCGTACGCCGAGAACATAAGTACGCCCAGCCAGACGCACGTCCAGCGCAAAAGTACGCCAGCTTGTGTTCCCTGGCGCAGAGGTGCTTTTGTGATCTGAGCCATGTCAGATAGTGAGTTTGACCGGGAGATAAGTAAGAATAACTTCTCTGTGGATGAGAGGGCGATCCTGACCTCAGCCATATCAAAATATGACACCTACCTCCATGGCGCACAGAGCTGGAGGACCAGCAAGGCCAGGAAGTTGGAGATCCTTCAGAAGATGACCGTGGAGATAAACACCCTTGGCCATGAAACCAGGACCTGGAAGGAGGTCCAAAAAAAATCAACGACATGCATCGGCGGGTCAGGGAGAAGCTGGCCAAGATGAAAAGGCACCTCAGGGGCACGGGAGGTGGATCAGCTATGACTGTAAAGCTGACAGCTGAGGAGGAGGTTATAGCCAGCTGCCTGGAGCAGGAGCAGGTGGAGGGCCTGGAGGGATTTGACTCCAGCGAACAGGACTTGAAGAGAGGTAAGTGTGTTTCATCCCCCATCCGGTGTGGAGCATGTGAGGGGGTGCAAGGGAACATGTGACAAGTGTGTGGGTCCACCAACATGTGAATGCTTTGTGTCATCCACAGATGTGCTGGAGGGAGCTGGGCCATCTTCTGCCTGTGGACGACCCACGCCATCCAAGGAACATCTTCCTCAGTCTGTCCCCCTGGTAAGCCACAAATCAACGGTGTGCCCACACATCTACTCTTGAGGTCGTTGTGGAGGAGCAGGTGGACATCCATCAGGAGGAATGCCTGTACCTCGATGAGGATACCATCTTCGCCGGACCCTCCGAGACGGTGGACCCCCTAACGACCTCGACGCCCATCGGGGGAACCCCCTCAAGGGCTACCCCGGCCAAAGGAACCCCCTTAAAGGCTACCCCGGCCAGAGGAACCCCCTCAAGAGCTACCCCGGCCAGAGGAACCCAACCGTCTACATCTCCCAGGAAGACCCTGAGCAAGACCAGAGGTGTAGCCGAGTCCATCCAAGAGGGGCTGGAGAGGGAACAGACACGCCACATGGCAGATATTGTCATTGACCTGCACGGAGTGGCTGACAGCCTGGCCTCCTTTGTCGGGTCCTCGGCAAAGACACAGGCTGAGTGCACAGTGGCTGTGCAGGGCACCGCAGCCACAATGCAGCAGTGCCTCAACCAACAGGCTGAACATACCATGGTCATCTCTGACTGCCTGCAGGAGGTGAATGCCAATTGCACTGCCATGGCCACATGCCTCTGTGACCAGTCACAGACCCTGGATGCCATGCATCACCACATGGTAGCAGGGGCTCCTTCAAAATCTGGGGACGTGCAGGCCACCCAGGAATGACACACCACGGCTATTGGGGAGCTGCAGGCCACAGCAGCAGGGATTGTGGCGGAGGTTAGGAGCCTGGGCGTGATAGTGCATGCCAACATCGCCGCTATCCAGTCCGAGGGTCCCCAGAACAAGCACCTACAGCGCCAGCACAATGCCAGGAGGAGGCAGATGCAGGCGGAGACAAATGGCGTGCTGACCCGCATTGCCATTGCCTTGGAGGGGATGCAGGCAACATCTGCAACAAGCTCCAGGAGCGTCAGCCCAGGGGATCAACCTCCACGTGATGAAGTGCAGCTCAGAGTCTGAGATTTTTTTTGATTTGGGTGACGTGCACAGAGGCATGTGCCATGCACCTGTAAGGGCATATCATGGCAGACAATGGAATGATCCCAATTTTTTTTTTTTTTTCTCAGATGTCACAGCACCATCAGAATTGGTGACTGTACACAGGTTTGCAGGGGCAGGGTTTGCCCGGCGATGCTACGGCGTGACTGGTGTGTGAGTGTGTGTATGTGTGTGTGGCCAATGTGTCCAGACAGGCACAAATACATTTCTGCCAGCAAGGCGTGTCAACTGGCAGGGGACACCTTGGATCGTCGAGGAGAGGTTATCCCCACGACCGTGTGAATGTGGTATGAATACACAGCAACATCATTGAGGCCTTGGCGTGGCGTTGCTGCTCCCAAGTCCCGCGCGGTGGACTTGGGCTAAACCAATGTGAGGTGGATGTGGTGTGTGTGAGCTAGGGACCACAGTGGTGTGCATGCGTGCATTGTCCGTGTGCCATGATGAATGTGTGTGTTTAACGTGCAACAATGCATTCCACGAGGCAACTCCTGACTGCTGTTCCTTCAGCAGAAGGGGTAGCCTCAGGCAGGGGGGACTGTACGGGTGCGTATGTGTGCAGCATTGTATCTTCTCTCTCCTCTGGTTTGGGGATTCCGGTATGGAGTCAGGAGATGGGGCCCAAGTGCATATGCCGAGTCACCTGGAAGGGAAAAGACAGGAGAATGTTAGCCGTGCATGTGCCCCTCGTGATGTCTGCATCATGGGGTCGGACAGTCATGCCTGACTCCCATGGCCCTCACCAAGCAGCCAGCTGTCCCTGTACACGTTCTGCTCGAATTCTGTTGGGATGGTGCTTTGACGGTATATGTAGCTGTCGTGGCTGGCCCCTGGGTGTTTGGCACGGACGTGCCATATGAGGCATTGGGCATCGGCTATCACCTGTACCTGTACCTGTACGTTGATGGAATGCCACTGCTTACGATTGCGGTATATGTGCTCTGTGGCACGGGGGGGGGGCGTAGTGCCACATGTGTGCAATCAATGGCCTGATGGTGCGTGGGAATCCGGCAATTCTGTAGAAATCCTGCATTGCCTTCTGCCGCAGATGCTTATGGGTCGGTTTGATGATGTGGTGGGACATGCATGTGAGGATTGCGGGGACAACCTGGTGCACGCATCTGCTCATGGTGGATTGTGACATCCCACACACGACTCCACTTGTACGTTGGAAAGATCCACTGGCGAGGAAATGGAGTGTTGCCAGTACCTTGACTAGTGCCTGCACTGCATGTGAGCGTCCCGTCTGGCTGGTGATTTCATCATGCAGGGCTGTGGCTAATTCCAGGATGGCATCAGGGCTGAATCTGAAGATGCGATACACCTCCGATTCCCCCATGCCAAAGATGTTCATGCACGTTCGGTATATCCTCTCCTGTGTCCTTCTCCGTGCCTGTGGACGCAGTAGTGCTTTGACCATGGCTGCTCCTGCCATGTTGGCATACGGATGTGTTGTCCTGCAAGTGTGGTTGCTCAGCTTGACCGTAATGGTGCTGCTGCAGCTGCTCTCCAGCTGACCTGTACATGCCTGTTGTGGGGTTGCACCTCCTTTATGGGAAAAACTGAATATTGAATACCAAACACTTACCGCAATTTTCCTTTCCTGACTGGCTCCATGTCAGCACACACATGGGTACGCCCCCCCCCCCCCCTTACAATGATAGGACGTTTAACTCATAAATTGTAACTAGAACTCTGAACAGGTGAGCAGGTGTGCTGACATGAAGCCAGTCAGGAAAGGAAAATTGCGGTAAGTATTCGATATTGAATTGTCAGTTTTTCTGACAGCTCCATGTCAGAACACACATGGCAAATAACTAGAGAAAATGAAGGGTGGGTATTCATTAACAGAACAAATATAATTAGCATGACACAGAACTCTGGGCCCAACTCCACCGTAGTTAAGCCAGCTGATTCATTACAATAGTGAGTAAGGAAGGTCTTGATGATCAAGTGGCTGCCTTGCAGGTAGTCTCCATGGACACACCTTTCGCTGCTGCCCATAATGTAGAAATACTGAAAGTAGCATGCTACCTGATGTCATCAGGCAATGCCAACCCCTTCCTATATAGGCCAAATTTATAGCTTTAACTATCCAGGAAGTGGTTAGCCTGCTTAATGCTTGATGCTGTTGGAAACAGAAAGAGGTGAACTGATGATCTTAGGGAGGACGTTAACTCTATAGGAGTTTTAGGTTTTTCTGATGCCAAGAAGACCATGTTGGCTTTTTTGAACCGAGAATAATGTCAGAACTATTTATTGGTTAGATGGAATACAGTAGGCACCTTTGGCATGCATCCTAGCAGTGGAACTAGGTGCACTCTATCCGCATAAAAAGGTCATGAATGTCTCCATGCAGACCAGGGCTGCCATCTCTGACATACCTCCCAACTTTTTGAGATGGGAATGAAGGACACCCACCAGCAAAAGCATGTAGGCTTTGGACACACCCCATTCCACGCTCCCTTTAAGGAGAACTGACCCCCAAATAAAGATAATTAAAACCCACAAGTGTTTTTATTTTTTTACCTCTACTATTCCTTTATATTGGCTTTTAAAATTTTATGAAAGGTTTAGCACTGGGAGACACGTTTTGAGATATGAATAGTGCATTTCATATACAACTATACAGATCAGACCAAAATGAGGGACAGAGGGATATTGCTCCAAATCAGGGACAGTCCCCTTAAAATCAGGGACAGTTGGGAGCTATGATCTCTGAGACTCTCCTTGCGAAGAAAATTGTGACCAAAAGGCTGCTTTTAAGGTTAGACGCCAAAGGGACATATTTTGTGAGAACATATCTAAAGCCAGAAAGTCCAGGACCACTGGTAGGTCCCACTTAGGAAAGCAACATATTCTTGGAGGCTTTAACATCAGGTTTGCTTTGAAAAATTGAACAACAAGGCTATTGACAGCCCACTGAATCCCTGTGAAGGCAGACAGGGCAGAAACATGACCCTTAAGAGTAGGGATGAGCCGAACACCCCCCTGGTTCGGTTCACACCAGAACCTGCGAACGGACCGAAAATTCACGCAAACTTTAGAACCCCATTAAAGTCTATGGGACTCGAACGTTCAAAATCAAAAGTGCTAATCTTAAAGGCAAACATGCAAGTTATTGTCCTAAAAAGGGTCTGAGGACCCGGGTCCTGCCCCAGGGGACATTTATCAATGCAAAATACAAGTTTTAAAAACTGCAGTTTTTTCGGAAGCAGTGATTTTAATGATGCTTAAAGTGAAAAAAAAGTGAAATATTCCTTTTAAATATCATACCTGCTGGGTGTCTATAGTAAGCCTGTGACGTGGCATGTGTTTGCCATGTTTAGAACTGTCCCTGCACAAAATGACATTTATATAGGAAAAATGTCATTTTAAACGGCTTGCGGCTTTAATGTAATGTCTGGTCTCGGCAATTTGGATGAAAATCATTGAGAAAAATGGCATGGGTTTCCCCCACCCCAGGCTATTACCAGCCCCTTTGGGTCTTGTATGGATATTGAGGGGAACACCAAACCCAAATTAAAAAAAAGAAAGGCGTGGGGCCCCCAGGCCCTATATACTCTAAACAGCAGTATACAAGTGGTGCAAACAAGACAGGGACTGTAAATCAAAATACTGCAGGTCCCTGCCTGTATTTGTATGAGAACACCAGCAATTGCATTCAGGTAAGCTTTAGCTGCACACTGTGCAAAGGACACTAAGTGAAAATACTGCAGCTAGCACAATCACCTGCCTGCCTGTCAGTATATTATGAAGAGAATAACAGGAACGGATCTAGCTAAACTGAATACAGTGTATAAATATATATACAACACCTGGGATGCATATATATCCTCTACACACTGTAACTGAAGCTAACTGACTCCCTGCCTGCTCTATCTAACTCAAAATAAATGACACTGTCTCTCTCTCTGTCTGTCTTTAACCACCGCCGCAACACACTACACAAGGCCGCCCCTAAGACATAATTGGCCAAAGCCACCCTGGCTTTGGCCAATTATGGCTCTCCGTTTTTTCCACGCTGTGATTGGCCAAAGCATAAGTGTCATAGTGCATGCTTGGCCAATCATCAGCCAGCAATGCACTGTGATTATGGGCCGTGACGTGTCACTCGACTTTGACGTGAAAGGCCCATAATGTTCGAAATTCGGCGAATGGTCGAACAGCCAATGTTGAAGTCGAACATGGGTTTGACTCAAACTCAAAGCTCATCCCTACTTAAGAGTACCAAGACTTAGGTTCATATTTAGGCCTTTTTGGAGAAGGTCCAAAATATTACTTATTTTGGAGGGTGGAAGGAGAGATGCATTGGGTGGAAGCAAAGTCCTGGAACTTACTCGTTGCAAGTTGCAAGTAGAGCTTGATTTTTTAGACTTTAGCAGGGTACCAATTACAGCATTAGCCTTGATCAGCCTCTGCCTTCCAAAATCTAAAGAAAACGGGGGGGGGGGGGGGACATGGGATGGGCAAGCTAACCACTACTAGATGGTCAAGTGTATAAAACGACCGGTGATAGATCATTCACCTAAAAAGGTGTTGTTGCGGTAACCATATTGCATATGGAAAAGATAAGAAGGTTACCTAGTTATAGAAATACCAGGAAAAAGGGGTTACTTTAAGCAACAAAAAACAAATAAAATAGATCAAACTGGAATTAATCAATATTTTAAAAATGTATTCAATATACACATTATACAGTATTTTAGTATCAAAATGTAAATTAGAAAAGTGCAGAATAATAAAACTGATTGTGGCCAATCAGGCAGTGAATTAAATACCATATACAGACGGGGCAAACAAGACAAACATATAACAATAAGTAAAACACTGTGCAAAGTCTGGACGTGTTGTTTTAGACCATTGTTATCAGATTCAGTAACAAAGTTAAATTAATAAGGTGGGATCAAATGTGATCCCTTTTTCCGCCAATAAGTAAATGGCTAGCAATGGACTAATACAAGTGTGGAAAGGGAGGGAAGAATCTTTCCTCCGACGGAACTGGTACTAGAAACCTTGAAGATCTATATCGATGAAAATCTCAAGAAGGGGTTCATTCGTCCATCTACTTCACCAGCAGGGGCAGGAACTTCCTTTGTTGAAAAGAAAGACCGTTCACTTCGCCCCTGCGTGGACTACCGCAAGCTTAATAAAGTGACAATCAAGAATCGATATCCTCTTCCCCTGGTACCCGAGTTATTTCAAAGACTGGGAGCCGCAGTTATCTTTGCAAAGCTGGATCTTCAAAGGGCTTACAACTTGGTGCGCATCCAGGACGCTGACAAATGGAAAACGGCCTTTCATATCCGCTTTGGCCACTTTGAATATCTTGTGGTGCCGTTCGGACTGTGTAATGCCCCTGCTACGTTCCAGCATTTTGTAAACGATATCTTCAGAGACTATCTCGATCTTTTTGTCATTGTTTACCTTGATGACATTCTTGTCTTTTCTCCTTCCCTGGACAAGCACCGAGAACATGTCAGGAATGTGCTCAAACGACTTCGAACGCACGGACTA
The DNA here is from genome assembly GCA_029574335.1 of Rana kukunoris. Taxonomy (NCBI): domain Eukaryota; kingdom Metazoa; phylum Chordata; class Amphibia; order Anura; family Ranidae; genus Rana; species Rana kukunoris. Next base: position 67,283,975 of record CM056054.1, read on the forward strand.
TACGCTAAACCTGAAAAGTGCGAGTCCGAACGTCAAAGCATACCATTTTTGGGACTAATAATCTCTGTGAAGGGCATCGAGATGGATCCCCAGAAAATCACGCCGATTCTGGACTGGCCCACGCCCGTAGACAAGAAGCGTGGGCCAGTCCAGAATCGGCGTTTTCTACAGAAAATTCATTAGCGGTTTCTCTAACATTATCGCCCCTATAACCAACCTAACTAAGCAAACCGCCTGTTTTCACTGGTCACCTGAAGCTCAAGAGGCTTTTGACACTCTCAAGAATCTGTTCACATCTGCATCAGTCCTCAGACACCCTGACGCAAGTCTACCTTACATTCTGAAAGTAGACGCTTCAGAAACAACAGTTGGAGCAGTCCTCTCTCAGAGGCAGGGGCCCAAGGCCCTTTTGCAACCGGTTGCTTTTTACTCCCGCAAGCTGTCCGAAGCAGAGAGGAATTATGACGTAGGGGACCGGGAATTACTGGCAATCAAGGCTGCACTGGAGGAGTAGCGGTATCTCCTGGAAGGTGCAGCACACCCGATTCTAATTTACACAGACCACAAAAACGTAAAAGTCGCCAAGAGGTTAAAACCACGTCAGACCAGGTGGGCACTCTTCTTTACCCGATTCTCATTTCACATAACATACAGGCCAGGGTCAAAGAATACCAAGTCTGATGCCCTTTCACGGATGTTCTGCAATTCGGAAACCACTACCCCTCCGGACACTATTTTGTCAGGATGACCTTCTGTCATGAATCAGACAAGCCTCTGCGGGGATTCCTCCTTTATCCGGCATAGATCTTCAACTCAAGGATGGTCTACTGTGGCACAAAAACAAGATCTTTGTAACGGAGGGTCTACGGGTCAATGTTTTAAATGCCTGTCACAACCATGAACTGGCTGGCCATTTCAGGGTACTCAAAACTTCTGAACTGCTGCAGCGGACATTTTGGTGGCCTCAGCTCTTAAAGGACTGTAGGAGCTATGTGGAATCATGCACCATATGCATGCGGAATAAGGGGAGCAAGTCTAGAGCCTGGGGACTCTTAAAACCTCTGCTCATACCAGAAAGGCCATGGAGGATGATCTCTATGGATTTCATCGCGCAACTTCCTCCTTTTCGAAAGGTTTCACTACTATCTTCGTGATTGTAGACAGGCTGTCAAAAATGACACATTTTCTGTGCATGAAGAGTACACCCTCTGCCCCCGAGACAGCTAAAAATGTTATTAAAGAAATTGTGAGGCTCCACGGCATACCTGCAAACATCGTGTCGGATCAGGGGGTGCAATTTACCTCTAAGTTTTGGAGAGCACTCTGTGAGTCCCTTAAGATTGACCTGTCATTTTCTGTCACCCACAATCAAACGGTCAGACTGAAAAAACAAACCAAACACTTGAATATCTACGTTGCTTTTCATCCTTCTCACAAGAGGACTGGGTATCTCTGTTGCCACTAGCTGAGTTTGCATACAACAATTCAGTTCAGTACGCTACTAAGCAATCCCCATTCTACGCAAATTATGGCTATCATCCGTTGTTTATGTCCAACTGTTTCCTGGAGTGTACAGTACCCGCTGTCCAGGAGACTGTCCAGGAGACGATTAATTTAGTCAGCTATGTCAATCGGTTAATCGATTGATGGACAGCAGTGCCTCCAATACAAAAATAATTTATACAATTAATTAAGCTGACTCTGTTAACCACTTGCCGACCGCACTATAGCAAAAATACTGATACAGCGCGGTCGAGCTACTGTGACACGACGTTCCTGGGACGTCGTCGTGCACTTCCGCGATTGCGCGTCCCCTGGGACGCGCTCGCGGAAGTGTCCGTGCTCGCCGGGTCTAGAAGACCCGGCGCATCACGGATCACGGTAAATTGCCGCTGATAGCGGCCGTTTACCACGTGATCGCGCCGTCGAATGACGGCGCGATCACTTGTAAACAAACCGGTGTCATTTGATGACGCCGGTTCCTCCCTCTCCTGCGTCTCCTCTCTGTACCATTCGGAAAAATGTGAATACCTCTATAAGAGTGGGATTTTCAGGGCAACAATAATAAGGGGTGACAACTAGGTCATAGAAAAATACGAATTTATTACAAAAATAGTTACATAAACTAAATAATGTACTTTAAACAATATCAAAAAATTATATTTAAAACCATGCTTGTAGAGAAATGCTGTACATCATCCCAAGCCCCAGGACAAGGCTAAGGGCAGGGACGGTAATTCCAACGCGTTTCAAAATTATCTTCATCAGGGAAAGTTGTACAGTTATTTTCTCTATAACAACAAAACACACAATTAAGTATAGAGACAAGTAAGCTAAACGAGAGCAAATTACATAAGCTAAACGAAAGCAAAAATAAAAATAAAAAAGTAACATAATTGTACATATGGATACAGATCAGTACACTGTGGATGCATGCATGAGAAACAAGAGGCCAAAAATGAGCAGGGGGTCTGGGGGAGAAAGGAGAAAAATGATCTTAACCTCCCTGGCGGTATCCCCGAGCGTGACTCGGGGTGTGTTTTTTCTGCTAAGAACGGTATCCCCGAGTCACGCTCGGGGTAGCCATGCAGAGCCTGCAGCGCGCGCTGGCTTACCTTCTTCCTGGATCCAGCGATGCATCCCCGCTGTGTGAGCGAGCGGGTGCTCGCTCGATTCACACAGCGTCCCCGTGTGCCGCCGATCTTCGTTTCCTGCGACGTTACGACGCACGGAAGCGGAGAACGGCGCCAAATTCAAAAAAGTAAACAAACACTTTACATACAGTATACTGTAATCTTATAGATTACAGTACTGTATGTAAAAAATACACACCCCCCTTGTCCCTAGTGGTCTGTCCAGTGCCCTACATGTTCTTTTATAAAATAAAAAGTGTTCTTTCTGCCTGGAAACTGTAGATTGCCCATAGCAACCAAAAGTGTCCCTTTATGTCAAAAATGGTTTTAGATCAGCTAGAAAACAGCGATAATAAATTTTAATCACTTGCAGAATTGAGCGATAGCGATTTGTGGGGAAATTCGTCATAAAAAAATAAAATAATGACAGCGACAATTCTGCAACTGAGCAAATTTCAGTGTTTTTGAGTTGATTACATTATTGAATATTTTTTATTATAATTACATTATAATTTGTTATAATTATTTATAGTTTTTTATTATATAAAAAATTATGATTTTGTTTTTCAAACTTTATCATACCCGGGATGTCTTGTTTGGACAGATTTAAGCAAGTTATTCCTAAGAATTGCAGGCCTACAGTATAAAATGCCAAATTTCCATGCAAATAATTGTACCGCTTTTGGTACGTAATTCCAGACAGAATCATACCGCCAGGGAGGTTAACAAGAAAAGAAAAGGACTCACCCTTTCTACACAACACTCCTGCATTTATCCCAGTGCAGATATGAATATTTGATATTCATATCTGCACTGGGATAAATGCAGGAGTGTTTCTCATTTTTGGCCTCTTGTTTCTCATGCATGCATCCACAATGTACTGATCTGTATCCATATGTACAATTATGTTACTTTTTTATTTTTGCTTTCGTTTAGCTTATGTAATTTGCTCTCGTTTAGCTTACTTGTCTCTATACTTAAAGCGGTATTTCACCCTAAATATAAGATCTCCCATGTGATCCAGCATACTGGCGTCAGCGCCAGTATGCTGTTTTTTTTTTTTTTAATCGCACACTTACTGTATTATGCCGGAATTTCTTTTTTTCCCCCCGTGGTGGACGGCGCCAGTATAGCGCGTCACATCTTCCTAAAATACCCGATATGGACTCGGGTAATCTCGGCGAAAATGCGGCGCCTGCGCACAGACCTAGGAGCTGACTGCGCAGGCGCCGTATTTCTCCGAGTCCTATGGCTATGGCGCGTCACTCCCTCCGAAATAGGACTCGGAGAAATACGGCGCCTGCGAGATTACCCGAGTCCATATCGGGTATTTTAGGAACATGTGACGAGCAATACTAGAGCCGTCCACCGCGGGGGAAAAAAATGAAATTCCGGCATAATACAGTAAGTGTGCGATTAAAAAAAAAAAAACCCAGCATACTGGCGCTGACGCCAGTATGCTGGATCACATGGGAGATCTTATATTTAGGGTGAACCTCCGCTTTAATTGTGTGTTTTGTTGTTATAGAGAAAATAACTGTACAACTTTCCCTGATGAAGATAATTTTGAAACGCGTTGGAATAACCGTCCCTGCCCTTAGCCTTGTCCTGGGGCTTGGGATGATGTACAGCATTTCTCTACAAGCATGGTTTTAAATATAATTTTTTTATATTGTTTAAAGTACATTATTTAGTTTATGTAACTATTTTTGTAATAAATTCATATTTTTCTATGACCTAGTTGTCACCCCTTATTATTGTTGCCCTGAAAATCCCACTCTTATAGAGGTATTCACATTTTTATGAATCAAGGGATGATGGCAACATCATACCGCCACACATGAGCCAACTGTTTTCTCTGTACCATTCGGTACAGTGTGCGAGGAGAGGGGGGGAGCGGGGTGTCAGCAGCTGAGCTGTAGCTGGATCTGTGACAAATGCAGTCACAGATCCAGCCATCCCTCAATCCATCCCAGCTCTGCAGTACCCCAGTACCCTGCAATCCCCAGTACCCAGCAATCCCCCAGTACCCAGCAATCCCCCAGTACCCAGCAATCCCCCAGTACCCAACAATACCCCAATACCCAACAATACCCCAATACTCAGCAATACCCCAGTTCTCGGCAATACCCCAGTACTCGGCAATACCCCAGTACTCGGCAATACCCCAATACTCGGCAATACCCCAATACTCGGCAATACCCCAGTACTCGGCAATACCCCAGTACTCGGCAATACCCCAATACTCAGCAATACCCCAATACTCGGCAATACCCCAATACCCTGCATGATACTTTGCAATACCCCAATACTCTGCAATACCGCCTATGGGGATTTTTAAGTAGCGAAGTTCGGCGCCATTCCACGAGTGTGCGCAATTTTGAAGTGTGACATGTTGGGTATCTATTTACTCGGCGTAACTTCATCTTTCACATTATGAAAAAAAATTGGGCTAACTTTACTGTTTTGTTTTGTTTTTAAAAAACACACGTTCAATAAATTTCTGCGAAAATACTGTGCGAGATAAAAAGTTGTAACGGTCGCCATTGTATTCTCTAGGGTCTTTGCTAAAAAAGCATATATAATGTTTTGGGGTTCTATGTAATTTTCTAGCAAATAAATGATGATTTTTCCATGTAGGAGAGAAATGTCAGAATTGGTCTGGGTGTTCCAGAACGCCTGATGATGCTCCCTGCATGTTGGGCCTCTGTATGTGGCCACGCTGTGTAAAAGTCTCACACATGGCGTATCGCAATACACGGGAGGAATAGCAGAATGTCTTTTGGGGTGTAATTTGTGGTATGCGTATGCTGTGTGTGAGAAATAACCTGCTAATATGACAGAAACAAGTTTTTTGTTTTTGTTTTTACAAAATTTTCAGTCGTTTTTCTTTTATAGCGCAAAAAATAAAAAACCCAGAGGTGATTAAATACCACCAAAAGAAAGCTCTATTTGTGTGAAAAAAGGACAAAAATGTCAAATGGGTTTGAACAATGTTGTATGACTGAGTAATTGTCATTCAAATTGTGAGAGCACCGAAAGCTGAAAATTGGTCTGGTTAGGAAGGGGGTTTAAGTGCCCAGTGGTCAAGTGGTTAATTATTCCCAAGTTATTTTGCTATGTAGAAACCCTTTGAAGAACATGATAAAATCAGTGGAAGTATGGACTGAGACCCATTTAAAATCATTTAATATTTATTTACAATAAGCCACTTTACAAACACCACTAACAGTCAGATTAATAGGTTGACACAGACACTATATTTTGCAATGAATTGCCTAAGATATTTTGCTAAAGCTTGGGTATCTATGTATTGAATTAAGTTAATTAATTGATTTCCCCTTACACACAGCATAACTGTTTATAACTAAACTTGACAAAGACTTATCTGCGTTTTATTGATTTTGACTGTTATTCTCCTGCAGAAAGAATAATGCCGCGTACACACGGTCGTTTTTTGCGATGAAAAAAAAACGACGTTTTTTAAAACGTCATTTAAATTGATCGTGTGTGGGCATAACGTCGTTTTTTGTCTTCAAAAAAACGACCAAAAAAAAATTCCAACATGCTTGAATTTTTTGTGTCGTTTTTCAAAACGTCGTTTTTTGTTTCACAAAAAGTCACCGTGTGTAGCAAAAACGACGTTTTTCAACCCGCGCATGCCCAGAAGCTAGTTATGAAGCGAGCTTCAATGGAAAAGAGTGGTGAACGTAACCTCGCTTTTTGTGAAAAACGATGGTGTGTATGCAAAATTGTCTTTGAAAAGTGACGTTTCAAAAACGTTTTTTACTTCACAGAAAACGTCGTTTTTTTTCATCACAAAAAAACACCGTGTGTACGCAGCATTAGGGTGAAAATACATAAACGTGTGAGCCAATATGGCCAAAGAAAAATATAAATAAATAAATAATATAATAATATAGGTTATGCTGTCATGAGAGGAATATTTCAGCCAAGGCTATCGCAATTGGCCTATTATGTTAAGAAAACAGAGATCACCAAGAAAGTAATATATTATAATTACCAATGAGCAAAAAAGAATTCTGGTTAGCCCCATGTCCAGTAAAATCACTTTTATTTTAGCAAGTCCATAAAAACATGTCCAAAAAACACAAATAAAAGGGGAACAGCATCACTAAGAAACATGTTTCATGCTCCCTTAGTGCTTAGTCATAGCTCACATACAATTGTCTACTACAGAGATAGATATATATACCGTATTTATCAGCGTATAACACGCACAGGCCTATAACACGCACCCTAACTTTTAGAGGGAAGTTTCCACGGCCTCCTGCGTATAACACACAGGCACAGTTTCCTCTCTATTTTCAGGGTAAAAAAGTGAGTGTTATACACCAATAAATACAGTACATATACACAGTGGGTATAGAAAAGAATCACCCCTTTGAAATAATTACATGTTGTTGCTTTGTGGCCTAAAATGAAGTCGAACACAGATTTTTTTTTATTCTTCCAAAAACAGAATCACTGAGTTGGAAAAAGGATCACACCCTTGTGTCAGTATTTTGTTGAGCCACCTTTTGCTTTAATTACAGCGTCTTATCTGTTGGGATATGTCTCTACTAGTGTTGCTCACGAATATTTGCATTGCGAATATTCGTTATGAATATTGCATATTCGAGTATTCGCGAATAACTCAAATATCGCAGTGAATATTCGCTATTGCGAATATTCGTATTTTTCCAAATTTATTTTTAAAACAGATCACATCCTAGTGATCTCCATCGACGTCTAAAAGCATTGCTGGTATGATTAGAGACCCTGGGCCGAGTAGCTGAGGCGATCCTTTTATGTTGCCGAATATTCGCAATGCGAATATTCGTATTACGAATATTCGCGAATACTTTCTCTGCCCTTCTTTTGCATCAGAGCCAATCAGAGTCCTCCTACCACAGTTGTCAGAGGTTAGCAACCTCCATAGCAACCAATAGGAACCTGCCTGCACGACCATTATATAAGATCACTCCCAGCAGTATTTCAGTGCAGATTCACAAGGTGGCTAGAGAGAGTGCAGTGTTTCTGTGCATTTTTCCTGTGTATTGCGATCTTAGAGCTTAGCATTGTGCTTCCTATAGGAAATGATCTCCGTTTTCGCGTGTTGTTCGCGCGCATGTGCATGCGCAGACGAGAATTTCGCAATCAATTTCGTATTCGCATTAGCGAAATTTCGCAAAAACATTTTTTTTATAAAATATCACGAATATTCGATATTAACGAATATTTCACGAATATTCTTCTATATATTCGTGAAATATCGCAAAATCGAATATGGCGTATTCCGCTCAACACTAGTCTCTACTAACTTTTTACATCTAGACCTTTCAATATTTGCCCACTCTTCTTTACAGAACTGCTCAAGTTCAGTTAAATTTGATGGTGATCATTTGTGGACTGCAGTCTTCAGTGTCATTCCACAGATTTTCAATGGGGTTTAGGTCTGGCTCTGACTAGGCTTACAAGTACATACATTTTTCTTTCCTTTAACCACTGTTTGGTAATTTTTTGCTGTGTGCTTTGGGTCATTCTCATGCTGCCATTGACAACTTTCTGGCAGAGGGCAGCAGATTTTCCTCAAGAATTTGATGGTATTTTTCCCCCATCCATTTTCCTTCTATCTTGACAAGTGCTCCAATCCCTGCTGCAGAGAAATACCCCGATAACAGGATTTTACCACCTCCATGCTTTACTGTAGGAATGGTGTTATTTGGATGGTAAGCTGTATTGGAATAATTTAATACAGGAGTAACAGGTTGACTGTTGAAATCCCGGATTCTTTGTGCAAGAGATAAGTGAGGTACTCTTACCGCAACTATTGGACTACAACAGTGGGTTAGAAGAGCTTATGCCGAGTACACATGACCGGTTTTCGGGTCCTAAAAAATTACTTTTTTTATGTCATTAAAAACGATCGAGTGTGGGCTCCAGAGCATTTTTCACGATCTGAAAAATGGGCCTTGAAAATTTCGAACATGCTCTATTTTTTAACGATGTTTTTAACATTGTCGTTTTTAAGGTTGTAAAAAAATGGTCGTGTGTGGACTTTAACGACGTGAAAAAAACGTGCATGCGCAGAAGCAAGTTATGAGACGGAGCGCTCGTTCTGGTAAAACTATCGTTCATAATGGAGTAAGCACATTCATCACGCTGTAACAGACTGAAAGACGCAAATCGTCTTTTAATAACACAAAATCAGCTAAAGCAGCCCAAAGGGTGGCGCCATTCGCATGGAATTTCCCTTTTATAGTGCCGTCTTACATGTTGTAAGTCACCACGCTTTGCTAAAGCATTTTTTTTCCACGATCGTGTGTAGGAAAGGCCGTTTTAATGATCGGTTGAAAAAAAAACGTTGTTTTTTCTAGACCTTTAAAAACTACATTTTTTACAACCCAGAAAACAGTCGTATGTACGCGGCATTAGGGTCTCAAGGACCTGGACCGGTGCAGTAGTATCTCAGTGGTAGCCAAAGATGTCTGGAACAATCTTATGAAGAGTGGTCCACAACGCTGGAATAAGGAAACTGCAACAGATGGATATTGGAGTGGATCCGTAAAGGCTCCAAATGAAACAGGAACACAGGTTTTCCTTGGTCTTTGGTCAGATACAGTTTGTATTAACCCCTTTAAATTTTATATTTATTAGTTATTTGATATTTCACCCATATAGTGTGAACTTTTGTTGGAAAGGAGCATTGTTCTCTACTCACCTTGGTTTTACTCTATGGGGTGTTATTTTTCATCTTTTTTGTTTAGTCTGGGATATTGAATGAATGAATGAATGAGGAACTTATATAGAGCAGCACATGCGAAGTAAATCGCCTCTGGGCGCTTGTTGTTCCTGTCTCCTTTGAGATCAAAAGAGATGAGTCTTAATCTTTCTCCTGAAGACTAAGTAGTTCTCCTCCAGCCGAATGCTGGCTGGTAAGGCGTTCCATAGTCTGGGACCTTGGACAGCGAATCTCCTGTCTCCTTTGGACTTGTATCTGGCTTTCGGTATCTGAAGCCGATTTTGATTGGTGGATCGTAGAATACGATTGGGATTGTGAATTTTTAATTTTTCGCATAGATAATGGGGAGCATTCCTATGGATACATCTATGCGTTAGACAGAGAGCTTTAAAGGTGATTCTGTCTTTAACTGGTAGCCAGTGAAGGGATCTCAGTGAAGGTGAGATTGATTCCCAGGGTTTTTCCCAGTCACAAGTCTGGCGGCCGTATTTTGAACGACTTGAAGACGAGCGATTTGGTACTTGGGGAGTCCGAGGTAGAGGGCATTTGCATAGTCCAGTCTGGAGTTTACAATAGCTCCTACCACGACCGCTATGTCATTCTTGGGAATAAAAGGCGTGAGTCTGCGTAGTAGGCGCAGCAGATGGTGAGATCCGCTGACTACTGCCCCTATTTGTGCGTTTATTGTCATGTCGGAATCAAAGATGACCCCAAGACTTTTGACTTTGGCGCTAGGGGTGATGATTTTGCCCAGAATGGGCGGGGGGATCCAGGTTGTTGTCGATTGATTCCTAGGCTTGGCGTGAAACAGAAGAAGTTCTGTTTTAGCTCCGTTGAGTTTGAGATAACTCTTTGTCATCCAGTCCTCTATCAAAGAGAGGCATGTCTCTAGATTGAGGTGGTGATCCTTTTTATTGCAAATGCGGAAGTACAGTTGCGTGTCGTCTGCATAAGAGTGATATAGCAGTTTTTGGCTGCTGATGATTTCGAAAAGAGGACGCACATAGGTGTTGAATAACATCGGCGACAGGGGAGATCCTTGAGGGACCCCGCACGATAATGTGCGTTGTTCGGAAGTGAAGGGTCCTAGCTTCACTATTTGCGAACGGTTTTCCAAAAAAGAGGAGAACCAGGATAGATCGCTTTCTGCGACTTTGGCTATTTTAGCCAGCCGAGTCAATAGCAGCTTGTGATCAACTGTATCAAAGGCTGCACTTAGGTCCAGCAGAACCAGAAGAGAAGATTCTCCTTCGTCTGCGGCCTCAAGAACGTCGTCCCATATCTTAAGCAATGCTGATTCTGTCCCGTGTCCGGGACGGAATCCTGATTGCAATGGATCGAGTAAGTTGTGGGTATCTAGATGCTGTTGCAGCTGCTGTACCACTGCTTTCTCCATTACCTTGGAGAGAACATTTAGGCATGTTATGGGGCGCCAGTTGAGTGGATCCTTAGGATCCAGGGTGGCTTTCTTCAAGATGGGTTGAATGAAGCCCTCCTTCAACTGGGAGGGCATTATGCCCTCCCTGAAGGATTGGTTGATAAGCTGCGTGACAGGAGGTGCCAGGATGTCGGCGCATTCCTTCAGCAGTTTGGTGGGGATAATATCGTTTGGCGCAGTGCTGTTGCACAGAGCGCCGATGATATTTTTAGTGGTCTGAATAGAGATGGGTTCCAGCATGAACTCACCTAACTGAGGTGAATTGCTGCCGGTGCTGTGTAAATGACTACGGGGGGAGCTGGGAGAGCAATTGTTCTGCTGAATGCTTTGCCGGATAGCCTCAATTTTGTTAATGAAGCAATCCGACAACTCATCACAAAATTCTTGTGTATCCAAGTTGGGGGCTTCAAGACATCCTGGATTCATGGTCTGAGTGACCAGCTTGAAGAGTTCGCGGGGGCGATTTAGGGCACCGTTGATAGCCTCAGAAAAATAGTTTTTCTTGGCTTCGAAGATTTGCTTGTAGTATTTTCTGGTTATTGCCTTGTAAATCGCGAGGTTCTCATCTGAAGAGCTTCTTTTCCAGGCTGCTTCTGCCCTTCTACGCTCTTGCTTCAGTAACGCCAGCTGGTTGTTAAACCAGCCGGAGTTATTTTTCCTGATCTGGGTCTTTCGTTTCGGCGCTATCAAGTCAGCTGACTGCAATAGTGCTGTGTTTATGGCCTCCAGTGTTTCTTCCGCTGTTTGGTGCGGCTGAATTTTGTTTATTTTTTCCCCTAACGTGGCTTTGAAGAGTTCCGAGTGGAGCTTCTTCTGACATCTGGTCCAGTGTGTTGTCACTGGATTTGATGTTTTTGTTAAGGGGGGGAATTCGGAAATAATGAATTTAATTGCATGGTGATCTGTCCATGGCAATGGTTCATTTTCCAAGATTTTTATTTCCAGATCTTGTCTGAAAATAAGATCGAGCGTATGACCTGAAGCATGTGTGGGCCCACATACTAGTTGCTGAAGCCCTAATCCTTCCAGGTGGTCGATGCAGGCGTCAGCAATGGGGTCTTGCGGGGAGTTGGCCCAGAGGTTGAAGTCCCCGAGCAGCAAATGGTGTTTGCTATTCAGGGTATAGGTGGAGACAAAGTCCGTCAAAGATGGGAGAAGCTGCGACTTGGGGCCGGGTGGCCTATAGCAGAGTAGAATCCGGACGGTCTCCTGGCCGTTTACTTGCAGTTGAAGAGTAAGGGTTTCCATAAATGGAAGAGGGTTTTGGAGGCTTGGTTTTGTGATCGCAAGACGCGTCTTATGGATCACCGCCAGTCCTCCTCCTCTTTGCCCTATTCTGTTTTCCTTTATAATACGGTAGTTTTCTGGCACCAATTCTCCTAAAATGGTGTTACAGTCGGCTGTGAGCCAGCTCTCTGTAATAAAGAGGCAGTCTAAGTCATGTTGCAATAAGAAATCATGGATTTCTAATCAGTGTTTTACTGCCGATCTAGTGTTGATCAAAGCACATGATATGTGCTTAGGCTGGGGTAAATGGCTGCGATTTCTGGCAGTCGATCGTCGATCGATCCTCAAAAGTCGCAGATTTCTTAGGGCTTTTTTGGTGGCGGCCGGCAGAATTGCGGCAAATCGACCCAGATCCCAAATGATCTCCGCCGAGTATTGCCGATTAACCATGGCCGCCGTGGAACCAAGGGCGGGGGGGGGTGGGGTGGATTCACAAGGATAACTGAATCCTCTGATCCTAGGCTTGGTCCAGAGGAAGGCAAAAAAACCCTAACCACGCTGCGCCAATATGCTGTGGTAGGGGAAAAAATTCCTTCCTGACCCCTAAGAGGCGATCGGGTTTAGCCCTGGATCAAGTTAAGGTGAATTTGAGAGTGATAGGGCTGGGTGGAGGAAGATGGCCGCCGACCTGGCAGCAGGATCCAGGCTGGGGGGTACCAGGCTGAGTGGTGCCTGGGGGGCTAAGGGAAATGATCAGAGGGCCAGGGGGCTCTGCAGGGGTAGGGGGGGGCTTTGTGGCCCGATTGATAAGGTGGTGCCGGCTGATTGGGGGGTGGAGAGCGGCGCGCCGCTAGGCCGCGGGTGAAGCCGCGGCCTTTCCTGAGTCGCGGCTGCCGCGAATCTCCACTGATCGGCGCGGAGGGAAAAAAAAAACACCGCGCCCGAGGGTAGCGGTGGCTTGTGGGGATGGCTGGTGGACAGGACGCCCGAGCGGGGGTAGAGGTATGGGGGTGAGGAGCGGGGAAAAGCCGTGGGGATTGGGGGAAGCTGCTGTGGCTTGTCCTGAGAAGGACGGCCGCCTGCAGCTCCCAAGAAGTGGCTTACCGGGTCAGGTGCACCGGGGGAAGGCCTGTGGAAGTCCAGGAGGGGGGAGAGCAGCTAGTCCGAGTGGCCGGTGGCAGGAGGCAGGTGGATGGCAGGTGGATGGATGACAGGGAGATGGAAACCCTGCCTGCCTGTCTGTGAGGCCTGGAGCCACACAGTGGGAGGACCCTGCGCTATCCCTGAGAGAGTGACTCGTTTGAGAGCGTCCTGCTCTCTCGGTGTCTGACTGCACACTGACTGACTGACTATTAGAGCTTTTGTTCCACGCATTTTTCCTATGTGTGGGACAGTGTACACCTATTTGTTCAAGGATATAGCTGGGATTTTTTGGCTATATAGCAGGCCCCTTTTTTTATATATATGTTTTTATATTTTGCTATATATAGATGATAGAAGGTGATCCTGTCATTTTAAAATAAACTTTTTCTGTTTAGCCCCTTTTTGCCAGCCATTGAAATGTAACAATCTGTCAGTGATGTTGCAGTGGTTGCCGCCCTGCCTCTGTGTTATGGGGCGTTGTTGCACCTGAGGTGCGATCATGTGACCTATAGTAAAGCGGCCATGTGACTGCAAGTCATCCTGCCGATGCGTGCGTCATGACGTCATGTCCGTTATGGGAGTGTCTTAATCTGGCCGTGCCCGGTTGGATGTAGGGCTTTTCAGATTGGCGGCTGTCATACGATTTAGACTGCACATCCTATCTGGTGGGCGGCATCATGGATTGGAGTCGGATGCTTTGTTGGTTGTAGAGGGCCCATGTGACGCAGCCCACCGATCATGCATAGGTCCGTCTTATCAATATGGTTTAGACATAGAAATGTCTATGACCATTGGACGCTGGTGTTGGTGTTATGACCATCCCATTTTATGTTATGAGGGTCACGATTGGTTGCAATGTCGGTGTGACACTTTTTACAAGGACTACAGGGCCCTGATAGGCCAGGTGAGTATATGTTATGTTCTAAAGAGAGGCTTGGAGTGCAAAAGTTTGTGTTTCCTCTCTTACAGGCTTTACATATTGTCCATTGTTGTGAATATGTCATCTGTATATTATTATTTATACTAGATGTTATGTGTATGGAAATACATCAAGCTTCTGGCTATTGTATTAATAATATTGAGTCAAGAAAATGCTTGAGATGCATGGGGTCTGATGTCATTTCCTGTATCTGTCCCGCCCTTCATGGGTGGGTCTGGGTCAATTTGAGTTGATAAATGTTAGCAGTGTGGGGGTACAGAAATATGACCCTGTTAATGATTTTCTTAGTCGAAATGCGTCGGGCTTGCATTGCCCCACATTACGTTTATAATTTATTTTTGTGATCACCTTTATCCATTTTTGTCATTTTCTGTATGGCAATTTTACTTAATAAACCATCATTGGTTTTATGACCTGCACCATTGGGAGCACTCTCCTTTTTTTGTTTCCTTCATTCCTGTTTCATTTGGAGCCTATACGGATCCACTCCAATATCCATCTGTTAGTGGAAGGAGTGTCGTTTCCTTATTCCAGCATTGTGGACCATTCTTCATAAGATCGTTCCAGACATCTTTGGCTACCACTGAGATCCTGCTGCACCGGTCCAGATCTTTGAGACCCTAAGCTCTTCTGACCCACTGTTGTATTACAGATGAGTCCAACAGCTGCGGTAAGAGTACTTCACTACCTCTTGCACGAAGAATCTGAGATTTCAGCAGTCAACCTGTTACTCCTATATTCAGTGCCATCCTTTGAAAATTATTTCACTGTGTGTTTAATTTATATGGACTTTCACATCACTCATCAAAGCCTTTTGGCTTCTTAAACAACCATTTTTGGTTATTATTTATTCCTTTTGTGGTATCCTTATAAGTGCACTGCTCACAAATATTTAGCGTTGCACTATTTATTGTACATACAGTTGTGTTCAAAATTATTCAACCCCCCAATGCTGTAAAGGGTTTTAGGGAATTTAGTGTACATTTGTAATTGAATTCAGAATGAAATCCTACAAGGACTTCTTAAAGAACCATATGCAACTAAAATGACATCAATTGGTTTTGTAATACAGTAGTAAATGTTTCTTATGTGAATTCTTCATTTGCACAATTATTCAACCCCTTAAAGACTACCACTCTGAAGAACAGAGGTTCATTGAAGTGTTTTCAATCAGGTATTGAAAACACCTGTGGATGTCTGGGAGCAGCAATAAAGCCTAATAAGCACCAATTAGGCAGCTTTAAAATGACTGCGATACTCAGCTCCTTCTAGACATTTACTGGTGTGGTTACAAACATGGTGAAGTCAAGAGAATGGTCCAGAAAGACAAGAGAAGAGGTGATTACTCTTCACAGGAAGGGCAATGGCTATAAGAAGATTGCAAAGATGTTAAACATACCAAGAGACACCATAGGAAGCATCATTCGCAAATTCAAGGCAAAGGGCACTGTTGAAACGCTACCTGGTCGTGGCAGAAAGAAGATGCTGACTTTGACTGCTGTGCGCTACCTGAAGCGTAGAGTGGAGAAAAGTCCCCGTGTCACTGCTGAGGAACTGAGAAAAGATTTGTCAGATGTGGGTACTGAAGTTTCTGCTCAGACAATAAGGCGCACACTGCGTAATAAAGGCCTCCATGCCAGAACTCCCAGGCGCACCCCCTTGCTGTCTCCAAAGAATAAGAAGAGTTGACTGCAGTATGCCAAAAGTCATGTGGACAAACCAATGAAGTTTTGGGATTGTGTTCTGTGGACTGATGAAACAAAATTAGAACTGTTTGGGCCCATGGATCAACGCTATGTTTGGAGGAGGAAGAACAAGGCCTATGATGAAAAGAACACCTTGCCTACTGTGAAGCATGGTGGGGGGTCAATCATGCTTTGGGGCTGTTTTGCTTCTGCAGGTACAGGGAAGCTTCAGCGTGTGCAAGGTCCCATGAATTCTCTTCAGTATCAGGAGATATTGGATGACAATGTGATGCAGTCCGTCACAAACCTGAGGCTTGGGAGACGTTGGACCTTTCAACAGGACAATGATCCCAAGCATACCTCCAAGTCCACTAGAGCATGGTTGCAGATTAAAGGCTGGAACATTTTGGAGTGGCCATCGCAGTCACCAGACTTAAATCCGATTGAGAACCTCTGGTGGGACTTAAAAAAAGCAATTGCAGTGCACAAGCCTAAGGCCCCATACACACGATCGGACATATCCGATGAAAACGGTCCGCGGACCATTTCCATCGGATATGTCCGATCGGGAGTTTGATCCGATGGCGTGTACACACCATCGGATCAAATTCCCCGCCGCCGGACGGCGCGGTGACGTGGCGGTGACGTTGACGCCGCCGCGTCACCGCCACGTCACCGCACCAGGAAGTAAAACACTTCCGCGCATGCGCCGAATCCATTCGGCAGCGGCGCGGCGGCGGTGGGGGCCGACATGTCTGCTGGTAAGTGTACTAACCAGCAGACATGTCGGGCGGACAGATTCCCACCGGATAGATTTCAAAGCTTGCTTTGAAATCTGTCGGGTGGAGAAATCTGTCCGCTAGCCCATACACACGAGCGGAGATGTCTGCTGAAACGGTCCATCGGACCGTTTTCAGCGGACATATCCCCTCGTGTGTACGCGGCCTTAGAATGTGACTGAATTGGAGGCTTTTGCCCATGATGAATGGGCGAAGATAACCGTAGATCGCTGCAAGACACTTGTGTCAAGCTATGCTTTACGTTTAAAAGCTGTTATAACTGTAAAAGGATGTTGTACTAGGTACTAAGATTGAATGCCACTTGGGGGTTTAAAAAAACTGATAATGATGTGAGTACAGAAAAGACATTTGTGGTTATTTCATAATAAATGTTATGTTATATTTGTCTGACCTACACGTGCCTATTTGATTTAATTGTAAGCAGGATGACTGAATGATCAAAATCAATGTCAAACTGGCCAAAACAATCCATTTCAGTGGGGGTTGAATAATTTTGAATACAACTGTAGAACCCGGACAATGCAAAGAAAGAGCTGTTTGACTTTGTTTGTTTAAGTGCTGGCAGCTCTTTCTTTGCATTGTTCGGGTTCTAGCGCAGTTTTTTTCTTATTTTCACCATATATCCAATGCCTGGACATAGACTGGATCATCATAGGCAACATCTGTCTGGGTAATATCAGGAGGTCTTCCACAGTTTCCTTCTTCCTCTTTCAAGACAAGTGTCCTGCCAAATGGTGGCATTACATGTTTCGAATAGTTACCACATCACTACCTTGTCGAAGAAAGGCATGCAACGGTTCTTTACACAAGACAGCAATGCATGTGAACATTACAGGGAGTGCAGAATTATTAGGCAAGTTGTATTTTTGAGGATTCATTTTATTATTGAACAACAACCATGTTCTCAATGAACCCAAAAAACTCATTAATATCAAAGCTGAATATTTTTGGAAGTAGTTTTTAGTTTGTTTTTAGTTTTAGCTATTTTAGGGGGATATCTGTGTGTGCAGGTGACTATTACTGTGCATAATTATTAGGCAACTTAACAAAAAACAAATATATACCCATTTCAATTATTTATTTTTACCAGTGAAACCAATATAACATCTCAACATTCACAAATATACATTTCTGACATTCAAAAACAAAACAAAAACAAATCAGTGACCAATATAGCCACCTTTCTTTGCAAGGACACTCATGCAGCCTGCCATCCATGGATTCTGTCAGTGTTTTGATCTGTTCACCTTCAACATTGTGTGCAGCAGCAACCACAGCCTCCCAGACACTGTTCAGAGAGGTGTACTGTTTTCCCTCCTTGTAAATCTCACATTTGATGATGGACCACAGGTTCTCAATGGGGTTCAGATCAGGTGAACAAGGAGGCCATGTCATTAGTTTTTCTTCTTTTATACCCTTTCTTGCCCGCCACGCTGTGGAGTACTTGGACGCGTGTGATGGAGCATTGTCCTGCATGAAAATCATGTTTTTCTTGAAGGATGCAGACTTCTTCCTGTACCACTGCTTGAAGAAGGTGTCTTCCAGAAACTGGCAGTAGGACTGGGAGTTGAGCTTGATTCCATCCTCAACCCGAAAAGGCCCCACAAGCTCATCTTTGATGATACCAGCCCAAACCAGTACTCCACCTCCACCTTGCTGGCGTCTGAGTCGGACTGGAGCTCTCTGCCCTTTACCAATTCAGCCACGGGCCCATCCATCTGGCCCATCAAGACTCACTCTCATTTCATCAGTCCATAAAACCTTAGAAAAATCAGTCTTGAGATATTTCTTGGCCCAGTCTTGACGTTTCAGCTTGTGTGTCTTGTTCAGTGGTGGTCGTCTTTCAGCCTTTCTTACCTTGGCCATGTCTCTGAGTATTGCACACCTTGTGCTTTTGGGCACTCCAGTGATGTTGCAGCTCTGAAATATGGCCAAACTGGTGGCAAGTGGCATCTTGGCAGCTGCACGCTTGACTTTTCTCAGTTCATGGGCAGTTATTTTGCGCCTTGGTTTTTCCACACGATCGGTTCGTCCGATGAAAACGGTCCATCGGACCATTTTCATCATACGGACCGATCGTGTGTACAGGGCATTAGAGATCATGTAGAGCCTGCACCATTAGGGAAGGAGAGGAACGTTGTTGTCACCCATGTTTCAGGGTGTACTATCCTAGCCAGATCAGATCAGGGTGGTCTTCAACTCAAGTGCTCCGTATGACGATATTTCCCTCAACTACAACCTTCCCACTGGGTTTAATTTGAACAGCAATCATATAGGGTTTTTCTCCATTTAAGACATGAACCAGTTACTGTTAAAGCCGACTTTCAGCAAATATTCCACTGTTACATCTTTCTAAAAGACAACAGAAACTTCCTCAGGTTCTAATGATATTGCAACAATGATGTCATAGACTATTGAATAAAAGTACATGTTTTTCTCCTACTGTAGCAATTTTTGGGCTGAGAAGGACAGCTGAAGAAGGTGAAAAAGTATGTAAATTTGACGCATGTGAATGTGTGTTAAAGAATTTCTATGCAGATGAAAAAGCAATTGAACTTCTCAGGAGAAAACAGGATATGCTTGCTGGTGCCAAACGCAGGTTTTACAAAATTGTCTCTTAAGCCTCGTGCACATGCTTTGATTTTCGTACAAACGTCCAATTTTTGTGGCATGCTAGTCTTATGTGAAAAGTAAAGAGGTTACTGACAATACGAACATTTTTGTACAACAGAATACAACGTCAGAAGTGAAGTGTTGAATAGTTTTGTATGTATTCTCTTGTTTCAGAGCATGCATACTCTTGCTCTTGCGATTTTTTCCGTAGGAAAGCCATACTAATGAAACGAAAATCGGATGTTAAGATTACTTCTGACAAAAATGTTATAGTCTGCACATCCAGCTTTTGTCTGACGAAAAAGTGAAATTGGCTTTCGAAAGCACCATACTAATGACCCGAAAAACGCCAGATAGCTCATCGTATGAATTTTCCCTATCTGATTTTTTGTATCATCTGTATGGACCTTAAATAGCAAACATGTCATACTTAACTCCACTGTACAGCTCATTCTGCACAGAGTGACCCCTATCCCCGACTTCTGGGGTCCCTCAGCGGCTCTCGCAGCTCCTCCCCACATCAGATAACACCTAGGAGAAGCACTCTTCCGGGAGGTTACCTTGCAGGCGCTCTCCCGGGTCATTCATTCGTCATCCATAGCCGCCAAATGTATGACCCCCCGCAGCGGGGGCCAATGGCTATCAATCTATCCAATCAAGAGCCAGAAACCCGTGGAGAGAGGGACAGCACATCAACGCCGAGTGAATTGCATGGCTTAGGTAAGTAAAACAGGGGGGGCTGGGGGCCGGTGACTGACAGAAGTTTTTTCACCTTAATGCAAAAAACATGAGGGTTTACAACCCCTTTAAGCCACCATGTATACTACAGCTCCTAAACTTGAGTTTAGGAGCTTTTGTTGTTTCTTTGCCAAAGCTCTCAAACTTGACTCCATAAAAGCCTATGTGTCCATGTACTCAAAGGCTTTTAGAATCATTTAGTAGTTGCTGTGGTTAGGGAAGCTTCAACCTCCCTTAACTTCCTTCTCCTGAACGTGATTCTTCCGTTTTGACGGCTGCAGGAAACAGCAAAACCGCTGTGACCGCAGTACATCACGGCTAAGTGTACATGAAGCCTAATGCCGCGTACACACGATCGGTTTGTCTGAGAAAACAGTCTGATGGATTTTTTTATTTTTTTTTTAAAAGCCAGATCTCCCTAATAATTTTCTTTACTCTACATCTCCTTTTTTTTTCAGGTGATATTTTTTTTTTATCATGTTATCACAACAACATTCCCCCCCCCCCCCCCTCAAGGAGGTTGTGCCCTTTGTTAATTACACATTGTGGGCCAGATTCACGTACATTGGCGCATATTTTGACCGGTGTAGCGCACCTACTTTACGTTAGACCGGCGCAATGTAGAGGCGCAATCACTTTATCCTCGTAGTATTTGCGCCGGAGTAACGTAAATTCCGAGGCGTAAGGCAGAGTAATTCAAATTGGGAAGGACGTGGGCGTGTTACATTGAAATGAGCCGTGACCCCATGAAGGGCCGGCCTGATCGCGCATGCGCACATGAAGCAGAGAAAAAATGTTATTGCGCTCATTAATGTGACAAAAGAAAATAAAGCTGCAATCCAAAAGTGTTATACTACACAGAAACCATATGAACAAAAAATAGAGATTGCGCTAAATATTATATATAGGTGATTTGGAATGCTGATTAAGCATGTGCACAGATAAATAAGTCCATCAACATATATAAAAGTTTATAATCCAGTGATCCCACGGGTGCTGACAAATCAACTTGGAAAAGTGTGGTATAGATGAAACCTCCACCGAAATCATATATAGCCTCTTACCAGAAAGACATGATATATAAGCCTGATACGATCTATGATGCCGGGTGATGGTCACAAGGAAGCTCCACTGCATACAGCCTGGTTTACAGATGTAAAGTGTCTCCCGACGGGTCATCAACAGGCACATATAAAACACAAGGCCTCACATAGCATAAAACCCTTTTTATTAAGAATAAAAAGAGACGACTTGCACTTACATCAAGAGTGAAAAAGCAGCGCATAAAACACAGAAGCCGGCTGGCTTAGAACAAACAGCCCGTATTCCGGGTAGAGCGAATGGAGCACGCGGTGACGTCAGAACGTCTCCTCCCTACGTTTCGTCTGAAAGACTTGGTCACGGGATACAGGCGGCGTTCTGACTCACCGCAATAAATGTAAACAGACGTCACATGCAGCCTCGATGTGGATGAAGACACCCCACCGCACTGTCGCCATATTAGTTACTGGATAAAGTTAGGCATAATGCGCGAGGTGAACCTCGCACATTATGCACATGAAGCAGACCATGGTCAGCACCTCTGTGCGCATGCTCACAACTCGGGAATGGCGCAATCAGTGAAATTGGAAGTGGACCCGGGCAACTTAGTGAACTACGCAGACAGCTTAAATAGACAAAAACAAACGCCCTTCCTTTGCAAAAGTACATCCCTTTGTATGCCTTCCTATACAGCAAGGTGCTTTTGTTCTGTTGTTTATTAGAGTTTGTTTGTTTGTTTGTTTGTGACGTGTCTTTGAGATATTTGGGGACTGTTTTGCAGAGTGATTTTTGTCTTTTCTGTGTTTTCTTTGTTGTTGTTTTTTTAAATTATATTTTTGCTGGGCATTTTTTATTTTTGCTGGTCACATTTTTTTTTTTTGTTCTGTTTGTGAATGATTTTGGAATGTGGGGGTGACATTCCTGCCAGAAAAGGGGTGTCACCCTCATTTGTGGTGGAGAAGTGATCCCCAGGTCCGTGTGAATGGTGTATGAATGTACAGTGACATAATTGGAGCCGTGGCATGGCGTTGCTGCTCACAAGTCCTGCATGGTGGGCTTGTGCCAATCCAATGTGATGAGGATGTGATGTGTCTGTGCTAGGGACCACAGTGGTGTGCATGCATGCATTCTCATTGTGCCATGATTAATGTGTGTGTTTAACGTGCAAAGATGCCTAATGTGAGCTGTCTCCTGGCTACTCTTCCCTCAGAAGACGGGGTAGCCTCGGTTAGGGGGGGATTGTCTGGTTCAGGGGTCAGGTCTTCACTTATGTCAATCTCCAGGCCCTTTCTCACTGCGAAGTTGTGCAGCATGCAACATGCACCGATGATCTGGCATACAAAGTTTGGGAAATACAACAGGGTACCATGGGGGGTTCCGTATAGGAGTCATGAGATGGGGTCCCAGTGCATATGCAGAGTCACCCTGAAGGGATAAGACAGGAGGATGTTAGTAGTACATGTGCCCCTTGTGATTTCAGCATCATGGGGGGGACAGTCATGCGTGCCACCCATGTCACTCACCAACCAGCCAGCTGTCCCCATACATGTTCTGTTCGAAATCTGTGGGGATGGGGCTCTGATTGTATATGTAGCTGTCATGGGTGTCATGGGTGGTGTCATGTGTTGGGCTCCTGCAGGGTTGTGGTTAATTCCAGGATGGCATGAGGGGTGAATCTGAAGATGCGAGACACCTCAGAATCACTCGTGCCAAAGATGTTTATGCGTGTGTGATATAGCAAATGAAGAGTGAGGGGCTTGTATCAGATTAGATTATTATATCCATCAAGGTTTTAAAGGGCTAATGAAAGATAGTGAGACCGTGTTTGTAATTTGTATGTATGTTATGTATTGATGTATATCTGTATGTATATTTTTTGTAAAAATGTTTATAAAAGCAAATAAAAAGTTTTTGGAAAAAAAATCCTCTCCCGTGCCCTCCTCCTTCTGTGCTCATCTAAAGTCAGTAGTATAGCTATGAGCATGGATGCCACTGGCATGTTGGCATACAGTTTGTTGGGCAGCAAGTGTGACTGCTCAGCTCCTCACTAACAGTGTTGTTTTAGCTGACATGTAGACGGATTGTCTAATTTTATTCCACTTATATGGTCTAATTTTAGACAGGATGTGCAGCTGTTGCGCACAGTGCGTAGCCTGCGCTGCACCAACGTTCTTTTGTGGATCCCCGTAACTCCCTCATTTGCATATTTGAATAGCAAATCAATGGTGTGTCTAGCGCAGTTTTGCGCGGACAGATACGCCGCTCTATCGAAATTACGCCGGTCCAAAAAAAGTAGATTTCTTGCGTATCTCGTTTTGGGGATGCGGCGCATTGAAACGCATGCGCAAATTTAGACTTACGCCGCGCATCTCCTGTAACGCCGGCGTAATGGCTCTGTGAATCTGGCCCTGTATTTCTGAAATGTTTTATAGCTATTCACCAGAAAAACACATAGATAAGTATTTATCTTAAATTAAATCTCCATTTATTCCGGACCAAAAAAATTAAAGATGAATGGCAACAATTGAGCAATCAGCAAAATATATGCAGACTTTGGACCAAAAAGCCAGATTTCACCATGATAAACAACAAAATAAATAACATGAGGAGTCCCTCTGATTGGGATCACAATCTGGTCCCCAAATAACAGAAATCAGGAGCAGCAGCAGATGTCATACATGTCCCCAAGCTGTGGTACTCCAACAACAACCTCCGTTTTCTGGCAGATCATCTTGAAGCCAGGGAATTACTTTCTGGTCTTCTTTGAAGCCTTCCCTCTACGCTTCCCTGCAGCATTCCTTCCACGGCTCCCTCCACAGCCCCTTGCAGGCTGTGGCGCTGGTGGTGAGAATGTGGCAGCAGGAGGAGGAGAAGGCTGGGCCAGGTCACTGAGGTGTGTGGTCTCAGTCAGCAAGCCCCTTTTTCCCCTCTGAATCACAGTGGCAAAAAGATCTGCCAGTTCCCCGTTGTCCCTCCTCCATTTTCTGCAGCTTGTCTGCGAGGTAGCAGCTGTAGCCCTCTACAGGGTTAAGGGGTACTTTCATGATTGCAGCTGCCTCCCTAATGACCTGCAGAGACTCCTCCTCCAGCTGGGACATGCGTTTCGGTCTTTTTGGTCACATCTGGAGGGGAGGCACCTGTGATTCAGTGCTGCCACTGGGCCTGGGCACCTGCTGACTGCCACTTGGCCCAGCCTCCCCCTGTTTGCCACTCACCCCTTCCTCCTCCTGGCTGCCACATTCCGGAGCCTCCTCCTCCTCTTGGCTGAACTCTTCCTGTGTATAAAAAAGGGACATGGTTTTATTTTTTGCTTCATCAATCACACACATTTTAAAGCTCATGACTGTTGCAATTAGAATTTTGTTTTTGTAAATTGAACAGACTCTCATTCTGACCCCTGCAGTTGGTATCCCTGTCACAATAATTTCTGCCCAAGACTTTTTTTTTGTTGGTTTCAAGCTTTCATTTTGGTTCAAAAACATCATGTTAAATCAACAATAATTTGAGGCCAAGAAATATGTTGTAAACTACTATACCTGACTGAAGATGTTCAGATCTGGCTCTTCATTCTCAGCTTGCGCCTCAGCACCCTCTTCAGGGGTGGGTGGAACGGTAGAAGGAACACTGGAGGGAACGGTGGAGGGAAGGGTGGAAGGAAGACTGGAAAGTGATTCTCTGGCCTCTATCTGATCGTCCAGAAAACTGAGGTCTTTATAGTACCACAGCTTTGGCTCCTAAACTTCGTCTGCTGCTGCTCCTGACCTCCAAGAAGCACGGACCTCTTTAAATCGCTTCTTGTAAGCATTCCTGATGTTATTGATTTTGTTGTTCATGGTGGAATCTATCTCTGTATCACGGTAGTTAAAGATAAACTCACCAAGGCCAAGATGCTGAGGGCGGCTCCCTTTGCGACCTAGCGCGATCCGCCCCCTGGAGTGGGTACAGAGGGCCGGACGCACCGGAAGGCACCGGTACCGACAGGTGGACGAAGACTGGGTCCGTGGAGCAGAGACTGATCCGGAAGCAGGTCACTGAGGTCAGCCGAGGAAGCACACGAGATAGCCCGGAAGTCCAGATAGCTGGAGCTGGGAACAAGCAGAAGATTAATCCGGGAAACAGGCCGTGGTCAGGAGGGTTGGAGAGATCAGGAAGTCCGATAGTTCAAGCCAAGGGTCAAGAGCAGGAGATAGCAGCAGTCCGGTAGCAATAGCCAAAGGTCAAAAGGGTCAGGATCAAAAGGTTGTAGGTATCAGATTCACTTAGAAGCTGTGACAAGCCAGCAACCAGACAGGAGGAAGAGGCTGGCTTAAATAGCCCGCCTAAGCCATTGATTGGCCGGATGGAGTCTGGTAATTCTAGTTCAAAAGCCACAGGGTTGATCTTCCGCTTGATTTTGAATGGGCCGATGAACCTAGGGCCAAGTTTCCGGGAAGGGATTGGTAGTTTGAGGTTTGTGGCCGATAACCAGACCTTTTCGCCAACTTCGAAGTTTGGGCAGTCCTTCCTCCCCCTGTCGAAAAACTTCTTGTAACTCTTTTGGGCTTGGTGCATGGTCTCCTGGAGTTTCTGGAAGTTTTGTTGAATGGCAACTATACGTTCCTGGACAGCTGGGACCGATATTTCAGGAATGGAGTCCGGAAGGAAGGATGGTATGGTATCCGAGGTTGGCCCAAAACGGGGTTTGGTTAGTAGACGAGTGAACCGAATTGTTGTAGGCAAACTCTGCCGCTGGTAGCAAAGATGCCCAGTCGTCTTGAGATGATGAACAAAAACAACGGAGGTATTGCTCCAACGTTTGGTTGGTCCTCTCTGTCTGGCCATTGGACTGCGGGTGGTAGGCAGACGAGAGGCAGATCTTAATTTCAAGCGACTTGCAGAGCTCCCTCCAGAACTTAGAAGTAAACTGCACACCCCTGTCTGACACGATGTTCTTGGGTGCCCCATGGAGTCTTATGATTTCCTTAAAAAAAATGTTGGCTGTCTCAGTCGCGGAGGGTGTACCAATCATAGGCAGGAAGTGTGCTAATTTAGACAATCTGTCAATTACCACTAGAATCGTAGTAAAGCCTTCGGAGGGAGGCAGATCCACAATGAAATCCATTGAAATATCTGTCCAGGGGCGTTCCGGAACAGGAAGAGGTTTGAGTAGGCCCCAGGACTTGGTGTTCGGACCCTTACAACGCTGGCAGCGGGTACAAGAAGACACGTAGGTCTTACAGTCTAATTTCCATTTCGGCCACCAGAAAGAGCGTCCGATCAACTCCGCGGTCTTCCGTGCTCCGAAGTGGCCTGCCAGCTTGTGATCGTGGAATGTGCTTAACACCAATTGCCTTGTTTCTGTAGGTACAAAGACTTTGCCCTGTGACCACAGTAGACCGTCTTGTTTCTCCAGAGAGAGTGCCAGTTGGTCGGTGCATTGGTCGGAGGCACTTTTAAGAGAGATCAGTAGGTCAATTGGAGAAATTAATAAAAAGTTCTTGGTGGTTAAGATGGTACTAGGCTCCAGCGGGTCGGGCGTTTCGGTGAACATTCTGGAAAGGGCGTCTGCTTTCCCATTCTTAGACCCCGGTCTGAAAGTGATGTGGAACTGAAAACGGGTGAAGAACAAGGCCCAGCGAGCTTGTCTTGGTCTTAGGCGTTTGGCGGATCGCAAGTATTCCAGGTTTTTATGGTCCGTAAAAATCAGAATGGGGTGAAGGGCACCTTTCAGGAGATACCTCCATTCCTCCAAGGCAAACTTAATGGCCAGTAATTCCCGGTCACCGACGTCATAGTTTCTTTCCGGAGAGCTTAGTTTCCGTGAAGCATAATCTACAGGGTGTAGCAGGGATTTAGGTCCCTGTCTCTGCGATAAGATTGCTCCGATGGCGATTTCCGAGGCGTCCACCTCCAAGATAAAGGGCAAGGTTGGGTCTGGGTGTTTTAGAACAGGTGCGGAAGAAAACAAGGTCTTGAGCTTTGTGAATGCCTCCTGTGCTTCCTGGGACCAGTGGAAACGACATCCCTGCTGGGTTAGTTTGGTAATAGGAGACACAGTGGATGAAAAGCCGGCAATGAATCTTCGGTAAAAGTTGGCAAAGCCAATAAACCGCTGTACCCCCTTTTTGTCGGTCGGAGCTGGCCAGTCCTGGACTGCCTTGACTTTCTGCGGATCCATGGATATCCCATTGGTCGAGATGATAAAGCCCAAGAACTGAATGGTGGTCTTTTCAAATTCGCATTTCTCAGCTTTAAGATATAATTTATGTTGCCTGAGGATGGCCAGGACTTGTTTAACGTCGACCCGGTGCACTTCAAGGGATACTGAGAAGATGAGGATGTCATCTAGATAGACGACCAGGAAGTCATCCAGGAATTGGCGGAAGATGTCGTTTACCAGGTGCTGGAATGTGGCAGGGGCATTACAGAGACCGAAAGGCATCACCAGGTATTCAAAGTGGCCAAACCTTGACCTGAAAGCTGTCTTCCACTCGTCTCCGGGCCGGATTCGGATAAGGTTGTAGGCACCCCGGAGGTCAAGTTTGGAGAAGACCCGGGCTGAACGGAATCGCTGGAACAGTTCCGGGATCAGGGGTAACGGATACCGGTTCTTGATGGTTATTTTATTCAACTCCCGATAATCGATGCAAGGCCTGAGGGAGCCATCTTTTTTTTCGACGAAGAAGATTCCTGCCCCGGCTGGGGAAGAGGAAGGACGAATGAATTTTTTTTCTAAGTTTTCGTCGATATAAGCCTTAAGGGCTACTAATTCAGTCTCTGATAAAGGAAAAATTCTCCCGAAAGGGATCTTAGAACCAGGCAACAGGTCAATAGGGCAGTCGTATGACCGGTGCGGAGGAAGGCGGTCTGCCTGCTGTTTGTCAAACACATCTCTATATTCTGAGTAAACTGCGGGAAAGTGTTGGAGGTCTTCTGACGCCGTCATCAAGGTAGCACAAGCGGGTTTAGTAGGTATGAGGCAATGTTGAGCACAATAGACTGAGGGGAATTTGATCTCCTTTTCGCACCAGTCTATACTGGGTTGGTGCACTTGTAGCCATGGAAGCCCCAAGATGATGGGGGCCAGAGGAGACAGGATAAGGTCTAGGCACAGGTACTCTTGGTGTCCGGTATCCGAGACGGCAGGAATAGGTAGGGTTTCATGGGTAACAAGTCCTGAGCGGGGGAGTGAGCCGTCTGCCAGATGGATCTGTAAGGGGAGGTCCTTAGGACGACAGGGGATCTGCAGCTTCTGGGCCAGGGCGGAGTCCATAAAGCAGCTGCAGGCCCCAGAGTCAACGATGGCCGGTAGCCGGGTCGCCCCCTCCGGGAGCTGTAGGGAGAGAAAGAGGATAACATAAGTCTGAGGTAAGTTGGTAATGTGGTAGTTGAAGGTGGATGATGGTCTAAACTTACTGGGTCTAATGGGACAAGTGTGGAGGAAGTGGCCTGCTCCACCGCAATACAGGCACAGATTTGACTGGCGTCTACGCTGCCTCTCTTCAGGCGTGAGGGGAGCCAGGACCATCCCGAGTTGCATGGGCTCAGGATCCTGAAGCGAGAAGGCGGGCGGAACCGGGAGAGGCGGAGGAGCTGGAGGGAACCTTGGTGGGGTCCAGCTGGGGCGAGTGGCTTGACAGCGTTCTGAACGTCGCTCTCGTAGGCGTCTGTCAAGTTGGGTAGCTGATTAAATCAATGCTTCCAAAGTGGCAGGTGGATCAATTCTAGCTAGTTTGTCCTTGAGGGACTCTGATAGACCTTGGCGGAATTGATATTTTAGGGCGGCCTCATTCCACCCTGTGTCAGCAGACCACTTTCGGAATTCCGCAATAAAGTCCTCCACTGGCCTCCTCCCCTGATTCAGCTGGTGGAGAGTAGCTTCGGCCGTGGCCGAACGTAGGGGGTCATCATACAGTTCAGACATGTTTTTAAAGAAAGTGTCTATAGTGTCCAGTATTGGGCTCTTCTGTTCCAGTAGGCTGTGTGCCCAAGCCTGTGGCTCGTCCACGAGCAAAGAAATCACAAAGCCTACTTTCACGGCTTCCGAACAGAAAGTTCTAGGTTGCAGGGCCAGGTACAGTGAGCAGGCATTTTTGAACGCCCGGAATTTCTTGCGGTCGCCAGAGAATCGCTCAGGTGTTGGGACGCGAGGTTCTGGGTGAGTAACTACCATTGCTGGCCCTGGAGAAGACTGGGAGGTGGATGCTCCCATAGCTGGAGCTGCGGGAGGGGCCGTGGGTCCAGGCGTGACAGCCATTTGTTGGAGGCGACCATCCATTTGTACGTATCCGTCCTGCAACTTCTGTACCGCGTCGGTTAGTGCTGAGACTTGTAGGCAAAGAGTCTCAAAGGGAGAGCGCGCCCTGTCGGCCTCGGACATCTGGCTGGCTTGTACTATAACGGTAGTTAAAGATAAACTCACCAAGGCCAAGATGCTGAGGGCGGCTCCCTTTGCGACCTAGCGCGATCCGCCCCCTGGAGTGGGTACAGAGGGACGGACGCACCGGGAGGCACCGGTACCGACAGGTGGACGAAGACTGGGTCCGTGGAGCAGAGACTGATCCGGAAGCAGGTCACTGAGGTCAGCCGAGGAAGCACACGGAGATAGTCCGGAAGTCCAGATAGCTGGAGCTGGGAACAAGCAGAAGATTAATCCGGGAAACCGGCCGTGGTCAGGAGGGTTGGAGAGATCAGGAAGTCCGATAGTTCAAGCCAAGGGTCAAGAGCAGGAGATAGCAGCAGTCCGGTAGCAATAGCCAAAGGTCAAAAGGGTCAGGATCAAAAGGTCATAGGTATCAGATTCACTTAGAAGCTGTGACAAGCCAGCAACCAGACAGGAGGAAGAGGCTGGCTTAAATAGCCTGCCTAAGCCATTGATTGGCCGGATGGAGAGCGTGTCCGTGCGCGCCCGTGCGCGCGCCTAATACGTGCACGCGCGCCCGAGCCGCGCATGCGCGCGCTCGCAGTAAACGGCCGCGAACGGGCAGCTCTAATGCCCTGACACTCTGGGATCCATGTCTGCATATAAATGGCCAATTGCTTAATTGTTGCAAAGAAATTTTCCCCGGTGGGGTTTTTTGGCAGCTCAATTGGAAGAATTGAAATGCAACGTGTGAAGTAGAAAGTTTTTAATACAAAAATGTTTAGACATATAAAATATAAGGAATATGTTGCGACATGATTGCAAATCTTAAAATGTCCATACACATTTCATAATATGACAATAAAATACATGGCCTGTAATTGTTGCAAGCATGTATAAACTGACGCGTTTCGACCATACAGTCTTCTTCAGAGGGTTTATTTTGTCGTAACTGAAAAAGATTAATTTTATAAATAAATTATACATAGTTTATCTCATCCATCCACTCCCTCAGAAAATCCCTGCCCTGTCAAGGGATATGAGTGGTCCCAGACTAGAGGGGAGGGAGAACACAAAGAGGGAGGAAGAATAGAACAATTCATTTAATTATTTGGGTGAAAATCAGCACATTTACCTGAATAAAAGGAGTATGGAGATTCCGAACAGAGCTCCTGTGTAGCAGTAGGGAAGGAGAGTCCCAATCCGCAGATCTCCCAATCAAAGTCCTCGATCCCTGCCGCGCTCAAGGTAGGTTACCATCCAAGGGTGGCCTCATGAAACCATTCGGAGGAGCACCTGGCAGAGGTACCAACTCGGAAAATGGGGGAGGGGGGGTTTGGGGTGCCGGTAAGTTGTCCTGGAGTAAATAGAATATAATTGCTTACAAAGAGCCAGTAGATTGTATAATTGGGTTATACAGTATATGCATATCTGCATGCATAAAGAATAATAAAATACAGAATGTATTCAAAGATGAGGTGATAGTGGGGAACAAATGTCCAGGGGGTGTGGGGAATCATGCTGGGAAGGGGTGAGGAGGTGGAATAGTTGGGGAAGTGATGCAGGGCTGGGAATCCAGCCTGAGTGAAAAAGAAAATCCAGTGACGGAGGAGAAAACGTATGTGGGGAGTGACAAATAATATATAGAATAGAGGATGATTGATGGGGAAATAAAGTGAAAGGGATAGTGAGGGGATGGGTAGTGGGGCAAAGAAAAATGCAGAAAGGCCGGGAAGAGAAAAGAAAGGAGAGCGGGGGACAGGGGGATGATGGACTGGGTGAGGCAGTGAGGGGAAAAAAAAGAATTGAGGAGAAAGGGGGTGAGGGGTAAGAAGGGATAATAACAGGATGGAGGGTGAAATGAGTGACATAGGGGGAGTTGGAAAAAAGGTGGGGAAGAGGAAAAGGTGCAGGGTGGTGAGGATGTATAGTGAGGAAAGGATGAAAGGGAGGGTACATGCGAAACCGTGAAATGAATGGTTGTGAAGGAATTATAATGGAAGGTGAATGGCAGACAGTGATGGCAGTGGGGTGTGAGACAATAGGGAAGTGATTAAGGGGAAAGAGGGAGGGGGGGAAGAGGGGGGAAAGGAGGGGAGAGGGAGAGCGTGAGGGGGAAAAAGGAAAGAGGGGAAAGGGAGGAGGGAAGGGACAGGGAGTGTAGGAGAGTGAAGGGCAAAAGGAACAAAGGGATGAAAAAGAGGGGGAAGGGAGAGAAGAGAAGGGAAAGGAAAAGGGACTGAGGAGGAAGGGGAAAAAGGTTGTGGTGAAGGGGAGAAATGGCTGAGAGTGAGTGCCATCCGGAGTGTTAAATGAAGTGAGAAGACAGTGGAATAGGGAAGGAAAAAGGCAGGAAAATGATAAGTGAAGTGAATGGAGGGCAAACAAATAAGTGAGGGATTAAGTTAGTGGAAATGAGAGATGGGACACTGGTAGAATAAGAACAGTGGCCAGGTACAGTGTGGTGTGCTGGGATAGTAGTGGGGAGAGGAGCTGGGAGTGATGAGGAATGAGTGGGCAGGTGAGTGAGGGAACTGGTGACAGGAAAGAACAGGGGAAAAGGGGACATAAGTTACCTCAGATATCAGTGCATAGATTGATTGGATTAGAATGTTTGACTAAAGATACGGCTCAATTGCAGTCACACGAAAGTAGAATATGCCATCTGTGATTGAAGTAAGCAAAAGGCCCTTTGTGAGACTTAATTCCAAATGGGGATAAATATCTCGCCGGAAAAATAATACAGAAGAAACTTACCAGCGTGTGGGATGCTGTCACTCCTGGAGACACCATGGGCTCTCTGAGTGCATATATCCGGAAGCGGAAATATGTACGGCTGCGTGACCTGCGATTGGTCAAAGGGTTAGGCTAGCCCCACCTTCGGTGGGAGGAGAAAGGGTGTAACTCGCTCCCCCATCAATGATCCAGTGTGGGCCATCCTGTGTAAACGGGTTGGCTGGGTGATCATCCCGGCGTATGTGGAGTCCGGACGGATTCGGTCAGAGCCGCCACTTACGCAAACGGCGAAGTAACGTATGACGTCATCGCGTGCGTCCCTGTTGACAGGCACACCAGGGCGTCAAAGAGTCCCGGAAGTGGCCGCATATGCCACCAGCAGGGAGAAGGCTAGTTCCCACCAGGACAGCGACACTGTCCGGTGGAGACTGGTAACACAACGCAAGTTTTATTTTACAAACAAAAAGTCACGCTCCAGATGACGTCACCAGACGAAACCGGTCGAGCGGGATAACCTCTAGTCGTATACACTCGTGGATTACACATCTTTTTGACACGCTTGTTATTTAATGTCAAATGTCAGTACCTGACTTTTTGTTTGTAAAATAAAACTCTTATATACTGTATTACGCTATGTGGGCACCTTTTCTTCTTTGAGCCGTGCATTAGACCCAAAGCATCTGAAGCCAGAGGAGACTGCCAGAGAGCCACACAGGGGCTAACACTGTAAAAGCCTATAACCCCTTGTGGGTACCTGGATCTGGTGAGTGAGGGACCTACCAGAGCATGATCAGAGGGAGCACTGAATAATCACAGCCAATTGAATTATTTTCATGAAGCACTAAGCACTTATTGCATGGACTGCTAAATATAGAAATAACTTCAATTTATGGCACTGAGCACTTTATACCATATCATTTACTAGCACGGATTTTATATATTTTTATTCTATTTTTCTAAAGTTTAATATTTAGTTTTATTCTAATGTATATATCTGTATACATCTGTCTTGGGGCACATTTACTACACTTATTATTTCATCATATTTTCTGGCTCGCGTAATTTATCCATATTCAAAAACATATAAACACTAGGTCAGCTTAAATTGTGATAATCTTTTCACAATCTAGACCTTTAAACACAGTGGGCTGGATTCAGATACATCAGCGCATATTTATGTGGGCGTAGCATATCTTTTCTACACTACACCGGCGCAGCGTGGAGAGGCATTCAGGTATTCAGAAAGGCATTACGCACCAAGATGCGCCAGCGTAACGTATTTTCCAAGGCGTAGGCCAGCGTAAGTGTAAGTTGGTGTGACCTTATGCAAATGATGTTCTGAGCGTGTCGCAGTGGTTTACGTCATGCGTATCTCAAACGGCGCATGCACTGTGATGTGGACCTATGGGCCGCACCCCTCTGCGCATGCTCACAACTACGCCTAGTGTAACCCCTAAGATACGCCGGCCCACTGCCTACGCCCAATGTATAAATAGGCCCAGACATGCGCCCGTTGAGCGCAAAAGTACACCAGCATTTTTGGGGGTTTTGGTGTAGCTACTTTTGCGGTTTCCTTTTGCTGTCTGATTACTGAGCCATGTCTGCTCCAGTGACTGAGTCTAAGGAGAGGAGGAAAAAAAAAATTTCTCCAGAGGAGAAGCAAATCATCATTGATGCCATGTCAACGCACAACAAGTACCTCTATGGTGCTGAGAGTGGCAAGGTCCAGAGGGAGGAGATCTTGCAGGAAATAACCGCGAAGGTCAATGCCCTTGGCCAGGAGGTTCAGTCCTCAAAGGACATTGCTAAAAAAAACAAAAGACCTGCGTCGCCTGGTCAAAGACAAGATGGACAAGATGAGGAGGCATGTCAGGGGCACTGGAGGTGGACCAGCCACTAAGATCAGGCTGACTCCTGATGAGCAATTCATTGCCCAGTGCCTGGAGAGGGAGCATGTGGAGGGCTTGGAGGTCTATTATTCCGTTGATCATGCCTTGAGGACAGGTAAGTGTGTGTTTTATCTCCTATTCGGTGTATAGCATGTGAGGGGGTGCAAGGGAATATGTGACAAGTGTGTGGGTCCACCAACATGTGAATGTTTTGTGTCATCCACAGATGTGCTGGAGGGAGCTGGGCTGTCGTTGGCTGCTGGGCGACCCACGCCATCCAGGGATGAGAGTGCACACTCCTCACCTCTGGAGGAAGTAGAGGAGGAGCATGGTACTTTTGAGGAAGGTGTCTACCTTGTGGAGGAGATCCGCATCCCAGGACCCTCACAAACCTCCTCCCCCATCAGGGATAGCCCCTCAGGGATCTCCTCCCCCATCAGGGATATCCCCTCAGGGATCTCCTCCCCCATCAGGGAAAGCCCCTCATCCTCCCCCTCCATCAGGGGAAGCCCCTCAAGGCCCCAAGCCTCTCTTGCCACAAGGAAAGCTACAAGGAAGACCAGGGGCGATCCAGCTGCCCTTGAACAGAATCTTGCAAGGGACCAGGCCCGGCAGACCTGCCATATGGGTTCTATAGCGGGTGACATGCGCCGTGTGGCAGAGAGCCTGGCCTCCTCGGCCCAGATCCAGGCTGCCTGCACACTGGCAGTCCAGCAGGCCCTGACACAGCAGGCTGGTCCGACTACCACCATCACTGACAGCCTGCAGGATGTCAGTGCGAACTGCACAGCAATAGTGACCTGCCTGGGGGAGCTGCAGGCCACAACATCAGGCCTTGTGGCAGAGGTCCGGAACCTGGCAGTGGCCATACAGGCCAATACAGCTGGCAAAGAGGCAAGGGGGGCAGACTAATGCGGTCCTTACCCGCATTGCCCTGGCATTAGAGGGCAGGCAGCCAGCCAGGGAGATACCGGGGGATGTTCCTCCACCAGATGCCCCACCCCTCACGCAAATGAGTGCCTTTTTTACTTTTTCTTCTTTGCTCACATAATGAGCTATTTTTTTAATTTGGATACTCAGGTTATGAGTTTATTTATTTTATTTTGTATACTCAGGTTATGAATTTTTTTTTGTAGTGACTGCACACGGTCAGTAATGCAGGCTACAGTGTGACTGGTGTGTGAATGTGGGGGTGGCACTCCTGCCAGTAAGGGGTGTCACCCTGGGTCGTGGAGGAGAGGTTATCCCCACGGCCGTGTGAATGTCGTATGAATGGACAGCAACATGATTGGTGCCTTGGCGTGGCATTGCTGCTCCCAAGTCCTGCATGGTGGACTTGGGCTAATCCAATGTGATGTGGATGTGGTGTGTGTGATCTAGGGACAACAGTGGTGTGCATGCGTGCATTGTCCATGTGCCATGATGAATGTGTGTGTTTAACGTGCAAAGATACGTTCCACGAGGCAACTTCTGACTGCTGTTGCTTCAGCAGACGGGGTCTCCTCGGGCAGGGGAGGGCCGTGTGGTTCGGGGGTCAGGTCATCACATATGTCA
Source organism: Rana kukunoris (assembly GCA_029574335.1). Lineage (NCBI taxonomy): Eukaryota > Metazoa > Chordata > Amphibia > Anura > Ranidae > Rana > Rana kukunoris. Next base: position 67,319,498 of record CM056054.1, read on the forward strand.
ATCTCCAGGCCCTTTCTCATGGCATAGTTTTGCAGCACACAACATGTACCAATGATCTGGCACACAAAGTTTGGGGAAGACAACACGGTCCCCCTGGACTTATCCAGGCATCAGAAACGGGACTTCAGGATGCCAAATGTTTGCTCCACCACTGCACGGGTACGTATGCGTGCAGCATTGTATCTTCTCTCTCCTCTGGTTTGGGGATTCCGGTATGGAGTCAGGAGATGGGGCCCAAGTGCATATGCCGAGTCACCTGGAAGGGAAAAGACAGGAGGATGTTAGTCGTGCATGTGCCCCTCGTGATGTCTGCATCATGGGGGCGGACAGTCATGCCTGACTCCCATGTCACTCACCAACCAGCCAGCTGTCCCCATACACGTTCTGTTTGAATTCTGTTGGGATGGTGCTTTGACGGTATATGTAGCTGTCGTGGCTGGCCCCTGGGTGTTTGGCACGGACGTGCCATATGAGGTATTTGGCATCGGCGATCACCTGTACGTTGATGGAATGCCACTGCTTACGATTGCGGTACATGTGCTCTGTGGCACGGGGGGGCTGTAGTGCCACATGTGTGCAATCAATGGCTCAGATGGTGCGTGGGAATCCGGCAATTCTGTAAAAAAAATCCTGCATTGCCTTCTGCCGCAGGTGCTCATGGGTGGGTTTGATGATGTGGTGGGAAATGCGTGAGGATTGCGGGGACAACCTGGTGCACGCATCTGCTCATGGTGGATTGTGACATCCCAGCCAGGACTCCACTTGTACGTTGGAAAGATCCACTGGCAAGGAAATTGAGTGTTGCCAGTACCTTGACCAGTGGCTGTACTGCATGTACGCGGTGCGTCTGGCTGGTGATGTAATTTGAAGATGCGATACACCTCCGAATCACCCATGCCAAACACGTTGATGCGCGTTCGGTATATCCTCTCCCGTGAGCTCCTACGTGCCCGTAGACGCAGTAGTGACGCAGTAGTGCTATGACCACAGCTGCCCCTGGCATGTTGGCATACAGATGTGTTGTCCTGCAAGCGTAGCCTGCGCCAGCCAAACGTACGTTTCTGAATCGCGGTATCTCCCTCATTTGCATATTTAAATAAGAAATCAACGGGTGCGCCAGATGCGTCCAGCGTAAATATGCGCCTACGATACGCCGGCGAAGGAAAGTTACATCGGTCGGAAGAAGCCTATTTTCAGGCGTATCTAGTTTTCTGGGTACGGCGCATTGATACGACGGCGCATATTGAAACTTACACTGTGCATCTCGAGATACTTTGGCGTAAGTTCTTTCTGAATCTGGGCCAGTGTCTACTGCTGCCACTGAATGCTGCCCAGCTCTGCCCCATTGTTGTGTAATGATAATTTAACTGCAGACCCTGGCCCAGATTCACGTCGGACTTACGCCGACGTATCTAAAGATACACCGTCGTAAGTACAAATGTACGCCGTTACATCACTGCCTCGATTCAGAAAGCTAGATAAGTAGAAAACATGGCTTCAGCCGCCCGACATAACTTGCCTACGCCGGCGTATCGTAGGTGTAAAGTTATGCTGGACGCATTCGGCATACCCATGTTAAATATGCAAATGAGGGAGATACGCCGATTCACGAACGTAGATGCGCCCGGCTGCTTCATATATATACGCAGTTTGCGTAAGGCTTACGTCCAGCGTAAAGTTATTCCTCATATAGGAGGTGCAACTCATGCTAAGGTATGGACCAGGGAACGAACGCCGTCGAAATTTACGTAGTTTACGTTGTACGGGAATAGGGCTGGGCGTAGGCAGTGATTCGACGTATCCTAGGGAGTAGTTCCGACGTGATTCTGAGCATGCGCACTGGGATGAATCCACTGCACGCCGCATGCGCCGTTCGTTACAAACATCTGGCTGGCAGTCCGGCCATCATTTGCATGTTTCACGCCCACTCCCACATACGCCGGCTTACACCCAGGAAACCCAGCGCAGTTTGGGAGGCAAGTGCTTTGTGAATACTGTGCTTGCCTCCCCGCGCTGCGTCGGCGTAGCGTATATTAGATACGCTACGTCGGCATAAAGATGCGCCGACGGCTGTGAATCTGGTCTCCTGTGTTTACATCTAAATAAATAAGTGGCATTAATATGCAAAAGCAGAGCTTTTTTTCTCAGAAAATAGGTACAGGAACTCAACCACGACCCGTTCAGATTTCACAAACAGTAGAAGGGTCTTAAAGGGGCATTAAATACCAGAATTGCATTACATACAGAGTGCAGAGTTCAGGGGGTGACAAAGCTGTCACTTGTAAACACAGAAACCAGACTTCTGTGTTTACAAGTGATTGTGGTGAGCAGGCACCAAAGGGTCTGAGCCAAAGGTGGTGGAACTGAGTTCCCCCAAGTTCCCCCAGAAAAAAAGCCCTGTGCAAAAGTAATGAGAGCATTCATCCAGGCACCATTCATGTGTATATATCATGCCCCTCTGCATTGATGAGATGATACACTGCTTATTTACCTCTGTCCAACAATCACAATCAGTAAAATAATGCGTGAAACGCGGCCCTCTTCGTCCGCCCATGACGGACCTTTTCCTCTATTCCACACCCCTTCACAGTGTGAAACGACAATATGGCGGTGTCACATGTGCATGGAGTACCCCGTGGTAAAGTTGTGTGGCTTCTTCTTTCTATGCTCAATAGCAGTTTGTACATTTAAAAAGTGAGTGATTACTGTGACAATTGTGGTTATTTACTAAAACAGAGAAATACATTTACAAGTGCACTAGGAGAACCAGGGAGACAGATAAAAGAAACACAAGCAAGAATGACAAAACTGGATTTTCAAAGATCAAATTTGGTGTTTATTTTTGATTTTTTTAATGAAATATGCTCTGGCATAGCGATGGCCTCCCTACCCGCGAAGTACTCCACGTATCTTTCTCGGGCATCTCGAGCAGTTCAGGGGGCCAAGCCAGTACGGCCAGTGTCCAGGCCAGTTAGGTTTTCTGAATGTCTGGCCTCAGGCCCAAGGTTAGTAAGGTAGGTCTCTGAATGCATGCGCAAAAAGTTGTGCAGAATGCAACAAGCAAACACCACAGTGTTAAGTTTATATTCCGCCATGTGGATGGCTGTCTGGAACAGGCGGAACCGGCTGACCATTATCCCGAAGGGATTCTCCACAACCCTCCGGGCTCTGGCCAGCCTCTAATTAAAAACCCTCCTCATGAGGTATGGTCCAAGCCCGAAAGCTTCATCCGCGACAAACACAAAAGGGAGTCCCTCCACATTATCTTCATCCCGTGGCAGTGCCAGGCCACCAGTCTGGAGACGTTGGGCAAACTCCGTTGGACTCCATTGGACATCCGGCCATTCTTCCCCACGTCCACATACAGAAACTCGTACTGTGCCGAAACCACTGCCATCAACACTATACTATGAAAACATTAATAGTTAAAATAGTATGACCTTGAACGGGGTGGCGGCACTATGCTGACGTGTTTCCCATCAATTGCCCCTCTGCAGTTAGGGAAGTCCCACCACAGGGCAAAATTGGATGCCACAGTCTGCCATTCCTGTGGTGTGGAAGGAAATTGTGGAGTCAAACAAAAAGAAAAATGAGTACATTGGCACATAAACATTGCAATCAGATTACAAAAATAAATCCTTGTCCAACATCAATATAACATTAATTTGAGTGAGTATTTCAAGCCCAAAAAAAAATAGACCCAATTATCAGACTCCTCAGCCCTCTAATGGGCAGTTAAAAATTTTAAGGGGGCGGGGTTCCAGCTGAGTTTGGGCCCAGAAAAAAAATCCCACTAGCACTATGCCAAAATTGAATGAGATACAAGACATTGGGACACATTTAAAGGGGGGGGGGGAGAACTACAATGGAGCAAACAAAAAACAAGTTTGAAAAAGACTAGGCTAGGTGTGTTTGGGCCTAGGATAGCATGCTGGAGAGGTTAGTGAAGGGAAATATGCATTTAGGCCAAAAAAGGAGCATTAAAATCTTACAGCATGCATGGGGACAAAGGGGACATTCACAGCATATTACAATCATGGTAATTAGGGAATGATGCAAGAAATACAAGACATTAGCATACATTAAAGACATAGATTGTGATGTTAAAGGAGCAAACTTACCTTAATATAGTCCTCCTGCATCACTTGTATGATGGCAGAACATGTCTCCGGGATGATGATCCCAACCACCTGGGGGAAGATGCCTGTTGAGAACTTGAGGTCCTGCAGGCTTCTCCCAGTTGCCAGGTACCTCATTGTGGCAATGAGCCTCTGCTCGGCAGTGATGGCTTGGTGCATCACAGTGTCCTGCCTTGTGATATAGGGTGACAGAATATCCAACAAACGGTGAAAAACTGGGTCCGTCATACGGAGAAAGTTCCTGAAATCATCAGGGTTATTCTTCTGGGTTTCCCTAAGCAGAGGCATATGAGAGAATTGGTCACGCTGGCGCAACCAATTCTTGGCCCATGAACTCCTCCTCGCCCTGTTCACGGCCACAGATCGGGTAACATTATGAACTGCAGAAGACAGCCCATATGCAGCATGAACTCGAGAATGAGAACGCACTACCAACATGGCTTCAAACTGGTAGGCTGGTCAGAACGCACTTAAAACAGAATGCACCCAGGAACAGCAAGGCCTGTAAAGAACAACCTGAAAAACAGAAATCGAGTGGATAGGAACGCACTGCAAAACAGATACAACCTGACTGCAAGCAATGAAAGACAGATACGAACCCACAAGCACGAACTGAACACCAGAAAACGATCTGCAAAGCACGGAGACTGAAAATCGCGAATCGGCTCTAACCAAACTTTTACTAACACGCGGTAACACGGAATCAGCAAAAGCAGCCCCAAGGGTGGCGCCATTAAATTTGAACTTCCCCTTTATAGTGTCGGCGTACATGGTTTACGTGACCGCGTTCTGACACAATAGTTTTTTTAACCGATGGTGTGTAGGCACGACTGATTATCAGTCAGCTTCATCGGATAACTGATGGAAAAATCCATCAGACTGTTTTCATCGGATGGACCAATCGTGTGTACAGGGCATAACAGTAACAAAGTAATGAAAGCCTTTCCTTTTGATGTCCATGCTGTTAGTGTAAAAGCATTTGAGCTAGAAATAATTTTGCCCCTTACAAAATGTAGCCTTGGAATGCTTTGGGATGTCAAACAAGACACATTCACATTACAGGTATCAACTTTTGACAAGCCCTTCACACAATCATTGAAAGAGTCCCTTAAAGCACTAGAATTATTCAGATACCATGCTCTGTCTTTTCTGCATCCCTAATGAATCACAATAGTCGCAACAATAGCTGCAACATCGATGAATCACAGCCAGCTCTCCACTGCCAGAGTTAGACTTGCTCCAAAATCCAAGATGGTAGTGCTCACCGCTGGGGATATACCCCACACTGGGACAAATCAGCTGGTAAGTATTTGTATATTAAAAGTGAAATTAAAAATAAAGTACTTTATTTGAACATGATGAGTTTTAATTTTGCCATAGTCAATTTAAGTTCCTCTAACATTATTGCATGAGGTCCATTGCAGGCAAGTATAGGTGATACAGATCCATTATTGATACAGCTGTTTACTTATCACTCCTATGGATATGAAGCAGGAAGCCATTATGTGAGATTAAGCTCCCAATAACAGGAATGTGAAAAGGAAAAAGAAATGAGTATAACAATGGTCCCCAGAGCATTCAGAGCAATAGAGCAAGACAAGAGGCAAAACCTGAAAGGAAACCAATAAAACAGTGGTTCCCTAAGGTCTCGGGAGCTAAGTGTTTGAATGAGGCTATGGTAGTAAAGTATTCCAAAGGCAGCATTTATATTCAGAATAATGAGCAGTGAGAAATGACCCTTACATTCAACAGCAGCAATGGGATCACTGAGCTATTTATTAGGAATTAAACGGGAATGTAGGAAACCACATCCAGACTGAAGGGTTTGCAACATAGAGCCAATGGTGAGAAATTAGATGGTAAAGAAGATGTGTATTAAAATATCTGCAAAATAACATTCTGCTCAAAAAGAATATATATGCCAAAAAATTGCTAATTCGACTAACTACTTGAGATTTTTAGCTAATATCCTGAATGAAAACCCATATAGGACCAACCATGGGATTCTCCCAAGTGGACCTATGCTCCTGTGGCATAGAAGTTTTCTTTACCTTAAGCCTTTAGAATAGGGATAGGCTGAATAACATCCCCTCCCCCCCCCCCGGTTCGGTTCAAACCAGAACTCCATAACATAGCAACACTGAACCCCATTGAAATTGGGACACAAACTTAAAAATCAAAAGTCCCCATTTTGAAGGTTTATATGCAAGTTATTGGCCATAAAAATAATATAGGAGCCCAGGTACTGCCAATGCATTTATTTTTTCAAAGATTGATTTTAAAGGAGCAGTGATTTTAATGATGCTAAACCCACTTACTGACCTGATCACATGGATTTACTGCGGCAGGTCGGCTCTCCTGCACAAACCGACTTACCTGTACGTCGGTCAGTGCAAGGAGGACAGCAGGCGTGTGCCACTTGAGTGTTCCCGTGGGTCCCAGGGACTCGATGTCTGCCGGTGACTTGCGATCGCGGTGAGGAGAGGCAGAACAGGGAACTGCCTATGTAAACAAGGAGATTCCCCATTCTACCACATAACATGACAGAGATGTACTATTCCCAGTGATCGGGAACAGTGATCTTTGCCATGTTCCAGTAAGCCCATCCCTCCTACAGTTAGAACACACCCAGGGAACACACTTAACCCCTTGATCATCCCCTAGTGTTAACCTCTTCTCTTCCAGTGTAATTTTTACATTGATCAGTGCATTTTTATAACACTGATGAATGTAATAATGTCACTGGTCCCCAAAAAGTGTCATTTGGGGTCAGATTTGTCCCACGCAATCTCGCAGTGCTGCTAAAAATCGCAGATCGCAAAAACATTATCAGCAAAAACAATTAAAAAGAATAAAAGTCCCTAAATCTATCCCGTAGTTTGTAGACACGATGGGCCAGATCCACAAAGGAATTTCAAATGTGCGCCGTCGTATCTTTGTGCCGATTCTCAAAGCAAGATACGCTGGAAAACATGGCTTCAGTGGTCCGGCGTAACTTGCCTACGCCGGTGTATCATGGGCGCATAGTTACGCTGGACGCATTAGACTTTCCCATTCAAAATATGCAAATGAGCTAGATATGCCGATTCACGAACGTACGTGCGCCCGGCGCATTGACATACATCGTTTACGTAAGGTGTATGAGCTGCGTAAAGTTACCCCTGCTATATGAGGCGCAGCCCATGTTAAGAATTGACGTCGAAACAGTGTCGAATTTTTCATCGTTTACTTCGTTTGCGTAAGTCGTACGCGAATAGGGCTGTGCGTAAGTTACGTTCACGTCGAAAGCATTGAGTATTTGCGACGTGATTCAGAGCATGCGCACTGGGATATGTCCACAGACGATGCATGCGTCGTTTGTTCAGCCCATTTACGCTACGCCGACGTAACTTAGGACGCAAGTGCTTTGAGAATACGGCACTTGTCTCTCTAAGTTGTGGTGGCGTAGCGTATCTGCTCATGTCTGTGGATCTGAAAAATCATATGACCATCTCATCTCTTTTCTTTACAAGAACTTTGGTATGGAATATTAATACATATCCTTCTATTGATTTAGATCTTTTTACATATTGGAGGACTCTCTAAATAAGTCCCTATCCACCTGTCGATAACTCGCCTGTTGAGTTGGCCCTTGGATGCATTCTCTATATGATCGTCAGCTATGTAATTATATGGCACAGTATTTAATCTTTTCCCCTTTTTTTGTTCTTTGTATATAACTGTAATAAAACTGTAATAATATTTGTAACTCATAACCCTGTATCTTTGCAGATAACTACTCGTGCTCTGTTATACACTCTCACTACAAAATCCTTACTAATCGTCCTGAAGAAGCCCCACGGCGAAACGTGGGTCGGCGACTTTAAGGATTTTTTGTACAGTGGTTAATCCATATATATGTACTATTTTTTGTATTTGTATTTTATTATATATTTTTTTGTATTTATTTGATGATATTAAAATTTTGAATTTTTTAACCTACTTCCTTGGCCTCAAAGTCCGACCATCAATATTTTTCCATAGTTATTGGCTTTTTTCTTTTAAATACATATATAAGGATGTGGCCCATGTGAGTGCATTCCCTTTGTATTCCCATACCTTTGCCCTCCCACTTTCCTATGCCCCTCCCTTCCCCGTTACAAACTCTTTATATTCTTAGTATAAGGGGAGTTATAGAGAACTGAATTTCTCTCAGCGCGTAAAACTACAAGCATTGATTTCCTGGCACTAAAAACAAATCTACTACAAAATGGATTGGGTGTGAAAATGATTCCTGTCAGTACTAAAGACAATTAAAATAAGCTTTGTATGTTGATTCTAATTTCTCTGCAGTTTTTGAATACTACAGGATATTAAAGAGGTGAATTTATCCTCAGACTTAATGTGATTTTCCCATAGTGTAGTTTATTGACTTTATTTCTCAGGTGACATGTTATATCAGCATCAGCTTTCTGCTTGACAGTTAACTTATTTGACAAAATGACTCACACTAATCAATACTTTTCTAAAAATGGCGCTATATCTATAAAAGAAGTCTTTGTCTGTATCTTAGGGGATAACAACAGGATTCACTATTAAAGAATGACGACAAATGTACCATGGGCCTCTAGTGAATCATTCCTACTGAAGTGGAATGACCACATAAACCATTATTATACTTAGACACAATAACAATGTTAACACAGTGTGCAGGTTATCATCATTTTTATCATAAGACAAAATTGTTTTTAAAGTCTAGCTTATCTTGGCATGGTGATAATATTTTCCAGGTTTAGGTACAGATTATGAATACCAGGAGGTATAATTAAAAATATTAGTAAGTGCATTAAAGGAGTAGTACATACAAACATAGTAAAAAGAGCAAAATAAAGCACAATGGACCTCCATGGGAATTGATGGTAAAATAAAATATTCTGTAATTTGCAATTTGAAAGCAAGGGGCCAGATTCAGGATGGCGAGCGGTTCTTTTGGCCGGCGTAACGTTTCTCATTTACTCTACGCCGCCGTAACTTTACGCGCAAGTGCTGTATTCACAAAGCACCTGCTCCTAAAGTTGCCAGCGGCGTAGCGTAAATGGGCCAGCGTAATTCAAATTCGGCGGGCGTGTAGTATTTAAAATAGGCGCGATCCCGCGCTGAACGTACTGCGCATGCGCCGGCCATCAATTTATCCCAGTGCGCATGCTCCAAATTATGACGGTGTTTTCGACGTGAACGTCAATGACGTCAATCCCCATTCACGGATGAGTTACGCAAACGACGTAAACATTTTCAAATTCGACGCGGTCACGACGTCCATACTTAACATAGGATGCGCCTGCATTTTGGTGCTTTATCTTTACACCGGGAAACCCCTTATGGAAACGGTGTAAAGTCACTGCGTCGGGCGGGCATACGTTCGGGAATTGGCGTATCTCGCTGATTTACATATTCTTGGCGTAAATCAGTGGGAACGCCCCTAGCGGCCTTTTTAAAATTGCAGTTAAGATACGACGGCGTAATACAATTACGCCGCTCGTATCTTAGCTGCAACCCGGCGTATCTTGTTTTCTGAATACAGAAAACAAGATATGCCGGCGCAGATTCTGAGTTATGCCGGTGTATGACTGATTCGCTGGCGTAACTGTTAATGAATCTGGCCCAAGATGTATTAAACAGTAACTGCTACTGAGACACTGAAGTCCCCTTAATAATTGAAAAATAATTTAACGCAAGGGGCCATTTAAGAAATTGGGTGGTCATTATCAATTTTGGAGCTGGGAAGGACCGTAAGTGCATAAACTTATAGGACCAGTTTCACATACGGCGGCGTATCTTAAGGCGGGCGTAATTTGAGAGGCAAGTGCTGTATTCACAAAGCACTTGCGTCCTAAGTTATGGCGGCGTAGCGTAAATGGGTTGACGTAAGCCAGCGTAATTCAAAGTAGGTGGAAGGTGGGCATGATATATGTTAATGAACCGTGACCCCATGCAAATGATGGGCCGAACGAAAGGTGCATGTGCCGTTCGTGGACGTATCCCAGTGCGCATGCTCAGAATCACGTCGGATAGAACACTGCTTACGCCGTGAACGTAACTTACACCCAGCCCCATTCACAGAAGACTTACGTAAATGACGTAAAAACTACGGCTGTTCCGACATCCATACCTTAACATGGGCTGCGGCATCTTTTTGGTGGTTTATCTTTACACCGGAAAAACGCCTTACGTAAACGGCGTAGATTACTGCGTCCGGCGTACGTACGTTCATGAATCGACGTATCTTGCTAATTTACATATTCGACGCGTAAATCAACGGAAGCACCCCTAGCGGCCAGCGTAAATATGCACCCAAGATACGACGGCGTAAGAGACTTACGTCTGGCGTATCTAGCAAACATTCTGGCGTATCTGGTTTCCAGAATACGCGCAAAGATACGACGGCGCACATTTGGAGATACGCCGTCGTAAATCTCTGTGAATCCGGGCCATAGAAAACAAACTCCTAGCTCTAAGAATAAAAAGGAAAACTGCTCATGTCATGAAATAGGTATTTTCCAGGTATTATAGGTATCGTTCATATGCCGTGGCAGCATGGTATTGCGGAATTATGGAATTAAAGGGGTTGTAAAGGTTTGTTTTTTATTTTCTAAAAAAAAAGTTTTTTTCTTTGTTTTCTTTGATGATGGGGGCAAGCTTACCAAGGAGAAAGTGCGAAATTCAGGCAAACAAAAAAACATTTAGGGCCAGATTCAGGTAGATCGGAGCATCTTTGCTCTGGAGTAACGCTTCTCATTTACGTTACTCTGAAGACCCTTTCAGCGCAAGTACTGTTATTCACATAGCAGTTGCGCGTAAACTTGCGCCAGAGTAACGATAATGCGCTGGCGTAACCCGACGCAAGTGGAAGTGGGTGTGATCATATGTAAATGATGGGCGGAGCCCAGCACAGAGGCTTACGTTCAGCGCATCATCCAGGGAGCATGCGCAGTGAGTGCGGCTCCACTCGCCCCCTTGTGCGCATGCTCACAACTTCCGTCGGCACCACTTCCCGGGAAACGTCAGCGCAATGCCTTCCGTTGGGCGTTTAAATGCGCCCGTAGAAGCGCCATTCCGGCACTAAAGTATATCCTGCTCCCCCTCCCCGCAGTGAAGTTACTTTTGTTCTGAGATGGCTGCTCCCGTTCCCCGCAAACACAAAGGAGAAGGCTGAACTTTAATGGACAGGAGCTGTCAGCCGTCATCTCGGCTATGGAGACCTATGATGTCTTCCTCCATGGCTGTAAAATTTGACAGACAAGCATGGACAGAGGTGTTGTCCTGCAAGTGGGGGTGCTCAGCTAGCTCTTATCGTCGGTAACGCTGCTGTAGCTGCTCTCCTGCTGACCTGTGACCGTCTGGAGTAAAGATAAAGCAGCCTTTTGTAGAAATAACTTTGCGCCGGACGGACGAGATACGCGCGGCGCATGTAGCCAGCGTATGGTGCTAATCCGTTCGTGAATTGGGAAAAATCCCTCATTTGCATATTTGCAGGGGAAATCAATAGGCGCGACTGATGCGCCCAGCGAAATTAAGCGCTGATGATACTCTGGCGTCGGAACGTTCCGCCGGTCGCAAATGACCCGTTATTGGGCGCATCTAGTTTGGTGGGTACGGGCACATAGAAACGACGGCGCATCATCACAGTTACGCGGCGCATATCGAAATACTCCAGCGCAAGTGTTCCTGAATCTGGCCCTTAGGAGGGAAATTGAAGGAAAGGGTAAGTGAAACAACAATGCACTAGCTTAAAGGAACCTATTTAAAAAATAAAAAATAAACTATCTACAACCCCTTTAAATCAGGCAGTGAGAAGGTGATATAACACTTCTTTAAAGAGGAAGTAAACCCTCTTAAATAAATAAATAAAATAAAAAACACCTGCAAGAGAAAGGCATAATGAGCTAGTATGCATAGCATACTACAGCCCTCAAAATTTCCACTCGCCTACTAGCATTTGGCGAGTGGATTTAAGCTGGGGGCGAGTGATGACAGGGCTGCATCACCAATCTCCCTCCAATCTGTGCCTACACTAATGCCACATACACACGATAATTTTTTGTGATGACAAAAAACGAAGTTTTCTGTGAAGTAAAAAACAACGTTTTTGAAACGTCACTTTTCAAAGACGATGTTGCATACACACCATCGTTTTTTTCACAAAAAGCGAGGTTACGTTCACCACTCTTTTCCATTGAAGCTCGCTTCATAACTAGCTTCTGGGCATGCGCGGGTTGAAAAACTTTGTTTTAAACGACGTTTTTGCTACACACGTGACTTTTTGTGAAACAAAAAACGACGTTTTGAAAAACGACACAAAAAATTCAAGCATGTTGGAATTTTTTTTTGGTCGTTTTTTTGAAGACATAAAACGACGTTTTGCCCACACACCATCATTTTAAATTACGTTTTTTAAAACGTTGTTTTGTTTCATCACAAAAAACGACTGTGTGTACATGGCATTAGAGTCTTGATGAGAATGATGGCCGAAGAGGAAAGGTGCATGCTCGGGAAAAGTAGTCTGGTGAGCCGCGCACAGGCAGAGCAGTACACAGGTACTCTACTTACAATTCTCATTAAGCCATGGGACCTAACATTATGACCTCTCTGAGCCTGCCCCCCGACCAATGTAGCTGGAGAGCAGAGAGCAGGGAGCAGGAAGTAATGAGTGAGGTGGAGGATTGCAAAAATTACCACTCCGGTGCAACGCTCAGTGAAAGTTGCCCTGACATGAGAGCGGCAGCCTTCCAGTTTGTGCAGTTTTCTTCTCCTTGTGCTCTATGTAAGTGTCCAACAGTTCAGCCTGAGCACTGTGAACAGACTCGGCTCAATGTGTGCTGTGCAGTGTCAGTGTGCGCTGTGCTATGGTGTCAATGGCTGTGCAGTTGTGTGGATCTCAGCGCTGGATTGTACTCCCTCCCGCTGTGCTGCAGCTCCTCTCCTCACTGCCAGCCTGAATAAAAGGGGAAAGTGGGGACATGCAAGTGTGGAGCCGCACACACAGGCTCCTAATGATGAGATGAATAGGAGAGGGAGAGAGAGAGAGAGAGAGAGAGAGAGAGAGAGAGAGGGGTGGATAGGAGTTGCAGAGGACACAGCAAGAGAATGGGGAAGAGACCCAGTTCTAGTGCCCTGTCCCTCTGGTCTGCCCCCAGTGCCCTGTCCCTCTGGTCTGCCCCCAGTGCCCTGTTCCTCTGGGCTGCCCCCAGTGCCCTATTCCATTTTGTTAAAGTTGTTGTTGGTAATATTTAATTGTGTAACTTGATTTTGCCTAAAACATTTAACAGTGTCATTCTATGAGATAATCTACAAGGGCGTGTTTACAGGTGCAATTAGGCGCAGGGCAGTGTATGAATTAGGTGGGGCAACTGCTGGCGAGTAACTCTTGAGGCCTGGCTAGTAGCTCAGGACTTGAAATTTTGAGCCCTGGCATACTAGCTCATTATGTAGCACTTGCCTGAAATCGAAGTCCCCGAAGTGCTGCCGTTCCCCTCTGCCGCCGCTGCCATGCCCCCCCAGAAAATATCTCCTTAATCACTTAAGACCCGGACCAATATGCTGCCAAATGACCAAAGGGGTTTTTGCGATTCGGCACTGCGTCGCTTTAACAGACAATTGCGCTGTCGTGCGACGTGGCTCCCAAACAAAATTCGCGTCCTTTTCTTCCCACAAATAGAGCTTTCTTTTGGTGGTATTTGATCGCCTCTGCGATTTTTATTTTTTGCGTTATATACAAAAATAGAGCGACATTTTTAAAAAATATATATATTTTTTTATCGCTTAGTGACGCTGGCAATAGGCAGTGAAAGGGTTAACTAGGGCAGTGATCAAGGGGTTAAAACTTTATTAGGGGGGGTACAGGGCTACCCTGAACCTAACACTAACTGACTTTTACACTGCCTGTCACACTGACACTAAATACAGTAATCATACATGTATGATTACTGCATTCAGTGACACTGTGACAGGGGGAGGGGGGGGGCGATCGGGGGGGTTAAATGTGCCTGTGTGTAGTGTAGTGTTGGTGCAGGACTTACTGTGTGGTGATCTCTCCTCAGCGGTGGTTGAAAAAAATGCCGAGGGAGAGATCACGTCGCTTCCTCCTTCCTGTGTTTACACAGGAGGAGGAAGTGACAGGGCGGGCGGGCGGGCCCGCGCATTGGCTGAGAGCGATCCGGAGGGGGCGGACAAAAACGAATAGCCGCCCCCTTTTGTCGGATCGCTCCTGCAGCCGCGCGGACCGCCACATGTACGGGGGGGGTCCGATCGGACCCCCGATCCCCCCCAAGGCACCAACGTATATATACGTTGATGTGCCTGTCGGTGCCATTCTGCCGACGTAAATGTACACGCGGCGGTCCTTAAGTGGTTAACGTGTAGGTTAAGGAGATATTTCTTCCACCTACAGGTAAGCCTTATGCCGCGTACACACGATCATTTTTTGTGATGAAAAAAAACGACGTTTCAAGTGACGAAACAAAACAACTTTTTTCAAACTTAATTTTCCAAAACGACGTTGCATACACACCATCGTTTTTCCAAAATGCTCTAGCAAAGCGTGGTTACGTAAGACACGTTCGACGGCACTCTGTTCCATTGAAGCTCCGTCTCATAACTTGCCTCTGAGCATACGCGGCTTTAAAAACTTTGTTTTTATGACACAAAAAACAACGTTTTGAAAAACGACACAAAAAATTCAACCATGTTCGAATTTTTTTTTGGTCGTTTTTTTGAAGACATAAAATGACGTTTTGCCCACACACGGTGATTTTAAATGACGATTTTGAAAACGTTGTTTTTTTTCATCACAAAAAGTGATCGTGTGTACGCGGCATTAATCTAGGCTTACCTGTAGGTGCAAGTAGTGTGGTTCGGCGGTTTACAACCACTTTAATGCTGTTTCAAAGCTGACAGGGTCAGAGATGCATGCTGACAGTGCAGGCATCGCGGGTAAGGCAGGGACAGCCAAAGGGCCAGATGTTGCCCTGGGGCCACAATTTGCCCACACCTGGTATAGTGTATTTAGGGGTACTTGAATGTGTGTATGAATCTTTATTTGTGCATGTTTATATTTAGAATTTGCCAGTTTAACCTTAACCCTTTCTCATCCAAGGATCTTCAAACCCTTTGTGACCAGTTAACTAAACCGCTTGCCGCCCAGCCAGACTACATTTATTCCAGGCGAGTGGCATCTGCAGGCTAAACATCATACTGGGGATAAAATCTGCTTTAACCACTTCCCGCCCGGCCAATAGCAGATTTACGGCCGGGAAGTGGTTATGAAATCGTGACTAGCCGTTCTCAAACGTCTAAACGTCTAGCACGATTTCAATGCCGCGCGCGCCCGTGGGGGCGCGCAGCGCGGCGATCGGTGATGCGGGGTGTCAGTCTGACACCCTGCACCTCCGATCTCGGTAACAAGTCTCCGGCGGAGCCTCGTTACCACGTGATCAGCCGTGTCCAATCACGGCTGATCACGATGTAAACAGAAAGAGCCGCCGACAGCTCTTCCTCACTCGCGTCTGACAGACGCGAGTACAGGAGAGCCGATCAGCAGGTCTCCTGACAGGGGGGGTTCGTGCTGATTGTTTATCAGCGCAGCCCCCCCTCGGATCGCCACACGGACCACCAGGGAGTGCCCACACTAGACCAGCAGGGTACTTTAAAAAAAAAGACAAAAAAAAAAAAGGGGCAGTAAAAAAAAAATGATGCCAATGGGCACTGATTGGCAACATTGATCCATCAGTGCCACCCCTCAGTGATCATCAGTGCCACCCCAGTGTCTGTCAGTGCCAATCCATGCCCAGTGCCCACCTATCAGTGCCCACCTGTGCCACCTATCAGTGCCCACATGTGCCACCTATCAGTGCCCACCTGTGCCACCTATGAGTGCCCACCTGTGCCACCTATGAGTGCCCATCTGTGCCACCTATGAGTGCCCATCTGTGCCGCCTATGAGTGCCCATCTGTGCCGCCCATGAGTGCCCATCAGTGCCGCCCATGAGTGCCCATCAGTGCCCCATACCAGCGCCGCCTATCAGTGCCCATCAGTGCTACCTAATCGGTGCCCATCAGAACTACCTCATCGGTGCCCATCAGTGCCACCATATCAGTGCCCGTAATTGAAAAAGAAAACATACTCATTTACAAAAAAATTAACAGAAAAAAATAAAAACTTAATTTTTTTTTCAAAATCTTCGCTATATTTTTAGTTGTTGCACAAAAAAAAAAAAATCGCAGAGGTGATCAAATACTACCAAAAGAAAGCTCTATTTGTGGGGAAAAAAGGACGCCAATTTTGTTTGGGTGCAGTGTAGCATGACCGCGCAATTGTCATTCAAATTGCGACAGTGCTGAAAGCTGAAAATTGGCTTGGGCGGGAAGGTGCGTAAGTGCCTGGTATGGAAGTGGTTAAACACGAATTACGTAATTAAAACAAAAAATTTTAGGTCCATGAAAAATACATTCTAAAGCAAATGTGTCACACTCCTAAAAAATAAATGAGATAAGTCAGTGCATCAGGATTGATCAATTTTCCAATATATATATGTCCTTTTTTATTAAAAGAAGGTTCAGTAAACACATCAACAGTTGCCATCAACATACATTACATTAAGCCCTTTTGGCTCTCACTTGCAGCACTGCTGTATGGCCTTACATGCCAGGTCCTTGTCTGTCTCCTAAACAGTGGCATCACTAGGGTTGGTGTCACCCGGTGCGGTAAAACATGGTGTCACCCCACCTCTGTCTAGGCTGCCCAGCACCATGCAGGCAGTGCACGGTTACGGGGGCGCTCCCCAAACCAGCCCCTGTAAATGATAGTATAGGGCGGTATAGTGTCAGGTTAGGGTAGTATAGAGTGGTATAATAGCAGGTTGGTGTAGTGGGGTGGTATAGGAGAGGTTAAGGTGGTATAGGGCATGTTGGGGGGATATAGGATCGTTTGGGGTGGTATAGGGCAAGTTAGGGTGGCAAAGGGCAAGTTGGGGTGCTATGGGGCAAGTTAGGGTGGTACGGGGCAGTTTGAGGTGGCATAGGGCAGATTGAGGTGGTATAGGGCAAGTTAGGGAGGCACAGGGAAGGTTGAGGTGGTATAGGGCAAGTTAGGGTGGCACAGGGCAGGTTGGGGTGGTATAGGGCAAGTTAGGGTGGTACAGGAAAATTAAGGTGGCACAGGACAGGTTGGGGTGGTATAGTGCAGGTTAGGGTGGCATAGAGCAAGTTGGGGTGGCATGGGAAAGGTTGGGGTGGTACAGGGCCAGTTAGGGTGGCATAGTGCAGGTTGGGGTGGTATAGGGCAAGTTATGGTGGCATAGGGAAGATTGGGGTGGTACAAGGCAAGTTGGGGTGGCACAGGGCAAGTTGGGGTGGCATGGGAAAGGTTGGGGTGGTACAAGGCAGGCTGTGGTGGTACAGGGCAGGCTGGGGTGGCACAGGGCAGGATGGGGTGGCACAGGGCAGGATGGGGGTACAGGGCAGGCTGGGGTGGTATAGGGCTGTTTGGGTGGCACAGGGCAGGCTGGGGTGGTACATGGCAGGCTGGGGTGGTATAGGGCTGTTTGGGTGGCACAGGGCAGGCTGGGGTGGTACATGGCAGGCTGGGGTGGTACATGGCAGACTGGGTGGTACAGGGTAGGCTGGCATTGCACAGGGCAGGTTTGGGTGGTACATGGCAGGCTTGGGGTGGTACAGGGTAGGCTGGCATTGCACAGGGTAGGCTGGGGTGGTACATGGCAGGCTGGGGTGGTACATGGCAGGCTGGGGTGGCGCAGGGCAGGCTGGGGTGGTACATGGCAAGCTGGGGTGGCACAGGGTAGGCTGGGGTGGTACATGGCAGGCTGGGGTGGTACATGGCAGGCTGGGTGGTACAGGGTAGGCTGGCATTGCACAGGGTAGTCTGGGGTGGTACTTGGCAGGCTGGGGTGGTACATGGCAGGCTGGGGTGGTACATGGCAGGCTGGGGTGGCACAGGGCAGGCTGGGGTGGTACATGGCAGGCTGGGGTGGCACAGGGCAGGCTGAGGTGGTACATGGCAGGCTGGGTGGTACAGGGTAGGCTGGAATTGCACAGGGTAGGCTGGGGTGGTACTGGTACAGAGCAGGCTGGGTGGCACAGGGCAGGCTGGGTGGTACAAGGTAGGCTGTGGTGGCACAGTGCATCTTACAATTCTATGTAGTGCAGAGTAACTTACTTACATAGCATGAATGCAGATGGATGAAGACCTGGGCTTGTGGGCGGGGCTGCTGTGTCCTCACCTCTAGCTGCAGCATCATCGATGGTGAAGGAGTCTGTGGGAGGAGAAAAGGAGGCAGCCACACCCACAGCTCCGCCCACCAACTCCGGCTCATACGGGGATAGGCTGAATGTTACAGGCAGCCTCCCCGCACGGCTGGATGCCCTGCCTGCACCGCAATCAATACATTACGATGTTTAGCGGCGCGGCGGCCCCAGTGTCACCCCTCTGGCAGGTGTCACCTGGTGCGGGCCGCACTCCCCGCACCCCGATAGCAACACCTCTGTTCCTAAAGAGCAAAATAATGGTGCACTCAAGTTTAAAGGGGTTGTAAAGGTAAAAAATGTTTTCCCTAAATAGCTTTCTTAACCTTAGTGCAGTCCTCCTTCACTTACCTCATCCTTCCATTTTGCTTTTAAATGTCCTTATTTCTTCTGAGAAATCCTCACTTCCTGTTCTTCCGTCTGTAACTACACGCAGTAATGCAAGGCTTTCTCCCTGGTGTGGAGAAAGCCTCCTGAGGGGGGAGGAGGCGAGCAGGAGTGTCAGGACGCCCACTAACACACAGCCTCTTTTCTCTATCTGCAGATAGAGAGTGTCCTGACTTGCCTGCTCGCCCCCTCCTCCCTCAAGAGGCTTTCTCCACACCAGGGAGAAAGCCTCGCATTAATGTGTGTAGTTACAGACAGAAGAACAGGAAGTGAGGATTTCTCAGAAGAAATAAGGACATTTAAAAGCAAAATCGAAGGATGAGGTAAGTGAAGGAGGACTGCACTACGGTAAAGGAAGCTATTTAGGAATTTTTTTTTACCTTTACAACCCCTTTAAGGAGGCATGAATATGGGCTAAATTAAATAAAAAAGCGACTGTGCGACTCTTGTGCCGCGTTCAGTGGATGATGGCTAAAGGTGCTATTAGGATGTTGTGCTTCTCTATGTGGCCAGGCTTTGAAAAATTCTCACAAATGTGGTATCGCCATACAGGGGAGGGCTGGCAGCCTTAGGCCTGGGGGGCAAGTCCAGTCAAGTGGCCCTTTAAACCACCGAATAAGCTCACCATCCCCAGTGCCCATCAGCGCAGCCTCACCAGTGCCCAACAGCGCAGCCTTACCAGTGCCCATAAGCGCAGCCTCACCAGTGCCCATCAGCGCAGCCTCACCAGTGCCCATCAGCGCAGCTTCACCAGTGCATGGGGATTAGAGAGGAGAGCACCCAGATTACACAGAGCGGCGATCTCCCACTTGCCCAGCGTGGCCGTTCCCATGATGGACATCATCAGTGTGCTGTCCATCAAAGGAACCAGTCCTAAAGGCGGGACTTCGTATGACAGTGGCCACCAGGTAAATGGGAGATCCCCGCTCTGTGAAATCTGGTGGTACTCCCCCTCCGAGGCAGCCCAATGGGCACAGACTGCTCCCAATTGGCCCTGCAAAGCAGGGACAGATTTGGTCCATGGACAGTGTCCTCAGTCCGGGGACGTCTGGTCACCCTAGGCTAGTGGCCAGCAGGACCAACAGGTCAGTGGCCAGCCCCCAGCAGGAGCTGCCTGTGCACCTGGGGGTCCTGTTGGCTATGGACTCCCAGCAGGACTCACAGT
This sequence comes from Rana kukunoris, assembly GCA_029574335.1. Classification (NCBI taxonomy): domain Eukaryota; kingdom Metazoa; phylum Chordata; class Amphibia; order Anura; family Ranidae; genus Rana; species Rana kukunoris. The sequence goes on from CM056054.1 coordinate 67,339,484, forward strand.
GTTGAGGGCTATTTTTAAGTTACTGGGTGGGCACTGGCCTGGGGCAGGGTAAATAGGGTGTATAGGGGTAGATGGGTTGTGGGGTTCAGCTGCGGCTGTCAGGGTCTCTCACCTCAGTGATGGCAGCTGCCCTTGCCAGAACCAGCTCACCAGGTCCTTGCATGGCCTTCTTTGATCCTGAGGGTGTGAAGTGATGCTCTTGTCCTGGGGTCAAGTAAACTTGCAGCCCTAGCCAGTCATGTGGGTCCCAACTCCCTGGCTCGCCTTGCTGCCCGGGGGTGGACTGACAACACACAGGACCTCCAGACCAAATAAAGCAAGGGCCCCAAATAAAGCAAGTCTATTGGGACCTGGAGGGGGGTCTTTTTACTAACAGTGTCCCATGGACAGTCTGTTAGAAAGTGTCCCCTCTAGGTCGATCCAGAGGAGGGCTGACATGGGGGATGGGCTGACATAGAGGGGGTGGGCTGAAAGGGGGGGTGGGCTGACAGAGGAGGAGTGGGCTGACAGAGGGGGGTGGGCTGACAGAGAGGGGGTGGGCTGACAGAGGGGGGGTGGGCTGACAGAGGGGGGTGGTCTGACAGAAGGGAGCTGACAGAGGGGGGGTGGGATGAAAGAGGGTGGGGGCTGTCAGAGGGGAGCTGGAAGAGGGGGGTGGGCTGACAGAGGGGTTTTGATAGAGGAGGGGTGGGCTGACAGCCTCACATCATGACTACAAGTCCCAGAAATCATCTACAGCTAATTGCAGGCTCGGAAGCTGATTTGGCTGTGTTCGGGGCATGTGCAGGGCACAAGCTGTGCAAGTCTCTGACGTCATCACGTTCCAGCCAGCTGTGTTTGAAAAATCGTTCCTGTCTTATGGATGTCAGTATGTAAAGAAGCCTGTGCAATAAATAATATTTTACAAAGGAATACTGCACCATGAGATTTCCTCCTTTTCTTCTACCTTTTTTTGGTCAACGAACTACCGTCTCACGGAGGTAAATTATTGTTTGGGTTGTGTTGTGAAAATCGTGATTCAATATACCGAAGCCCACCAACCAAGTGGAAGTTCAATACCGTATTCGGAGGAGCCCTGAATAATTTGAAGCCATTTGGAAACCATCCCCACGGTTTCCAGTTCTGGAGCCCTTGACCGATTCACATGTGGAGTACTTGGAAAGGATTCCCTAAGGCAGGGGTGTCCAAACTTTTTTCAGAGGGCCAGATTTGATGAAGTGAACATGCGTGAGGGCCGACCTTTTTGCCTGACATTCTTTGAACCATTAAAATTCGATCTAATTGTGTTCCTACGAGCAACTAATACACGGCCCAACAAGAATTCTCTTGCCTTTGTGGCTGCGTGTGGTGAAGAGATGAGCTCAGGTGTGTTATTTGGATATACTGTATATATTTATTTTGTGGCCCCAACGAATCCCAGAGCGCTGCTCAGGACTAAGGATGAGGTTGGGCGTGTTATTTGAAAATACTGTATTTATCTGCATATAACACGCACAGGCTTACCATTGCCATGAATGCAGCCTCACCATTGCCATGAATGCAGCCTCACCATTGTCATGAATGCAGCCTCACATGTGCCATAAATGCAGCCTCACATGTGTAATGCAGCCTTATCATTGCCATAAATGCAGCCTGATCGATGCCCATGTGCAGACTCGGAGGGCAAAGGGAGAGGGAGAATCTCTTGTTTACTCTGTGGCCTCTTTAATACAAAGTCCCGCCTCCTATTATAGACAGAACAGGCGTCCAATGGCATCCCAAGAGACGGAACTTCCAATACGGACACTGCTGAGTAAACAGGAGATTCTCTTCATGTAATCTCACGGCGCTCGTCCCCTTCCCTGTCCCCTCCAAGGCAGCGCTGATAAATACGGTACATATATTTTGTGGCCCTGGGGGCCACAAACAATATATATACTCAAATCCCCAGGGGGGCCATATTAAATCGAAAAAAAACAGAGCAACAGGCGCCTCTTAGTAAGACTGTTAACATTTAATAGCAGATGTATTAAAAGCACTCACATTTGTTTATCTCTACACAGAGCCATACATGCTCAAAGGACTATGTTATGAACTTACTCGGATTGATTCCTATGTACAACTCGGATTGATTCCTTTTCTTCTTTATGCACAGCTCTGATTGATTCCTTTTCTTCTCTCTGCACATCTCTGATTGATTCCATTCCTGACTACCGGTCAGTCTCAAACCCAGATAGCAAGGATAACTTGCCACAACTTTGTGGCAGTGTTGAAATGTAAGTCTGTTAACTTGCTCCACAATTTAACCTTTAACTTTAACCACTTGACCACTGGGCACTTAAACCCCCTTAATAACCAGACCAATTTTCAGCTTTCGGTGCTCTCACATTTTGAATGACAATAACTCGGTCATACAACACTGTAGCCAAATACATTTTTTGTCATTTTTTTCCCACAAATAGAGCTTTCTTTTGGTGGTATTTGATCACCTCTGCGGTTTTTATTTGTTTCGCTATTAATGAAAAAAGAACGAAAATTTTGTAAAAAAAATGAATTTTTCTTCATTTCTATCATAACATTTTGTAAAAAAAGTAATTTTCCTCATAAATTTGGCCTAAAATGTATACTGCTACATATTTTTGGTTTAAAAAAAAAATTGGATATTATTTAGTCTGGGTGAAAATTATAGGGTCTACAAGCTATGGTACCAATTTCTGAAAACTGAACAATTTGATCACACCTGAAGTACTGACAGCTTCTCTCATTTCTGATTGGCACTGATGGGCACAGGTGGCACTGGTGTGGCTCAGATGACACTGGTGCTGCACTGGTGTGGCTCAGATGACACTGGTGCGGCACTGGTGTGGCACAGGCGGCACAGGTGTGGCACAGGCGGCACTCGTGGGCACAGACGGCACTAATTGGCACAGGTGGCACAGGTAACACTGATGTGGCACTGTTGTAGAACAGGTGGCACTGGTGGAGCACAGGTGGCACTGCTGGGGCACAGGTGGCACTGCTGGGGCACAGGTGGCACTGCTGGGGCACAGATGGCGCTGGTAGGGCACAGATGGTGCTGGTGGGGCACAGATGGCCCAGATGGGGCACTGCTGGGCACTTACGCTTGGTCACTAATCTCTCTCCTCTTCTCTCACGCTACAATGGTGTGAGGAGAGGAGAGAGATGACCTGCAGGTGACCCATACTGCCCAGGTTTGTTTACATTTGAGATCGCGCCGTCATTGGACGGCGCGATCACGTGGTAAGGAACCGCTTCCATTGGCTCCTTACCTCGATCATTGGCGCTGCGGGTCCCGTGGACCCGGTGAGCGCCATGACCGCGCATGCACCGGTGATCGCGTGTGCACGCCCGCGCAGACCTGACTCTACGGGAGAATGTCCATGGACATCCTGTTAGAGTTAGGGAACCGCCTTATGGACGTATTTCGTCTATAGGGCGGTTACTAAGTAATAACAAATTCTTATTGAAACTTTTCCAATTTGTAGCAAATTTGCATGGCAAGTCTCTTGCAAGAGCAAAGTTGCACTGGTGAGCCTACAGCAAGAGCTCTGCAAGTCTACAGCATGAAAATTCAGCCACAGTGACTCCTGTGGTGGGATGACTATTGCACAACATAACTGAACCAGAACTTGCAGCAGACTTTATCTGGAGTCATGCAATGTGGACTTGCTGCAATTTTGCAACAAATTTGTGAAGGCTGCCAAGTCTAGCAATAGCTTAGCAAGTCATTTTCAAGCCTGCAGCACAATTGCTTGCTATCTGGGAAGTGGAAAGATATGACAACCCCTAAAAGACTAGGAACTCTCAGTCCCTTTGTGAAGTAGCACAAAGTGTTGTAAACTGCATCCTGGAGTACCTCCAAGTCCCTCTTAGACACTGATACCAGCTCTACCAACTGCAGGAAATTATAGCCCACCTGGCTGCTTCTTCACTGGTCTACCAGATTCACGTTTCACTAGTCTACCGGATTAACTCTTCACCAGCCTACTCGACTGACTCTTAGGAACTTCCAGGGAAGGTTAAGAAAGATTTAAGCACACTGTGAAAATCTTCTCTCCATTTGGATGCCTTAACCCAGGGGTCCTCTAAGCACCTTTATCCGGCCCACTGCATGCAGGGCCGGTAGACTTCTGTGTCAGAAGCTCACTGAAAAGTTGGGGCGCGCTGTGATAGTAGTCCCGCCCTCCTCTTAGACCAGCTTGTGTGATAGATGCAGTGTTTTGTCTATCACATGAGATAGTCTAGGAGGAGGGCGGGACTACTATCACAGCGCGCCCAAACTTTTTAGTGATCTTCTGACACAGTGACTTTTATCACAGCGCGCTCAAACATTTCAGTGAGCTTCTGACACAGCAGGAGCAGGAGATCCTGATGCACACACAGACAGGTCAGACATAGTTTGGCACAGTAAGGCTGCAATGGGCTTGTAATGATGGTGGGGGTGGGGGCTGCAATGGTGAGGGGAGCTTGTAATGATGGTGGGGGAGCTGCAATGGTGAGGGGGCTTGTGGCAATAGTGAGGGGGGCTGCAATAGTGAGGGGGGGCTGCAATAGTAAGGGGGGCTTGTAATGCTTGTGAAATGGTAAGGCTTGTGAAATGGTGGGGGGGCTTGTAATGGAGGGGGCTTGTAATGATGGTGGGGTGCTGCAATGGTGAGGGGGCTTGTGATAATGGTGAGGGGGGCTTGTAATGATGGTGGGGGGCTGCAATGGTGAGGCGGGGCCTGTAATGATGGTGAGGGGGGGCTGCAATGGTGAGGGGGGCTTGTAATGATGGTGAGGGGGGCTGCAATGGGGAAAGGGGCTTGTAATAATGGTGAGGGGGGCTTGTAATGATGGTGAGGGGGGGGCTGCAATGAGGGCATAGTAAGGAGGTATAGAAAGTGAGGCTGCAGTGATGGGCATGGGTTGGGGGACTTTCAGTTTTTTTTTTTTGGTGGGGGGGGGGCGGCGGCGGCGATGAAGGACCCAGCCCTCTTACGATCTGAGGGACAGTGAACTGGCCCCCTGTTTAAAACATTTGAGGACCCCTGCCTTAACCCATGGAGAGAAATGCCAGCCACCTAGTAGTTCCTTATGCTGCAAAAAAGTTTCATTGTGGAACTGAGATCACAGAAAACAGAGGACAATGTTGAAACTCCTTCCTGGACCCACTATATGGTAGCAGTCACCTGTGGGTATGAACAGAGGAGTGTATGTAGCACTCACCCCCACAGGAGCTTCTGGTTAGATATGGGATGGCATGTTACCTCATGGCTCTGGTGAAATGTCTAGGGTGAAAGATGAAATACGATGTCAATAAAGGAATGTCCGGGAAATAGGAAGTCTCTTTAAAAGTGCTCTTTATTACCCAGCCGGGTAAAAACGATTAACAGGTGATGGGAAGGATAGACAAAGGTTGAGGAAGAATAGCAGACTCAGGCTTTGGATATTGAAGCAATCCTGCTTCTGAAAAATGATTAGTCTCTATGCGCCACTCCAACTTGAGTGGGTATAGCGTACCTGGACAGGTCTCTCTCACAGAACCTGGCAGCCAGAGTATCACTCGAACTTGAGAAGGATGCCTCTGCCACAGGCTCTTCTAAATGACTGTCAGAAAAGCGCCTCTGCCACCGGCCTTCCTCCGTATAATACGGAGGGTTCATCTCCTAGCAAAGGTTTTCCTGAGTCTTCCTTGATGTCGCCAGAGTACCGACTGAGGGGGAGAAACAATCCCTTAGTGTACAGTACCTCGATCCCCGATGGTTCGTTCCAGTGCTGTTGGGACACCAGCCTCTCATTGTATCCCTCAACCGGACCAGGTAGGCCATAATGCCATAACGCGCGGGGCGCAGTGATGTGTGGTCAACCTAAAGGTGGGTGCCGCACCAGAAACCAGGAGACAAACTAAGACCCCTAAAAATGGCGTCTGTCCCATAAGTACCCTCTCCCAGCATGCCCAGCAAGGCCCAAGCCTCCCGATTGGCCGCTGGAAAAGAGCACCCGAACCTCAGCCTCCACTGATGCCACCTGCCGCCTCAGGGTGGAAGAACAACCCAAACCCAGCAGAGTGAGCCCACAGCACAGCCAAGCTGAAGCTGAGAGCCTTAAACAATCACAATTGAGATCAGGGTAAGTTTACACTCTGATCTTTCCCACTAAGTTAAAATTGTCAACCACTGTGCCATGCCATTGTTGCCACTGTCACACTGTCACCTCCACTTTAATATTATAGAAAATACTATATTCAATAAATATTGTTTGTTTGAACCTCATTCTGTTCTATATCTTTGTACTTTTTCTTTGATTGTTTTGTTTAAAGGAGGGAGGATTGTATTGGGAGCACTGAAGTGTTAGGTGTGATTGTGTGGCAATGGCAAATGATTTACATAGCTCACGGTATCACGGGTCAGATAGAGGGCCCCTTAGCAGAATTGTGCTTAGGGCCCCAGAGAGGTCAGGATCGGCACTGGGGGTAGTCATAGACAGGGTGTATCTTGCAATTACACTGTGGTGCTGATGCAGATAAAATGATCCAGAGGGAAATGGATAGACAGGCAAAAGAGTGGATCCCCGTCTCAGTAGGGCTCTGAAGTCTAGCATCCATTGCAACCACTGATCCACATAATTAAAAGAAAATTTTCAGGGTAATAAATAAATGTGGGACTCTCAATGTGTTTGAGGTGAATTGCTGAAGTTGAAATTGCAGTGTTTTTTGTTTGACTATCTGTGTGAGGGGCTTTATGTCACCCTTTCAAAATATAAACTTTGGAAAGGAACTAGCTAAAATTATCCTGTGGACTTACTATTGGGTTACTGACTTCAGTGTCTGATGAAGACATGAGCTTAGTCTGATATGCCTGATAGTCTTGCCATTTGATACTAACCTCTCACAGGGAGCACAATTGGGGTAGTCTCGATGTCTAAATTGTCTCTGACTGCTATAACATCTTCTCATAATATTTTTTTATCTAGTCATGCCAGTTATGTAATATGTTAAATCATGCCAGTAGCTCCAAATGCAGATGGCTGGCTACTTCCAATCACACAACTTTGTGTAATATCCTTAGAATATTGTTCCACTGAGAGTAAGGGAATTGATTCTAAGCTTGCAGCTGTGAGTAATTAAGGAAACATTTTGTCAGGGGTCTGCAAAGAAATACAATTAAAATCAAGAATTAGGATCTACCAGTATTGTAAATGTTCAAAGCATATGTTGTGTTAATAGGCAAAGCAAAAATGTTGGTGTAATTGGTTTCATTTACCCCATAGAGATCCTTCTGTGCATTTTTTGAATTTGCATTATTAATAATAAAAAAAATTCAGTGTGGTTCTCTTGTTTATTTAATCCCTACCTTACATATTAGTCCAACATCACTAAAAGATTTAAAGCAGAACTAGACCCTCCTATTTTTTACAGCCAGGGAAACGCCCGTCTTATGCCTAGTACACACGACCAGGATTCCCAAGGAAAAAAGGTCAGTCAGAAATCCCGAGGGGGAAACCGAGAACCTGCTCTTTACTTTTCCCCGTACAGATGATCGCTTTTCCGATCGGGAAAACTCAGATGAGAGCTTTTCCTCTGGAATCCTAACCGTATTTATGCTCCATCTGAGTTTTTCCCCACAGGAAAAAATGGCAGTTTTCTGCTACACACGGACGGGTTTTGATGGATATAATAAAAGTCTGATGGATATAATAGGAGATGTAATAGGAGTTTGAATTGGTGGTAGGATAGAGAGGCCAGTTTTAAGTTTAAAAGTGCTATTGTAGGATCAGGATTGATAGGGATTTCAAACAGTGTTAAAATCATAAGAAATACATTTTTCCAGATTTTTTTTTCTACTGGCCAATCCCACCAAGTATGGAGATGTGATCCAAGATCACCACAGCCACAAAAACAAGATGGGGAATAATTTGGAGCATATTTCGTAATTCTGACAGAGACCAAATACCACCGTGTGAGTACTTTGTAATTTGTTTTTAAGGCAGCTATATTTTGTGAGAAGTTGTGATCCAAATTTGCTTCCGAGCAGCAAAACTTCAACAACTGGGCTGAAACAGAAAATTGTTCAATGTTTCGGCCCAGTATATTAAATATGAGGGCAGCAAGCTTAATGGGGACTGAAACTAAGGTCCATGTTCATTTTGTCAAAACTTGGTATGAAGCAAAAACTAAATATCAGTCTGTACTGTAGGGTTGCCACCTCAATCATTTTAACAAACAGTACTAATAGAAGGATTGTATAAAGAACGCCCCGGAGCAAAAGGGAACCTAGGTGGAGGGGCCACATGACTAGGGAAACGCTGTGGAGATTGCTCCAGGAAGGATGTGGGTAGGGTGCAGTATTGTGGTAGGGGCGGATTTTCGGCAACACACGCTTAACAATATAGGGGGCAGAGCTATTCATTTAGGCGTGAACGGGGGAAGAGGTAACACACAGTGCTGATTTTCCCTCCCTCCCTCCAGGAAGTTGTCTGGTACATAGTATATGTGTTTTATGTGTTCTTTTTGTTTCAGGTGGTGGTTAGTAGGAGGTCTTGGGTTCCTGAGAGTCAGGTGGTGGTTGGTGTATATATATATATATATATATATATATATATATATTAGGGCTGTTACTGATTAAAATTTTTGTGTTTGATTAATCGTTTTGTTTTTTAATCGACTAATTTCGATTAATTATAACGCGCAGATCCAACTACTTTTAGCTGATCTCCTTGCAGGGCGATTCCCAATGCAGCTACCAACCACTGTAAAAATGGATAGCAGGATACAAAAAACACACAAAGGTAGCTCTCGATGGGAATAACATTAAAACTTTTATAGTATTCAAGTAGGTAACCAAATAAATATTGCACTGGAGATAAAATCGATGTAGCTACATAAACTGTAAAAATGGTGCGAGTAATACCAAACGGTACCAAAATCAGTCATAAAAACATGTAGCTCAGTATGATACTGGTATAAAAATGTGCACAACGATACCACTGCTGAATCCAGATGAGGAGAGGTTAACATCAGTCCGTCGGCATGTAGATGTCCCGTGAAGGGAACTATCACAACTCCCAGTGGATGGCTGTAGAATCCCAGGTTGATGGAGGGAAGTGTAACAGCCCTTGCGTGTGGCACATAGTAAGGTCCCGCCGGCATGCAGATATGAAGGTACAGCAAAGGAGCCCTTCAGATGGACACGGCAAGCCCCCCTGGTGTCCGTGATGTTACCGGATCTTCGACGGAACTCCCTGAAGGCCCAGAAGCCAGCGGAGAGGTGAGTACCTATCAAAAAAAATGTGATCGATCAAAAAGATTTTGATCGATCAAAAAAAATGTAAGATTAATCGATTAATTAAAAGTTAATTTGCACAGCCCTAATATATATATACACAGTACAGACCAAACGTTTGGACACACCTTCTCATTCAAAGAGTTTTCTTTATTTTCATGACATTGAAAATTGTAGAGTCACACTGAAGGCATCAAAACTATGAATTAACACACGTGGAATTCTGTACATAACAAAAAAGTGTGAAACAACTGAAAATATATGTCATATTCTAGGTTCTTCAAAGTAGCCACCTTTTGCAGCAGACACATCTCTAGAACAACTGTTAAGAGGAGACTGTGTGAATCAGGGCTTCATGGTAGAATATCTGCTAGGGAACCACTGCTAAAGAAAGGCAACAAGCAGAAGAGACTTGTTTGGGCTAATGAACACTAGGAATGGACATTAGACCAGTGGAAATCTGTTCTTTGGTCTGTTGAGTCCAAACCTGAGATCTTTGGTTCCAACCACCGTGTCTTTGTGCGATGCAGAAAAGGTGAACGGATGTACTCTACATGCCTGGTTCCCACCGTGAAGCATGGAGGAGGAGGTGTGATGGTGTGGGGGTGCTGGTGACACTGTTGGGGATTTATTCAAAATTGAAGGCATACTGAATCAGCATGGCTACCACAGCATCTTGCAGCGGCATGCTATTCCATCCGGTTTGCGTTTAGTTGGACCATCATTTATTTTTCAACATGACAATGACCCCAAACACACCTCCAGGCTAAGGGCTATTTGACCAAGAAGGAGAGTGGACTTCCGGTTCCAGCGCAGCATGTAGGGGAAGCAAGCTCCGGAGGCTCCGTGACCACCGCGCTGAAAATCAGCTTACAAAGCCCCGGATCGCGGCTTCTTCTACCCCCACGCTCTACACGAGTCACCGCGCATGGAGCCGTACCTCACCCAAGCCCGGGCACCTCAGGGACCCAGCGCGACAGACAACACGGCGGAGGATGCGGCTCTGACAAACATGGCCGCTGCGGACATCACACGCGGCGCTCCTCCGCCCCAGGGACTTCCACCGCCGACTCCATCAGGGGGTCACTCGGGCACTCATCTACCACCCGAAGCTATGGACACACTGCTCCCCACGGCCATAGATCAGGTGGGCACACACGAGAGGATCGCCCAGGCTGTGGCGGCGGTGCTCTCTCCCACCATCACAGCTGCGGTTGAAAGAGCAGTAGCGGAGGGAATTAAACAGCTCCGTAAGGAGATTGGGGAACATTCCCTGAGGCTGTCTACGGCCGAGCAATGTATCTCCTCTTTAGAAGATGACCAGCATAACATGGACAGTGCCCTGGAGCGATTTATACAGGACCAACAGCACCTGCATGACTGCATGGAAAATCTTGAAAATCGCTCCAGGAGGAATAATTTGCGGAAAATCTGCCTCCCTGAGACCTACAAACAGGGATCCCTGCTAAACATCTGCTCGGCTGCGTTGCCGGAAGTTTTAGGCCTCGGTCGTACGTGCATTGTGGAAAGGGCCTATCGCATAGGCTCTCTGTCAGAAGATCGAGCCCGCCCCAGGCCCGTAATTGCACGTTATTTAAACTATGCTGACCGCACTTACATTTTACAAGACTTTCGAAAATCACGCTCGGCAGAGCTTGCGGGTCACATACTTGCAGATTACTCGGCTGAAGTGTCCCGCAAACGCAAAGATTTTCAACCGATCTGTGCAGATCTCTATAAGAGGGGCATCTGCTTTACCCTGGCCTATCCTGCAGTTCTACGTCTACAAACCCCGGACGGGGAGCAACTTACGATCCAGTCTCCAGACAAGGCCCGGGCCTTCCTCCAATCTCTCTCCGCGGAACGGGCATCCGCCACAACGTACGGCGACCGGGCGAAACAAACCCCAAGAGATCAACGTAGCCCACGCAAGGAACCTCCTAAGCGCCTGAAACCAACATCTTCCCTTGAATATCAAGAATCTGGCTGACGGTTTCTTGTTACTAACGCTTTTTCTCTTTAAATTGCTCTGATGGCAGCAGAGGTCTATTTTTGTCCCTCTGCCCTGCCAGGCCCCCACAAAGCTCTTGGCGTTTAACTGCCTGGCTCCTGAATGAAATGCGGCATGTTCAGGGGTATGCATGTGGAAAAAAGTGAAGTCAAATATTGTGGTTTGTTTTTCTTTTGTTGTTAATATCTTCTTTTTCCTTTTCTCTATCTCCCATATCGCTCTTCTTTCTCTGCTGAGAGGATGGACTTGCCAACTCAATCCAGCACTCCAGAGGTACAATATCCTATGTCGGACCCACAACAGCCATCATGTCCCAGGTAATCGACACATACAAACACACACTGCCATTTCCCTCACTCACCCACCATGTCTCAATCCCATATAGTCTCTTGGAATGTCAAGGGCCTTCGGTCGCCAGCCAAACGCATGAAAGTTCTCCGACACCTCAAAAGACTTAAGGCAGATATTGCCTTGTTACAAGAGACACACCTAGAGGAAAAAGATTTTTCCCGCATGCAGAAACTATAAGTAGGAAAAGTACTAGGCTCAGCATCAGTTAAACGCAAAGCAGGCACACTTATTTTACTACATAAAAACCTTGTCTATGATCTTTTGTCTGTCACTGGAGATGACGATGGAAGGCGTTTCTCCATCCACCTGAGGTTCCCATTGGGAGAACTAAGGGTTTCCAATATCTATGCCCCTAACTCCCCTGACCAAACGTATTTCACGCATCTAGCATCCAAGTTGTCCCTTGATGAGTCTATCCCCCATCTGGTGGGGGGCGACTTTAACTCGACACTCTGTGAACGAGAAGACAGGTCGAAACCTCGAGCCCACTCCACTTCAACTCGCACAATTAACCCACCCCCTTTTACCGTATGACCCAGGCCCTAAATCTCCTTGATACATGGCGGATATACCATCCTATGGACTCCGAATTTATGTTTTTCTCTCCAGTCCACAAATCCTTTGCCAGATTAGACTATTTTTTGTGTACACACTCGTTACTACCACGGATTAACCACACGGAAATACACGATTTAGTGATCTCCGACCACTCTCCCATCTCGATCTCGCTTAATTATTGTCGATCGAATGCTTCTGTTAGACAGTGGAGGTTCCCGGTTTTTCTGGCCCACCTCGAAGATTTCAAAGTAATGTTACGAAAGGCGTGGGAAGACTACTCACTGACTAACATCCAGCATTTGGATAACCCTAATTTATTCTGGGAGGCGGGAAAGTCATGCTTAAGGGGGAAGATTATATCGTATACATCCGCGTATAAAAAGAATGCCCAGAAACAGTACCTAAAAGCCAGTGACCGGGTAAGGGCGGCTCAACTTCTTCTCAATACTAATCGCTCAGACGATAATCTTAAAACTTGGCAAGAAGCCAAAGAACATTTTGATACCTGGGCAGAGAAGGTAGAACAGATGAAGTTGTCCGCATCGCAACTACTTTATCATAAATTTGGCAATAAGGCCGGGAAACTCCTTGCGAGGCTGACCAAGGGCTCCTATACCCCGACACATATCGCCACACTGCGTAACCCTGATGGGTCTCTCTCTTCGATGCCCAAAGAGGTTAACAAAACACTGGAAAACTTCTACGTTAAGCTGTATGGTATAGAGCCATAGATGTAGACCTTGCGGGGGACTGGCTACAGACCATCACTGTAAAGGAATGAACCGTGACAGACTGAGATTCTCCTATGTCTAGGGTCACCTTATGTCCACTAGGGCCATAGGGTGACAAAGAATCATAATTCATATATTACATGAGATGGGACATTAATATTAACAAGCTGTTGCCTATTCAATATGGGCACACATGCTTTTGAAAGGTGTTAATTGCATCAGGGCCTGAACGACCTTTTGATTGTGTGATTCATTGTGTCTAAAACAATGTGTTAAATTCTCCATTCAGATGTACTGAATTAGGATGTCATTATCTCAAGGAATGTATCTGTCAGTATCGGTGCCGAATTGTCTGTCTAGATAATGTGATTGAGGTTCCTGATATGTGTGAAGATTATCTGTGATTGTGTATTATTCAAGGTTAATTGAACTCTATTGATGATGCAGTGCCCAGATGTCTAGCTACGGATTAGATAATTAGCCTCAGTGTGTGAATAGGGGGGTGGAGATGGCATTGTCCTGTGATTGGCTGTAACATCTTGTACTGTATAAAAAGCAAGCTAAGATACCATTAAAGTGTTCATATCTTTGGAAGCAAGTACAGAGCTGAGTCTCGTCTTATTCTGGGAATTGATATGGATCGTGTATGCAGTATTGTCGGAGTGTGTCTGATAAGCTTGTCGTGGTTGGATGGAAGGTCGTAAACGGTGGTGATCGTTACATTTGGTTGGCAGCGGTGGGATGATTCCATCATCAGAAGGATGGCTACAAGGGCACATGACAATGGAGACGGTGTATGAACGGATGAAGCTCTCTTCCCTCATGGACTTACTGGAGAGCCGGGGCAGACCGGCCAGCAACCGTAAGAAAAGGGACATTATCGCAGAACTGGTCGAAATGGATAGAGCTAAAAGGCCCGCCGTAACAGACAGGACACCCGAAGAAGCAAGTTTTGATCGGGCGGTTAACATAAGACTGACACATTATGGTCCTAACCCTCCACGGGAGATCAGGGACTGAGTTATAGCGGCTCTGAATGCCACCTTGCTACAGCGAAGAAGTGCTGCAGCAGCTGAAGTCACAGCAGCACCAACTAAAGAGAGAGGAGAGGTGCAGACACCAGTCTCCATGGAAGAGGAATTCCAAAGAAGGTTACAAGAGATGCGGATACAGCATAGAGGACCAATATCAGAGGAGGTCCTGTTGGGATGGTCGGATGTGATTCGGTGCCAACTCTGGAAGGAAGCGTTAGCTCGGGAGCAGCATCACCAAGGAAAGGTCCTGCCCTCCATCTATGCAAGGTACTGGCCGCAGTATGACGTACGAATGCCGTTGTTGGGGGAACAACCGAAGCAGGAGTGGATAACGGAGTTAAGCAGGCTGATCAGGGCAGAGATGCAGCTGGACGAGAGCTACAGAGCCCTCCGGTGGTATGTAGCCCAGGAGTGCCCATGGTCAGCGGATGACAGCCCCACAGAAGGCTATGACTATGAGGGCCGGGGATTGTTGTATTGGAGGATGTCCAGTGATCCCAAATTTGGGGATGATCGGGAGTGGCGCTTGGAGGACATAATGAAGCACAGAGAGGAAAAATTGAATATCTCAGGAGGCCACTGGTCACAGGAAGATTTGGAATTTCTGGCCATTCAAGAATGGGAGCTGGAGGTCGCCTACAAACAGCTGCTAGACTCGGCTTAGCAGCAGGGTGGGGCTCCCGTTGCCTGGGACTATGAGGAAAGTTCATATGACAACTGTGAACTCCTGGCTGATGAATCGACAGTGGAAAATATGGAGATTGCCATCCCTAAAGCCAAAGCGGATGGTGTGGAGTTCCAGAGAGCCGGGGCGGTTGGCCCCTCTCTCCAACAACAAGCTGAGGTGGTAAAGCTTTTACCCCCAGCTGAATCACTGGCAACAAAGCAGGGTGCCCCAGGCCTCTGCTCCCAACTAGCAGAAGAGGGGGACCCTGTGGTAGTGGATGGGACTGTGGTCTCCACTCACAGCAACCCAGCGGAAGAGCTGGCAACAGAACAGAGGGTCACGGACCTCTGCTCTCCACTAACAGAAGAGGGGGACCCTGTGGTAGTGGATGGGACTGTGGTATCCACTCACAGCAACCCAGCGAAAGAGCTGGCAACAGAACAGAGGGACACGGACCTCTGCTCTTCACTAACAGAAGAGGGGGACCCTGTGGTAGTGGATGGGACTGTGGTCTCCACTCACAGCAACCCAGCGAAAGAGCTGGCAACAGAGCAGAGTGCCCCAGGCCTCTGCTCCTCACTAACAGAAGAGGGGGTCCCTGTGGTAGTGGATGGGACTGTGGTCTCCACTCACAGCAACCCAGCGGAAGAGCTGGCAACAGAGCAGAGTGCCCCAGGCCTTTGCTCCTCACTAACAGAAGAGGGGGTCCCTGTGGTAGTGGATGGGACTGTGGTCTCCACTCACAGCAACCCAGCGGAAGAGCTGGCAACAGAGCAGAGTGCCCCAGGCCTTTGCTCCTCACTAACAGAAGAGGGGGTCCCTGTGGTAGTGTATGGGACTGTGGTCTCCACCCTGCCTTCTCTCCAGTGGCTGAAAGGACTCCAGGGAGAAGGGCGAGTCCAGGCCTCTCCTCAGCGGCAGACATGTCCTCTGAGAGATGCAGAGGTTGGCGGGGTGAGTAATGCTCAGTTTTGAGCAATTTATTTGGGGTACAGTATGGATACCAGCATCGGAGGACTGGAACTACTGACTGACTTCGGAGTCAACCCGTTTGGGGTTCCCACCTGTGTCAGTCTCCCACCGAAAGGGGAGAGATGTAACGGAATGAACCGTGACAGACTGAGATTCTCCTATGTCTAGGGTCACCTTATGTCCACTAGGGCCATAGGGTGACAAAGAATCATAATTCATATATTACATGAGATGGGACATTAATAATAATTCATATTGCAGGACTGGAATATTATAAAGTGGATGTCTTGAGATATCACAAGCTGTTGCCTATTCAATATGGGCACACATGCTTTTGAAAGGTGTTAATTGCATCAGGGCCTGAACGACCTTTTGATTGTGTGATTCATTGTGTCTAAAACAATGTGTTAAATTCTCCATTCAGATGTACTGAATTAGGATGTCATTATCTCAAGGAATGTATCTGTCAGTATCGGTGCTGAATTGTCTGTCTAGATAATGTGATTGAGGTTCCTGATATGTGTGAAGATTATCTGTGATTGTGTATTATTCAAGGTTAATTGAACTCTATTGATGATGCAGTGCCCAGATGTCTAGTTACGGATTAGATAATTAGCCTCAGTGTGTGAATAGGGGGGTGGAGATGGCATTGTCCTGTGATTGGCTGTAACATCTTGTACTGTATAAAAAGCAAGCTAAGATACCATTAAAGTGTTCATATCTTTGGAAGCAAGTACAGAGCTGAGTCTCGTCTTATTCTGGGAATTGATATGGATCGTGTATGCAGTATTGTCAGAGTGTGTCGGATAAGCGTGTCGTGGTTGGATGGAAGGTCGTAAACGGTGGTGACCGTTACAGTCACCTTGCCACTGATTGACCCAGCTCACTTAGAACGCCTAAATGCATCTATTAACATAGCAGAAATTAATTGTGCAGCTAGTGGCCTCTCTAATGGTAAAGCCCCAGGACCTGATGGCTTCACCTCTGAATTTTTCAAACTGCTAATGCCAGATCTTGCTCCTACACTTCACTCTGTTTACTCCCACATTTGGGGTGGGGGACCCTACCTCCCTACAGGCCATTTAGCCAACATTAAGCTAATTGCAAAAAAAGGGAAAGACCCTCTTGACCCTGGGTCATATTGCCCCATATCCTTGCTAAACGTGGATTCCAAAATATTACCCAAAATAATAGCCTC
The DNA here is from genome assembly GCA_029574335.1 of Rana kukunoris. Taxonomy (NCBI): domain Eukaryota; kingdom Metazoa; phylum Chordata; class Amphibia; order Anura; family Ranidae; genus Rana; species Rana kukunoris. The sequence continues at coordinate 67,356,269 of CM056054.1, forward strand.
AAGGTTAGGTGACATAATGCCATCTCTTATCCATCCCACTCAATCAGGCTTCATCAAGGGATGATCGGCGCCGGCCAACATACGCAATGTACTGACGGCCCTTTAATACGCAAAATAACATCCCGCTAATGATACAGTGATAGTTACCCTTGATGCTGAGAAAGCCTTTGACAACATTAGTTTTCATTGGCTCTCTCTGGTTATGCAGCGCGTCGGTTTGTCTGGTCCATTTAGTGCCTTTATCCATAATATGTACTCGGCCCCCTCCGCCACGGTCACTGCGGCGGGAATTCAATCCCCCCCTTTTCGTTTACATAGGGGAACGAGGCAAGGCTGCCCCCTCTCCCCCTTACTTTTTAATCTCGCCATAGAGCCTCTCTCGCGTCTTCTGTCTTCATCCCCTCTTCTCCATGGTTTGCCTATTGGACGCGAGGACATGAGGGTGGCTCTATTTGCGGACGATATACTCATATTCTCCTCCTCCCCACATTCAGACATCCCCACTATTCAAACGATTTTTGACACATTTCGCAAGTGCTCAGGACTTAAAATGTATTTCTCCAAGAGCGAAGTTCTTCCTCTAGGCACACGCAATAGGTGTTTTAGTCTTCCCCCCTCCTCCCTCAGGATTTCAGAGAAACAAATCACCTACCTGGGATTGAAGATTGGCAGGGAACCATCCTCTCTCTATTAGATTAGGGTGACCAAACATCCCCGGTTTCAGGGGACAGTCCCCGGATTGAGGACACTGTCCCCGGACCAAGTCTGTCCCCTGTTTTGTCCCCGGATTGGATTTGAACAGGGGCTGGGGCAATTTCAAAGACATTCAGTGCAGAATAAATAAAAAAATCTGAATTACACACCTCCACTCTGCCGCTCCTACTAGTTTAGTGGGTTGTGTATTTTTTCCCATTATCTGTGCCCCTTTCTGATGATCATGTGCTGGTCGGAGCGGAGGGAATATTTCTTCAGTTTCGGGTGCATGCCCATTCTGCTCCACTTCTGTTCTTCTGCCTTGGCTCAAGTCCCAGCCAGCCGCCTGCCTGCCCATCTCGTTGCCTTCCCTACCGGAGTGATCTTCCTCCGCACCCCATTCAGTAGTAACCGGGGCCCAAAGAGTGAGACTTGAGAGGCTGTGAGGTTGGCGGCAACGTCAGAGAGTTGCTGATTGCCACCATTACTAGTAAAAAAAAAATATGTCCCCGGATTTCATTTTAAAAATCTGGTCACCTTATATTAGATGAACTACCCTCCTTTGATAGACAAGATAGTGGGTGAATTGGAAAGCTGGGCGGCTCTACCGCTCTCGCACTTTTTAAAATGATTAGCTTTGCCTGTCTGTTGTACCCTCTACAAACCTTGCCTCTATTGTTGAAGCACAACAATGTGCAAACTTTAAACAAGGCCGTGACAAAATTTATCTGGAAGAAGGCGAGACCGAGGATCGCCTTGACAAAGCTTTATCTCCCGACGGGGGTGGGGTGAGTTTTCCCAATATCAGGCTGTATAATTTGGCTTGCCTCTTGAGAGTTGGTCTAGACTGGATACTGCGCTCTTCTAGATATTCTAACTATGAACTAGAGTCCTCTATGATCAATCCTGCGGATCTGGCGGCTCTACTGCATAGTTCACTTTAAAAATTGCCCAATACTATCAAACACAATTTACTCTTCAGGGACACTATTGTGGCCTGGCGGGAAATTAGGAAAAAATTAGGCCTGTCCCCCTTTGTCTCTAATCATCTTCCAATTTTTGGCGACCCCATGTTTACGCCCAGTCTCCAGTATGAACCTTTCTCCAAGTGGAAAGACAAGGGACTAGTTAAGTATTGTTCTCTTTTTCAAGACAAGACAGGAAATTTCAAATCGTTCTCTCAGCTGTCGACCGAGTTTTCGCTCCCCCCGAATCATTTTTATCATTTTATGCAGTATATAGATTTCATCAGTAAAACTTGCCCTAAGAAGTCTATTAGACTACAATCTTCTTTTATTGATGGATTGTTGACAGACAACAAACACTCCATATCGGCAATCTACACCCCTCTAAACCACTTCAAGACACTTCTATGTCCTCCTGGACCAAAGATTTACCAGGCCGCCTAGAAGTGGATGATATCATTCGAGGATATAAACTTACTAGAGCTATCACACAGTGTGAATCATGGAGGGAAACTCAATTCAAGATCATTCACAGGGCCTACTACCCGTTCTCCACGTCACGCTCGCCTGACATAGGCCCATCCTGCCCTTGGTGCCTGACCACTAAACCGACCCTTCTAAATCGGCTCTGGACCTGCCCCCCCATTATTATCTTTTGGACTGCCATTACAAAATACATAACAGATGTCACACACTTTTCCTTGGAGACGGATTCTGTACTTCTGCTATTTGGATGCCCTCCACATTCAGACCATCGCTCCTCAGCCTACAACCTGCTTCCTCAAAGCTTCTGTCACTGGATACTTCTCACTCTACTCGTGGCCCGTAGAACCATACTACATCAATGGATTGCGCGCATCCCTCCATCCCTTTCAGCCACGATTAGAGACCTTAAATTGCTGCTATACAGGGAAAATCTTGATTCACTCACTGCCTCCCCACAATCTAAGGCCAAAGTTGAACAGAAATTGTCGACCTTCATTAAGTTTAGTTTGTCAGTGACAAAGCAACAATCTCTTTTTTCCAACCCCTTCACTTTCTCTGACTCTGACTACAATGGGAGAACGTCCCCTGCTGTTTGATCCGAAGGTTGCTTTGACTTTCCTTACCATCTTGAGTCCATTTATACACCATGGGTCTGAGAACTTTTTATTTTTATTTTGTATTTTATATATTTTATCTCATATGCCACACCTTTTGTCGTCACTGTGGGAATAATATACTGTGCCTACTCAGCTACCTCTAGTTTTCTATATTCTCTCTCCTCATTTTCTCTTCTGACCTCTCTCACACTCTTCTCTTTTCTTTCCCAACTCTACCCCTTGCTTCTTGCTCCTATCTCTCCTACTTACCTCTTATGCTCTTCTCCATATGGGATTTGTTTACATGTTCGATCATCTCGATGTTTCATTTGACACTACCTTATTCTTGAAGTCCTGACTGTATTTTTCTTAGACCATCTCAATATTACTGTAGCATGTTTATTCTTATGCAAAATTAATAAACTATTTTGAAAAAAAAAAAAGAAGGAGAGTGATGGGGTGCTGTGCCAGATGACCTGGCCTCCACAGTCACCGGACCTGAACCCAATCGAGATGGTTTAGGGTTAGCTGGACCGCAGAGTGAAGGCAAAAGGGCCAACAAGTGCTAAGCATCTCTGGGAACTCCTTCAAGACTGTTGGAAGACTATTTCAGGTGACTACCTCTTGAAGCTCATCAGGAGAATGCCAAGAGTGTGCAAAGCAGTAATCAAAGCAAAAGGTGGCTACTTTGAAGAACCTAGAATATGACATATTTTCAGTAGTTTCACACTTTTTTGTTATGTATATAATTCCACATGTGTTAATTCATAGTTTTGATGCCTTCAGTCATGAAAATAAAGAAAACTCTTTGAATGAGGTGTGTCCAAACTTTTGGTCTGTACTGTATATATTTATATGTATATATCAGAGATGGTTGGTAGGAGTTGGGGCCTGTCTCGGTATGGGCACCTTCCCTATCTGGTTAAACGGGCTATTGGTCATCGGGCTGAAGAGTGAAAGAAGGATCGAGTCATTTGTCTCGGAGCTGGTGGGATCATAGCCATAGGCCAAGATAATGTGGTGATGGTGGACAACCAATGAGATAGCATTTTTTACCTTCTCTAAGGAACCACTTACGCAGCAGCTAAAGAAATGTGTTTGGGTTAAAATGTTTATGTGTTTACTATATATATGAATATATATATATATATATATATATATATATATATATATATATATATATATATATTTATTAAAATAGTTATTTTTATAAGTTAATTTTATATGATATTTTTTGGAATTAATAATGGGGCCTTTGTTGGCCATTTAAAACAGAAGGGGTCATGTGTTTATTCTAGTAGTAAGGTTATGTTATGTGGGGGGTAGTTTAGCAAGCGCACTAGCAGTACACCAGTCATGACTACCACAGAGCTCATTTTAAGCAATCATACATGCAATTCCCTTTTGTTTTAACGATAAACTAATTCTTGAATAGTTCTACATATCAAATTTCTTGACATAAGCCAAAGTGGACTTTGCATTACCTCATATAAGGAAGTGATATGTAGCAAAGCAATGTCCCATAGCAATACCTCATTTATTACAACACGATAAGCACAGAAATCTTGACGATTTTCTATTAATGAACGCGCACATTCATTCTCAGCCCCATATGATATTCACATATATCAGATGCAACTAATGATGGCCTAGCCAGCTTGGGGACGCCCTATTAGTTTGAAATGAGCAACTTAACTTGTAATCTTCTTATTTTCTACACCTGACTTGATCCTATATATTTCCTTCACGTGTGTAGCGTGCATTGTAGCTACTGTGTGATTTCTCCAACAATGCTTTGCCAACAGCAGCTGAGCAACCCAGCTGCATCTATTCTTTAACACAATGACATTTCTGCTTTCCCTCTTTTTTTGCCTTGAAATGTCAACACCAAAAATACAGCATGAATTCAACTCCTGCAGATTCCTCCTATTCAGCCTAGTTAACCCCTTCACTGTTTGCTACTGACCTGCACTGTGTGACTCCTCTCCTATAAAAATATAATGACACAGCAAGAATTATACCTATGGAACAGTGCTCAAAGATGTTTAGCACAATCAATGGGCACCATCTGAATTAGATTAGCAGGGAATTGTTGGACCTTTCAGGGGTGTACTTTCTCTCTTACAAGCCCCTGTCCTATAATGAAATCACTGCAATCAAAATGCGTTTGTGTGATAATTTATTTTGTGTGCATACTAACTAACACATAGTTCTCATGAGTCTTATAATGATTTGCATGTATAAAGCAGTTCATCATAGTTCCTGAAAACACAATCACACTTTATAAAGTCTTCTCAGCCAACCCAAGCCCATTCCAGTTTTAGTCCAGGTACCTACTCTCCATCCACAACTCAAACAGACCAACAAAACTGGCCTGCATGTGCAGTATGGGTCCAATATTGTGTGTGCAAAATCTGAGAAGGTTCTTATTTATCCAGGGCATGGAAAAGCTAGTAGTAGTGTAGCACTACCCCCGGAGCTGCTGGATTTTTGGGTGCCACATTACCTCATGGTCATGGCTCCTCCGAATTCCTAGGGGTAAATGTGCTGCAGCTTGTTGTCCTTCCACGTCTACATACAGCTAGTGGTGATGATGCAAGATTTGTCAGCTCTACCCTCCTCCTCCTCCTCCTCGTCTTCCTCTGCTAAATTGTCCTTTGAACTTCAAGTAACCCCTAAGCGTTCAAGGGGCTATTCTATTAGTCAGGATAAAAGGTGCCATGCAGTGCTTCAGCTGGTGTGTCTAGGGGACAGGAACTAGACCAGAGCAGAGATTCTTGCAGTTCTGCAGAGGCAGGCCCAGAGGTTGTTTCACGCCACATCAGCTGGAGCCAGGAATGGTGGTGTGTGATAATGGCACAAACCTCCTGCCCGCCCTTAGACAGGGAAAGTTGACACATGTGCCATGCCTGGCACATGTCCTTAATTTGGTGATACAGCATTTCCTAAATAGGTACCCAGCGTTGGAAGATTGGCTAAAGCAGGCCAGGAGAGTCTGTAGCCATTTTAGGCGGCCATACACAGGCAGTGCTTGGTTAGCGTGAATTCTGCCTGCCCGTAAACCGCCTGATTAGTGACATGCCCACAAGGTGAAATTCGACTTTGGCAATGCTGTAGCGGTTGCACATGCAGCAGAGGGCCGTCAACGAGTACCTGTGTGAGTATGGCACAATGACAGGCTCAGCAGGTCACCTTTTTTTCCTCCACGTCAATGGCTCCTCATAAAAGATGCATGCACTGTAATGTCACCATTTGAGGAGGCCACAAGAATGATGAGCTGTCACAATGCATGCATCAGTGACACAATCCTGCTGTGTTCCTGCTGGAGCAGACTCTGCATGGCATGATGGACTTGAGGCAGAGCAGTGGGAAGAGGAGCACTTCCTTTCCTCTCAAGGCTAACTTTATGCAGACACCATTGTTCCTATGCCACAGAACACACAAAAGGAGAGGGAGGATTCTGGCAGTTTTGGAGATATTGAAGCAGAGGAAGATATGCATCAAAGAGTAAGAGATGGTTTTTCATCCCAAGAGTAGTATGTGGCCGGGAGGAGCCAGTTAAAGATACTATAACCCTCAGTGACACAGAGGAGTCTGCTTCTCATGCCTCTGCAAATTTGCGATACATCAACTCCATCATGCTTTTAAAGCCTGCAAAAGGACCCAAGAATAGGTAGCCTCAAGTAAAAATCGCAGAATCCATCCCCTCCAAGCAGAGAGTGCAGAATATTACATTTCTTGAGGACACTTTAAAGAGGAGTTTATGAAATGTTTATCCCAACTCTGGTAGGTTACAGTGTCCTGGAAAAATATAGTGTTGGGGCTTCTGTGGTTCAAGAGAGGAGCGGTGGAGAAGGCCGCCGCCTAAGTGATGCATTTCACAATTTTTTTAGTCCTCGCCGCCCAAGGCTGTTAGCTTCCACATCCCATCGGTAGCATCTGCATCACATGGTGGACAATTATCTAGAAACAAGCTTTCCAGTCAACAATCCACTGGCTTACTGTGTCATGAGAATAGACCACTGGCCAGAACTTGCTCAGTATGAAATCGAGTATGCAATTGAGCTGCTGGGCTTCCCTGCATCCAGCATGCTTTCTGAACGGGTATTTAGTGCAGCTGGAGGTTTTGTTACCGATAGTAGACGCGTCTGTCCAGAGACTCAGCGGACCTTTTGACATTTATCAAAATGAATCAGTCCTGGATTACCAGCAGCTATGAAGCCCCTGAGGTCGATGTCGCTGATTAAATAATTTAGGGATGTGGAATCTCTTCAGGACTTCTAGGCTGCCTAGCATTGTGGGTGTTGAACATGCACAACGTTCATTAAAGCACATAAATATACTACGTTAAACTTGCAGTAATACATTGAAATCTACTGCATTAAACATGCGCTAATGTATAGAAGTATACAGCATTAAACGGCACGTAACGCACTGAAATATACAGAGTTAAACTTGCAGTAACGCATTAAACTATACTGCATTAAATGGAACTGAAATATATAATGCCGCGTACACACAACTGTTTTTAATGTCATGGAAAAAACATTGTTTTTCTCAACGTGATTCTTGTCAAGCCTGCCTTGCATACACACGATCGTGAAAAAAAAATGGTTGCGCAAAGCATGTGATGTACAACACGTATGACGGCACTATAAAGGGGAAGTTCCATTCAGATGGCGCCACCCTTTGGGCTGCTTTTGCTAATTTCATGTTAGTAAAAGTTTGGTGAGAGACAATTCGCGCATTTCAGTCTTTGTGCTTTTCAGTCTGTTACAGAATGTGCTATCTCCATTACAAACGCTAGTTTTACCAGAACGAGTGCTTCCGCATCATAACTAGCTTCTGAGCATGCACGTTTTTTTCCCGTCGTTAAAGCCCACACATGACTGTTTTTCACGACGTGAAAAACTACGAGACAAATTAGAGCATGTTCAACATTTTTAATGCCCATTTTTCACAACAAGAAAAATGCTCTGGAGCCTACACACTGTCGTTTTTAATGACAACGTTTTTCAGCCTCTAGAAAAAACAATGTTTTTTCCAACGTCATCATTAAAACAACGTTGTCCACACACGATCGTTAAAAAAAAAAAAATGCTCTAGCAAAGCGCAGTGACGTAAAACACAATGGCACTATAAAGGGGAAGTTCCTATTAGATGGTGCCACCCTCTGGGCTGCTTTAGCTGATTTCATGTTAGTAAAAGACGATTCGTGATTTTTTGTCTGTTACAGCGTGATGAATGTGCCAGAATGAGCGTTCCCATCTCATAACTTGCTTCTGAGCATGCGCGGGTTTTTAACGTTGTTTAAGCCCACACACGATCATTTTTTACAACCCGAAAAACTACACTGTTTAAAACGTCGTTAAAAAATGCAGCATGTTCGAATTTTTTTTTTTGTCGTTTTTCAGAACCCGAAAAATGATGTGAAGCCCACACGCGATCGTTTTAAATTACAGTTTTCAAACATGTTTTTTACATGCTGAAAAATGATCGTGTGTACGCGGCATAAGGCTTTAAATTTGCAGTAACACACTGAAAAATACTGCAGTAAACAGCACGGAACGCACTGAAATATCCGGCGTTAAACTTGCACAGAACGCACTGAACTATACTGCAATAAACGGCACATAACACACTGAAATATATGGCGTGAAACTTGCAGTAACGCACTGAACTATACTGCGTTAAATGCCGCATTAAACTTGCAGTACAAAACAGGTTATAGCGTACACATGCAAAAATGACATTTATCCTGCAAGGCTAGTTAAAAACATCTGAACATATTAAAAAATATTGGGGGTTTGGTCACACTATATGGTCATATAGTGCTAAGCCCACTTACTGCGACAAAGTACCCCAAATGAGTGGGTCCTAACCTGCTAATAGAATGAAATAACCTAGTGTCTCAACCTTGGGAGATAAACTGCTATATATGGGAGAACTGAAGGGATTTCTCCTATGCACTGGTGACCACTAATGTAAGGTAATGAACAGGGGGAGGGGTGCTCCAGCCCAAGAGACCTGGTCAGGGTCTATACAAAATACAAAGACATACTTGGGGGGCACACCCAAAAAATGCTATAAAAAGGACCAAAGACAGTACAAAACAGATTATAGCGCACACATGCAAGAATGACATTTATCCTGCAAGGCTAGTTAAGAACACCTGAACATATTAAAAAATACGGGGGTTTGGTCACACTATATGGTCACATAGTTCTAAGCCCACTTACTACGACAAAGTACCCCAAATTAGTGAGTCCTAACCTGTTAATAGAATGAAAGAACCTGGGTCTCAATCTTGGGAGATAGTAATGTGACCAAACCCCCGTATTTTTGAATATTTTTCTGCATCCTGTACACTGAGTATCCCAAATCTTGCAACATTTTGGGTAGTTATAGTGCAGTAGCATCTTTTCGCAAGATTGTTGCCCAGTGTCTTGGTGGAAAGATGGTAATGACATTCTTGCTTTAACTGTACACCCTGTTGCAAATTATTATGCCAATTCTATTTCAGCGTCACAAAGATTAAATATTTTGTTTTTCAGTTTAACTCATGGTTGGCATTGTGTCTCAGGGCTCTTTTGATCACTGAAAACAATTTTGGACACCTGTGATATAATTATATTGCCAGGTGAGCCCAATTAAAGGAAAAACTACTGAGGCTGGGTTCACACTATACTACACGACAGCAGTACAACTTTCATCCTACTTTGCTCTGTGACATCTGTCCTACATTCATCCTACATTGGTCCTACATCCATCCGACTTTCATAACCAGGATACTACTTTGAACCGACTTTGTGATAGTCTGACTTGTTCTTTGACCAATCAAAACAATCCCAGAGTGAGATGAATTCCTTTTACTGCTGCTGTAATCACATGTTGGATGTCTGATAAGGACAAGTCTCCTACTTTGGTCCGACTTCAATGATATTCAATGGGCTGAAGTAGGATGAATGTCGGAGCAAAGTAGTACAGGGAGTGTTTTCAAAGTCGGACAGACTTGTGTAGGACCAGTTAAGACGGCTCTCATAGGGAAACATTGATTTTCACACGTCATGCGACATGAGCTCCCAATGTAGGAGCGTTGTCGGAACAAGTGTGAACCTGGCCTCAAGGAGGATGTTCCACATTATTAAGCAGAGCACCATTTTCAAGCAATATGGGGAAGAAAAAGGATCTCTCTGCTGCCAAAAAAGTGAAATAGTTCAATGCTTTGGAGGAGGTATGAAACATTAGATATTTCACAAAAAATTAAGCGTGATCATTGCACTATGAAAAACTTTTGTGGCTGATTTAGAGCACAGACCGGTTTTGTGCCGATAAAGGCACAATGAGGAAGATTTCTGCCAGATCCATGCATCGGATCAAGAGAGTAGTTGCTAAAACACCATTACATAGCAGCAAACAGATATTTGAAGCTGCTGGTGCCTCTGGAGTCCCACGAACATCAACGTGTAGAGTCCTCCAGAGTCTTGCAACTGTGCATAACCCTTCCATTCAGCCACCACTAACCAATGCTCACAAGCAGAAACGGCTGCATTGGGCAGAAAAATATGTGAAGAATAATTTTAAAACAGTCCTGTTCACTGATGAGTGCCATGCAACCCTGGATGGTCCAGATGGATGGAGTAGTGGATGGTTGGTGGGCAGCCGCTCTGTTCTAACAAGGCTGCAATGTCAGCAAGGCGGTGGTGGAGTTATGTTTTAGGCTGGAATTACTGTATGGGAAGAGAGCTGGTCGGCCCCTTTAGGGTCCCCAAAGGTATAAAGATGACCTCTGCAAAGAATGTGGAGTTCCTGACTGACCACTCTCTTCCCTGGCACATAAGGAATGCTTTCCGTAATCAAATCATCTCATGCATGACAATGCACCATCTCATGCTGCAAAGAATACCTCTGCATTAATGGCTGCTATGGGGATAAAAGGAGAAAAAGTCATGGTGTGGCCTCCATCCTCTCCTAACCTCAATCCTATTAAGATGCTTTGGAGCATCCTCAAGCAAAAGATCTATGAGGGTGGGAAGCAGTTTACATCCAAACAGCAGCTCTGGGAGGCTATTCTGACATCTTGCAAACAAATTCAAGCAGAAACTGTCCAAAAACTCACAAGTTCAATGGATGCAAGACTTGTGAAGCTGCTATCAAATAAGGGGGTCCTATGTTAAAATGTAACGTGACCTGTTAAAATGTTTAAAAAGTTAAAATGTTGTTTAAAGTTTGATTAAAATAGCTCTTGATTTCAGTAAATATGCTGCAAACACAACAAATGACAATTTTCAGGTTTTTACAAAATATATAGCGTTTTTAAATTTACTGGGCCAGATTCTCAGCGGCGCTACGATGGAGTATCTCAGATACCCCATCGTATCGCCGTTTTTTTTTTGCCTCGTATCTATGCGAGTGATGCTTAGCATCACTTTGGCATAGATACGCTTCTACATCCGACAAGTGTAATACCATTACACTTGCGGATCGTAGTTGTAATGACAACTCCGGCCACTAGGTGGCCTTTACATTTTTTTTCATTTGCATATGCAAATTAGGCTAGTACACCGATTCCCGATCGCTTTTACGCCGCCCCGTCGTCGCGTACGTCGTTTTCGTCCACGTAAGGTTACCCCTGCTTCTATGAGGAGTAACCTTACGAAGTTCCGTCGGATGGCGTCGGATGCCATGTTAAGTATGGCGTCGGGTCAGCGTCGGCTTTTTTTACGTCGTTTTACTAACTCGTTCGCGAATAGGGCATTGCGTAAGTGACGATCACGTCGTTTTGACATCGGTTTCAACGACGCTTTCCGACGTGAGCTGGAGCATGCGCACTGGGCTTTTTCCCCAGGCGGCGCATGCGCAGTTCGTTCGACGTGGGGGCGCGCTTAATTTAAATACAAGCCGCCCCATTTGAATTACGCAAGCTTGCGCTGGGCCATTTTCGCTACGCCAACGCAAACTACGGAGCAAATGTTTAGAGAATACGGCACTTGCTCTAGTACGATGCGGCGGCGTAGTGTAAATGGCTTACGATACGCAAGCGAAATTCTATGAGAATCTGGCCCACTGTGTGTAATAATTTGGAACAGTGCTTTGAATTTTTTTTTTTTTTTAAATAAACTGTTAACATTAGGAGGTTTGTTCAATAAAATTTGAATTGTGTGTGGAGCAAGGTCCCTGGCCTCCTTCAGTCTAATGAGAACCCAAGAGCCAAGAGCTGACGACTTTCTTCCATATAGGTTGTAAGGCATAATGGGTGTAGTGTAAAGTAGATTCATGGACACATTTTTTGGCAGTGTACATGTCTACACTGTAGTATCTTCCTCAAGTATCACCCCCACTTCTCTGCTGGGTTCCTAGCTTGGCACTCCAGATAATTCTCAAGCTTCACCTCACTGGCCTGCGCGATCCCTGGCTTGACACATAAAGCCTCCGCTAATGGGTCCCTGGCTTGATTCCCACTGAAGTTTCCAGATTATTCACCGTCCCCGGTTGGTGAGAATACTGCTCTGGTACTTGCTTCAGCTACTCACTGTGGTCCCTGGTAACAAGGTGGATGGCCACAGCTTCCCCTCTACCTCTGACTATGACTGGTTCACCAGCTGGCAGAACCGTCACTTCTGGTTGGACTTCAAGCCACAACCTCAACAGTGTGCTGCTCTCTTGCTTCTGGATAGGCTATCTGAGGGCCTATCAGCCAGATGTGCCCGGGATAGGCACAAACTCCAGTCTAGCAGCCTGGGCAGTACAAAACACGTCCACCCAGATAGCTGTCCAGGTGGCACAGGACATCAATCACCTGACTCCACCCAAATATATAGGTTCTCCAAGCGGGCCAATGGATTCAAGAAAACCCCTTTGCATTGGCTGAGATACCCCATATACTCCTAATCTGTCCTTGCTTTACCCTTTTCTTATCTAATGCAACCAGGTACTCAGCCACCTAGTGGCAGAAGAGTGAAGTGCAACAATTCTAGACTTAGGGTAAAATCAATTGATCCATAACAATGAGCCCAGGTAACTACCCCTGTCAGGTAAATTTAGGAGCAACCCTGCCTAAACATCAGGGTGCTACATGTGTGATGGGAATATAGTCTAATAGACCACAATGTCTCTCCTGCCCTTGACACCATCTACCCAAGCACAGATCGGCTTGGTTAGATGTGTCCCCTGGCTGTACTGGCCAGGAAATTGTGCATCTGAAACCGGAAGGGACATTGCTTCTGATTAAATTGTTTGCATGGGAGATTGAGGCATTTATTTGCCTTGGTCTCATATTGATCACCCTCCCTTAGCCGGCGATTGTGTTTTTGGGTGTCGGGAAGAGCAGATGTACCCAGGTACCATGGAAAGAGGGGGGAGAGGCACCATGCTGCCACCTCTATCGGCAGCTATGGAGCTGCTCTATCACTTTCACTTTCAAACCGGCTAAACAAAACCCGAACAAGTTGATGGCTGCTACTACGCAGTACATCCAAAGGCTTGAACTGGTTAAGATAATATAGCAATACCAATAAGATAACCTTACAGGTCTAGTGCTAACATTACACTTTCTTTAACTTCTCATTGACTGTGCAGTGGTGGGGTTCTTTCAGAATCCAGAAGAGTTATGACGTCAGCAGAAGAGGAGGGTAGGGGACCACCAGTGACAGATAATCTGCAGCGCTGAGTTACAGGTCCCCCACACATGGGGATGGCAGATGGCAGTTTAGGTGAGTATAATTTCCTTCACCAGTTAAAATAAACAGTAAAAAAATTTGCATGATCGGTTAAAGGAGAGTTCATATTTTTAGGACTTCAGCACCTGAATTCCTGCCTCTGCTTCCCAACATGGAGTTTTATTCCTCCTGCTTTTCTATGAAGTTATGTACATTATAAAAGAAGAAAGAATACAGTACATTTTAATGCACATGGCAGATGTTTGGATTAATGTCATAGATGTAGTCACCAATTTCTTCAAAATATATAAACCAGTGGGTGTTTCAACCTGCCCGCTGCTACTCTAAGCTGAAATATCAGTTTTTACTGGTGGTAATAAATGTTTAGAGCAACTAAATGTCACCTTTTCGACAAGGGGCTGGTAATTGATTTCCTTAAACGATTGTGTTAACTTTACAGTAAAACAGGTTTTATTCTCTCTGTAGGGGCACAAGGCAAAATTAATCTTAGATTCTTCTCATCTGTTTCCATTTTAGTGTTTTAGTACAGAAGTGTCCTGTGGAGAATTATGATGTCAGATGCTTTACTTATGAGGCTTCATAGGAATGTACACACTAGGAAAAGGAATTGCAGGGACAGCAGTTCTGCATACCTGGGACCAAAAGTATGAAACATATCTGTCAGTAAGGAAAAGAGAGGAATTTGTTAGTCAGGATTTTCCAAGTAAACGTGGAACTTGTAATCTTTATAAAAAAAGAAAGACCAATTAATAAGCATTAGCAAGATTTTTGTATTACATTATTAGAAATAAAATGTAAATGATATTGATCAGATATTTGAAAACTGAAGCCTAAAAACGGAAAATGTATTACCAAATACTTACCGTAATTTTCCTTTCCTGATAGACTTCATGGCAGACTACGTGTGGGGTTAACCCCGCCTCCTCTCCAATGCTATAGGACCCCCTACCCATGAATTTGAGCTCACCTCCATGGACTGTGTTTCGTAACTAGCCGACTCTTAGTCCAACTCTCATATTCTTATTCATGGGTGGGAACTCCGTCTGCCATGGAGTCTATCAGGAAAGGAAAATTACGGTAAGTGTTTGGTAATACATTTTCAGTTTTCCTGACAGACTTCATGGCAGACTACGTGTGGGAAATATCTAGCCAATCCACACTGGAGGGTATGCTGAACCAAAGGAGTCTAAATTTGCCCCGTCAACCGACAAGATTCTTACCCCAAAGTTCACAGAGCAAGAGAAGCAGGTTCTATGCAATATTGTGACAAAGGAAATAATTGAGACCCACGAGGTCACATTGCAGGTGACATGAGGAGCTATATGTCTAGCTGCTGCCCATGAGACCACCCTGCCCCTGGCAGAGTATGCTGTCACCACTTCTAGAGGAGCCAAGCCCTTAGCTCTGTAAGCCTGCTGAACGGACTGGTCAAACCAGGTCGTAATTGTTCTGGATGAAGCTTGCTTCCCTCTGTTAATGCCGGAGTGCAAGATGAACCGATAATTAGCACATCCGAAGGAAGAAGTCACTTGTAGGTATTACTTCAATATTTTGCCTACCTCAAGAGGATATGCTTCGGTAGATTCTGGGGACTTGAATGTAGACAGACGATTTATTGGTTTTCACGGAACACCAAGGTGATTTTCGGGTTCAAACCACACATAGGAATGCAGACCACCCAGTCCAGGAAGAAAAATCAGACAATGATCCTGACAACCCAGAGAACTAACCTCGAGAACCCTTCTGTCCAAAGTCATAGCAACTAGGAAAGCACCCTTGCAGTACATTCTTTGATAAAAAAAATGGAGTGAGTCCTGTTGAACTGAGACCAATCAGTAAATCAAGGAGAAGAGGAAGATCCATTTGGGGAATCTCGGTTCTCTTGAGGCCAAAGTCTTGTTGCCCCCCGGAAGAACAGCCAATTAAAGGCAGAATGGCGCATGATGTTCCGGAGAAGGCTGAAAGAACTGAGACTTGAACCCTGAGGGAGCTGATGGATAGAGACAGATCTAGGCCAGACTGAAGGAAACTGAGGATATCCTGGATTCCAGGGTCTCTTCATGACTTGTCAGTCGAGAAAGAGAATACAACAAACTTTGCCTGTATACTCCCATAGACTTTATTCGTGCCCAACTTTCCTGAGCTCATGAGATTCCGGCCTTTCCATCCTAACAACCAGGCCATCAGTCCCAGTACTGCCAGACAAGGGTGCAGAACTGTCCCCTGAAAAAGAAGGTACAGCCTGAGGGAAAGAGGCATCGGATCCTGGAAGCTCAGATTTGAACAGGAAGGAAAACCATGGCCTGTTCAGCCAATAAGGTGCTATCGCCACCGCCTCAACTGCTTCCGCTTGAAGTCTCTGCAGGAACTTGAGGATGATCGGAAGCAGGGGAAAGGCATATCCCCTGTTGAAGTTCCACTGGTCTGTCAGGGCATCTACTCTGAAGTAAGTGTGTAAAGAGATCTCGTGCCTCCAAATGAACTCAGTTGAAAAGATAAATAAATGGATAGATTGCGTGTTAATTCTGCCCAATCTAAGTGTAAATATATAAATAAATACAAAAGTGACTGATGAATGAGGTGATAAGCGCAATAAATGTGCAAAATAATATAATAATTTAAATGAGCACAGCCTAGTGCTAGGGTATAAGCTGCAATGATATGCAGTGAAGTGAATGTGAACACAACTGAGTGCTGTAGTAAATAACCAGTTAAAGCTAGCAAAATTAAACAGATTAGCACAAAAGTCTCAATAATCAAAAACTTTGTGGATTATGTGGCAATAATGCTGATGATGTTCTTTCTGTGTTCTTCTTAATGAATCTTCAAAGGAGTGGGCCCACAGAGCGCTTACCTTCCTGCAGTAAAAATAACGCTTTGGATGTATGGGTCTCTGCTGCTGATGCTGGACGTGTGCTGTGTGGCTCCCACAGATCCGGCTCCTCCCGGCGATTTATGATGTAGACTCGGTCCTCCGGGTGATCATCAATGTTGCCCAGGAAAATAAAATGAAGGAGATATCCCATAGTGTAGTACGTAATGTACGGTTTAATAAAGATGAGAATAAAACGCTGCTTACAAAGTTAAATGAATAATCACAGAGGTACTTCCTGGTGTTGTTTCCCTAAGTATGTCCGTCCCTTACATGTTACGCCACGTGATGTGGCTTCATCAGAGCTGCACCTCTGATGAAGCCACATGACGTTTTTAGCAGGGAAGGGTTTAGAAACTAGCAGGGAAGGGGTTCACACCAAAGGATTAACTGTGTTCCCTGGGAGTGTTTTCTAAGGGTCCTTTCACCCGGGTGGTTCGCCCGGCAGACTCCGATTTGCTCAGCGGGGAACGATCCGCTGAGCAGGCAGATGATAGGTCCGTCGACGCTCACTCTTTAGAGACGGACCTTACAGAGCCCCACTCTCCTCTATGGGAGTTTGGATGAAAACGGACCACCTGTCCATTTTAATCTGATCATATCTGATCCAATATGCCAGATGATTGGAAAATAGGGACACCACCCGTTTGCATTTGGCAGACAAGATCGAATGGGATAGCAACGGATGTCAGCAGACATGTCACCACTGACATGCACCACTCCATAGGGGTGAATGGAGCATCCGATCGGGTCCGCCTGAAAAATTAACAGGCAGACCTGATCAGGCCGCCTGTGTGAAAGGACCCTTAATGTGTGGGGTGGTGTATTTACTGTGGAAAGACATAAATTGGCGCTCCTGCTTAGCAGAAACACAAGATCTCTGTTTTTCCTTCTCAAAGGACGGTGATCTGCCTTGTTTACACAGACAGACTATGGTTCTACTGATCTCTGGAATGATCGGCAGGTCCACCAGACCCATCGATTGGCTACCACTGTGTCCAATCACAGCAGGAGTGGGTTGCCATCCCCAGACCTGGAGTTGTCAGATCATGTACTAGGTACATGACCTGGCACAGAGCTGTCCTGCGGCAGTATATCTGCGTGGGGCGATTGCTAAGAGGTTAAAACATGTTTTATATAAAAAAATGTATGTTGGTGAAGGTGGGTGGGGGAGAAACCTGGTAAGGGAAAATATAGGCATTTAAAAAAATGTAAGTAGAACTATAGGCAAAAACTTCTTCTTCATCTTGAATAGAGTAAAGCCTCGTACACATGATACGAAAATAAGAAGGGGATTGTCGTTTGACAGGCTGTTGTCCGAAATTCTTACCGTAAGTACCCTCCTTTAGACAATTGTTTTCCAATTTTCGGACAACAAATGTTGGATGACAGGCTAGTAAATTTTTGGCGAATGACAGCTCCACGTCTGACTTTCGGATGGTCAATACACAAATCCGTCACACAAAAGTCAAAAGTAAAAACACGCATGCGTGGAATCAAGGAACGACTGGGAAGAGTTTGGTCTTGTAAACTACTGTTCGTAATCTAGAATTACCATTCGTGACGAGGCAATTGATGACATTTCAAAATTCTCACCTTCTTTAATGGGATAATAATGAAGCTGCTTTGCATATAGTTATGCCAAATGTATTTTAAAAGGCATTTGGTTTGTACGATCTGAAAATCGCATATCACCATTTACCAAACTTCTACTAACACGAAATTTGCAGAAGGGGCCGCTTGAGAAATTAATTTCATCTTTATACTCTCATAGTGCGTATTTACGTTCGTGTTTGTCAAACGACAATTTGCATAACATTAGTTTGCAAGACAAGATCCTGGCACATGCCCCTTTGACAAAAATCAGAAGCTTGGTCGTCCATCAATCAGTCTATTTTAACGAAGCTTAAAGTTGGATTCCACCCACAATTTTTATTTGTTTTTAAAGTCAGCAGCTACTAACACTGTAGCTGATGACTTTTAATAAGGACACTTACCTGTCCTAGTCGACCGCAAAGTCGGTCCCCCACAGCGATCGCTCGGTCCTGGTGCCTCCATCCTCACTAAGGGAAACTGCCCGTTTCCTACTGCGCATGTGCGACTCGCGTACCGCTTTGTGAATGGGTGGCTGCCTCCTGGGATACACACAGTTCCCAGAAAGCAGCGTGCCCTATTCAACAGACGACACCTCAATGGAGGACCAGGCAGAAGATCTACTGCAATGGAGGAAGTGAGTATAAAAAAATAAAAAAGACTTTCAATTTTTTTTCTATTTACTTTTAGATTTTTTTTTGGGGGGGGGGAAGGGTGGAACTCCACTTTAAGGGAGGGTTAAAACCACTGTCAGATTTTTTTTCGCCATCTGTATGTCATTGGGGAGATTTCCCTTCACTTCCTGTCCCATAGCCGAACAGAAAGCATTTAATGTCATTTTTGTATGTGTGCGCTATAATCTATTTTGTTCTTTCTAGGTAGGGTTGCCACCTTTTCTTCAAGTCAAACCCAAATACTTAGCGGTGCACAGCAATTTTTTTTATAGTCAATTACAAGAGTTCCCCTTTACATCTGAACTCACAGAACTAGGGTGGCAACCATAGTTCTATCCCCTCTACACCCTGTCCAAGACTAAAGAAGTTTTGTCTTTAGTTATACTTTAAAATTATACTAAACACTGTGGGCTAGATTCAGGTAGATCAGCGCATATTTATACCGGCGTAACGCATCTCATTTGCGCTACGCTGACGTAACTCAGAGAGGCAAGTACAGTAGTCACAAAGCACTTGCTCCTAACGTTGCGCCGGCATAACTTAATTTCGTCGACATAAGTGGGTGTGATCTTATGCAAATGTTGTTCTGAACGTGGAGTAGTGATTTACGCCCGGCGTATCATGAACAGAGCATGCGCAGTATGTGCAGTCCCCTGTGCGCATGCTCACAACTACTCCAGCCAAACTTCCTGAGAAACGGCGGCCAACCGGCTTACGCCCAGCCTATAAATATGCCCAGACATGCGCCCGTCCGGCGCAAAAGTACATCTTGCTTCCCCCCCCCCCCCCCTTAGGGAAGGTACTTTTGCAAAGCGATGGCCGCTGCTGAAACAAGAGGAAGAAGAATTTTAGCCAGAAGGAGAGAGAGATAATAGTTGCTGGCATCGTGAAATATGATAAATATCTTCATGGTGCCCTCAGTCAGCAGACCAGCAAGGCCAGGAAGAATGAGATCCTGAGGGAGCTGAGCCTGCAGGTCAGTGCTGAGAGCATTGTGACCAGGAGCCCCCAGGATATGAAAAAAAATCAATGACATGCGACGTAAGGTGAAGGACAAGCTTGCCCAGATCAGTAAGCATGCCAGGGCCACGGGAGGAGGACCAGCATGTTCTGTGCAGTTGACCCCGGAGGATGAGCTGATTGCCCAATGCCTGCAGCGTGAGCAGGTGGAGGGCATGGAGGGCTATGACTCCGGTGAGCAGTCCTTGAGGTCAGGTAAGTGTGTTTTATCTACTATATGGTGTGTAGCATGTGAGGAATTGGACCCAACACGTGGTTGCTGTTGCCCATGAAATGCGGCGTCTTGCAGACAGGGTGGCCTCCTCGGCAGAAATTCCAGACTGTCTGCATGATCTAAATGCAAATTGTGCAGCTGTTGTGACCTGTTTGGGGGAGCTGCAGGCTACGACAGCAAGCCTCGTCACAGAGGTAAAGAGGCTCACAGTGGCTGTAAAGGCCAATACGTATTTTACTGTATGCACACGGACAGTAGTGCAGGCTACAGTGTGAATGGTGTGTGAATGTGAGGGTGACACTCCTGCCAGTAAGGGGTGTCACCCTCGGTCGTTGGGGAGAAGTTATCCCCATGGCCGTGTGAATGTGGTATGAATGGACAGCGACACCAATGGGGCCTTGACGCGGCGTTGCTGCTCCCAAGTCCTGCATGTTGGACTTGGGCTAATCCAATGTGAGGTGGATGTGGTGTGTGTGAGCTAGGGACCACAGTGGTGTGCATGCATGCATCCATTCTCCTTGTGCCATAATGAATGTGTGGGTTTAGCCTGCAAAGATGCCTACCGCAAGGCACCTCCTGACTGCTCTTCCCTCAGCAGACGGGGTAGCCTCGGGCGGGGGGGGGGGGCAGTGTGGTTCGGGGGTCAGGTCATCACATATGTCAAGCTCCAGGCCCTTTCTCATGGCGTTGTTGTGCAGAATGCAACATGCACCGATGATCTGACACACGAAGATTGGGGAATACAACAGAGTACCCCCCAGGCATCTGAAACGGGACTTCAGGAGGCCAAATGTTTGATCCACCACTGCACGGGTACTTATGTGTGCTTCATTGTATCTTCTCTCTCCTCTGATTTGGGGATCCCGGAATGGAATCATAATATGGGGACCTGGAAGGGAAAAGACAGGAGGATGTTAGCCGTGCATGTGCCCCTCGTGATGTCTGCATCATGGGGTCGGACAGTCATGCCTGACTCCCATGTCACTCACCAACCAGCTGTGCCCGTAAACGTTCTGTTTGAATTCCGTTGGGATGTTGCTTTGACGGTATATATAGCTGTTGTGGCTGGACCCGGGGTGTTCGGCACAGACGTGTCATATGAGGCAATGGGCATCGCCTATAACCTGTACGTTGATGGAATGCCAATGCTTCCGATTGCGGTATATCTGCTCTGTGGCACAGGGGGGCCGTAGTGCCACATGGGTGCAATCAATTGCCCAGATGGTGCGTGGGAATCCTGCAATTTCGTAGAAATCACGCATTGCCTTCTGATGCAGATGCTCCTGGGTGGGTTTGATAAAGTGGTGCATTTGAGGATTGCGGGGACAACCTGGTGCACACATCTGCTCATGGTGGATTGTGACAGCCCAGCCACGACTCCACTTGTACGCTGAAAAGATCCACTGGCGAGGAAATGCAGTGTTGCCAGGACCTTGACCAGTGGCTGCACTGTTTGTGAGCGGTGTGTCTTGCTGGTGATGTCATTATGCAGGGTTGTGGCTATTTCCTGGATAGCTTAAGGACTGAATCTGAAAATGCGAAACACCTCTGAATCACCCATGCCAAAGACGTTCATGCGCGTGCGGTATATCCTCTCCTGTGCCCTCCTCCTCCTACGTGGCGGTGGACCCATTAGTAGTGCTAGGACCACGGCTTCCATGTGTTGTCCTGCAAATGTGGTTGCTCAGCTTGTCCGTAACGGTGCTGCTGAAGCTACTCTCCAGCTCTCCACTCTTGTGCAAGTCTGGTGCAAAGTTACCCCTGCTTTATGAGGGGTAACTTTAGGCCGGGCGTACAGCTTACGCGGACCACGTGTAGCCTGCGCCGAACACACGTATGTTCGGGAATCGGCGTATCTTCCTCATTTGCATAGGAAAAAATCGGTGTGCCAGATGCGTTCGGCGTAAATATGCGCCTACGATGCGCAGGCGTAGGAAAGTTACGTCGGTCAGGAAAAGCCTATTTTCGGGCGTATCTAGTTCTGTGGGTACGATATACGTCGGCGTTAGTTCTACCTGAATCTAGCCCATACTTTTTAACCACTTCCCGCCTGGTCAATAGTCAATTGACATCCAGGAAGTGGTTCTGAAATCCTGACTGTACGTCTATTGACGTCCAGCAGGATAACATGCCGGCGCGTGCCCGTGGGGGTGCACGGCGATCGGCGTTGCGGGGTGTAAGTCTGATACCATGCATCTCTGATCTCAGTAAAGAGCCTCCGACGATGTAAACGGGAAGAGCCGTTGATCCGCTCTTCCTCACTCACGGCTGACAGACGCGAGTAGAGGAGAGACGATTGGCGGCTTTCCTGACAGGGGGTTTGCGCTGATTGTTTATAAGCGCAGCCCCCCCTCGGATGCCCACACTGGACCACCAGGGAAGGGGGCAATAATAAAAAAAATAAAAAAAATGAGAATAGATGCCAATCAGTGCCCACAAATGGGCACTGACTGGCAACATGGGCACCGACTGGCACAATATGGAATCAACAAGTGATGCCCAGCAATTCCATCAGTGCCACCCCTCAGTGTCCATCAGTGCCACCCCTCAGTGCCCATCCATGCCCAGTGCCCACCTATCAGTGCCCATCTGTGCCACCCATAAGTACCCATCAGTGTCACCCATAAGTGCCGCCCATGAGTGCCCATCAGTGCTGCCTATGAGTGCCCAGTGCTGCCTATGAGTGCCTATCAGTGCCACCTATGAGTGCCCATCAGTGCCGCCTACCAGTGCCCATCAGTGCCACCTATCAGTTTCCATCAGTGCCGCCTCATCGGTGCCCATCAGTGCCACCTCATCGGTGCCCATCAGTGCCACCCCTCAGTGTCCATCAGTGCCACCCCTCAGTGCCCATCTGTGCCACCCATAAGTACCCATCAGTGCCACCCATAAGTGTCACCCATGAGTGCCCATCAGTGCCGCCTATGAGTGCCCAGTGCTGCCTATGAGTGCCTATCAGTGCCGCCTATGCGTGCCCAACAGTGCCGCCTATCAGTGCCGCCTATGAGTGCCCATCAGTGTCACCTATGAGTGCCCATCAGTGCCGCCTATCAGTGTCCATCAGTGACACCTCATCGGTGCCCATTAGTGCCACCTCATTGGTGCCCATCAGTGCCACCCCTCAGTGTCCATCAGTGCCACCCCTCAGTGCCATCTATGCCAGTGCCCATCTGTGCCACCCATAAGTACCCATCAGTGCCACCCATAAGTGCGGCCCATGAGTGCCCATCAGTGCCGCCTATGAGTGCCCATCAGTGCCGCCTATGAGTGCCCATCAGTGCCGCCTATCTGTGCCCATCAGTGCCACCTCATCGGTGCCCATCAATGCCACCTCATCAGTGCCTCCATATCAGTGCCCGTAAATGAAAAAGAAAACTTACTTATTTACAAAAAAAAACATATTTTTTTTAGTTGTTGTGCAAAAAAAAAAAATCGCAGAGGTAATCAAATACCACCAAAAGAAAGCTCTATTTGTGGAACAAAATGATAACAAAATTGTTTGGGTACAGTGTAGCATGACTGCGCAATTGTCATTCAAAGTGCGACAGCCCTGAAGGCTGAAAATTGGCTTGGGCAGGAAGGTAGTAAGTGCCTGGTATGGAAGTGGTTAATTTACATTATCCCTTCTCTTTCTGTATATGGATGATGCCACTGTTATTTTTAATTTAAAACCTTTTTTTTTTTTCGTAATCATTAAACAGCTGATCACATGATCCAGCTCTTTCCCAGCCTGTCTGTAGGGAAACAGTGGTAGTAGAAGCTTCTAGTTCTCTGCTGCTGGTCACATGTTCAAAACAAAAAAGGAAAAAATAAAAAAAAACAGCCTTTGGAATACAGAGTAAAAATAAATATTGAATAAACTTTAAAATTGTCATACAAATATATATTTGAAATGAAATATTTTTTTTGCCAATAACATGGTGTGGGTGGATTTCTGCCAATCACAGGCTATGTCATGCCCCTCCAACCTGTGTCTTAAAATAACAGGGAGAAGAAGTCTCCATCAATCAATGTGTAATATCCCACCCACATTGTGTTTAGCTGGTTAGTGGACATTTATGGGCAACAAATATGCATTTGTGCTGATACAATTGTGACAATAAATGCTCAGCTTGTTGTTGCCATTGTAGAACTACATTACTTTAGTCTATCAGATAGTACTGAAATTAGTAAGTTCCCAGTGTGAGGATATGGAACTGCACACCCTCCTCCACTGCTAACACATGAAGTAGAATGGCTTACTACCCTGTGCACATTCATCACGTATATACTTCTGCTACCAGGGCCGTCATCAGGGGGTACAGGCATTACACTTGTTAGGGGCCCAATGGACCCCAGGGGCCCGGCTGCCCCCCGCCATTTATTTAATTACATTTTTTTCATCTGACCCCCCCAGCTTTAGAGACTCGCGGCAGGGAACCTGCAAAACAGCAACTTGCGGCAGGAGAGAGAAGAGAAGACTTGACTTGCCTTTGTTTTGTTCGTCAGCACCAACAACCCCCCCCCCCCCACCCACTTATCTCACGACAGGAGAGAGAAGAGAAGAGATGACACTTTTGTTACCACAACCCCCCTCCCCCTCTTATCTCACAGCAGGAGAGAGGAGGGTCTCTTCCCCAGTTCTCTGCTCTAGGGGGGTCCTGCCTAAAGCTGTATAAGGGGCCCCAAAGTTTGTTATGGCTGCCCTGTTGACATGGAGTGTACATTGCACAAGCGTCACCAGTCACTTGTTTTCCAACAGTTGGGGGGTGGTTGCGCATTGTAATATTTTTTTTTTCCATGCCGGCATTGGGTGTCTAGGACAGAGTAGATGCATTAAAGCATGGTGTGACAGTAGTAGCAGCAACGCTGAGGCATCCATAGTGGGTGCAGGAGCGCCGCCCCTCTCTCCCCTGCGCGGTCACTCAGGTCTACAATACATAGATTCATGCATTGCATGAATTTATCTATTGTCACCAGCGCCGCTGCCGCCCACTATTCAGATGGCCGCCCCCTTGGTGAGTGCCAGCAGTCTGAATAACAGCAGTTTGTTGGTTTTTGGAAGTGTCTCTGATAGGCCTCCGAAATTACAGCCTGTTGGCTCCAATCGGCTGTGCGTTCCCTTGTTAACCACTTGTGACCGGCCCCACGTCCAAAGACGTCACGTTTTTGAAGATGGATATCTCGGTAACGGCAGCAGCTGCTGCCACAACCGAGATATCCATCTCTTCGTGGGGCGGTCCTGTTAACGATAACGGCGGTCATCGCGGCGGATTCGCCGCGAGATCGCCGTTACCGGCGGCGGGAGAGGGTGCCCCCCCCTCCCGCCGCTCTCCCGCGCCCTCCGCCGCTTACCGTAGCCGTCGGTAGCGGCGGAGGCGATCGGGTCCGCTCGTTGTCTGTCCGGGGATGTGACTGAGGGAAAAAATGTCCCTCAGCCGTCCCCCTCTCTCTGCTGGGCGGAAGTGACGTCAAAACGTCATTTCCGCCCAGCGTCTTAAAGAGACATTTAATATGTTTACATTTTGACTTATTTTTTTTTTTTTTTTTTTTTTTTTTTTTTGCATTTAAGCCTGAATATGAGATGTGAGGTCTTTTTGACCCCAGATCTCATATATAAGGGGACCTGTCATGCTTTTTTCTATTACAAGGGATGTTTACATTCCTTGTAATAGGAATAAAAGTGATAATTTTTTTTTTTTTTTTTTTTCAGTGTTAAAAATTATAAAATAAATAAAAATAAAAACCAAAACCAAAAAAAAAATTTTTTAAAGTGCCCCGTCCCGACGAGCTCGCGCGCAGAAGCAAACGCATACGCGAGTAGCGCCCGCATATGAAAACGGTGTTCAAACCACACAAGTGAGGTATCGCCGCGATCGTTAGAGCGAGAGCAATAATTCTAGCCCTAGACCTCCTCGTCATCTCAAAAAATGCAACCTGTAGAATTTTTTAAACGTCGCATATCGAGATTTTTAAGGGTAAAAGTTTGACGCCATGCCACGAGCGGGCGCAATTTTTATGCGTGACATGTTGGGTATCATTTTACTCGGCGTAACATTATCTTTCACAATATATAAAAAAATTGGGCCAAATTTATTGTTGTCTTATTTTTTAATTCAAGAAAGTGAATTTTTTCCAAAAAAAGTGCGCTTGTAAGACCGCTGCGCAAATACGGTGTGAGAAAAAGTATTGCAATGACCGCCATTTTATTCTCTAGGGTGTTAGAAAAAAAAATATATATAATGTTTGGGGGTTTTAAATAATTTTCTAGCAAAAAAAACTGTTTTAGTCTCGTAAGCACCGAATCTGAAAAACAGGCTCGGTAATGAAGTGGTTAACACTGACACGCGTCCCGGCCAATCTGGTTTACCGGGTCTGGTTAACGATAACCTGATTGGCTGAAGCGACATCGAGGGTGGGACTCGGGAGAAGACATCGAGGGAGTGTGGGGGAGCAATCTGGTGGTTTTTGAGGGGGCAAACTGGTGCCAATTGATGGGCACAGTGGCGACAATTGATGGGCACAGTGGCGACAATTGGTGGCACAGTGGCTGCATTTGATGGCATGGCACAGTGGCTGCGTTTGATGGCATGGCACAGTGGCTGCATTTGATGGCATGGCACAGTGGCTGCGTTTGATGGCATGGCACAGTGGCTGCGTTTGATGGCATGGCACAGTGGCTGCATTTGGCACAGTGGCGACAATTGATGGCACAGTGGCAACAATTGATATGTACAGTGGCTGTGTGTGTTTGATGGCACAGTGGCGACAATTGATGGCACAGTGGCAACAATTGATATGTACAGTGGCTGTGTGTGTTTGATGGCACACTGGCGACAATTGATGGGCACAGTGGCGACAATTGATGGGCACAGTTTCTGCGTTTGATGGGCACAGTGGCAGAAATTAATGGGCACAGTAGCTGCGTTTGATGGGCACAGTGAGGCTGCAATTGATGTTTTTTTTTCCATTTGCTTGCGCCCCCCAAAAAATTTTGAGCACCAGCCGCCACTGAGTAGCAGTCAAAGCAGATGAATCCATGGCTCATTGATTGGCAGCCCCTGATCTGAAGTGTATGTGTGTGGTACTGTGCCTGTGGTACCCTTCCTGCTCCCTAAATCTTCTGGGAACTCCCAGCAGCAATCTTATTGATTAGCTGGAGTCTCTGTGTAAATTTCAGGGAGTTTCCAGCTATGTCCATGTGTGGGCTGGTCATCAGACAAAATGTCCCTAATGATCTGATCAGGTTTCTATGCAGGGAGGTGGAAGAAAAGTAGTGAAGCAGCCCTATAGGGGATTTTGCACTTCCAGATATAAATCATATGGAATGTCTCTCCTGAGCAGTCTCTTGCACATTTTGTGTAAATTCTCTTTTTTTCTCAGGCATTCCAAATGTAAACGTATGCTTTTTTTTTTTTTTTTTTTTGTCTGAATGCCTGTGGCTTCACTACTTTAAAAAAATATATGTACGTACCGTAAGTACAATAAAATCTACAAAAGCCCAGCTGATTAAGGGAAAATTCCGGGATCATTTTTCCACCAGTTCAACGGACGTTTAAACTGGTTTTATGACCGATGAGGCAATTGCATCCTTTGACAGGATGACGTTTAATACAACTCTTCAGACATATCTGCTTTTTGTTATGTGTGCTTATAGGTTTTTTACATCATTTGTTATTCATTCCGTTCTCACATATTATTGGATGAAGTGCTAAGAAGAAAAAAAGAGAGAGACAGCAATGACGGAAGCATAGCAAAGACACACCCAATAAACATGTGGGTAGGCTGCCCCCTGGTGAAGATAGTTTGTATGACACAGTTGTATTTTTCAATTCATTGAAATCCTTTTGCAGAATAAAATGTTTGTTCATAATTGTTAAAATGAGTTTGTTCATATAATTGTTCATGAGGCCAGAGAAGCAATGTAACAAGAGTGGTTTGTCACTTATCCAGTGGAGGTAAACTAATGCACAGATCAGTTCACTAAAGCATGATGCGTGTGATATTTTCATTATCAATCGTTATTTTCTATTTTTTTTTATGACTGATAAACGTATTTATTTTTATTTTTTTACTTTATCACATGGATCATCTAAATATGTAACTTGTATGTATGTTATCAATTTGTTTAACATGTATCTTATCAATTTTATAGGCATTTTGTATATGAAAGTCAATTTACAAAGATTATATCCCAGCGATGTGGTGATCAATGAGAAAAGCGGAGTATGGGGCCATTCTAGCTTGTCATAAATTATCAGTTTGTAGGCAGGTTGGAAGATGTATACAGTTAGCTAATAGCTAATCAGCAGCTGGCCCAGGCTGGGAGAAGGGTTAAACATATTTGTCTTAGTTCCCGGGTTTTTGGTTCTGGCTGGGCCACCTGTGCTATAAAAAGAGGAACAGCTAAGATCCACGGGTTCCAGAGAACAGGAACTTGGATAAAGGTGTATTCCAGACCTCCTGGCTGCAGCTGCCCTTCTTCACTCTGCACCCATCCCAGACTGTATGCTCCCAGTCCTCTCAGGTGTGCCTCCCTAGTCCAGTTGACTGAGCTTTCCTGTTTGCGACCAGTTGTTCTTCTCTTTGAAGACTTACCCGGCAATGCTCTTACCTGCTGTCCTCTTTGCTCCTCCTGTGCCTCCTGTCCAAGATGCCTTCATGGTTTTTTGAAGGGCCTTGTCCACACCCGTGCCACCGGCTCAAGGTCACCCCCACCACAGACTAGGGAGCTTGCCAGGGAACTCCTGTGAGACGTTTTGCACACAGATGTGCGCAAGCACATAGCCTTTGCCATAGAATGGCACACAGGTGCGCGCATGTGCACCAGAGCCCGTGGTTGCGGGCACGCATGCACACAGGCGCGAGCACGCTTGCACACGTACAAGCCTAAATCCTTTTGGCGCCAGACAGCCTATTTAAAGGGAGTCTCTGGGCTCTTGTGCTTTGCTGACTGATCTTCAGCTGTGTTCCTGAATCCTGCTCTGATCATGTGTGTCCTCCCAGTATTTAGACCCGGCTTGCTCTTGACCTTGGCTCTGTGTTCTGTCCCTGTACTAATGCCCATCTCTGACCCGGCTCCGTTCCTGACTCTGTCTATGATTTGGTACCTCACTGCCCGCCTGCTGAGGAACCTGGCTATCCCTGAGAACTTGCTCCTGTCTATGTTCCTGGTTGTTGTTAACTCTTGGTTACCCACCTCGCTGTTACTTGTCCCTGCTCAGCTCACCACAGTCTACTCCAGGCCGCTGAACCCTGCCAATCTGTTCTCCCGGGACCTCCTGCTCCAGGCACTCGTGTCCCTCTTGTCCTTCGGCTTCCTCTGTCTCACCTTCAGTGGAGCCAGGACAGGAGATATAAGAGAGGCCGACCTCCACAAATCAGTCTCCCATCCGATCCCTGACAGAGCTCCTTCAAAGGACCCAACAGCCTAGAATTCCATCATTAAGCTCTGAACAACTCCAACTCCTCCCCAGCTGGGCTGACTCTGCGTACTTAAGGAGGCCTTCCCCCTGCCAATCCAATTTGGGCATTGGTCAGGGCTCCTTAGAGTACCCCAGGCAGCTCCACCTTTCCTCCTCTCTTTCCAGTACTCTCCAGCAAGCTCTAGAAAAAAGAGGTCTTAGTGATGCTACCTCTGAGTCACCAGCTACTATCCTGAGCCAATCCCAGCCTAGATCAAGACAAACAGGCCTGACTGCCAGTGCCAGCCAGGCCTGCCTAAATTTGCCTATCCTAAGACAAAAAAATCCTACTCTAGCACCTACCTACCTAGAAACAAACATCTTGATTCACTGATTTTGTGGTAGGCAATGGTAGGAGTTTGAGATTGGCTAGACCCCAGAGTACTGGACAATGTGGTGATTTTGGCTGCTAACAGATTTAACATTTCCATCATCTGTGAATCTGGGATTTCAGAGTGGCTATCTCTGAATTGGGCTTCTGCTGCCCCCACTGACCCAACATCAGCTAGAGACACTGATGCTGGCCTGGTTGCAGTTTTCTTGCCCTCAAACATAGCTTCTTCCTCCCTCGCTACACTAATGAGTTCAGGATACTTTAATGACATTGGCGGAAGTCTTTAGCTGGATCCAGACCGGATCAGAGCGAGGGCACCTCTCAGAATCTGCTGTATTTTTTCTTGATCTATGGCTGAAGTTTCCATTCCCTTCTTTAATACAATTTGGTTTAGCATTTTGTTTAATCGCCGGATATACTCAGACAGGCGCTCAACCCTGCCATTGAAGAGCATGCTCAAATTGGTAAATCATGTCTGCAGCCTTCTCTGTTAGTCCAAACTCCTCTTGCAACATGGTGAGGTAGTCATAGGTAGGGATGAGCCGAACATCCCCCGGTTCGGTTGAAAGTAGGGGTGCAACGAATCAAAAAATGTACGGTTCGGATCGTTTCTTGGATCAGAGTCACGGATCGGATCATATTTCGGGTTAACACTTTTTTTTTTTTTAAATGACGTAACATGGCTCAAGCACTTTTAGCATGTGTTTAAAGCCGTCGTATTGCACAACCTAATTTGGCCTAATTTCTTCACCTATAAACACACCAATAGCATTTGTAATGGCTCTAGCCCGGTCTGATTGTGCAAGAAGGGGCTGCTTAAATGCTGCGGTTATAAGCGGTTTTTGAGCAGCATTCGTTTTCATTTTCACTCCTGTCATAGAAACACTGGGTGGTGTCACTTCAAATGCGTGACAGTGCTTGATGTGTTCCCACTGTCATATGGCATTCTTGTGCCACAGTGTCTACACACCGTCCCGGTTTTATCCACTAACCTCTTTCCTTCATCATTCTATTTGACAGGGAAGCCAAAATGCTCCCATAGAGGGGAATTAAATGACGCGGGGTGTTCAAGTTCCTCCGCTCACCATGACCACGCTGTGTGTGGACTGAACATGCGCAAAACTTTTTTTTTCAGAAATCAATCCTCGGATCACGTGTGTGTGGATCGGATCAATATTTTTCGGTTCGGATCACGGATCGATGACGATCCGTTGCACCACTAGTTGGAAGTAGAACATGCGAACAGGCAAAACATGTATTTGAACATGCGAACACTATTAAAGTCTATGGGACACGAATGTGAAAACTCCAAAAGTGTTAATTTCAAAGGCTTATATGCAAGTTATTTAAAATAAAGATCATAAAAAGAACAAAAATGTCCAAAATGATAAACAGCGCTGGGATGTTGGTTTAAATGTCCAACTTCATGGATGGCAATTGTATGATGGCGGAAGATCTCATCAATAAGTGAAGATAAAAACAGGAGGATCCTACACCTCTTCCCAGAGAACAGACACCACAAGTGGGACACACTCCCCTTCGGGGTACTCACTCACCAGAGGGTCTAATAATCCAGGCAATAATGGGTATCTTTCACTCGATCTCCCGTCTCTATAGCTGTTTTTTTATGACCAGTTTTTATTTATATACAGAAGCTAATACGCAATAAGGCGCTGAGTGGTGACACTAGGCCTGGTGTTACTCTTTATTTTTTATTTTATATGCAAGTTATTGCCAAAAAAAGTTTTTGGGGACCCGGGTCCTGCCCCAGGTGACATGTATCAATAAAAAAAGTTTTTAAAACTGCATTTTGTTTTAGGGAGCAGTGATTTTAATAATGCTGAAAGTGAAACAATAAAACATTTATATTATATGTCCTTAGTATGTCTGTGAAGTTGCACATCTTTCCCATGTTTATAACAGTGTGAAAACAAAAAGCAAAATAATTCTGCGCTGTCTGTAAATGGTGAACAGCTACAAAACCAATGGAAAAAAAAAAAAACATAAATGTAGCGCTGAAGTGTAACCAATAATGAATACACTGAATTAAACTATATATACATATATCTGTGAATACATGTGTCAATAAATATATGCAAAAACTGTCTCTGTGAAGAGGGGGAAAGTCCAATAAATGATGAGTAATAGTGCTCCCTTATTCCAAAAGTGAAAACCAAGGAAAGAAGAAGCCGTCACCATCTGGAGAGAGGCTTACCGGAAAGATTGAACCCTGAGGAACATACGTTCGAAAGGGTCAATCAGACATGATGTAGATCTTGTAACACCAATCAATGCTGCAGCTCTCAACCGACCACCGAAGCTCCAAGTAGTATTAACTAAAATAGACGGTGAATGTATGTATGGAGTGACCTACCAGAGGTCAAAAAGCAAGGCCAAACGAAGAGTAACCTGTACGGTGATGGGTCTTGTTATGTGGATTTGGACTGCCATTGTCCTGAGATTTCCAGGGAGATAGAAAGTTACTTTCTATCTACTGTAGGATATGTGCAAGTCACAAACTGAAGAGGACAAGCTGACTCCAAGATGGAACTTTTTAGGAGGATCTGATTGCTTGGTCTGACCTTGGCTGGTCTAGAGGAGTTTGACTTTGCCTGTCTGTGTTCTGCTCTGAATGGGAACCTGCAGAAGACACAAGATCTGGGTTGAAGCGCCTGCTGCTGCTGGACAGCAAAGCTCCCTGGAAATCTCAGGACAATGGCAGTCTGAGTCCACATAACAAGACTCATCACCGCACAGGTTACTCTTCGTTTGGCCTTGCTTTTTGACCTCTGGTGGGTCACTTCATACATATAATCACCGTCTATTTTGGTTAATATTACTTGGAGCTTCGGTGGTCGTTTGAGAGCTGCAGCATTGATTGGTCTTACAAGATCTACATCATGTCTGATTGACCCTTTCAAACGTATGTTCCTTAGGGTTCAATCTTCCCGGTAAGCCTCTCTCCAGATGGTGACGGCTTCTTTTATCCTTGGTTTTCACTTTTGGAATAGGGGAGCACTATCACTCATCATTTATTGGACTTTAGGTGTTGGTAGTACCTGAACACTGTAAGCCCTCGCAGTTACTCTTGTTGGGTGCAGGAACGGGCCCTGCATTGAAATATTGTGTAGCGCCCATGTACTTTTAGGTACTGGTGCTTTTCTAAATTTTAGGGGGATGAGAGAGTTAGTTAGCTCTCATCCAGTTGATTTGATCGGATTGGGTCTCTGTCTTGGCTTGGCTGTGCTGTGGGTCCGTCCTGTTGTTCTTGGGGTGCTGTTACCACCCCGGGGCAATAGGTGACGGCAGTGGAGTTGAAGCTGGGGTGCTCTCTCTCGGCAGCCAATCGGGAGGGTTGAGCCTCGCTGGGCATGCCGGCAGAGGGTACATAAGAGACTGGACGCTCTAGGTTCCTGGTTCTGGAAGTGCGTCACCCACCTTCAGGGTGTCTGCGCTGTGCGCCCCGGCGTTATGGCCTACCAGGCTGGGGTGCACGTGCCACTCTGTGTTCTCGGTTCCGGGCCCACTTTGGTTCGGAGCATCTAAGTCGTGGCTGGGCCCCAGTGATCGACTGGGTCCCCATGATCCATTGGGGATAGAGGTGGCTGGACACTGAAAGGCTTCATGTCGGTTGCCTGTCAGTCAGTAACCTAGCTACAAACTACCTGAAGTGACTCACGCTTAAAGCTTGCTGAGGAGAATATTCTCCGTGATCGAAATTCTAGGTAGGGGCCTGTGGCAGAGGTTTCCCTCAAAGTTCCGAGTGATACTCTGCCTGCTAGGCCTGTGGAAGAGGCCTGTCAAGGTATGCTAAACCCACTCTGGCTAGAGTGGTGAAGAAGATGAAAGTGCTATTGGAAGCAGGACTGTCTTCCTCATTGTTACGCCTGAACCTGCTATTTCTTCTTCTGATACATCTTTAACTTCACTGCACATTTTACTGTTTACCATGTTGGGTAAATAAAAGCATAAGATAAAAGACACCTGCTGTTTGGACAATCCATCATTACTGCTCTCATCAACTACCCTAGACGACGGAGCTACAGCGGTAACAGGCCATACCAATTCTAAACAGCAGCTCCTGCGGGGGTAGTGCTACAATTATATTAGTGCTTCATGGGCAGTGCATCACCAGGCCTCCATGGCTAAGATATGCAAGGCTGCTACTTGGTCTTCGGTTCATATATTCACTAGATTTTAGCAGGTGGATGTGAGAGGGCATGAGGATGCCACCTTCGGGCGCAGTTTATTGCAGGCAGCGGTGCAGGTCCTTTTGTCCGATGGCGGTCTGTGTTTTCTGATCTGTGTCTCCCTCCCCTCAATTTGGGCATTGCTATGGGACATCCTACTAAGCAATTATCAGAGCCTATGTGTCCTGTGATGTATGTACAATAAAATAGGATTTTTTAAAACAGCTTACCTGTTAAATCCTTTTCTTGGAGTACATCACGGGATACAGAGCTCCCGCACCTCTTCAGGGTTATACGTCGGGACACTTATTGCTTTGCTACAAACTGAGGTGCTCTCCATATGGGAGGGGTTAAATAGGGGAGCAACTCGCCTTGTAATTAGGGTTGCCAGTGTCCAATCACCTGATGGTTAGAATCTAACCCCTTAAGTGACAATCTAACTCACTAATCAATTCAAACCCTTAAGGGGCAGACTTTGGTAAAACTAGTCTGCCGGATTCACTTGCGAATATTGCTAGTGGTTGCTATAGCCACTAGTGATTATCACCCCCCCCCCCCCCCCCATGGGAGCCAATAATGGCTCGGCAGGAGGGATTCCCCTCTCAGCACTGTGTGTGTTGATGGGGAAATTGTGCGAATTTCACACCCTGTATGGCCAGCCAAATGCAGCCATCACATCTAAGAAATGGTAAGCTGCATTTTTTGGGTGGGTTTAACCACTTGCCCGCTGGGCACTTATACCCCCTTCTTAACCAGGCCAATTTTCAGCTTTTAGCGCTCTCACACTTTCAATGACAATTAATCACTAGTTTTTTATTGCATCTTTCTTCATTTCTGTTATAAAATTTAGCAAATTAGTAATTTTTCTTCATGCATTTTGACCAAAATTTATACTGCTACTTTTCTTTTGTAAAAATAACACAAATCAGTGCTTATTATTTGGTCTGCGTAAAAGTTAGAGTCTACAAGCTATGGTGCCAATCGTTGAAAATTGATCACACCTGTTCACACCCGATGTACTGACGTCCTATCTCATTTCTTGAGATACTTACAAACCAGGACAGTATAAATACCTGTAAAATTATCCCTTTTTGGAAATCGAACATTCCAAGGTATTTAGTAGTAGGCATGGTAAGTTTTTTGATTTATTTTCACAGAATACTTTATTAATTGTCATATTAACAGGTTATTTCTCTCACATGGCATATTCATACTTGAAAATACACCCCAAACACATTCTGCCTAGCCACATAGAGAGGCCCAACATGCAGGGAGCACCATCAGGTGTTCTAGGGGCATAAATTACACATCTAACTTCTTGACTATCTATCAAACTTTTGAAGGTCCTGGAGCAGCAAGACAATGGAAACACCCACAAATGAAAATGGCTGTCACCCGACGGCCTCCCAGAACCAACTGGCCACGCTGTAGATGTCATCTGGTTATAGCGCGTTTTGCAAGTGGTTAAAGAGGTTGCAAACTAGGGTTGTCCCGATACCACTTTTTTAGGACCGAGTAAAAGTACCGATACTTTTTTTCAAGTAGTCGCCGATACCCAAATGTGTCCCCAAATGCAGCCATGTCCCCCACATATTGCAGCCATGTCCCCCACAGATGCAGCCATGTATGTCCCCCATATATTGCAGCCATGTATGTCCCCCATATATTGCAGCCACGTCCCCCACATGATGCAGCCATGTCTGTCCCCCACATATTGCAGCCATGTCTGTCCCCCACATATTAAAGCCATGTCTGTCCCCCACATATTGCAGCCATGTCCCCCACATATTGCAGCCATGTCCCCCACAGATGCAGCCATGTATGTCCCCCACATATGCAGCCATGTATGTCCCCCACATATGCAGCCATGTATGTCCCCCACATATGCAGCCATGTCCTGTCCCCCATATTGCAGCCATGTCCCCCATACCTGTAGTAGTAGATATGATGCCGCCGCATACCACCGCTTTAATCCCCCTGCATTACAGCGCGCATTACAAGCGTTCGTTTGAATACTTGTAATGCCTGCCGCGACATGTATAGACACTCCCCTTCTCAGGATTGGACGGATCTGTCCAATCCCGAGCAAGGGGGAGTGTCTATACACGGATCTGTGCATAGACACTCCCCCTTGCTCGGGATTGGACAGATCCGTCCAATCTCGAAAAGGGGAGTGTCTATACATGGCGCAGCGGGCATTACAAGTATTCAAACAAAAGCTTGTAATGCGCGCTGTAATGCAGGGGGATTAACGCGGCGGTATGCAGCGGCGGCTTTGCGGTATGCGGTGGCAGCGGGGGGAGGGGAGTATTTTATTTAGGCATCAGGGGTATTTGCGGGAGTACAAGTACTCCCGCAAATACTCGGTATCGGTCCTGATACCGATACTGGTATCGGTATCGGGACAACCCTATTGCAAACCCTCAAGGTTTTTCACCTTAATACATTCTATGCATTAAGGGGAAAAACCTTCAGTAGTACAGAAGCCCCCCAGAGCCCCCTTTTTACTTACTTAAACCAGTTTGTTACAGCAATGGGGACACGCACAGCAGCTCCAGCCACTGTCTTGAGTCCTTATGCAATATATTGATAGCAGCAGGAGCCAATGGACGCAGCAGCAGGACTTGGTAGTGCACCCACATGAGTGCCCCCATGGAATACGGCTCTCCACGGGGGCACTCGAGAAGAGGAGAAGCCAGGAGCTCCATGGGGGGACCCCAGAAAAGGAGGATCGGGGCCACTCTGTGCAAAACCCTTACACAGAGGAGGTAAGTATAACATGTTTGTTATTAAAAAAAAAAAAAAACCTTTACAACCCCTTTAACCACTTCAATACAGGGCATTAATATACCCTTCCTGCCCAGACCAATTTTCAGCTTTCAGTTCTCTCACGCTTTGAATGACAATTACTCAGTCATGGTACATTGTATCCAAACAAATTTTTTATCATTTTGTTCTCACAAACAGAGCTTTCTTTTGAAGGTATTTAATCGCCGCTGGGTTTTTTATTTTTTTGCAATATAAGCAAAAAAAGAGAGAAATTTTTGAAAAAAAAAACACTTTTTTTAAGTTTCTATCTTAAAATTTTGCAAAGAAATAATTTTTCTTCAGAAATTTGGGCCAAAATGTATACTGCTACATGTCTTTGATAAAAATAACCAAAATTTGTGGATATTATTTGGTCTCTGTGAACGTTATAGAGTCTACAAGCTATGGTGCAATTGATTGAAAAATTATCACATCTGATCACAGCTGATGTACTGACGTCCTATCATTTCTTGAGACCCTAACAATCCAGAAAAGTACAAATAGCCCCCAAATTACCCCTTTTTGGAAAGCAGACATTCCAAGGTATTTAGTAAGAGGCATGGTGGATTTTTTTTTTTTTTTACACAAAATTGTCATAATAACAAGTTAGTTCTCTCACACAGCACATGCATACTTACAATGACACCCCAAAATACATTCTGCTACTCCACCGATCGCCGCCCTCAGATCTGTGAGGAACCCGCAATAGCGCCGAGAAGGGATGGACGTTGGGCAACGTCCACTCTCATCGGCGAGGGGTTCCTCCGGACGCGAATTTACAATACGCCGGTATTGAAGGGGTTAATACCACGTTAATAGGCACTGTTTTTATTCTACTCATTTAACTTATCAGTACATAAACCAATAAATAAAAAAACACACGTCTTCAGACATTTTTTCCTAATGAATGCTATTATGATGACTATGGTCTAAAAGGGCCTAATAAGTCAGCTTCATTAAATCTTGTGCTGAACATAATAGATCACAGACAATAGTTGCTGGGGATACATGTGAAAATGAATGTCAGATGTCTACCATGGAAAGAGGTATGCAAAAAATATTTCTGTTATCAACAGACGTTAATGAATATTAGTGTCAGCTAACAAGCCAATGGTGACGGAAACACACAGAGCTGAATGTTACACAGAAAGAGATCTGCCATGGATGTACAAACAGAAAGAGTACGCTAAACAAACACAGAATGCAGACAAATGACAGGCTACAGAGTTTCCATAGCTACTCCAGTCTGAAATGATGAGCGATAACATTAATAAATGTCACAAGTCACTGCCTACGAAGAAGAGAGGAATAAATTGGGATTCTGGTGTGAGCTGCCTGCACAAGATTTAAATAAATTGCACAGGCAAAGATTGTAAACTACTTTGGATTTAGATTGTATATTTTTTAGCTGCATGTGAAGCATGCGTTTTTCCTAGTACACTCTGACAATCTTCTAACAGATTTGTTTAGATAACCATAAACATAATAATTTTTCAATCATTTTTTTGTATTATGTGAAAGATTATGTTACACCGAGTAAATAGATACCCAACATGTCACGCTTTAATTATGCGCACACTCATGGAATGGTGCCAAACTTCGATACTTAAAAATCTTAAAGGGGGGCGTGGCCAGCGCGGCATGTGAGCGGACGTGTGTTCACAGAGCTCCCGCAGTAACCCTGATTTGATCCGGTTTCCGGCATCGTTAAGCGACGGGATTTGCACTCACCCAGCGGAGGAACTCTTACCTGACACCGGGCTGCCGTCTGATCGCAAATTGGGGGCATGATGACCCGAGGACAGAAGCAGGACGGACCGAAGCTGGACTCCCAAGATGGCGCCGCTCCTCCATCTGCTCAGAAGGGACGAGCTGCCGACAAACCGAAGGAGGGGGTGAGTAAGGCTCTGAAACACCCCAAAACACTTACGGGGGACCCTCCCAAGGATATGAGGTACTACGCCCAGAAACTAGCAGGGAAACCCACCACAGTGTAAGACGGAGCCGCGCCCAGTGACACTGACATGGAGGAGGGGGAGAGTGTGCACGGGGAGGAGGCCATGATGGAGCAGGCTGGGGGCTCTAATTCAGCAGAGATGTCGGATGACAATGAAGCGGAGGGGGGAGACCGGCCCACGCTGGCTGCTATACTCAGGGCAGTGAATAAGTGCACAGCCTCTGTAAATAGCTTGCGGCTCAGATTTGGAAGCCTAGAGGAGGAGGTGTGCCTGATCAGACATGACATCCAGAAGATGAGGGAGAGAACCACCGCTGCGGAAGGCAGAATCAGTGACATAGAAGACAAGCTCCCTGCACTGATTAGGGACACTCAATCTACTGCACGCCTGGCTCGAGCTGTGGACGTGAGAGCAGAAGATTTTGAAAATCGCCTCAGACGCAATAATGTCCGCATAGTTGGGCTCCCTGAGAAGGCAGAGGGCCGGGATCCCACGCAGTTTGTAGAGCAATGGATGGCGAACGTATTTGGCAAAGATGCGCTTACTCATTTGTATGCAGTGGAGAGGGCCCACAGAGTACCATCCAGACCCCTACCGCCAGGTAACCCTCCCCGCCCGATGCTGGCCCGTCTGCTAAACTACAGGGACCGGGAAATAATATTGCGACTGGCCAGGGAAAAGAGGAACATACAGTTTAATGGCACGAGAGTCTCGTTCTATCCAGACTTTTCTGCTGCGGTGCAGAAAAGCCGAGCAAAGTTTACTGAAATTAAAAAACGCTTACAGAGGCTGCAGGCGCCATACGCAATGCTATACCCTGCGAGACTTAGAGTCATCCTGAGAGGCCAGGCCCACTTTTTTGAACACCCTGCGGATGCCTCGGACTGGCTGGATGCTAATGAGGGAGCTCTTCGGCAAGACCAGAGACCCCCCGAAGTAGATGATTGACAAGTTGGTCGACTATCACCTGCGCTGCCATGCTGATCCCTCGGCTGAGGGTACTGCCGGAAACATACAATGCCTTGTTTTTTTTTTTTTGCAATGCGAGTTCGGAAATTTGTTTGCCACCGTACCCAATGGAGAAAGCTGGTGACTTGGATACTTCGACGGCTGCCCGACTTGGGGCATTGAGGGACCTGTTGTCCCCTGTTTGTTGGGGATGCCCGTTGGCACCCCGGAAGTTGAGCCTAAAAAGGGCCTGTATGCAGTTGGGCGACCTGCCCATACAGGC
Source organism: Rana kukunoris (assembly GCA_029574335.1). NCBI lineage: Eukaryota > Metazoa > Chordata > Amphibia > Anura > Ranidae > Rana > Rana kukunoris. Next base: position 67,396,025 of record CM056054.1, read on the forward strand.
GACTTGCCTGCAACGAGCCAACAGTTGTTGTTATGCGATGGACTGCCCCAGAGTGGTCACTCCTTACTGCTCACCAAGTGGTGTCCCAATTCTCTTTCTTACCCAGCGGACTGTTCTATACCTATTCACACCCCGGCACGCAGAGGCATTTGCCGCCGCCTGGAGGGAGGTGGGGGGGCTTGTGGGTGGTGGTTTTTCCCCTGATGGTTATGTGTTTGACCCCCCTTGATGGCAGCGGTTAAGATACTTTCATGGAATGTTAGGGGACTACAAGACCCTCTTAAACGCACTATGGTTTCAACCTTGATGAGGAAAAGACTGCCGGCCATATGTGCACTACAAGAGACCCATCTCACTGCTGACTCTGTGTCCTGTCTGAACTACCGGTGGGTGGGTAAGGCTTACCACTCCACTCACACCTCATATTCTAGGGGTGTGAGCGTCCTGATACACTGCTCGATCGAGTACGAGGAACTGAGCTCTGAGACTGATGCTGATGGTAGATATGTGTTTTTATTATGTAGGTTGTTTGCCTTTAAATGTATCCTTGCTTTTATATATATACCTCCCCCGTATGATAATCAGGTACTGAGGGCGCTGGTGGAGTTCCAGGTGCGGTCTCCGGAGGTGCCATTGTACGCCTTTGGAGACTTCAACTGCTGCACGGACCCCCTGCTGGACAGACATCCACAGGGGGGAGGGGGGAGGAAGGTGAACCGCACTGCCCTGGCGAAGTTTATGGAGGAGGTGGGGTGGGGAGATCCATGGAGGGCCAGGAATCCGGGTGTGAAACAGTTCTCCTGCTTCTCTAGGGGTTACTCCTCTTTGTCTAGGATTGATTTGTGTCTCTGTTCCCATACAGCTGAGCGTTATATTGGGGAGGTGACGTATGCACCGAGGAGTGTGTCAGACCACTCCCCGCTGGTTGCTTCCTTGGACGTGCGTCCCCCTTCTGCAGGAGCCAAGGCCCCGTGGAAGATGAACGCCTTTTGGCTGAATCTCTTCCCGTCCCATGAACACATGGAATCCTGCATTTCGGAGTTCTGGCGTGTTCATGCAGACTCGGAGGACATAGCGGTGACCTGGGAGGCCTTTAAGGCAGTCCTCAGGGGCCTGTTTATTACGGAGATCCAGGCTATTAAAAGACAGACAAGTGCCCAGAGGGAGGATATAGAACTTATGGCCGGGAGGTTGGAGAGCGCCTTTATTGCAGATCCATCTGAAAACAGCAGAGAGGCGTGGCTCTCGGCGCAGGATGCGTTGTATCGAGTCACGACCTCGGGGGCAGAGAGGAAACGCTTTTTTCAGAAAGCGGCATTCTATGAGGAGGGTGAGCACACTGGTCGCATGCTGGCAACTATTGCCCGTTCCCAACAGATGTCCCCTTCCATTGGGGCATTGCGCACCCGCACCGGTGGGTTGACTAGCTCACCTGATCAAGTACTGTCAGAACTTGTGAGTTTTTACTCCTCTCTTTATGAGTCTCGCCAAACCTACTCACTGGACTCACTGAGGGAATATCTGGACCTGGTCCAGCTCCCGGCCCTGTCCGCATCCAATAGAAAGATGCTTGACGCCCCCCTGTCTCTTGGGGAGCTGCAGGCAGCGACCAGCTTGTTCCCTAACTCGAAGGCCCCCGGGGATGATGGCCTCCCAGCGGAGGTGTACAAGCAGTATGGGGAGACTATGCTCCCACACCTTCTGAGAGTGTTCAATGACGCAAAAAAAACGGCACCCTGCCACGATCTATGACTAGAGCCAATATAGTTTTAATTTTGAAGCCAGATAAGGACCCTCTTGACCCAGGTTCATATAGACCGATTTCATTACTCCAAAATGACGTTAAGATCCTTGCCAAAACCTTAGCTGTAAGATTAAATGGTGCCATTTCCACCATAATACACTCCGACCAATCCGGTTTCATGCCCCAAAAGTCGACGGCAATAAACCTGCGGCGACTCTTCCTGAACATCCAGTCCAGGGCGGATAACATGGGAGATAGGGCTTTGTTGTCCTTGGATGCCCATAAGGCATTTGATAGTGTCGAGTGGGAGTATCTGTGGGAGGTGATGCGGAGGTTTGGGTTTGGTGATAGTTACATTGCCTGGGTACAGCTTTTATACTCATCTCCGATAGCAGCAATATGGGAGGGGGGAAGGATTTTGCACACCTTTAGCCTGCACAGAGGCACACGCCAGGGGTGCCCCTTGTCCCCTCTTCTATTTGCCCTAGCCATAGAGCCCCTGGCTTCATTAATCAGGGCGAACCCCTTGATCCGGGGATTTCAGTACGGTGCTCTACATGAAAAAGTCATGTTATATGCGGATGACACCATGCTTCTTCTGGGAGATACCTCCGACTCGCTGTCGGAGGCCATGAAAGTTGTCCAGCTATTTGGAGAATATTCGGGGTTAGTTATTAATTGGACAAAGTCCTCCCTCCTATTACTGGATCGGGACCCCTCCCTGTGCCCAGTGACCTTACAGGACATTCCTGTCTCCGGGTCATTTCGATACCTTGGTATCCGGGTTTCTGCCTGCCTGTTGGACTATGTCAGTCTCAACCTCACTCCTCTGATTAATCAATGCCGTGACCGGGTCAAGGTGTGGAGCAGGCTCAAACTGTCCCCTGTAGGCAGGGTAAACTTGATAAAAATGATCCTGATGCCAAAGTTACTATATGTCCTCCACAACTCACCGATGGTCATCCCTCTGAAAAAGTTTATGATTATCAATTCAGTCTTTCGGTCGCTCATATGGCTGACCAAGCCCCCTAGAGTTGGGCTTGAGCAGCTCCAACGACCGAAAGACGCTGGTGGATTGGCACTACCCAATCCATGGCTCTACTACCTGGCCTCCCAAATGCAACACATTGCAAGGCTTGTGGGTCCTGGTCGGGACCGGGAGCTGAATTTGCAGGACTCTTTGGTCCAGCTGCTCAGCTTTACCACTGGGGGGGAGGTGGCGGAGGGACTAGAGGCCCTACGATACACTAAGTCCAACAAACTTTTCCCCACGTATGCACTCATGCAGAAGACGTGGAACAAGGTGTCAGGCTGTGTACTCACCGAAGCCGAGATGCCGAGGGTGGCCCACCGTTGCGACCCGGCGCCGACCGTCCCCTGGAGTTGGGACAGGGGAGGTGAGCCCCGGGAGGCACCAGCGCCAGTGAGGTCCGGGTTGGTAGCCGGGATCCTGGTGCAGACTGGAACTGAAGCTCCTCCTGATGGTGGTGAGCAGAGCAGGCAGCGGAGGAGCCACAAGACAGGTGCAAGGCAGGTAGCAGAAGCTGTACTGAAGAACTGTGGAGCAGGTAACTGGAGGGGTACCGGGCAGGTGCAAGTGGATCAGACTGAGAACAGGTCCAGAGAGCTAGCCGAGGTTCAGGGGTTGGAGAGGTCAACAAGTCCAGAGTCAAGCCAGAAGTCAGGGATTATAGAAGACAGCGTATCCAGGAACAAGAGCCAAGGTCAACTTCAGGGCGAGAGGAGGCGATACCTCACATATGTGGTTTAAACAGCGTTTACATATGTCAGCGGGACTTAAAAATCTTAAAGGTATCTCCACAGGTTACCAGTTTAGATTTACAGAGGAGATCTAGTGCTAGATTTGTTGCTGGCACTCTAAGGCCTCGTACACACGAGGGGATATGTCCGCTGAAAACGGTCCGATGGACCGTTTCAGCAGACATCTCCGCTCGTGTGTATGGGCTAGCGGACAGATTTCTCCACCCGACAGATTTCAAAGCATGCTTTGAAATCTATCCGGTGGAATCTGTCCGCCCGACATGTCTGCTGGTTAGTACACTTACCAGCAGACATGTCGTCCCCCACCGCCGCCGCGCCGCCGCCGAATGGATTCGGCGCATGCGCGGAAGTGTTTAACTTCCTGGTGCGGTGACGTGGCGGCGTCAACGTCACCGCCGCGTCACCGCGCCGTCCGGCGGCGGGGAATTTGATCCGATGGTGTGTACACGCCATCGGATCAAACTCCCGATCGGACATATCCGATGGAAATGGTCCGCGGACCGTTTTCATCGGATATGTCCGATCGTGTGTACGAGGCCTAAGGCACGGGGCGATACCTCACATATGTGGTTTAAACAGCGTTTACATATGTCAGCGGGACTTAAAAATCTTAAAGGTATCTCCACAGGTTACCAGTTTAGATTTACAGAGGAGATCTAGTGCTAGATTTGTTGCTGGCACTCTAAGGCACGTGGCAATACCTCACATATGTGGTTTAAACAGCGTTTACATATGTCAGCGGGACTTATGTGTGCGTTCGCTTCTGCACGCGAGCTACCGGGGACAGGGGCGTTTTAATTTAATTTTTTTATCTTTTATTTATTTTTTTACTTATTTTTTATTTATTTTTTTACACTTTTTTTTCTAAAAAAAAAAAAAATTCACTTTTATTCCTATTTCAAGGAATGTAAACATCCCTTGTAATAGGAAATGTGTGTGACAGGTCCTCTTTATGGAGAGATGCGGGGTCAATAAGACCCCACATCTCTCCTCCAGGCTGGAAACCATGAGATCAGTGAAAAAAAAATTCACCGATCTCATGAATAGTTGCTTACAGCCGCAATCGTGGCTCTGTTTACTTAGGGGACCCGGGCGTGACGTCATCACATCGCGCCTGGGTCCTCCGTCGGTTTATAGCAGGAGTCTCCAAACTACGGCCCTCCAGGTGTTCAGGAACTACAATTCCCATCATGCCTAATCATGTCTACGAATGTCAGAGTTTTACAATGCCTCATGGGAAGTGTAGTTTCACAGCAGCTGGAGGGCCGTAGTTTGGAGATCCCTGGTTTATAGAGAGGACTGTAACGGTCACCACCGTTTACGACCTTCCATCCACCCACGACAAGCTTATCTGACACACTCCGACAATCCTGCATACACGATCCATATCATTTCCCATAATTAAGACGAGACTCAAGCTCTGTACTTGCTTCAAAGATATGAACACTTTATTGGTTTCTTCTCAGCTTTTTTATACACTACAAGATGTTACAGCCAATCACAGGACAATGCCATCTCCACCCCCCTATTCACACTGGAGCTAATTATCTAGCAGACATTTCGGCACTGATACTGACAGATCTGTCACATTCCAAACTACAATTACACAATATAATACAGAGAAAAAATTGCGCTTGTCACAGTTAAATAATCAATTAGTACCGGTGTGGTCAGTTACTATCATAAAAATAAAAAATAAAAAATAGGGGGGAGTCGGCAGCTCTTGTGCCGAAACACAAGGGGAAATACAACAAAAACAAAGATTTAGAGCTGCGCCTTGTCACCCGGACTCGATACAATCAAAAAGAGTCCATATATCAGTCGTGTGGAGATAAACAATCCTTCAAACATGAGAGAAGTAGTAGGTTGGCTTCAAGACAAATCTCCGCTGGTCTTTAATCAGGATGGACATATAATAAACACCACTGTGCTCGAACTTGGCTTTTCAATGTGGCCCACCACCAGAAGTATAAGCAGCTTACCAGAGGAATGGCTGTAATCAACAGTCGGCTGTGACCCAGCCGCGGCCTTTAGAGAACCAGGACGAATCCCAAATCCTAGGGTAGTGTTTACACCGGGGCTCCACTCAGCAACTCCACCAATTAGATCATATGTAAATGATAAATAGAGGCAGACATAGCGTAATCCCGCTGGGACATTTATTTAAAATAGTAAAAACCAGAATACTCACATGGGAGATGAGTTAGACAGGCATATAAAATACAAAGTTGCCGGCCGGCAAACAGATCAGCAAGGACCCTCCTCCAGAGCGTAATGACGTCACCGCACGTCTACCCAGACGCGTTTCGTCGTAGGACGTTGTCAATGGGATAGGGCGTTGCGGTGAGTCAACACTTAAATAGGCCTGGACCTCGCCGTGAGGTGTAGATCCAGAGCTGCAGACGCCATCTTGGAAAGGGGCAAGATGCCAGTGCTTGACCCAATCCAAAACTGTTGCTAATATAAAAAACTTAAAAGACATTTCCTAAGGGATACAGCAGGCAAAGTCCTTATCTTGTAATCCCACAGGGGAAAAAAAAGAAAAAAAGAAGAAGCAGAAAAAACTTTACTTTGATGTCATAGATACAGGAAATAGATAGCAAGTGCCTACCACATCATTCACATTGTCTATACCTATTCCTCGTTGCGGCGACATCTAGTGGATCTTTTAAAGAAATACAGCGATGTCATCGCATTGGAAAAAAGGAAGGGGACAACGGAAGGAAGCCAGCCAAGACTGATAATTATGACTTGACCTGACCTAAACCATATGATACTGATAATGATCGATAGCTGCCGATCAAGCGTATTTGATGGAATATAAGGGAAAAAAACTTTAAAAGTGAAAATACAAAATAAAAGGGGATATGAGCCCAAGAGTCTCCCAACTTGGGTGAACATTATACCTACAGTGAGCAGGAGTGCAAAAAAAAACTAGACATTGGTATTAATGTGATTATAAACCCTCGGGGTTTTGATTGAAAGTCTATGTATAGTCACATTTAAGTGACCATGCATCGTAGTTTCGATTAGACACTACTGTGCAAATGTGAACACCAAATAATATATACTAGTGAAGTGTTGGTGCTTAGAAAAAATATTTATTAAGAGGACTCGTTGTTAATGAGCCTCTAATAAAATTAAAAAACATAATCCTCGAAAAAGAGGATTTAGTATTAATTTTTAATTTTAATTACTAACATTTTCTCAAACAAGTGTGGGAAATGTTAAAAATAAGGTGTGGAAAATGTTTAAAATAAGATGTGGAAAATGTTTAAAAATACAGTGATTCCCTAAGTGCAAACAATTTATTATGCCTAGTGTTCATTATACCGGGCTCACCATTAGAAGGGCCCGGTATAGGGAAAAATTAGGGGAAGGAGGGGGTGGGGAAGGGGAAAAAATTGTTTTTTTTGTGTAACCAAATAGAATGATTCTGAACATGTGTGGAAACTGTTAAACTGGTAGACCCAAAGAAAAAATGATTTTGTATAAATGGCCCAGAAGAGACAATCTCCTGACCCAGAGACTATTCAAACAGGCTCTCATTCCCTTGGCGTCAGCAGTACATACGACCACACCCCACGCTGAGTTCCAGTACAATATCAAGCATTATTAATAAACGCGTTAACGTCAGTTTCGATGTTTAACCCATATGGTGTATAGCATTTTAAACGGTATATCCAACTCATTTCCATTCTTGAAATGGTCCTTACTAGATGACTCCCCCTCCAATTGGGTTTGAATTTATCTATCCCCACAAACAAAGTTTTTGATGGATCTTTATTGTGTTTGAGGAGGTAGTGTTTCGAAACCGAATGGTTTCTGAATCCACTTATGATATTGGTTATGTGTTCATTAATGCGGACCTGTAAGGCCCGTTTGGTCCGTCCCACATATTGCAGGCCACAAGGGCACTGCAACATATAGACGACTCCTGTGGACGTACACGTAATGCATGGTTTTATGGTATGTTCCTGACCTGTCACCGTAGAGACGAAATTAGTAATCCGCCTATCTTGACAGGAATTCAGGGCACATACCCTGCATTTCTTACATCTATAATACCCTGTTAGTTGGTCAAAGAAACCTCTAATCCCTGTGGGGGGATTTAGGGTATTGATCACTACCTGGGTCCTAAGGGGTTGAGCTCCCCTAAAGATGACTCTTGGGTTATCTGGGAGAACATCTTTCAAGACATTGTCATTCAATGCTAGATGCCAATGCTTTTTGATGAGTTGCTTAATGCTTTTATGTTGTACCGAGTATGTGGTAACAAAAGGCACCCCCAATTGGAATTGGTCGCCCTGTACCAGGGCCTTGTCTGCCAGGAGGCTTTCTCTGTCAGTATTAAGCACTTCTTCCATAGTTACTTTCAGAGTTTCTGCAAGATAGCCCTTTTCTAGAAATCTCCCTGTCAGAATCTGGGCTTGATTTCTGAAGTCTGTAGTATCACTACAGTTCCTCCTAAGCCTTAGGTACTGGCTCTTGGGAACCCCAGTGATCCACGGTCTATAATGGCAACTGTCGGTGGGTATAAAGGAGTTTCTATCTGTCTCCTTGAAAAAGGTTGAGGTAGTAAACCTATCCCCTACTATTTTGATGTTCAGATCTAGATAATGAACCTCTGTCTGGCTAGCCTCAAACTTAAGGGCTATACCTCTATCATTCCTGTTTAGAGAGGCCATGAAAGATGTTAACTCCTGGTAATCACCAGCCCATAGGAGGAGGATGTCATCAATATACCTAGCCCACAAGGTAACGTAGGGCATATGGTTAGACAGGATGACATCCTCCTCCCACTTAGCCATAAATAGGTTGGCCAGACTTGGGGCATACTTAGCCCCCATGGCCACTCCCGTATCTTGACGATAGAAACTTCCTTGTCCCTTGTGGGGGAATAGTTAGACAATAAATTAATAATGTGTTTGGAATCCCTTATATAGGAGGGGATCTGTTTCACAAGTGGCTGTAAATAAAAATCGATATACCTACCCACCCGGGACGTGATAGAATCAATCCCACTGACTATGGGACGTCCCGGGGGGTGTGTGGGATTTTTGTGCAACTTAGGTAAGTAATAGATTGTGGGAGTACGTGACGCTTTAGATATCAGGTGTACTCTTTCTTTGGGCGATAGAATCCCCTCATGGAGGCCTCTATCCACCAGTAATTTCAGGGTTTTCGTGTATTGAGCACGAGGATCCCCTGGTAGCATAGTATATGTGTTGGTATCATCAACAATATGATGCAATTCCCGTAGGTAATCTGCTTTATCTAAAACAACTATCCCCCCACCCTTATCAGCTGGCCTTATTACCAGTTCTTTGTTTTTACACAGAGAATCAAGACCCTCATGCAGGGTCTTGCTGAGCCTCGCCTTTTTGACCTCTAACGTTTCGAGATCTCTAATAAGTACATCTCTAAACACTTTCAATGAGGGGGCAAGGGATCCTGGGGGATTGAAGAGGGATGCATTAGATAACCCAGAGTGTAGATAACCTCGCGAGAGGTCATCGGGTCTCCAAAAAATTATGGAAATAGAGGATAAGGAACAACGTACCAAAAAAAAGAAGAAGTACAATAGGGACCTTACTGACTACCATGAGGGCAATGTGTTCAATTGGCAAAAGAAACTTGCAGAAGAACAAAATAAAACCAACTCTAATGATATGGACACCTTAGCCCACATGGAGGCGAGATCCTTACCACAGGGGTCTCAACCAACATCCTCTGTGTTCCCCAAAAAAACTGTCACAGATGTTTTCAAAAAAATACAGTAGGTGACTGGGATATTGTGTCAATCTCGCTGCCTTTCTCGGCAAGATTGAGCACTTGCGAGCCCCATCGCAGGAGCCAGCGCCGAGCTGGCTTGCCGCGATGGAGACAAAGCCGTCATAGAAGCGACGGGGATCCGACGCGGATTCCCGCCAATTCTACACGTGGGCGGAGTTTGTTATGAATCCTGAAGGAGAAATCTCCGCCGGATTTTTAAAAAAAAATCCGGCATGGGTTCCCCCCTCAGGAGCATAACGGGCCCTTAGGTCTGTTATGGGTTGTAAGGAGACCCCCTACGCCGAAAAAACAGCGTGGGGGTCCCCCCACAATCCATAACAGACCCGTATCCAAAGCACGCCGGCCGGCCGGTCAGGAAGGGAGTGGGGGCAAACGAGCGCCCCCCCCCCTCCTGAGCCGTACCGGGCAGCGTGCCCTCAACATGGGGGGGTTAGGTGCTCTGGGGCAGGGGGCGCACTGCGGCCCCCCACCCCAGAGCACCCTGTCCCCATGTTGATGAGGACAGGGCCCCTTCCCGACAACCCTGGCCGTTGGTTGTCGGGGTATGCGGGCGGGAGGCTTATCGGAATCTGGAAGCCCCCTTTAATAAGGGGGCCCCCAGATACCGGCCCCCCACCCTAAGTGAATGAGTATGGGGTACATTGTACCCCTACCCATTCACCTGCAAATAAAAAGTGTAAACACAAATAAACCACACAGTGTATTGAAATATTTTATTAGTTGGCCGCCGGGGGGGGGTTGTGTATGATCGCTTTTATAAAAGCGCCCCCCTCTGGCGGGCTTCTGTGGGGGGTGGGTGCCGCCGTCTGGTTCTCTTCCGCCGCCGGGGGGGCGCTTTGATAAAAGCGCCCACCACCCGGCGGGCTTCTTTCGACGTCTTCGGCGGCTGGGGGGTCTTCTGCCACTCTCTGAGGTCTTTTCCTGCTCTCCGGGGGTCTTCTCCGCGCTCCGGGGGTCTTCTCCGCTCTCCGGGGGTCTTCTTCTTCTTCAGGACTCTCCGCCGCTAACTTTGTGTGTTAGCTCAATTACTAGCGGCGGCGAGCCCCCTCCTCTGTGACGTCGTCTTCTTCTTCTTCTGTTCTCCAGATGTTGACGCGACGCTTCCTTCCACTGTTATGCCGGGCGCGCGGCTCGCAGCAAATTATATAGGCCTGTCTTGTGACGTCGCAGTCCCATCATGCTCCGGTAGGTAGCACGTGGTACTTCCAGATTCCGATAAGCCTCCTGCCCGCATACCCCGACAACCAACGGCCAGGGTTGTCGGGAAGGGGCCCTGTCCTCATCAACATGGGGACAGGGTGCTCTGGGGTGGGGGGCTGCAGTGCGCCCCCTGCCCCAGAGCACCTAACCCCCCCATGTTGAGGGCACGCTGCCCGGTACGGCTCAGGAGGGGGGGGGGGGGGGGCGCGCTCGCTCGCCCCCACTCCCTTCCTGACCGGCCGGCCGGCCGGCGTGCTTTGGATACGGGTCTGTTATGGATTGTGGGGGGACCCCCACGCCGTTTTTTCGGCGTAGGGGGTCTCCTTACAACCCATAACAGACCTAAGGGCCCGTTATGCTCCTGAGGGGGGAACCCATGCCGGATTTTTTTTTAAAAAATCCGGCGGGGATTTCTCCTTCAGGATTCATAACAAACTCCGCCCACGTGTAGAATTGGCGGGAATCCGCGTCGGATCCCCGTCGCTTCTATGACGCACTCGCTGGAATGTGCTTTTACTATTCCAGCGAGTGCGAGATATCGGCGGCCTGTCGCCGAGATTCAGCGCGATGCTGTCATGCTAAAAACACATTCTCGGCGGCAGGCACTGTAGGACCTCAATCGTCCCAATCTCCCAGAAGGGGTCATGGACCTCCTAGGGGAGGGTATCCACCAAGGGGCCAGACCCGTCCATTCGGGGGATCCCGAATGTATCACGTCCCCAATGTGTATCACGGTCCACCACCCAAAACTAGGGGTTACCCAGTAAGAGGGAGGGGATGGGCGCAGGGGACAATGAGAGGGAAGGGAACCTACGTTGACTATTCAAATGGTTGGGGTCAGGGACAAGGGTATGATTTTGATACTCACCCCCCCTCGCCATATAGAACGGAAGCAAACTCTGGTTGGGATTATAACATTCCAGTGTCCAACTCCTTTCTTCCATTATACGAGGAAGGACCGGAATATTTCCCATTTCCAGAAGCTTCGCAACGGATTCCCCCTCCCCCAACGTACATTAACAATGCCCGAGGTCCCAATCCCTTAGGCCCCCCAATACCCAATGGGTCAAATAGCTGGGGTTTTCACAAACCCACCCAAGGGCAAAAAAGGCAAGGAGAAAGAGACGAGGGACCAGAGGGGGGAGGCGGAGCAGAGCAATTAAAGAGAGCAAGGCTGTAGCAGGAAAGGGAATTTTCAATTTAAGTGCCCAAATCTTGACCAAAGCGGAGAAATTGATTCTCGACAAAGGCCTTAAATTTGTTCCCCCTACTAACCTTGATAAGTTCCACACATTTATGGACATACACAAATTCGTTAGAAAACTGCATATAAAACGATACATGATGGGAATTTCACAGAACAGGGCTGTTACTACTAACCAGTATCTCCACTCTGGGTTATCTAATGCATCCCTCTTCAATCCCCCAGGATCCCTTGCCCCCTCATTGAAAGTGTTTAGAGATGTACTTATTAGAGATCTCGAAACGTTAGAGGTCAAAAAGGCGAGGCTCAGCAAGACCCTGCATGAGGGTCTTGATTCTCTGTGTAAAAACAAAGAACTGGTAATAAGGCCAGCTGATAAGGGTGGGGGGATAGTTGTTTTAGATAAAGCAGATTACCTACGGGAATTGCATCATATTGTTGATGATACCAACACATATACTATGCTACCAGGGGATCCTCGTGCTCAATACACGAAAACCCTGAAATTACTGGTGGATAGAGGCCTCCATGAGGGGATTCTATCGCCCAAAGAAAGAGTACACCTGATACCTAAAGCGTCACGTACTCCCACAATCTATTACTTACCTAAGTTGCACAAAAATCCCACACACCCCCCAGGACGTCCCATAGTCAGTGGGATTGAATCTATCACGTCCCAGGTGGGTAGGTATATTGATTTTTATTTACAGCCACTTGTGAAACAGATCCCCTCCTATATAAGGGATTCCAAACACATTATTAATTTATTGTCTAACTATTCCCCCACAAGGGACATGTGGTTGGTCACCATTGATGTAAATTCTCTATATACCATCATTCCCCACCACCTTGGGTTTGAGGCCGTGTTATATTACCTCCAACTACAGTCGGGGCTGCAAGTTAAACAAATAGAGTTCATCATGTCCTTACTTAGATTTGCTGCCGCCTCAAACTATTTTTGGTTTGAAGGAAGTTTCTATCGTCAAGATACGGGAGTGGCCATGGGGGCTAAGTATGCCCCAAGTCTGGCCAACCTATTTATGGCTAAGTGGGAGGAGGATGTCATCCTGTCTAACCATATGCCCTACGTTACCTTGTGGGCTAGGTATATTGATGACATCCTCCTCCTATGGGCTGGTGATTACCAGGAGTTAACATCTTTCATGGCCTCTCTAAACAGGAATGATAGAGGTATAGCCCTTAAGTTTGAGGCTAGCCAGACAGAGGTTCATTATCTAGATCTGAACATCAAAATAGTAGGGGATAGGTTTACTACCTCAACCTTTTTCAAGGAGACAGATAGAAACTCCTTCATACCCACCGACAGTTGCCATTATAGACCGTGGATCACTGGGGTTCCCAAGAGCCAGTACCTAAGGCTTAGGAGGAACTGTAGTGATACTACAGACTTCAGAAATCAAGCCCAGATTCTGACAGGGAGATTTCTAGAAAAGGGCTATCTTGCAGAAACTCTGAAAGTAACTATGGAAGAAGTGCTTAATACTGACAGAGAAAGCCTCCTGGCAGACAAGGCCCTGGTACAGGGCGACCAATTCCCATTGGGGGTGCCTTTTGTTACCACATACTCGGTACAACATAAAAGCATTAAGCAACTCATCAAAAAGCATTGGCATCTAGCATTGAATGACAATGTCTTGAAAGATGTTCTCCCAGATAACCCAAGAGTCATCTTTAGGGGAGCTCAACCCCTTAGGACCCAGGTAGTGATCAATACCCTAAATCCCCCCACAGGGAGTAGGGGTTTCTTTGACCAACTAACTAGTATGTGCCCTGAATTCCTGTCAAGATAGGCGGATTACTAATTTCGTCTCTACGGTGACAGGTCAGGAACATACCATAAAACTAGGGTTGTCCCGATGCCTCTTTTTTAGGACCGAGTACAAGTACCGATACTTTTTTTTATGTACTCGCCGATTCCGAATACCGATACTTTTTTTTAAATGCAGCAATGCGCCCCAAATGCAGCCTTGTGTCTCCCCCATATGCAGCCATGTCTCCCCCCAAATGCAGCCATAACTCCCCCCTCATATGCAGTCATGTCTCCCCCCCCATATGAAGCCATGTCTCCCCCTCATATGCAGTCATGACTCCCCCCCATATGCAGTCATGACTCCCCCCCATATGCAGCCATGTCTCCCCCCCAAATGCAGCCATAACTCCCCCCTCATATGCAGTCATGTCTGCCCCCCATATGAAGCCATGTCTCCCCCTCATATGCAGTCCCCCCCCATATGCAGCCATGTCTCCCCCCAAATGCAGCCATAATTCCCCCCTCATATGCAGTCATGTCTGCCCCCCATATGAAGCCATGTCTCCCCCATCATATGCAGTTATGTCTCCCCCGCCGTCTAGTTGTTCGGCGCTCAGCAGAACATAACAGCTTTCATTTGAATAGCTGCTGTTCCCTGCCGCGCGTCGTCATGGCCCCTCCCCCTTGTCCGGGCACTTTGATAGACAGATCACCTGTCCAATCCTGGGAAAAGCGCCCGACAAGGGGGGGGGGGCATGACGACGCGCGGCAGGGAACAGCAGCTATTCAAATGAAAGCTGTTATGTTCCCTGGCTTAAGCGCCGAACAGCTAGACGGCGGCGGCAGCGGCAGCGGCAGCAGAAGCAGCTCTCCAATGATCCAGTGTGATTTTATACATACCTGGGGACTGCTCTGCTCTCCGCTTTCTTCTTCGCTTCCTCTCCGCCTCCTCTCCGCCTCCAGTCCGCCTTCCTCGCTGCCCCCTCAGTCTCCTCTGCGATCGGTTCCCGCCCCCTTTCCGCCCACTCTCTGCCCTCTCTCCGCCCCCATTCCGCCCCCACTCCGAAAAAAAAAAAAAAAAAAGTATCCGGATTAGGCATCGGCGGTATTTGCGGGAGTACAAGCACTCCCGCAAATACTCGGTATCGGACCCGATACCGATACTAGTATCGGTATCGGGACAACCCTACATAAAACCATGCATTACGTGTACGTCCACAGGAGTCGTCTATATGTTGCAGTGCCCTTGTGGCCTGCAATATGTGGGACGGACCAAACGGGCCTTACAGGTCCGCATTAATGAACACATAACCAATATCATAAGTGGATTCAGAAACCATTCGGTTTCGAAACACTACCTCCTCAAACACAATAAAGATCCATCAAAAACTTTGTTTGTGGGGATAGATAAATTCAAACCCAATTGGAGGGGGAGTCATCTAGTAAGGACCATTTCAAGAATGGAAATGAGTTGGATATACCGTTTAAAATGCTATACACCATATGGGTTAAACATCGAAACTGACGTTAACGCGTTTATTAATAATGCTTGATATTGTACTGGAACTCAGCGTGGGGTGTGGTCGTATGTACTGCTGACGCCAAGGGAATGAGAGTCTGTTTGAATAGTCTCTGGGTCAGGAGATTGTCTCTTCTGGGCCATTTATACAAAATCATGTTTTCTTTGGGTCTACCAGTTTAACAGTTTCCACACATGTTCAGAATCATTCTATTTGATTACACAAAAAAAAAAAATTTTCCCCTTCCCCTCCTTCCCCTAATTTTTCCCTATACCAGGCCCTTCTAATGGTGAGCCCGGTATAATGAACACTAGGCATAATAAATTGTTTGCACTTAGGGAATCACTGTATTTTTAAACATTTTCCACACCTTATTTTAAACATTTTCCACACCTTATTTTTAACATTTCCCACACTTGTTTGAGAAAATGTTAGTAATTAAAATTAAAAATTAATACTAAATCCTCTTTTTCGAGGATTATGTTTTTTAATTTTATTAGAGGCTCATTAACAACTAGTCCTCTTAATAAATATTTTTTCTAAGCACCAACACTTCACTAGTATATATTATTTGGTGTTCACATTTGCACAGTAGTGTCTAATCGAAACTACGATGCATGGTCACTTAAATGTGACTATACATAGACTTTCAATCAAAAGCCCGAGGGTTTATAATCACATTAATACCAATGTCTAGTTTTTTTTGCACTCCTGCTCACTGTGGGTATAATGTTCACCCAAGTTGGGAGACTCTTGGGCTCATATCCCCTTTTATTTTGTATTTTCACTTTTAAAGTTTTTTTCCCTTATATTCCATCAAATACGCTTGATCGGCAGCTATCGATCATTATCAGTATCATATGGTTTAGGTCAGGTCAAGTCATAATTATCAGTCTTGGCTGGCTTCCTTCCGTTGTCCCCTTCCTTTTTTCCAATGCGATGACATCGCTGTATTTCTTTAACCACTTAGCAACCACCTGCCGAAAAATAACGGCGGCAAGGTGGTTGCTTAACTCTGGGATCACGTTATATAACGTGATTCCAGAGTCGCGCTCCCGCGCGCCCCCTGGGGCGCGCACACGGGAATGTCCGTGACCGCCGGGTCCAGAGGACCCGGCGGGTCACGAATCACGGTAAATCGCCGCTGATAGCGGCGGTTTACCACGTGATCGCGCCGTCCAATGACGGCGCGATCAGATGTAAACAGACCGGCGTCATTTGATGACGCCGGTTCCTCCCTCCTCTCTCTGTACCGATCGGTACAGTGTGAGAGGAGAGGGGAGGGAGCGGATGGCAGCGCCAGTGCTGCGGGATGGATCTGTGACAAATGTAGTCACAGATCCATCCATCCATCCCTCCCTGCTCAGCCATCCCTGCTGCACATACTCTGCAATGCTGGGCAATACTCTGGGGGGGGGGGGGCAATACTCTGGGGGGGGCAATACTCTGGGCATACTCTGGTGGGCATACTCCGCAATACTCTGGGCATACTCTGGTGGGCATACTCCGCAATACTCTGGGCATACTCTGGTGGGCATACTCCGCAATACTCTGGGCATACTCTGGGCATACTCTGGTGGGCATACTCCGCAATACTCTGGGCATACTCTGGTGGGCATACTCCGCAATACTCTGGGCATACTCTGGTGGGCATACTCCGCAATACTCTGGGCATACTTCCGCAATACTCTGGGCATACTTCCGCAATACTCTGGGCATACTTCCGCAATACTCTGGTGG
The DNA here is from genome assembly GCA_029574335.1 of Rana kukunoris. Lineage (NCBI taxonomy): Eukaryota > Metazoa > Chordata > Amphibia > Anura > Ranidae > Rana > Rana kukunoris. The sequence goes on from CM056054.1 coordinate 67,412,782, forward strand.
GCATACTCCACAATACTCTGGGCATACTCTGGTGGGCATACTCCGCAATACTCTGGGCATACTCTGGGCATACTCTGGTGGGCATACTCCGCAATACTCTGGGCATACTCCGCAATACTCTGGGCATACTTCCGCAATACTCTGGGCATACTTCCGCAATACTCTGGGCATACTTCCGCAATACTCTGGGCATACTTCCGCAATACTCTGGGCATACTCCGCAATACTCTGGGCATACTCCGCAATACTCTGGGCATACTCCGCAATACTCTGGGCATACTCCGCAATACTCTGGGCATACTCCGCAATACTCTGGGCATACTCCGCAATACTCTGGGCATACTCCGCAATACTCTGGGCATACTCCGCAATACTCTGGGCATACTCTGCAATACTCTGGGCATACTCCGCAATACTCTGGGCATACTCCGCAATACTCTGGGCATACAGCGCCCCTGTCCCCGTGAGCTCGCATGCAGAAGCGAACGCATACGCAAGTCCCGCCCACATATGAAAACGGTGTTCAAACCACACATGTGAGGTATCGCCGCAAACGTTAGAGCGAGAGCAATAATTTTGGCCCTAGACCTCTTCTCCAACTAAAATGATGTAACCAGTAAAAATATTTAAAGCGTCACCTATGGGGATTTTTAAGTCGCAAAGTTTGGTGCCATTTCATGTGGCCACGCTGTGTAAAAGTCCCACACATGGGGTATCGCCATACTCGGGAGGAATAGCAGAATGTGTTTTGGGGTGTAATTTGTGGTATGCATATGCTGTGTGTGAGAAATAACCCGCTAATATGAAAATTTTGTGGAAAGAAAATAAAAATGAAAAAAATCTTGATTTTGCAAAGAATTGTGGGAAAAATTACAACTTCAAAAAACTCACCAGGCCTCTTTCTAAATACCTTGGAATGTCTTCTTTCCAAAAAGGGGTCATTTGGGGGGTATTTGTACTTTTCTGGCATGTTAGGGTCTCAAGAAATGAGAGAGGATGTCAGTACATCAGGTGTGATCAAATTGATCAATTTTCAGTAATTGGTACCATAGCTTTTAGACCCTATAACTTTCACCCAGACTAAATAATATCTAAATTTTTTTTGTTTTGTTACCAAAGATATGTAGCAGTATACATTTTAGGCCAAATTTATGAAGAAAAATTACTTTTTTGCAAAATTTTATAATAGAAATGAAGAAAATTTCATTTTTTTTACAAAATTTTCGTTCTTTTTTCATTTATAGTGAAAAAAATAAAAACCGCAGAGGTGATAAAATACCACCAAAAGAAAGCTCTATTTGTGGGAAAAAAAGGACAACAATTTCATTTGGTTATAGTGTTGTATGACTGAGTTATTGTCATTCAAAATGTGAGAGCACCGAAAGCTGAAAATTGGTCTGGTTATTAAGTGGGTTTAAGTGCCCAGTAGTCAAGTGGTTAAAAGATCCACTAGATGTCGCCGCAACGAGGAATAGGTATAGACAATGTGAATGATGTGGTAGGCACTTGCTATCTATTTCCTGTATCTATGACATCAAAGTAAAGTTTTTTCTGCTTCTTCTTTTTTTCTTTTTTTTCCCCTGTGGGATTACAAGATAAGGACTTTGCCTGCTGTATCCCTTAGGAAATGTCTTTTAAGTTTTTTATATTAGCAACAGTTTTGGATTGGGTCAAGCACTGGCATCTTGCCCCTTTCCAAGATGGCGTCTGCAGCTCTGGATCTACACCTCACGGCAAGGTCCAGGCCTATTTAAGTGTTGACTCACCGCAACGCCCTATCCCATTGACAACGTCCTACGACGAAACGCGTCTGGGTAGACGTGCGGTGACGTCATTACGCTCTGGAGGAGGGTCCTTGCTGATCTGTTTGCCGGCCGGCAACTTTGTATTTTATATGCCTGTCTAACTCATCTCCCATGTGAGTATTCTGGTTTTTACTATTTTAAATAAATGTCCCAGCGGGATTACGCTATGTCTGCCTCTATTTATCATTTACATATGATCTAATTGGTGGAGTTGCTGAGTGGAGCCCCGGTGTAAACACTACCCTAGGATTTGGGATTCGTCCTGGTTCTCTAAAGGCCGCGGCTGGGTCACAGCCGACTGTTGATTACAGCCATTCCTCTGGTAAGCTGCTTATACTTCTGGTGGTGGGCCACATTGAAAAGCCAAGTTCGAGCACAGTGGTGTTTATTATATGTCCATCCTGATTAAAGACCAGCGGAGATTTGTCTTGGAGCCAACCTACTACTTCTCTCATGTTTGAAGGATTGTTTATCTCCACACGACTGATATATGGACTCTATTTGATTGTATCGAGTCCGGGTGACAAGGCGCAGCTCTAAATCTTTGTTTTTGTTACAATTACACAATGCCTTGACCTCAATCCACATTATCTAGACAGACGTACTGTCTCTGACACCTGGGTGTCAGGAAAGGTTCCATCCGCTGGTTCTATTTATGTTCTGTCTTGCAGTGCTGCGTCCCACCAGCAGGGGTCTCCTGGCAGTTCGGAGCTGTCAGGAGAACTTCCCCCTGCTGGTATATCACCTTTGGGACGCAGTACTGGCCTCCACCAGCGGATGGATCCTGACAGTTTGGGCACACAACCTTTCCTGCGCTCAGCTGTAACATGAACTTAATCAGCAGCTCTATTTATACCCGGCGAGCTCAAGTGGAGCTCGCCCTGGTATCATCATTCCTTCCTGACCTGAGCCTGTATCCTGACCCTGTCTTTTGGATCCTGATTCTGAGCCTTGACCCTGTTCCGTGATCCTGATCCCTGCCTGGACTCTTCCGCCCTGTATCCTGGTTCCTGTCTTCCCTGGAGTCTTACCCCGCAGCTTGTCCATCCATCCTCTCCCTGCTCTGTTCCGTCCCCATCCTCACCTATCTGCTGACATCCCATGTGTATGACCTCGGCCTGGCTTGATTTATAAATACGGTATCCCCTTTTGTTTGTATATACTGTTTGCTGTTTTTCACTGGTTGTCCCCACTTATTTTGTAAAATAAACACCTCTTCACTTCACTATCTCTTTGTTTGGTCTCCTCTGTGCAGTCACACAGTACTGATCTCCTATATTCTCCTGACACTGGGCATCAATACATTCCTAAACATAATTGACATGCTAATTCAATACATCTGAATGGAGACTTTAACACATTGTTTTAAACACATTGAATCACACAATCAAAAGGTCTTTCAGGCCCCGATGCTATTAACACCTTTCAAAGACATGTGTGTCCATATTGAATAGCCAACAGCTTGTGATATCTCAAGACATCCTTCAAACATGAATAAATATTAATGTCCCATCTTCTGCAATACACAGGGGCGGACTGGGCCAGGTGGAAAAATGGAGATTGCCCCCCAGGCCGCTCACATTATATTTAAAAGGGCCGCAGCGCTGTTTTTTTTTTTTTTTTCTAAAACTCGGCAGCGGCGGCCGCCGATTGGTTGGTTGCTGCCGTGCTGCATTGTGGGAGTTGTAGGAACTAGGAAGGTCATGTGGCACTTCAGGGGAGAGTCCCGGGAGAGCGCGCTGTTCAGATATTACCTTCTCTGCTCAGTAGGTCGCAGCCTGCTAGAAGAGGCAGGTCCTGTCAGCTCCTGTCCTTAAACTACTAACAAATATAGACTGTGTATTATAAAAAATAAATACATCGCTATCAGTTATTTATACAATAACTGATAGCGATGTACTTATTTTTTATAATCTGTAGTGTACTTACAATATTCTGCACAGAGCTTTTCCTATAGCTTGTACCATGATAACATCTACGGATCTGCCAGGACCTGTAACCTGAGTCCCCCTCGTGAGTGGACGCTGTAGAGCAGGATTGTCAGTGAGTGAATGGCTCCTTCCTGGATCTTGGAGGGGAGAGACTGTCCCAGCGTTGTGTGCAGGTCAGAGAGGCTTCATCATCAGTGTGTAATCTCCTCCATCACCTCCTATTGTCCTGCCATATGACCCCCTCCTATGTGTACTCTATACCTCCTCTGGTAATGATGTCCTCCTCTCTATCCAATGCAGGTTATTGTTCAGGAACACATGCTTGTATTGTCCACCAGCAGGCTGTGACTTTTACACTGAATACCTTCATAATACATGTTATATGATGGGATTTGTAGTGAATTGTCCAAGGCAAAACTTTTTTTTTTCAGGCACACAAAGTGTGTGATAAAGTGTCATGCGTTTTGGTGTGCTATGAATTATAAAGCATCATGCACTTTTGTGCGATTTCTTTTTTTTTTCAAGCTGCCCTAAGCGTGATCCATAAAACTGCTCTGTTGCACCTGCATAGGTGTGAGTGGGGCCTGAAAAAAAAAAAAATCAGTGGGTAAAGTGCAGCGGGCAGTGTTACCCATCAGATTTCAGCTTCCTGGGACTGAATCTGGGAACTATTGAAGTAGAACTGAACTGCTGTCTGTGCACCAATTAGGGTTCTTTAACATGTGCAACCATCTCCTGTACCACGTCCTCAGTCTCTGATCATCTCCTGTACTATGTCTGCAGTCTCTGATCATCTCCTGTACTATGTCTGCAGTCTCTGATCATCTCCTGTATTATGTCTGCAGTCTCTGACCATCTCCTGTACTATGTCCCCAGTCTCTGATCATCTCCTGTACTATGTATGCAGTCTCTGACCATCTCCTGTATTATGTCCGCAGTCTCTGACCATCTCCTGTATTATGTCCGCAGTCTCTGATCATCTCCTGTATTATGTCTGCAGTCTCTGATCATCTCCTGTACTATGTCCGCAGTCTCTGATCATCTCCTGTACTATGTCTGCAGTCTCTGATCATCTCCTGTACTATGTCTGCAGTCTCTGATCATCCCCTGTACTATGTCTGCAGTCTCTGACCATCTCCTTTAGTATTTTGGGGGGAGAGTCATGCGCACTTGTGCTGCAATCGTGATGCATCGCAGAATCGCATCGAATCGTGAGACCGGTGAAGATGCGCAGCCCTACTCAGCAGCGGCGGCCGCCGATTGGCTGGCTGCTGCCGCGCTACATTGTGGGAGTTGTAGGAAGGTCATGTGGCATGTCAGGGCACGAGCACCGCACCATACATCTCTGTGACTCGTGGGCTGGCTGCAGAGAAGCAGAGAAGAGTCAGTGAGACTGCGAGAGAGACTGCACTGAATTGAAAGTAAAGTAAGGTGATGTGAATGATAATTGATGATGACCTGCCTCTTTAGTACTGTATCTCCTTCAGCTCTCCATAGAAGCCATCCAGCGGACTCAGCCAGCCCCCCCCCCCCCCCCCCGGCCAGCAGACTCAGACAGAACCTCCAACCCCCCCCCCCCCCCGCCAGCAGACTCAGCCAGAACCACCCCCCCCCCAGCAGACTCAGCCAGAATCCGGTTAGTGGAGCCGACTGATCCAGGAGGACCCCCGCCCACTGTCTGCCGGCAACTTAGCCCATCACCTAGCTCTAATCAGGTTATTAAAAAAACCTGGCCGCTGTACTTCATGTGCCCAGTGACCCGGAAGGCGCCAGATGCATGAATATGGGGCAGCAGTGGATAGATTCATGCTATGCAAGAATCTATCCACTGCATATAGTGGATGGCAACCGGGCCTGCTAAGTTGAGACAGACCCTGATACCCCCAGCTGACCCCCACATGCCATGGGCAATGATTAGGCTGCATTGATGGGTACTGATCATGCTGCACTGATGGGCATTGCACTGGTGTGGCTGCATTGATGGGCACTGATCAGGATGTATTAACGGGCACTGTCTGCACTGATCAGGCTGCGTTGATGGGCACTGCACTGGTGTGGCTGCATTGATGGGCACTGATCAGGATGCATTAACGGGCACTGTCTGCACTGATCAGGCTGCACTGATGGGAACTGCACTGCATTAATGGACAATGATCAGGCTGCACTGATCAGGATGCATTAACAGGCACTATCTGCACTTTTTTAATTACTACATTGTATCATATTTGTCTTGCTTCATAACATCAATCATCCGTTATAAAACCATGTGGACATGGATGGCGAGCTGATTTGTGGTTCAGTGGGCCACTTGACTGGACTTGCCCCCCAGGCCTAAGGCTGCCAGTCCTCCCCTGGCTATACATGATATAATTTCTTTGTCACCCTATGGCCCTAGTGGACATAAGGTGACCCTAGACATAGGAGAATCTCAGTCTGTCACGGGTCATTCCGTTACATCTCTCCCCTTTCGGTGGGAGACGGACACAGAAGTGAACCCCAAACGGGTTGACTCCGAAGTCAGTCAGTGGTTCAAGTCCTCCAATGCTGGTATCCATACTGTACCCCAAATAAATGTCTCCAAACTGAGCATTACTCACCCCGCCAACCTCTGCCTCTCTCAGAGAACACACCTGCCGCTGGGGAGAGGCCTGGACTGGCCCTTCTCCCTGGAGTCCTTTCAGCCGCTGGAGAGAAGGCAGGGTGGCTGGGCTCAGTCCTTCATGCTGTTGGGGGTCTGGGCCAACTGCCCCCCCTTCCTGGGGTATACCAGTGGAGACTGCAGTCCCATCCACTGGTGCCAGGTGAAAACCCCCCGGTGCTTGCAAAGCAAAGCCGACATCCTCCTGTTTCAGGGCCGCACCATTTTCTGGGGTTGTGTCAGTGGAGACTACAATCCCATCCACTACCACAGGGACCCCCTCTTCTGTTAGTAAGGAGCAGAGGCCCATGACACTCTGCTCTGTTGCCAGCTCTTCCGCTGGGTTGCTGTGAGTGGAGACCACAGTCCCATCCACTACCACAGGGTCCCTCTTTGCGGTTAGTGGAGAGCAGAGGTCTGTGACCCTCTGTTCTGTTGCCAGCTCTTCCGCTAGGTTGCTGTGAGTGGAGACCACAGTCCCATCCACTACCACAGGGTCCCCCCCTCTGCTGTTAGTGAGGAGCAGAGGCCTATGACACTCTGCTCTGTTGCCAGCTCTTCTGCTGGGTTGCTGTGAGTGGAGACCACAGTCCCATCCACTACCACAGGGTCCCCCTCTTCTGTTAGTGGAGAGCAGAGGTCCGTGACCCTCTGTTCTGTTGCCAGCTCTTCCGCTGGGTTGCTGTGAGTGGGGACCACAGTCCCATCCACTACCACAGGGTCCCCCTCTTCCTTTAGTGGAGAGCAGAGGTCCGTGACCCTCTGTTCTGTGGCCAGTGCTTCAGCTGGGGGTAAAAGCTATACCACCTCAGCTTGGGGCCAACCGCCCCAGCTCCCTGGAACTCCACACCATCCGCTTTGGCTTTAGGGATGACAATCTCCATATTTTCCACTGCCGATTCATCAGCCAGGATTTCACCGTTGTCATCTGACCTTTCCTCATAGTTGCAGGCAACGGGAGCCCCACCCTGCTGCTGAGCCGAGTCTAGCAGCTGTCTGTAGGCGATTTCCAAATCCCATTCCTGAATGGCCAGAAATTCCAAATCTTCCTGTGACCAGTGGCCTCCCGAGATATTCAATTTTTCCTCTCTGTGCTCCATTATATCCTCCAAGCGCCACTCCCGATCATCCCCGAAGTCTGGATCACTGGACATCCTCCAATACAATAATCCCAGGCCATCATAGTCATAGCCTTCGGTGGGGCTGTTATCTGCTGACCACGGGCACTCTTGGGCTACATACCACCGGAGGGCTCTGTAGCTCTCGTCTAGCTGCATCTCTGCCCGAATCAGCCTGCTTAACTCCGCTATCCACTCCTGCTTCAATTGTTCCCCCAACAACGGCATTCGTACGTCATACTGCGGCCAGTACCTTGCATAGATGGAGGGCAGGACCTTTCCTTGGTGTTGCTGCTCCAGAGCTAGCGCTTCCTTCCAGAGTTGGCACCGAATCACATCTGACCATCCCAGCAGGACCTCCTCTGATATGGGTCCTCTATGCTGTATCCGCATCTCTTGTAACCTTCTTTGGAATTCCTCTTCCATGGAGACTGGTATCTGCACCTCTCCTCTCTCTTCAGTTGGTGCTGCTGTGACTTCAGCTGCTGCAGCACTTCTTCGCTGTCGCAAGGTGACATCTACAGCCGCTATAACCCGGTCTATGATCTCCGGTGGAGGATTAGGATCATATTGTGCCAGTCTATGTTTAACAGCCCGATCAAAAAATTCTTCCTCGGGTGTCCTATCTGTAACGATGGGCCTCTTAGCTCTATTTATTTCAACAAGTTCTGCAATAATGTCCCTTTTCTTACAGTTGCTGGGCGGTCTGCCCCGGCTCTGCAGTAAGTCCATGAGGGAAGAGAGCTTCATCCGTTCATACAGCGTCTCCATTGTCATGTGCCCTTGTAGCCGTCCTTCTGAAGATGGAATCATCCCACTGCTATGCCAACAAATGTAACGGTCACCACCGTTTACGACCTTCCATCCAACCACGACAAGCTTATCTGACACACTCCGACAATCCTGCATACACGATCCATATCATTTCCCATAATCAAGACAAGACTGTGCTCTGTACTTGCTTCCAAAGATATGAACACTTTATTGGTTTCTTCTCAGCTTTTTTATACACTACAAGATGTTACAGCCAATCACAGGACAATGCCATCTCCACCCCCCTATTCACACTGGGGCTAATTATCTAGCAGACATTTCGGCACCAATACTGACAGATTTGTCACATTCCAAACTACAATTACACAATGCCTTGACCTCAATCCACATTATCTAGACAGGCGTACTGTCTCTGACACCTGGGCATCAATGCATTCCTAAACATAATTGACATGCTAATTCAATACATCTGAATGGAGACTTTAACACATTGTTTTAAACACAATGAATCACACAATCAAAAGGTCTTTCAGGCCCAATGCAATTAACACCTTTCAAAGACATGTGTGTCCATATTGAATAGCCAACAGCTTGTGATATCTCAAGACATCCTTCAAACATGAATTATTATTAATGTCCCATCTTCTGCAATACATGATATAATTTCTTTGTCACCCTATGGCCCTAGTGGACATAAGGTGACCCTAGACATAGGAGAATGTCAGTCTGTCACGGGTCATTCCGTTACAATGACTGGTGACCATCTGGTCACCAGTCATCTCTATGCTTCCTGCCTACGCCGGACGATTTGTTCTCCGGGCCCCCGAAGGTGCTGTGTAATGTAAAGGGGGCCAGAGGTGCAGTTGTGGAGGGGGGTACACATTAGTGGCAAAGAGATATTGAAAGATGCAGGGGGCACAGTGGGGTGTTTTTACATCTTAACGTGGGGGAGGGGCATTTTTAACCCCCCCGCTAGCGGTCGAAGAAAGGGTAAAATGCGACTGTGTATAGCCGCTGCCGAAGCGCCCCCCTCTGAAAAAATTTCAGCGGGTGCCCATGATAGCAGAAGTAAAGGAATGTCCGCAACAAGTGTTTTTTGCTGTGCTCTGTATTACCCAGCCGGGTAAAAACAAATAACTTGTGGTGAGAAAAGTAGAGTTAAAAGAAGGAAGGAGAATAGCAAATTCAGGCGTAGCAATAGGGAAATGGTCCTGCTGGATTGCAGTTACGGAGGCAATCCTCCTTAGGTGAATTACGCCTGGATCTCCTTCTTAACATCGCCCAGGTACCGACTGACAGGTGATCAATCCTTCAGTGTTGATCCCCGGTGGTTTATCAAAATCCATTTGGACCGCCAGCCTCTCATTGATGCTTCTCAGATGGACTCCCCACCATACAGCTATACTGCTTGGGATCCTCAGAGGTGGGAACCCATTTGATCACTGGGCCCCCGTTGCTGCTCAAATGCTCCAGACCAACATGGTCCCAGAACCAGGAACACCATGTGGCACGCACGCCTCAGCCAGGTAGGCCATAACGTGGGGGTGTCGTGATGTGGTCACCCTAAAGGTGGGTGCCACACTGGACGAAGAAGACCCAGAACCAATGGCGTCTGCCCCATAAATACCCTCCCCCAGCATGCACAGCGAGGCTCAACCCTCCTGATTGGCTGCTGAGGAAGAGCACCCAAACCTTGACTCCACTGCTGCCATCTACCACACTGGGATGGGAAGAACACCTTAGTATAACGGAATGAGCCCACAACACAGGCAAGCTGAGACAGAGACCCTGTTTTGAACATAACAGTTTGGATCAGAGTCTAACTACACTCTGATCCCCTTCTAAATTTAAATAGCAACGGGACTTTAAAGCAGTGGTCATCGACCCTGTCCTGCAGGGCCCACTAACAGGCCAGGTTTTATGTATTACCTTGGGAGATGCAGACTGGAATACTGCAATCACTGAGCAGCAAATGACATCACCTGTGATGCATTTCAGTTATCTTGCAAACCTGGCCTGTTAGTGGGCCTTTCAGGACAGGGTTGATGACCACTGCTTTAAAGTAACCAGGTGCTACATTTATTTTTATGGTTGAACAAGATGGACTAAACGGGGCGCAATCAGGAAGCAGAATTCAAGGCACTATTGTGAACAAATTCCGCCCAAGGTAAGAGATCTGACCAGTTGTTATGATAGTCAGAAATATAGCAACGTAAAAACTGCTCCAAGGACTGGTTGGCTCGTTCTGTGGCCCCATTAGACTGCGGGTGATAGGCAGACGAGTAAGAAAGCTGAATTTCCAACTCTGCACAAAAGTCTCTTTAGGACGGGGACACAAACTGACTACCACTGTCCAAGATGATCACTTTGGGAAACCCATGTAAGCGAAAGACCTCCCAAACAAAAATAGAAGCCAGTTGCTTAGATTTGGGCAACTTCCTAAGTAGAATACAAGGAGACATCATTTAGGCCCCTTACACACGAGGAGACATGTCCGATGAAAACGGTCCGCGGACCGTTTTCATCAGACATGTCTCCTGCAGGATTTTGGTCCGGCGGTGTGTACACACCATCGGACGAAAATCCCCTCGGACAGAGAACGTGGTGACGTGGCGGTGACGTTGACACCGCCACGTCACCAAACCAGGAAATAAAATGCTTAAACGCATGCGTCGAATCCATTCGACGCATGCGGGGGATTTCGGTCTGCTGGTTAGTCGTACTTACCAGCGGACATGTCCGACGGACAGGTTTCCAGAGGACAAGTTTTAAAGCATGCTTTAAAACTTTTGTCTGCTGGAAATCTGTCCGCTAGGCCGTACACACGATCGAATTTGTCCGCTGAAACTGGTCTGCGGACCAGTTTCAGCAGATATGTTCGATCGTGTGTACGCGGCCTGAGAACCGATCAACCACCATAAGGATAACTGTGTTGCCCTGAGAATTGAGTAACTCTGCAATGAAATCCATGGACAGGTGGGTCCAAGGCCTTTCTCCATTGGGTAGAAGGTCCACTGGAAGGTGTCGCGGTGTCTTACTCTGAGCACACAACAAGCAACTATGAAGGCGGCTACATCAGCACATAGGCTAGGCCACCAGAATTGTTGGAAAATGGCCCCGGCAGGGAGGAGAGTGAAGAGCTGCATATCACCCTAGCCACATTCTGGAAACATGTTTTGCTTAAAGCGGAGTTCCACCCAAAAATGGAACTTCTGCTTAATCCACTCCCCTCCCCCTTACATGCCACATTTGGCATGTAATTTTTTTTATTGGGGGGGAGTGGGGGCTTCAGTAGGAGTGGGACTTCCTGTCCCACTTCCTGCTTCTGCCGAGGGGCTGGTAAGGCGATTAGGCTTAATTGCCTTACTGCAGCCCCTCCCATAGGCGATCGTCTAGGACACTGACAAGTCCTAGACGATCGCCTGTCCAATCAGCGGCGGGCCGCGCCGTGCGCGCATGCACAGTGCGGCTCGCGCATGCGCAGTGGGTGCCCGGCCGTGAAGCCGAAGGCTGTCACGGCTGGGTGCCCACAGTCGCAATGAGGATGCCGGCCGGGGAGGGAGGAGAGGAGCGGAGCCCCGGTCGGCGCATCGCTGGAATGTGGAGAAGGTAAGTGAATGTTTATTAAAAGCCAGCAGCTACTCTTTTTGTAGCTGCTGACTTTTAATAAACATTACATTTGGGTGGAACACCACTTTAATTGTGTCGACCAGGAGAGAACCTTAGCACAAAGCCAATGAAAAGAGGGATTGTGCCTCTGTAACCAAGGATAACCAATAACCAGCAAAAACTTAAGTGAGGAAATAACTTGGAATTTGATTATCTCATGGTGAAAAGCCCCTAAGGCCATGGACAACAGAACAGTGTCATGAGTCACATGGGCAGTCTGTAAAGGTCTCTGGTCAAGAGCCCCAATGGCAAGTGGAGTGGCACGAAGCTGCTGAGGAATCGAGTGCTTAGATACAAAGGCAGCATCAATGAACAGGCCTGCTGCCCCAGAGTCAGATAGAACCTGTAGTTCAAAGGACGATTCAGACCAAGAAAGAAATCCAGGACCAGAGGCTTATCTTTCTGGACAACTGGGGACGAAACAACGCCACCTAAGGTCTGTCCCCTACAGGACCTCAAGTTTCGAGCGTTCCCTGGACGGGTAGTATAAGACTTCAAAAAGTGAACTGCCAGGCCACAATAAAGGCACAATCTCTCCCTCCTCTTAAAGGTTCTCTCATCCGCAGAGGGGCATGTGAAGCTCATGGGTTTCATCTTCTCTGACTGACTCAGTACCAGGTGGAATGGGAGGTGAGGGAGGCAAGGGTGGCACTGCAAAGCTCGGAGACAAATGTACAGGAGGCTTCTGCAAGCACTCCTTAAAAGAGAGTCTTTCTCCGAGTTTGGAGTCAATGAGGATGGCAAAGGTGATCATCTTCTCCAGCTCAGTGGGTATATCTGCTATCTCATCTTTGATGGTATCCAAGAGACTATGAGAAAAAAGCAACCACGAGGGCCTCATTGTTCCATTGAATTTATTGAATTCAATGGCGTAATCTGCAACAGTTCTCATACTGTTTGATGGACATGAGTCACTTGGCAGCAGAAGTGGAGTGTGCTGGAACGTCAAATACCCTTTTAAAGGAAGGCACAAACTTTGGGTAACTCAGGACAATGTTTTTTTTTGCGTCTCCCAGGCCAAGGCACTCTCGCCTTGCCCAGGCCAAGGCACTCTCAGAAAGCAAAAAAATATATATCAAAAAACCTACTTTGCATCTGTCCATTTAAAACTCTGGGGCAGAATCTCGAAGTATATATCAACCTGATTAAGAAACCCTCAGCATTAAACAGCAGCAGGGACGGCCTGCAACAAAGGTTGTGCCGGAGCAGCCACAGTGGGAGATTCCAGGTGAGCTGTGTGATTCAGGAGCGTCTGTAACGCTGAGGCAAACTGATTCATACGGTGCTCCTGCTCATCCAACCTGGAAAAAATATTATCAACAAGTGGATTGACTGCATCTTCTGAATTCATGGCCTTCGCCTACTGTTAGAAACCATGAATCAGGCTGAGACAGAAGTGCAGTTAAAATCACACTTGTTTATTAATAATAATAATAATAGTAAGGTAAACAGAGCATAGTAGTCAGATCATAGCCAGAGTTCTGTAACCGCAATGGATAGTTAAACAAGCCAAAATGTTAGGGAGCCAGAGATCAGCGTAATTCAGGATAGGCCAGAAAATCAGGAAACCGGAGAATCAGTGTAGAGGAACAGAAAGCAGGATCAGGAACCAGAAGGGATGTCAGCCAAGCAAGTCTTCAACAGGTACACAGAAGTGAGTCTCTGGATATGTTAAGGAAGGCAAAGGCAGAGAGGAACTGAACTGAATAGCTTAAGTAACCTGCAGGACTGATGGACAGGATATAATCATCAGGTGAGTCACTGTGGAAAAAGATTGGAGCTGGCAATTAGCCGACAGCAGAGTGGCCTGCTCTGAGAAGGAAGGGCTGAGCACAGCCCTGACACAGATACAGTGTGCAACTTGCCACCCGCAGCCTGCCACCAGATACAGTGTGCCACTTTCTACCAGCAGCCTGCCACCAGATACAGTGTGCCACTTGCCACCTGCATTGAAAAGACCCAGTGCATAATAGTGATGAGTCTGCACAGTTTGATCAAAATAGATGATTGCAATGGTCCTTGTTGTAGGCAATGTTGTCCATGACAACTGTGGTACAAAAAAAAATTCAAGTTCCAGTCATCCCCAGAGCGTATACAGAAACTCTGTGAGAACCATGGACCAACTGGACAAATGCTGCGACCGTCACCTATTACTACGGATTCACAACTTTTCTTTTTATCTTTCTTGACCGAGCATTACTTTCAACCTCCATACTGATTTTATTTATTTTTTGGTTACGTGTTCTACCTAGTTTCAGCTGGGAAATTTTCATCATTGTAGGAAACTATGCTAAGTAGCTCCTCTCCACTCCTGTGACACTAAAGTTCCCATCCGGGGTGCCACATCAGGGCAGAGTACTGAATACGTTCATACTGTTTTTTACAATTATTTATATCATTTACCTTATGTTTGTTTTAATTGCAATCTGTTAGTGGACACAAGTTGTTTTGCCACAATACATTTAACAACATCGTTGCACGATGTACAATGTTTCAATGTACTTTGTATTCTTTTTGAAAATATAATAAAATATTTGAAAGAGAAACTCTGTGAGAAATGTGAAAGGAGCAAATTAGGTGCACAGAGGGAGGTGCACCTAAGTATAGTATGTTAAAAAAAAAAAAATGTTTAAGGCACAAGGTATTGCACTTACAGTATTGAAGAAATCATAGGCATATCTGTAATTAAAACGCCCTTCTCAAGGAGTATATAGAAAATAGTAAAGCGCTTGAAAAAAGTCCAACATGAACCCAAAATATATTGCTGGCACAGACTCAACGTACAAAAACATATAGGGCTAGATTCAGGTAGATCGGCGCATATTTATACCGGCGTAGCACATCTCATTTGCGCTACGCCGACGTAACTCAGAGAGGCAAGTACAGTAGTCACAAAGCACTTGCTCCTAACGTTTCGCCGGCATAACTTAATTTTGTCGGCGTAAGTGGGTGTGACCTTATGCAAATTATGTTCTGAACGTGGAGTAGTGATTTACGCCCGGCGTATCATGAACGGAGCATACGCAGTATGTGCGGTCCCCTGTGCGCATGCACACAACTACGCCGGCCCAACTTCCTGAGAAACGCCGGCCAACCGGCTTACGCCCAGACATGCGCTCGTCCAGCGCAAATGTACATCCTGCTTTTTTCTCCCCCTTAGGGAAGGTACTTTTGCAAAGCGATGGCGGATGCTGCAACTAAGGACAAGAGGAAGAAGAATTTTAGCCAGAAGGAGAGGGAGATAATTGTTGCTGGCATCATGAAATATATTAAATATCTCCATGGTGCCCTCAGTCAGCAGACCAGCAAGGCCAGGAAGAATGAGATCCTGAGGGAGCTGAGCCTGCAGGTCAGTGCTGAGGGCATTGCGACCAGGCTTCCCCAGGATATTCAAAAAAAAATCAATGACATGCGACGTAAGGTGAAGGAGAAGCTGGCCCAGATCAGTAAGCATGCCAGGGGCACATGAGGAGGACCAGCATGTTCTGTGCAGTTGACCCCGGAGGATGAGCTCAATGCCTGCAGCGTGAGCAGGTGGAGGGCATGGAGGGCTATGACTCCGGTGAGCAGTCCTTGAGGTCAGGTAAGTGTGTTTTATCTACTATCTGGTGTGTAGCATGTGAGGGGGTGGAAGGTAACATGTGACAAGTGTGCGGGTCCACCAACATGTGAATGTTTTGTGTCATCCACAGATGTGCTGGAGGGAGCTGGGGCGTCGTCGGCTGATGGGCAACCCACGCCATCCCATGAGAAGAGTGCCCACACCTCTCCTCTGGAGGAAGTAGTGGAGGAGCATGGGGACCTCGAGGGAGTCGTGTACCTCCATGGAGGATCCCACCATCCCTGTACCCTCCCAACCCTCCTCCCCCATCAGGGGACCCTCACCACCCTCCTCCCCCATCAGGGGACACTCCCAACCCTCCTCCACCATCAGGGGTAGCTCCTCACCCTCCTCCACCATCAGGGGAAGCTCCTCAAGGGCCTCCCCATATACACAGCCCTAAGCCTCTCCTGCCCCCAGGAAGGTCACTAGAAAAACCAGGGGTGTTCCTGAGGCCATCCAAGAAACCCTTGCTAGGGATCAGGCCCGCCAGACCCAACATGTGGGTGCTGTTGCCCATGACATGCGGCATCTTGCAGACAGCGTGGCCTCCTCGGCAGAAATTCCCGACTGTCTACATGATATAAATGAAAATTGTGCAGCTGTTGTGACCTGTTTTGGGGAGCTGCAGGCCACGACAGCACGCCTCGTCACAGAGGTCAAGAGCCTCACAGTGGCTGTAAAGGCCAAAACAGCGGAGGGGAGGCACAGGAGGCGGCAGGATCAGCAGTGGATGTAAATGTGATCCAACAGTGTGTCGATTCCATTTCCATCCATTGTCCCATCCATCCATTTGATCCATCAAAAACTGCTCCTTCAAAAACTACCCCATCAAAACTGCACCATCAAAACTACACCATCCTATTTGCCTGCATTCTCCACCATGTGTAAGGGGTTAGCTCGGTAGCGGGGTGTGTGACCCCCTGAATGGGTTCACTACACACTGAACTATACAGAGAGGCAGCCGAAGACGGTTGAAAACAAAGAGTTTGGTTTATTCTTCCATATTTCTGGAAACAAGTGCAAGCATCCAAACATCATAAACAAAACAAAACATAAAATAAACCCTGGCCACTTGGGGCGTCTACCTTCACCACACAGGAGAGAAGACTTGTCAACGCCAGGGAAATACTTCATATGGTAATTCAGCAATTTGGCTTTGCGAAAAAATTTGGAGCAATCCAAAATCTTGCCTTTAAACTTGTTGGCTTCCAGTTCCAAGGTAACAGCTTTGGTAGCTGGATCATCAAGTTTCTTCAAAATATTTGCTAAAGGTTCTCTACTGTCTTTAGCAGAACTGTCAGACTGTTGATTCAGCTTCATAGGAGCTGCTACTGCGGAGACAGCCGGGACCTCCTCAGCACCTTCTTGTACATGAGGGTCTTTCTCTTCTGGTTTGATCTCGTCTGGTTTGACCTCTGGAACACCATTCACAACATTGGTTTCCACAGGCTCTACAGACTCTTCTACTACTAATGGCGGCTCCTTTACTTGGGAGTTTCAGGCTCTGCCAGGGCACACTCCTCTGGCTTCACTTCTTGTTCCTCTGGTGAAGTACTACACTCCGGTGATGATTCCGTCTCAACAACAGACGTGGTAACCTCCATAGCATTATGGTCCTCTGGATTCTCAATCAG
Source organism: Rana kukunoris (assembly GCA_029574335.1). Lineage (NCBI taxonomy): Eukaryota > Metazoa > Chordata > Amphibia > Anura > Ranidae > Rana > Rana kukunoris. Next base: position 67,429,955 of record CM056054.1, read on the forward strand.
AGAGGGCTTGCTATCCTTTTCCTCTGTTCTCTCAAATAGTTTCATGATGGCCTCCATTTGCTGCTGGTGTTTCCTTTCCCAACCTGCCATTCTCTCTTGGTGAACCTGTTGTTTAGCTGCAATGCTCTGTTGGTGAGCCTGTTGTTGAGCTGCAATGCTCTGTTGGTGAGCCTGTTGTTGAGCTGCAATGCTCTGTTGGTGAGCCTGTTGTTGAGCTGCAAGGCTCTCTCGGTGAGCTGCCATGCTCTCTTGGTGAACCCGTTGTTGAGCTGCAAGGCTCTCTTGTTGAGTTGCATTTGCTATAATCAGCTGTTTCAGCATCTCCTCCATTTTGGGTTTACTTTAACTGTTGCCTGCATTCTCCACCATGTGTGAGGGATTAACTCGGTAGCGGGTGTGTGTAACCCCCTGGATGGGTTCACTACACGCTGAACTGTACAAAACGGCACTTGAGGATGACTGAAATCAAATGATATGGTTTATTTTTCCATCTTGCGGGATACATGTGCAAGCATCAAAACAGCATAAACAAAACAAAACATAAAATAAACCCTTGCCACTTGGGGCGTCTACCTTCCCAACACAGGAACCTACCTATGGAGTCTGGCACAGCCTACTGCTGGGCAGACACTGCTGGTCCTACAGCAGAAAACAACGAAAAAGTCTCTTTGATATTTCTCACACAGAAATATCCATCAGCACCTCACCTCTTCAGAAGTGCTTGTGTCTGCTCCTTCACTCACAAAGCCCCCAGGATGCAGCAATCAGTCGTTATCCTTAGGCTTTATTTATAGGGGCTTTAATTGCTTCATTTTGAACAGCTGAAGGCTTCTAACTCCCCAAACCTCTCTGGCCATTTCTACAGCCGACGCCCAATAGTAATTGGTGTATTGTCTACACAAGACAGAAAAGTATCTTCCGTCTGGGACAACACACACAGATTTACCTGACTTCCTGTCACAATATATATATTAGGGCTGTTACTGATCAAATTTTTTGTGTTCGATTAATCGTTTTTTTTTTATCGATTAATCGACTAATTTCGATTAATTACAACGCACATACAGATCCAATTTCTTTTAGCTGATCTCCTTGCAGGCCGATTCCCACTGCAGCTACCAACCACTGGAAAAATGGATAGCAGGATACAAAAAACACACAAAGGCAGAGCTCGATGGGAAAAGCATTAAAACTTTTATAGTCTATAAGTAGGTAACCAAATAAATATTGCACTGGAGATAAAATCGATGTAGCTACATAAACTGTAAAAATGGTGCGAGTAATACCAAATGGTACCAAAAGCAGTCAAAAAAACATGTAGCTAAGTATGATACTGGTATAAAAATGTGTACAACAATACCACTGCTGAATACAGATGAGGAGAGGTTAACATCAGTCCGTCGGCATGTAGATGTCCCGTGAAGGGAACTATCACAACTCCCAGTGGATGGCTGTAGAATCCCAGGTTGATAGAGGAAAGTGATAGAGGGAAGTGTAACAGCCCTTGCGTGTGGCACATAGTAAGGTCCCGCCGGCATGCAGATATAAAGGCACAGCAAAGGAGTCCTTCAGATGGACACGGCAAGCCCCGCCAGTGTCCGTGACGTTACAGGATCTCCGACGGAACTCCCTGAAGGCCCAGAAGCCAGCGGAGAGGTGAGTACCAATCAAAATAATTTTAATCGATCAAAAAGATTTTGATTGATCAAAAAAATTAAAGATTAATTGATTAATTAAAAATTAATTTGCACAGCCCTAAAATATATATATATATATATATATATATATATATATATATATATATATATATATATATATACTGTGTGTATATATATATATATATATATTGTGAGGGATTAACTCGGTAGCGAGTGTGTGTGACCCCCCTGGATGGGTTCACTACACGCTGAACTGTACAAAAAGGCACTTGAGGATGACTGAAAACAAATGATATGGTTTATTTTTCCATCTTGCGGGATACACGTGCAAGCATCAAAACAGCATAAACAAAACAAAACATAAAAAAAACACTTGCCAGTTGGGGCGTCTACCTTCCCAACACAGGAACCTATCTATGGAGTCTGGCACAGCCTACTGCTGGGCAGACACTGCTGGTCCTATAGCAGAAAACAACAAAAAAAGTCTCTTTGATATTTCTCACACAGAAATATCCATCAGCACCTCACCTCTTCAGAAGTGCTTGTGTCTGCTCCTTCACTCACAAAGCCCCCAGGATGCAGCAATCAGTCATCATCCTTAGGCTGGCTTTATAGGGCCTTAATTGCTTAATTCTGAAGAGCTGAAATCCTTTAACGCCCCAAACCTCTCTGGCCATCTCTGCAATAGTAATTGGTGTATTGTCTAAACAAGGCAGAAAAACATCTCCCGTCTGGGACAACACACACAGATTTACCTGACTTCCTGTCACATACCCCCCCTCTTGTTTTAACCCTAGGGTTGGGACACAGGTTGCCAGGCACGCATGCACTCGGGACAAACCATCTGCATTCCCCATTTTAACACCGGGGCGATGCGTTACGACAAAACTAAATTCCTGAAGGGCCAGGAACCACCTATTTATTCTCCTATTGGTCTTCAGATTTCGGCTGAGGTACATAAGAGGGTGTTCCTTGCTCTGTAATATACTCATTTTCAGTTGTAAACCATGCAAAACCTTAATTGGTTTTTCAATGGACACAAAGGTTTCCCTCGATAGCTCAATCCCTGAAGAACTCAGCGAGTCATAATCAATACCAAGAGCTGATAATACTGTGCTCTGCAATGGATCATCCATGTGGATGCCTTCTTCAGATGTAAACACACTAAGACTGGAATCCTCCAAGGCATGGTGACACTCAAAAAAATCTGTTCTTCTATGAACTGGACTAAACTCTGACGCATATGACCTCTGATAAACCGATGTACTAGGCGTTTTTTCTTCCCTTTGGTGCTCTAGACTGAAATCATTACTTGTCAATTCTGTATTTCCAAGTTTCTTACTTTGTGATAGTTCAGACTCACAAGTATGGTGAAAATCTACCAAACCCAATATAAGGTTTTCAGAAACTGAATCCTCGTCACTTTCTTGAACCAACTGCTTACTCTGTGCATCACTTGTTCGCACATCCCTATTCTCACCAAGAACTTGACAACTGCTATCGAACACATCATTAACTGAGCTAGACAACATTTCCTGTCTAGCAGCTACAATCACTTTTGAAATTATGCTTATGGCTAGTTGTTCAACTATCTTTGCCTCAAAGTCTCCCAAAAATGTTCTAGCACTTGTTTCTTTGAAACCATCGTCTATTGGACACAAATTCTCATATTCTTCATTCATTTCAAGACATTTGGAAAAAGCATCCATTAAATTAGCCTCTCTGACCACTTCAGTGATGGAGGTTTCACAATGTTCAGAGGGCTCACCTGCCATTACAGATTCTACACTTGGAAAAATAGATTTTACTTCAAGAGGAATCTCGGTAGTCAAGTCCAAAGTATTATCCTGCGTCACTGGCTCTGACAGAACACTTTCCAAAGACTGGGTTTCACAGGATGTGACACTACCTTTATATTCAAATCCGATTTCATCATGTATGGACTGGCAGCACTGTACTACCGGGCTCCCTGCATCATCTAACTGTGTTTCAACCACAGAGGGCGGTCTATCCAAGTCTTGGACAGAAACTGCACTGGTTATATCAGACTTTGCAATATCCTCACTGTGGGAGCGTGGTTTTCCAGATTCAACATCACAGATGTCTTCACTCTGCCGATTTAAGGTATCACAGATGATTTCCTGAATTCTATTCCGATCATGTCATGCTGGTACCATTAATTCTGAAGACCCAAAACGACTCCTTTTTACTTCATTCACAGAGGCAAAAATAGCTTCAGTCTGGGTGCATATTTCTTGCAATTCAGATTCCTCCATGACCCTGCTCTGCCGATCATCAATTATGGGAAAGTCATGAATATTACCTGCCCTACCACACCCACAAGGCTCAGTGGACATGGGACACACTTTTTCTACATCATTTAGTGCAGTGTCAGAATTACGTTTTTTAGCTTTATTTCCATTAAGCAACTGACTGAGAACTGAAGATGTGCAAACCCCTACTTCCTGCACTTCAGCCACTTCATTTGCCCTGAAGCGGTCAGGGATTTCACTTTCAACATCACTTCCAGAAAGTTCAGCTTCATTTTCCATAAAGTCCTTCAGATTTAGCTTTCTAAGAATTGCCTACTCCTCATCGTCATCATCTTCCACACATTCTTCATTATTTATTGTTAGTCCATTCTGAGTGTTGGCTGTTTCCGTAGGACAATCATTAACTTTAACATCTTCATGTTCCGTTTCTGCTTTGGTAAACTTGGTGACACCAGGAACACCTAACTTGACAGAGTAGGCCCAAAAAAATGAATAGTGATCCATACAGCCCTGGCACACCATCTCATCTGGGGTCTTATCCTCAGGATCGGGGTACGGTCTCTTACATGTGCAGTACAGGCCAAAGAAATTGTCATTGTAATTATTAGCCAGGCTTTTCTTCTCTTTGTCTGGATATAACTTGCACTCCAGCTGTTTAAATTTGGCATTTCCACAATCGCAGCGAAAGTTCCTCTTGGTGTAGAACTCAAACAGGTCGTGGCCTTCATGACACTTGTATGTACAGGCCAGACATATCCCAGCAGGCTCCTCTTTATCCGGGGTGCAGGTACTGCAGACGTACAGCGCTTGTCTCTTCACATAACCCAGGGGGTAGGAGCACTTTTCGGAATCGCTCCCCACCAGCACAGCAGATGCCTCATCCTGCAGGGCGTCATCCTCCTCCTTCACTGCCATTTCCACCTTTACTTCCTCCTTCACTTCCTCCTCTTCCTCTTCTGCACCACTTTCAATTTCTGCAAGCTCTTCGCTGTCAGAATCATCACATGGTAGAAGATGGAAATCCTCAAGCCCGGCCTCATTTTCTTCATTTTCTCTGTTGGTCAAAGAACCAGAACAGAGAGCAACTGCTTCAGACATTAGGTCACTTTTCTCATTTTCAGCATGAGCCTTTGTACAACTAAAAGATTCTTAATTCGAACCATCATCTTGACAGACAAATTTTCCAGAGCAGAGTTCCAGCAACTCATCCATAACCCCTATCTTGGAGTTATTTGCATCAGGATGGCTGGTGTTGGACTGTGATTGGTGAAACTTTCCTGAGCAGAGATCTAACAGTTCGCCCATATTTGCATCCATATTGTCCATCACAAGTCTATGCTTGGCAGAGCTGTACTTGCTCCTGTTGCAGCCAACATTTAGAAAACCATCAGCATGCGTGACAAACGATCTCTTCATTGTAATCCTCATCACTCCAAAGTAAGCTTTCCATGCAAGAATCGCTGAGCGTCTCCTCATCACTTAGTCTTGTATATGGACGGCATCCATGATCGCTGCTTTTACCGGAACACAGGGCCTTATAATCACTGTTGAGCTTTGAAGGTTGTAATTTTTTTGGTGAGAGCTCCTTAGAAACCTCTATGTTCTCTTCACTACCAGACAGCTCTGACTTTGCTTTCTTTTTCTTCTTTTTTTTCTTTGACTTCAGACTCAAGAAATCTTTGAACTTTACTTTTTCTTTAACACTTTCAGACCGCTTGTCTGGCTTGCGATGAGACTTCTGGATTAAGTTCTCCTTGCTTTTGTCTTTTAGGGACGGTCGGTGGGAATTTGAACTGTTTGTGGTGTGTCTTCTCTTTGAGCTTGGCTGACTGGCCTTTTCGTGAGCTAAAGAGCCTCTTGTCTGCATATGCCTCGTGACAGGACTGTGATCCTGCTCTGACTTGTCCACGCCAGGGAAATACTTCATATGGTAATGCAGCAATTTGGCTTTGCGAAAAAATCTGGCGCAATCCAAAATCTTGCCCTTAAACTTGTTGGGTTCCAGTTCCAAGGTAACAGCTTTGGTAGCTGGATCATCAAGTTTCTTCAAAGTATTTGCTAAAGATTCTCTACTGTATTTAGCAGAACTGTCAGACCGTTGATTCAGCTTCATAGGAGCTGCTACTGCGGGGACAGCCGGGACCTCCTCAGCACCTTCTTGTTCATGAGGGTCTTTCTCTTCTGGTTTGATCTAGTCTGGTTTGACCTTTGGAATGCCATTCACAACATTGAATTCCACAGGCTCTACAGACTCTTCTACTACTAATGGCGGCAACTTCACTTCGGGAGTTTCAGGCTCTGCCAGGGCACACTCCTCTGGCTTCACTTCTTGTTCCTCTGGTGAAGTACTACACTCCGGTGATGATTCCGTCTCAACAACAGATGTGGTAACCTCCATAGCATTATGGTCCTCTGGATTCTCAATCAGAGAGGGCTTGCTATCCTTTTCCTCTGTTCTCTCAAATAGTTTCACGATTTGCTGCTGGTGTCTTCGTTCCCAGCCTGCCATTCTCTCTCGGTGAGCTGCTAGGCTCTCTTGGTGAGCCTGTCGTTGAGCTGCAATGCTCTTTTGGTGAACTGCAAAGCTCCGCTGAAAATCTGCATTCATCTGCTGTTGATTTGCATTTGCTTGCTGTTGATTTGCATTTGCTATAATCAGCTGTTTCAGCATCTCCTCCATTTTGGGTTTACTTTATCTGCCCGCAGCACTCCACCATGTGCGAGGGATTAACTCGGTAGCGGGTGTGTGTGACCCCCTGGATGGGTTCACTACACGCTGAACTGTACAAAAAGGCACTTGAGGATGACTGAAAACAAATGATATGGTTTATTTTTCCATCTTGCGGGATACAAGTGCCAGCATCAAAACAGCATAAACAAAACAAAACATAAAATAAACCCTTGCCACTTGGGGCGTCTACCTTCCCAACACAGGAACCTACCTATGGAGTCTGGCACAGCCTACTGCTGGGCAGACACTGCTGGTCCTACAGCAGAAAACAACAAAAAAAGTCTCTTTGATATTTCTCACACAGAAATATACATCAGCACCTCACCTCTTCAGAAGTGCTTGTGTCTGCTCCTTCACTCACAAAGCCCCCAGGATGCAGCAATTAGTCATCATCCTTAGGCTGTCTTTATAGGGGCTTTAATTGCTTAATTCTGAAGAGCTGAAATCCTTTAAGGCCCCACACCTCTCTGGCCATCTCTGCAATAGTAATTGGTGTATTGTCTAAACAAGGCAGAAAAACATCTCCCGTCTGGGACAACGCACACAGATTTACCTGACTTCCTGTCACAATATATATATGTATATATATATATACTGTTTTTCAACACACAAAAAAATAGAAAACAGCAGAAAATTAAAGTTCCAGAACTACTGTGATAAGGTCACCATGGCAGATGCCCACGGACAATACCCAACGCGTTTTTGAAATTCCTTTTTCCTCAGGTGTGTGTATATTACTAGAACTAAATACAATGAACAAAGAATGAATAAAAATAAAATAAATAAAATAAAAATAAAATAAATACATCCACTCAAAATTTGTGAAAACACATGCGACAGCCAGGCACAAAATAGTTCAAATCAATCAGCAATGTCCATCCAAGGATCCAAAGAGAACCGATGCTCACAATGATGGTAATGTCCCAGCGAATATTTGAAAATCATATCACCACAGAGTGGTGCTGTGGATATGAAAACTAGATAAAAAATGCCACGTCCCGATAAGTTGAATTTTATAAGATAAGTTGGCAGATGATGGACTTTATAGGCATAACACAGATGTGTATAAAAAATATTTTTTTTTTACAAAAAACATACAAAACAAATTACATTAAAATTCATTGACTATTCATTGACTATTCATAAATGTGCCTCGGAACGGAAATAGCACACCACCTGCATAGCAAATATATTATACAGGTAAGCAGGTTGGCATTGGGTCTTTTTTCTTCCTTTTCTCCTAGCAATTCGTCTCTTCTTCCCTTTCCTCTCTCTTCCTTTTTCAACCCCCCCCCCCCTCTCTTATTCTCCTTTCCCCCTTTCTCCCTTTTTTTTTTTTCTTTCTTTCTTTTTTTTCTGTTCTTTTCTTTGAACAATATTCTAAACCCAGGCATAATGCCTTACACATATATATCTTTATACATACAGATTGGCCTTGAAGCCACTTGAGGATATATCCTTGCATTTTCTGGCTGTGTTGTTGACCATGTTCTCTGTTTATTTTGTCCGGAGTGTCTGAATATGCCCCTTGGGTAACAAGTAGTGCTCAAATAAAGAAGGATGGTGCCATAGTGAAGTACGTAAAATCAAGATTTAATGAAAAAAGTAGCAACTTACATTAAAGTAAAAACAAACAGACGAGTAAAACGATCGTTTTACTCGTCTGTTTGTTTTTACTTTAATGTAAGTTGCTACTTTTTCCATTAAATCTTGAATTTACGTACTTCACTATGGCACCATCCTTCTTTATTTGAGCACTACTGGAACACCTCCAACCACACACCCTGCAACGTTGGACCCTCACTAGGACAACCACACCATCCCATAAAGAGGATAGAGGGACATCTGCTGGAGATCCATCTAAAGTGTCACACAAATTAAGGCTTTTCCCTTGCCTTATCAAGGTAAGCGCAATGTGAGCTCACCTCATCCAAGAATATCACCTTTAAAAACTAATCACAACATCACGGACGGAACTATTTGTCAATTTATTTGATATTTATTATTTATGCATTTGCACTTTGCTGCACGGTTTGCACTTTGTTGTTTTTGCTCTGGTTTGATGCCAGATTCTCAGTGGTAAATGTATATGCGCTGATCACCTGTTTCACTTTATCACTATTGTATTATTTATTACTACATAGATCGAGCAGCATTTATATTATTTTTCACTTTTTTTATTTGGTGGCGCAAGAGCCTCACAAATTCATAATGATTAAAAGAGGCAAATCTAAGTATGCAGGGATTCAGGGTAAGGCTGTCCACATAGACCATTCTCCTCACCGCCGGCTTTCACCACTGTCAGTCTGAAATCATGACCATGAAGACTACCCTGCAGTAGAGTGATCTGAAAGCAAGGCTTGAACTGTTGTGGACGGGACAACATCAATGGTGGTGCAGAGGATCGTCTATGTGGACAGCTTTACCCTGGATGCCTGCATACTTAGATGTGCCTGTTTTAATCATCATCCATGTGAGTTTCTAAATGTTGTACCTTTATTAAATGTAACCATATTGATACACTTGGAGGCGCCTCTCTTCTATTTTATACTCAGTTGGGACATGACGCTACTCTTATATCAAGACATCGCTTGTATATCAAGTCAAAATGTATTAAAAAAAATGAGCTTGTCCTGCAAAACGCTCTCAAACCAAGTTACTCTCAAACCAAGGTTTTATTGTATACTATAATATATTTGCTATGCAGGTGGTGTGCTATTTCTGTTCCGAAGCACATTTATGAATAGTCAATGAATTTTAATGTCATTTGTTTTGTATGTTTTTCTTGTAATAAATTTAAATTTTTTATACACATCTGTGTTATGCCTATGAAGTCCATCATCTGCCAACTTATCTTATAAAATGTCCCAGTGAAGACCAGGCAATATAAATGCCCCCAGAAGGAGGAGGTACACTGAGAGGGTACATACAGCGACAAAATCGCAATCTATATGAAAAAATGGGGAGAAGTCTAAAAACAAAGAAATGGTTTAAAAAGTAGATAGAGAAAAAAGTATCCAAGTATGGCAATGATGGGATTAATCTGTCAATATGCGAATTACTAATGTATTAAAATGTGGCAATGGAATAACATATTGTTCAAGAAATGCCTATGAAGTAAGAAAATATATCCTGTGTACCTGTTGAAGACTTGCTTGGCTGGCGTCCCTTCTGGTTCCTGATCCTGCTTGCTGTTCCACTGTGCTGATTCTCCAGTTTCCTGGCCTGTCCTGAAGTATGCTGATCTCTGGCTCCCTGACGTCCTGGCTTGTCTGACTATCCGTTTTAGTTACTGAACTCTGGCTATGATTTGACTACATTGCTCTGTTTACCTTTTACTATTATTATTATTATTAAACAAGTGTGATTTTAACTGCACTTCTGTTTCGGTCTGATTCATGGTTTCTGACAAAAGGTCCATGTCTCAGCCATTTTTTGCCCTTACGGGCATCAGGTGGGCCTTGCATCCTTTGGTGGAACATTTTCTGAGAGCAGTACTAAGGTTAAGACCGCCAAGGAAGAATCTTAACCCCAAATAGAACTTGTGTTAGTGATAGATTTTCTTTACCCACGGAAAGCTGATCTTTGGAGAACATCACATTAAAAGCAGCTTTTGTTTTTTCCGACGGAATTCCACTCGTAGTACAACACTACGAAGAGCCAATAAAATTAAATGTAATGCTTTCGAGCATGCGTCAAATTGTTTTTGAGCATGCGATCGGATTCTCTGATAGGATTTTTTTCCGTCTGAAAATTTGAGAACCAGCTCTCAATCTTTTGTTGGCGGAAATTCCAACAGCAAAAGTCTGATGGAACATACACACAGTTGGAATTTCCATTCAAAAGTTCACATCGGACTTTTTCTGTTTTCTGATCGTGTGTACGGGCATTAGGCTCTCAGAATTCCTATATTGTATTCAACCTGGACAGGATAGTCCTTTAACCTATTTATCAGTTTAGACCTAAGGTCCTATCGATATATCGCTCCAACCAAGAATGGGTCTGTCAGGAACCATGAAACAGATGGAGACAGAAAATGCAGTAAAAATCACACCTTTTAATAAAATGGTAAAAATGTTTCAACTGGCAAACATAGTCAAAACATAGCCAGGGTTCGGTAGCCAAATCGGGTAGTCAGAACAAGCCAGGAAATCGGGAAGCCAGAGATCAGCATAGTCAGAGGCAGTAGACAGAACCAAAAGGGATGTTACCCAAGCAAGTCTTCAACAGGAACACAGCAGAGAGTCTCTAAATATGTTTACCAAGGCAAAGGCATTGACAAAATGAACCAGGTAGTTTAACTAGCCAGAAGTGGCTGGCTGAGGGCTTGACTGACAAGCAGGAGATAATCAACAGGTGTGCCACTGTGGAACAATGAGTAGTGGCAATTAACCGACAGCTGAGCAACCTGAGCAGAGAGAAGAAAGGGTTGAAAGCCCAGCCATGACAGGGTCTTACCAGTTTCTTACCGGTGTTTCTGAGGGGAACAGGACTCTTACAATTGTTTGAATTACTTTAGATCCAGAGAGGGCTTTAAAGTCCTACATCTCCACTTATTTACCACTCCATAAAGATAACAGAGTATTTGTGGTGCTGAGCGGGGCAAGAGGAGGGCAAGCAGCATATTATACATAAAGCTTACCGGGCTAGTGGTCTTCCTGTCCCTCAGGAAGTAAATGCGCACTCAGCAAGAGGAGTTTCATAGACATGGGCAGCCCTGGCAAAAGCCTTTCCAGAGATAATCTGCTGGGCAATAAGCTGGTCTTCGTTCCCTGCGTTTATATCCCACTACCAGTCTCACCACTCTTTTGGGAGGAAGACCCTGCAACTTCCTGTTTCATAAACTCTAATTAAACTCTTGAGTACTATTTCCCTCCTTAGTAGCGAGTTATGTACCATGTTTATGCTGCCATGAAGACACCAGGAAAATGGAATACTTACCTTTCCAAGCTTTTTCTTTCTTGGCACCTATTCATGGCAGTATACTTCCCTCCCCTGTTCTTGCTGCTGGTTTGAGTCTAGTTATATGAATGGGGCAGGGCGGAATCGCTTTCTTTTATAGGGTTGTATTGGTCCTTTGGGTTGGATGAGGGCCGAGCAACCAACCATGCGTATGCTGCCATGGATTGGCACCAGGAAAGGAAAATTACAGAAAGGCAACTATTTAATTTTCCATTTTATGGGTATGGTTTAGTTTGTCACTCAGACTTTCAATGGTTTTTGTGCACTTCTATTTCTATGTCATAAACACACACAGACACACACCTTAGCAGTACACACCATATCTATGTTTTCATTGATGATGGATTTCATATTGTTTGACAGCTATCTATATTTAGCAGTGGCTCAAAAGTGATTCCCCTTCAGGGCTCAGTTGCTAAGCAGCCATCCCTTGTCTGCAATGATTAGTTTGGTAGCAGGTGGCTATTAGTGTTTTCAGGCACAGATTACCTTACGCCCTGTAACAAAGTGTCACTTACCTTGGCAGGGTATTGTGCAGTATTGGAGAAGCTACTCAACTGCATTAACCTCTCAGTGCTGCTATGGCTTCTTGAAAAGAAGATTCTAAAATATGCATTACTCTATTATTTAAAGGCCAGGTACACCTTAAAAAAAATTGAATTTATTGTTTTTTCCCCACAGGGGCCTGCAATGCTTTGCATGTTCGATCAGTGAATCAGGGGTACAATGCCAGGCTTCTGCAAACACTTCCTTTAGCTCTGTGCACAAACCTCTGTGAGAGAGATGATTACCACACTCGTGGTTCATTGAGAACTACAAGTATGTCTACGACAGTGGCAGTCAGGACTTGTACTTTATTTCTTCCCAGATCTCTGTGAATGAATGATGTGGCTGTGCTTACAGAGACCCGCACATCCACGCTGATTTTAAATGTATTAGCTTCTACAGGAGAGAGGAACAATTGCCACAAATTTTTATGAAATCATTTTTCATCCTTTGTTCCATCTTAGTGCTGTTCTCCTGTAATCTCTTTGCAGCTATTTACTGCCTACATCAGGCATGTCCAATGTGCGGCCCGGGGGCCAATTGCGGCCCCCGTTCCAATTTAATGTGGCGCCCCTGGTAATTTTGATATATACTGTATTTATCGGCGCTGCCTCGGAGGGGATGGGGGGAACGAGGGCTGTCAAATTTCATTACTCAGCAGCATCTGTAATAGGATGTCTCGTCTCCTGGGCTGCCATTGGACGACACTCCTGTCTATCATAGGAGGTGGGACATTGTATTAAAGAGGCTGTTGTGTAAACAGGAGATTCTCCTATATGTAATCTGTTGGTGCTCGTCCCTCCCCCCTCCCCTCCAAGGCTGCAGATGGGCATCAATCAGGCTGCATTCATGGCAATGAAGAGGCTGCATTCATGGCAATGGCGAGGCTGCATTCATGGCAATGGCGAGGCTGGATTTCATGGCATTGGTGAGGCTGCAGATGGGCACACGCCAACAGAAGATCTCTGGTTGGGATATTCCCTTTCGGTAAGAGGCAGTCTGTTTGGAAGGAGGAGGATTTTCTTTCTATCTTATCACTTTTCTATGGTTTCCTTAATTTGATGTCACCAATATATGTGAAGGAGAGCAGTGTATTTTCATCCACTAAACCATCATCCGATGCGTCCATCCTTTGAAAATAGGACATTGACTTGTTTTTTATTTTAATTTTCCATAGTATATCAATTTTTTTCACTGGGACTCATTGGAATATGTTGCGGATAGGGTAACCTATTTGTTATAGTGTTTTCAACTTATCCATAGCACATTGAATAGTAATATGCATGTTTATTGATTTTATGTTTGAACTAACACGCTATCTGCGTGGCTTATTTTACTTTATTGATCTTGGGAGAAGGCCTGGAAACTTCATCGAAGGATGCACCATGCACTGAGAGGCTTGATGGTGATCGTCTGTCATATCTAAGTTCTACAAAAGTTAATCTGGAGAGTTCAGGGTGCTGAATCCTGTGTCGGGGGATTCTGGACCAAAAGTGTCTCCTCATAAGGGAAGGTCTGTGGCAGAGACTGTACTTTATTCCATGCGCCATTCCAGTTGCTAGGTCAGTGAGAGGGACTTATCCAGGTGAGCAATACCCACTCTGGTTAGAGTGGCGACGATTTTGACTATGCACCTGAACCTATCTACCTATTTACCCTTCTACCCGTCCAACTTCTTTTCTACTAAGTTCTGCAAATAAATCATAGAAAAGTAAGTGCATCTTGTGGACATTGGAATTCTTCAGACTCTCTTTTATTACCCTGGACAGCGAGTAGATAGAGATAACATGCCACCCGAAAATACTCTGCAGCTCCTTCGGGGGTTAGTGCTACACGTGGGGGCTCGTCTGGGATTGGCTGTTGCCTCTGACAATGGTATCGGAAAGTTATTTCCCTATTGAAAGTCTGAACTTGTCGGGGTGTTGAACTGTTTTTCGCAAAGAAGGGGTTAAGGTCAGGTTACTTGGCTAAGGCGTTGGCTACATGTGCAATTGAGTAAGGTGCAAGGAGCGACGTGCCAAGAAAAATAACTGAAAGGGGTTGAGTTACCAACCCCTGCTATGAATAAGCACTTAAGTTTGGTGTGAAACGCATTAGGTTTTTACCCCGTCTGCTGTGGCATGCTTTTTGTGTGTTTTTTGATTTCACAATAAAAAGCAATTTATTTTTAGAGTGCGGCTGTCCAGAAAGTTTTTCCTTCATTTTGCACCCTGCGTGAGACGTGAGTGTGTCTGGCGCGAAAAGGTCTTGTTTGCTGGATCGAAAAGAGAAGATCGCAAGCAGTCATGTGAGAGTATCCGTCGCAATCAGCAGGTTGGAGTTAATGCGAGTCCCGCACCGACAGGAGCATCCCTGACTGATAAAGGTATCCGGATGAAGCCACGGTGGCCGTTCGTGCTGTAACATGCAACATGGAAGCGATTGGTGTGTCATGCCCATGATGTAAGGGATTAGCGGTCCAGATCCAACCCTTTGGCCGATGTCTCCAGTGTGAAGAGTATTTGTTTGCGGTGGACCAACCTACTGGATCACCCCGCGCCTATAGGACTGGATTACAGGCACCGTCCACTTTAGAAGAAGCCATTCCATGGCCTACTTTCAAATCTACACCTGCCTTCTTGCTGTGGTAAGTGACACCAACAAAGATGCTGCTGATGATAATGTTTCTGAGCCACCAGCAGATGTTGTCACAGAGAAGGTGGGTTACGTGAAGGCTTCCCATGACCATGGTCGAGGCCTACCCCAGTGTCTACTGGGATCGGACTCCGAGGAAGATGTTGCCCTAGTGGAGACCGCGACAGGAACTGGTAAGCAAACTGGGGACAAAGTAGTTAAAGCTGTGCGTACATACTTGCCTGCAGAAGAGTATGCAGACTCTGATCTGGACTCTTTGTCAGATGCCGATGACGATCACTGGATCGAGCCAGAGTTTCCGGAGTTAAAGTGGGATAAGAGATTTAGGGCCAGATTCACGTACATTGGCGCATATTTTGACCGGCCTAGCGCACCTCCTTTACGTTAGACCGGCGAGATGTAGAGGCGCAATCACCGTATCCTCTTAGTATTTGCGCAGAAATTTGTGCCGGTCTAACGTAAATTCCGAGGCGTAAGGCGGAGTAATTCAAATTGGGAAGGACGTGGGCCTGTTACATTGAAATGAGCTGTGACCCCATGCAAATGAAGGGCCGGCCTGATCGCGCATGCGCACATGAAGCTGACCATGGTCAGCACCTCTGTGCGCATGCTCACAACTCGGGAACGGCGCAATCAGTGAAATTGAAAGTGGACCCGGGCAACTTAGTGAACTACTCAGACAGCTTAAATAGACAGACACAAACGCCCTTCCTTTGCAAAAGTACATCCCTTTGTATGCCTTCCTATACAGCAAGGTGCTTTTGTTCTGTTGTTTATTAGCGTTTGTTTGTTTGTTTGTTTGTGACGTGTCTGAGATATTTGGGGACTGTTTTGCAGAGTGATTTTTGTCTTTTCTGTGTTTTCTTTGTTGTTTTGTTTTTTTAAAACTATATTTTTGCTGGGCATTTTTTTTTTTTGCTGGTCAATTTTTTTTTTCTGGTTCTGTTTGTGAATGATTTTGGAATGTGGGGGTGACATTCCTGCCGGAAAAGGGGTGTCACCCTCATTTGTGGTGGAGAAGTGATCCCCAGGTCCGTGTGAATGGTGTATGAATGTACAGTGACATAATTGGAGCCGTGGCATGGCGTTGCTGCTCACAGGTCCTGCATGGTGGGCTTTTGCCAATCCAATGTGATGAGGATGTGATGTGTCTGTGCTAGGGACCACAGTGGTGTGCATGCATGCATTCTCATTGTGCCATGATTAATGCGTGTGTTTAACGTGCAAAGATGCCTAATGTGAGCTGTCTCCTGGCTGCTCTTCCCTCAGAAGACGGGGTAGCCTCGGTTAGGGGGGGAGTGTCTGGTTCAGGGGTCAGGTCATCACTTATGTCAATCTCCAGGCCCTTTCTCACTGCGAAGTTGTGCAGCATGCAACATGCACCAATGATCTGGCATACAAAGTTTGGGGAATACAACAGGGTACCATGGGGGGTTCCGTATAGGAGTCATAAGATGGGGTCCCAGTGCATATGCAGAGTCACCCTGAAGGGATAAGACAGGAGGATGTTAGTAGTGCATGTGCCCCTTGTGATTTCAGCATCATGGGGGGGACAGTCATGCCTGCCACCCATGTCACTCACCAACCAGCCAGCTGTCCCCATACTGTACATGTTCTGTTCGAAATCTGTGGGGATGGGGCTAGGATTGTATATGTAGCTGTCATGGGTGGTGTCATGTGTTGGGCTTGTGATGTCCTCCTGCAGGGTTGTGGTTAATTCCAGGATGGCATGAGGGGTGAATCTGAAGATGCGAGACACCTCAGAATCACTCATGCCAAAAATGTCTATGCGTGCGTGATATATCAAGTGAAGAGTGAGGGACTTGTATCAGATTATTATATCCATCAAGGTTTTAAAGGGCTATTGAAAGATAGTGAGACCGTATTTGTAATTTGTATGTATGTTATGTATTGATGTATATATGTATGTATATTTTTTGTAAAAATGTTTATAAAAGCAAATAAAACGTTTTTGGAAAAAAAATCCTCCCCCGTGCCCTCCTTCTTTGCTCATCTAAAGTCAGTAGTATAGCTATAAGCATGGATGCCCCTGGCCTGTTGGCATACAGTTTGTTGTCCAGCAAGTGTGACTGCTCAGCTCCTCACTAACAGTGTTGCTTTAGCTGACATGTAGACGGATTGTCTAATTTTATTCCACCTTTTATATGGTCTAATTTTAGACAGGACGTGCAGCTGTTGCGCACAGCGCGTAGCCTGCGCTGCACCAACGTTCTTTTATGGATCCCCGTAACTCCCTCATTTGCATATTTGAATAGCAAAGCAATGGTGTGTCTAGCGCAGTTTTGCGCGGATGGATACGCCGGTCTATCGAAATTACGCCGGTCCAAAAAAAGTAGATTTCTTGCGTATATCGTTTTGGGGATGCAGTGCATCGAAACGCATGCGCAAATTTAGACTTATGCCGCGCATCTCCTCTAACGCCGGCGTAATGGCTCTGTGAATCTGATCCTTAAAGTTGCCACTACTCGTAGTTCAGGGAAATGTTCTCCTATGGACTCCGGGAACACAACGCCTCGGGCGAAAACCCCGGGTGTAAATTTGGAAGTTGTTATAGATGCAGGCATCATTACTGGTGGAAAAGATGCGCCTCCAATTATAACACCTGTTTTAGAGAGATCTCCAGAGGCTTCTGTAATGCCGGGACTGGGACACTCCCGCACACTACCCAAACTTGCCCATTTGCAAAGGATTTTGATAAAAAGGGTAGCTATTGATTACAGGTGGGAGTTTCCAGAAGCAACCATGAAAGAGATCGAGGCGAGATGTGAGAAATGGTATGAAGAAACCATATGGGACCATCTCAAAGTGCCTTAGCCGTCCCCGGAACTTACGTTTTTATTTCATCATGGCTCACCACTTTGAAGGGTGTCGACAATCCTGGAGCTATGGCGGACACATTTATTCAGATTGGGTGGTTATTCAGAGGCCTGGCAAGGATGACCGGGTCTATTTTATCACCACTCTTGATGATCAAGGAAGATCTCTAACTCTGCTGGATCCTCGGTTCTAATTGTAAAAAGAACAGGCAGGACTTGTTTGACTGGTTTTACCCTTTCTCTGAGAAGTTTACGAGAAATTACATTTTTCTTTTTTTTGCTGCTGAGAATTTTGAACTCTGGGGGGGGGGGGGGGGGGGGACCTAGTCAGTTAATACAGGGCCTCTGAGGACTCCGTAGTCAAGACATTTTTTGCTCAAGGATTTGTGCAGTACTTTGAATTGCAATTTCTGCCTCTAGATGGCAGTGGTCGGTTATGCTAGGGAAGGACTTTCTTTTAAGCCTAGCCATCATACTTATCTTTGGGGTCAGGGGTTGGTGCTCAGGCTTGAGATGCCATGGTTCCAGACACTGGGGACAGTGTTTAAATTTAGTGTGGGGGGTGTGTAGCGGCCTGTTTCTGTTGAACAGGCGCTGCTGTAAATTTAAGTGGTCTGAGTCGTTATTTGACATTACAAATGTAATTATGGGCAATTTAGCTTCTGTTTCAGCCATGGTTGCAAAGTTCTGCAAATAAATCATAGAAAAATAAGTGCATCTTGTGGACATTGGAATTCTTCAGACTCTCTTTTATTACCCTGGACAGCGAGAAGATAGAGGTAACATGCCACCCGAAAATTCTATACAGCTCCTTCGGGGGTTAGTGCTAAAATGGGTACTGGCACGGCTGCATTGCTGGGCATCGGTAAGGCTGCATTGCCTGTGCAATGCGCAACACAGAAACGACAGAGGGAGATTAGAGAACTGAATGCATGGCTAAAGATCTTGTGTAAGAAGGAAGGGTTGGGTTTCTAGAGCACTGGGCTGACTTTTCATTGGGGTGCAACCTATATGCTAAAGATGGCTTGCACCTGAATGGAAGGGTGTCTGTTGTGCTGGGGGAGAGGTTTATGGGATGATGGAGGAGTATTTAACCACTTAGCAACCACCTGCTGAAAAATAACAGCGGCAGGGTGGTTGCTTAACTCTGGAAACACGTTATATAACGTCCCTGGGGCGCGCACACGGGAATGTCCTCTGGACCGAGCGGGTCACGGTAAATCGCCGCTGATAGCGGCGGTTTACCACGTGATCGAGCCGTCCAATGACGGCGCGATCACATGTAAACAGACCGGCGTCATTTGATGACGCTGGTTCCTCCCTCCTCTCTCTGTACCGATCGGTAAAGTGTGAGAGGGGAGCGTGGATGGCGGCAGCGCTGTGGATTGATCTGTGACTATTGCAGTCACAGATCCATCCATTCCTGCTCATCCATCCCTGCAACCCCCCCAGCAATACTCAGCTAACCACCCACAGCAATACTCAGCATACCCCCCCAGCAATACTCAGCCATACCCCCCCAGCAATACTCTGCAGTACCCCCCCCCAGCAATACTCTGCAGTACCCCCCCCAGCAATACTCTGCAGTACCCCCCCCCCAGCAATACTCTGCAGTACCCCCCCCAGCAATACTCTGCAGTACCCCCCCAGCAATACTCTGCAGTACCCCCCCCCAGCAATACTCTGCAGTACCCCCCAGCAATACTCTGCAGTACCCCCCCCAGCAATACTCTGCAGTACCCCCCCAGCAATACTCTGCAATACTCTGAACAATACTCTGCAGTACCCCGGCGCAATACTCTGCAATACTCTGAACAATACTCTGCAGTGCCCCCTGCGCAATACTCTGCAATACTCTGAACAATACTCTGCAGTACCCCCTGCGCAATACTCTGCAATACTCTGAACAATACTCTGCAGTACCCCCTGCGCAATACTCTGAACAATACTCTGCAGTACCCCCTGCGCAATACTCTGCAATACTCTGAACAATACTCTGCAGTACCCCCTGCGCAATACTCTGCAATACTCTGAACAATACTCTGCAGTACCCCCTGCGCAATACTCCCTGCGCAATACTCTGCGGTCGTTTTTTTTCCAGGCTTCCCAGCCTAGAGGTGAGATGTGGGGTCTTATTGACCCCATATCTCACTGAAGAGGACCTGTCACGCTATATTCCTATTACAAGGGGTGTTTACATTCCTTGTAATAGGAATGAAAGTAATCAAAACATTTATTTTTGGGGAAAAAGGTGTCAAACTAAAATAAAGTAAAATGAACAATAAAAAAAAAAAAATTAAAGCGCCCCTGTTCCCGCGTGCTCGTATACAGAAGCGAACGTGCACGTAGGTCCCGCCCACATATGAAAACGGTGTTCAAACCACACATGTGAGATATCGCTGCGAACGTTAGAGCGAGAGCAATCATTTTGGCCCTCCTCCTCTCCAACTAAAATGATCTAACCAGTTAAAATATTTAAAGCGTCACCTATGGGGATTTTTAAGTCGGATATGAGTGGATAATTAAAGAAACAGCCCTCCGACTTAATTATCACCCACTGTGCTTGGTTGAGAACCTAACAACCTAGCTGCTGCTATAGGAATATAAATGTGAAAAATAATATATATGTACTACACCATCAAACTAAACCAGGTGACCTGTAATATATAAAAGCAGCGCTTGAAATAGTGAAAAATGTGATTCCCACTAACTAAATGATGTGACTAAATGTGACACATAACATATATCATATAACATACATCACCTGATACAGTGAAAAATGAACATACAAAACAGAAATATTTAGCAAAGAGCGAAAAAAAGTTCAAATCCTGTGATAGTCAGTGAAAAGGTAAAGAAGAGTTCATAGATGAATTGATAGTATCAATCTTCTCAATCTTCCACCACACCGTCTGTGCTCAGTGAATCCTTCACCCTTCCAAAATGCGCACTCACCACAATTAAATGCCCAGCACTCTCGTGTTGAGGCACAAAAGCACAACTCCAAATCTCTCCAATAATCGATATCAATATGAAATTCAGTGATAAGTTCCAACGTGTTCACATAAATAAAGAAAAAATAGCACTATAGTGTAATATTGTAAAACCAGTTTTAATCACACCACTAAAAAATCTTCATAAAATGCACTCACAAACTTGATCTTTCACCAAACTTTGAAAAACAAGTGACAGCATAGGTTTCCAAGTTTCCAAAACAACAAGCCAGTGGTCACGGCGGACCCTCGATCGTTCCCAGTGTACTCACAGCACCCTGGACTCTGCTCGATGTAAAGATGGTAATGGAGTTAGCCAGCTAGAAGTGTATCGCACGTCCGTATAGTTCACACAGGATCAATGATAAATGACCACGCCCCCGACATGTTTCGTCATATCGACTTAGTCATGGGATTGGTCACAAGTCGAGAGTGCTGGGCATTTAATTGTGATGAGTGCGCATTTTGGAAGGGTGAAGGATTCACTGAGCACAGGCGGTGTGGTGGAAGATTGAGAAGATTGATACTAACAATTCATCTATGAACTCTTCTTTATCTTTTCACTGACTATCACAGGATTTGAACTTTTTTTCGCTCTTTGCTAAATATTTCTGTTTTGTATGTTCATTTTTTCACTGTATCAGGTGATTTATGTTATATGATATATGTTATGTGTCACATTTAGTCACATCATTTAGTTAGTGGGAATCACATTTTTCACTATTTCAAGCGCTGCTTTTATATATTACAGGTCACCTGGTTTAGTTTGAGGGATTTTTAAGTCGCAAAGTTTGGCGCCATTCCACGAGCGTGTGCAATATTGAAGGGTGACATGTTGGGTATCTATTTACTCGGCGTAACTTCATCTTTCATATTATGCAAAAACATTGGGCTAAATTTAATGTTTTTTTTTTTTAAAAGCACAAGACTGTTTTATTTCCAAAAAAATGTGTTCGAAAAATTGCTGTGCAAATACAATGCGCGATAAAAAGTTTCAACAACCGCCATTGTATTCTCTAGGGTCTTTGCTAAAAAAGCATAGATAATGTTTTGGGGTTCTATGTAATTTTCTAGCAAATAAATTATGATTTTTACATGTAGGAGAGAAATGTCAGAATTGGCCTGGGTGCTCCAGAATGCCTGATGGCGTTCCCTGCATGTTGGGCCTCTGTATGTGGCCACGCTGAGTAAAAGTCTCACACATGTGGTATTGCCATACTCGGGAGGAATAGCAGAATGTGTTTTGGGGTGTAATTTGTGGTATGCATATGCTGTGTGTGAGAAATAACCTGCTAATATGAAAATTTTGTGTAAAGAAAATAAAAATGAAAAGAATCTTGATTTTGCAAAGATTTGTGGGAAAAAATGACAACTTCAAAAAACTCACAATGCCTCTTTCTAAATACCTTGGAATGTCTTATTTCCAAAAAGGGGTCATTTGGAGGGCATTTGTACTTTTCTGGCATGTTAGGGTCTCAAGAAATGAGAGAGGCCATCAGTACATCAGATGTGATCAAATTGATCAATTTTCAGTAATTGGTACCATAGCTTTTAGACCCTATAACTTTCACCCAGACTGAATAATATCTTATTTTTTTATGTTTTGTTACCAAACATATATAGCAGTATACATTTTAGGCCAAGTTTATGAAGAAAAATTACTTTTTTGCAAAATGTTATAATAGAAATGAAGAAAAAAGGGATTTTTAAATACAGCTTACCTGTAAAATCCTTTTCTTGGAGTACATCACGGGACACAGAGCGGCATATTCATTACTATATGGGTTATATGGAGTACCTTCAGGTGTGGACACTGGCAATCTCAAACAAACAGGAAGTCCCTCCCTATATAACCCCCTCCCCTAGAGGGAGTCCCTCAGTTTTGTAGCAAGCAGTATGCCTCCCAAAATGTTCCCAAAAAGAGGGGTGGGAGCTCTGTGTCCCGTGATGTACTCCAAGAAAAGGATTTTACAGGTAAGCTGTATTTAAAAATCCCTTTTTCTTTCTCGTACATCACGGGACACAGAGCGGCATATTCATTACTATATGGGATGTCCGAAAGCAATGCTTTAATGAGGGGAGGGAGACATCTTCCAAAGAAGGATTTAATTTAGAGGTATACTCAAATACTAGTAAATCCAACTTAAACGAGAAATGTAAATCTCAAATCAAATCAAGGGAGCCCCCTCAGATCCTGAGGAGCTTGAATCGCGGCCTGTAGTACTGACTGCCCAAAGGCTGTATCCGCATTCCTTCTTACGTCCAATTGATAAAATTTTGTAAACGTGTGGACTGATGACCACGTTGCTGCCTTGCATATTCGAGCCATAGAGATCTGATGATGTGCTGCCCAGGAGGTGCCCATGGCCCTGGTAGAATGGGCCTTTACCGACAAAGGAGGAGGCACCTCTTCAAACCGCAGGCCCGAACAATTAATTGTTTAATCCATCTTGCGATGGTGGATCAAGCAGCTGCCTGACCCATCTTGGGCCCTTCCGGTAAAACGAACACCACATCTGTTTTCCGAACCTTCTCTGTAGCTTTAAGATAGGCCCTTATGGCCCTGACAATATCCAACGTATGCAGCAACCCCTCCTTTCTAGAGGTGGGTTTTGGAAGAAGGATGGAAGTACCACATCCTGGTTCAGGTGGAAACTGGATATAACCTTTGGTAGAAAGGAAGGATGAGGACGGAACCCCGCCCTATCCTTATGCAAAATGAGATATGGTTCCTTACAAGATAAGGCTGCCAATTCCGATACTCTCCTGGCCGAAACTATGGTGATCAGAAATACCGACTTTCTAGTCAGTAAAACCAAAGGTACCTCAGCCAACGGCTCAAGGGGTTGTTTCTGTAGAGATGACAGAACAAGATTTAAGTCCCATGGACAAAGTGGTGATTTGACCGGAGGATTAACACGTAAGACTCCCTGTACGAAGATCTTAACCAGCGAGTGGGCGGCCAGCGGCCTCTGAAACCACACTGATAAGGCTGAAATCTGTCCCTAGATCGTGCTTAATGCCCGGCCTTTATCCACTCCTAGCTGGAGAAAACGTAATACTCTATCAATGGTATACTTGCGGGAAACCCATCTCTTAGCCTCACACCAGCCTACGTAGGCCCTCCAAACCCTGTAACAAAATTACCCTGGAGGCCGGCTTTCTAGCCTTAATGAGGGTAGGGATTACCTGCCTAGACAGACCTCTACCCCTGAGAATCAGGGATTCAGCCGTCAATTTTAGACGCCGTAATGCAGGGTGGAGGATCGGGCCTTGTGAGAGTAGGTCTGGCCATAGAGGAAGAGTCCAAGGGCCTTCCGCTGCCAATTTCAGGACTAGTGAGTACCATGCCCTCCGGTACCAAGCTGGGGCTACCAGGATAACCGGCCTGTGCTATGATCCTGCGCCACAGGCGGGGTAGTAACTGCAGCGGGGGAAATGCATATAGAAGCTATGATTGATGCCAAGGGCAAACCAACACATCGGTTCCGCAGGCCATAGGGTCCCTCGTTCGAGACATGAACCTGTCTAGCTTCTTGTTGAATCCTTATGCCATGACCTCCACGTCTGGCACTCCCCACTTCTGGCAGATTGTCTGAAAAAAACTTGTGGATGCAGGGACCACTCCCCCGGCGACAGGGTTTGGCGACTTAGGAAGTACGCCTGCAGGTTGTCCACCTCGGGAATGAATGACGCCGATATGCAAGGTACATAAACCTCTGCCCACCGAAAAAACCCAGTTCCTCTCACTCTGGGTGGCTTGACTCTTGGTTCCCCCTTTGGTGGGTCACATATATGCCACCGCTGTGGCATTGTCTGAAAGACTTCTCACCGAGGACCCCTGTAATCTGGATGTCTATGCCAGGAGGGCTAGCCGAGCCGCTCTGATCTCCCAGACCTTGATGGGCAGCTGCCTCTCCGCCTCTGCCCAAGTTACTTGGCGAGCGAACCCGTTCCAGACCGCTCTCCAGCCCTCCAGACCACTGGGCAGAACCAAGGCTGCTAGAACTGCTGTCTGTAGGACCCGAGTGTGGAAGCGTGTGGTATCGCCTCGAACATGGCCATTAGTTTGCCTAGTAATCGCATACATAGGCGAATAGTTGGTTTCTCTTTTGCTTAGAACCAACTGAATTAATCTTTTGATAGCCTCGACCTTTACCAGGGGCAGGAACACCCATCTTCTGTTCTGTGTCTAATCTCATGCCGAGATATTCCAACTGCTTTGTAGGTTGAAATGCTGATCTTTCCCCAGTTTAGGACTCAGCCGAACCCCTCGAGGTACTGAACCATGAGGGTTACTACGCATTCCACCAAGGAAGCGAGTGATCTATGATTAAGAGGTCGTCCAGGTATGCTAGGACCGAGATCCCTTGGATCCTTTAGACTGACTAGAATTGGAGCAAGGACCTTCGTGAATACCCGGGGGCCGTAGCCAGCCCGAAGGGGGGCGCCACGAATTGGAAGTGACGCTGTATCACTGCGAAGCGTAAAAACAAAAATATTTGATGTGGCTGAAAGACTTGGTACATGAAGGTAACCATCCTTTATGTCTATAGAAGCTAGATCCTTCTAGAGTGTGGCGGCTGCTGACCGACCGGATTCTGTCCGGAAAGAGCGAACCCTTAGGTAAGCATTTAAACCTTTTAGGTCCAAAATTGGTCTGACATCGCCGATGGGCCTTGGTATGACCAAACAGATTGGAATAGAAACCTAGCCCCTGTTCTTGGGCTGGTACCTCTACCATTATGCCCTGGTAAGCAGATGAACCAACGCCGCCCGCATTGAGGCCTTCCTTTTGGAGGAAATTTTTAGAAATTCTAATCTGTAGCCTGCGACCACAGATGATCGGACCCCCTCTGTCGGGGATCGATCCCCAGAGGCCTGTCCTTGCGATCCATTTTAAAAGTTTGATCGCGCAGGAGGTCCGTACTGCCTGGAATTTGAGGGCCCCGGAACAGGGGGGGGGAACTGCCTTTTAAACGCAGGACCCCGGAACTTCTTTTGACTGGTAAAAGGGTACTTTTGCCACTTGAAACAGTCTGAATGTATTTATCCAGATCTTTCCATGGAAGGGCAAACCTGCCAGCAGTCTTTTACATGGGCTCGGCCGCCCAGTTCTTCAACCATAAGAGCCTTCTCATATGCACTAAAAATAGTGACAACGAGACGCCTGCTGGATGGAGTCTTTTTATAACCTCTACCGCAAAGCACAGAGCTCTGGGAATATCCAATAACTCCTCTGCCTATTGGGCAGGGATGTCTTAAGCATCTGTTTTGTCTGGTTCTTTAACGCCTGACAAAACTCCAATTGCAGCCCCTGCTGGCTGTAGCCAAGGATGCTGGAAAAAGTGTCTCTAAACGTTTTTTGACCGGGACCTTAAACATTTGTATGTTTCCCCTTAGGCCAGTTAATGATTTATTCACCCATGAGATGGCTGCGTCCACAGTTGGGAGCGCCCCCTTTCTTAGAAAAAATGTTTTTTTTTTTTTTTTTTCCATAGGGTAAATAACAGAAAACCGTCCAGGTGGTCTCCCATCCAGGCATTAACCAGGCCTGACCCTGCTTAGCCTCCGAGATCAGACGAGATCGGGCGCTCTCCGGGAGATGCGGCCTCAAGGACCTCACGGGTAGTTGAAAAGCAGTGCTCGAACCGGGACCTGAACCCTGGACCCTCAGATTAAAAGTCCGATGCTCTACCAACTGAGCCATCCGGGCCCCCTTTTTAAAGAGCACTTGGTCAGGGGAAAGAGTGCCTGCAAGCACAAATATTTCCTGGTAGACGTGCCTAAAGACTACCCTCTCGTCAGCTTTAGGCGGCAGAAAAAATTCTGTCCGGTCGTCCCAATCCTGGAAAAACCAATTCCTCTAACAGAGGATGGGCCAGAAACGCTGCGTTGCTTAAAGGCATTTTTAAAAGAACCCAAAGAGGATACCGCAGGAACCTGAGGCTCTGGAAATGGCAAATTGAATGCCAAGCGGGCCATGTCTGTCAAAGACTGGACCCACAGACTCTCCGCCTGGGAGGCTGAAAACGATTCTACAGTGGTAGATCCTCTAGGTTCTGTCCCTTTTTGGCGATGGGGATCTAGTCCGCTTCTTGCCAGAAAAAGAGCCAGCGATCATAGCTGTTAACCTCTTTTCTCTAGCCCCCCTAGGGTGACGGCTAGCATCTCCTCTGTGATAACACAGGGTTGGGCCGACCTGGGCCAGCCTCAGCACCAGACCCCCTTAATGGCTTATCCAGGGTGACCCCCTATAGGAATAACCTGTGGGGAAAGTATTGGCATATTATCAGAACCAGAGGAGGAACCCCTTTGTCTTTGCCTTTTCTCTTTTTTTTTTTTTTTTTTTTTTAATCCTGAACCCTTGGAAGCCATAATACAAAAGCGAAGGACTCCGCTTACAACAACAGACTGTTATAGCCAGGAGTACAAAAAAATAAGGTTTAGGGGACAATAGGATCACTAATGCCCCAAAACCGGTGGGGCTCAGTATGTTTCTCTTTTATATGTTATTCACCACATACAGCCCCACCCCCAACATGTTTGCCAGCATTCAACCTGTTGCCAAGGGGATTTTGGCTTAACAAAAAGTATTGGAGCTGACTCCAGTATGTAGTACCCCTTCTCGCCACCGGGAGTCACTGTGCTGCCAGCTATACGTCCTCTCTCTCTCCAGCTCAGCTCTGCACTGAGCTGAGAACGCGCCTGCTGTGTATAACAGCAATTAAAGGCGCGCCCACTCTACACTGCAGTCACACTCCCGCCCCTCCCCCCCCTCCCGAACGGCGCGAAAATTTTCTATATGCATGCGCGCGTGCACGCGCGCGCGCGACTGTCGGGGGAGGAGAGCCCAGGAGGAGACGCACTCTGGAGCCCAGGAATGCAGGATGGAGGACGCATCAGGCGGCAGATTTGAATCCCGGCAAGGTAAGGCTAACACCGGCCCCTAAGGAGTCCCTTTAGCCTAGAGACAGATCTTTTTTTTTTTTTTTTTTTTTTTTAAAGATCTTCAACCAGCGAGCAGCAGGTAGCTAGCAAACATACATAGATAGGTAGGGGGATCAAGTTATGGGGGGAAACATTTCAGGGCATCCTGTCTATCAGACATAGTGACCATGGTGCCAATGCAGAGCATACTCAGGCTACCCCCCTTAAGATCCCCCTGGAGAGCCTGCTGTCGAACCAAGTCCCGCAGGCTCCCCACTTACCTGCTCCATGCAGCAGGACGTTTTGCAAAAACGGTCCAATCTTCTCCCATCTCCGTGGGTAGCGTAGTAGACCTTCAGGCCCTGGGGTCCTATGAAGGTACCCACTGTCCTGGACCTATATAGCACCCTGGCAAACAGGAACTTATGGTTTTTACAAACTCCAAGTCCTGGGCCCAGGGTCCAGCCCTCCAAAGAGGAGCATTATAGGCAAAACCCCACGGTTTGGGGCCCGGGTACTGTCTACTTTGGCACTGAGGCTCCTTGGACAGATCCGGTTAGCCCGCCCTTAATCCCAAGGATGTGGAGCAAAGCTATTCCGTGACCAACACCTAAGACACTGGCGAAAAAACTGAGGGACTCCCTCTAGGGGAGGGGGTTATATAGGGAGGGACTTCCTGTTTGTTTGAGATTGCCAGTGTCCACACCTGAAGGTACTCCATATAACCCATATAGTAATGAATATGCCGCTCTGTGTCCCGTGATGTACGAGAAAGAAAATTCATTTTTTTTACAAAATTTGCATTCTTTTTTCATTTATAGCGAAAAAAATAAAAACCGCAGAGGTGATAAAATACCACTAAAAAAAGCTCTATTTGTGGGGAAACAAAGGACAAAAATTTCATTTGGTTACACTGTTGTATGACTGAGTTATTGTCATTCAAAATGTGAGAGCACCGAAAGCTGAAAATTGGTCTGGTTATTAAGTGGGTTTAAGTGCCCAGTAGTCAAGTGGTTAATACTGGTTGAATGAAATCCACTGTGACCTATTGTACGTGTATCCTTTTCTTTCAAAATATATTTAAAAAAATATATAAACTATAATTTCGATCCATGTCCACCTAAATGATGGTGTAGCAGTTGGGGTTAGTTATCATGCTGTCAGAGGTCCACATATGTATGGATGATATGCAAGCTAAAGCTGGGCAATTTATGTGTTTATTTATATCCTCTACACACTGTATTTTACTTTTAACATTTTTATTTCAAAATATTATTTTATATTGAACAATTGCTTACCTTCTACTATTTTGGAAGTTAAATGGCAATTTGTGTAGTATAATGAAAAATTGTCAGGTGTTTACCCTGTATAATTTTTTTAAGCTGTTTTAGACAATTTGATTTAATTTAAGCTTACACAAAAGGACATATGACTTCTGTGTAAATAACGCACAATGTGAACTAAAGTCTTGGAGGGTTAATTTAGATCTCTGTTGTCAGGGTGACATCTTGCAGTAATGCTGCCACCATCTGAAAGAAAATGAGTGTGCTGGTACTGAAAAAATAGGAATGATTTTAGTTTATGTATTACATGTATCTGAAATATTTAAAGTGGAACAAAATCTGTATTTTATTAAAAGTGTCAATTTTTTTGATCCACTGCAGGCATAAGGCAGGCCATACATTATGATAGGTGGGATGTTTTCCGCGCCAAAAATAAAATAAAAATTCCCAAAAGGATTGGGAGTGCAAAATATAAATTAATATATAATGTGATAAGCTGCTCCTCGGGGTACAGTGGTGAACTGTGGTGTTAGTACGTATAAGGGTGAGAGAGAGCGCTAGGTATACAATATAACCTAGAAAGATTGCTAGATTAGCTATTGCAGAGTGATGTGCCTAATACTTATGTGAATGATTAAAACAATAATGACAATGTGGTAGGAATAGGAAATGTGATATTTACTTGTGAAGATTGCGCAGTGTAGGAATCAGTGTACTACAAATATACTATAAATTATATAGTCCATTGGATTGACCATAATGAAAAAAATCAACCAAAGCAATAATTACATATACCTCAGTGCATAGAGAACTATAGTGCAGTGATATATGAAATAAATGGATTAGAATATACAATGCAGTAATATAGATCGTAGATGGAGTACTCCCCACTAAGGACAGATGAAACAATAGGTGGGTATAAGATTGGCCTGTTGCAATATAAGACCAACTAAAAGTTTGTAAAAGCTTCTATGTGTAGACAACAGAAAAGTGATTCCAGGAACTGTGGTTTTGAATTCAGCAAAGTTAGCAGGTGTGATTGATAGCCTTCACCACTTGATTGAAACTTCACCCGAAGTGCTAAAAAAATACTAGTATGCGCTTACCGCAATGCTGGGACCTCTTTCAGAAAAGTAGGTCATAGAGGCTTGGCAGGATAAGTGTGTTAGTGAGGCTCTTGCGCCACCAAATAGATAGAGTGGAATAATAATATAAATGCTGCTCAATCTAAATTGTAATAAATGAATAAACAATAATGATAAGTAAAGAAGGGGGGATGAGCGCAATATATACCACTATAGATCTGGCATAAAAACAAAAAACACAGCAACAAAGTGCAAACTGTGCAGCAACGTGCAAATGGATATAATAGTGGTCCTATAATATCAAATCAAATAATCAAATAAATTAAATAAATAAATTAATCCGTGATAGTGCGAATGCATATGATTATTTTCTTGTAATATCAAATAAATATCAAACAGTATAATAAGTTCATCCGTGATATTGCAATTAATACTGTGAAAATAGGTGATGATCTTGAATAAAGTGAGCTCACATTGCTCTTACCTTAGTAAGGCAAAGAAAAAGCCTTGAACTGTGAAACACTTAGGTGAGGTCTCCAGCAGGTGTCCTTCTATCCTCTCTGTAGGATGATGTTATAATCCAAATGAGGGTCCAATGTTCCAGGGTGTGGAGATGCTTGTGTTCCAGTGGTGCTCAAATAAAAAGGGGTGATGCCATAGTGAAGTATGTAGAAATAACGGTTTAATGAAAAAGTAACAACTTACATAAAGTAAACAAACGAGTGTACGATCGGGTAACACATCTACTTCCGGTTCCGGGTCTTGCATGTTACGCTGCACCACGCAGCTTCATCAGAGATATCCGATTGGTTCCTGGCTTTGTCCTTTATATCTTTAAACCGGAAGTGTGTCGGCGGCCATTTTGGTGGAGTAAATGTCTCCTTTATGGCATCGGCCATTTTGTTGGTTAGGTTCCTTCTATATGTAGTACAGTCCGGTTCTCCATAGCTGGAGAATTTTGCTGCTCAAAGTATTATAAACAATCCTCACTGTTTTAAATTCCTTGGTTCTGGAAAGGCAGACAGCTAAGGCTGTGGCTTACAGTGCGGTTCTTGTATTTCTCATACGTGCAATGATAGCTTGGATTTAACCACCAGCACTGTTAACCCCTTGTGTGGTATAGCTGGGCAGTTACTACTACAGTGGCAAATGTAACATAAATGTATAAAATAGATGACAGGGATGTGCAATAGTTTAAAATCTTGATAAGAACAAAGTATTTTTGGTTAAAATATGATATTATAAAAAATATATATAAAGATATATATAAAAAATATACATATATATTTAACCATAATGAATATAAAAATGTTAAAAATGCTAAAAATTACTTAAAAAACAGTTAAGATCAAATTCAACATTCATTCCATCAGGTACCATTGTTTGTAAATTAAAGATCCATTCTGACTCTTTTTGACTAATGGTTCTAACTATATGTGCTCCTCTCCATGGTTTCTTATATTTTTCTATAGCCCAAAAACTCATCTGTGTGGGGTCACTATTATGGTATTGTGCAAAATGTTTGCAAACGTTGTGTTTGGGGAACTTTTTCTTAATATTTCGTATGTGTTCTCCTATTCTTACCATAAGGGGTCTTTTGGTGCGCCCTACATACTGTAATATGCTTGTGCATTGTAGTACATAGACTACTCCTTCTGTGTGACAGCTAATGAAGTCTTTGATCTCATAAGTTTGTCCTGTTTTAGTTGAGATGAAATTTGTTCTTTTTTTCTGTGGCTTTTTTGAATGCCTACATGCAAAGCAATATTTGCATGGGTGGAATCGCCCCCAGTGTGGCCAATGCATTTATGGCCCAATGGGAGGAAGATGCAATCTACTCGAATGTCCCGATGGAACTAACTTTGTATAAAAGATACATTGATGACATACTAATAATATGGAATGGCAGCAAAGAAACATTAACAACATTTCTAGAAAAACTGAATCAAAACAACCTCAACATCCTACTCACATGGAACATTAGTGAGGAATGTGTCAATTTTCTAGATCTAGATATTTCAGTTACAAACAACACAATTACCACTAAGACTCATTTTAAAAACATTGATGCGAACAGCTACCTCTCAACAAGAAGCTGCCATCACAAATCTTGGCTGTTCAACATTCCTAAGGGACAACTGACAAGAATCAGAAGAAATTGCACATATGAAGAAGACTACAGATCCCAAGCGGCATTTATAGGAGACAGATTCAAGGAAAAAGGATACACCGAAAAGTACATACAAAAACAAATTAATGAGGTATCAGAACTCGATAGACAAAACATGCTACAAGGACCAAAAATGAAACAACACAGAATGGAAGCACCGATGATTATACTGGACTACAACATACAACACAAAGACATTGAAAAATCTATCAAAAGACACTGGCACATACTAAAGAGTGACAAACACCTGAAAGATATTTTGCCAGAAAAGCCAAACATAGTATACAAAAGAGCACCAACACTAAGAGACCTGGTGGTCAAAAATGTGGTAAACCCCCCAAAAAGTGGACACAGTTATTTCACAAGTAAAGGATTCCACCCATGCAAATATTGCTTTGCATGTAGGCATTCAAAAAAGCCACAGAAAAAAAGAACAAATTTCATCTCAACTAAAACAGGACAAACTTATGAGATCAAAGACTTCATTAGCTGTCACACAGAAGGAGTAGTCTATGTACTACAATGCACATGCATATTACAGTATGTAGGACGCACCAAAAGACCCCTTATGGTAAGAATAGGAGAACACATACGAAATATTAAGAAAAAGTTCCCCAAACACAACGTTAGCAAACATTTTGCACAATACCATAATAGTGACCCCACACAGATGAGTTTTTGGGCTATAGAAAAATATAAGAAACCATGGAGAGGAGCACATATAGTTAGAACCATTAGTCAAAAGAGTCAGAATGGATCTTTAATTTACAAACAATGGTACCTGATGGAATGAATGTTGAATTTGATCTTAACTGTTTTTTAAGTAATTTTTAGCATTTTTAACATTTTTATATTCATTATGGTTAAATATATATGTATATTTTTGTATATATATCTTTATATATATTTTTTATAATATCATATTTTAACCAAAAATACTTTGTTCTTATCAAGATTTTAAACTATTGCACATCCCTGTCATCTATTTTATACATTTATGTTACATTTGCCACTGTAGTAGTAACTGCCCAGCTATACCACACAAGGGGTTAACAGTGCTGGTGGTTAAATCCAAGCTATCATTGCACATATGAGAAATACAAGAACCGCACTGTAAGCCACAGCCTTAGCTGTCTGCCTTTCCAGAACCAAGGAATTTAAAACAGTGAGGATTGTTTATAATACTTTGAGCAGCAAAATTCTCCAGCTATGGAGAACCGGACTGTACTACATATAGAAGGAACCTAACCAACAAAATGGCCGTTGCCATAAAGGAGACATTTACTCCACCAAAATGGCCGCCGACACACTTCCGGTTTTAAGATATAAAGGACAAAGCCAGGAACCAATCGGATATCTCTGATGAAGCTGCGTGGTGCAGCGTAACATGTAAGACCCGGAACCGGAAGTAGATGTGTTACCCGATCGTACACTCGTTTGTTTACTTTATGTAAGTTGTTACTTTTTCATTAAACCGTTATTTCTACATACTTCACTATGGCATCACCCCTTTTTATTTGAGCACCACTGGAACACAAGCATCTCCACACCCTGGAACATTGGACCCTCATTTGGATTATAACATCATCCTACAGAGAGGATAGAAGGACACCTGCTGGAGACCTCACCTAAGTGTTTCACAGTTCAAGGCTTTTTCTTTGCCTTACTAAGGTAAGAGCAATGTGAGCTCACTTTATTCAAGATCATCACCTATTTTCACAGTATTAATTGCAATATCACGGATGAACTTATTATACTGTTTGATATTTATTTGATATTACAAGAAAATAATCATATGCATTCGCACTATCACGGATTAATTTATTTAATTTATTTGATTATTTGATTTGATATTATAGGACCACTATTATATCCATTTGCACGTTGCTGCACAGTTTGCACTTTGTTGCTGTGTTTCTTGTTTTTATGCCAGATCTATAGTGGTATATATTGCGCTCATCCCCCCTTCTTTACTTGGCAGGATAAGTGCCTGCTCACTATAAGGCATAAACTGGAACCATGTTGGAGATGTTGAATCAATAGGATCTCAAAACAAACAGAAAAAATGGGAGGGATCCCATAGTATATTACCTTTTATTAAAAAATTTAAAAAACCACCATACAGCCAAGTGGCCTCTTACTTTTAATGTGCCCGCCTGGCACTGGGACTGCTGCAAAATATCTCCTGTGGAGAGACCCGCTTAGGTGCACAGAAGTGTGACCGCTGTGTCAGGCTGGGTGCCGTTTTTAATGAGGTGGTGTATGCAGCATACAATCAGCCTGCCCATAGATGGATTGAAATTCAGCCATTTCCTGCTGAACTGGCCGAAT
The DNA here is from genome assembly GCA_029574335.1 of Rana kukunoris. Lineage (NCBI taxonomy): Eukaryota > Metazoa > Chordata > Amphibia > Anura > Ranidae > Rana > Rana kukunoris. The sequence goes on from CM056054.1 coordinate 67,464,388, forward strand.
TTCGATCCGCCCCTTGGCTTAAGCATCTACAGAAAGTGTCAGGGGAAAAAATGAATGTGAACCACAAAACAAAGGGATGTTCAAAGAAACACTTCGTTTAAAAGCCCACCTCTGGTCATAATCTACCCCATCCCCTTAAAACTCAACATATTATTTCTGCAAAATGCTCATTTTAGGAATGCCAGTAAATTATATACCCTTCTAAATCACTGTTGCTTGAATAACAGTTGAAGTTGGTGCCAACTTTGTCTGAACATAATTTTGCAACTGAACTTTGTCAGATGGCTTGTGGGCGGGGGGCCTACTTGCTCTGCACACTGGGGTACCTTTCGCGGGGAACACGCTTGTCAATGCCTAAGACTGTGGTCATGTGAAGGATCTAACATTAAGGCATATCTCCAACTTAAAGATGAGCTTCCACATTGTGTGCAATGCAAAATACAGAGTTTTTTTTTTTTAAATAAAATCAGTTTAGGCCAAAATTTTTTTTTCTACATATTTTTGGTATAAAAAATTGCAATAAGCGTATATTGATTGGTTTGGTTTACGCAAAAGTTATGGCATCTACAAAATAGGGGAAAGATTTATGGCATTTTTATTATTTATTTTTTACTTACTAGTAATGGCAGTGATCAGCGATTTTTAGTGGGACTGCTTCATTGTTGCAGACAAATCAGCCACCGGCCACGCACATCGGCTCCGGCGCTGCAACCGCTGTATCTATTGCACAAACCAGCGTACCGTATATCGGCGGCTGCTGGTCAGCAAGTGGTTATACGCCAGCTGGATTTTAAAGTATGTTTGTAGCCAGTTGCTTGTTTAACAGAGAGTGAGAGAAACACTAGTTGCAGCTGCTCTCTGTCAAAAAAAGGCCAAGTAAAAATTCCAAGCTCTACTTACCGACCAGTCTGCGACCAACCAAATTGATCTGTCTAACAGTATGCTTTAAAAAACAGGTGTTGCAGCTGATTTCTGTAGTTGCTGCCCTGTGATGCTGAATGGTTAACAGATATCTCAGCAAGAGGAGGGAGCTGCTAAACAGAAAGTTTTCATTAGACCAAGTCAGGCAGCACTGCACTGTGGGAACTTTAGTCCAGAGGTGGGAGACTCTACAGTACTTTTAACTGCATATCCCAGAGAGAGTTTTTCATGAGGAGGGAAAGATCTGCATTTTCGCAGACTGTACAGGACACAGCTTGTCATGAGGGAGCCTAGAGAGTGTGTAAGGTAAGTTAAAGTATGCCCACCTTGGTGCGATGACCCCTTTGGTACCGGGAGAATGAATTTAACCTTGCAGTAACAAGACAGACACGATAGTAGGTTAAAATCACTCTGGTTTAATGTGGCGCGAACAGTTCCTTTTATAAGTCATACAAAAACATACAGGAATCCATAGGGATACTTGTCTTAATATCATTGGTTAGCATACTGTTACTGGGCGGGTGCCCCATCGGAAGTTGCTGCTAAAATATAATTGGATAATACAAAGCTACCGTTGCTTCTTGCTTTAACTTAGAACACCCGTGATCTATAGACTGGTGATAAGTGACATCCGTTTGAAACTGGCCATTTCTATATATAGACATCACAAGACCTACACATGACAATCTTACTTACACAGCAACATTTATGCAATCAATGTGTTCCTGTATTAACCCTTGACATCCCTTCAATCCCCTCTTAGAACCCAAATAATTCTAAATTATGTGGTTCTCCTTCTCCATCCTTCTTTTATCATGATACATATTCAGATAAATTCTATTCGCAGCTGCTGGGTCGGATGTTCGGGACATTTTAACAACTATGCACATTATAAGCCTATAGCAAGCATATAAGAGTAAAAGAAAAAGAATAATCATAAAGATGGCCAGGGCAGAACTCTTTAACCTCTTTTGTCAGCATTCCTGCTCCAAAACGTAAGTTTGCAAAAGGATCCCAGGTTTTGGCAATATTCCTAGCTTCATCTTGTAATTTGTTTACTTCCTTTCGGTGTTGTGCAATTACATCATAATAATCTGGTACCTCAATTCTTGTGTTATGAAACCAGGTACAACACTCATAATCTTCGGTATTTTCACATAATCCAGTTAAGGCGGCACTCATGCTTTCTATGGCCAACTCGCGTAACTCTAGTTGCTTCCTAATTGCTCTAGTTTCTATATTTAATTTAGTAATATCATCAGAGTTCTTTTCCATTATTTCATCAATAATTCCAGTGTATTTATTCAACCTCTTCATTAAGTCTATCCCCCACCCACTCCATGAAGGAAACCATGCCCATGCCATATCTTTCTCTTGGAACAAATCCCGTTTTCCACGATACTTAAGGGGGTATCTGGGGTGCATGCTGGCCTCTAATAGGTGTCTTCCCTTATCATCCCCTAACACACCCATTATAGGGATCAGTGATGCAAGGTAACACCATCCCTGAGCATCCATGGGAATCCATGGATGGCATGTTTTCCCACAACAGATGTAAATATTGTTCCCTAAAGCTAGGGGTCGCCTGTTAAATACTGCCATCATTTCGTCAGAAAAACTGGAAAGGGTTAAACTCATCAATAACTGTCCCACTGGGGAGGTCGCGGTGGGGGATCTGGAGTTAAAGTTCATTAGAGTGGTGTTTAGGGCAGGTTCTGAAGTGTGAAAATAAGGGCTCTCAATTGAAGTCATTGAAAAATTAATTTTAGCTTGTTGGCAAACTTCAGCCCATTTTGTGGAGACCCCTAACCTAAAACACCAGTCTGGGAAATAACTTCTACTCATGATTTGGAAAGTAGGGGTATCATTTGAAAGTATCCTCGCGACATTTGTAAGAACGAGAGGAGGTGTGTTATTAAGGAGGGGGGTGAAGTTTAGAGGTACTGCCATTAGGGGAATCCTAGTAGTGCTAGGATGGAGTTTACTACATATCCAACATTTTTCATATCCAGATTTCTGGGCATAGGCATATTTAAACTTTAATAAGAGGATTTTTGTACTTACCGTAAAATCCATTTCTCTGAGTTCATGGACGGACACAGCATTCTTTGACAGTAGGGTATTACGCATCCTTCCTCTAGGAGAGTTAGGCAGAAACAGCACACAAAGTGTTAACAACACTTTGCTCCTTACAGCTCCTCCCAGGGGGCGTGGTCCCCCGGGTATATATCCCCCACTCTGCCACAGCAGCCTCAGTTCGTAACAAGCAGTACAAACAAAGGAGGGGTGGGTGCTGTGTCCGTCCATGAACTCAGAGAAATGGATTTTACGGTAAGTACAAAAATCCTCTTTTCTCTTTTGTTCATGGACGGACACAGCATTCTTTGACAGTAGGGACATCCCAAAGCAGTGCCAAAAGATTTTAGGGGTGGGAAACAACACAGCAAACCAAGCTTCACCCCAACAGAAAACAGGGATTCCCAACAGGGGAAACCCGACCTCAAACTGCCGCCTGTAACAACTTGCCGCCAAAGGAAGCATCCGAAGATGCACTCACATCTACCTTGTAGAATTTTGAAAAGGTGTGAACCGACGACCAGGTCGCAGCCTTGCACACCTGCAATACAGAGGCTTGATGACGGAAGGCCCAAGAGGCTCCAATTGCCCTGGTCGAATGCGTCGTAACCCGGAAGGGGGGCGCCTTTCCCTTCAGAGCATAGGCCTGAATGACAACTTGCCTGATCCACCGAGAAATTGTGGCCGCCGGAACCGCCAGACCCTTTTTGGGGGCGGCCACCGACACGAACAGTGAGTCTGACTTCCGAAACGGAGCCGTAGCAGACAAATACACTTGAAGGGCCCAAACCACGTCCAGGGAATGGAGAGAGGCCTCCTTCTGGTTCTTAGGACGAGGACATAAGGATGGCAGTACAATGTCCTCATTGATGTGGAAGGCCGAAACCACCTTTGGAAGAAAAGAGGGCTACGGCCGCAGCACCACCTTATCCTTGTGAATGACCAAATAAGGGGCCTTGCAGGACAAGGCCGCCAGTTCAGACACCCGTCTGACCGAAGTAATAGCTACCAGAAAGACTACCTTCTGGGACAAGGTCAGTAACGGTATCTTCCGGATGTCCTCAAAGGGAGCATCCTGGAGCACCAAGAGAACTAAACTCAAGTCCCACGGAGGCAGTGGAGGCCGCACAGGGGGGGCCACGTGCCGGACCCCTTGCACAAAAGTGCGCACCAGAGAATGCGCTGCCAAGGGCCGCTGAAAGTAAACAGCCAAGGTCGAGATCTGACACTTAACCGTATCCAGGGCTAGGGCCTGATCCACCCCCCTCTGCAGGAACAGCAGTATCTGGGACATCATGTATGCACGGGGATGTCAGCTCATCTCCTCACACAGCGAGATATAGGCCTTCCATGTCCGATGGTAAATCCTTTGTGAAGTGGCCTTCCGCGCACGGAGCATGGTAGAGATCACCGGGCCCGACAAGCCCTGGTCCTTCAACAGCCACGCCGTCAAAGCCAGCGACTGTAAAGCAGGGTGAAAGACAGGCCCTTGTGACAGGAGATCTACCCTCAGGGGCAGACGCCAGGGGACGTCTGCCACCAGACGCACCAGATCCGCATACCAGGACCGACGCGGCCAATCCGGGGCGATCAGAATCGTCGGAACCCCTCCGGCTTCCAGTCTGCATAGCAGACGAGGCAGAAGCTGCAGTGGAGGAAAGGCGTAGAGTAGACGATAGTGACCCAGGGGGGCCACCAGCGCGTCTGACGCGTCCGCCCACGGGTCCCTTGACCTGGCCACGAACAGCGGCACTTTTCGATTGAGACGGGATGCCAGCAGATCTACGTCTGGCGTGCCCCACATTTTGGACAGAGTTTGAAACACCTCCGGGTGCAACGACCACTCCCCCTGGTCGAGCATTTGGCGACTCAGGTAGTCGGCTTGCCAATTCAGCACTCCCGGAATGTACACTGCCGAGAGAGCCGGAACGGTCCTTTCGGCCCACGAAAGAATGTGAGCGGTCGGGCTTCTCGTGCCTCCCTGATGATTGATGTACGTCATGGCCGTGGCGTTGTCCGATTGAACCCTGACCGATCGACCCTGCAGATCCAGGGACCACCTGGCAAGGGACAGTTTGATTGCACGGAGCTCCAGAACATTGATTGAGAGACGGGACTCCTCCTGAGTCCAGCGTCCCTGGACCGACTGGGAGCCCCAGACACCCCCCCATCCGGAGAGGCTGGCGTCCGTCGTAATCACTGTCCAGTGACAGGGAAGGAACGATTTTCCGGTCCGAAGCCCCAGAGAAGTCAGCCACCACACTAGGGAGGCCTTGACTAGAGGGCTCAGCTGAATCTGGACATCCAGAGATGAAGGGAGCTTGTCCCAGCGTGACAAAATCTCGTTCTGTAACGTCCGGGTGTGAAATTGAGCAAACGGCACCGCCTCGAAGGAGGCCACCATCAGTCCCAGAACCCTCATGCAGAACCGAAGGGAAGACCTCTTCCGGGTCGACAGCAGCTGTACTGCAGCTTGCAGTGTCCAAAGCTTCTCCGAAGGGAGAAAAACCTTCGCCTCCGCGGAATCCAGGAGTAACCCCAGATATTCCAGGTGCAGAGACGGAACCAGTACTGACTTCTGGATATTTAGAAGCCATCCAAACTCTCGAAGAGTCTGACACGTGATAGACACGTCCTCCTCTGAATCTGAGCTTGAGGAAGCTCTCAGAAGGAGGTCGTCCAGGTACCCCACTATAGCAATCCCGCGTTGTCTCAGGAGAGCTAGAATTGGGGCGAGCACCTTGGTGAAGACCCGAGGCGCCGAAGCTAGGCCGAATGGGAGGGCCACAAATTGGAAGTGGTCCTCCCCTATCACAAAGCGTAGAAACTTTTGGTGCCTTGAACATATGGGCACATGATATCCAAGGAAGCCATAAAATCCCCCTAAAGGAGAGCAGCTATCACCGAGCGAATCGACTCCATCCGGAACTGTTGCACCTTGACAAAGCAATTGAGGGCTTTGAGGTCCAGAATTGGACGGACTCCATCCTTGTTGGGAACCACAAACAGGTTGAAGTAAAACCCCTGGAAACGTTCCCTGGGGGGAACCGGTACCACCACCCCTCTGAGCAGCAGGTCCTGGACCGCGTCCGAGAGAGCTTCCAGACGCTTCGGAGGGAGCCGAAGGTTGGAAGGGAAGAACCTGTGTGGAGGGTAAGAAACAAATTCTATTTTGTACCCTGAGGAAACCACCTCGCAAACCCATCGATCGGAGAGGAAAGACCCCCACTGATCCGCGAATTCGTCCCCCCACCCGAGTCCCGGGTGGGGGCAACCCTTCATGCAGAGGCAGGCTGGTCCGCAGGCTTGCCCGGCTTGCGGGTCCAGGGATGCTTCTGTCCACCAGCGGGCGCCTTGGAGCCCTGAAAGCCCCGTCCTGTTGCCCCGGGCGCACAAAAAAAACGCTTAGGGGCAGTAAAGGAGGGACTTACTGCGAGGTTCCTTCACCTTGCCCGCCTGCGGGAGTAGAGTACTCTTACCCCCTGTGGCGGCTTTAATGATCTCATCCAGAGACTCCCCAGACGGTCACCCTTAAAAGGTAGATCTATCAAGGCCTTCTTAGAGGCCTGGTCCGCAGACCAACACTTGAGCCAGACCATGCAGCGAATCACTACCGCGTAGGCGGAGGCCCTGGAAAGTAAGAGGATCATAAAGGACTCGCAAAGACATTTTAGACCCTGCACCAGCTGTTCAGCCAGGTCCATACAGGTCTCGGAGGCACCCTGAGCCTCCAGCTCCTGGTACAGGCACTTAGCCCGTTCAGTGAGTGTCTGTGACACCAGGACCCCGGCCAGTGCCGGTCTAACAGCCGAACCAACGACCGTGAATAGGTAACAGGCCACAGCCTCCACCTTCCTATCAACGGGGTCCTTTAAATGCAGGAGCCCCTTCCACCGGCAACGTCGTGGCCTTGCTCAGCCTGGACACCGAAGGGTCCACTGAGGGGGGAGAAGCCCATTTTTCACGAAATCCTCCTGAAAGGGATAACGGATAGAAAAACATCTAGGCACAGTAAAAACCTTTTGAGGTATCTCCCATTCCTTGTATAACATATTGTCCAAAAATGGAACACAAGGAAAAACCTTTGCGGTGCGGGGCGGTTTACGGAACCCAAAAGGGACCGGGACATCTGAGTCCTCCGCCAGATCCTCCATTTTTAGAGTATCCCGCACCGCAGCAATAAGAGCTCCTACAAAAATCTTATCATGTCCTGACCCTGTATCAGAGTCATCCTCACTGTCTGCGTGGGTAAGACCCCCCTCTGCTGACATGACAGATCCTGATACAGAGGCTGCCATAAGGTCTGAGTCAGTGTCAGAGACATCTCCAGAGTTAGGCTCAGGGAGAGGGCGCTTTTTACCCCCCTTCTGACCGCTTGACCTCTCGATGCGGACAAGAAAAGCCTCAAGGACTGATGTCATAACCTCTAAGGAGGCAGCAGAGGTCGGGGCCTGAGGGGTTAACTGTGGAATTGCAGGGGAGGAAACTCCAGGTTCACTCTCCATTGTGCCCCACCGCTGTCACCCCCAGACACTGCAAGGCAGACAAAAAACCCACCGGACACCTCCTGGCCGAGGACAGAGTAGGGGACCCCCGGGGAACTCACCACCCCACCCGAAACCGCGGTGCCCGAGGAGCCTGAGGAGTGCTGTGAAGTGCTGCCGCCGTGCTGTGCTGAGCCCTCAGAACGATTTGCAGTCTTTTCCTGTGTCTGACTACAGCACTAGAGGCACAGACCATGCCAAAATGGCCGCCGCGTGACTGGAATATTCACACGCGGTCTACAGTAAAATGGCGCCGACAGCGCTGCCGTTTTGGCGCCGAAACGGCGCAGTTTAAAAGTGAAAAAGGCAAGATAAGTCAAAAATGACAGTTCTTGCCGCACAGCACCCGCACAAGTGGCAAAAAAAAGCCCCACACACCAGCGCACACCATCAGCTCAGCCCCCTATATCAGGCAGTCCCCACACAGCCGCAGCCCCAGGAGAAATGGCGCCCCAGGAGTGACTCCCCCCCCTCGCAGCTGCCCAGCATAGGGAAGGAGGTAGAGGAAGAGAGAGAGGAAAGCAGGGTGAACCCTCAGTCGACCTCCCCAGGGAAGTACCAGCCATACCTACCTTGTCAGGCAAGGTGACTACTTACCCATCCTGCGACTACCAGGCTGGCGACCTTCCTGACTGAACCAAAATCCGCGAACGGCATGGCAGTCGGCCAGACACACTGTGACCAGGCCATTGAGACCGGTCATATGTGTGCCCTAGGACCGAAGTCCCCCGGCGACCCCTTGGAGCGATGGGGCATGTCGTGGACGACCACTAGCCAAGCTGAGGCCGGACACGCTCGATGGCCAGACATGGGAAGACTACAAGGATCCAGCCTGTTGCCCAGTCGGCTGTTGCTAGTAGATCACAGGATCAAAAAAGCAGTAACAAAAAACAATAAAACGCAAAAATCGCGAGAGCCAGAGTACATGGACTACAGCAGGCCATACACTCCTGAGTTAGGCAGAAAAAAACTGAGGCTGCTGTGGCAGAGTGGGGGATATATACCCGGGGGACCACGCCCCCTGGGAGGAGCTGTAAGGAGCAAAGTGTTGTTAACACTTTGTGTGCTGTTTCTGCCTAACTCTCCTAGAGGAAGGATGCATAATACCCTACTGTCAAAGAATGCTGTGTCCGTCCATGAACTCAGAGAAAATAGCATTTTGTCTGTAAAACCCTGTCTGTAAAAGTTCTCATTTCTCTTGTGTCTATCATGTGTGTTATTGATATTGTCCTGTTGTGGAGTGTTGGAATTTCCACAAATGCTCTTTATATGTCCCAAATCTTCAGGGTGATAGATACAGTTAGTTATAAGCCAAACTGGCAGGAATACGATCAGGACAGTCCAAAATAGGAGGCACAGGGCTTTCCCAGAAGTCTGTGGTGAAATAAGCGACGTCATCTTGTCGGAGGTCAGGGCTGTCTGCCCTCGTTAGTACCTCTCTTGTACTTGCTTCTAGTCGGAGGCCAGGGCTGTCCGCCCCCATTAGCACCTCTCTTTGTCTGGCTCTAGGCACCAGTTTTACTCGGGTGGCATGGATCCATGTTGGGCTCTCTTCCGTCAGTATTGCGGTCCGGGTAACGGCTACCACATTCGTCTCTGGACCATAAGCAAAGTCTTTGGCTCTTTTATCTTTGGTCAATCGTTTTACAACTACAACATCTCCTGGTATAAAAGGGTGGGTGTTTTCCTGTGGAAGAGAAGGAAACTTAGACAACTTTTTGTTCTATCTCATCTGGTTTGGTTATCAATGTCCTAACATAGTGATCCTGGATTTGTTCTAAATCTCCTTCCTGTAAGCCCAGGGGTTTCTTTGCCCATGGGGTTGGGAAAGGGTCTTCCCATTAGTATTTCGAAGGGTGACAGTTTCAATGATTTGTGGGGAGTCATGCGTATTTCTGCAAGAATAATAGGCAAGACTTCCTTCCATTTGTGAAAGGTTCCTCCAGTGGCCTTTCTTAGTTTGTCTTTGAATGTTCTATTCATTCTCTCAACAATCCCTGAACTTTGGGGGTGATATGGGACATGGAACTTCCAGTCTATTTTAAGGGATTTCATAAGTTCACACAAACAGCTAAACAGAGGACAATTATAAATAATCTAAAATTCTGTCCAGCCAATGTTGTGATTTATACAATAGTAAGTGAGTCCAAGTTACAAAAAGTAAGGTGAGTCCAAGATTTAAGGGTTCAATTCTGTCCCCCCCCCCTTCATGTGGTGTATGTATTATTGCTTTCAGATAAAGGTTCTCCAATTTAATTTCAGATTATGTATTGTTGCCTTTGTCTCGGTTCACACTAGCGCGGCTTCAAAGTCATCCGAAACTTTAACCACTTGCTTACCGGGCACTTAAACCCCCCTCCTGCCCAGACCAATGTTCAGCTTTCAGCGCTGATGCACTTTGAATGAGAATTGAGCGGTCATACAACATTGTACCCAAATGATATTTTTATCATTTTTCCCACAAATAGAGCTTGGTGGTATTTGATATATATTTTGTTATAACATTTTGCAAACGGGTAATTTTTCTCCTTCATTGATGTACACTGATAAGGCTGCTCTGATGGGCACCGATAAAGCTGCACTGGTGGGCACTGATAGGCAGTAGGGCTGCGCATCTTCACCGGTCTCACGATTCGATGCGATTACGATTATCAACTCCACGATTCGATTCGATTCCGCGATGCATCACGATTGCAGCGCAAGTGCGCATGGCTCTCCCCCGAAAATACTAAAGGAGATGATCAGAGACTGCAGGCATGCTACAGGAGATGATCAGAGACTGCAGGCATGCTACAGGAGATGGTCAGAGACTGCAGGCATAGTACAGGAGATGGTCAGAGACTGCAGACATAGCACAGGAGATGGTCAGAGACTGCAGACATAGCACATGAGATGGTCAGAGACTGCAGACATAGCACAGGAGATGGTCAGAGACTGCAGACATAGCACAGGTGATGGTCAGAGACTGCAGACATAGCACAGGTGATGGTCAGAGACTGCAGACATAGCACAGGAGATGGTCAGAGACTGCAGACATAGCACAGGAGTTGGTCAGAGACTGCAGACATAGCACAGGAGATGGTCAGAGACTGCAGACATAGCACAGGAGATGGTCAGAGACTGCAGACATAGCACAGGAGATGGTCAGAGACTGCAGACATAGCACAGGAGATGATCTCAGTGTTTGTCTATGCTGCGCTCATGTGACTGCCCGGAATGGCCTCCCAATTCGGCACCCCTAATATATATATATATAAAATTTGTCCACATTAGAATGTGTTTTCTACCTGCTTAAACCACTGACTAGCCAGAATACTGGGACGCCTGTTCGTTTGAGCTCCAACCCTATTGCATGGTCTGCTTTGGCTATGGTTACTCTATTAATGGTGGAGCTGGGAGGCAGAATGGGGAGCAGAAAGTGTTACACAACAGTAAATGTATGAAATAGTTAATATCATTACTTTCATTCTTCAATTTTGTCTGTAGTCACATTAAAAAAAATAGTTTCTCTCCGAGTTAAACTTTTCCTGGGTCTGTGTTTCTTACCACATGTTATTTTAAACGTTTTCATTACCTTGATAACTTGCTCTCGCTTCTACCAATACACAGAGCAATATTCTCTTTCTTCTTTTTAAGTCATGCTGCCCAAACTTGGCCATAAAGCTGAGAGAGGAGGAAGCTGAAATGCAGCTTTCTTCTTGGCTTGTCCCGGGATACAACGAAACCAGCAGGTTGACGGTTAACAACACTCGGCTCTGCCCCCTGATCTGTTTAATGTGGACGTTCTCTCTCTCCTATCTCCTCTCACGTCTCACATCTCTCCTGGCGTCAGCCCCTCCCGTCTCTCTCTTCTGAGCTTGATAGCTACAGTCAGTGGGCGGGACTGACGCCAGGAGGAACGTGAGACGTAAAAGCTCAGAGAAAGAGGAGAGAGGCGGACCAGGAAGTAACATGAGTGCAGCGCAGGATACAGTAGGAAATTAGGGAACTGCTGCACGGAGCGCTCTCCCGGGAGGGGGCGGGGCTAGGCATCGATTAATACGATCGCATGCATCGGTACAGCATCGAGGACACCCGAATCACGATGCACCGATTAAATTCGACACCCCTAATAGGCAGCACAGATGGGAAGCACTGATGGGCATTGATAGGTGGCACTCATTGGCATTGATGGCACAGATGAGGCAGATATGCCTCCTTCCTCTTCGTGACCGATGTCCCTTTCACATAAGCCTGTGATCACCTTTTTTCTCCTCATGCTGTCAGTGTGAGAAAAAAAAATGGATTACCGTCTTTTGTTTACATCACGTGATCAGCTGTCATTGGCTGACAGCTGATCACATGGTAGGGGGCCGGGACCGGCCTCTTACCCAGATCTGTGATCACCCGAGTCTCGTGACTCGGGTGATCATAGCGTGCACCTCGCGCGCAGGGGAGGACCTCTATTGACATCCTCCCGCCATTTGGGGTCTGCACTGTAGCCGTCATTTGGCTATAGCGCGGGCGCCAAGTGGTTAAACCCAAAAGCAAAACATTTACTATAATGCAGTTTACCAGTCATTAGAGGTGATGGCTGCATCAGTTCTCTTTTCTTTGCACCCCCCCCTCTGTTTTAACTTGATCAAGCCAGTAACACCTTCTATATTAGGTACACGACTCTGGATGAATAAGAACAGGAGGCACAGCAGAAAGCACCAATGTCAGCCTGGGAGGAGGGAAGTGTTTAATTTATTTTTTGTATTTAAATCTGCAATAAATTTATGCAAACTCCAGCTCACACTTTATAACGGATCATTTTAGTCACCCCTGCAAGTGTTAATCGCTAATCGCCGCAATTACTAGTAAAAAATAATAATAATATTATTATCATTAATTAAAATGCCATAAAACTATCCCCCCATTTAGTAGACGCTATAACTTTTGCGCAAACCAATCAGCTTTATTTTCATAATTATCGCTCTATTTTTGTTTATAGCGCAAAAAATAAAAACCGCAGAGGTGGTCAAATACCACCAAAAAAAAAGCTCTATTTGTGGAAAAAAGGATGCCAATTTTGTTTGGGAGCCACGTCGCACTACTGCGCAATTGTCAGTTAAAGCGACGCAACGCCGAATTGCAAAAAGTGGCCTGGTCATTTGGCAGCCAAATGTTCCGGGGCTGAAATGGTTAATTCTGCACCCCCTTATACAGTATAAGGGTCAAAGCACCTCTCTGCATTTACTGCGCCTGCATGGCGTGGAAATGTTTGTACTTGTGAGGCACTTTATGTACATGTGCAGGTATGTCCGTAGTCACGAGTGTACGTAACGCTAATGTCCGTAAAGCGGGGTATGCCTGTACATTTTTCCTTAAATTATTTAAAAAGACGCAAAACGCATCAAAAGACACAAAAGATGCATCATAAGCATGTGTACAAAAAACGCAAAGCGTGCTGCAGAACCAGATCAAAGGCAAACTGCATAGGTGTGACCCCGGCCTAAAGGCCAAAGCTGTGTTTTTTGGATAGAGTGGAGGTGGATTAGAACCCCTGTCAGTTTTTATTGCCGTTAAAGCGGTGTTCTGGTGGAAATTTTATTTTTTAGATAAAGATACCCCTCTAATACTCATGCTTAGTGTAGTCTAATAAAGGTGAGCTGTAAACGAAGAGGCGTCTAGTATTTGTGCAGCTTTGTTTTCTTACTTTGTGAAGTCTCAGCAGACCGCGCCCATCTCCTGTGTGGAGATGACTGGCTCCTGAATGTGCTGTACAAACTTACCCTCCATTACATAAATTAGACAGACAATATAAAACACTAAATCATTATACAATTGGGATGGATCTAGCAACTAGCATTTGCCTGTAAGTTTTCTTTTTAATTACTAACCCCATATTCATATCACATAGATGCAAAGTACATCCGTGTGAAAAAATTAAGCCCATAAGAGGGTAGTCAGCATGCTGGGTTTTGCATCAGATTTCAGGTAAATTATCAGGAGTTTTAGAATGGGGGGGTAGGTGTCATGGTCTTACCTCCTTGCAGTCTTCTTATCACTGACATGTGCTGGCGGCCATCTTGCTTCCTGGGCTTCTTGTAACTTCCCACATGCTGCGGCTCCTCCTTCCGTCTGGGAGGAGCTGAATGCTCAGCACATATATACCACTGCTGCTGCAGCATTCCCTTGCTTGGTCCTTGTCTTGTACACTCCTGTGATCGTGCTGCTGTTCTGGTTACTGACCCGGCTTCTACGGACGTTCCTTCTGGTTCCTGATCCCCGGCTTTGTCTCACCAACCTTTGGCTACTGACTCCGGCTTGGCTGACTTCCATCCCTGGCTATCGACCCTGGCTCCGGCGGAGGACCCTTCTGGCTGTAGATCATCTGTTTGGACTTGCTGTTTGGTTTTTAATAAAGACCTTCTTCTTTCATTTATATCTGTGTACGTCTGATTCACGCTTCCTGACATTAGGACCAAGCCATGAATCCTGACGGTACAGGGCCGCCTCCGCTACTCATGCTGGTTGCCAGACTTGATCAGCAGGATCACCTGCTGGGTCAGTTCGCTCAGGCGTTGCAAACCCTGCTTGCACGCACGGCTCATCTCGCTCCTGTTGCCCATAGGTCAGTTGTCGCTCCTGGGCCCGCTCCTACTGCTGCTCCGGTTGATGCGCCAGAGCCTACCCCGGCACCTGTTGTTGCGCCTACGGTGTCTTGGGGTATGATCGGCTCTGCCCCCTCCCGCAGCGCTTCGGGGGAGAGCCAACTCAGTGCCGAGGTTTCCTTAATCAAGTAGGCATTTATTTCGTGTTGCTGCCACATGCCTTTCCCACTGAGGAATCGAAGGTGGGCTTCCTGATCTCGCTACTCTCAGACAAGGCCTTGGCCTGGGCAAGCCCCTTATGGGAGAACAACAATCCGGTGGTTGCTTCTCTTCGGAAGGTTTTCGATGTGCCGGCTCGCTCTGCCTCTGCTGCGAAGCTCCTCATGTCTCATGTCCATCAAACAGGGTTCACGATCGGTAGCCAAATACGCCATTGAGTTTCGTACCCTGGCAGCAGAGGTGGGCTGAAATAATGAGGCTGTGGTTGCTGCTCTCTCACATGGTCTCTCGGATGCCTTAAAGGATGAGATTGTGGCTAAAGACCTACCTGTGGAGCTCGAGGCTCTCATTTCCTTCCTGATATTGATTGACACCAGACTCAGGGAGAGACCTTCCTTTAACAGTTTGGCGCCTACCTTTGCTGTCCCACCCGTGCCTCCCTCTCCTCCCACGCCTCCTGAGGCTGATCGGTCTGAGGGTGAGCCCATGCAACTGGGGGTTGCTCGCCTGTCTGAGGGGGAGAGGGTATCTCGGAGACGCGAAGGTCGATGCATGTACTGTGGTCTCGGTGGGCATTTTCGGTTGGCATGTCCGAACCGTTCGGGAAACGCTCGCACCTAAGATCCTGTCGGGGGCAGATCTTGGGTGGAGTCTCTTCGTCCCCGGTTTCCCGTGCTGATAAACCTCTGATCACCTTTGTCCTCTCCTGGGTCAGGGGGCTCGGTGACGACCCAGACGTTGGTGGACTCTGGTGCCGGTGGGTTTTTCATTGACAGTGAATTTGCTGCCGCAAACTCCATTCCTCTGCAGGCTCGAGTTTCCCCGCTGGTCCTTGAGGCGATAGACGGCAGACCCCTCCAGCCGTCGCAGGTCACACATAAGACCCTTCCTGTGGAGATAGCCATTGGGGTCGTTCACAAGGAGTCGGCCTGTTTTCAAGTCATTTCGTCTCCACACTATTCGGTGGTCTTGGGGTACCCCTGGCTCCAAAAGCATAATCCGATTTTTAATTGGAGATTGGCCGAGAACCTCTCGTGGTCCCCACAGTGTGGGGCTAGTTGCATCCATGTGCCTGTCAAGTTGTTGTGTGCCTCCTCGCACTCTGGGTTGCCTCCTGAATACGAGGAGTACCTGGATGTATTCGATAAGGTTTGCGCTGTTGCCTTGCCTCCGCACCGCCCTTATGATTGTGCCATAGATCTACAACCTGGCGCCATTCCTCCTCGTGGCAGGGTATATCCTTTGTCGGTTGCGGAAAATGAGGCCATGGAGGAGTACGTGAAGGAGGCGCTTTCCCGAGGGCACATTCGCAAATCCTCTTCCCTGGCAGGGGCTGGATTTTTCTTTGTAAAGAGAAAGGGCGGAGAATTAAGGCCTTGCATCGACTATAGGGGCCTAAATCGCATCACGATTAAGAATGCATACCCGGTTCCATTGATTTCCGAGTTGTTTGACCACCTCAGGGGAGCAACGGTCTTTACCAAACTCGACCTGAGGGCTGCGTACAATCTTGTAAGGATCAGGGCCGGTGACAAGTGGAAGACCGCGTTCAACACCAGGACCGGATGGGGCGTGGCCGGACCTAGCTGAGAGATGGACACCTGAGCTCTGAGCTCCAGCCATCTCGGACCAAATCTAACAATTAGCGGAGATATCGGACCCTCACCCTTATACTAAAGATGGGTACTGCCTCCAGACAGTCATCGGCCTCACGTTCCCGATCACCGAGGGAACAGAACGACGCCATGAGTCAACACATCCCTGAGATGTTTCGTACAGGCAGGAGTAACATGGCGGCTTCCCGCCAAGGATCCTCTCAGGGAAACCAACAGGCACAGCCGGCGATAATTCTAACGGCAACTCACACCGCTCCCCCCGAGCCCTCTGGGGGTCAGCCGGTTGGTACACAACCCCCTTCTCAACAGCACATAAGCCTCCTGGACCTCAGGGCTGTGGCGGTGGACATTAAAGACACCTTGTCAGCCACCATAGCGGAGTTAAGAATTGACGTCCGTGCACTGAACGATTGTGTCTCGTCCACAGAGAGGGTCCTAGACGACCATGACCTGGTTCTCCAGAGGTCCACTAAAAAGATTGATGAACATACCTTGCAGCTCCGTGAGGTGAATCGCCACCTGGAGGACCTGGAGAACCGGAGCCGACGCCATAACCTTCGTGTGCGGGGTATGCCTGAGGGTATTGAAGGTGAACGGATGCCTCAGGCAGTGGTGAGCCTCTTCAACTCCGTGCTCGGCAGACCTCCTGCCACGTCCATCTCCTTAGAACGGATACACCGCGCCCTGCGTCCCCGCGGTAAAGATACGGACCCACCGAGGGACATTGTGTGTTGTCTGGTGGACTTTATTCTGAAAGAGGAGATCCTGCTGCAGGCACGGGGGAAGCATCTCTCACATGAAGGCATCCCTGTTCAAATCTTCCAGGATCTATTGGGCATCACTCTCCAACACCGCAGAGACCTCAAACCGCTTCTGGATATGCTCCGCTCCAGGGACATACGATACAAGTGGAAGTTTCCTTTCTGCCTTGCTGCATCTCATCTGGGACGCACTGCCTCCCTCAAGGTGCCGGAGGACCTGCCTCGCTTTTGTGAGACTCTGGGATTGCCTCTGATATCGGTCCCTGAGTGGTATGCTGTTTACCGTCGTTCAGTAGGCAGATGGGGGAAACCGCCGGAGGAACGGATGGAGACCCAAACCACCAGAACCCGCCGGAGGCGGTCGCCGTCAGGAACCAGGAACCCCCCCAGTGTCAGCACGCCGCGAGGAGACCGTGATTCTCTGGCTCCCCCCGGGGCTAGGAGAGCCCGCAGGGATTACTGACGGCTTCATTAATGCAGATACCTCCTGTTGGGCGTATGGTGGACCACTGTTATGTTCCAAGTGACCTTTTTGAATTTCCTTTTTATTAGTATTATTTGCGGTTTTGATCTATTTCTGTTTTGTTGACTCAATACCTCTAGATGTGACAGCCTAACTGACTGTTTGTGCTTTGGCAGCACATCTACTGTCCCCTGCTTCTCTTCCGGTAAAGTGACATAGCTAACTCTGTTTTTACTACAACTCCTGTGATACCATGCGGCCGGAAGTCACGTGCGACGGATGGGAAGAAGTCCTCACGTCTTGACATCCGGCAGCCGACGAGGAGTCGGTTTATGTATTTGACCCTGTCTGTTCAGCCTCCCGCTTGTTGCGGCTATTGCCTCGCTGACTATTTCAAACCGGGAGACGGGGTTCTCTGACTGCTCCTTTGCCTGGTCAGCTGTGACCCCGACGGGACAAAGTGGAAATACAGGCTTTTCAGCGGATCCTCAAGAATGTTTACCTGTTTACTATTGTTTATTTTTATATATATATATGATCACAGGGTCATCCCCGTACGGGTCAGAGTTTGCTTAGGTAAGAGGTATTTCCTGTCTATGCATGGAGCCCTGCGCCCGGGGTGTAGACTTATGAACTACTGTAGGTGAGATGGGCGATGCAGTGCTCGAAAGTTATAACGATTTTATAATTTTGCTTAAGGGGATCACCGCACGCTACAATGGCCTGAATGTAGGGTATCTCCTTAAACTCCCGGCATGCCAGGCTCCGGTGCACCGGGTCCGCCGGGACACGTCTTGTTCCCCAAGCTGGTTTAATACCATGGTTACCTGCTGTCTGGTGGAGCTGATGTTTTTGGTGGCACACAGACAGTCAACCGTATGTCATGACTAGTCGTGCCCCCACCACCAGTGCAAAGGGCCCCCGCCCATTCGGGGTTGGGGCCTCACTTCAAGGGGGCTGCCCCCCACCCCTGACATATCCTGAGGCCACACCTCTCCATATAACTTTAACCCGTAACGGTTTGTTCCGAGGTGGCTCACCAGTAAAGGTTTATATCTCTTAGTGTTTCTGCTCTTGGGCAGGGCCCTGTCCAACCCCCACACGGTTGCTCACGGCGGTGGTTGCGCACTGTCTGGGCGTGGGTGCCCCGTGGGCTCCGTATTTTTTCCGATTTGTAAATATTCAGGTAAAAGGACGTAGTCCCGATACCTAATCAGTGTTTATTTCTATAGGTAGTTTTGTGCTATTGACTTGCCTTAGCATACTTACTGGGCCCCCCCCCCCCCCTGACATCCACACCGTCCTGTGACCCATCCCGCCCCACCTCCCCATCCCTCACTGCTCCCTCGAACCTTGACTGACCGGCAAAATCCTGACATGTCTACCCCCCCCCCCGAACTACGGGTCGCACAGAGCTTAAACTACTCTCTCTTAACGCCCGTGGCCTGAATACCCCAGAAAAACGTTCACGTCTTTTGTATACGCTCCGTAGGGACAAGCCCCAGATTGTACTCCTTCAGGAGACTCACTTCCGCACCAACTCTATTCCCAAGCTCCATGACAGCTATTTCCCTACTGTCCACCATGCCTCTAACGATGAGGCGAAATCGAAAGGGGTATCTATTCTATTTTCGAAACACTGCCCATTCCAGATCTCCCATGTCCAAAAAGACGGGTTAGGCAGATTTATCTTTATCAAAGGCACACTACACGGCAGATCGTTTACGATTGCAAATGTTTATGCTCCCAACTCGCGACGGGTTTCCTTTTTTCGCGATACGTTCTATCAACTGACCGCCTTTAAAAGTGGAACGTTGATTGTAGGAGGGGACTTCAATGTTCCCCTATCGCCCTCGGTAGACATGTCCAATGGATCGTCGTGCCTGTCTTATAGTGCACTACGTGCCATTAAAACCCAACTCAGTACACTTACTCTGCACGACACATGGCGCACACTCAACCCAAAGGTGAAAGACTAAACCTTTTTTTCTCCCTTACACAACAAATATTCCAGGATAGATCATTTCTTCCTCTCACAATCTGACCTTACCTTCCTCTCAGGGGCAACGATAGAACCTATGACACTGTCTGACCACCACCCCATTACCATGTCCCTGATTCTTCCCGATCAATGCACCAAGTCCCCGATCTGGAGAATAGACGACTCCCTCTTGCTTGATCCGGAAAACTTCCGACTGCTCTCGGAACGTCTTTCCCAATATTTTGCCGAAAACGACGCCGATGTTACCTCCCCAGTCACCCTCTGGGCGGCTCACAAATGTGTCATCCGGGGTAAACTAATCTCATTAACGGCCAAACGTAATAAACTAAGAAAGGCTAGGCTGTCTGAACTGTCCGACCAGATTAAACGGCTTGAGAGTGCCCACAAACTTACTTTGGCGACCCAAACGTACTCCGCCCTCTTGAAAGCTAGGGAGGAACTGCTGGAGGTTCTCCAAGTAACCTTAAAACGTAATTTTGCCTTTACTCACAAATTATTCTATGAGTTCGGAAATAAAGCGGGGAGGCTGTTGGCATCGGCCCTACAAAAGAAAAAAGCTAGTTACAATATCCATTCCATTACTCCTCCGTCGGGGACACCCATCACCAGAACTGACCACATTGCCCGAGAGTTTGTTAACTATTTTTCAAATTTATATAACCTGCCCAAACCAACGGGTCTTGTAACCCCCCCAGGATCGCCAGACAGCCCTGGAGGAATTCCTCACCAAGTATGGCCCATCCTCTGTCCCCCCAGACGACTTATCGCACTTAGGTTCAGTCATAACGTCAGATGAGGTTTTACTTGCCCTAAAACAGCTGAAAGCAGGTAAGAGCCCAGGCCCGGACGGCCTACCGGCCGGCTATTATAAGGCCTTCGCCTCCTCACTGCTTCCTAGATTCGTAAATGCCTTTAACGCTCTCCCCTCTACGCCCAATCCGAACCGAGATCTCCTGGAAGCCCACATAACGTTGATCCCTAAACCGGGTAAGGACATCAATTTAGTTTCCAACTACCGCCCCATCTCCCTGCTGAACGTCGACGTCAAGCTTTACGCTAAAATTATAGCTAACAGACTGCTACCATTCCTTCCCAAATTTGTTTCATCCGATCAGGTTGGTTTTGTCCCGGGCAGGGAAGCTCGGGACAACACCATAAAGGCCATCAACATACACCATTGGCTGACGACAACAAACACTAAGGGATTTTTCCTTTTGTTGGATGCGGAGAAGGCTCTACTCAAGCTTGGCCTCCCGAGTCGCCTCATTCAAATGGTTCTGGCGCTGTACTCTGCCCCCAATGCACGAATCAGGGTGAATGGTCGACTGTCGGACGCCTTCTCCGTAGCCAATGTTACCAGACAGGGTTGCCCGCTTTCCCCCATTATCTTCGTACTTGTCCTAGAACCCTTCCTTCGTAGGTTGTGTGATAACTCAGACATAAATGGCGTCACCATTAACCGGAAACTCTGCAAAGTTGCGGCTTACGCGGACAACGTTTTATTGTTCCTAAGGGACCCAATTACTACCATACCCAATCTCCTGAAGGATTTTGGTCTCTTCAACCGGCTGTCTAACCTACAAATCAATTTCCACAAGTCGACGGCGCTGAACGTGTCCCGTGTCCCTTCGATGGGAATCTAAGGCGGTCTCGTATCTGGGTATCAAACTTCCTTCGGTGCTCAATGACCTATATGCGCACAATTTTCTGCCCGCTCTCCAAACCATTCGGGATGACCTAACTGCCTGGCACAAAGGACGCTTCTCATGGTTTGGCAGGGCGGCAATTTTAAAAATAAACATTCTACCCAGGCTATTGTACCTGATGCAAGCCGTCCCGATAAAGCTCCCTCCAGCTTATTTCACATCCTTTAAGAGCATTTGCAGGTCATTCCTATGGGCGGGTCGCCCCCCTCGGCTGGGATGGAACAGATTGGTTCTTCCAAAGCTGAAGGGCGGAATAGGACTACCGGACCCATCCATATACTATAAGGCCTGCCAGCTTACTAGGATTGTTGATTGGCACAGACACAGACAAAACAAAGATTGGGTTGACATTGAGAATTATTTTGTCAAATTTCCGATAGCGCACACCCCCTGGATCACTGTCAATGCGGTTCCAAAGACGTGTACGGAACACCCCTTAATTGGCCCCACTCTAGCCACCTTCAGAGCCGCCTGCCGTGCTTTAGACTTAGTCCCTTCCCCAGGGCCTATGACACCCATCACTCAAAATCCAGATTTTCCCCCTGACATCGCTTCACTATGTGGGTCCACATCCTCTGACGACAAGCCTGTTAGGGCGAGACAATTTTTCAAGGCGGGTGCCCTGTTATCCAATGCTGAGATGTGCTCTAAATTCCCAAACCTGTACATACCCTTCTTCAAATTTCTGCAGATCAGGCACTTTTTTCAGACCACCCCGGTACCCTCCAGTTGGTATAGAGATCATACCCCATTCGAGATTTTGTGCAAAGACTCGGGCCCTCAGACTCATCTGATCGCAATACTCCACTCTCTTCTCCTGCCCAAGGCGGTTCCAAATGACAAGATTCATCGGGTATGGGAGACGGACTTGTCACTCTCCCTCTCCCCTGAAGATTGGGAGCAAATCTGGGAACACGCCCACAAAGGGTCCATTAATGTTTCCGCTCAGGAGAACAGATTCAAATTGTACTAGAGGTGGTACCGGGTGCCCGACAGGATACATAAAATGTTCCCTAGCGTCCCCCCTACGTGCTGGAGATTCAACACGGCAGTCGGTTCTCTTCTACACGTTTGGTGGGATTGCTCTCTGATTCAACCTTTTTGGGAAAGGGTGCATGATCTCATCTCACGGATCACCACCTACACCCCTGACTTCACCCCGGCCCAGTACCTCCTACATCACACTTCACTCCCTAGGAAGTCGTACTACAAATCCCTTACTTTACACCTCATCAATGCAGCCACCCAATGCATCCCCCTACACTGGAAGACCACCACCCCCCTTCTGTAGCTGACTGGATCAAAAGAGTGTATAAAATAGAGGAAATGGAAAGAATTATCCACCAGTCGAGAGATACGCATGACAAATTCAGGATCACTTGGGCCTGTTGGACACACTATCAGGAATCCTTGGGATCTGTTGGTCCTGACACTCCGGCCGTAGATACTGACGGTGACGTTTAACATACTCTAGTTGTCTGCCCCCGACATTTCCGACTTCACCTGTGCGTCCCTGTTCCCCCCACCCCTCCCTCTTGACAATGCCCAGTAAGGGGTCTGTTCGTAATCAAGTTGTTGTACTTGACAATTAGTGGTAGCCTTCGATTTAGCCTGCGACCCAGCCCGATACCAATGTAAGAATTACATCCATGGGTCGTTTGCCTTACCATCCCTGTATAGTCTGGCCACCATGAGAAACCCCACGTAGGGTGGGAAGGCAGAGAAATATTTCGAGGACTCTGTGTTATCTATTTAGTCCGCTTACGCCTTGTAAATTTCCCCTGCTCGCAGTTGGGTTTTCACCCGGGTTGTCCCGGTAGGAATAGCGTTTCGGACGAGAACTGTTTGACTCCCCCTGCCTTACGATTCGTTACTTATACCCGGTACGCCTTTATCCGAGTTATGAAGGTTTTTCGTTCTATTGTGGAATCATTCCACGCGCTCAGGAGATGTTCTGCTTACATGTTCTCGTATTCACTGTGATTTATGATTTATGCCTGTTACCCGTACAGCATCCAAGGCTATTGTTGTGCCGTACCATATTTGCATGCTGGATACATATGTTCTAATGTACCGGAGACCTTGAATGTATTGACTTTGTACTGTGAAATCTTTAATAAAAAATTGTATACAAAAAAAAAAAAAAACACCAGGACCGGTCATTATGAATCCCTGGTTATGCCCTTTGGGTTGTGCAATGCGCCCGCAGTCTTTCAGGAATTTATCAATGATGTTTTCCGTGACCTGTTGCAGCAGTGTGTGGTGGTTTATTTGGATGATCTTGGTATACTCCGAATCCATGGAGGCCCACATTCTGGATGTCAAACGAGTGTTGCAACGGTTACGAGAGAACAAGCTTTTTGGTAAGCTTGAGAAATGCGACCCCAGGTAACCTTCTGAGGTTACATCATCTTCGTGGAGGGGTTCTCCATGGACCCTGAGAAGGTCTCGGCAGTCCTACAGTGGCCCCAGCCCAGTGGTCTTCGTTCCCTGCAGCGCTTTTTGGGCTTCGCCAATTACTATCGGAAGTTCATCAGGGACTTCTCCTCGCTGGCCAAGCCTCTCACGGATCTGACTAGGAATGGCTTTAGTTCCCAGGTCTGGCCAGTCGAGGCCATCCGGGCCTTTGAGGCTCTGAAATCTGCCTTTGTGTCGGCTCCTATACTGTCTCATCCCAATCCTGGGTTGCCTTTTGTCCTCGAGGTGGACGTGTCTGAGACGGGAGTAGGCGCTCTTCTGTTTAAGCGTCGGACACCAGAGGGTCCCCTGCTTCCCTGTGGGTTTTACTCCAGGAAGCTGTCTCCCGCGGAATGCAACTACCAGATTGGTGACAGAGTTGTTAGCAATCGTGCGGGCTCTCAAGAAGTGGAGGCACTTGCTCGAGGGTTCGGTGGTTCCGGTTCTCATCCTGACGGACCACAAGAATCTGACTTACCTTACCGGTTCCAAGAACGTCAGGGCTGATGCCTTATCACAGTACTCCGAGCTGTCCAGGGAGGAATCGATACCGACTCCGGTTATACCTCCAAATCTGATTTTGGCTGCCATCCGCACCAGCTTGACCTCTCCCCTTGGGGAGCACATTTTGGCGGCTCAACCTGGTGCTCCGGCTGGGAGACCCAACGGCAAGTGCTTCGTGCCTGAGTTGCGTACCTGGCTGTTGCGAACCTACCATAACTCCAAGACCGCTGGGCATCCTGGAAAGAATCAGCTGTCCTGGGCTGTCTCATGTTTGTTCTGGTGGCCTTCTCTACGCTCCGACATTGCCGCATATGTAGCAGCATGTTCTGTTTGTGCCCAGAACAAGTCCCCTCGGCACCTTCCGGTGGGACTTCTACAACCCATTACCACTGGGGAGCGCCCATGGTCACACCTGGGGTTGGACTTCATTGTGGACCTTCCTGCGTCCCGAGGCCATACGGTCATTCTCATGATTGTGGATCGGTTCTCCAAAATGTGCCACTGTGTTCCACTTAAGAAATTACCCACTGCGTAGTAGTTGGCCACGGTATTCGCCAGGGAGGTCTTCCGGTTGCACGGTTTGCCCAAGGAGATCGTTTCGGGTCGGGGGAGTCAGTTTGTGTCCAGGTTCTGGCGCGCCTTTTGCTCCCATTTGGGGATTCGACTCTCCTTCTTTTCGGCTTACCACCCTCAGTCTAATGGGGCCGCAGAGCGATCCAATCAGGCTCTGGAGCAATTCATTCTTTGCTATGTCTCCGATCACCAGGACAATTGGGTTGACCTTCTGCCATGGGCTGAGTTTGCCAGGAACACTGCGGTTAATTCTTCCTCTGGGACGTCTCCCTTCATGGCCAATTATGGGTTGCAACCTGCCGTGTTACCGGAGTCATTCTCTCCCCAAGATATTCCGGCTGTAGAGGACCACCTTTCGGCTTTACGTGCTTCATGGGTACAGATCCAGAGGTCCCTCGAGGTCTCTGCACAGCGCCAGAAGCTCCAGGCTGATCGCAGACGGTTTCCTGCTCCTTCCTATCAGGTCGGAGACCGTGTATGGTTGTCCACTCGCAACCTCAACCTCCGTGTGCCCACTCCCAATCTGGCTCCTTGCTTTGTTGGTCCCTTCCGTGTACTCCGCAGGGTGAACCCCATTGCCTATGCTCTTGCACTCCCACCTGGTATGCGGATTTCCAATGTGTTTCACGTCTCCCTGTTGAAACCACTAATATGCAATCGCTTCACCTCCTCGGTACCTCGGCCTCGTCCTGTCAAGGTGGGCAATCATGAAGAATATGAGGTGAGCGATATCCTGGACTCACGCTTGGTCCGTGGTCGGTTGCAGTTCTTGGTCCACTGGCGCGGCTATGGTCCAGAGGAGTGTTCCTGGGTTCCCTCCACAGATGTTTATGCTCCGGCTCTGCTCCGAGCCTTCCGCGCGCGCTTCCCCCAGAAGCCGTTTTTTGTGCCGCTGAGGAGGGGCCCTTGAGGGGGAGGTACTGTCATGGTCTTACATCCTTGCAGTCTTCTTATCATTGACATGTGCTGGCGGCCATCTTGCTTCCTGGGCTTCTTGTAACTTCCCACATGTTGCGGCTCCTCCTTCCCTCTCGGAGGAGCTGGATGCTCAGCACATATATACCACGGCTGCTGCAGCATTCCCTTGCTTGGTCCTTGTCTTGTACCCTCCTGTGATCGTGCTGCTGTTCTGGTTACTGACCCGGCTCCTACGGATGTTCCTTCTGGTTCCTGATCCCCGGCTTCGTCTCACCACCCTTTGGCTACTGACTCCGGCTTGGCTGACTTCCATCCCTGGCTATCAACCCTGGCTGCGGCACAGGACCCTTCTGGCTATAGATCATCTGTTTGGACTTTAACCTTGCTGTTTGGTTTTTAATAAAGACCTTCTTTCATTTATATCTGTGTACGTCTGATTCATGCTTCCTGACAGTAGGCTGGGGATAGATATGTACATGGCTCTAAACCTGTAGAAATAGGAAGAGGATAGTCCACTCACAAGTTGCATTCCAGATGTTGGTGAGGCACCTGCTGACTTCTTGTAACTCTTGAGAAGTTGAACTGCATTTGATCAAAGCCTGAACCGGGAGGAGAGACAATCAGTGCAGACAGAAAGAGGTTCTATCACTGCTTAGAGCAGAGCTGTGTTGTCGGCCGCTGTCATTTAAAGTCCCGCCTCCCGGATCAGCTCCTATGATGGACATACTGGTCCAATGCTGGTTAATTGGAGGCGGAACTTTGATTGACAACGGCCGACACCACAGCTCTGCTCTAAGCAGTGATAGAATGTCTCTTTACACTGATCGTCTACCCGCTCAGGCTTTGATCAGATGCAGTGTGTCACGCACGGGGCAGCTGGGTAGTTCCCGCCCCTGCTGAACCTAATAGGCGGCCGGGTCAGCCGCACGGGCTGAAGGAGCTGCCCGGCTACTTTCCCCACATGGAGGAATGCCGCGCTGCGGCACCTGATTGACAACCCCCGCAACCAACCCCTGTTGGTACGTTGGCACATCATGTAGAAGGGAGGGAAGCAAAAAGGAACGGCGTTCCTGCTGTGGAAAACGTACAGGAATGCCGTTCCCATGCGTTCCTGCAGGACTTGAGCCCTGCTCCAGACAATTACCACCAGGGGAGTGCCTTCACCCTGATGCAGCCTCTGGTGCTCGGGTAAATGCTCAAAGACCAATACTGCCGAAGGGGAGTCCCTTCACCATGATGCAGCCTCTGGCTCTCAGACCATCTAACAAAAAAGGCGTGCCCTTTGAGAACGATCGTATTGATCGAAACTAGTCAGGGCGGAGCCACGCACTGACATCACCGTGTCCAGAAGTGACCCCGTAAGCACGGGCGCACGTTCGTTTTGTTTGCTATATTTTGTTTTACTTTGACTGGATGTAATGCCTTTGTATTTTGGACTTATGAAGTGCATCTAGTGTATACTCTTACAATTTTAATAAAACCCGGATAATTACGGTACTTCACTATTTGAGTCCCCCTTTTTTTCTGGGTCTCCAACTGGATCCTTTGGAGCTGTGCAACCAGCTTAGGACCTGGAAAGGAGTTTTGGGATCCACACCTATCAAAACGAGGACCAGCTGAATGCAGAGGAGTGCTGCAGTTCCCCCCCCCTCCCTTCTGGGATCGAGTGGATCTATATGCTTTACTAGCTGGGAATCTGGTAAGAGTTTATTACCTACCCCTCTCCTGGTGGATTTTTTCTATTCTATCCAAACCTGACTGGTGGTGGAATCCCTTTCATCTTGGATTTTTCCCCCCTTCAACATACATCCATGGAGTTGATACTTTGATGGGGACATTATGTTTAAGAAGTCACAGATTTTTTTGGACTGAATGTTTTTTTTTATTTTTTTTATTATTATTATTATTATTATTAATATTTTTTTTTTCACACAGTCATAAATTCAATTTATTTTGGTTGTCTCACTAGAAGGTTTTCCTTACCTTCTTTCCCTAGAGTTTAATATATTTCTTATATTTAATATTATTTATTTATTTAATTATTTTTTAACACTTTGTTCACCACATGGTATGACTAGCGCAATTTTTTCTCCAATGTTTTCTACTTGTATTTACATGACTACCACGTGTAGCTAAAGATTGCTGCTTGGGTTATTAAGTTAACATTATTTTCACATTTACACATATTTATTTTCAATTTTAGCTATTCATATCCTTTAGCGCGATATTTTTTATTGTTCTTTAAAAAAGGTGTGTGACTGGCTGGCTATGGAAGCTGGATTTTTTTTCATAACATTGAATTAAAAAAAAAATATTTATGACAGCCCCAGATCGGTTCACAGATCGCAGTGCGAAATGTGGATTCGGACAGGAATTGGATAGCATGGGTATGAACACCAATTGTGATCCAATTCCAGTGCAGGAAAAAAAGTCCCTGCACCTTTTCTGTGCGAATCCAATGTAAGTTAAGCCATACAAACTGTATGGCTGAAATTGCAGTGCGGGGGGCGTGGCCTAGACGGGCATGTGAGCGGACGCAAGGCACGGAGCTCCCGCTAACGATCCTCCTACGATCCTTCCCGCAGTGACCTGACACACACTACCTGATCGGAGGACTTACCTTACTCTTCCCGGTGCAGCAGAGGCATTACCGAGCCCACCCGGAGCCCCGACATGACCCGCAAAGCTGACAAAGACGCCGCAGCGGCGGCGGCCCTGAACTCCCAAGATGGCGCCGGCCCCTCTCTCTCACAGAAAGCATCGCGCGGATGGGAGAAGCAGGCAGAGACGGGCGGTAAGTCCACTAAGGCCCAGAAACAACAGGGGAAGGAGCAGCCCAAGGACATGTTATACTATGCCCAAAAGTTGCAGGGACGTGGCTGCTCCCCCCCCCCTCCGCTGCAGACACAGGCTAATGATGCTGGAGGTCAAGATGGCGCCTCAGTCCTGGATGACACACTGCCTCTAGAGGTGTCCCAAGATCAGATGGCTGAGCTGTTTGAGAGGCCAGATGATGCACCACAGCCTACACTGAGTGAGATCCTGCAGGCAGTGCAGCGATGCACAACATCTGTGACGGCGTCTGTAGATGGCCTGAAATTACAGTTTGGGGCACTGACAGAAACTGTATCCTTTATCAGGCATGATATTCAGAAAATTAGAGAGAGAACCACAGCGGCGGAGGGGCGCATTAGTGAGGTGGAGGATCAGTTACCCCCCCTGACCAGGGACACAAGATCAGCTCTGCAGCAGGCGGCCCAGGCGAACGTGAAAACAGACGACATCGAGAATCGCTTACGAAGAAACAACGTTCGTATAGTGGGGCTCCCCGAGAAAGTGGAGGGCAGGGACCCCACCGCCTTCGTGGAATCGTGGCTCCAGGAGATTTTCGGGGCGGACGCATTTACCAAGCTGTTTGCAGTTGAGAGGGCTCACCGCACACCTCCTAGACCTCTACCGCCGGGAAGTCCACCCAGACCCATGCTTGCCAGACTGCTGAACTATAGGGACAGGGAAATCATACTTAGACTGGCCCGGGAAAAGGGGTCGGTACGTTACAACGGGGTAAGGGTCTCATTCTACCCTGACTTTTCCGCTGAAGTGCAGCGCAGGAGGGCCAAGTTCACTGATGTCAAGAAACGCCTACAAAAACTTCAAGTGACCTACGCTATGCTCTATCCTGCCAAGCTGAGAGTCACCGCTGGAGGCCAAGCTAACTTTTTTGAATCTGCCACGGATGCTGTTGACTGGCTGGACCGTAACGAGCAAGACCTACGAAGGAGGCGCAATGCAGACGAGGAGGACTGAATCCCTGGAGTCTACTGGATGCACCGGGCGGGGTGACTGCCGAGTGAGGTATCTCCACCTGTTACATGTGGAGCGCGACTTTTCTATTTTTCTCTTCACCTCCTTTCTTTTTGGTTAGCGATGGCTCAGAGCTTTGGAAGTTGTTCTTTCCCTTCGATGGATTCTGAGCACCGGTGGGGGAGGCACTCCCACCGTGCTACGCAAGTTCGTAAACAACCCCCTGTGAAAGGGCGGACTGATCGGTGCCCGGTTGGCACGAAGTCCCGGAGACTGTGTTCACTTGTTTTTGTTTTGTTTTTTTTCTGCTCACCCGGCCACACTTTTTGCTGCCCCTCGTCCCCCCCCTTTTTTTCTTTGCCCCACTACACACCCCATGCGTGGTTTGACGCACACACGCCTGCCCATACCATTTTTGTACTTTGTGCCCGGACTGGACACGCCATGTCACCGCCCTGGCCCTTGACTGTTTCGCAGGGGCGCATGGCGAATAGAGGTGCCACCTATACCCATCTCTCATGGCCACCACACCAATAGTGACGTGGAATGTCCGTGGTGTCCATGACCCTTTGAAGCGGACGATGATTGGTTCCTGCCTGAAGAGGTTTCACCCAGCTATTGTGGGTCTCCAGGAGACTCACCTCACGGGGGAAACACTGGGCTGTCTGGGCTTTTCCTGGGTGGGTAAGGCTTACCACTCCACCCACACCTCCTACTCTCGGGGGGTGAGTGTACTGGTACATAAATCCTTGGCTTACCAGGAAATCGACTCGGCTGTGGACTCCCACGGGAGGTTTATTTTTCTTTATTGTAAACTATTCACTGTAATTATGGTTCTTGCTTTTGTTTATGTCCCCCCCCCCTTTTTCCAGGGAGGTCATACAATGTCTTCTTTCATATTTAGTTGATAAGCCTGACATGCCTGTACTGATTATGGGGGATTTTAATGGCTGCCTTGATCCTAGACTTGACAGGCATCCGCCAGCCCTACCACCGTTAGGGGGCAGAGGCACAATTTTGAGCCGCCTGCTGGCGGAGGTGGGCTGGATTGATATCTGGAGGACTAGACACCCGACGACCAAACAATTCTCCTGTTTCTCTAAGACCCACGGGTCTCTCTCCCGCATTGACTTGTGTGTAGGGTCCCCTCAGCTGTTGCACATGATCACCAAGGCAGAATATCACCCCAGAGGAGTATCTGACCATTCCCCCCTAGTCGCACACTTAACCACCCGCCCGGCCTCCTCACTACCCAGGGCCCCCTGGAAGTTGAACGCCTTTTGGCTAAAGCTTTTCACTTCACATGAGCGGGTGGAACGACAGATCGACCAGTACTTTGTGAATAATGGTCGGGAGGGGGTCACGGCACAGGGATGGGACGCATTTAAGGCGTGTCTAAGGGGCACATTCATAGCTGAAATCGCATCAGTTAAGCGCAACTCTGCCGCCCTGCTGGAACAGGTGGAGGACCAGGTGCAAAGGCTGGAACTTCATTTTGTGACAGACCCCTCGGACTTGGCGAGGGAGGCTTGGTTGTCGGGCCAGGATTCCCTGGACCGACTGAGGGCCTCCACCGCTGAAAAAAAACGCTTTTTTACTAAGCAGGCATACTATGAGGAGGGGGAGAAAACGGGTCGTCTATTAGCCAGGATTGCCAGGTCCCAGCAGGCGTCCCCGGCTATCGGAGCGATCCGAGACTCCCGGGGGCGGCTGGTGAATGACCCTGAGCAGATCATTGCCGTATTAGCGACATTCTACTCTGATCTGTACAAGCCTTGTGACGACTACTCTGATAGCGAGCTGCAGACGTACATGGACGCTGTGACCCTTCCGGCTATGGACGGACGGGCCCGAGCGGAATTGGACGCTCCCCTTACCCTTGATGAACTTCTGGAGGCGGCTGCCTCCTTCCCTACTTGTAAGGCCCCGGGTGATGATGGGATCCCCGTGGAAGTCTACACCCAGTACAGGGAGGTGATCCTCCCCCGGTTGCTGGAGGTCTTCAACGCCTCGTTTGAGTTAGGGCAACTCCCACCTTCTATGACAAGGGCTACTATTATCCTTCTGCTGAAACCGGGCAAGGATCCACTTGATCCAGGCTCATACAGGCCCATTTCCCTCTTGCAGAGTGACATAAAAATCCTAGCGAAGGCTCTAGCTATGAGGGTAAATAAAGTTATCCTGTCCATAATACACCCCGATCAGGCAGGGTTTATGCCCAGCAACTCCACTGCGACCAACCTCCGGCGCCTTTACCTCAACATGCAGACCCCCTCAGATTCCGTCGGCCGCAGAGCACTGTTGTCACTTGATGCTAATAAAGCTTTCGACAGTGTTGGCTGGCGGTATCTATGGGCTGTGCTGGACAAGTTTGGCTTCGGCCCCAACTTCCTTAGATGGGTGAGGCTGTTATACGGTGCGCCTCAGGCGGCCGTGCGGCTGTCAGACAGGATGTCTCAGGCCTTTGCTCTGGGCAGGGGGACCAGGCAGGGATGTCCCCTGTCACCCCTGCTCTTTGCGCTGGCAATCGAGCCTCTGGCGGCCCTGGTGCGGAATTGCCCTGCTGTTAAGGGCTTCCGCTACGGTGACCTGCATGAGAAAATCATGCTATACGCCGACGACATGCTTTTATTTTTGGAGGATGCGGAGGAGTCCCTAGCTCAGGTGATGTCCCTTGTGGCGGGGTTTGGTCATTTTTCAGGCCTCACCATAAATTGGACTAAGTCCGCTTTGATGTTTCTGGACGGGACTCCCCCGACTGATAGTGGCCGTACATGTCCTGTCCCTGTAGTATCTTCCTTTAAATACTTAGGGGTACACGTCTCCCCCAAGGTAACTGATTACTGTCGCTTAAACGTATTTCCCCTACTGACCCGGTTCAGAGACAAGATACACATATGGAACAGACTTAAAATGTCCCTGGCAGTTAAGACCAATCTCATTAAAATGATCTTAATGCCACAGCTGTTATACTTACTTCATAATTCCCCGGTAGTCATCACCCTAAAAACCTTCCGAGTGGTCAACTCTCTTTTTAGGCAGTTGCTTTGGCATATTAAAGCCCCAAGGATTAAGCTGGAACAATTGCAGCGCCCTAAGGAGGGAGGGGGATTGGCCCTTCCCAACCCATGGGTTTACTACCTGGCGGCGCAGCTGCAGCACCTGATCGGCGCCATGTCCCCAACCCCGGCCGGCTCCTCGGCCAGGCTTCTGCTGCTTGGCTCGGGAGCCACGTCGATACCTGAGGGACTTGAGGCCCAGCAGTTTCATAAGGCCAACAAGAAAATGCCCACTTTCGCACTCATCCAAAAAGTGTGGAACAAGGCTAGACAGCTCCAGGGAGTCACAGGGTTCACTGAATTCAGCCCAATATGGGAAAATAATTCTTATGTGGAATTGGCCAAAATAGATCAGGGTCCCAGATGGCAACGATTGGGCATAACTTTTCTTAAACAGATCTTTCATGGCGGTGCGCTGCTTCCGTTTCACACCCTACAGTCCAAATACGGGCTTCCCCATTCCATGTTTTTCTATTACTTGCAGCTGCAACATGCAATTAGGGCCCATGGGGATGCGGTGGAGTGGGTTCATTCCCCCACTCCGGTGTTCCGCATCTTGCGGGCCGCCTCTGAGACTAAGGGTATCATTTCTCAATGCTACAACATGTTGCTTGGCTCCTTTTTGGAGGCTCATCCTATGAGAGTGGCGGTTCAGTGGGAGGCTGATGTTGGACCGTTGTCAGGAGAGATGTGGGAGGAGGCGCTGTTGGCAGTCAACAGCTGCTCGTTGAATGTGGCACAGAAGGTATCACAGCTGTACATTCTTCTGCGGGTTCACTATACCCCGGTAAAACTTTTCAAAATGGGTAGGGTCCCAGACCAGATGTGTAACAGGTGCAGGGTGATGTCTGGGGATTTGATTCACCTGCTATGGCGCTGTCCCAGGCTCCATAGGTTCTGGAAGGGAGTTCTGGACACGCTCAATTTAGTGTTTCAGACTTCCGTTCCCCTAGAGCCAGTCCATTGCCTACTTGGTGTACTGGAGGGAGTGGTAACGGAGGAGTTGACGCGAATAGCTTTTAACAGGGCTCTATTCCAGGCCAGGAGGGCCATTCTCCTGAAGTGGAAGCTGGAGACACCCCCCACACTTAAATTCTGGATACAACACATGGGCAGGATGCTTATCATGGAAAAATACATATACCAGCATAGGGGTACTGCGGACAAATTTGATAAGTTATGGGATGCGTGGCTTGCCACGCCAGGCTTGAGCCCTATGGAACTGGTACAGACGAGGTTGCTGGGTGGTACTTAGTCTTGCACAGTATTTGGGGGGGGGAGGTCATAGGGGTACACTAACGGGTGCAGCTACCAAATGTTTGAATGTTGATGGAGAAGCTTCTGTATATAGTAATGTATATGCTACGCATGACATGTCACACTGTAACGTATTCTCCATGTTTGTTTTGTGAGCAATAAAAACCTTTCTGATTTAAAAAAAAAAAAAAAAGAAATTGCAGTGCACAATTACGTGGGGTCACGATTCATTTACATGGATCACGTCCACCTTCCACCTACTTTGAATTACGCGGGCTTATGCCAGCCCATTTACACGTAACTTATGGCGCAAATTCTTTCTGAATAGAGTACCTGCCTCTGTAAGTTATGGCGGCATAGTGTAAATGAGATACGCTACGCCCGCCGAAAGTTACGCAGATCTCTCAGAATCTGGCCCAATATATCATTTTTTTCAGATAGCCCAATTTTTTTCTATATTGTGAAGGATAATGTTACACCGAGTAAATTGATGCGACAAAATTTAACACTTAAAAATCTCCATAAGCAACGTTTAAAATTTCTGCAGGTTACCAGTTTTAAGTAATTGCTCTCGCTATAACGATCACAGCGATACCTCACATGTGTGGTTTGAACACTGTTTACCTATGTGGGGGCGCAACTTATATATGCGTTCGCTTTTGAGCACGGAGGGATGGGGCACATTACTATTTTATTAAATTTTTTCTTATTTATTTTACTTTTTTATTTTTACACTGTCCCTTTAAAAAAAAAAGGATCACTTTTATTCCTATTACAGGGAATGTAAAAATCCCTTGTAATAGATAAAAAGCACACACACCCCTGTTCTGCCTCTCGTGCCCACAATCGCACGTGGTCCACGGTCATCGTCACCCCTGTGCACGCACCTGCTATCCCATTTAAAGGAGCCGATGTACAGCTACAGCTATAGGGTGAGGCCGTACTACAAACATACACCCAACATTAGAAAAAGGATGACTAGCATCCAGTAGGGTAGCTTCGTGTAGTTAGTGTAGGTCCTGCCCTAGACGAGTCAACCTTGACGTGGTGGGCAGGCTTGGAATCTCTTGGTCAAAAGTGTGTCAGCGAATAGGCGAGACGATCGCTAGATCTTCACTTCTGGCCAATTGATTTTACCAAAGGACTCTTGGTTTATTCAGAGTATTTATAGTTGGAAATGGAAAAAATGTGTATAGATCTATAATTATACTTTCATAAAACACACAATAAAAAATTTATATGTTTACATTTGAATTGCTTCCTCTTTTATTTAATCCTTTCCTGACCACTTGGATGTGAGGAAATAAATGTAGCGCTGCAAACATAGAAATAATAACACACATAAACAGTGAATGAATAGTGTAGTCCAAACATACCACGCGAGTGGAAAAGTCC
This sequence comes from Rana kukunoris, assembly GCA_029574335.1. NCBI lineage: Eukaryota > Metazoa > Chordata > Amphibia > Anura > Ranidae > Rana > Rana kukunoris. The sequence continues at coordinate 67,499,241 of CM056054.1, forward strand.
TAGTAAGGAAAACGTTTGAGTGCATCAATAACAACACAAACAAAACATGAATGAAAGTCCATCCACAAATGGGGAATCGATAGGTGTAGAATCACTTCATGGGTCCTCGGATAAGATGACACTTAAATCAAAACAAAAGTGGTATGCTCTTACCGGAAAAGTAGGACCTGTCTGTCATGAACAGCAGATCAGTACAGCCTGAGAACTCCAGTAGCACAGTCAGCTGGGCTCACTCGGACACAGTGGAACGGATTGAAATCTTCAGTCAGAAGCCGGACATGCACGGTGTCTTTGTGGAGTTCTTGGGAGGAATGGGATGGCAATGGTACGACCCTCAGATGGATGGGGTGGAAGCGACTGGATAGCTCCAAGCACCATGTGGAAAGGGGAGAAGAAATAAAAAACGCAACCCAAATGGTGCAGATAAATGAGATAATGGTTTTATTCTAATAAAACCAATGATATAAAAGTGATCACAAATACAATAAAATAAGGCAATGCGGGAAAGGGTAAAAACCAAGCCCTACGCGTTTCGTCCTAGAGGGACTTCAACTGGGGCATCAACCTGTTCCCCCACATTGCTCACATATAAATAATAAACATTCATGGAAGAAGCACACCTAAGCCAATCAAGTCACTCATCCAATCAAGTTCGTGATTGGAAGAAAAGGGCACGACATGTTGGACCAATGGCAGGGCATCATCATAAAAACCCACCCATAATTATACAAAGAGTCATGATAAGACCTAATGGGACTGTAATGAAATGTTATAAAACATCAGCTGTGGGGGGTGGGCCAGCAGGAGGAGGACTCACACTAAACCACCCCCAATCACACATAAAAACGCCAAACAACACGGCTACAGAACAGTATGTAAAAATACACCTTCCCATATTCATGCGATGGAGAGGTGCTGCGGTTAGATATAATGGGGTCACTTCCTAAAAGGACAACCAGAACCAACCAAGGGGAAGCACAGGTGCTCGACTACACATCAGCATGGACACATTAAGTGTGTAGTCTCCTGTGTAGTAGTCATCCGTCCTCACTGGGCTACACAGTAATCCAGATGTGGTACACAAAAAGAGGGTGACCACTATGCAGGGACACAGGGCGGAAGACTAGCTGCGATGGAGGATGGGGACATCACCAATCACAATGGGGAACTGAACAACGTCAACGCGGCGCCGCGTGACGTCAGAAACATTGGCCAGACATACCAACCATGCTGCGTGTCAGCGCGGGGTCCGCTGTCAGCGAGGAACACGCCCAGGGTCAAAACGCTGCGTCCCATGTCATCGCGAGGACGCGTGACGCAATGAGCGCGAGGTAGGCTGCCACCAGGAAACACATCCAGCGTCAACACGCTACCTCACGCGTCATCGTATCATGTCATGGGATCACGTGACACAATAGGCGCCGCAGACCAATAACAATGAAGCAAAGGAACATCCCATGGACTGAAAATATTAAGGGCATATACGCCATCTAGTGGCGAAGCCTCATAATGAAGGGCAGCCGAATTTAGAATTCAAAACTCAATAACCCATCATATGGGGACATAATAGGTGACATAAATCTAAATCTCATATACATAACCATGAGGAACATGCATAGTAGATAGAGACATGCATGAACTGGCTAATTGGAACAAAACCACAGAACATGTTGGTATCAGAGACATTAGACTAGAGAAAATAAAATGTAAACAAGCACTATATGAAAAAGTAACAAATCTGGCCTTGTTTTCAGTTGGCAGAAGAAAATTGGCCAACCCCCTCCCCCTGGAAATGAGGCGGCCCAGATGGAGGTCACGCATTCTGATATGCTTAATCTCGACAGAGTGCTCACCTTCGATCCTGCTATTAGAGATAGTCCAGTGCGCGTCCTGGCCTCTCCGGGGCCCTCCAAAACCAAGTTTTCCAAACCGGTGAACGCACGTAGAAAGCCTCATATTCCTGGTCCTAATTCGGTTCAACCGCCCCCTGGAAGAGGGGGGGGGTTAGCCAATAGAGGAAGAGGGTCTCAGCTTAACCATCCAGGTACACGTTATCCCTATATGAGCCCTAGAGGACACGCTGGTGGTTGGAATCCTAGGGGGCCCCCTCCGGGCTGGAGCCTCAGGGGACCTCCTCCTGGTTGGCACGATCACCGTGGTGACTATCGCCACGACGACCGTAACTACTCTAACAGGACACCGGTCTACTCAAAATAGTTTTTTTCCATTACAGGATGATTATCTGAGAGATGATCGCCATTATCCCGGCAATTATCATGACAGGAATGACGATCCATCGTTCCAATCTCCCTTTAATTATGACTACAATCAGCCGGGACCCTCTTACCATTCGGGTTTTCACAGGGAAACACGAGAACACCACGAAGGGCCAGAAGGGCAAGAGGGACTCGAGGGGGGTGGAGGGTCCAAAGCAAAAAGAAAACGTGTCTGAGAGGTTCAGGAGTTTTTAATTTGAGCACCACGGTCCTTACCGAGGAAGAAAAACATGTCCTGGATAAAGGTCTGAAATATGTTCCCCCTAGGACACAAAATAAATTCAACACATTTATAGATGTGCAGAAATTTATCCGAAAGCTCAATATCCAAAGACACTTTTTAGCTCCCCGTCCATCCCTGCTCCCACTGTGTCAAAGCCAGTGGACACACATGTTCACAGTGGGTTGGCCAACCCCTCCTTATTTAACCCATCTGGAAACATGGCTCCAGCCATTAATGTTTTTAGGAGTCTAGTTCTACAAGATCTGGACGCACTGCCCAGTAAAAAGACATATGTCGACCCCAAAATAAAAATTGGTTTGAAACAATTATGTGAGAAAAAGGATTTGATTATTCGTCCGGCCGACAAGGGGGGCGCCATTGTCGTGCTGGACAAAAGTGCTTATATTAAAGAAATGAACAAGATTTTGGGTGACGTTGAGACTTACACTCCCATTCATACTAACCCCACTTCCCGTTTTAAGAAAGATTTGGTTCAACTGGTGGACGAAGGCTTTTCTTTAGGGATTCTGAATAAAAAGGAGAAGAGTTTTTTGGTCCCTGTTGCACCCAGGATTCCTGCCATTTACTATCTCCCTAAGGTCCACAAGGACCCAGTCAATCCCCCTGGCCGTCCCATAGTCAGTGGGATTGACTCGGTCACGGCCCGCATTGGTAAATATGTCGATTTTTACCTCCAGCCGTTGGTCAGAGTCATGCCCTCTTATCTAAAGGACACAGGGGATACCATCCGGCTACTGGAATCTGTTGAGTTCCAGGATGGGATGATCCTGGCCACGGCCGATGTGACCACATTGTATACGTGCATCCCTCATGAGTTGGGTTTTGAGGCAGTTGAATACTATTCTCTCCCAAAGTGCTACTCTTTCTCTCATCCAACGCAATTTCATTATGCAATTACTCAGATTCGCGGCCCAACACAATTATTTTTGGTTCCAGAATTCCTTTTTTCTTCAGGTTAAGGGGGTCGCTATTGGGGCCAAGTTTGCCCCCAGTTTAGCCAACCTTTATATGGCCAAATGGGAGGAGGATGTCGTCTATGCCCTGAAGAGACCAGAATTGGTCCTTTGGGCCAGATATATAGACGACATCCTCCTCTTATGGAAAGGCGACCTCGATTCTTTGAATGAGTTTATGTCTATACTCAATTTAAATGATCGAGGTATTAAACTCAGTTATGAGGCGAGTACTAGCTCTATACACTTTTTGGATTTAGAGATCAAAGTGGCTAATCACCAACTTGAATTTTGTACCTATTTCAAACCCACTGATCGAAACGGGTATATGCCGGTCGACAGCGGACATCACCCTCAGTGGCTCAAATCAGTTCCACGGAGTCAATTTCTCCGCCTAAGGCGAAATTGTACTAAAGTTGAGGACTACATGATCCAATCTGCCACTCTGAAAGAACGATTCATCGAAAAGGGATATGACGCCATCGATCTCGATGCCGAAATCAATCGGATTGGCATGTCGGATCGTGGCTCCTTACTTCAAGTTCGTCCCAAGAAGATGAAAGACGAGAAGTTTAGGTGGTCTTTTTTCACCACCTATTCTTCTCAGTCTATGCGGATTAAAGAAATCTTTAGAAAACACTGGGGTGTCCTTTGAAATGATCGGGTTCTGGGACCAGCCCTTCCTGAACAGGCTGGAGTAATTTTTCGAGGTGCCAGATCAATTCAAGGTCAGATTGCACCTAACATCATTGACCCCCCCCAAAAAAGTATCCTTTTTCCAGGACTGTAAGGGATACTTTCCCTGCAGAAAGTGTAATGTGTGTATACACAATACCTGCGGTAGACGTAAGAGTGAGACCTTTCAATCTACAGCTACCCTATGGGTATACCAAATGGGGAGATTTACCACCTGTGCAAGTCAATATGTGGTATACCTTCTGACTTGTCCCTGTAAAAAACAGTACATAGGTCGTACCATTAGGACATTTACCGTTCGGGTGAACAAACATATCGCAAACATCAAACTGGGCAAGACTAATCATAGTGTGCCCCGTCACTATCTGCAACACCATAACCGTGATCCCATAGGCACCCAGTTTCTGATTATAGACCAATTTGTTTTCCACTGGAGAGGCGAATCACGGATACGTGGGGTGTCCCGTTTAGAAACTTTTTGGATCCATGAGCTACGTATCTATCAGCCCTTCGGTATGAATGTTGAGTGGGACATAAACTCGTTTATTAATACAGCATAACTTCATTGTTAGTTTTCTGCTCTCCTCTTTCTATCCATACACATCACTGATATCCATAATTTGGTTGCTCATTATTCAATTGTTTCATTGCTACATGTATGGTACCTTCCATTTATAGCTTATTTATGTTTGTTACTTTTTCATATAGTGTTTGCTTACATTTTATTTTCTCTAGTCTAATGTCTCTGATATTAACATGTTCTGTGGTTTTGTTCCAATTAGCCAGTTCATGCATGTCTCTATCTACTATGCATGTTCCTCATGGTTATGTATATGAGATTTAGATTTATGTCACCTATTATGTCCCCATATGATGGGTTATTGAGTTTTGAATTCTAAATTCGGCTGCCCTTCATTATGAGGCTTCGCCACTAGATGGCGTATATGCCCTTAATATTTTCAGTCCATGGGATGTTCCTTTGCTTCATTGTTATTGGTCTGCGGCGCCTATTGTGTCACGTGATCCCGCGATGAGCGTGAGATAGCGTGTTGACGCTGGATGTGTTTCCTGGTGGCAGCCCACCTCGCGCTCATTGCGTCACGCGTCCTCGCGATGACACGGGACGCAGCGTTTTGACCCTTGGCGTGTTCCTCGCTGACAGCGGACCCCGCGCTGACACGGGAAGTGACCCCATTATATCTAACCGCAGCACCTCTCCATCGCATGAATATGGGAAGGTGTATTTTTACATACTGTTCTGTAGCCGTGTTGTTTGGCGTTTTTATGTGTGATTGGGGGTGGTTTAGTGTGAGTCCTTCTCCTGCTGTCCCACCCCCCACAGCTGATGTTTTATAACATTTCATTACAGTCCCATTAGGTCTTATCATGACTCTTTGTATAATTATGGGTGGGTTTTTATGATGATGCCCTGCCATTGGTCCAACATGTCATGTGCCCTTTTCTTCCAATCACGAACTTGATTGGATGAGTGACTTGATTGGCTTAGGTGTGCTTCTTCCATGAATGTTTATTATTTATATGCGAGCAATGTGGGGGAACAGGTTGATGCCCCAGTTGAAGTCCCTCTAGGACGAAACGCGTAGGGCTTGGTTTTTACCCTTTCCCGCATTGCCTTATTTTATTGTATTTGTGATCACTTTTATATCATTGGTTTTATTAACCACTTTAGCCCCGGACCATATTGCTGTCCAAAGACCAGAGCACTTTTTGTGATTCGGCACTGCGTCGCTTTAACTGACAATTGCGCGGTCATGCGACGTGGCTCCCAAACAAAATTGGCGTCCTTTTTTTCCCACAAATAGAGCTTTCTTTTGGTGGTATTTGATCATCTCTGCGGTTTTTATTTTTTGCGCTATAAACAAAAAATGAGCGACTATTTTGAAAAAAAATGCTATATTTTTTACATTTTGCTATAATAAATATCCCCAAAAAAGATTTAAAAAAACATTATTTTTCCTCAGTTTAGGCCGATACGTATTCTTCTACATATTTTTCATTAAAAAAAAAATCGCAATTAGCGTTTATTGATTGGTTTGCGCAAAATTTATAGCTTTTACAAAAAAGGCGGTAGTTTTAAGGCATTTTTATTAATTTTTTTTTTTACTAGTAATGGCAGCGATCAGCGTTTTTTTTTCGGTACTGCGATATTATGGCGGACACATCGGACACTTTTGACACATTTTTGGGACCATTGGCATTTTTATAGCGATCAATGCTATAAAAATGCATTGGATTACTATAAAAATGCCATTGGCAGTGAAGGGGTTAACACTAGGGGGCAGGGAAGGGGTTAAGTGTGTTCCTATTTGTGTTCTTACTGTGTGGGGGGGGGTGGACTCACTAGGGGGAATCATTGATCTTCCGTTCATACATTGTATGAACGGAAGATCAGCGTTTCCCCCGCTGACAGGAACGAGAGCTGTGTGTTTACACGCACAGCTCTCGTTCCCCGCTCTGTAACGAACAAACGCGCGTGCCCGGCGGCGATCGCGCCCGCCGGGCACGCGCGCAGGACTCGGGGGCGAGCGCGCGGGCGGCGCGCACGCGCCCCCTAGTGGCCGCGAAAGTCCCGACGTAGAGCTACGGGCTCTCGCGCAGGAGTGCCGACCTGCCGCCGTATAACTGCGGCAGCTGGTCGGCAAGTGGTTAAAATAAAACCGTTATCTCATTTATCTGCACCATTTGGGTTCCGTTTTTTATTTCTTCTCCCCTTTCCACATGGTGCTTGGAGCTATCCAGTCGCTTCCACCCCATCCATCTGAGGGTCGTACCATTGCCATCCCATTCCTCCCAAGAACTCCACAAAGACACCGTGCATGTCCAGCTTCTGACTGAAGATTTCAATCCGTTCCACTGTGTCCGAGTGAGCCCAGCTGACTGTGCTACTGGAGTTCTCAGGCTGTACTGATCTGCTGTTCATGACAGACAGGTCCTACTTTTCCGGTAAGAGCATACCACTTTCGTTTTGATTTAAGTGTCATCTTATCCGAGGACCCATGAAGTGATTCTACACCTACCGATTCCCCATTTGTGGATGGACTTTCATTCATGTTTTGTTTGTGTTGTTATTGATGCACTCAAACGTTTTCCTTACTAGGACTTTTCTACTCACGTGGTATGTTTGGACTACACTATTCATTCACTGTTTATGTGTGTTATTATTTCTATGTTTGCAGCGCTACATTTATTTCCTCACTTCCATTCAATTTTTGTCAAATTGTAGTGTAGCTGCTTTAGTTTTTATTATTTTTTTGGTTTTCCTTTTTCACCTTGGTTAGCGCAATATTTTTCCTTATTTGACCACTTGGATGCCCAGGCCACATTTGTAAGGCTGGACGGGGCTCTATGGCTACTTCTTCCTCTTCTGGTGTGTGTAGGGATGTGTAATAGGTGTTTATGTATTAGCATGTGTCCTAATCATGTATATATGTACTGACAAGTCCCTTATGTGACAGTAGTGACAACAAGGTCCTCTCTATGGAGACATCAGTGTCTCAATAGAGAGTTAATAGAGAGTTAATGAAACATTCCCCTTAACTAGGAAAAGATATCAAGTTCTCAGGGAATTTTTTTATACATTTTTAACCACTTAAGACCCGGACCTTTAGACAGCTAAAGGACCTGGCCAGTTTTTGCGATTCCACACTGCGTCGCTTTAACTGAACATTTGCGCGGTCGTGCAATGTGGCTCCCAAACAAAATTGGCGCTCTTTTTTCCCCACAAATAGAGCTTTCTTTTGGTGGTATTTGATCACCTCTGCGGTTTTATTTTTTGCGCTATAAACAAAAATAGAGCGACAATTTTGAAAAAAAAACAATATTTTTTACTTTTTGCTATAATAAATATCCCCCCCCCCAAAAAAATCGTAATAAGTGTTTATCGATTGGTTTACGCAAAATATATAGGGTTTACAAAATAGGGGATAGTTTTATTGCATTTTTCTGATTTTTTTCTTTTTTTACTACTAATGGCGGCGGTCAGCGATTTTTTTTGTAACCGCGACATTATGGCGGACACTTCAGACAATTTTGACACATTTTTGGGACCATTGTCCTTTTCACTGCAAAAAATGCTATAAAAATGCACTGATTATTGTGAAAATATCAATTGCAGTTTGGGAGTTAACCACAAGGGGGCGCTGAAGGGGCTATGTGTGACCTGTAGGGGGGTGTGGCTGTAGGTGTGACGTCATTGATTGTGTTTCCCTATATAAGGGAACACACGATCATTGACAGCGCCACAGTGAGGAATGGGGAAGCTGTGTTTTCACACAGCTCTCCCCGTTCTTCAGCTCCGGGGCCTGATCGCGGGACTCCAGCAGCAATCGGGTCTCCGGGTCCCGCAGCCGCGGTCATGGAGATTCGGACCGGGTCGGCTGGGCACTTATAGAGGACGTACCTGTACGTGCTTGTGTCCAACCGTGCCATTCTGCCGATGTATATGTGCAGGAGGCGGTCCTTAACCACTTCAGCCCCGGACCATATTGCTGTCCAAAGACCAGAGCACTTTTTGAGATTCGGCGCTGCGTCGCTTTAACTGACAATTGCGCGGTCGTGCGACGTGGCTCCCAAACAAAATTGGCGTCCTTTTTTTCCCACAAATAGAGCTTTCTTTTGGTGGTATTTGATCATCTCTGCGGTTTTTATTTTTTGCGCTATAAACAAAAACAGAGCGACTATTTTGAAAAAAATGCAATATTTTTTACTTTTTTCTATAATAAATATCCCCAAAAATATATAAAAAAAAATATTTTTTCCTCAGTTTAGGCCGATACGTATTATTCTACATATTTTTCGTAAAAAAAATCGCAATTAGCGTTTATTGATTGGTTTGCGCAAAAGTTATAGCGTTTACAAAATAGGGGGTAGTTTTATGGCATTTTTTTTTTTTTTTTTTCTTTTTACTAGTAATGGCGGCGATCAGCGTTTTTTTTCGGTACTGCGATATTATGGCGGACACTTCGGACACTTTTGACACATTTTTGGGACCATTGGCATTTTTTTAGCGATCAATGCTATAAAAATGCATTGGATTACTATAAAAATGCCATTGGCAGTGAAGGGGTTAACACTAGGGGGCGGGGAAGGGGTTAAGTGTGTTCCTATTTGTGTTCTAACTGTATGGGGGGGTGGACTTACTAGGGGGAATCACTGATTTTCTGTTCATACATTGTATGAACAGAAAATCAGCGTTTCCCCCGCTGACAGGAACGAGCGCTGTGTGTTTTCACACACAGCTCCCGTTCCCCGCTCTGTAACGAGCGATCGCGTGTGCCCGGCGGCGATCGCGCCCGCCGGGCACACGCACGGGACTCGGGGGCGAGCGGGGGGCGCGCGCGCGGGCCGCCGGCGGCGCGCACGCGCCCCCTAGTGGCCGGGAAAAGCGCGACGTAGAGCTACGGGCTCTCGCGCACCCGTGCCGACCTGCCGCCGTATAGCGGCGGCTGGTCGGCAAGTGGTTAAGTGGTTAATAAATTATAAATTCCTACACATTCCCCTCAGAAAATATATAGGGAATTCTTTCCTGTTATCCAGGGCTGGGGATCTGCTCTATTCAGAAAAAGTGTTTTTCTGCCCTAACAATCTATCCTTTCGCGCCGAGCGTGCGCATATGTGTCCTCGGCTTTCGGGTGTTATACCGGGATGATGCACACAGCTGCAGGCATCATCCCGGTACCATCGTTTAGAGCGGGCAATTGACTATCCAGACATAACAACCGATGCGGCTAAAAGCCGCTCAGTTGTTATGCCGGAGGAACGGAAGGGGACATCCCCCCCTTCCGCCGCCTCTCGCCGCTCTGACCGGGCCTCCTGTCCCACCGCGCGACCCGATCCTCCATCCGGCGCCTCCTGTGTCCAGGCGCACGCTGAAACGAAGCCGTAAACGGCTTTGATTCAGTCTCCGCAATGTTAACACAGAAGCAACGTCATGACGTCACTTACGGGTTTCTCGGCTGTCAATGGTGTCGGATTTTAAAAAAGTACACAGTATTCAGAATCACAGTTTTCGGCGATCTGAATACTTTGAAGTGCAAAGAAGGGATTGCGGGTCTTTTAGACCCCCGATCCCTCCATAAAGGGTACCTGTCACCACCTATTACTGTCACAAGGGATGTTTACAATCCTTGTGACAGCAATAAAAGTGATCAAAATGTAAAAAAATAAAAAAACACAATTTAATATTATAAAAATAAATAAAATAAATAAGAAACATTTTTTTTATAGCGCCCCCCTCCCTGCAAGCTTGCGCAACAAAGAAAACACATACGGAAATCGCGCCCGCATATGAAAACGGTGTTAAAATCACACATGATTTATTGCCGCGATCGTCAGAGTGAGAGCAATAATTCTAGCACTAGACCTGCTCTGTAACTCAAACCTGGTAACCGTAAAACAAAGTTTAAAGCGTTGCCTATGAAGATTTTTAGGTAGTTTATCGCCATTCCACGAGTGGCATGCAATTATAAAGTGTGACATGCTTGGTATCTATTTACTCAGCGCAACATCATCTTTCACATTATGCAAAAAAATTGGGCTAACTTTACTTTTTCATTTTTTTTTAATTCATGAAAGTTAATTTTCCCAAAAAGTTGCATTTAAAACACCACCGCACAAATACCGTGTGACATAAAATATTGCAACAATCGTCATTTTATTCTCTAGGGGGCAGATTCACAGAGAAATGGATTATCGTAGCGTATCAGAAATACACTACGCCGCCGTTTTTTACCTTGCTCTACGTGGAATTCAGGTAGATTTTCTACGGTAAACGACGGCGGCGTAGTGTATTTCTCCCGTCGCAATCCATCTGCGCGAGTAGGGGGCGTGAAACATTTAAATTAGGCGCGTTCCCGCGGCGATCGATCTGCGCATGCTCCGTTCGCAAATTTCCTGCCGTGCATTGCGTGAAATCACGTTGTGACGTCATTCGTTGTTTATGTAGCGTACTTTACGGGCGATCCACGTCCCGACGAGTTACGTAAACAAAATAAAATTTTAAATAAATTCGAAGCGGGAACGACGGCCATACTTAACATGGGCTACGTAAAGTTAGAGCAGCAAAAAGCTGCTCTAACATTACGTATAAAAAAATAGACGAAAACAATTGCGACGCCCGCTCGTATGTTCGTGAATCCCCGTAAAAACACATTTGCATATCCCGACGCACCAAAACGACGCAAACTCCTCCCAGCGGCCGCAAATAGATGGCAGCGTAGATCCGAAGGCTTACAAAGACGTAAGCCTCTCGGATCGAAGCCCGAAGCCGGCGTATCATGGTTTGAGGATTCAAACTAGTGATACGCCGCGCGAAATTTGAAATTACTCCTGTCTAACCCCAGTTAGACAGGCGTAATTGTTTTGTGAATCTGCCCCTAGATTCTCTGCTAATATATATATATATATATATATATATATATATAATGTTTGGGGGTTCTAAGTCATTTTCTAGCAAAAAATACAGATTTTAACTTGTAAACACCAAATGTCGGAAATAGGCTTAGGCATGAAAGGGCTCTACTTTGTATTAACCACTTCCATACCAGGCACTTACGCACCTTCCCGCCCATGCCAATTTTCAGCTTTCAGCACTGTCACACTTTGAATGACAATTGCGCGGTCATGCTGTGCTGTACCCAAACAAAAATGGCGTCCTTTTTTCCCCACAAATAGAGCTTTTTTTTGGTGGTATTTGATCACCTCTGCGGTTTTTATTTTTTGCGCAACAACTAATAAAAGACTAAAAATAAAAAAAAAATAAAAATACATTATTTTTTCTGTTAACTTTTTGTAAATAAGTATGTTTTCTCTTTCAATTGCGGGCACTGATATGGCGGCACTGATGGGCACTGATGAGGTGGCACTGATGGACACCAATGAGGTAGTACTGATGGGCACCGATGAGTATTGGACCACCCAATCCCCCTCCAGCAAAACAGTGCACTTACCCCATCTAGATCGCGGGCCTGCATCTCCACCTTGGTGTCTCCTCCTCGGTGTCTCCTGCTCAGCGTCTCCTCCTCGGCGGCTACCCCTGCATCTCCTCCTCCTCGGCGGCAAATACGATTGCTTCTCCTCACAGCCTTTTTTTTTTAATCCAATTAGAGCGTCAGGCTGTAATCATGTACTTAAAAAAAAAAAAAACATTGAAAACCATGCGTCCGGCACCCTGCATGTTGATTAGGGGCCAGCGCATGGTGTAGAGGGGTGGAGCCAATGCACCCTGTATAAATGGGCCGTCACTGGTCGTATTTATCATTGGTTACATTAATTTGCAAATTTCCTAGAATTCTTGCAATGTAAAACCTAAGCTCACCAGCTCCATTTAGTGGGCAATATGCTGTATTTCACTACTGCCCATAATAAAAACAACATTTGTTCACAAGAGAAAATAGTCTAAAGAACATTTGTTTTTTTCTTTGTTTTTTATAAATAGACCCCTTTGGGTAACAGATTGATTTGACTTTTTTTTTTTACTTGTTTTTAGCACTGATAGCCAATTCTGTAAAACATACTGTAAAGCATTGAGCTTTCGGCCCTAAAAAAGGAATGATACGTTTTATTTTTTAAGCCTTTTGAATGAGGGGGTTTGTTTTTGGATTGTACTGTTCTTTTTATCCTTTTATACACTGCCTGTCTAGTAAAATATCGCAGTGGCACTGAATATTTGGACTTTTTTATTTTTTTTACAGATGGGGTTTCGGTAAACATCTCAGTACAAGGATGCAGTAGTGCAAATGCTTGCAAATATGACTTTAGTGAATCTGCCGCTACAAGAATGGTTGATGTAGTAGAGAACGAATGCTATATCGTTACAGACACTCTGCCTGAGAAAAAAAAGCCAGAACAATGATCTGTCATTGGTCAGAAAATCAAATCCAGCCCACATTGAAATTAGCAATGTGAAAGTTTGATGATTTGTATTGATTACTGAAGTTATTGTCATTTGTTGAAATTAAATAATCTTAAAAAATGTATCTTTAACCACTAGCCGACCAGCCGCCGCAGTTATACGGCGGCAGGTCGGCTCTCCTGCGCGAGAGCCCGTCATCCTACGTCGGGACTTTCGCGGCCACTAGCCCCCCGCTCGCCCCCGAGTCCCGGTGGTCCCGGTGGGCGCGATCGCCGCCGGGCGCGCGCGCTCGTTCGTTACAGAGCGGGGAACGAGAGCTGTGCGTGTAAACACACAGCACTCGTTCCTGTCAGCGGGGGAAACGCTGATCTTCCGTTCATACAATGTATGAACGGAAGATCAATGATTCCCCCTAGTGAGTTCACCCCCCCACACAGTAAGAACACAAATAGGAACACACTTAACCCCTTCCCCGCCCCCTAGTGTTAACCCCTTCACTGCCAATGGCATTTTTATAGTAATCCAATGCATTTTTATAGCATTGATCGCTATAAAAATGCCAATGGTCCCAAAAATGTGTCAAAAGTGTCCGATGTGTCCGCCATAATATCGCAGTACCGAAAAAAAACGCTGATCGCCGCCATTACTAGTAAAAAAAAAAATATTAATAAAAATGCCATAAAACTACCCCCTTTTTTGTAAACGCTATAAATTTTGCGCAAACCAATCAATAAACGCTAATTGCGATTTTTTTTTACGAAAAATATGTAGAAGAATACGTATCGGCCTAAATTGAGGGAAAAAAATGTTTTTTTCTATCTTTTTTGGGGATCTTTATTATAGCAAAATGTAAAAAATATTGCATTTTTTTCAAAATAGTCGCTCTATTTTTGTTTATAGCGCAAAAAATAAAAACCGCAGAGATGATTTAAATACCACCAAAAGAAAGCTCTATTTGTGGGAAAAAAAGGACGCCAATTTTGTTTGGGAGCCACGTCGCACGACCGCGCAATTGTCAGTTAAAGCGACGCAGTGCCGAATCACAAAAAGTGCTCTGGTCTTTGGACAGCAATATGGTCCGGGGCTAAAGTGGTTAATTGATCATTGGATGTCAATTTCAATGTGATTCAAAGGGAGTTCCGATGTTTGCCATGCAGTACTGGAGCGCTGGGTTCATTTATTCCTCTGGATTAAAGTGTATCTAGTCAAATCCTGCACTTCTGCCTGCAGGTGGCGCACGCATGTGATAATTCACAGCAGAAGCCTATCTGCGGGTGCCAGGCACTCGATGTACTCCGGCACCTGCCGATCGCTGGTAAAACACAGAGAACAGAGATATGTAAACAAGGCATATCTCACTTCTGACAAGGGGTAAGGGATCTGTTATGCGCCTCTGCAAAGCAATACTAGTATCGATCTCTTCCCCTAGTGAAAGCAGCACACAGTGTACACAAAACACTTGCTAGGCACACAGTTAACCCTTTGATTACCCTAGATATTTAACCCCTTCCCAGCCAGTGTCATTAGTACAGTGACAGTGCATATTTTTTAGCACTGAATTAGCGTCACTGGTTCCCACAAAGTGTCAAAAGTGTCAGTTAAGCCTCGTACACATGATCAGTCCATCCGATGAGAGCGGTCCGGACCGTTCTCATCAGTTAACAGATTAAGCTGACTGAAGGTCTGATATGCCTACACAACATCGGTCAAAAAAACAATCGTGTCAGAACGCGGTGACGTAAAACACAACAACGTTTTTCAATACTGAATTTCAATACTTCCAAGCATGCGACGACTTGAATCTGAGTATGCGTGGATTTTTAACCGATGGTTGTGCGTACTAACGATCAGTTTTGACCTATCGGTTAGGCGTCCATCGGTTAAATTTTAAAACAAGTTGGGGCTTTTTTTTTTTAACCGATGGGGCCTACACACGATCGGTTTTGACCGATGAAAACGGTCCATCAGACCATTGTCCTCTGGTTAACCGATTGCGTGTACGCGGCCTTAGTATCTGATTTTCCACCACAATATCGTAGTCCCGACATAAGTCACTGATGGCTGCCATTACTACTATAAAAAATAAATAGAAATATAGCCCAGAGTTTCTAGACGCTATAATGTTCACGTAAACGAGGGATGTCCCGATACCGATACTAGTATCGATACCGATACCGAGAATTTCCCAAGTACTTGGGAAAACAGGGCTGATTTAAAAAAAAAAAAATGTAATAAATAATTTAAAAAATAAAATGTAAATAATAATAAAAAAAGAAAAAAAATGTAAATAATAATAAAAAAAGAAAAAAAAAAAAACACACTGACAACCCACTACCCCCCCCCCCCCCTTAAAAAACAAATCACTGTAAAGAAGAAAAAATAGTAAAAAAAAAATGTGTAAAAAAAAAAAAAAAAAAAAGTCACATGACATTTAAAAAAGTATCGCTATTCGGTATTGGCGACTACTTGAAAAAAAGTATCGGTACTTGTACTCGGTCTTAAAAAAGTGGTATCGGGACAACCCCAACGTAAACCAATCAATATACGCTTATTGGATTTTTATTTTACCAAAAATATGTAGCAGAATACATCTTGGTCTAAATTGATGAAGACATTCGATTTTTTTATTTAATTTTTTTATAAAAAAAAAATATTGGATGTGTTATAAAGCAGAAGGTTAAAAACATTGTTTTTTTTTTGTTTTGATTTTTCAAAATTGGAAGTCTTTTTTTTTTTTTTAAGAAAAATAAAATAAAAAAAAGGAATGGTGATCAAATATCACCAAAACAAAGGTCTATTTGTAGGAAAAAAAATGTCATTAACTTTATTTGGGTTCAGCATTGCATGTGCCGTATCCCAGAATATGGCCTGGTATTTAACCACTTTGGCCCTTCCTGACCAGGGCATTTTAGGCATTACGGCACTGCGTTGCTTTAACGGACAATTACATGGTTATGCGACACTGTACTCAAAAGCTATTGCCATTCTTTCCCTACAAATTGAGCTTTCTTTGGTGGTATTTGATCACCACTGCATTTTTTTTTTACTTTTTGCGTATTAAACAAAAAAGACTGACAATTTTGGAAAAAAAACTATATTTTTTTCCCCACAAATAGAGCTTAATTTTGGTGGTATTTCATCACTTCTGCTTTTTTTGCACTATAAAAAAAAAACACTGACAATTGTGAAAAAAAAAATATTTTTTACTTTCTGCTATAAAGCATATCCAATTAAAAAAATCTATATCTAAATTTCTTCCTAAATTTAGGCCAATATATATTCTGCTACATATTTTGGGGGAGAAATAATAATAAAAAAAAACAATAAGCGTATATTGATTGTAAATACTATAACTTTTGCGCAAACCAAACTATGGGATAGATTTAGGGACTTTTTATTTTTTAAAACTATAGGATATTTTTATGGCATTTTTATTTATTTATTTTACTAGTTATGTCGGCGATCAGCAATTTTGGCAGTACTGCAACATTGTGGCGGACAAATCTGGCTCTAAGCGACACTTTTTGGGGATCAGTGACACCAATACAATGCTAAAAAATTAAAATGTACTCATCTCTGTACAATGACACTGGCAGGGAAGGGGTTAACATCAGGGGCGATCAAAGGGTTAAATGTGTTCCCTATGAGTGCTTTCTAACTGTAGGGGGAATGCTTTGACTAAAGGAAAACAGAGATCCGTGTTTCTGCCAAGCAGAAACATGACATCTCTATTTTCTTTCCCAGCAGAACGGCGGTCTGCCTTGTTTACATAGGCAGACCACCGTTCTGTCTCTCTGCAAACGATCTCCTGATTTATGGCGGACATTGCGCCTGCCGGGGCCCGCTGATTGTCTCCCACTGTGTCCAATCACAGCGGGAGTGGGGCTACGCAAGTGCCCCTGAGCCAAAAGAAGAAGATTACGTACAGGTACGTGGGGCGGTTTTTAAAAAGTTAAATCGCCAACTATATAAAAAAATAAATGACAAAACTTTTATTAACATCATGATATACAAAAATCACCCTATGGGCTACATAAACACAGAGAGTATATGTGTACATGTGTAAAATCAAATGATAAACCACCACTAGTACTCCAAAGGGAGTGCCAAATGTACACATATAAATCCCAACTCTGTTGGTCAATACCCATAGTGAGTATAAACCGGGTAATTATATCAGATACAATACAAATAACGCACAGAAAACAGTTGCATACCTCCCAACATTTTGAGATGTATGTAGGCATAGGACTCGGCCCCTGCCACACCCCCTTAAAGGACACTTAACCCCAAATAAGGTTAATTAAATATACAAGGGACTTTTTTTAACCACTACTATTTCTTTATATTGGATTCTAAAATATCCAAATTGAGCCATTTATAATTTGGATGAAAAGTTTAGCACTGGGAAACACTTTTTATAAGATAAAAAGTGCATTTTATATACAACTATATAGATCAGACCAAAATGAGGGACAAATGAGGAGGAATCAGGGACAGAGGGACATTGCTCCAAATCAGGGACAGTCCCTCAAATTCAAGGACAGTTTGGAGCTATGCAGTTGTACAACAAATAGGATGAGTGCCTTCAAGTCAGGTGACCTGCAAAGATGGGCCCAGGAATGCACAAGGGATAAAGGTAGGCTGTCCCAAACTGCCAAAAAAAAGGATTTTTAATAAACAGCTTACCTGTAAAATCCTTTTCTTGAAGTACATCACGGGACACAGGGCGCATAGCCATTACACTTGGGTTATATGGGTACCTTCAGGTGTGGACACTGGTGTAATCAATTTCACAGGAAGTTTCCTCCCTATATAACCCCCTCCCACTGGGAGTGCTTCAGTTTTGTAGCAAGCAATTCCTCCGAGGTTACACAATGTTCCCCAAAAGAGGGGTGGGAGCTCTGTGTCCCGTGATGTACTTCAAGAAAAGGATTTTACAGGTAAGCTGTTTATTAAAAATCCTTTTTTCTTTATCGTACATCACGGGACACAGAGCGCATAGCCATTACACTTGGGATGTCCTAAAGCAATGCTCTATGAAGGGAGGGAGACCGTAAGGCCAAGAATAGCCAAATAAAAACATTATCAGGAGAAAAAATAGCTCCACCAACAGAAAAACAAGGGGCGTGAACCGGGCCAGAGGATTCTATACTGCTGCCCGTAGGACCGCCTGCCCAAATGCTGCGTCCGTAGCTTTTGCGACGTCCAACTTATATAATTTAATAAACGTATGTACAGAAGACCAGGTTGCCGCTTTGCAAACCTGTGCCATAGAGATCTGATGGTGTGCCGCCCAAGAGGCACTCATGGCCCACGTAGAATGGGCTTTAACTGATAAGGGAGGTGGAATGCGTTTCAGACCATAGGCCTGAAAAATCAGCTGCTTAATCCACCTAGCCAAGGAAGACTTGGCAGCCGGCTGACCCTTTTTGGGGCCATCCGGAAGAAGAAAAAGCACATCTGTTTTCCGAATCTTCTCTGTAGCCCTGAGATAAACCCTCATGGCTCGGACCACGTCCAAAGTATGAAGCAGTCTTTCCTCTCTGGACTGGGGAGTAGGAAAGAAGGATGGTAGGACTAGGTCCTGATTCAAGTGAAAACTGGATATGACCTTAGGAAGGAAAGAAGGTTGAGGCCGCAGAACCACTCTGACCTTATGCCGAATCAGGTACGGTTCCCTGCAAGACAAGGCTGCCAGCTCGGAGACCCTTCTGGCCGAAGCCATAGCCACCAAGAAAACCGACTTTCGGGTTAGCAGCACAAGAGGGATTTCTATCAGAGGTTCAAACGGTTGTCTTTGTAAAGCTGACAAGACGAGTTTTAAATTCCAGGGGCAGAGGGGAGCTCTAATAGGGGGATTTACATGCAAGACCCCCTGCAAGAAGGTTTTCACAAGTGAATGCGCGGCCAAAGGCCTTTGAAACCATATCGATAAGGCAGACACCTGCCCCTTTAGAGTACTAAGAGCTAATCCCTTATCAACGCCAACCTGGAGGAATCGCAAGATCCTGTTGATAAAACTTACTAGGATGCCCTCTTTGAGACTCGCATCACTCCCCATAGGTCCTCCAGACTCTGTAATAGATATTTCTAGAGACTGGTTTCCTAGCCAGAATCAACGTAGATATGATCTGGGCTGAGAGGCCTCTGCCCTTAAGAATTAGGGATTCAGCCGCCAAGCCATCGAATCTAGCTGCTGTGAAGCAGGGTGGCATATCGTGCCCTGAGATAACAGGTCTGGGCGCAGGGGGAGTGGCCCCGGTGCCCCCACTGACATCCTCACGATGGGTGCGTACCAAGCCCTCCTGGACCCGGCTGGGGCCACCAGGATCACAGGCCTGCGCTCCACCCTGATCCTTCGTAGAAGGCGGGGAATCATCTGCAGTGGAGGGAACGCATACAGGAGAGACAACTGGTGCCAGGGGCAAACCAACGCATTGGTCCCGTAGGCCGAGGGATCCCTGGCTCAGGATACGAATTTGTCCAATTCCTTGTTGACTCTCGTTGCCATGATGTCTACATCGGGAACTCCGAATCCTTGGCAAATGTCTTGGAATACCTGGGGGTGAAGAGACCAATCCCCCGGGAGCAACTGTTGAAGATTCAAAACTCTGCTTGAGAATTGTCTATCCCTGGGATGAACACTGCCGAGATGCAGGGTACATGGGCTTCGGCCCATGAGAAAATCCGGTTTACTTCCCTTTGAGCCACTAGGCTCCTTGTGCCCCCTTGGTGGTTTATGTATGCCACCGCCGTGGCATTGTCGGACTGTACCCTTACTGGTAGACCCTGAAGGGGGAGAGTCCAGACGACCAGGGCCAACCGAGCAGCTCTGATCTGTAGGATATTAATGGGAAGCAGTCTTTCTGCCTCCTATCACTGTCCCTGCTGGGTCAGTCTTCCTAAAATTTTCCATGTGATGGGGCAAAAGGATTTCCCCTTTGACAAATATTGAGGGACCAGCCACCAGAACAGGCTGCGCCGGACCCCTGAGAGAATTAACGAACTAGTGCCTGCATGGACTTGTTTCAAGCAGAGAGAATGGCTGCCTGGAGAACTCTGGTATGGATCTGGGCATAGGGCACTGCTTCGAAGGCGGCCACCCTCTTCCTCAGCAGTCGTATGCCTAGGCGAATAGTCGGCCTCTTCTTGCCTAAGACTATTTGAACTGTTTGAGTCAATGACCTGACTTTTGCTTGAGGAAAAAACCTTGATTTTTCTTGGTTCAAAATCCACCCAAACTCCTCTAGATGCCGAACTGTGCGGACTACTGCATGATTGAGGTTGGAAGCTGATCTGTCGATAAGCAGGAGATCGTCCAGGTATACCAGGACCAAAATGCCTTCTGTCCTTAGGACGGCCAGCACCGGGGCTAACACCTTTGTGGATACCCGCAGAGCTGTTGCCAACCCGAAAGGGAGGGCTACGAACTGGAAATGACGTTGATCTATCATAAAATGAAGAAACTTGTGATGTCCCGGGTAGATTGGCATGTGCAGATAAGCATCCTTTATGTCTATAGATGCTAGAAAGTCGTCATGATGTAGGCTGGCTGCCACCGAACGTATGGATTCCATACGAAAGGTCTACATCTTAGAAAGCGATTTAGGCGTTTGAGGTCTAAGATAGGCCTGACGTCACCATTGGGTATTTATAAAAAAGGTTGGAATAGAATCCCAGACCCCATTCCTGGGTTGGTACTTCTACAATTACTCCTTGGAGCCAGAGGCGATTCAATGCCTTTACGAGAGAGGCCCTCTTTAATGGGCCGCTTGGAAGACTTTGACCCCCGAAAATGAGGAGGGGGGACTTCTCGAAACTCTAGTTTGTAGCCCGTGGCTACCACGAACCGAACCCAAGAGTCGGGAATTCTGGCTTTCCACACTTCGGAGAAAAACCGAAGTCTTCCGCCCACCCAAGAGAGTGGGGGCGCCCCTTCATGAATCTGACTTGATGACAGGTTTAGCCAGCTTGCGAGACCATGGCCTCTTGTTTGCCGCGGCTTGTCCCTGTGGGCGGCTATTAAATGTTGAACGCCCGGGAGGCCGTCGATACTGACGGGAAGCTGAAGGGGCCGAGCCAGTAAAAGGCCTGTCGCTTAAACGCGGGCCCGCGCGGTCTTTTCTTGACCGGTAAGGAAAAACTTTTACCACTTGATATGGTTTGGATATATTTATCTAGGTCTTGACCGAATAGTCTTCCACCCTGAAAGGAAATTCCTGCTAAAAGTTTTTTGCAGGGTGCCTCTGCTGATCAGTTCTTTAGCCACAAAAGACGACGCATATGAACCAACAGCAGAGATAGACGGGACGCCCGTTGAACGGAGTCCTTAATAGCATCTATTGCAAAGCAGAGAGCCCTTGGGAGGTCTGCTAATTCACGAGTCTGCTGAGCCGGCATGTCCTTTTAACAACTGCTTCTTTAAAGCCTGACAAACGCCAATGGCTGCCACTGCTGGCTGAACCACGGCACCTACTGTGGTAAACGAAGCCTTCAGTAGGGTCTCCAATTTTTTGTCGGCCGGATCTCTGAACATCTGGACATTTCCAACCGGACAGGTCAGGGATTTATTCACGCAGGAAATGGCCGCGTCCACAGTAGGGAGTGCCCATTTCTTTGCAAATTTTTCTTCCATAGGATAGAAAATAGTGAACCTTTTAGGAGGGAAAAAGATCCTATCAGGTCGAGCCCAATCCTGAACAAAACACGCTCTCCCGAAGGGGGTAAATTGGAAAAGACACCCAAGTTAATGGTGCCTTTAAAGAACCTAATGAGGATACTGCAGGGGCTAATAGTTCTGACACTGGAAGTTTTTTAAAAGCAGTGCGAACAATATCTGTCAGAGACTGGATCCACAGGCTCTCCGCTTTATTTAGAGTGGAACCCTCCATGTCTGACCCGTCGGGACTCTGGTCCGCTTGATTCCCTTGTGGGTCCTGTTCCTCCGGCGAGGAGACCCCGCATCTGAAAACACCAATCTAGGTGACGGGGATCTAGCCCGTTTGCCACCTGGCAAAGAGCGGGAAATCAAAGCCGTTAACGTTTCCTCTAGCCCACCCAGGGTGGTCGCTAGCATTTCTTCCGTTACGTAAACGGGAATAGGTGGATTGGGGGCCGCCTCTGCCCCCAGCACCCTCAATGGCTCCTGTAAGATGCTACTCGGTGGCCTATCTAGCGAGGGTGGGACCATCCTGACCCAAATCCTCTGACCCCGATGGAGACTTGTTCTTTGGCACCCTTTGCAGCCTTAGCTGGTCCTGATCCCTTGGGAGCCATTGCACAACCTTGAGACACCCCTGTAGCCAACACCCGACTGTTGTAGCTAGGAGTGAACAAATAAGAACAGGCTATGGAAAAATTTTTTTTTTTTTTTTCAATTTTTCCACGCTCTAGAATGTGGCAATACCGAGGAAAACCTGTGAGTATTGCAACACCAATGCCCGTTAGCTGGAGCCCAAGGTAGACTCGGATGCTGCCGGATCTAAGGCTGAGTCCCTTTAAGAAAAAAAAACTTTTTTTTTTTTTTTTCTTGGTCAAAGTGGACTTTAAGTCCAGACCTGAAGATCCACCAACCGCCACTAGGTGTCACTGCATGCCAAAAAAATGGCTCAGCTGCGCGCTCTGTGTCCTTTCTCCACCGCTCTCAGAAGGGAAAGACCAGCCGGCCCGCCCCCCCTATGCACGAGGACGCCATAAAAGACGGCGTGCACGCGTGCGCACCCTCCCCACGCTGAAATCAACATGGAGGAAGCAGGGAGCAGAGGAGAAGCATGGACCAACGCCAGCAGCCCAAACTGACACCAGGTAAGCACTAATTCTCAATTTAGCGCACACATAGAGGAAGCTGTCCCCATAGGCTTCCTAAGAAACAGGAGTTTTACCAGCATTCCCTCTTTATAGTACGTGGGGGCTGCAGTATCCATGCCAACAGGCAAATCTGGGGGGAGTAGCAAAATATATATCTTAAACAAGCATACATATATCTACATGTTATCTGGGTAAACATTAGTACATCCCATCCTGCCTCAAAAGACATAGTGGAGATAGTGGCTGATGCACAAGCATACCATTAGTCAACCCAGAACCCCCAGGGGGATACCTACTGTCGAACCAAGTCCCGCAGGTTCCCTCTTACCTGCTCTACGCCGCAGGGTATTGCAAACTGCAAGAGGCCCAGCCTTCCCCCATCTCCGTGGGTATTGTCTTGGACCTTCAGGGACCGGGGTCCTGTGTTTAAGGAACCCACACCCCTGGACCTATATAGCATCCTGGCATTAGTGGCGTTTAGTTCTTGGAAGAGACTAAGGCACTGGAGCCCAGAATCCAGCCCTCCAAGGAGAGGCATTATAGGCAAAACCCCACTCCAGCAGGGCCCGGGTACCGTACACCTTGGCTTTGAAGCACTTCGGACGGATCCGGCTAGCAATCCTGGGTCCCGAGACCTCCGAGGGACAGCTAGACGTGACCAACACCTAAGACACTGGCGAAAAAACTGAAGCACTCCCAGTGGGAGGGGGTTATATAGGGAGGAAACTTCCTGTGAAATTGATTACACCAGTGTCCACACCTGAAGGTACCCATATAACCCAAGTGTAATGGCTATGCGCTCTGTGTCCCGTGATGTACGATAAAGAAATATTAAAGAATTTTTTTTTTCAATCAGACCTACAAGTGCGCTAATAACCGTAGCGATCAGCCAGTTTAGAAAATTATATTATGATGTTTAAGCGGCGTTCCACCGAAAAAAATAAAAAGTCAGCAGCTACAAATACTGCAGCTGCTGACTTTTAATATTAGGACACTTACCTGTCCTGCACCAGAGAGACATGGTGGGCACAGAGTGATGGGCAGGGGGCAATGGTGATCTAAGGGCAATGGTGATGTGCAAGAAGTTATGGTGGTGCACAAAGAGTAGTGGTGGAGTTCATAGAGCAATGGTGATGTGCAGGAAATAATGTGATGTGCAGGGGCAATTGGTGGTATTTGGGGAGCAACGATAATAAAGCATGCCAGGGGCAATGGTGATGTGCAAGACGTTATGGTGGTGCACAAAGAGAATGGTGTTCAGAGAGCAATGGTGATAAGAAGTGCAAGGGGCAATCGTGATGCGCGAACAGCGATTGTGATCAGAGAGTCGCGGCGATGTGCCAAGAGTAGTCGCGATCGGAGAGTAGCGGCGATGTGCCACGAGTAGTCGCGATCGGAGAGTCGCGGCGATGTGCCACGAGTAGTCGTGATCGGAGAGTCGCGGCGATGTGCCACGAGTAGTCGCGCCGATGTGCCACGAGTAGTCGCGATTGGCGAGTCGCGGCGATGTGCCAAGAGTAGTCGCGATTGGCGAGTCGCGGCGATGTGCCAAGAGTAGTCGCGATCGGAGAGTCGCGGCGATGTGCCAAGAGTAGTCGCGATCGGAGAGTCGCGGCGATGTGCCAAGAGTAGTCGCGATCGGAGAGTCGCGGCGATGTGCAGGGAGAATTGGTGATAAGGAGTACAGAGTGTGATGGTGATGTGATATGAGAGCGATGATGATGCACGGGGGACAGTGGTGGTGCGCATGGTGATAAGGAGTCAAAGAACGATGGTGAAGTGCAAGAAGTAATGTGAGCGTTGGTGGTGTGTAGGGGGCAAAGATGGTGTGCGAAGTGTAGTGGTGAACACGCCTAAGCCCATCCTTAATGATCAGCTAGCGGATGATGGTGTGTAGGGGGGGGGGGGTGACGATAGTGTGCAAAGAGTAGAGGCTGTGATGAGATCCCAGAGCGATGGTGATAAGGAGTCAGAGTGATGGTGACCTCAGCGTGATGGTGAAGTGCAAGAAGTAATGTAAAGTACAGGTAGTGGTGGTATTCAGAGTGTAATGATGATAAGAAGTGCAGTGAGCTATGATGGTGATCAGGTAGCAATGATGATGATGATGTGCAAGGAGCTGATGTTGGTGTGTAAAGATTAGTGGTGGTATTCGGAGAGTAATGGTAATAAGAAGTGCAATGAGCTATGATGGTGATCAGGGAGCGATGATGATGGTCAGGGCGCGACAAAATCCGGGCGCCTGGTCGCAATTGCTACAAGAAATAGTGACCTGGCGCCCGGGAAAGCTTAGGCCTGTAGAAGGCCCCACCTCCCCGGCTCAAGATCACGGCGGGCCCGCGCTGCCCGGTAATTGAGGCCGCAGCTTTGCGGCCTTCTGCAGGCATAAGCTTCCTTCTGTGATCTTGTGGTAAAACAGCCATTCTAATGTGTTTTTCGCTGTGTTTTTACTGCCATCTCCTTCCCTCTAATTAGAACCCCCAAACACTATATATATATATATCATTTTACTCTAACACCTTAGAGAATAAAATGGAGGTTGCAATACTTTCCGTCACACTGTATTTGCGCAGCCGTCTTACAAGCGCACTTTTTTGGGGAAGAAAATACACCTTTTTCAATTTAAAAAATAAGATACCTGTAAAGTCAGCACAATTTTTTTTTACGTTACGCCGAGTAAATTGATACCCAACATGTCACGCTTCAAAATTGCGTCCGCTCGTGGAATGGCGACAAACTTTACCCTTTAAAATCTCCATAGGCGACTTTGAAAAAAATTCTACAGGTTGCATGTTTTGAGTTGGAGGAGGTCTAGAGCTAGAATTATTGCTCTCGTTCTATCGATTGCAGCAATACCTCACATGTATGGTTTGAATACCGTTAACATATACAGGCGCTACTCGTATATGTGTTCTGGCTCCTATTTATTTTAGCTGGCTCTTAAATTTCAAGCAAATTTGTCAAACCCTGATGATGTGCAGGGAGCCGATGTTGGTGTGTAGAGATTAGTGGTGGTATTCAGAGAGTAAGGGTGATAAGACATGCAATCAGCTATGATGGTGATTAGGGAGCCGATGTTGGTGTGTAGAGATTAGTGGTGGTATTCAGAGGGTAATGGTGATATATGAAGAGTTGGGTGATGTGCAAGGGACAACAGTGATGTGTAGAGGGTAGTGGTCAGAAAGCACCAGTGATGAGTAGAAATGCTGATGTACAAAGACAATTACCGATCAGAAAAAGGTTTATTGTACGAACGGTTGAACCAGCTTTGGAATCGATGAGGATCTGATCTCACTTGACTCGCCATCAGATCAGATCCTCAGACTCTAGTGGACCTTTTGTGATTTATTTGTGCCAAGACACCCACCAAGTGCCTATTGGCTCTCACATTTCATCACCAGGAGGGTCACTTATGCCTTGTTTCCACTGCACGGAACGGTTCGGGTCAGTAAATGTGGAGCGGTTCGGATGGGACCGGTCTATTCGCGTGAGCGTTTCCACTGCAAATCGGACCGTCAGGGACCATTCAGGGTTTAGAAAAATTTCCTAGCTCGTCCACCAATCAGTCAGGTGTATTTGTAGGTCCGCCCTAATAGAACCGTTCCACTCTCACTGGACCCACATGAGAAGCAGGACCTTTGCTGGTGCGGTACGGTTCGCTTTTACGGCACGCTTTCAGAATGGAAACACCCAAAATAGCGTACCGAACCGATCTGCTCAGTGGAAAATCCCCTGCCAGTGTAAGCAATGTAAGGGAATGCCCTCACCCCCGTCGTGACATCTTAGTTCGGGGGAGCCGCATGGGGACAAGACATCTGCCACAGTCTAGCTCAGGAGCCAGGCCGCTACTTCTAGGCGCCAATGCGACCTGGGGTTTGTCGAACCCTGACCTACAGGTAATCTTATAATGCCGCTCTTACCTGTAGGTACTGCGAATATCTTCTAAACCTGTGCCACTTGGGAGATAATCACATTGGCTCCAGCTCATGATTCCACCGTGCATGCGCAGTGTGCCCTGCATTGTGTCCTGGGAAGCGATTGTGCATTAGTGACATCATTGTTGCCAGAGAGAGCAGGGGGCGCAAACCCAAAAGGAAGAGCGCCTGAAGATGGAATGCCTGGAGCTGTTACAGCTCAGCGCTGGCGGGATCTGCTTAATAGGCAAGTCTGCCATGATGTGTTAATATACCTATCAGAGCCGCGGCTGGGTCCCGGGTGTGCCGACGCAAAGCCCCCCCCCCCCCCCCCCTCCTGTGTGTCACTGTTACGGCGGCGGCGGGGGCTGCTGCTGCTGCCGCCTCCCTGTCACCGCCATGCTGTCTCCGCACAAGTCCTCTTCAGTCGTGGAGAGGGGGCGCCGGCCTGACACCCCCGCCCCATAGACAGTAGTCACAGCTTCCCGCCCCCTCTCCAGCCAAACTCCGCCCGCATTCTCCTGCTCTCCCAAGCCACTGACTCCTCCGCCCACTCTATGATAAAACATTTTAAAAAAAAGTATCGGCAAAGGCATCGGGAGCATTTGCGCGAGTACAAGTACTCGCGCAAATGCTCTGTATCGGTCCCGATACTAGTATGGGTATCGGGACAACCCTATCTAATACCAGTTCTGTCGGGCCTTGCAACAACTACCGCGGTTGCGGAACGCTAGCATGGCAATTATATCGTTAAATCAGGTAGCGAGGGGACAACATATCACCTCCTCACTGCCTGTCAAACACCTCTGAAAATCAATCCAGGCTTGGATCACTTTTTAGAGGAGTGTCAGTTCCTGCCACACATGAGAACCAACTTTAAGGTGGCATACACACGACCGAGGTTCTCGCTGGAAACCAGCGAGAACCTCGCTGGAAGCTGCATTCCAGCGAGGACCTCGGCCGTGTGTACGCTTCTGGCTCGCCCCGCCCGTCGGGAATCCCGTCGAGCGAAAAGAGAGCACGCTCTCTTTTTGCTCGACGGCCCGCCTGGATGAATGGCTGGTTGCCATTCCCGACGGGCGGGTCGCCGATTTCGACGGCCGGCAGAGAACCTCGACGGGCGGAACGATGTGTTCTGCCCATCGAGGTTCTCTGCCGTGTGTACACGGCCTAAGACCTCTTTCACGCTGCTATACCACCTGAAAAAATTCTGCAGAGCCTTCTCAATGTGAAAGCCCGAGGGCTTTCACACTGAGGCGATGCGCTGGCAGGAGACAAATAATCATCTCCTGCAAGTAGCATCTTTGGAGCGGTATGTCAACGCTCCTTCCCATTGAAAACAACGATAAACCGATGTAATACCAGCCGAATCCCGCGGCACTTAAGGACACTATAGCACCGCTATACCGCCACCGCGGCTCCCACCCCAGTTTGAAAGGGGCCTTAGTCCTCATTCACACTGGCTGTACTATATGCCCATGCTGGACCATGTTCACCCACACGTGGATGCACAGGTGCTTCATGAATTCCTCTGCAAGCAGTCCTAATTGATGTCAATAAGGTACATGCCCCCAAACATAGACAGTGAGAGTTTGGAGACACACAACCGCTTGGATGTCATATTGGGAAACAGCAGTTGTGTCTGTGCAGCCCCTGTGTTCCAAACGACATCAATGAGACTTCCTGTTCATCCTTGTGTGGTAAACATGTCCCTGCATGGGTGTGGGGTAGGAGTTCAACGGATCAAAAAACTCACAGTTCGGATCGTTCCTCAGATCGGCAGTCACGGATCGGATCATTTTTCGGATCAGCAAAAAAAAAAAAAAGAGAGACCCCCCCAATAGTACAGGCACACAGTGACCCCCCCCCAAGTAGTACAAGCACACAGTGACCCCCACCCCCCCCAAGTAGTACAGGCACACAGTGACCCCTCCCCCCCCAAGTAGTACAGGCACACAGTGACCCTCCCCCCAAGTAGTACAGGCACACAGTGACCCTCCCCCCAAGTAGTACAGGCACGCAGTGACACCCCCCCCAAGTAGTACAGGCACGCAGTGACACCCCCCCCCCCCAAGTAGTACAGGCACACAGTGACCCCCCCCCCCAAGTAGTACAGGCACACAGTGACCCCCCCCCCCCAAGTAGTACAGGCACACAGTGACCCCCTCCCCCAAGTAGTACAGGCAGACAGTGACCCCCTCCCCCCATAGTACAGGCAGACAGCGACCCCTTCCCCCCCGTAGTATAGGCAGACAGCGACCTACCCCCCCCCGTAGTACAGGCACACAGTGAGCCCCCCGTGCAGACCTCAGATCAGATAGAGGCGTGTGTGTCCCTTGAGCGCGGGCTCCTCCTCCTCTGTGGGTGTAAACAGAGAGGAGGGGCCGCCGCTGGGTGTACCAAGACGGCCGCGGCTCCGGAGCTAGGTCGAAGCCGCGACCTTTCCTAATGCTATGGCCGCGGCGGTGGTCCGCGGATCGCATAGCATGCCGATCCGAAGGGGGTGACCTGTTCGGATTACGGATCAATCGTGATCCTTTGCACCCCTAGTGTGGGGTATAGTGTGCCCAGTGTGAAGGTGTCTGTATTGTAGGGGGAGGGGTGTCTATTGTGGGGGGTGCCTGTATTGTAAGGGAGGGTGCCTGTATTGTAAGGGGAGGTGCCTGTGTTGTAAGGAGGGGGTGCCTGTGTGGTAAGGAGGGGGTGCCTGTGTTGTAAGGAGGGGGTGCCTGTGTTGTAAGGGGGGGAGCCTGTGTTGTAAGGGGGGGGGGGTTGCCTGTGTTGTAAGGGAAGGAGGTGCCTGTGTTGTAAGGGAAGGAGGTGCCTGTGTTGTAAGGGGGGGGGGTGCCTGTATTATAGAGGGGGTTCCCGCCTCTGTTGAAGGGGAGAGGGTCTGCACTGTAGGCACTGTAGGGGGTCTGTGTAACATGCAGGGGGTCCAGAAGTGTTAGGGGGGTGTCTGTGTAATGTAAAGGGGTGCAGTGATGCAGGGTGCTGTGTAATGTAAAGGGGTCTTAGAGGTGCAGTTGCGGAGTCTGGCTGGGGATGGCGGGCACAGTTAGTGGACGGAGTCGGCGTTAGAAGAGCGAGTCCTCACCTGCAGTTAAACGTGGTAAGCTGGCAGGGGTGTAGGGCACAGCTGCATCAGGATCGGTGACACATTCAGTCGCTGTCAGCGGCCCAACGTCCCTACGCTCATCTTGGTACACCTTTCACTCAGCTGCAGTAAGCAACAGCAGACATCTTGTTACACCCAGCCTGAGCAGTGTTTTTTACAGCATATCAGTGCCCACAAGTGCCCCCTATCAGTGCCACCTATTAGTGCCAGTCACCAGTCATTGCCCATAATTGCCACCTATCAGTGCCAGCCACTTGTCAGTGCCACCTGTCAGTCCCCATCGATCAAACTGCCACATGTCATTGAAAAAAAAAGTATCGTATTCGGTATCGGCGAGTACTTGGAAAAAAGTATCGGTACTTGTAACTCGGTCTTAAAAAAGTGATATCGGGACAACCCTAATAACCCACATAGCCCATGTATATTATATAAAAAATAAATAAAATCACCATGCTTGCAATGGAATTAGTCAATGTGAAAGTGCCCTAAAATGAAAATATCAGCCATAACCTTGGTATTGTTTTTTTAGAACCAGTGGCTGGTTTTCTCATGAGCCACTGGAACGCTTTCAGAAGCGGCGGGAGGGCATGTCCCTCCTCTTCCACCATCTTGCCTGAGAAACAACCCAAAACTGATAGTGGAAAAAAAAAAGTTTAACAAATAAGACAAGGTGTTTTAATGTGTTGCTTATGGAGATTTTGAAGTACCAAAGTTTGTCATCATTCCACGAGTGTGCGCAATTTTAAAGCATGACATGTTGGGTATCTATTTACCCGCCATAACATCATCTTTCACACACTACCCACAAATTGGGGTATTATATTGTGTTGTGTTTTAATTGAACCACTGTGCAAATAGCAAGTGGCATCATTTTGTTTTTCAAATTGTTGGTTTGGTGTGCCTCGAGATTCTGACAGATTTTAAAGGATGCCCTGGTTAAAAAACACTTATTTAGAAGCACCCTGGCGTGTTTTTGATGCATTTAGAGGCACCCTCCATCCGATGGCGCAGTGGGGGGGGGGGGGGGAACACGAAGACACAGGACGGTCCTGTGTCTGTGCTCATGTGTCTGTGCTCCTCCGCTTTTTGAGGACCGAGTACAAATACCGATACTTTTTTTTAAAATGCTCAGCTCAGCCACTCTGGTCAGTGGCCCTGTTGCAGCATTTAGAGGCACACTCTGGTCAGTGGCCCTATTGCCTTTAGAGTCGGTGGCCTGGCACAGCCTTTTGGTTCCCTTTGGTTCATTCCAACTCTGCTGGTTGGTGGCCAGTGCACTACTCTGGTCAGTGGAAACCTCTTGGTGGTCTCTGGTCAGTGGCCCTGTTGCCATTAGAGGCTAGACTACTCTGGTCAGTGGCCCACCCCCAGTAGTGGAAACCTCTTGGTGGTCAGTGCCACTCTGGTCAGTGGCCCTGTTGCCTTTAGAGGTACTACTCTGGTCAGTGGCCCACCCCCAGTAGTGGAAACCTCTTGGTGGTCAGTGCCACTCTGGTCAGTGGCCCTGTTGCCTTTAGAGGCACTACTCGTCACTGGTCAGTGGCCCACCCCCAGTAGTGGAAACCTCTTGGTGGTCAGTGGTGGCCACTCTGGTCAGTGGCGGCCCTGTTGCCATTAGAGGCACTACTCTGGTCAGTGGCCCACTTCCAGTAGTGGAAACCTCTTGGTGGTCAGTGCCACTCCGGTCAGTGGCGGCCCTGTTGCCATTAGAGGCACTACTCTGGTCAGTGGCCCACTCCCAGTAGTGGAAACCTCTTGGTGGTCAGTGCCACTCCGGTCAGTGGCGGCCCTGTTGCCATTAGAGGCACTACTCTGGTCAGTGGCCCACTCCCAGTAGTGGAAACCTCTTGGTGGTCAGTGCCACTCCGGTCAGTGGCGGCCCTGTTTCCATTAGAGGCACTACTCTGGTCAGTGGCCCACTCCCAGTAGTGGAAACCTCTTGGTGGTCAGTGGCGGCCCTGTTGCCATTAGAGGCACTACTCTGGTCAGTGGCCCACCCCCAGTAGTGGAAACCTCTTGGTGGTCAGTGCCACTGTGGTCAGTGGCCCTGTTGCCATTAGAGGCACTACTCTGGTCAGTGGCCCACCCCCAGTAGTGGAAACCTCTTGGTGGTCAGTGCCACTCTGGTCAGTGGCCCTGTTGCCTTTAGAGGCACTACTCTGGTCAGTGGCCCACCCAGTAGTGGAAACCTCTTGGTGGTCAGTGCCACTCCGGTCAGTGGCGGCCCTGTTGCCATTAGAGGCACTACTCTGGTCAGTGGCCCACTCCCAGTAGTGGAAACCTCTTGGTGGTCAGTGCCACTCCGGTCAGTGGCGGCCCTGTTTCCATTAGAGGCACTACTCTGGTCAGTGGCCCACTCCCAGTAGTGGAAACCTCTTGGTGGTCAGTGGCGGCCCTGTTGCCATTAGAGGCACTACTCTGGTCAGTGGCCCACCCCCAGTAGTGGAAACCTCTTGGTGGTCAGTGCCACTGTGGTCAGTGGCCCTGTTGCCATTAGAGGCACTACTCTGGTCAGTGGCCCACCCCCAGTAGTGGAAACCTCTTGGTGGTCAGTGCCACTCTGGTCAGTGGCCCTGTTGCCTTTAGAGGCAACTACTCTGGTCAGTGGCCCACCCAGTAGTGGAAACCTTTTGGTGGTCAGTGCCACTCTGGTCAGTGGCCCTGTTGCCTGGCAGTGAAGCCTTTTGGTTCCCTTCAAGCCATTACAAGGCACTACTCTGGTCAGTGGCCCCTCTGTTGTCTACAGCAGAGGCACTCCTGGTGTGGCCGTTGCCAGCATGTCTTGAGAGTGTGGGAGGAAACCGAAGTACTCGGAGGAAACCCACGCAAGCACAGGGAGAACATGCAAACTCCAGACAGAGGAGATCTTCCAGGCAACAGAGATCTGCCAGGCGAGGGTTTTATCCACAACGCCTCTGTGCTACTCAGGATACTAGAGGCTGCACGTTGTATTTAAGGTTGAGCAAATGTGTTCCTTCAAACTTATGGAGAGAACATTTTTGCACTTTTTTTTTTTTCTGTCATTGCAGGAGATGTCTACTATACTGTTACTAGTTTTACTTCTCCTCTTCCCATCATCATCCTTTTTTTATTAATAATTACTTAGAAAATATAAAAATTCAATGAATATATGTACTTTACTGAAATATGCAAATTTACAAAAAACAAGCAACGGGATTGGTTAAGACAGACTCCTCCCCCCCCACATGTTAATACTATACATATGCAGCTGTGTGAGCAGAATGTCATTTGGGCACTCCGCTACCCCCCAGTGTTTTTGATGCATTTAGAGGCACCCTGGTGGGTTTTTGAGGCACCCTGGCGTGTTTTTGATGCATTTAGGAGGCACCTTGGCGTGTTTTTGATGCACCCTGGCGTGTTTTTGATGCATTTAGAGGCACCCTGGCATGTTTTTGATGCACCCTGGCGTGTTTTTGAGGCACCCTGGTGTGTTTTTGAGGCACCCTGGTGTGTTTTTGAGGCACCCTGGTGTGTTTTAGAGGCACCCTGGAGTGTTTTTGATGCATTTAGAGGCACCCTGGCGGGTTTTTGAGGCACCCTGGCGTGTTTTTGATGCATTTAGGAGGCACCTTGGCGTGTTTTTGATGCACCCTGGCGTGTTTTTGATGCATTTAGAGGCACCCTGGCATGTTTTTGATGCACCCTGGCGTGTTTTTGAGGCACCCTGGTGTGTTTTTGAGGCACCCTGGTGTGTTTTAGAGGCACCCTGGAGTGTTTTTGATGCATTTAGAGGCACCCTGGCGTGTTTTTGATGCATTTAGAGGCACCCTGGCGTGTTTTTGATGCACCCTGGCGTGTTTTTGAGGAACCCTGGCGTGTTTTTGATGCATTTAGAGGCACCCTGGCATGTTTTTGATGCATTTAGAGGCACCCTAGTGTGTTTTTGAGGCACCCTGGCGTGTTTTTGATGCATTTAGAGGCACCCTGGCGTTTTTTGATGCATTTAGGAGGCACCTTGGCGTGTTTTTGATGCACCCTGGCGTGTTTTTGATGCATTTAGAGGCACCCTGGCATGTTTTTGATGCACCCTGGCGTGTTTTTGAGGCACCCTGGTGTGTTTTTGAGGCACCCTGGTGTGTTTTTGAGGCACCCTGGTGTGTTTTAGAGGCACCCTGGAGTGTTTTTGATGCATTTAGAGGCACTCTGGTGTGTTTTTGATGCATTTAAAGGCACCCTGGCGGGTTTTTGAGGCACCCTGGCGGGTTTTTTGAGGCACCCTGGCGTGTTTTTGATGCATTTAGAGGCACCCTGGCATGTTTTTGATGCATTTAGAGGCACCCTAGTGTGTTTTTGAGGCCCCCTGGCGTGTTTTTGATGCATTTAGTGGTACCCTAGTCTAATTTTGATGCATTTAGAGGCACTCTGGCGGGTTTTTGAGGCACCCTGGCGTGTTTTTGATGCATTTAGAGGCACCCTGGTGTGTTTTTTGATGCATTTAGAGGCACCCTGGTGGGTTTTTGAGGCACCCTGGCGTGTTTTTGAGGCACCCTGGCATGTTTTTGATGCATTTAGAGGCACCCTGGCGGGTTTTTGAGGCACCCTGGCGGGTTTTTTGAGGCACCCTGGCGTTTTTTGATGCATTTAGAGGCACCCTGGCGTGTTTTAGAGGCACCCTGGCGTGTTTTTGATGCATTTAGAGGCACCCTGGCGTGTTTTTGATGCATTTAGAGGCACCCTGGCGTTTTTTTGATGCATTTAGAGGCACCCTGGCGTGTTTTAGAGGCACCCTGGCGTGTTTTTGATGCATTTAGAGGCACCCTGGTGTAATTTTGATGCATTTAGAGGAACCCTGGTGTGTTTTTGAGGCACCTTGGCGTGTTTTTGATGCATTTAGAGGCACCCTGGTGTGTTTTTGGGGCACCCTGGCGTGTTTTTGATGCATTTAGAGGCACCCTGTTTTTTTTTTTGATGCATTTAGAGGCACCCTGGTGTGTTTTTGAGGCACGCTGGTGTGTTTTTGATGCATTTAGAGGGACCCTGGCGTGTTTTTGATGCATTTAGAGGCACCCTGGCGTGTTTTTGATGCACCCTGGCGTGTTTTTGAGGAACCCTGGCGTGTTTTTGAGGCACCCTGGCGTGTTTTTGAGGCACCCTGGCGTGTTTTTGAGGCACCCTGGCATGTTTTTGATGCATTTAGAGGCACCCTGGCATGTTTTTG
Organism: Rana kukunoris; assembly: GCA_029574335.1. Classification (NCBI taxonomy): domain Eukaryota; kingdom Metazoa; phylum Chordata; class Amphibia; order Anura; family Ranidae; genus Rana; species Rana kukunoris. The sequence goes on from CM056054.1 coordinate 67,534,303, forward strand.
ATGCACCCTGGCATGTTTTTGAGGCACCCTGGCGTGTTTTAGAGGCACCCTGGCGTGTTTTAGAGGCACCCTGGCGTGTTTTTGATGCATTTAGAGGCACACTGGAGTGTTTTTGATGCATTTAGAGGCACCCTGGTGTGTTTTTGAGGCACCCTGGTGTGTTTTTGATGCATTTAGAGGCACCCTGGCGTGTTTTTGATGCATTTAGAGGCACCCTGGCGTGTTTTTGAGGCACACTGGCGTGTTTTTGATGCATTTAGAGGCACCCTGGTGTGTTTTTGAGGCACCCTGGTGTGTTTTTGATGCATTTAGAGGCACCCTGGCGTGTTTTTGATGCATTTAGAGGCACCCTGGCGTGTTTTTGAGGCACACTGGCGTGTTTTTGATGCATTTAGAGGCACCCTGGTGTGTTTTTGGGGCACCCTGGCGTGTTTTTGATGCATTTAGAGGTACCCTAGTCTAATTTTGATGCATTTAGAGGCATGTTTTTGAGGCACCCTGGTGTTTTCTAGGCACCCTGGTGTGTTTTTGAGGCACCCTGGTGTGTTTTAGAGGCACCCTGGAGGATTTTGATGCATTTAGAGGCACCCTGGTGTGTTTTTGAGGCACCCTGGCGGGTTTTTGAGGCACCCTGGCGTGTTTTTGATGCATTTAGAGGAACCCTGGTGTGTTTTTGAAGCATTTAGAGGCACCCTAGTGTGTTTTTGAGGCACCCTGGCGGGTTTTTTCAGGCACCCTGGCGTGTTTTTGATGCATTTAGAGGCACCCTGGCGTGTTTTTGATGCACCCTGGCGTGTTTTTGAGGCACCCTGGCGTGTTTTTGATGCATTTAGAGGCACCCTGGCATGTTTTTGATGCATTTAGAGCCACCCTAGTGTGTTTTTGAGGCCCCCTGGCGTGTTTTTGATGCATTTAGTGGTACCCTAGTCTAATTTTGATGCATTTAGAGGCACCCTGGCGGGTTTTTGAGGCACCCTGGCGTGTTTTTGATGCATTTAGAGGCACCCTGGTGTGTTTTTTGATGCATTTAGAGGCACCCTGGTGGGTTTTTGAGGCACCCTGGCGTGTTTTTGAGGCACCCTGGCGTGTTTTTGATGCATTTAGAGGCACCCTGGCGGGTTTTTGAGGCACCCTGGCGGGTTTTTTGAGGCACCCTGGCGTTTTTTGATGCATTTAGAGGCACCCTGGCGTGTTTTAGAGGCACCCTGGCGTGTTTTTGATGCATTTAGAGGCACCCTGGTGTGTTTTTGATGCATTTAGAGGAACCCTGGTGTAATTTTGATGCATTTAGAGGAACCCTGGTGTGTTTTTGAGGCACCTTGGCGTGTTTTTGATGCATTTAGAGGCACCCTGGTGTGTTTTTGGGGCACCCTGGCGTGTTTTTGATGCATTTAGAGGCACCCTGGGTTTTTTTTGATGCATTTAGAGGCACCCTGGTGTGTTTTTGATGCATTTAGAGGCACCCTGGCATGTTTTTGATGCATTTAGAGGGACCCTGGCGTGTTTTTGATGCATTTAGAGGCACACTGGCGTGTTTTTGATGCACCCTGGCGTGTTTTTGAGGAACCCTGGCGTGTTTTTGAGGCACCCTGGCGTGTTTTTGAGGCACCCTGGCATGTTTTTGATGCATTTAGAGGCACCCTGGCATGTTTTTGATGCACCCTGGCATGTTTTTGAGGCACCCTGGCGTGTTTTTGAGGCACCCTGGTGTGTTTTTTATGCACCTTGGCGTGTTTTAGAGGCACCCTGGCGTGTTTTTGATGCATTTAGAGGCACCCTGGAGTGTTTTTGATGCATTTAGAGGCACCCTGGTGTGTTTTTGAGGCACCCTGGTGTGTTTTTGATGCATTTAGAGGCACCCTGGCGTGTTTTTGATGTATTTAGAGGCACCCTGGCGTGTTTTTGAGGCACCCTGGCGTGTTTTTGATGCATTAAGAGGCACCCTGGTGTGTTTTTGGGGCACCCTGGCGTGTTTTTGATGCATTTAGAGGTACCCTAGTCTAATTTTGATGCATTTAGAGGCACCCTGGTGTGTTTTTGAGGCACCCTGGTGTGTTTTTGATGCATTTAGAGGCACCCTGGGGGGTTTTTGATGCATTTAGAGGCACCCTGGCATGTTTTTGATGCATTTAGAGGCACCCTGGCGTGTTGTTGATGCATTTAGAGGCACCCTGGCATGTTGTTGATGCATTTAGAGGCACCCTGGCATGTTTTTGATGCATTTAGAAGCACCCTGGTGTGTTTTTGAGGCACCATGGTGTGTTTGTGATGCATTTAGAGGCACCCTGGCGTGTTTTTGATGCATTTAGAGGCACCCTGGCGTGTTTTTGAGGCACCCTGGCGTGTTTTTGATGCATTTAGGAGGCACCCTGGTGTGTTTTTGAGGCACCCTGGCGTGTTTTTGATGCACCCTGGCGTGTTTTTGAGGCACCCTGGCGTGTATTTGATGCATTTAGAGGCACCCTGGCATGTTTTTGAGGCACCCTGGCGTGTTTTTGAGGCACCCTGGCGTGTTTTTGATGCATTTAGAAGCACCCTGGCATGTTTTTGATGCACCCTGGTGTGTTTTTGAGGCACCCTGGCGTGTTTTTGAGGCACCCTGGCGTGTTTTTGAGGCACCCTGGCGTGTTTTTTAGGCACCCTGGTGTGTTTTTTAGGCACCCTGGCGTGTTTTAGAGGCACCCTGGAGTGTTTTTGATGCATTTAGAGGCATCCTGGTGTGTTTTTGAGGCACCCTGGTGTGTTTTTGATGTATTTAAAGGCACCCTGACGTGTTTTTGATGCATTTAGAGGCACCCTGGCGTGTTTTTGAGGCACCCTGGCGTGTTTTTGATGCATTTAGAGGCACCCTGGAGTGTTTTTGATGCATTTAGAGGCACCCTGGTGTGTTTTTGAGGCACCCTGGTGTGTTTTTGATGCATTTAGAGGCACCCTGGCGTGTTTTTGATGCATTTAGAGGCACCCTGGCGTGTTTTTGAGGCACCCTGGCGTGTTTTTGATGCATTTAGAGGCACCCTGGTGTGTTTTTGGGGGCACCCTGGCGTGTTTTTGATGCATTTAGAGATACCCTAGTCTAATTTTGATGCATTTAGAAGCACCCTGGTGTGTTTTTGAGGCACCCTGGAGTGTTTTTTAGGCACCCTGGCGTGTTTTAGAGGCACCCTGGCGTGTTTTTGATGCATTTAGAGGCACCCTGGAGTGTTTTTGATGCATTTAGAGGCACCCTGGTGTGTTTTTGAGGCACCCTGGTGTGTTTTTGATGCATTTAGAGGCACCCTGACGTGTTTTTGATGCATTTAGAGGCACCCTGGTTTTTTTTTGATGCATTTAGAGGCACCCTGGTGGGTTTTTGATGCACCCTGGCGTGTTTTTGAGGAACCCTGGCGTGTTTTTGATGCATTTAGAGGCACCCTGGCATGTTTTTGATGCATTTAGAGGCACCCTAGTGTGTTTTTGAGGCCCCCTGGCATGTTTTTGATGCATTTAGTGGTACCCTAGTCTAATTTTGATGCATTTAGAGGCACCCTGGCGGGTTTTTGAGGCACCCTGGCGGGTTTTTGATGCATTTAGAGGCACCCTGGTGTGTTTTTTGATGCATTTAGAGGCACCCTGGTGGGTTTTTGAGGCACCCTGGCGTGTTTTAGAGGCACCCTGGTGTGTTTTTGATGCATTTAGAGGCACCCTGGTGTGTTTTTGAGGCCCCACTGGCGTGTTTTTGATGCATTTAGAGGTACCCTAGTGTAATTTTGATGCATTTAGAGGAACCCTGGTGTGTTTTTGAGGCACCCTGGCGTGTTTTTGATGCATTTAGAGACACCCTGGTGTGTTTTTGGGGCACCCTGGCGTGTTTTTGATGCATTTAGAGGCACCCTGTTTTTTTTTTGATGCATTTAGAGGCACCCTGGTGTGTTTTTGAGGCACCCTGGTGTGTTTTTGATGCATTTAGAGGCACCCTGGCGTGTTTTTGATGCACCCTGGCGTGTTTTTGAGGAACCCTGGCGTGTTTTTGAGGCACCCTGGCGTGTTTTTGAGGCACCCTGGCATGTTTTTGATGCATTTAGAGGCACCCTGGCATGTTTTTGATGCACCCTGGCATGTTTTTGAGGCACCCTGGCATGTTTTTGAGGCACCCTGGTGTGTTTTTTAGGCACCCTGGCGTGTTTTAGAGGCACCCTGGCGTGTTTTTGATGCATTTAGAGGCACCCTGGAGTGTTTTTGATGCATTTAGAGGCACCCTGGAGTGTTTTTGAGGCACCCTTGTGTGTTTTTGATGCATTTAGAGGCACCCTGGCGTGTTTTTGATGTATTTAGAGGCACCCTGGCGTGTTTTTGAGGCACCCTGGCGTGTTTTTGATGCATTTAGAGGCACCCTGGTGCGTTTTTGGGGCACCCTGGCGTGTTTTTGATGCATTTAGAGATACCCTGGCGTGTTTTTGAGGCACCCTGGTGTGTTTTTTAGGCACCCTGGCGTGTTTTAGAGGCACCCTGGCGTGTTTTAGAGGCACCCTGGCGTGTTTTTGATGCATTTAGAGGCACCCTGGAGTGTTTTTGATGCATTTAGAGGCACCCTGGTGTGTTTTTGAGGCACCCTGGTGTGTTTTTGATGCATTTAGAGGCACCCTGGCGTGTTTTTGATGCATTTAGAGGCACCCTGGGTTTTTTTTGATGCATTTAGAGGCACCCTGGTGGGTTTTTGAGGCACCCTGGTGTGTTTTTGAGGCACCCTGGCGTATTTTTGATGCATTTAGAGGCACCCTGGCATGTTTTTGATGCATTTAGAGGCACCCTGGCATGTTTTTGATGCATTTAGAGGCACCCTAGTGTGTTTTTGAGGCCCCCTGGCGTGTTTTTGATGCATTTAGTGGTACCCTAGTCTAATTTTGATGCATTTAGAGGCACCCTGGCGGGTTTTTGAGGCACCCTGGCGGGTTTTTAATGCATTTAGAGGCACCCTGGTGTGTTTTTTGATGCATTTAGAGGCACCCTGGTGGGTTTTTGAGGCACCCTAGCGTGTTTTTGAGGCACCCTGGCATGTTTTTGATGCATTTAGAGGCACCCTGGCGGGTTTTTGAGGCACCCTGGCGGGTTTTTTGAGGCAACCTGGCGTTTTTTTGATGCATTTAGAGGCACCCTGGCGTGTTTTAGAAGCACCCTGGCGTGTTTTTGATGCATTTAGAGGCACCCTGGTGTGTTTTTGAGGCCCCACTGGCGTGTTTTTGATGCATTTAGAGGTACCCTAGTGTAATTTTGATGCATTTAGAGGCACCCTAGTGTGTTTTTGGGGCACCCTGGCGTGTTTTTGATGCATTTAGAGGCACCCTGGTTTTTTTTTTGATGCATTTAGAGGCACCCTGGTGTGTTTTTGAGGCACCCTGGTGTGTTTTTGATGCATTTAGAGGCACCCTGGCATGTTTTTGATGCATTTAGAGGGACCCTGGCGTGTTTTTGATGCATTTAGAGGCACCCTGGCGTGTTTTTGATGCATTTAGAGGCACCCTGGCGTGTTTTTGATGCACCCTGGCGTGTTTTTGAGGAACCCTGGCGTGTTTTTGAGGCACCCTGGCGTGTTTTTGAGGCACCCTGGCATGTTTTTGATGCATTTAGAGGCACCCTGGCATGTTTTTGATGCACCCTGGCATGTTTTTGAGGCACCCTGGCGTGTTTTTGAGGCACCCTGGTGTGTTTTTTAGGCACCCTGGCGTGTTTTAGAGGCACCCTGGCGTGTTTTTGATGCATTTAGAGGCACCCTGGAGTGTTTTTGATGCATTTAGAGGCACCCTGGTGTGTTTTTGAGGCACCCTGGTGTGTTTTTGATGCATTTAGAGGCACCCTGGCGTGTTTTTGATGTATTTAGAGGCACCCTGACGTGTTTTTGATGCATTTAGAGGCACCCTGGCGTGTTTTTGAGGCACCCTGGCGTGTTTTTGATGCATTTAGAGGCACCCTGGTGTGTTTTTGGGGCACCCTGGCGTGTTTTTGATGCATTTAGAGGTACCCTAGTCTAATTTTGATGCATTTAGAGGCACCCTGGTGTGTTTTTGAGGCACCCTGGTGTGTTTTTGATGCATTTAGAGGCACCCTGGGGGGTTTTTGATGCATTTAGAGGCACCCTGGTGGGTTTTTGAGGCACCCTGGTGTGTTTTTGAGGAACCCTGGCGTGTTTTTGATGCATTTAGAGGCACCCTGGCATGTTTTTGATGCATTTAGAGGCACCCTAGTGTGTTTTTGAGGCACCCTGGTTTGTTTTTGATGCATTTAGAGGCACCCTGGCGTGTTTTTGAGGAACCCTGGCGTGTTTTTGAGGCACCCTGGCGTGTTTTTGAGGCACCCTGGCGTGTTTTTGAGGCACCCTGGCGTGTTTTTGATGCATTTAGAGGCACCCTGGCATGTTTTTGATGCACCCTGGCATGTTTTTGAGGCACCCTGGCGTGTTTTTGAGGCACCCTGGTGTGTTTTTTAGGCACCCTGGCGTGTTTTAGAGGCACCCTGGCGTGTTTTTGATGCATTTAGAGGCACCCTGGAGTGTTTTTGATGCATTTAGAGGCACCCTGGTGTGTTTTTGAGGCACCCTGGCGTGTTTTTGATGCATTTAGAGGCACCCTGGCGTGTTTTTGATGTATTTAGAGGCACCCTGACGTGTTTTTGATGCATTTAGAGGCACCCTGGTTTTTTTTTGATGCATTTAGAGGCACCCTGGTGGGTTTTTGAGGCACCCTGGTGTGTTTTTGATGCATTTAGAGGCACCCTGGTGTGTTTTTGAGGCCCCACTGGCGTGTTTTTGATGCATTTAGAGGAACCCTGGCGTGTTTTTGATGCATTTAGAGGCACCCTGGTGTGTTTTTGAGGCATTTAGAGGTACCCTAGTGTAATTTTGATGCATTTAGAGGAACCCTGGTGTGTTTTTGAGGCACCCTGGCGTGTTTTTGATGCATTTAGAGGCACCCTGGCATGTTTTTGATGCACCCTGGCGTGTTTTTGAGGCACCCTGGCGTGTTTTTGAGGCACCCTGGCGTGTTTTTGATGCATTAAGAAGCACCCTGGCATGTTTTTGATGCACCCTGGTGTGTTTTTGAGGCACCCTGGCGTGTTTTTGAGGCACCCTGGCGTGTTTTTGAGGCACCCTGGCGAGTTTTAGAGGCACCCTGGCGAGTTTTAGAGGCACCCTGGCGTGTTTTAGAGGCACCCTGGCGTGTTTTAGAGGCACCCTGGAGTGTTTTTGATGCATTTAGAGGCATCCTGGTGTGTTTTTGAGGCACCCTGGTGTGTTTTTGATGCATTTAGAGGTACCCTGGCATGTTTTTGATGTATTTAAAGGCACTTTGACATGTTTTTGATGCATTTAGAGGCACCCTGGCGTGTTTTTGAGGCACCCTGGCGTGTTTTTGATGCATTTAGAGGTACCCTAGTCTAATTTTGATGCATTTAGAAGCACCCTGGTGTGTTTTTGAGGCACCCTGGTGTGTTTTTGATGCATTTAGAGGCACCCTGGGGGGTTTTTGATGCATTTAGAGGCACCCTGGTGGGATTTTGAGGCACCCTGGTGGGTTTTTGAGGCACCCTGGCGTATTTTTGATGCATTTAGAGGCACCCTGGCATGTTTTTGATGCATTTAGAGGCACCCTGGCGTGTTTTTGATGCATTTAGAGGCACCCTGGTGTGTTTTTGTTGCACCCTGGTGTGTTTTTGAGGCACCCTGGCGTGTTTTTGAGGCACCCTGGCGTGTTTTTGAGGCACCCTGGTGTGTTTTTTAGGCACCCTGGTGTGTTTTTGAGGCACCCTGGTGTGTTTTTGATGCATTTAGAGGCACCCTGGCGTGTTTTTGAGGCACCCTGGCGTGTTTTTGATGCATTTAGAGGCACCCTGGTGTGTTTTAGATGCATTTAGAGGTACCCTAGTCTAATTTTGATGCATTTAGAGGCACCCTGGTGGGATTTTGAGGCACCCTGGCGTGTTTTTGAGGAACCCTGGCATGTTTTTGATGCATTTAGAGGCACCCTGGCATGTTTTTGATGCATTTAGAGGCACCCTGGTGTGTTTTTGAGGCACCCTGGTGTGTTTGTGATGCATTTAGAGGCACCCTGGCGTGTTTTTGATGCATTTAGAGGCACCCTGGTGTGTTTTTGAGGCACCCTGTTGTGTTTTTAATGCATTTAGAGGCACCCTGTTGGATTTTTGATGCATTTAGAGGCACCCTGGTGGGTTTTTGAGGCACCCTGGTGGGTTTTTGAGGCACTCTGGTGTGTTTTTGAGGCACCCTGGCATGTTTTTGATGCATTTAGAGGCACCCTGGCATGTTTTTGATGCATTTAGAGGCACCCTGGCGTGTTTTTGATGCTTTTTGAGGCACCCTGGTGTGTTTTTGATGCATTTAGAGGCACCCTGGCGTGTTTTTGATGTATTTAGAGGCACCCTGGCGTGTTTTGATGCATTTAGAGGCACCCTGGTGTGTTTTTGATGCATTTAGAGGCACCCTGGTGTGTTTATGGGGCACCCTGGCATGTTTTTGATGCATTTAGAGGTACCCTAGTCTAATTTTGATGCATTTAGAGGCACCCTGGTGGGTTTTTGAGGCACCCTGGTATATTTTTTATGCATTTAGAGGCACCCTGGCATGTTTTTGATGCATTTAGAGGCACCCTGGCGTGTTTTTGATGCATTTAGAGGCACCCTGGCGTGTTTTTGATGCACCCTGGCGTGTTTTTGAGGCACCCTGGCGTGTTTTTGATGCATTTAGAAGCACCCTGGCATGTTTTTGATGCACCCTGGTGTGTTTTTGAGGCACCCTGGCGTGTTTTTGAGGCATTTAGAGGCACCCTGGCATGTTTTTGATGCATTTAGAGGCACCCTGGCGTGTTTTTGATGCACCCTGTCGTGTTTTTGAGGCACCCTGGCGTGTTTTTGAGGCACCCTGGCGTGTTTTTGATGCATTTAGAGGCACCCTGGCATGTTTTTGATGCACCCTGGCGTGTTTTTGAGGCACCCTGGCGTGTTTTTGAGGCACCCTGGCGTGTTTTTGATGCATTTAGAAGCACCCTGGCATGTTTTTGATGCACCCTGGTGTGTTTTTGAGGCACCCTGGCGTGTTTTTGAGGCACCCTGGCGTGTTTTTGAGGCACCCTGGTGTGTTTTTTAGGCACCCTGGCGTGTTTTAGAGGCACCCTGGAGTGTTTTTGATGCATTTAGAGGCATCCTGGTGTGTTTTTGAGGCACCCTGGTGTGTTTTTGATGCATTTAGAGGCACCCTGGCGTGTTTTTGATGCATTTAAAGGCACTTTGACGTGTTTTTGATGCATTTAGAGGCACCCTGGCGTGTTTTTGAGGCACCCTGGCGTGTTTTTGATGCATTTAGAGGCACCCTGGTGTGTTTTTGATGCATTTAGAGGTACCCTGGTGTGTTTTTGAGGCACCCTGGTGTGTTTTTGATGCATTTAGAGGCACCCTGGGGGGTTTTTGATGCATTTAGAGGCACCCTGGTGGGATTTTGAGGCACCCTGGTGGGTTTTTGAGGCACCCTGGCGTATTTTTGATGCATTTAGAGGCACCCTGGCATGTTTTTGATGCATTTAGAGGCACCCTGGCGTGTTTTTGATGCATTTAGAGGCACCCTGGTGTGTTTTTGATGCACCCTGGCGTGTTTTTGAGGAACACTGGCGTGTTTTTGATGCATTTAGAGGCACCCTGGCATGTTTTTGATGCATTTAGAGGCACCCTAGTGTGTTTTTGAGGCCCCTGGCGTGTTTTTGATGCATTTAGTGGTACCCTAGTCTAATTTTGATGCATTTAGAGGCACCCTGGTGTGTTTTTGAGGCACCTTGGTGTTTGTGATGCATTTAGAGGCACCCTGGCGTGTTTTTGAGGCACCCTGGCGTGTTTTTGATGCATTTAGAGGCACCCTGGTGTGTTTTTGAGACACCCTGGCGTATTTTTGATGCATTTAGAGGCACCCTGGCATGTTTTTGATGCATTTAGAGGCACCCTGGCGTGTTTTTGATGCATTTAGAGGCACCCTGGTGTGTTTTTGATGCACCCTGGCGTGTTTTTGAGGAACCCTGGCATGTTTTTGATGCATTTAGAGGCACCCTGGCATGTTTTTGATGCATTTAGAGGCACCCTGGTGTGTTTTTGAGGCACCCTGGTGTGTTTTTGAGGCACCCTGGTGTGTTTGTGATGCATTTAGAGGCACCCTGGCGTGTTTTTGATGCATTTAGAGGCACCCTGGTGTGTTTTTGAGGCACCCTGGTGTGTTTTTAATGCATTTAGAGGCACCCTGTTGGATTTTTGATGCATTTAGAGGCACCCTGGTGGGTTTTTGAGGCACCCTGGTGGGTTTTTGAGGCACTCTGGTGTGTTTTTGAGGCACCCTGGCATGTTTTTTTGATGCATTTAGAGGCACCCTGGCATGTTTTTGATGCATTTAGAGGCACCCTGGCGTGTTTTTGATGCTTTTTGAGGCACCCTGGTGTGTTTTTGATGCATTTAGAGGCACCCTGGTGTGTTTTTGATGTATTTAGAGGCACCCTGGCGTGTTTTGATGCATTTAGAGGCACCCTGGTGTGTTTTTGATGCATTTAGAGGCACCCTGGTGTGTTTTTGGGGCACCCTGGCATGTTTTTGATGCATTTAGAGGTACCCTAGTCTAATTTTGATGCATTTAGAGGCACCCTGGTGGGTTTTTTATGCATTTAGAGGCACCCTGGCATGTTTTTGATGCATTTAGAGGCACCCTGGCGTGTTTTTGATGCACCCTGTCGTGTTTTTGAGGCACCCTGGCGTGTTTTTGAGGCACCCTGGCGTGTTTTTGATGCATTTAGAGGCACCCTGGCGTGTTTTTGAGGCACCCTGGCGTGTTTTTGAGGCACCCTGGCGTGTTTTTGAGGCACCCTGGCGTGTTTTTGATGCATTTAGAAGCACCCTGGTGTGTTTTTGAGGCACCCTGGCGTGTTTTTGAGGCACCCTGGCGTGTTTTTGAGGCACCCTGGCGTGTTTTTGATGCATTTAGAGGCACCCTGGTGTGTTTTTGATGCATTTAGAGGTACCCTAGTCTAATTTTGATGCATTTAGAAGCACCCTGGTGTGTTTTTGAGGAACCCTGGTGTGTTTTTGATGCATTTAGAGGCACCCTGGGGGTTTTTTGATGCATTTAGAGGCACCCTGGTGGGATTTTGAGGCACCCTGGTGGGTTTTTGAGGCACCCTGGCGTATTTTTTATGCATTTAGAGGCACCCTGGCATGTTTTTGATGCATTTAGAGGCACCCTGGCGTGTTTTTAATGCATTTAGAGGCACCCTGGTGTGTTTTTGAGGCACCCTGGTGTGTTTTTGAGGCACCCTGGTGTGTTTTTGAGGCACCCTGGCGTGTTTTTGAGGCACCCTGGTGTGTTTTTTAGGCACCCTGGCGTGTTTTTGATGCATTTAGAGGCACCCTGGTGTGTTTTTGGGGCACCCTGGAGTGTTTTTGATGCATTTAGAGGCATCCTGGTGTGTTTTTGAGGCACCCTGGTGTGTTTTTGATGCATTTAGAGGCACCCTGGCGTGTTTTTGAGGCACCCTGGCGTGTTTTTGATGCATTTAGAGGCACCCTGGTGTGTTTTTGATGCATTTAGAGGTACCCTAGTCTAATTTTGATGCATTTAGAAGCACCCTGGTGTGTTTTTGAGGCACCCTGGTGTGTTTTTGATGCATTTAGAGGCACCCTGGTGGGATTTTGAGGCACCCTGGTGGATTTTTGAGGCACCCTGGCGTATTTTTGATGCATTTAGAGGCACCCGGGCATGTTTTTGATGCATTTAGAGGCACCCTGGCGTGTTTTTGATGCATTTAGAGGCACCCTGGTGTGTTTTTGATGCACCCTGGCGTGTTTTTGAGGAACCCTGGCATGTTTTTGATGCATTTAGAGGCACCCTGGCATGTTTTTGATGCATTTAGAGGCACCCTGGTGTGTTTTTGAGGCACCCTGGTGTGTTTGTGATGCATTTAGAGGCACCCTGGCGTGTTTTTGATGCATTTAGAGGCACCCTGGTGTGTTTTTGAGGCACCCTGGTGTTTTTGATGCATTTAGAGGCACCCTGTTGGATTTTTGATGCATTTAGAGGCACCCTGGTGGGTTTTTGAGGCACCCTGGCATGTTTTTGATGCATTTAGAGGCACCCTGGCATGTTTTTGATGCATTTAGAGGCACCCTGGCGTGTTTTTGATGCTTTTTGAGGCACCCTGGTGTGTTTTTGATGCATTTAGAGGCACCCTGGCGTGTTTTTGATGCATTTAGAGGCACCCTGGCGTGTTTTGATGCATTTAGAGGCACCCTGGCGTGTTTTTGATGCATTTAGAGGCACCCTGGTGTGTTTTTGGGGCACCCTGGCATGTTTTTGATGCATTTAGAGGTACCCTAGTCTAATTTTGATGCATTTAGAGGCACCCTGGTGGGTTTTTGAGGCACCCTGGCATATTTTTTATGCATTTAGAGGCACCCTGGCATGTTTTTGATGCATTTAGAGGCACCCTGGCGTGTTTTTGATGCACCCTGTCGTGTTTTGGCATGTTTGATGCACCCTGGCGTGTTTTTGAGGCACCCTGGCATGTTTTTGAGGCACCCTGGCATGTTTTTGATGCATTTAGAGGCACCCTGGC